>CM077156.1:92643893-94129774 GCA_039583875.1 Platanthera guangdongensis | reverse complement strand
TAGTATTTAGGTTTGAAAGCTGCCCTCAAGACCCTCAAGACCAGATATTTCAGTTCAGGAGACTAATTCATTTCGTCGAGCTCAGGTCGACGAATCGTCGAAATCCATTCGACGATCTCTGAGCTCACTTCAACGAGTCGTCGAACTCCGTTCGACGATCTTTGAGCTCAGATCAACGTTCCTGTCTCTAGTTTGTTTCCCTATCTCTGAGCTCAGTTCGACGATAGTTGAGCTCAGATCGACGATTTCTGCTTCAGTCTAAGTCCAGTCGCAGAGCTTAGTTCAACAATAGTTGAGCTCAGGTCGATGTTTTTCTGGAGAGATCGACGTTTTTCAAGATTCAAATTCAGTCAGTTTTGGTATTCCCTTCTATTTATTCCCAGCATTTATTTCAAGAATCTTGTAGCCGTTTCAATTAATCTGGAGCAAGTTTCAAGGAGATTTTAAAGGAATGTTTTATTGGACTTTCCTCCAGAAGACAAAATGCATTTAAGGAAGTCATTTATGACAGGCTAACGACTATCTTGGACAGAGAATTATTCTATTCAGATCTAAGGAATAAAAGATTATTCATTCTACTGGTTAATTATAACAACAACAAGAAGGAGAGAAAAAGTATCAGATATTCACAGTCATAGAATTCTTACAGGAACACACATCACTGAAGGAGATCAATATACTGAAATTTCTAGATCCCTTTTGATTATAGTGTTCAAAGGCCTTATCATTCAAGACTCCAGACACCACACATTTCAGCTACTGCTGGAATCATCTTTTGCTGGAGATATAATCTTCTGAAGGCCTATCACCCTATTGTAAAGCTTCACTTCCTAAACAACTCAAGATCTCAGGGGGAGCTTTGACAACCTCCATTATCTTCTCTCTGATTGTTGACAGAGAAGATCATTTCACCTCTCTCTCTCTGCTGTAAAGGGTTTATCAAACTCCCTTCAAAAGTTTGTATTGGTTTCTGAGACCTTGTCAAAATTCAGTGGTGGCAAGACGCCTGATCAAAAAATCTAGTTTGGTTTTTGAGCACCTTATCAAAAGCTCATTAGTGCCCATGACACCTGATCAACTCATCCTGCAGTGGATTCCTACCTAGGGTGGTATAAGAGTGGATGTACCCAGATTGATTGGGGAACCACTATAGCTCCTTGTGTCCTCTGGTTTCTTCTTTGTGTTTTGCTGTGTGCTGTGTTTTTATTTCTTGCATTCATTTTCTTTTAGTTACTACAAGCACCTAACACCTATACTTAAATTAAGTCTTCCACTACAAAATAATTTTTAACTTGAAAATTATTTTAATATACTCTATTCACCCCCCCCCCCTTTATAGTTAAGGTACATCTTATCCTCCACTTTCAATTGGTATCAGTGCCAGGTTGGTTAAAATACCAGACCCTAGAGGTTGGTTGTTATTCAACTAATTCCTCATCAGATTAGTTGTTCCTCAGGCTAACACCTGAACCAAAAGATCTCTGATAAGATTAATCTTTCATAGAGGGTTTTTATTTTTATTATTCGTATTATATTTATCCTTATATAAAACCATGGCACAGAGCAAAGATTATGCTAGCACCAGACCTCCAGTTTGCAATCTATCTAAGTTTGCACTTTTGAAGGCAAGGATAAGATTGTACATGAATTTTATTGATGAAGATATTTTTAATTCTGTTTTGACAGTGTGTCCAAGACCACCAGAAAATACAAGTACAAGTGCTGTTCCACATCCTTCAGTAACAGATGCAGAAATCAAGAAATGGAAAGTGGCAGATGCTAAGGCCATGAATATTTTTGCCCAGACTATGTCTGATGAAATATTTCAAAAACTAGATGAATGCAACTCAGCAAAGGACATCTGGGACAAGTTATCTGAGATAGTCTCAGGATCTGCTGATGAGAGAAAAGATAGAAGATCCCATCTCATAACTCAGTATGAGAACTTTAAGAAAGGAGAAGCTAAGTCAATAGCAGATATGTATAACAGATTCATTCTCATAGTCAATGAGCTGAAAACATTGGACAAAGAGATCTCATTGACTGAGCTCAATGATAAAATCTTAATGTGCTTCCCAAGCACTTGGGACTCAAGGATCTGGCCAATCAAGGATGCCAGAAGCCTAAATGAGATCACAACTGAAGCTCTCTTGGGCATGCTCAAATCTTATGAGCTGCTCATCAAGAATAGAGAAGAGGAGCAGAAGGCTGCTTCACCAGCAGTCAGAAAAGAGAAATCAATAGCATTCAAAGCTATTGAAGATCAGCCTGAAGAAAAGGTCACAGGCAACGAAGAGCTGCTAAGCTTACTGGCCAGAAGGTTTTATGAAATGGCCAGGAAGGATTTCAGGAAAAGATCATACAGAGGGCATGACAAGCCAAGGTATGACAAATCAAATAACAAAGAGATTATTTGTTTTAGATGCAGGAAACCAGGCAACATTATGCTTGACTGTCCAGAAAATAAAAACAAGGACAAGAAGGACAGGAAAGAAAGGAGAAAAGAAAAGAACTTCAAGAAAAATAGCAATGACAAACCCTCCTCCAGCAAGAACAAAAATACAAGGAAGGTGTTTATTGCTAAAACTTGGAGTGAGATAGAAGAAGAATCTGAAGCTTCATCCAGCTCTAGTGATGATGAAGATGATGCTGATGAAAAAGAATTCTGCATGATGGCTATCAATGCCTCACAACAAAATTCTGATGCAGAAGAGTCAGAGTCAGAATCAGAGACTCAATCTGAGAGGAAGAGGTAATAAATTCTTTTGATTTTAATTCTGAGGACTTCAAGTGTGAGTTTAAAGCACTGTGTTTAGATTTATTAAAATCTGAGAAGGAAATCATTTCCCTCAGAAATCAGCTATCTGAACACCGCACTTTAAAATCAGAAAATCTCAAACTCTCTGAGGAGTTAGAATGCTGTAGGGAGCAGATAGCTTCACTAAAAAGTGAGCTATCAGAGGCCAAAAAAGTTTGAAGAATCCCTTAATGAGAGAAGTACCAAACTAATGGACATCACAAGCACAGTGAACTCAAGATTCAATAGTACACTGGGCTTGGGTGCCTCATCTAGCCAACCTATAATATTAACAACCCCAATCAAGTTTATCTCAGATAAAGGTAAGGGAGTTGTAGAGGTGGCTAGGAAGAATTTTGATTTACCTAGGAAAACAAAAGTTCAACAAAAAATGTCGAACGGAGCTCGATGATTGCCGAATGGAGCTCAACGATCTCAGGCTGAATCGTCGAACTCAGGTTGACGATCTCTGAACCCTGAACTTTGTCATAGTCAATCTTCGAATGGAGCTCGACGATCTGACCCAAGATTGTCGAACTCAGCTCAGAGATCGTCGAACAGAGCTCAGAGTTTTGAAAAATCTTTCAAAGGTAAATCAAACTTCAATCCTAGAGGTCCTACATCTCAGAGGGTTAACCCTTATGCTGAATGGATAATACCTCCCATAAGATATCATCCTGAAGGCTATAAGAGTCAACCAGAGATGTCTTTTATTTCAGAATTTAAAGGTTATTAACCTAGGCCCAAGGTAAACTGGGTCAAAAACAAATAAATTGTTTTATGTGCAGGTGAAGACCTATCAAATATCAAGCCAGCAATAGTATCTGGATAGTGGGTGCTCAAAGCACATGACAGGAAACAAGGAAAATTTCACATCCTTCAAAGCCAAGCTTGGACCCAAAGTAATATTTGGTGATTCAAACTTTGCACTAACAAAAGGATATGGTGAAGTCCAGATTGGCATAGTCACTTTCAAGAAAGTAGCCTATGTGGAAGGACTGAAGCACAACTTAATCAGTATCAGTCAACTGTATGATGAAGGCTATCAAGTGACTTTCAACAAATCCTCATGCAAAATCAAATCAGAGGACAACACAACTGTGTTAATAGGTAAAAGGAAAGGTAACATTTATCTTGTAGATTTTCTTTCAACTTAGGTAGATATATGCTTGTTCAACTCTATTTGTGGACCTAATGAATTATGACATAAAAGATTAGGACATATAAACCTTAGAACCATTGCTAGGCTATCCAAGGACAACCTTGTTAGAGGACTATCTTCTGGCCCCTACAAGAAGGAAGGACTATGCAGGGCTTGTCAATTAGGCAAGCAAACCAAAAATAGTTTCGAATCACTTAATAAGAGTGATTCACCTAGGATTTTGTATCTGTTACACATGAACCTTTTTGGACCCATTATAGTACAAAGCTTAGGAGGGAAATCCTATACTTTAGTGGTTGTAGATGACTTCTCTAGATTCACATGGGTGTTCTTTCTGAGGAAGAAGTCTGATAACTTTAAGTGTTTGCCAAAGTTTCTCAAATGCATACAGAGTGAGTTCAATACTCACATTGCCCTGATCAGAAGTGATCATGGGACAGAGTTTGATTCTCTTCTTATGCAAGAATTCTGTCAGAGTGAAGGGATCAGACACACTTTCTCAGCTCCTAGAACTCCTCAACAAAATGGGGTAGCTGAAAGGAAAAATAGAACCCTTATTGAATCTGCTACTACATTGTTGTCAGATGCTCACCTTCCTCTATCCTTTTGGGCAGAGGCAGTGAACACCTCCAACTATGTGTTGAATAGAAGTTTAATACATAAACTGAAGGGCAAGACTCCCTATGAATTACGCAAAGGGAAGAAACCTAAAGTAGATTACTTCAAAATCTTTGGTTGTATTTGCTACATTCATAATAATGACAAGAAATACTTAGTAAAATTTCAAGCTAAACCTGATGAAGGAGTGTTTCTGGGATACTCTATGACCAATAAAGCTTATATGGTATATAATAAATCTACTCTCAAAATTGAAGAATCTGTTCATATATCTTTTAATGAATCTAACATGTCTTTTAAGGAGAAGAATACTTCTACCATAGAACCTTTGCAGGTACACTCTCTTGCTGAAGACTTGGACAGGTTACAAATTATTCAAAAAGATGAAAGCAGTGAAGATGAAGAAGTCATTCAACATCTTGAAGAGAATCTTCTTGAAGAGCCAGTTATTGTACCACAAGAGGAAACAACAACACAGGTTGGTGAACAATCAACATCTCCTGTTGATTTAGTAACATCAAGAGACCATCCAATCTCCCAAGTAATTAGAGACATCTCAGCTGGTGTGTAAACCAGAAATCAGGTCAACCAAAACCTGATGCACACTTGCTTTCTTTCTCAAATTGAACCTCAATCCATTCAAGATGCAGAGCAAGATCCACACTGGATCATTACAATGCAAGAGGAGTTGCATCAATTTGAAAGGAATAAAGTTTGGGAACTAGTGCCAAGGCCAAAGGATCACTCCATTGTTGGAACAAAATGGGTGTTCAGAAATAAATTGGATGATCAAGGAGTCATTGTAAGGAACAAGGCAAGGCTAGTTGCTCAAGGGTACTCTCAAGAAGAAGGGATAGACTATGACCAGACCTTTGCACCAGTTGCAAGGTTAGAGGCCATAAGAATCTTCTTAGCCTATGCAGCGCACAAAGAATTCAAAGTATACCAGATGGATGTAAAGAGTGCTTTTCTCAATGGAGATATCAAAGAAGAAGTCTATGTCAGACACCCACCAGGTTTTATCTCTTCAACTCATCCTGATCAAGTTTTCAAATTGCATAAAGCAATATATGGTCTAAAGCAAGCTCCTAGAGCATGGTATAAGACCCTAGCATGCTTTCTTCTGAAAAATGATTTTATAAGGGGTAGAGTATACCAAACTCTTTTTATTAGAACCCATAAGTCTCATACCCTACTAGTACAAATCTATGTAGATGATATTATCTTTGGTTCTACTGATTCAAATTTGTGCAAAAGGTTTTCCAACCTAATGCATTCTAAATTTGAAATGAGTAGCATAGGTGAGCTATCCTTCTTTCTAGGATTGCAAGTCAAACAACATGCTGAAGGCATATTCATCTCTCAAACCAAGTATGCAAAAGAATTGGTTAAGAAATTTGGTATGTCTGAAGCATCATGTATGAAAACACCTATGCCTACTAATGCTGTATTAGATGCTGATGAACATGGGAAATCTGTTGATCAGACAACATATAGAGCAATGATTGGCTCTTTATTGTATCTTATAGCTAGTAGACCTGACATAATGTTTGCTACATGCATATGTGCTAGATTCCAAGTGAGCCCTAGAGAGTCACACTTAACCTCAGTAAAAAGGATTCTTAGGTATGTGAAAAGTTGTCCAAATATAGGTCTCTGGTATCCAAAAGATTCAGCATTTGACTTAACTGGATTTTCAGATGCTGATTATGCTGGATGCAGAATAGATAGGAAAAGCACCAGTGGAACTTATCAGTTTATTGGTGACAAACTTGTCTCCTGGTTTTGCAAGAAACAAACATCTGTGTCAACTTCAACTGCTGAAGGTGAATATATAGCTGCAGGTAGTTGTTGCTCACAGATCTTGTGGATTCAGAATCAGCTCCTAGACTATGGCTACAACTTAGAGAAGTCTAAAATATTTTGTGATAATACCAGTGCTATTTCCATTGCACAAAATCCAGTCCTCCATAGTAGGACAAAACACATAGAAATTAGACATCATTTTCTGAGGGATAATGTTGAGAAAAACAAAATTGAACTTCAATATATCCCAACTGATTTTGCAAAGGGGAGATATTTTCACCAAACCATTGGATGAAAAGAAACACACATTCTTCCTGAATCAGTTAGGAATGTTAGATGGAGGAAGTTTAAAATAAGACCCAAGATTTTAAAACTCTAAAATCTGACCAAGACTAGGCAAACATTTTGATTTTTCTAGTGTCTATAGGTTGTTTCGGGTCTCTGAACTACGCTCGACGTTTTTCCAAAAGATCATCGAACGGAGATAGATGTTCTTAGAACTCGTCGAACGGAGTTTAGCGCTTTCCAGATAGTGCTAAGATATCTTATTCCAGTTAATGATCGTCGAACGGAGCTCGACACTCTCCAATATCGTCGAATGGAGATTGACGATGTTGATGACCTTTCAGTTTCCTTTAGAAGCCCAGATCGTCGAACAGAGTTCAACGATCTTTCCTTATCTGCGTCGAACCCTAATATAAAACTCATTTTTCGGTCGTCGTTCTGCCTTTGTGCTTTCATACTCTCTGCAGAATTTCTCTTTCCCTCCAAACTTTTCTACACTTGGTCTTGTGTTTGTTCATTGTTTTGTAGGAATCAATGGCATTTTCAGTCGCAATCTTGGCAGCCATGAAATTTGATAATGGCTTTGATATAGACATGGATTCTTTCGATAACAGCAATCAAATATTAAAGGACATTCTGGAACACTTCAAGGACCAATAGTTAGTTAACATAATGTCTACAAGGATCAAATTGGCCGCAGATGAAATAAAGGAATGGGTGTATACTGCCCATAATCTGGATCAGAACACTGTGATCGAAAACATCTCAGGAACTCAGGTACCTTTAACACCTGCTGTTTTGACAGAGGTATTTCAATTAAATTCTGGTGAAGATTCTATTGAGCTTTCTGGAGAAGAATTTTCAATTATGCTTGCGAGGATGGGTCATTCAGCAACTAACCCTAATAAATTGCTTAAGAAGAATCTGTCAGTTGAGTACAGATTTCTTGCTGATGTAGTTGGGAAAGTGTTGTTGGCAAAACACTCTGCTCATGATACCATCTCTAGGTATCAGCTCTGTTTGATGGGTGCCTTGGTGGACAAGAAGCAGCTGAACTGGGGAGAAGTGTTTTTTGATTTGATCAAGAAGAAAATTAACAAGAATTTTGTTAATTTTGGGAGGATTTTAGGGCTGTTTCTTCACAATAGATGCCCTGACCTGCTTGTGTCCAATGAAATACACATCAATGCCTCCAAGAGGCTTACATGTGCCCTATTTGGGAAATGGGACAGGCAGATTGTAAAGCCCAGCAGAGCCTCTGCAATCTCTTCTTCAGCCACAAGGACTATTTCAGTCTCTTCCCCTCAGGTTTCTGCCCCTGCAGAAGATTTGCCTTCCTCATCATCTCCTCCTTCTCCACCTATTGTTTAATCAACAACAATCACATCCACTATCACAATTTCATCCCCCATTTCCATCCCATCTCCAACTTCAATCCCTTCTCCAACTCCAACATCAACTGAAGAAATCTTCCATCCACTACATCACTACCCACACATGGACATTGATTCATCATCTCATATTCCATCATTCACTCTTCTAGATGATTCCTATATGGATGATTCTCCTTCATCCCCTCTTGAGCCACCATCATCATCCACTTCTTATCAACAATTACTTCAGGAAATCATTGCTCATCCATCATTCACACCATTCATCTCTACTCCATTATCTTCCATCTCCACAATTACAATATCTCAACCATCACTTCCACCATCCACAGTTTCTCCAACAACATCTCCTGCTGCTCCAACTTTCATCTCTACCACATCTATCCCTACCTCTACTCAAGTCCCTTTTGAGCAAGTAGACCTTCCAGCTATTGCAGACAAGCTATATGAGCTGATAACTCCAAGGCTATCACTACTACTGGAGACTTCATTGGCTCCACTTCTGAAAACTGTTCAGTAGTTGTCTGCCAGGCTATCCTCTATTCTTCCTCCTCAGGCAATCCCTTCTACTGGGTGCCTTGATCCAGTTATCACTGAATCTAGGCAGGGAGAGATGTCGTATGAAGCTGAGAGATTGCCAGCAGCAGTAACTCCAGTTCAAGCTCCAGTTGCAGTCATTACAGTGGACCTCAGGTCACTGCTATCAGTATTTGATTCTGTATACTTGAGATGCCTTCCAGACCAACATACTGAAGACCTTACTAAGGCTATTGTGCTTATTTCTTGCTGTGAGCCCAGCATTTTAGCCTCTTTTATAGATTCTGTCCAGGCTGTGGACAATGTTGAAATTGCTGCTACTACTGTTGATGTTTTAGTTAGTTCTGATGTTGTTGTTTCAGTTTCTGAGGATGTGTATATGACAGAGGCAATTGATTTTGAGCATGCTGTATATGAGCTTATTGTTTCTAAAATTTCTATTTCTGAACCTGCTGTTATAGTTCCTTATACCAGTGTTGTTTCTATTCCAATTCCTGCTGCTGCTGTTGCTCCTATTGCTGTTCCTGCTGTTATTTCTTCTGCTCAGTCACAACAACAGAAAGAATATATCAAAAGGATTAATGCATTGTATGCTAATCCACAGAGTTCAGACAGTGATCAATTTAGAAATGACTCTGATGATTCCTCTGCAACAATTGCAAGGAAAAGGAAAGCAAGAAGCAAGGACATGAAGAGAGTTCCCTCAGAGAAGGTTAAAGATGCAAATGATGTTCCTTATTATATATTGCATGATTGCTAGATTACAGAACCATGGATGCAGTACTCTAGAAATCAGCTGAAAGACATGAAAAAGAAAAGGAAGTATGACAAAGGTTCATCCCTTTTCAATCCTCCTCCTCCTCCTCCTTCACCTGATGCAGGTACAGGTGGAAGCTCTGACTTTCAATCTACTACTAGAAGCCAAATTTCATATCAATTTCAAGGAAGATCTCAGCAAAGAGGAAATCATTCTAGAGGTTACCAACCAAGAAGAGGATAGTTCAGAGGTAATCAAAGAGAAATCAGAGTGTATTCTAATGGATATTCCAGGCAACATCCTTATCAAAGAGAAGGACAAGACCCTACAGATTCTACTTCTGGTCCTTTCCCTTATAAGCTAAGAGATCCAGTCTCTTCCAGAGCTCCTACTGATGAGCCAACTAATAGATATGAATCTCCAGTCCCATTTGAAGACACTAAAAATAATTCCACTTCACGGACTGCCAGAATGAAAGAGTTGGCTGCATTAGATCAAATTAAGAAGGCTAGAGAACAAGGAAAAGACACATCAAATTTCACCACTCTATCAAAACAGAGAAAGAAAGAACTTGAGAGATATTCTTCCAACAAATTCTTTGACTCAGGAAGTTATATGAAGCTGCACCCAGAAGCTGTAGTCCCCAGGACAATACAACAAACTTTTTTAGGTGCAAATGATGACAGGAGATCCAAGAAAGAAGCTCTTAACCCTACAGAGAAATAGTTCTCAAAAAGGGCAAGGAAAAAGAATGATTTTGTAAGCTGATAGTGATACCTATTTCTGACTATCTGTGATTCTATTTGTGTTTCTGCAACGATATTTTTGATTTTATATCTGCATTGTATGCTTTTATTTCCTATGTCATGTAAATAGTAATCTTAACCCAAATAGGGGGAAATTGTTGGAACACTCTATTACTGATTTGGGCAAGGATCACTATGTCCTTTAGGAAATTTATTTTAACCTCCTTGTATAGATCTAAAGGTCAATTAGATTGAGTCTAAGGGTTAGTATTTAGGTTTGAAAGCTGCCCTCAAGACCCTCAAGACCAGATATTTCAGTTCAGGAGACTAATTCATTTCGTCGAGCTCAGGTCGACGAATCGTCGAACTCCATTCGACGATCTCTGAGCTCACTTCCACGAGTCATCAAACTCCGTTAGACGATCTTTGAGATCAGATCGACATTCCTGTCTCTAGTTTGTTTCCCTATCTCTGAGCTCAGTTCGATGATAGTTGAGCTCAGATCGACGATTTCTGCTTCTGTCTAAGTCCAGTCGCTGAGCTCAGTTCAACGATAGTTGAGCTCAGGTCGACATTTTTCTAGAGAGATCGACGTTTTCCAAGATTCAAATTCAGTCAGTTTTGGTATTCCCTTCTATTTATTCCCAGCATTTATTTCAAGAATCTTGTAGCCGTTTCAATTAATCTGGAGAAAGTTTCAAGGAGATTTTAAAGGAATGTTTTATTGGACTTTCCTCCAGAAGACAAAATGCATTTAAGGAAGTCATTTATGATAGGCTAACAGCTATCTTGGACATAGAATTATTCTATTCAGATCTAAAGAATAAAAGATTATTCATTTTGCTGGTTAATTATAACAACAACAAGAAGGAGAGAAAAAGTAGCAGATATTCACAGTCATAGAATTCTTACAGGAACACACATCACTGAAGGAGATCAATATAGTGAAATTTCTAGATCCCTTTTAAATCCAGTGTTCAAAGGCCTTATCATTCACGACTCCAGACACCATAAATTTCAGCATCTCCTGGAATCATCTTTTGCTGGAGATCTAATCTTCTGAAGGCCTATCACCCTATTGTAAAGCTTCACTTCCTGAACAACTCAAGATCTCAGGGGGAGCTTTGACAACCTCCACTATCTTCTCTCTGATTGTTGACAGAGAAGATCATCTCACCTCTCTCTCTCTACTGTAAAGGGTTTATCAAACTCCCTTCAAAAGTTTGTGTTGGTTTCTGAGACCATATCAAAACTCAGTGGTAGCAAGAGACCTGATCAAAAAATCTAGTTTGATTTTTGAGCACCTTATCAAAAGCTCATTGGTGCCCAGGACACCTGATCAACTCATCCTGTAGTGGATTCCTACCTAGGGTGGTAGAAGAGTGGATGTACCCAGATTGATTGGGGATCCACTATAGCTCCTTGTGTCCTCTGGTTGCTTCTTTGTGTTTTGCTGTGTGCTGTGTTTTTATTTCTTGCATTCATTTTCTTTTAGTTACTGCAAGCACCCTACACCTATACTTAAATTAAGTCTTCCACTGCAAAATAGTTTTTAACTTGAAAATTATTTTATTATACTCTATTCACCCCCCCCCCCCCCCCCCCCCCCCCCCCCCCACACTCTAGAGTTAAGGTAGATCTTATCCTCCACTTTCAGGCTCCAAAAATATAGTTTAAGTTTGACAACAGCAACAAAAGGAAGAGGAGAGAGGGATTCTGGATCTTGGGGATTGGCACGTCATTTCTCCTCGACGGAAGAAGAATCCTTGCTATCCTCGCCATAGAGCTGGGAGACCAGGTCGCAGACGGTCACCGTTTCTGAGTCAACCTTCACGACGCCCATGTCCTTCATCATCTTCAGGACCAGCTCTGCCTCCCTAATGCCAGCATCTCGGCATTGCTCCTCAACCTCGTTAAAATAATAATGCGGCGGAGGTATCCGAAAGGGTTCGCGGCGAGACGTTGATGCGGCGTCGGCCTGAAGGCGAGTATTTTGGGCTTTCAAGTCCTTGACCTCCTCCTCTAGGGCTGCTAATCGTGAGTACAGTGGCTCCGCCGTCTCAGCATCCTGCGAGATGCCCGGTCATTAGTTCAAAGTTTTTGAATAAAAACCCAAGAGTAAGGATATGGTTTTACCATGCCGCCTTGGGCTTTCGCGAGGAGGGTCTCGACATCAAACAATCTTTTTACGAGGCCTTCAGATTTTTCTCGCTCCGCCGCCAGGCTTGTCTCACTATCCTTCCATTTTTTGTTGATATATATGAGACATCGCGAGGCGCGGTGTGTGAACTCCAATGCACGCATTTGGGCGTGGGAGGATTTCAGGACGAGATATCGCGTGGACTCGCTCTCGAGCGAGACGCCATTGAGACCGCCATAAAGGTCGTACCCCATGACAAAAGTGTGGTTGGTGGGTTCCTCCTGCTCCTTCCAAGGGGGAAGGAGGGTGGAGATGGATACGCGGTTGGCATCCCGCCCCCACAACAGAACAGGGTCGTCGACGGCATCTGAAACCACGGGGCCCAGGTTGAAGTTCAAATGGGAAGAGGGGGCGGGACGGCTAGAGGAAGCGCCTTCGCGAGAGGTGGTGGAAGCCTATTGGTTGGATGTGGCGGCAGGATGGTCAGGAAGTGCCGTCTCGCGAGTAGGCGAGACGGCCTGTTGAGAAGGCAAGCGAGGCGATTGAGACCCCTCCACAGAGATAGGGCTCAAGGACCCCAATATCTCTTTCTCCTTTGGGGTCGTCTTCTTTTTCCCCTTGGAGACAACCACAGCTTTTTTCATCTTCTTTGGAGGGCTGGAGCGAGAGGGGGCACCGTAGCCTGCATGCCTCTTCAGAGGGGCAGGAGCCAGGGACTCTCACTCCGCCTCAGCTGCCGTGCTGGGGAGACCAAGGCCCTTGGAGGGGTGGATGTTGCTTTTGTAAGGAGGGTGGACTGGGATGACTTGCTCCCCTAAAAATAAACAAGGTGATATGAAGGCGAGACGGGGAAATAATCAAACAAAGCAAGACAAGAAAGCGAGAGTACCTTTGCTAGGGAGCACTAGAGGCAGCGAGTCGAGGCCTCGCCGCAGGAAGTTAACTTCGAAGTTTTTGCCGACGAAGTAATCGAACAACAAAATATCCGTTCCGCCGACCTGCGGGGTCGCATAGAAACTCTCGAGGGGAGACACAGGCGTGAGTGGGATGCCCCCGAAGTCAGCACGGTCATCGTGGATGAAGACAAACCTCGTGAGCCAATGGTGATTTTTGTTGGGCGTCTCGCACACCTTGAGCCCTTGCCCAGTAAAGTACGAGACATCGTCGGCATTGGAATGATAAATGAAGTGATCACAGAAGAATGTCAAGCTGAATTCAATGCGCTCCTGGTGCATGTAGCAGGCAAAGGCGATCAACACCGAAATGGTGTTCTGGTTGAACTACGCCCGGATGACGCCAAAGTACTTGAATACCTGCTTTACCTCAGGCCATAGAGGCAACCTCAACCCCGCCTCAAATTGCGAGATGGGGAAGGCGAGCTCTCTAGGATAATATGTGTTGATGGACTTGCCAACCTTGGTGGCCGCGAGTGGAGCCTCTCCCCCAGGTATTCGCGGACAAAGCCGCGGTAATCTTCCTCAGAAAGCAGGCCGAGCGGGAAGTCATGGTCTAAGAACCGTTTCCCGCAGCAGCTGCACCCCTCGCCTTCCTCAACTCTTTTCTTACCCATTTTTGGTGAGACGATAGTAGGGGAGACGACGAAAGAAAGGAAGAGGTAGTAGAGAGGATTGGCGAGATGACCGAACGAGGAATGGGAGAGAAGGGTCGGCGAGACAAAAGAAACAAAGGGGCAAGAGCTTGGGTGCGGCAAGAGTGAGGCGCGTATATCCTTCTAACCCAGGGCCAGGGGTATTTATAACGGATATGGGGAAAATGATTGATGAGTGGAAAAATGTACAGTGGAAGGGGTAGAGTCGGCTGTAGTCTCCCTCTCTCTCTCCTAAACCTCGATTTGCGCGGCCCATCGCAATCACAAGGCAGAATAATTAAGGATATTAAAAGAAATTAAAAGAGAGTTTAAACCAGAAATAAAAAATATATATTCAAATATTGTCCCGCATTCAGCAGATACCAAGTTTTCTGACAACACCGACGAGACGGCAGCACAGAGCATTACTTAATTATTACAACATTCAAAGACAATAATAAATAAGGGGCGAGACAGAAGGCATTTAATACGGGTGCCATTGCCAGCGGCCACCACGAGCTCCCGCGTAGGGAGGCCTACTACGCGAGTCGAAGGCACGAACAAATTCAAGCCCATGGCGAGCGAGATGAAGCTGCATATCGACCTCGCTGATGATGGCGTCAGGGTTGGTTCCATCGACATCTAACTCAGCACCAACTTCAAAAGATAGGCGAGCGCACTCGTTCTCCAGCCATTTGATGCACCTGTCCGCCGCCTGCTTATCCTGCGCCAGCGAATGGATGATGAGCACGTGCTTTTGGAACAACTAATCCATCTTACGCTTCATCTCCGCCGGATTCGCAGGATCGCCCAGATAGTCTTCAATCACATCAATGAGAGTGGGAGGTGAGACGACGAGTCACACAGGGTGCTCCTCAGCAGGGGAGTCGGTTTGGGTGCCTGCGCAAGGAGTATAAGGGCAGGGTGAGAGAGGCTCCCACAGGAGGGTGTGGGAGAAGCGAGTGGGGCAGAGAAGCGAGAGGGAAGGTTTCTCACCAGGAGGATGGGAAGTCCCGGCGGCCTGGGAAAGATCGTCCCCCCTCTCGTAGGGAGGATTAGTTGGAGGAGTGGAAGGTGGTTGTGAGTCGAAATCTTCACGATGGGCGGCAGAGTCCTTTCGCGGGCTTTCTGGTCATTCTGTAGCAGCGGGAGCTCCATGTAGAAACAAATAATTAAGACGGCTGATACAAATATTAAAGGAGTAATAAAGATAGTAAAGAGAGCTCACCTCTTTCTCTTTGGGAGATGCGGGAGGAGTAGTGGGGCAGGTCTCCTGGACTACGCGAGACGGATCCTCGGCAGAGGAGGCGCCACCTGTGTTTACCCTCTTAAGGCGAGACAGAGAGGATGGTAAAGTGGGTAGGAGGCGAACTAGAGTTGAAGTAAAAGCGGCTACGACAACCTTTTTCTGCCATCGCACCATTGCTATGAGCTCGTGAAAGCTCTGGCTGTAAGACATGATGAACAATTTACTGCAAGGAAGGAGGAAGTATGTGAAGTGGCAGCCTCTATTCGGGATAGGATTCCCATATTTATAGGTTTTGGTGGGGGGCCACATAGAAGATTCTCTCATAAATACGTCCATAAATACGTTTTAATGACGAGTCTCGGTTGGATGTTCTTTAGGAGCTTAAAATAATCTCAAAAAGAGCGGGGATTGTGTACAACCTCGGGCTCGCGAGAGGCCATCAAGATGCGAATAGAAGGAAGATAGGCGAGAGGTGCTGATTGGAGAGTGGGACCAGATGGTCCACTCGCAGGAGGCGAGGCAGGTGGTCTCTGCAATAGGCGAGACGCCCCCTTTTATGATGCGAGTAGGCTCTTAGCGGCTAGAGGGTCCCATAGTAAAGAATGCCTACGAGATGCGTAGGAAGGTCCATCTCACCGATGGGAGCTCCCCCACTCGCCATACAGAAAAGGGGTCATTTTCATATTTCTATACCCAAGGGGGTTTTTACTCTTCTACCCCGTGTAATTCTACCCTTTTTCCCTTGATGGTCTGCATATAACTCCTCAGAATAACGGAGTTTGGATGTTGGCAGACCCAACCAGGGGTACTGTGGTATTTTCAGGTCAGCTCGGTATGGATATTGGCAGTTCAAACTCAAAAACTATAAATAGACCCATAGGTGTTCTGCAGAAGCACACAGACTTTTGGCCCAGGACTTGAGAGGATTTTTCTGTGCTTTCTGAGGAGATCCAAGACCAGCTATTGGCTTTGGAGGGAAAGCTCTCAGAGATCTTCTGAGTAAGGGTTGGGACCTCCGTGCTGAGGCTTTGGGTCGGTTTCTAGTCCTTTACAACCAGTCAGAGGGCAGAGCTTGGGGTGAGTAGGT
Organism: Platanthera guangdongensis; assembly: GCA_039583875.1. Taxonomy (NCBI): domain Eukaryota; kingdom Viridiplantae; phylum Streptophyta; class Magnoliopsida; order Asparagales; family Orchidaceae; genus Platanthera; species Platanthera guangdongensis. The sequence goes on along the minus strand of CM077156.1, from coordinate 94,113,611 downwards.
GTTGGCTACACCCCTGAATTTCGAACTCTTGTCGAAGTCAGATTTTGGCTTCAACATATACCATGCACTATCATCCCGGGAAGGCTAATATGATAGCAGATGCTCTGAGATGGAAAGCCACTACACCAGGAGCAGGGCCTCAGCTGACGGCTATGGAGCTGGTGCAGATGTTGGAAGAGATGCATATATCTCTTGTGTCTGAGGATGATCCAAAGCTATATGAGGAGTACCTAGCATCGATGAGTACCACCGATGACATTCGGGATCTCATCAGGGACGGGCAAAGGCTGGATGTGAGGATGGACCCGATATTTAAAGCCTTGGAGGAAGGCACATCAGGGGATTACTCTTTGAGAGATGGGCTATTATGCTTTAGAGGGCGAGTTTATATACCAGCAGGAGGCCGAATTCAGGAAGATATCATGATAGAGCCCACTGCAACAGATATTCAATGCACCTGGGGATCACGAAGATGGCAGCGGATCTGAAGATGACGATGTATTGGTCAGGCATGAAGAAGGATATTACATACTTCATGACACATTATGAGTTTTGCCAGCTCATAAAGGCGGAGTGCAAGAGTCTGGCCGTATTATTGCAGCCACTCCTGATGCCGGAGCAGAAATTTGAGGACATAGCCATGGATTTTATACATGGGCAAACCCGATTCCATGAGGGGAACGACTCGATTTGGGTGATCGTCGATATATTGACACAGGTGGCTAGGTTTATCCCAATCTGGAAGGATGCTCCGGTCAGTGATCTTTTGAGAACATTTGTGGAGCAGTTTGTCTGCTACCATGGAGTGCCCAGGAAGATCGTGTCAGGTCGAGATGAATGGTTTATGTACAAGGAGTGGAGGTCAGTTCAGGCCAATCTAGGCTCTCGTTTGACTTTCAGCGTAGCTTTCCACCCTCAGACAGACGGGTAGGCAGAGCGCACCAACCGGACATTGGAGGATCTTCTACGGCTATGCATTTTGGACCGCGGAGAGCCCTGGGAGAGACTATTGTCGCTGATCGAGTTCTCCTACAACAATAGTCATCAGTCCAGCATAGGCATGACCCCTTATGAGGCATTGTACGGCTAGAGATGCAGGACCCCACTATCTTGGATCCAAGATGAGGATCTGAAGGCACTCAGCTCGGAGTTTGTGGAGGATACAGATGCACAAGTGAGATTGATTCGAGATAGGATATTGGAGGCCCAGTGCATACAGGACAAATACTACGATGTGTGACATTGTAGGGTAGAGTTCCAGATGGGATACCAAGTTTTCTTGAAGATATGGCCGATGCATGGAGTCTTGCTGGTTTGCGAGCGGAAGAAGCTCAGTTTGAGATATCTGGGTACTTACAAGATTCTTGAGAGGATAGGCCCCTTGTATTATAGACTAGAGATACCATCGGAGTTAGCGGGATTGCACGACATCTTCCACGTCTGTTCACTTTGGAGGTCACTACTACGACCCAATAGCTGATCTCCATTATGGATGGCCCGTGCTTTTGATCGATCAGTCAGCATGAAGCCGGTCAGGATCGATGATACAGCGGTATGGGTCTTGCGGCGCAAGATGGACCCGCTAGTCAATGTCCTATGGAGGAATCATAGGCAGGAAGAGACCACCTAGTATCCATGGGTCCTGATGCAGCAGAGGTACTAGGATCTCTTCGAGTCAGGTATACCTTCAAATTCCTATGGATGTTACATGCTTTTACTTTCGTAGAAATCCCGTAGGCCTAACCTTAATTTCGGGTACGAAATTTTTATTTTCATGTTTGGGATTTGTAACATTCCTCAAACTTCTAGACCCCTAAGAGTGGTTTTCTCAAGACTAGGTCATGACAAAACCCTAAGAAGCCCAAGAAGACCAAATGAACTTGAGCATGAAGGAGAAAACTACCTTTGGCTACAAATAGTAATTTTTAATTACACACCATAGGGCTTGACTTTAGGGCTTCAACTTGGCTCCATGACTCCACCATAACACCCCTAACCCTTTAGGAGGACCCTTGGGTCACCAAGGACCCATTGTGGTCAACCAAAAGGGGCAAGTTGACCAAAGTCAACCCAAACCCTAATTAGGTCAAACTAAGCTCACTTATGGTCAATTGACCTCCCCTTAGCCAAAGGTACCCACTTAGGCCTTCCTAAGAACTAAGGGAGGCCAATGGGTCACTAAGGACCCATTAGGGTCAACCAAAGAGGCTAAGTTGACCAAAGTCAACCATAGCCCTAAAATGGTCAAAGTGTTATAATTAAGGGTCAAGTGACCTCCAAGGTGTCAAGCCAACCCTACCGTACCATTCCTAGATCTTAGGGGTGTCCAATGAGTCACAAAGGACCTAAAGGGGTCAACCTAAAAGGCGAATTTGACCAAAGTCAACTCAACCTAGGTTTAGGTCAAGTTAGCTCAAGTTGACCTAACCGAGCCCAATCCACTTGGGATAAACCAAATTGTAATGGCCCATCAGCCTTAGAGGCTGATATTTGCCTAAACTACCACCTAATTTCTGTAACTGAGGACTAGGGAGAGAGAGCTCCATTTGCCCTTTAATGGAGGAGAGAGAAAGTGAGAAAGAGAGGTCATTCATGGCCAAGGGAGGCCGAAGCCTCTCCACTCAATTTCTGTGGATTGATTCATCTCCTCTGGTCAGTTAGAAGAAGACCAGAGCATTTTCCCGGCCATGACAGTGACTAGGGGAGGAGAATTCCATTGGCCGAGAACCACCACTAATGGCCATTAATGGCATTGATGTCATGACTACTCCCCTCTCTCATTTGGCTATTTTAAAAGCTTCACCAGGCAGAGAGGAGCCGTTTCCACCCTTCCCTTGAAGAAATCTACGTCTTTGGAAGTACTGTTGCAGAGCACCCAATGGCACCACCACCGAAAATGGCATCCCGTCGATCGGCAAGGCTTCACGCCTCCCAAAAGATCAACTTCTCCACCTCCCCCTCTGTGCTAGCCTCTTAGATCAACTCGGGGAGATATCGGGCTCAATTGTGCCCGATCCAGTGAGCAATTTTGAATAATTTCCTTGAGATTTGAGTGGTTGCAGGTTCACTGGAAACGGCCCCTCCGGGGGCCGTGTCGTCGCCAATCGATAGCCCCCACCTCAACGGAGGTGGTGGTGGCAGTGGCCGGCCATGGAGGTGGCTGGGTGGCTGGGGAATTGGATTGGAAGTTACTCCAATATGGGTTGATCTGGACCATTGGCACGCTGGGGACAATGACATGCAGCCGCTGGATTTTCGCAAAGATTCGTGTGGCATCCGATATAGTTTAGGGATATATTATTTCATTTTTGTCACAGTTTCTGTAGTGTTTTGTTTTAAATATTAAAAATACTTAGATGAAAAACCAGAGGAAATATTCTATATCAAAATTATATCCCTTGATGTCTGTCTTATTTTAAAATTAATTTCAACCCATTTGGATGTGTGGTCTGACCACAGCACTCAAAATGGTGCAGACTATACATTGGGCTAGTCAGAGATTAAAATGAATTCCCCCACCAAACCACTTGTCCAAATGTCTTGAATTTTGTGTTGGGAGCCACTATTACCTATACTTATAAGATATCCAAAAATGGGAATTTTTGGAGGAAATGTTTCAATAGTTTTTATAAAAATTTAATAATGTAGACATGGAATAACTAACATGTCTAATGACCTCAAAATCAATCAAAATTTTGGTGGATGGTCCTTACGGTCAGTATATATCCATGTTAAAAATATCAACGCGTTTGAGATTGATTTGTGTAGGTTTTGATGTGACCAAAGTTTCGTCCCTTAAGGGTTAATTGGGGCACTTTAGTTCAAAATAGAATTTCATGTTTAAATATTCTTGGATGTTCATGAAACTTGGGCAGGGAGCCTATTTTGATGTTTTTGTTCTCTGATAATTTTGTTTTTAATTTTTGATTGATATATTTGATACTTTATTCACAACCTCAATATTTGTCCTAATTGCAAGAAAATGAATTATGGATTTGTTACTTACTTGAAAATTGTGAATCTTGTTCATAGGGTTTTTTAGGGCATTGTAGTATTATGTAAATATTTATAGTATTTTTGGAAGTTATTTCATTTACGAACATACATAAAGTGCCCCATGTTGAATGTCATTAAGTAATTTGTTTATGTGACCAAATGGACTTAGAAAATTATAATTTTTGGCCAGTAGACCTCTCTAGTCATTGCTAGCATCTGGTAATTTATTTATAATTTTTGGATGAATAAATTTAGTATATCCCTCTTTATCCTATTATTATGGTAGGTTGTTCAATATTTTGTTTGGAAGCCAAAATTATATTGGAAAATTGATAATTTCAATACTTATTGTTGTTGTGATGAGATACATCTATCATAATTTTGCTAAGGCCATACCTAGACATAAGAGTGTACTTGTAGTTCAAAAGAATTGTTGGCCTTTTTTGCAAAACAATAATTAAATAATAATTAAATTAGGAAAAATATTATATTCTGGATTTCATCCTAGAACATCATGATAAACCCCAAATAATAATCTTAGGTCAATCGGATGAATATTTGAAGGGGTCGTCTTTCACACTCATCATGAAGGATAGTTGGTCTACACATAGTAGAAACTATAAAAGTAGAGTAATATGTCAAACCTGTTATGAGAGTGGGTAGCTGGTGTACCTTGTCTGGATGAAAATGAAAAGGGGTTACCAAGGGAAGGTAGGATTTGTGAGCACGATTGTGCAAGGGCAGAGTTGTGCTCAGGATCGACTATGGATCGTCTTTCCCTGGAAGAGTCAAAATACATTAGGGTTAGATTTAGTATAACATTAAATGGGATTAGTACCTGGGTAGATACCAATAATAGTAAGTGTCTTACAAAAGGGAGTTTTGAACTTCAGCCCATCGTAGTTATTAGTGCCCCCGAGAGCCCTTCACAGGGAATGCCCTAGGCAGTCCAAGGTTAACCTTAAACTGTAAGACTAAAATGAATACAAGAGTAATCAGCAATATACTAGGACTTCGCTTTCACTCACCCCGATACTTCAGAAGGTTGGCTTCATTAGGCTATCTGAGATGTAGGCTCTGTGGTTATGGAAACTGGCAGGTTGTCCGGGGAGCCGATGGCTCAAGAATTCATGGTTACATGTGCATAAAAGTGGTGGGTCTTCAGTATTTGACGATCGTGAAAGTGAGGGATAGATCTAACTAACTCTAGAGGGGGGTGAATAAAGTATTTTAAAATTTTACTTTGTTTTTACAGCGGATTAAAATAGGTGACACACATATATATAAAGAGAAATATCACAGCATAGAAAATAAACAATTAAAAGCACAATCAGACGACACAAGGAATTTATTGTAGTTCGCTAATAAACCTGGGTACATCCACTCATCTACCACCAAGGTTGGAATCCACTACAGGTTTTTGCTCAGGTGCCCTATCACCACAGGTTTTTGATTAGGTGACCTGTCACCACAGGTTTTTGATCAGGTGCATTGTCACCACAAGATCTATTTTTCTATGGGAGATCTAGAAACCCTTTAAACTTTTGATCAGGTGCCCAAAAACCAAACCCAACTCTTTTGATCAGGTGACTTGTGTTCCAAAAGGTTTAACTTTTGAAGGGAGTTATAACTCTGTACATAGTGAAAGAAAAATTGAAAATGATGTTGTCTTCTCTATCTCAAATCTCTGAAAAGAATAGTGGATTTGTTGATGATGTCAAAGCTCCCCGTGAGTTGTATAAATCTGATTAGCAGTGGAATATTTTCTTCAGGGTGTAGGCCTTCTTTGAGAACCTCTTCCTCTAGTAAATGTTTCTGAGAGATTGAACTTTTTGTCTCAGATTGAAGATATGTTGCTGGAAGAAAATCTTGAAGCAGAAGATGATGAACAAGATGAATCTGTCTCTGTCTCTTTCTATTAGTGAAAACTTCTGAGCTTCCGTATCTTAATCAAGATAGGAATTCAAATATTTGAACTCATTAATCCTGAAATGGTTGGAGAATTCCTAAGAAGGTAAATGCCTTGGAAATTGGTTAGAATGGAAATAAGAACTCTGTGATTAAATCCATATTTAATTCTGCCTCTAACCGGCTATAATCATAAGAATATTGAGCATTAAATTTCAGAGTTATAGTTGTCTGTAATTAAGCCATTAAATATTCTGCCTTTAGAATATCCTGAAATTGAGCCTGAAAATATTCTGCTAACTGCCTAAGACACTGTCTGGAAATCGTCGAACAACGTCTGCATTTCGTCGACCTGAGCCTGGAGTTCGTTGAAATGATGATGGCATTCGTCGAGTTGAGATTCTGAGAAAAGATCGGACTTCGTCAACCGTGCTCAGCTTTCATCGAGCTGACTTCTAATATGAGATCACGGTTTGTCGATCTCAGCTAGAGTTTCATCGAGCTCAACTCCGAGAAGGAATTCTGAGTTCATCGATCTGAGATCGACGATCATCGAGCTGAGTTCAGCTTGTAACGACTCCATCCTTTCATATAGCATATAATAGAAGGTCCGGCCAGGGCCCCACTGGTGTAGGGGTGTACGTGACACGGACGTGCTTACGCTAACGGTAGCTTACCCATCACAGAACATAGAAAATAAAGAGAGTGCTCCGACCAAAAGTGAACGTAAAGGGGTCGGTTGGCTCTCAAACATACGGGACTCGATACCACGTCCTTAGGACCTAACTCTCCAACAAGCACACAACTCGCTCCTAGCCGGACTCGATACCACGACCTTAGGACCTACCTCTCCAACAAGCACACGCCTCACCGCACCTACACAAGCATCTATTCTTTTCACAATAAGCCGTCAATCGCAGCAATAAAATATTTAGGAGCGGCTGTAAACGATAAAGAGCGATCAAGAACAAGTTGATATTAACTCCCATGTTAGCATAAAGCGTGCCCAAACTTGGAGAACAAGTCAAGGCTAGGCCTAGTTTGTTCTCCAACGGATCTTCCCAATCCGGATAACAAGACGGTCAATAACAACGTTTCGATTCAGATTTTTGCAAGCGGAAAACACTTTAAAATCGCAGAAAAGACGGTTGAATAACCTCCACAAATTCTCAACAAGAAACACAAAGATAGGGAAGAGATTACACAACCAAGAAGATGATCACACAAGATTTGTGGGAGAATCACTCTCTCCACGGTTCCACCGGTTTCACACCAAATGGGGCTGCTTCCTTCTTCCACGGAGTCACACCGATAGAAGCCACGCCGGAGTCGCACCGAACGGGGATGGAGGAGGCAAGGCTTGGATTCACACCAAGGGGGGGGGGGTGGCTAATGGAATCTCTCCATGGTGGCCGAAATTCCTCACGGGGGGGGGGGGGGGGGGGGGGTTAGGTTTTCTTTTTACAATCCTCTAACTCATCATAATAGCCTCCTTTAAATAGGAGTTACAAAAGAGATCCAACCGTCCATGATGGAGATGAAATCTCATCCATCCGGGCGGTTACATACACACCAAATGTTTAGTAGCACACCAACATGAAAATAAAAATTAATACAAGCCATATGTTTAAAGCAAATAAAATAAAACTAAGTAAAACTTTTAAGCAAGCTTTGCGCGCCGCGGACGGAGGTTGTATCGCAGCTTTCCGTTAGCGTCCGTGGCGTTGTCATGACGTTGCAAATATTTAAATTGTTGCGCCGCGACAACCGGGTCATCATCAGGAAGTGTTGGAGGGGCCGCGCCATCAATCCTCCCCCACTCAAAATCTCGCATCTCCGATGCGTGGGCCGAGAGAAAGCAGTGGAGAAGCTCGGCATCCAAACGTTGAAGCTCTGTCGCGAGTACCCATGAGTCGTCCTAAGGTGGGAGGTCACGCCAACGGATGAGGAAGTGGTAGGTAGCACCGTCTGGAGTAGTAAGTGGCTCAGCAGCGAGTATCATATCTGGATGGAGAAACATCTTGGGAAACCTGGGAAACATGTCAGCAGTAGGAATAAAAGAAGGCAACGTACCATCCGATGTTATACCTGCGGGGACCGAAGGAGGGAGATCATCTGAACTTCCACTCCCCAACCCATTAGAAATTTTAGTGGAGGGAGAAGACGACAAAGAAACCAACTCTTGTGGAGGCGCAACAAACAGCATCAAATCCGAGACATTAAAAATAGGGGAGATACCCCATTCAGCAGGCAAATCCAATACGAAAGCGTTGTCACCTAGCTTCTTTATAATCCGAAATGGACCGGCGCGCTTTGGAGCTAACTTTTTAACGGTGCCAGTTGGCATTCGTTTGGGAACTAACCGTACTAAAACCAGATCGCCGACCTTAAAGTGTGACACCTTCCTATGTAGATTAGTGTGCACTTGATAAGACTCATATTGAGCAGTCAAGGTAGCTCATATACGTGCATGTAAGTCATGAATATGTTGGGAGAAGGATTATGCAAACTGACTTGTTTTGTATGTGGGAGGTAAGGGGACCAAGTCAAGTGGCACAGGGGCCTTATACCCGTGAACAATTTCATTCGGAGACATACCCGTGGACCGATTTTTAGAATTATTGTAAGCCTGTTGTGCATGCGGAAGAAGTAAATCCCAAGTGCCTTTATGATTGCTCACTAGACATCTAAGAAGATTTCCTAGGCTCCGATTGACTACTTCCGTCTGGCCATCCGTTTTTGGGTGATAAGCCGCGGAGAATAATAATTTTGTTCCCATAAGAACCCACAAGGTTTTCCAAAAGTAGCTAGTGAACTTGACGTCCCTATCCGAGACAATAGTCTTCGGAACTCCCCGGTGACTAACGACGTCCTTAAAATACAGTTTCGCAATGTGAGAAGTGTCGTTGGTCTTACTACATGGGAGGAAGTACGCCATCTTGGAGAACCTATCCACAACAACGAGTATAGAATCATGACGTCGAAGGGTGGGGGGAAGGAGAAATACGAAGTCCATGCTCACGTCTTCCCACAGAACGGACGGAATAGGTAGCGGGGTGTATAAACCTACATTGGACTTAGTACCCATAGAAACTTGACACGTACGGCAACTGCTCACTACTTTCCCAACCATCGCCTTTAGTTTAGGCCAAAAGAATTTCTCCTCTACGAGCGTTATCGTTTTGTCTCTTCCAAAGTGATACTCAAGCCACCACTATGTAACTCCCAAATGATGTGGAGTCGCAAAGAGGAGTGAGGGATACACAATTTTCCGTGTTTGAATAAATATCCGTCTCTAAGTGAAAAGGCCGTGATGGTCACGGGAGAGCTATCCTGGGCAGATAAGTATGGCTCCTGAAAATCAGGGCATGTGGCGTATTCATCCTTTATGCGCTCGAACCCTACCACGTGGACTTGCATGGAGGAAAGTAAGAGGGTGAGGAGACTGAGTGCATCGGCAACTTGATTGTTGGACCCCTTAAGGTGCTTGAGAGTAAATGTGTATTCTTGCAAGAAGGATACCCATTTAGCATGGCGCGGGCTGATTTTGTGCTGACCATTGATGAATCGTAACGCTTCATGATCAGAGAGGATCACGAACTCCTTATGAAGGAGATAGTGCCTCCAATGATGCAAACATCTAATGACCGCGTAAAACACCCTATTGTAATTGGAATAATTTAATTTAGCACCCGCTAACTTCTCACTAAAATAACTAACCGGGTGACCCTCTTGACTCAAGACACCTCCAATCCCTACGCCAGATGCATCACAAGTAAGCTCGAAGACCTTGGTGAGGTCTGGGAGACGTAACACCGGTGCTTCGGTCATAAGCTCCTTAATACGATGGAATGCAAACGTGGGGGATTTGGACCATGTGAATTCGCCTTTCTTCATGCAGTCCGTAATGGGTGCCATAATGTTACTAAAATCGCGTATGAAACGACGATAAAAGGTAGCTAACCCGTGGAAACTACGCACCTCATGAAGGCTAGTGGGCTCGGGCCAGTCTCTAATCACCTGAACCTTTCCTGGGTCAACACGAATTCCTTCAGAGCCAACTATGTAACCTAAGAATTCAACCTCTCAAACATAAAACGTGCATTTCTTAAGATTTAGATATAAGGTTTCAGTCCTTAAGGTGGAGAGGACTACTTTGATGTGGGAGAGGTGTTCGGCGGGGGAGGTACTAAAGACTAGGATGTCGTCGAAATATACTACAACAAACTTCCCATATATGGCTTAAAGATGTGTGTCATCATCCGGGAGAAGGTGCTGGGGGCATTGGATAACCCAAAGGGCATCACAAGCCATTCATACAACCCGTCCTTAGACTTGAACGCCGTCTTCCACTCATCCCCCTCTTGGATCCTAATCTGGTGGTAACCACTCCGTAAGTCCAATTTTGAGAAGATAGTGGCACCCGATAGGAAATCCAAGAGATCATCTAGACGCGGAATTGAAAATCTATATTTTATAGTAATTTTGTTGAGAGCTCGGCTATCAACACACATGCGCCAGGTGCCATCCTTCTTAGGGGTAAGAAGCGCGGGGACAGCACATGGGCTCATACTCATCCTAATAAATCCCTTATTTAGCAAATCATCTATCTGGGTTTGTAACTCCGTGTGGGCAGTAGGATTAAGCATATAGTGTGGTTGATTGGGTAAGGACGATCCGGGGATAAGGCCTATTGCGTGTTGTATATCTCTAAGCGGTGGTTACGACGAAGGCAACTCTTCCGGGTATACATCCCTAAACTCATCCAACAATACCCATAGCTCTAGGGGTAAATCTTCCAACACGCCACTATCAGTCTTTGCACTCAGGAGTACGAGAGCGTACATTATTCCCCCAATGAAGGGATCCTTCACAAATTCCTTCCTACCAACTAAACTCAAGGCTTTCCTCTCTACTGGGATGGTGGTATCCTTAGCCAACACTACCGGCTCTTTTGGCACAGTCGATCTCAAGGTGACGATCTTGCCATTGAATTTGAACTCATAAGTGTTTGCACGACCATAGTGCATCACATCACGGTCGTTTAGCCAAGGGCGGCCTAGTAACACATGACAAACGTCCATCGATAGGACGTCGCACCAAACCTCATCCGTGTAGGATTTGAAAGACAGGGGGACTAGGCATCGTTGGGTAACCTTAATAGTAACCTTACTAATCCAACCGACCTGGTAGGGGGTCGGGTGCGGCTCGACATTCAAGGACATACGCTTAACAGCGTTCTCAGAAACGACGTTTACGCAACTACCACCATCGATAACTAATTTGCAAAGTTTTTCTCCACTCTTAAAGATCAGGGAAAATATGCTCGTCCTCTTCCAGTCTTCTACGGGACGAGGAGTGGTCATAATCCAACGCATCACCATAAGGCGGTGATCGTCCTCTAAGTCACTAGGGACTCCGTCGGGGTCGCTCTCCTCTTCGACCTCATAGACATAATCGTTAGGGTCGGTAGCAGACTCTAGCAAGGCTATGGCCTTCGTCATAGTGGGGCATTCGTAGGTATGGTGGCCTTGAACACCGCATGAGTAACAAGTGGTGTTATCCTTGCTAACGTTTCCAACGGTGATACGCTCACTAGCGGGGTTCTTGGTATTTCTAGCGGTAATCACTACGGATTTCGACTCAGAGGATCTAAATTTTCCCTTATCAGGAAAAGTGGAAGAAGATGCCCCAATGGTGGACTTATTCTTCGTATTAGAATAATAGGAGTGAGCCTTAGATGCTAGGTGCTTTTCAATGTCCAAGGCGGCATTGAAAGTCATATTCAAGTCCGTGTGACTGTAACGCAAGAGTTTCCGCTGAATGTCGGGGTGAAGTCCCTTTCGAAATCTAGATAAAGTGACTTCGGGGAGCTCTCGAAGGTCACATCGTACCATACGGTCCTTAAGTTCTCCCATATATTTAGCAACAGACATTGAGCCTTGCCGAAGGGTGGCAAGCTCATCGAACATCTGCGTTCGATGGTACGCAGGAACGTACTGATCGGTTAGCAGGTTCTTCATCACAGCCCATCCAATGAGTGGGACCCCGTGCCCAGCTCCTAACCTACGTTCTTCATTCAGCCAATAAGTTTTGGCACGTCCCGTTAATTTCATCCGGGCAACTTGAACCTTTTGGGGGTCCGTGAGGTTGTGCCATTTGAAATAGCACTCCAGGTCTATAGCCCAATGGAGGAAGATCTAGGGATCTCCCATGCCATCATAGGTGGGGGCATTTATCTTGATGGCCCTCGTGATATCAAATCCTCGCTCGGGGCGGGGTTCTCGAGGGGGCACACGGGGAGAGTTTCACTCAGAATCCGAGTCAAAGTTCGGTTGGTGCCGGTTGGGCTGCCCAACATCAACGGGAGGTGGGGGTGGCCTTTCCTGATTTCGTAGGATCTGGGCTAAGACGTTCCTAAGCTCAGCCATTTCGGCACGAAGACCCGCTATAGCCTCGTGTTGGGATCACCATGCTCGTTCGCAGCCATCCTAGACGTAGACGGGGTTGTGTACTCTGTTCCTAGCCTAGTGCGCATTCAGGTTTAGGAGACCCCGGGAAAGATGAATTTTCCTAGGGTTGAAGCTATACTGGAAATATAATATTTTTAGATATTCCCGATGGAAGTAAGGCGTAGATCATTAAAAAATTTTTTTTTCAGATTTCGCAGAAAATTACAGATTTTAGCCCGCTATTGGCAGACCACAAAAAAATTTCTTTTGATTGATTTTTTTTTTCTAAGATTAGATGGACCGACAAGGAATGCAGTGAGGATGTTTGCAACGTAGAAGTTGAAACGACCTCCTCTGATACGAAATTGGTGTAGGGGTGTACGTGACACGGATGTGCTTACGCTAACGGTAGCTTACCCATCACAAAAAATAGAAAATCAAGAGAGTGCTCTGACCAAAAGCGAATGTAAAGGGGTCGGTTGGCTCTCAAAAATACGGGACTCGATACCGCGTCCTTAGGACCTAACTCTCCAACAAGCACACAACTCGCTCCTAGCCGGACTCGATACCACGACCTTAGGACCTACCTCTCCAACAAGCACACGCCTCACCGCACCTGCACAAGCATCTACTCTTTTCACAATAAGCCGTCAATCGCAGCAATAAAATATTTAGGAGCGGCGGTAAACGATAAAGAGCGATCAAGAACAAGTTGAGATTAACTCCCTTGTTAGCACAAAGCGTGCCCAAACTTGGAGAACAAGTCAAGGCTAGGCCTAGTTTGTTCTCCAACGGATCTTCCCAATCCGGAAAACAAGAGTGTCAATAACAACGTTTCGATTCAGATTTTTGCAAGCGGAAAACACTTTAAAATCGCAGAAAAAACAGTTGAATAACCTCCACAAAATCTCACAGCAAGAAACACAAAGATAGGGAAGAGATTACCCAACCAAGAAGATGATCACACAAGATTTGTGGGAGAATCACTCTCTCCATGGTTCCACCGGTTTCACACCGAATGGGGCTGCTTCCTTCTTCCACGGAGTCGCACCGATAGAAGCCACGTCGGAGTCGCATCGAACGGGGATGGAGGAGGCAAGGCTTGGCTTCACACCAGGGGGGCGGCTAATGGAATCTCTCCATGGTGGCCGAAATTCCTCAAGGGGGGTTTAGGTTTTCTTTTTCCAATCCTCTAACTCATCATAATAGCCTCCTTTAAATAGGAGTTACAAAAGAGATCCAACTGTCCATGATGGAGATGAAATCTCATCCATCCGGGCGGTTACATACACACCAAATGTTTAGTAGCACACCAACATGAAAATAAAAATTAATACAAGACATATGTTTAAAGCAAGTAAAATAAAACTAAGTAAAACTTTTAAGCAAGCTTTGCGCGCCGCGGACGGAGGTTGTATCGCAGCTTTCCGTTAGCGACCGTGGCGTTGTCATGACGTCGCAAATCTTTAAATTGTTGTGCCGCGACAACCGGGTCATCATCAGGAAGTGTTGGAGGGGACGCGCCATCACCCACACCATATGCCACAAAATAGGAGGGAAAGTTACAGGTTAATACCAATTCATAATCGCACTCTAACTCAGTGCATGCTAGCGGAAGATTTTAACAGTAATATGGAACTATAACCATGAATGTCCACCAGTCATATTAACAACTACATTTATATAAACTCTCGCTGGAATGTATAGCAAATACACTATCATTTGGCCTTATGGCCTTACAGTTCCTCTTTATAAGAGTGGATTCCCAACATCGGCGCGCAGGCCGACCACATATGAACAAAACATAATATTCTTTGCTTATCTGTCAAGGGCTAGCAGCAGCAGCAGGGACTTCAGCCTTTATGTGTCCCGCTCGGCTCTCCGGCACCTGTACAAGGACAACCCACCAAACGGTGGAAAACAAAGCAACGGTCAGCATTCAACTGACCAATTTATAATGACCTTACACCTTTCCCGGGGAAGTGGTATTCTTTCCCTGCGTGCATAGCAATTCATAGGCAGATATATATCACACATTGTGCTCTCATGCACAAACAATCCATCACAACTATCAGCCACGAGGCCCAACGATCCGTGCACTCAAGGCACATTCTTGGTGTACCGGCAAACCAGGGTCCCACCACCGTTCTAGGTCCGAAACTCAACGGTAAAATTGAGCATTTAGTCTTTCCGACGCGCAGGCTGAAGACTCTCATTATGCGCTCTAACTGACCGCACTTTCAGGTCTTCAAGTCGGACGGACATAACGCAGGTAGGGATCAACCATCCCCCCCCCTTATTGCTCAAGTCGCCTTGCCATCACCGAGTACCAACGTACTCGAGGCCAAATATATTCCGCGGGTCGGTTTCACCTTTCATGTTCGGCATAAGGCCTTTAAAGAGCTCATCAAGCTCACAATATCCATACGTCCACCAAGGACTAGCGTGACAATAGCTACACTATCCACCACGGACTGGCTTCACAATAGCCACAGTGTCCACAACAGACTGGCTTCATAATAGCCACAGTGTCCACCATGGACTGGCTTCACAATCAACAAGGGGAGTTCATGCTAGCGTACTTCACGATCGCGTAGCAGGTTCTGCAGAACTCACTTTCTGCACCCAACTACACCCAAACCCTGCAGCATCCTACAGTGCGAGAGAACTGGTCTTGCCATAGCACACAGTACAAGAATCACAAGGGTATTTTCCTGTACTACCACTCTAGTACTTCCTGCTACTGCCCTTCACAGGTCTAACCCATCGATTCCACAAACAACAAGTTTAACCACGGAGTATTCTACAGTGTGCAAATGAAACATCACCAATTCAGACCAACCTGTCCATATGGCCTTCACATAGCATGCCTATTCCATACTACACATTTCTAGATCTATAGGCAAGATGATTGGGGATTCCACGAATCAACCCAAGGGAATTCCCTTCGCAAGCCACTCTCTAGTGGTGGAAACCCATGCACATGCCAAAAAGAAGGACTTCACATGTCCAAGAAGGAAGATCATTACCCTTGACGACCTCTTTGGAGACATGAAATTCTAGCAGGTTAGAAAACACTGCAGCGGCCTTGCCTCCACAACGCTCGCCTCGGATCTGGAATCGGAACTCTGCAGCTCCACCGGTGGCCGACTCCTTTTCTCCTCCTCCTCCTTGCTCTCCCTTCTCTCTAGTTCTCTTAGAAAGAGAATGGCCCAAGCTCAAATGAGGATTCTATTCTCATTCTCGGCCTTAAAGTAGCAGGGAGAAGCCTGGGCCATCAGATCCCAGATGAAGGAAATGGACGACCACAAATTTTCCATAAAGGTCTATTTTTGGCTGACACAACCTATGACACGCCCGTGTCATAGGCCGTGTACCTTAAGCAGCACACAACCGACTTACCTAGAGTAGGACACGGCCATGTGACACGCCCGTCTCACAGGCCATGTGTAACGCCCCCACTCATCACATGCAATATAATGGTGGGTCTGGCCGGGGCACCACGCCATATTTCACAGACAAGCGGTGGAACTACGTGTGGAAATCAAAATCTACTCATACCCTAACTCAAAAAAATCTAGCACAGCATTTTAAGTTGGATGAACTCAGCTCAAAGAATGTCCACTAATATACAAACTGCACATTTATATATCAAAACCAGGAATGTATACAACACACACCCATGGCCTTAAGGCCTTACAAGTTTCTCTTTACACAAATTTACATTTCATACATCGGCACACATGCCGGACACACTTGAAATCCAACCACGCTTTGCTCGACCTTCAAGGGCCTTTAGCAGCAAGCCTCCATTCTGCTCAAGCAATTCAATTCAATCATCAGCGCATGCAGTTAGCCATCCACCCAAAAGATGTAAACAAAGTAACAGTCAGCATTAGCTGATCAATTATAACGACCCTACCCCTTACCCGGGGCAGTGGTTCCTTCCCTATATGCATTGCCATAACAATCTCTATCAGGCTACCAATCACAACCATATCACAAACACCGGTATCCACCAGACGCTTTGTGCAGTCAGGGCACCTTATTGTTGTACGGGACATTCCAGTCGTACACCTCTGATCAGAGGTTCTTCACTTGTTGGTTGGGCAGTTCAATCCTAGTCCACCAATCCCGCAAGTTGGCAACATCCCGTCCATAACACTCAGAGGTACTACCTCACAACATCCACAAATAACCAGAGCAGATCGACCCACCCAAGTAGTGTAGCAAGCCGGGTTTATCGTGTTCCCCAGACATTACCACCAATCGACCCCTCACCTATTTTTGATCGACCTACCCCTGTGGTGCAGCAAGCCGGGTTTACCTCGGCTCCCCAAGTGTTGCCACCAATCAATCCCTCAACTATCCAGATAAACCCACCCTAGTGGTGTAGCAGGTCGGGTTTATCCGCGCTCCCCAAACGTGCTACCAATTGACCTCTCATCACAACCAGGAGCTTACTCAAAGCCTTCATACATTCATAAACACATCCATACATCCATACATTCATCCAATAAAGCATAAACCTTTCATATCATCAAATCCATAGATTCTTCTCCAGTTTACCAATAGTCATCACCAATCTAGACTACCCGTCCATATGGGCTTCACACAGCATGCATATATCGTACTCCCCACTTCTGGCTCTAGATGCAAACTCAACCAAGGAATCACTTGCGATATCCACCTCTTGGTGGAGGATCCCATGCACATGCATAAAGAAAGGACTTCAACGTCCAAGATGGAGATCATTATCCTTGAAGATCGCTTCGGCACCATGAATTAGCAGGATGGAAATCACCGCCTTGGCTTTGCCTTCACGAATCTGATCTCGGATATTGATTCTGCACTCCGCAGCTCCTCCAGCAGTTGGTTTCTCCTTCCTCCTTTCCCTCCTAGCTATCCTTCTCTCTTTCTATCTCTTTGAGAATGAGAAGAAGAATAAGATGATGAGAATGAAGGGATTTTATCCTCATTCCTCGGCCTGTATCCACATGGAAGGAGCCTATACCACTAGATCCAGGATAAGAAAATGAACAGCTCTGATTTGCCCAGAAAAATGCTGAACACGGCCTGACACGCCCGTTTCACAAGCCGTGTCACTTAAGCGGCATGCAACCGACTCAATTCCATCCAGTACACAGCCGTGTGACACGCCCGAGTCACACCCTACACACCTGTGTCATGCCCGACACGCCCGTGTCCAATAGCTATGTACTGCACACAGCACAATCCCATCTCACCCGAGAAGGACACGGCCCTGGTACACGCCCATGTCCCAGGCCGTGTACACCAGGACACACCCGTGTCCACCAATACACGTAGTCCAGCCTGGACACGCCCTGTGACACGCCCGTGTCACAGGCCGTGGACACTGCACTCGACGATCGTCGACCAAAATACATCGACCACACACCCAATTGCTCAACCCGAGATGGACACGCCCTGGGACATGCCCGTGTCCCATGCCGTGTAACCCAAACCTGAACAAAAAATGGGCTTTAGGGCATTACAATCCTCCCCTCCTTCAAAATATTTTGTCCGCGAAATTTGGCTCAACAACAACCAACAACATATCCACTCTACGTCGTATCATCAACAACCGATCACTCACATTAAGCGATCCGGATTTGAGCTCAGAGCCCGCAGTTTGTCTCGCCCCATGACATCGTACAAACCAAACAACACATGCAGTACATACACACATACATAACCTCCTCATGTGCACATTCATCCACAAAATTCATCAAGTGCGTTATATTCAAAAACAACATTATATCACAATTGATCGAGCACTTAAATAACACCAACTGTGCAACAACAGGTCAATGTTTAACATAACATACCACATATATGTACACTAGTATCATCATCAGTATCTACAGTATTCACATCATCTAAGTGATACGAGTCACTTTTCTATGGTTCCTTTCGCTCAGCCGCTTGATTAAACACTCGAGGTGTCAAATTAAACACTCGAGGCTGGACTTCACCAATTGAAGTTTGCGGCTCTTGCACCTCCAAATTATGCAATCGAGGCTGCTCCCGGTATGCAAATGACTCGGCCACTGCTTTACCCCTTTCTACATAAGACGCACCTGTCTTCTTTTCACTCCCTGAAGGGGCATTCCAACAAAACTTAGCTATGTGTCCTTGCTTCCCGCAATTATAACATATATGTGTATATACAGGTCCTTGCCTATATGTCGCTCCTGAAGATATAGTCGATGGAGCTGAGTCAGCAGGCCTGAACTTTTTCTTCTCCCATTTACGAAACTCTGATTGCTCCAAATGGGGGACTTTGAATTCTGGCTTCTCCACTGCCAGTTTCTTCTTCCCTTGTACCCGCTTCAAGTCCTTCTCCAATGCCCGAGCCGTATCTACCAACGCTTTGAAGCCTTAGTTCACTGATCTCGGGAGCACTAACCTCAATTCATCCCGCAGTCCCTCATAAAATCAATTCGTCTTTCACGCTTCCTCCCCAAAGGTAGACCCCGCACAACGCCCTAGTCTGGTAAACTCATGTAGGTACGTGTCAATAACAGTCTCACCCAGCACCAGACGTTGAAACTCGTTCTCCATCGCAATCCGCTGCGACACTGACAAATACTTGGCTAAAAACAATCTGGAGAATTCATCAATTGAGAACTCCGCTAATCCTCGACCTGACAAGTAATGCACTTCCATATCATCCCACCACAATCTCGCATCTCCTTCCGGCAGAAAAGTGGCTAAGGTCACTTTCTGCTCCTTTGCCGTCCTGATTATCGTCAGGATCCTCTTCACTCTAACAAGCCAATCTTCCGCCTGTGTTGGGGAAGTCGCCCCACCAAACGTAGGTGGATGAAACTCCATAAAGTGCTTCTATGACTCATCCATTGCTTGCTCGTCCACCACAACTGCAGTGTGCTCTTGCCTTGTATCAGGCCGTACTGGGACCCCTAAAGGCCTTGCCTGCCCAGTAGGATGCGCCTGTAACACTGCAAGCACCATCTCCGTCACCATCCGTATGGTCTCCACCGAGGGAGGCGTAGACGCTTCAACGGGTGCTACGCTCTCATCGGACCACTGGGGCTCAGACTGCCCAACACCACTCCTCGCCACCTAGCAATGTGCAAAACACCATTAATCATCCATGTCATAACTGTAATTATATATTGACTACACACTCACGCTCTTGACGTGCATGGAATACATTCCTAGTGGACATTCATGAGTTCAATTATGTTCTTCCCTCCCAAATAATCTCAACCTGGCTCTGATACCACTTTGCAACGCCCCCACTCGTCACATGGAATATAATGGTGGGTCTGGCCGGGGCCCCACGCCATATTTCACAGACAAGTGGTGGAATTACATGTGGAAATCAAAATCTACTCGTACCCTAACTCAAAACATTCTAGCGCAGCATTTTAAGTTGGATGAACTCAGCTCAATGAATTTTCACTAATATTCAAACTCCATATTTATATATCAAAACCAACAATGTAAACAACACACACACCCATGGTCTTAAGGCCTTACAGGTTTCTCTTTACACAAATGTACATTTCATACATCAGCACGCAGGCCTGCCACACATGAAATCCAACCATTCTTTGCTCGGCCTTCAAGGGCCTTTAGCAGCAAGCCTCCATTCTGCTCAAGCAATTCAATTCAATCATCAGCACCTGCAGTTAGCCATCCACCCAAGAGCGGTAAACAAAGTAACGGTCAGCATTAGCTGACCAATTATAACGACCCTACCCCTTACCCGGGGCAGTGGTTCCTTCTCTGTATATATTGTGTTAGAAAGTAGCGAAAAAGAGAGAACAAGCGGATAAACTTTTGAATAATTGAAATTTTATTATCCAAAAAAGATATCATTTACAAAGGTATGACCTCCCTTATATAGAATGGAGGGGATAAGAAAGAGAGTATACAAACAATGTGGGACTAAACATTTACAGTACTGAGCGGCTAGAATAAAGGTGACCGCACAGGCCGCGCGGTTAGACAGATGGGTTAACCGCTCGGCAACTCCAGCAGGATAGAATAGGCCGCAATGGTAGACCGATAGACCGCCCGGTCTCCAGGCTTCAGAGTGAGACCACCAGACCGCTCGGTCAACAAAACGCTGGATCAGACCGCTAAGCCGCCCGGTCAACAAACCGCTGGATCAGATCGCTAAGCCGCCCGGTCTAATACTTCAACACTCCCCCTCAAGCTGGAGCATAGATATCAATCATACCCAGCTTGTCATAAATACGGAAGAAGGAAGTAGAAACCGGCTTGGTGAAGATATCTGCCAATTCCTTGTCAGAGGTGACAAAAGGAGTACAAATCTGTTTCTTCAAAATCTCTTCCCGAATGAAGTGACAGTCAACCTCTATATGCTTTGTTCTCTCATGGAAGAAAGGATTTCTGGATATGTGTATAGCGGCCTTGTTGTCACAGAACATAGGGAGAGGACAGTCATATACCTCGCCCAGGTCAAGCATGAGAGCTCGCAACCACTTTAACTCACATGTGGTTGACGCCATACTCCGGTATTCTGCTTCGGCACTGGATATGGAAACAACAGATTGTTTTTTGCTCTTCCAACTCACGAGATTACCTCCAACAAAGGAACAAAAACCTGATGTGGATTTACGATCGCCTTTGTCATCCGCGTAACTTGAATCTGAGTAGGCCTCAACCCTCAGATGACCATTCTTCTGAAAGAGCAACCCTCTGCCCGGTGCTGCTTTGATATACTCTAAAATCTTCAGGGCGGACTGAAGATGGTACTCCCTGGGAGCTTGCATAAACTGACTGACCTTGCCTACAGCATAGGCGATGTCGGGTTTAGTCACCGTGAGATAGATGAGTTTGCCTACCAAACGTCTGTACCTTGTGACATCAGATAGAAGAGGCGAGTCATCCGTCCACGTTTTGTCTTCTCCAACAGCCATGGGAAAACGAGCTGGTTTGGCACCTGTCAATCCTGCTTCTCGTAGAAGATCAAGGGCATACTTTCATTGAGAGAGAACCAAGGAGTCAAGTTTCCGAGAGATTTCTATCCCCAAAAAGTATTTTGGGGAGCCCATATCCTTCGTGACCAAGTGCTGACGGAGGTGCTTCTTCGTCAAGTCCACCCCATCTCGGTCATCACCAGTAAGGAGAATATCATCCACATATACGGCCAAAACCACCAGTTCCGAGGCCGTTTTGTGAATGAATAAGGAGTGATCGGCCGAACTCCTTTGAAAGCCGATGGTAGCCACAATACCAATGAATTTCTCGAACCATGCCCGAGGGCTCTGCTTTAGGCCATAAATGGCCTTCTTCAAATGACATACACGTGTCTCCACCTGAGCAACATACCCAGGAGGTTGCTCCATATAGACATCCTCCTGAAGATCGCCATAGAGAAAGGCATTCTTCACATCAAGCTGGGAAATAGCCCAAGCCCGGTTAACAGCCACAGAAAAGAGAACCCGGATGGTGCTGAGGCGAGCAACCGGAGAGAAGGTATCAAAGTAATCAACGCTGTAAGTCTGAGTGAAGCCCTTGGCCACCAGCCGGGCTTTGTAGCGATCCACAGTGCCGTCGGGGCGAAACTTCACAACGAAGACCCAGTGACAGCCAACCATATTAGTGCCCACGGGAGGAGGAACCAGGGTCCAGGTACCCCGTTCAGTAAGAGTAGCCATCTCCTCATCCATGGCAGACTTCCAATGAGGGAGAGCAAGAGCCTCCTGGTAGGTACGGGGAGTAGAAGTAGCAGAGATAGCCAAGGCAAAACACCTGCGAGAAGGAGAAAGCTGATCATAGGAAACAACATCCATGAGCGGGTGTTGAGTACACGCCCGCACCCCTTTGCGAAGGGCAATGGGAACATCCAGGTCAACGGGAGCGTCGGCGACGGGAGCGTCAGCGACCGGAGCGTCCGTGGCGGAGAAGGCTGGCCCGGGACTAGAGAGAACGACAGCGAAGAGGAGGGTGGAGGGGTGGGTGGGGAGACGGACAGGGAAGGAGTGGGTGGAGGAGGAGACGAAGGTGGGAAAACGTGGAGAGGTGTGGAAGGAACGGAGATGTCAGAAGGAAGAGAAGAGGGAGGAGAGAAATAGGAAGCATTCTCGAAAAAAGTCACATCTGCGGAGACAAACTGCTTGCGGAGAAGGGGGTCAAAGCAGCAATAGCCTTTTTGAGTGGTGAGTACCCCAAAAAGACACACTTGGTGGAATGGGGGTAAAGCTTGTCGCGGGTAGAGGTGGGAGCATGAACAAAGGCCGTACAGCCAAAGACACGGAGAGGAAGAGGAAAAGGTTCCTGGTGGGGGTAGAGAAGGGAGAAGGGAGTCTGGCTGTGGAGAACTGCGGAGGGAAGGCGATTGATGAGATAGCATGCGAGGAGCACAGCGTAGCCCCAGTAGGAGCGAGGGAAGTGCATCTGCGTCATGAGAGTACGCGCAACATCAAGTAGGTGACGGTTTTTACGCTCCGCCACCCCATTCTGCTGGGAGGTGTAAACACAAGTTGTTTGATGAAGGAGGCCATGTTGGTGAAAGAACGCGGAGAACTCATGAGTCAGATACTCCTTGGCATTATCAGAACGTAAGACTTTAATAGAAATATCAAATTGAGTCTTAATCATAAAGTAAAATGATTGCCAAACAGAAAATAGTTCAGAGCGATATTTTAACAGATACACCCAGGTACATCGAGTAAAATCATCGATAAAAGTGACAAAATAGGAACTGCCCCGACCAACTGTGAGGGTAGGAGCAGGACCCCATACATCAGAATGAATAAGATAAAATATGCGAGAGGAGCCACGGCCTTGCTTCGGTGGGAAGGAGGAGCGATGATGTTTGCCAAGCTGACACGCATCACAGTTGAGCGGAGAACTGGTAGGAGGTAAGTGGGGCAGAAGCTGGCGAATAAGCCGAGGAGGAGGATGTCCAAGATGAAGATGCCACTGAAGGAGATCGGTGGAGGAGGAGTAGGCAGATAGAGCGGAAAAATCGTCGAGGAAATAGAGGCCGCCGCTCTCTGTCCTAGTAGCAATCGTCCGCTGGGTCCTCGGGTCCTGAAAAGAACAAGTAGTGGGAGTGAATAAAATGGAGCACTGAAGTTGCCGGCATAAAGTAGTAACTGATAACAAATTGCACGGGAACTTCGGGACATAGAGGGTATCCTCCAAGCAAAGTAATGGCGTGAGTTGAACCATGCCCGTCCCATGAACCGGGGACGGGGAACCATCCGCCACACGAACCGGGGGTAAGCGGTCATGGGTCTTAAGACGGGAGAAGCAATGAGGGTTGCCCGTCATATGATTTGTGGCACCGGAGTCAATCAGCCATTTACCTTGGGTAACGACGTGGGCACTACCTGACGTCGTGGCCACAGAGGCAGACGGCCGAGAAGAGGCGGAGGCCGAAGAAGGAGTGAAAGATATGGTACCTAAACACCTAGAGGGGGGGGGGGTGAATAGGTGACCTAATCCTTTTCTAACTTTGTTGGAAGCCAAACAGTTATATCACAGATTTCTAACAAGTTTATTACAGCAATCAGCAATAATTAAACAAACACAGATCATCCACAGCACAAACACAGCACAACACACAGTGTTTTATAGTGGTTCCCCAAGTTATGGGTACATCCACTTTCCCCCTTCGCCTATCTAGCAGTGTACTAGATTCGGCCTAACTTCTCCACTGTCTCAGAACCCAAATTGGTTCCTACCTCAGGCCCAAAGCCTTACACTCAGCTTTATCCCAAAGCCTACACTCAGCCAATCAAGGCCTACACTCAGCCAACCAAGGCCTACACTCAGAGATCTATATCTCCTACACTCAGGCTAACAAGCCCTACCCTCAGCCTTTATAAATATAGGCTTACAATCACTCAGATCCAATGGATCCTACAAGTTACAAATGTAATACAGATAATGACTCTACAACTCAGAATTACAGGAGGGGAGTTGAGAGATTCTTGATGAGTTCTTGGAAGAACTCAGCTGGATTCACCCTGACTTAGCTTTCTTCAAAGCTTCTTGAGTAGAACTGAATAAGGTTGAATCCTCTGCAGTTGTTCCTTGACCTCTGCCACTTAAGATCCAGAATTGACTCTGAATCCTTCTTCTCAGCCTAGTTCCAGAGGCTGATTACTTGGAAGGAGCCCTCTCTCTCCAACTTCTTAGATCTGCAGATGGAATACAAGATCTTCTTGTGTTTATACTCAGTATACCACTTTAATGATTACTTGAATAATCTGATCAATTACTTTAATTATTCTCTCTACTGTTTCTGTAAACTGTGGGTGCCTATTTATAGGCTTTCTTCATGGTAACCGGCTGGTCCGGTTCATAACTGACTTCTGACATCTCTGACAGTTGCTGTAGACCGGCTGGATCGGCAGCTGTCATGTCAACCAGTCACTTCTTGAAAATCTCTATCTGTCTGATAGTGTCGAGACTTTCTGTCTTTAAGTGTCGACACTTATAGTCCAAGTGTCGACATATGTTGTATAAGTGTCGACACAAGTCTATAAGGTGTCGACACAATTCCTTATATGTCTCGACACAGATTCTTCTGCATGTGTCGACACTAAAATTGAGTGTCGACACAAATACTTGTTCTTCTAGCTTTTGTTGAATTCTTCTATGTGTCGACACATCTCCTTTGTGTCGACACAACTTCTTGTGTTGAATCTGTCAAGTGTCGACACTGCTTCTTGGTGTCGACACATAGTCTTCTATCTTGAATCTTGCTGAGTGTCGACACAGCTCCTTGTGTCGACACACCTTCTTATTGTTGAGACTTCAGCTGAGTGTCGACACATTCCTTTAGTATCGACACTTGTACTTAGAATAATTTGCTGCTCATTCTGTTCTTGGCTAAGTGTCGACACAGCTCCTTGTGTCGACACTTTCTTCAAGTGTTGAGTCTTTAGCTGTGTGTCGACACATTGTTCTGAGTGTCGACACATACTTCATATGTTGACTCTTCTGCATAGTGTCGACACATTGTGTTGAGTGTCGACACTTACTTCAAATGCTGACTCTTCTGCATAGTGTCGACACATTGTGTTGAGTGTCGACACTTACTTCAAATGCTGACTCTTCTGCATAGTGTCGACACATTGTGTTGAGTGTCGACACTTACTTCAAATGCGGACTCTTCTGCATAGTGTCGACACATTGTGTTGAGTGTCGACACTTGTACTTAGACTCTGCAGACTTTTGCTGAGTGTCGACACAGCTCCAAGTGTCGACACTTTCTGGTGTAGACACTGCTTCACTGGGTGTCGACACAGCTCCTTGTGTCGACACTCTCTGTCTGCACTTTTCTTCACTGAGTGTTGACACATCTCCAAGTGTCGACACTTTCTGTCTGGTGTCGACTCTGCATCTCAGGTGTCGACATAATGACTTCAAGTGTCGACACTGCTTGACTGGGTGTCGACACAAGCTTTCTTAAGTGTCGACACTTTCCCTCTGGGTGTCGACACATGGACTTAGAAACTTTTTGCTTTAGTCCATTACTTTCTTAACCTGCACAAGTAACTCAAACATACATCAAATACATTATGATGTATATCATTGAGATGGGTGAGGCTTCTTCAAATCAGGTACATTTGACCAATATACCCAACAATCTCCCCCTATTTGGAGAAGTCATAACCCTTAGTCAATGATATACACCATTCATAATTAAGAATTATAAAATGATGTACAGCAGATTATATAAACAGGGTTAACATGAACATGTAAAACTTCACACATATACACATTCAACATTGCAGAATAAACAAGAAATAGACACATACTCAGAACAATCATGAAATATATTTATCATAAATTGTTCTAACATTTTTCTAATACATCTTTAATGATTTACAAAAATGTTTCTCATACAAAAGATTACAACAAGCTTCAAGTTTAATTCCTAATCTATTTCTGATCAGGTTCTTTGATAACAATTCCTTTGCCAGCTTGGACTTTAGCCTTGACAGCAGCAGCAACAGTAGGCTCAGCATCAGCAGGCTTCTTGCCTTTTAGATCTTTCTTGTCTGCCTTGATCTTTTGTCTCTCAAAATAATGATAGGGCTTAGGAAAGTACTTGCTAGGCTCCACAGCTGTAGGAGGTAGCTTTCCCATCTTAGCCTTCCTTCTGTGCTGAACAATGACTTCTTGCCTGATCTCATGCTTCCTCCATTCTGCTTCAGAGAACCACTTGTTTCTATCAGTAAGGTTGTCTTTAGCAGCTTTCCAGGCAGTAAGAATTATGTTTCTAGAGGTAGGGCTCCATTGTTCAAAGTCTGGCTTTAGTTCAGCTTGTTCCCTAAACCTCTTCTTTGACAACCTTGCATCTTCTTCTTTGTCTAAGGCCTCTTGCATAGCTGCTGTTATAGGTTGAACAACCTTTTCTAAATGGACATTGTCCTTGCCCTCAGATGGGCTATACATTGTGCTCACCTCTGCTTGAATCATTTCAAAATTGGGAGGTGGATAAATGACTTGAGCTACTTCTTGTGGCTCACCTCCAAAATATGCAGGGTTCAGTCCAGATTCAGCAACTTCATTGTCATCACACAGGGGAGGATATCCAAGTGTAGCCCTGATTGAATTGGATATCCACTTAGCATGTTTAGAACTGGCCTTGACTAACACTCTCTCCCCCTTTATGACTTCTTGAGCCACATGATCTCTCACATCATCTTTTTGGAACCTTATCTGACTATCCAAATATCTGACTCCATCTTTAAAGAATGGTTTTAGCTTGGTAAGTTGTTCAGAGATGACTTTCTGAGAATCTTGAATAGCAGACTTAACAGCAGTAAGCTCAGCTTGAAATATTTTATCAAAGTCAGCCTTTGCAGCAGCAACAGAGGTAGAAGGTTCAGCAGACTTATTCTTTAATTCAGTGACTATAGCATTATGGGAGGCAGTCAAATTATCATTCATTCTTAATTGATTCTCCAGCACATACCCTTGCTTTAATGCTATATCATCTACCTGAGCCTTGATCTTCTCCTGGTGAGTTGCCAAATAGACCACTGCATTACCACCCTTTGAAAAACATTCATTCATCTCCTTTTTATTAAGGTTCATCTCAAACCTTATTGACTTTATATCCTGTGCCAGATCAAATTGTAGGGTCTTGTGCCCTTCATCAACATAAGTCTCTATAGCCTTCCTTTGTTCATCCATTTTTATCTGTAGTGCAATCAGTAAAGCACTATAGTCAACAGTTGGAGCTTGTTGGACTATAGGCTGCGGGGCAATGGATTGCAAGGCTTTCTTATAACTCTTGCTTCTCCTCTTGAAGACAAAGAGTTTCTTCTTCTTGGCCCTTGCACTCTCCTCATCCTCAGAGGCAGAAGTGCTGGCAATATCAACCCTGTCCTTAGGGCTTTGAGGCTTCTCAGTTTGCACAGCAGGTGCTTGCTCAGTTTCCAGCCTAATAGGCTCTTCCAGAACTTCCATGTGCTCCCCCTCAGCAGCAGCCCTCTTATCTTCAGCAGCATCATCCTTGTCCATATCAAAATCATCTTGATCTAGATTCAGAAACAAATCTTCCATTGTATATTCAGGAGGGGATAGAGCTGGAGATAGTCTATGCTCTTCAACCACTGACTCAGGTACCACTTCTTGTTCAGCAGATTTGTCTTCTAAAACAACATCTGGAACTTGACTGTCCACCTGAGTTTGCTGATGGACATCAGACAAATTAGCATCTTCTATAATATAGTCTAAAGTTTTTAAGTCAGTGAGTACCTCTTGGATAATGATGGTGGCCTGCTCACTGTCCAGTGTAGAGGGTTGAGCTACAGCAGGAGGCTCCCCCTGGCTGTGATCCCTATAGATGGGGCTAGCATGAGGCAGCTCCCCCTGGATCTCAGCTACATCTTGAGGAGCAGGAGTCTTTACAACTGTCTCTTCCTCCTGATCATCAGGTGTGAACACCACCTGTTCTTCACTTTCAGAACTGCTGGAGGACTCTTGTGCCACAGCAGCAGTTTTTCTCTTCTTCCTGGGAGGAGTGATTTTCTCAGTAACTTGCTTCTCAGGGATAGGCATATCCTTTGACAGCACCCTTTCCCACCTAGACAAGATCCTCATATCCATCTTTCTCATATGATTGATCTTGCTTCCAGCAGCAGTGCTCATTACCTCTGGTATTGTACCAGCCAAGTAGAGACTTATAATTCTGCCTAGATTGGGCTTCTTCAGACTTTCCTTGATCTTCTCATAGATTACCATTGACAAATCTATTCTTAGGGTGAAGATAATTCTTGTCATGATATTGAACATTGAGGCTGACACCCTGTCATGCCCTCCAGGCTTACTGAGAATGACCTTGCCCACAATTTCAGACAAGAATTTTCCTTGACTGTTCATGTCTTTCCTGTTAAAGACAGAACCTATCTTCAGCTTTGGATCAAGTCCACACCAGGTAAGAGCTTCCCTGGTCTTGGATGTAGAAACTTCTTCTTCATCTTGAGTCTTAGGTAGCTGGAGTA
This sequence comes from Platanthera guangdongensis, assembly GCA_039583875.1. NCBI lineage: Eukaryota > Viridiplantae > Streptophyta > Magnoliopsida > Asparagales > Orchidaceae > Platanthera > Platanthera guangdongensis. The sequence goes on along the minus strand of CM077156.1, from coordinate 94,084,762 downwards.
CCTTCCTCGGACTTTTTGGTGAGACCTTGACTTTGGATCCATGCACTCTGGATTTGATTCTATATCCAGAGTTATCAACTGCAGCTCCAGTAAGGAATTCAAGAACTTCCTTCTTCCAAATCTTGGTTGGTTCTGAAACCAAATATTCTAGTCCAGAATCGCTGACTAGGGTTACCACCGATTGGATTTCTTGATCTCCATCTTCGAACGCGCCGCGCACAAGTTCATAGCCTTCGTTAACGTTCTCCTCGAGCTTGGGAGCCATTAGGGTTTGGAGAATTAGTCTTGAGAAAAAAGAAATGTCGACACAATAGTTTTGGTCTCGAAACTTTGAAAGCGTGTCGACAAACACAGACAGAACCCTATTTATACCTGTCTAATTTTGAAGATGAACAGGCGGGACAGCTAGCTTAACATGTGTCGACACTGGCAAAAAGTGTCGACACAGACTTATAATGTCTCGACACATATGTGTCGACACAAGGTTAGTCAACAGATTTTATCTGTCGACACATGGTTATGTGTCGACACAACCTAACTCGACACATTGTCGAGACTTTACTTAGAAAAATTCTGAGTAAAACATAAGTGTCGACACCATATTGGATGTGTCGACACCTACTTGACATGTGTCGACACTAACATTCTGAAGTGTCGACACCAACATCCTAGATGTGTCGACACTTTTTTCCTGAAGTGTCGACACTAACATTCTGTGTCGACATAGACTTGTCTATGTTTCGACACATTTTTACTTAGTCAATTTTCTAGTTCTGTAAACTTAGTCTAAGTTGATCATTCCTAGTTCAATTTTGAATCTATTGAACTTAGCTTCTTCTAGTGGCTTAGTAAACATATCAGCTATTTGTTCATCTGTTTTAACATATTCAAGTACAATATCATTTCTTTCTACATGTTCCCTAAGAAAGTGATATTTAATTTCAATATGTTTTGTCCTACTATGAGATACAGGGTTATTAGCTATTGAAATAGCACTAGTAGAATCACAGAAAAGTGGAGTTCTACTTACCTGAAATCCATAGTCCTCTAGCTGATGTTTAATCCACAGAAGTTGAGCACAGCAACTTCCTGCAGCTACATATTCTGACTCAGCTGTGGAGATAGCCACACTGGTTTGCTTCTTGCTGCTCCATGAAATTAGTCTTCCACCTAGGAATTGACAGGTTCCAGTAGTGCTTTTTCTATCTTCTTTGCATCCTGCAAAGTCTGCATCTGAATAACCTGTTAGATCAAAATCTCCATTCCTAGGGTACCAGAGGCCTAGATAGGGAGTGCCCTTTAGATATCTCAAAATTCTCTTGACTGCAGTCAAGTGAGACTCTTTAGGGCAGGCTTGATACCTGGCACAAACACATGTAGCATACATGATGTCAGGTCTACTAGCAGTCAAGTATAGTAGGGAGCCAACTATCCCTCTGTACAAGGTTTCATCTACAGGTTTCCCTGCATCATCCTTGCTAAGAGACATACTTGACCCCATAGGAGTCTTCATGGTACTGGATGAATCCATACCATACTTCCTTATGAGTTCTAGGGTGAACTTGGACTGACATATGGATAAACTATTTTCAGTCTGTTTAACTTGGAGACCCAAGAAAAACTTCAGCTCTCCCATACTACTCATCTCAAACTGACTTTGCATAAGCTTTGCAAACTTTCTGCAAAGACTACTTTCAGTAGACCCAAATATAATGTCATCTACATATATTTGGACAAGTATGACTTTGCCTCTAGATTCCCTAAGGAATAGAGTCTTATCTATTTTCCCCCTTGAGAATTTGTTCTCAATGAGGAAACTAGATAGGGTTTCATACCAAGCTCTAGGGCTTGCTTTAACCTATATAATGCTTTCCTAAGTCTATAGACATAATGAGGTTGAGTTGGATCAACAAAACCTGAAGGCTGCTCCACATAGACTTCTTCCTTAAGATTACCATTTAAGAATGCTGACTTGACATCCATCTGGTAAACCTTGAATCCTTGATAGGTTGCATAGGCCAAGAACATCCTTATGGCCTCCAGTCTGGCTACTGGGGCAAAGGTTTGATCAAAATCAATACCTTCTTCTTGCCTATATCCTTTTGCAACCAGTCTTGCTTTATTCTTTATGATGACCCCTTGTTCATCCATCTTATTTCTGTAGATCCACTTAGTTCCTATTACATTGTGGTCTTTAGGCTTTGGAACCAGCTCCCAAACCTTACACCTTTTGAACTGATTAAGCTCTTCTTGCATAGCTTCAGTCCATTGTGGATCTTGTATAGCTTCTTCAAATTTCTTAGGTTCAACTTGAGACAAAAAGCTGGAGTAGATTGCTTCATTCATGTATCTGCTCCTGCTTTGAACTCCTTGTCTTGGATCTCCAATAATCAGCTCTACTGGATGATCTCTAAGATGCCTGTGGGCTGGAGGCATACTAGCTTCAGGTTGAACCTCTTCAGCATCTGCATCATGCTGTATACCTTGGATTTCTTCAGCTATTGGCACATGTAGTTCTCCCCCTGGACAACAGCTACTCTCCTCAACTTGCTGTCTTGCAGCTGGTACTTCTTCTATAGTAAGCTTGTCCAATTTCTTTGTCAAACCTGTGGGGCTGCATACATTGCTAGACAACTCATTGTTAATTAGTTTTGTCTCATCAAAAACTACATGCACTGATTCTTGTACAACTTGTGTAGTCAAGTTGTAGACTCTATAAGCCTTACTATTATTGCTGTACCCAACAAATATTCCCTCTTGGGACTTGGCAGCAAACTTTGTTAAGTAAGACTTCCCATTGTTAAGTATGAAGCATTTACAACCAAAGATCCTAAAATAGGATAGATTTGGTTTCCTGCCTTTCACTACTTCATAGGGGGTCTTGTTTAGCCTTTTAGTGATGGTAGCCCTATTTATCACATGGCATGCAGTGTTAACTGCTTCAGCCCAGAAATACTCTGGCAGTGATGTATCACTAAGTAGGGTTCTACCAGCCTCTATCAAGATCCTATTCTTCCTTTCAGCAATGCCATTTTGCTGAGGTGTTCTAGGTGAAGAGAATTCTTGAAATATCCCAAAGTCTTCACATAGTTTTGTCATGCTTTCAGACTGAAACTCAGTACCATGGTCACTTCTAATTTTGACCACAGTACTATTTAGTTCATTCTGAATTTGCTTGACAAAGCTGTAGAAGACACTAGGTGTTTCAGATTTCTGCCTTAAGAAGAACACCCAGGAAAACCTTGAGTAGTCATCAACAACTACAAAGGTATAGACCTTCCTACCTAAGCTGTGAACTGGCATTGGACCAAAGAGATCCATATGCAAGAGGTATAAACACCTCACAGCATCTTTGTTATCTATGCTCCTAAAGGTGGATTTAGTCTGCTTGCCCTTTTGACAAGCTGAGCAAATGCCATCTTTAACACACTTAACTTGAGGATCATTCCTCACTAACTCTTTGCTAAAGAGTTTGCTAATAGTCTTGTAGTTAAGATGAGCTAGCCTCTTGTGCCACTTGACACAATGAGAGACTGTCTCATCAGCTACAAGACAAACAGGAGAACCATTATTCTCAATCATAATGTCTAGACAGTAGACATTCCTCTATCTATATCCTGTCAAAATGATCTCTTGATCACTTGACCTCTTGATATGACAACCATTTTTAACAAATGAGATGTCATACCGTACATCACTCAACTGACTTATACTTATTAGGTTGTGTTTCAACCCTTTAACATAAGCCACTTGAGTAATGGTAACAAGGTTTGAAGAAATGTTACCAAACCCTTTGATGATTCCTTTTTCTGAACCACCAAAGGTCACTTTAGGACCATTTTTGATTGGTATGTAGTCCTTCAGTAGTCCCCTTGTTCCAGTCATATGTCTGGAACATCCACTATCCAAGTACCATGTAGGGGTATGGCCACTTGGACTCACCTGCAAAACAAATTAATGAACCTTAGAACCCAAAGCATTCTTGGGTCCTTAATGATTGTTAGTTTGCAATTTAACAAACCTACCTACTAGCTTTCCAACAGGTAGTTTGGAACTCACTTTGGCATTCACATTATGCCAACAGTCCACTGCAAAATGGCCAATTTTGCCACAGCACCAGCATTCAAATTTATTGTACCTTTGCTTAGGTACTGCCTTGGCTGTCTTGACTACAGCAGGCTTATTGAATGTTGGGGCTTTGCCCTTGGACTTAAACTTGGACTGCTCAGTCCCTGCAGGTCTAACAAAACCCAGTCCAGCCTTGCCTTTTTGATGAACAAATTCATCAATCAAAGGTAGCACTGATTTAGGTTTTGAAAACCTAGCAACTAGTTCTCTCTCTTTCTGAAGATTGATCTCCAGTTTCTTAATTTGATCATTCTTATAGGTGATAGTTCCCATCTGAATCACTGTAATGTGTTTCAGCCTGGCTACCTCATTCAGTTTTTGATCAAATTGTTTCTCAAAATCTGTTGCAACAGCCTTGAGATCAGCAATCTCCTTTGCCTGACTTTTGGCTAGGGTCTTGCTTTTCTTGTAGGCTTGCAACAGCACCTTATATTCATCTATAAGCTGATGAATATCTTCCTCAGACTCAGATATATTCTCATCACTTGATGAAGAAGAATCTGAATCTGAACGAGAACAAGAATCTGAGTTTAAACTTGAACTTTGTACCTGACTGGGTCCTGGCTGCTCCAGGATTTTGGCACTGTCTGTCAAAGCCATTAGCCCTTGACAATGACTGTCCTCTTGTTCAGAAATTGAATCCAAGATCTGCATGAATTCTTCCTCTTCTTCTTCAGCAAACAACCCTATGTAGGCTTCAGCCTCAGACTCAGTTTCTGAAGAGGAGATGTCTGATAGAGTCTTCTCCTTCTTAGCAACAAAAGACTTTTCTTTCTTCCCTTTGAAGTGAGTCTTTTTCCTGTCACCAGAATCCTTTCTCTTCTCTGGACAATCTGCAATAACATGGCCCTGTCTATTGCAGCAATAGCAAATAATCTTTGAACCAGTTGCCTTGTTTGATTTTATCCTTCTCTTGTCATTCTTTGAAGATCTCTTTTTCTGATAAGAGTCTTCCTTTCCTTGTGATGTAGAAGGCCTTGACCTCCAATGTTTCTTTTTTAAAAACTTCTGAAAGTGCCTGGTGAAAGCAGCAAAGTCTTCATCACTTTCACTGCTCTTAGACTTTGTGCTTATAGACTCATCAGACTCTGATTCAACTACCTCTGGAGGTGGAGTTGAAGACTTATTTCTGCTCTTTCTGGGAACTTCTGTCTTGAAAGCAACAGTCCTTTCTTTGTGCTCAGTCCTTGTTGACTTCTCCTCCTCTTTTCTCACTGTTAACTGCATTTCATAAGATAATAGCTTTCCAAACAGTGTGGGAGGAGGAATTTCCCCCAACTTGACCATTTCTCTTATGGCACAGATCTTGGTGTCCCAATCTTTGGTTAGGGACCTTAAGAACTTGTCATTTAGTTCATAGTTAGTGAACTCTCTTCCATAAGACATCAGTTCATTAACTATTCTGTAAAATTTCTTATAGCACTCAGTGATGCTATCACCCTTTCCTTGCCTAAAGCTTTCATACTCCTGATTAAGCAAGGACTTTCTATCTTGCCTAACTTCTTCAGAACCTTCCATATAGACAATGAGAGTATCCCACATCTCTTTTGCTGTTTTACAGTGAATTAAGTTCTGAAAGGTGGCATCATCAATGGCACTAACTATTATGTTTTGTGCCTTCTTGTCCATGGTTGCTAGGACAATCTCATCCTTGGTCATCTCAGAGAAATCCTTTGGAGTCCTCTGATTTGCATCCAATACTGAAATCTTCATTGGCACATAAGGCCCTTCCTTTACTATGATGTGTATTCTAGGGTCAGAGGCTTCCATAAATAGCCTTACCCTCTCTTTCCAGATCCCAAAGATCTCCTTCCTGCATATGGGTAACTTCATGGAACCCAACTCTTTGTGATTCTCATAAGAACCCATGTTTCTTGAAGTTCTTGAATTTCTTGAATCTGTGAATTGCCTTTCACTGAATCTGCCAAACAGGATCTCCTCAGACTGTTAGTCCTTGTTTTGAGGAACCTCCCTCTGATACCACTTGAAAGATATGGTACCTAAACACTTAGAGGGGGGGGGGGGGTGAATAGGTGACCTAATCCTTTTCTAACTTTGTTGGCAGCCAAACAGTTATATCACAGATTTCTAACTAGTTTATTACTGCAATCAGCAATAATTAAACAAACATAGATCATCCACAGCACAAACACAGCACAACACACAGTGTTTTATAGTGGTTCCCCAAGTTATGGGTACATCCACTTTCCCCCTTCGCCTATCTAGCAGTGTACTAGATTCGGCCTAACTTCTCCACTGTCTCAGAACCCAAATTGGTTCCTACCTCAGGCCCAAAGCCTTACACTCAGCTTTATCCCAAAGCCTACACTCAGCCAATCAAGGCCTACACTCAGCCAACCAAGGCCTACACTCAGAGATCTATATCTCCTACACTCAGGCTAACAAGCCCTACCCTCAGCCTTTATAAATATAGGCTTACAATCACTCAGATCCAATGGATCCTACAAGTTACAAATGTAATACAGATAATGACTCTACAACTCAGAATTACAGGAGGGGAGTTGAGAGATTCTTGATGAGTTTTTGGAAGAACTCAGTTGGATTCACCCTGACTTAGCTTTCTTCAAAGCTTCTTGAGTAGAACTGAATAAGGTTGAATCCTCTGCAGTTGTTCCTTGACCTCTGCCACTTAAGATCCAGAATTGACTCTGAATCCTTCTTCTCAGCCTAGTTCCAGAGGCTGATTACTTGGAAGGAGCCCTCTCTCTCCAACTTCTTAGATCTGCAGATGGAATGCAAGATCTTCTTGTGTTTATACTCAGTATACCACTTTAATGATTACTTGAATAATCTGATCAATTACTTTAATTATTCTCTCTACTGTTTCTGTAAACTGTGGGTGCCTATTTATAGGCTTTTTCATGGTAACCGGCTGGTCCGGTTCATAACTGACTTCTGACATCTCTGACAGTTGCTGTAGACCGGCTGGATCGGCAGCTGTCATGTCAACCAGTCACTTCTTGAAAATCTCTATCTGTCTGATAGTGTCGAGACTTTCTGTCTTTAAGTGTTGACACTTATAGTCCAAGTGTCGACACATGTTGTATAAGTGTCGACACAAGTCTACAAGGTGTCGACACAATTCCTTATATGTCTCGACACAGATTCTTCTGCATGTGTCGACACTAAAATTGAGTGTCGACACAAATACTTATTCTTCTAGCTTTTGCTGAATTCTTCTATGTGTCGACACATCTCCTTTGTGTCGACACAACTTCTTGTGTTGAATCTGTCAAGTGTCGACACTGCTTCTTGGTGTCAACACATAGTCTTCTATCTTGAATCTTGCTGAGTGTCGACACAGCTCCTTGTGTCGACACACCTTCTTGTTGTTGAGACTTCAGCTGAGTGTCGACACATTCCTTTAGTATCGACACTTGTACTTAGAATAATTTGCTGCTCATTCTGTTCTTGGCTAAGTGTCGACACAGCTCCTTGTGTCGACACTTTCTTCAAGTGTTGAGTCTTTAGCTGTGTGTCGACACATTGTTCTGAGTGTCGACACATACTTCATATGTTGACTCTTCTGCATAGTGTCGACACATTGTGTTGAGTGTCGACACTTACTTCAAATGCTGACTCTTCTGCATAGTGTCGACACATTGTGTTGAGTGTCGACACTTACTTCAAATGCTGACTCTTCTGCATAGTGTCGACACATTGTGTTGAGTGTCGACACTTACTTCAAATGCGGACTCTTCTGCATAGTGTCGACACATTGTGTTGAGTGTCGACACTTGTACTTAGAATCTGCAGACTTTTGCTGAGTGTCGACACAGCTCCAAGTGTTGACACTTTCTGGTGTAGACACTGCTTCACTGGGTGTCGACACAGCTCCTTGTGTCGACACTCTCTGTCTGCACTTTTCTTCACTGAGTGTCGACACATCTCCAAGTGTCGACACTTTCTGTCTGGTGTCGACTCTGCATCCCAGGTGTCGACATAATGACTCCAAGTGTCGACACTGCTTGACTGGGTGTCGACAGAAGCTTTCTAAGTGTCGACACTTTCCCTCTGGGTGTCGACACATGGACTTAGAAACTTTTTGCTTTAGTCCATTACTTTCTTAACCTGCACAAGTAACTCAAACATACATCAAATACATTATGATGCATATCATTGAGATGGGTGAGGCTTCTTCAAATCAGGTACATTTGACCAATGTACCCAACAAGGAGCATCACCGGAAGGGCGAAGATGAGGATGTTTCTGCCAGCAGCGGTCAACAGTATGGCCAGTACGACCACAGTGAGAGCAAAGGAACCGGGATGAACCCCGTCCGCCAGAGGAACCGCGGCTACTAGGGCCCCCCCTCTGAGCTTGGTGAGCAAAGGAGTCCTGGGAAGGGGGGGAGGCCAACAGAGGCCGCTGGAGTAGCGAAGTAACAGCGGCAATGCGAGCCGCAGTGGCTCCCAAAGTAGGAGATTCCGCCTCACCCAAGATCTGCTGGCGGATCATATCATAAGAGTCGGGAAGACGAAGAAGATAACAAACAACCAGGAGTTCCTGGAAGTGTTTGTGCTGGTCGGCCAAGTCCGCGGAGAAGGGGCGATTCTAGAGGATTTCAGCACCAAGAGCCTGAACCTACTGATAAGCCGCAGCCGGTGACATGGAAGGGCGGGCGAAGAGGTCCGCATAGAGAGTATAAATGCGGGACGTCTGACCCCCCTTAGAATAAAGAGCAGCGAGGTGAAGCCAGGCGGCCTTGACCGTCTCATCATGGCGAATGACGGGAAGGCACTCATCAGAAAGGCTGTTGGCCAGCCAGGTGCGGACAAGAGCATCACTCGCATCCCAGTCATCAAACTCAGGAGAGGTGCGAGGAGGAGGGTCATCGGTGAGCTGATGACGCTTGCGTTGAGAACGAAGGAGAAAGGTGAAAGAAACGCTCCAATCGGGATAGTTGGAGCCAACAAGCTTGGAAAGGGTGCCAAGGTTGCCCGAAGGAGGAGGAGATGCAGGAGTAGTGGTGAGACCGGAGGTAGTCATAGAACCCGGCAAGCAGAAGAAGCCACGCAAACAGTAGCGGTTAGAAAATAGAAGAAGCCGCGCGAACAGTAGCGGCTAGAAGGAGGTCAAAGGCACAGCGGGGAAGAGGTCGCGCAGACTGAAAAGGCCGAGCGAACAGAAGAGACGAGAAGAGCAGGTGACCGCGACCAAGATGCGGGTGAGAAAGGAACAACCCGTACGGTCAGGCAGATCACAGCAGCAAACCGCGAGTATAGAGACAAGCGGAAATGGGGAAAGCAGAAGCGGACAGGGAGAAGAAGGCCGCTGCGGGTAGAGACAAGTCACGCGGACAGAAACAGGCCGCAACGACTAGGAAGTCGGAGAGGCAAGAAAGAACAAGGAGCGCGGCGACAAGGAAACAGGTCGCAGCGACAAATAGCAGTAGGAGAAGAGAACCAAGAAGAAGCAAGCCGCGCGAACAGGGCAGCGGACAGAAACAAGCCGCGCGAACAGGGTAGCAGACAGAAGAGAAGGCAAGTCGCGAGACAGGTCACAGAAAGCGGAAAACAAGCCGCGAACAACAGAGAGCGCACAGAATCAGGAGGAAATGACCGTGTGCTTTGATACCATGTTAGAAAGTAGCGAAAAAGAGAGAACAAGCGGATAAACTTTTGAATAATTGAAATTTTATTATCCAAAAAAGATATCATTTACAAAAGTATGACCTCCCTTATATAGAATGGAGGAGATAAGAAAGAGAGTATACAAACAATGTGGGACTAAACATTTACAGTACTGAGTGGCTAGAATAAAGGTGACCACACAGGCCGCGCGGTTAGACAGATGGGTTAACCTCTCGGCAACTCCAGCAGGATAAAACAGGACGCAATGGTAGACCGATAGACCGCCCGGTCTCCAGGCTTCAGAGTGAGACCACCAGACCGCTCGGTCAACAAACCGCTGGATCAGACCGCTAGGCCGCCCGGTCAACAAACCGCTGGATCAGACCGCTAAGCCGCCCGGTCTAATACTTCAACACATTGCAATAATAATCTCTATCAAGCTACCAATCACAACCATATCACAAACTCCGGTATCCACTAGACGCTCTGTGCACTCAGGGCACCTTATTGGTGTACCGGACATTCTAGTTATATACCGTCGATCAGAGGTTCTTCACTTGTTAGTTGGGTGGTTCAATCCTAGTCCACCAATCCCGCAGGCTGGCGACATCCCATCCATACCACTCAGAGGTACTACCTTACAGCATCTATAAACAACCAGAGCAGATCGACCCACCCAAGTGGTTTAGCAAGCCGGGTTTATCGTGCTCCCCAGGCATTACCACCAATCGACCCCTCACATATTTCTAATCGACCCACCCCTGTGGTGTAGCAACCCGGGTTTACCTCGACTCCCCAAGCGTTGCCACCAATCGATCCCTCAACTATACGGATCAACCCACCCTAATGGTGTAGCAGGTCCGGTTTATCTGCGCTCCCCAGACGTGCTACCAATTGACCTCTCATCACAACCAGGAGCTTAATCAAAGCCTCCATACATTCATAAACACATCCATACATCCATACAAACATCTAAAAAAGCATAAACCTTTCATATCATCAAATCCACGGAGTCTTATTCGGTTTACCCAAAATCATCACCAATCCAGACTACTCATCCAGATGGGCTTCACACAGCATGCCTATGCCGTACTCCCCACTTCCGGCTCTAGATGCAAACTCAACCAAGGAATCACTTACGATATCCACCGCTTGGTGGAGGATCCCATGCACATATATAAAGAAAGAACTTCAACGTCCAAGAAGGAGATCGTTACCCTTGAAGATCGCTTCGGCGCCATGAATTAGCCGGATGGAAATCACCGCCTCGGCTTTGCCTTCACGAATCCGATCTCAGATCTTGATTCCGCAATCCGCAGCTCCTCCAGCAGCGGGTTTATCCTTCCTCCTTTCCCTCCTAGCTCTCCCTGTCTTTCTCTCTCTTTGAGAATGAGAAGAAGAAGAAGATGATGAGAATGAAGGGATTTTATCCTCATTCCTCGGCCTGTATCCACATGGAAGGAGCCTAGACTACTGGATCTAGGATAAGAAAATGAATAGCTCTGATTTGCCTAGAAAAAGGCTGAACATGGCCTGACATGCCCTATGACATGCTCGTGTCACGCCCGACATGCCCATGTCCAATAGCCATGTACTGCACACAGCATAATCCCATCTTACACGAGAAGGACACGGCCCTAGGACACGCCTGTGTCCCTGGCCGTATATACCAGGACACACCTGTGTCCAACAGTACACGTAGTCCCGCCTGGACACACCCTGTGACATGCCCATGTCACAGGTCGTGTAACCTGCACTCGACGATCGTCGACCAAAATTCGTCGACCACACACCTAACTGCTCAACCCGAGAAGGACACACCTTGGGATACGCCCATATCCCAAGCCGTGTCACCCAAACCTGAACCAAAAATGGGCTTTAGGGAATTACACAGTGTGCACTCACATGCCTTCAGACACGCCTGTGTCTGTGGCCGTGTACCTCAGGCGGCACACACCAGATTTAACCCAAACAGGACACGGCCATGTGACATGCCCAAGTCACAGGTCGTATGCCAAGAGACACACCCGTGTCCTGCCTGTGTTCAAAAGGCCTCAATGTCTTGGCCTATTCCAGAGAAAGACATGGCCATATTACATGACCATGTCACAAGCCATGTTCCCCACTCGAGTATCGTTAAGCACATATACTCTAGTGGAGGTCGACGAACCAGAGGAGAACACGCCCTCTGACACGCCCATGTCACAGGGTGTGTTCCCTCTCGAGAACTCGTTGAGTGCATTTCGTCAAGCACTCGACAGGCTACTCAGCCAGACAGAGCAGGACACGCCCTGGGACACGCCTGTGTTTCAGGCCGTGTTGCCTATCCTGAACCCAAATTTGGGATTTGGGGTGTTACACAGCTATTGTCGAACGCCTTTTTTGCATTCTTTAAACTGCCTTGTCTCTAAATTCTTCTATCTCTGAAGTCTTCTGAAGGTAAGTTCCAACAATCTAACCTCATGTGACTGAACTTGACCCTGGAACTAACTTATGACCCTAGACTATACATGTTGGGTCATCTTAACAATCCTAATAGTGAACCTAACACAAATCACAAGTAGAGTTCCAACAATCTCCCCTTATTTGGGTGAGTTCACTATAAAAATAAAGAAAATCACAAAGTATTAAAAATATCTGACAGAATTATAGTGTAAGACTCCCCCTCCCCGGATCCCAAAACACGGCACGAAGAGGGAGTCTTATGCCCGGAACAGTCGCCTTGCGGTAGTATTAGCACACGGGCTAACCTGTACCACAAGACGCCTATTCCGCCGGCTACAACCATATCAATATATCATGCCAACCCAACCAAATAAATAAGCAAGAGAAGTCAAAATCCACACTAAGTTATAATGTCCAAATACATCAATAAATAGAAGCTAAAACATGCGTCTACCATATATCAGAGTACAGCTAAACATTTCCCAAACGGGCTACATCAGAGTATCAAATACTAACATCAGTAACTGACGGTATCGACGGCACCGTCACATCAGGCCCTGTCGTCCTGGCCTTGCTGTCCTGCTGCGTAGTCTGCGGCTGCTCTACCTGCGGCGTGACCTCCTAAAAAGGAATACGTAGCAACCGTTAGTCGAAACGACTAAGTGGTTTCACATCCGCTCCCCCGGCGACTCCTCGGCACCGGGCGGAGAAAAGGAACAAGAGTATAGTATATAACAAGTATGCAAGTAAAGGAAGTACAAGCAGGTGGCAGTAGTGTAAGAGTAACAGCATCATAATCAGCATTTATGTAAAAGCTACACTAAACTAGCAAGTATAAGTAACAGCAGGAAAGTAACTTAACTTATAAGAATTCCCATACAAACTTATAAGTTAAGGATCAGGTTACATAGAATAACTCATCGTATAGGAGTGCCCATACAAACTTATACGATGAGGGTCTTGTTGTGCAATGATATGAAATACTATGAATGCTATGCAATGACTCACCCATGCGCACCCATGCAATTGCTATGTCGACACAGACTATAGTTCCCACTTTTCGAGCAAGTAGCTAACCTCTCAGGCATCAGCCGCCGTGGCCAGGCGGTGACAGTAGAACGGGCACTTCTACTTCTAGGCGGGTATCACACTACTTCACCTAGGCCTCCGTACGCCTCAACGCTAAGAACACAACAGCGGAGCCCATGCGTACTATGGCCCAGCGGGGTCTTGGGTAGATGTGCACCAAGAACACAGCCCGAACTGGCCTTGCGTGACCCGGAAGGGGCCTCGGAAGAAAGCACGAGGACACAGCCCAACCGTTCACATGGTCGGAGGGGCCTCGGGACGTGAACACCGAGGACACAGCCCAAACCGACCAAGTCTAACTGCCAACTCCCGTCGGTGTGACGACTGGCGAGCCCGTAGACCTGCCACACTATCCTTAACCCAGGATTACGACACCGCGTGTCGACTCACACCACATGCAATTTCACAACCTCATCATACCATGGAAGGGGCCTCGGAGTGAGCACGAGGACACAGCCCAACCATCCATCCACACCTTACCCCAACATAACCAAAACAAGTGACGGTCAACACCGCACTTACATCCCTTCACAACACTACCCGTAGGGAGACGACTCTCTAAGTATTGGACTCCTAAATTCAATCCGATATAAAACATATGCATGGCCATGGGTTACCCATCTATATATCATCCCAAGTGATTTCAACATGATCTAAACAAGATTTGCTCTTACGACAACTTACCGAAGTATTATCAAATCAATCCAATTAAACATAAGGAAATCAACAGGCCTCAAGCTATTTTGCAATAATAAATTGATTTCTAAAACAGTAAATATTATCATGCATAACACTTTGGTGGTTAACATAAAATTATTTCTCCAAAATCTAGAATTAATTGCGACATTGGATCCACTAATTTCAAATCCACAACGTATGTAGAGACCCAGAATTTCAGCGCAGGATTAGCACTGGACAGCAACTTCGACCGGCGTTTCCTGAAGTTACAGGAATCCGGTGGAGGCGTGTAACCCCTCGTTGGAAAGATCTTTTCATGATCTACAACTTTCATATTCAGGTCACAACCCAGATCTGAAAATAACTTACTCGAAATCGGCTTCAAAGTTCACTGCGCACAGAACACAATTTCTGTGTACAGGAATTGCCGGGCAGCAAACTCGATTAGGTTTTCCTGGGGCCACAGACATCACCTGAAGTCGTGCAACCACTCGTTGGAAAGGTATTTCCAAGGGCTACAACTTTCGTGTTTAGCCAAAAGCCCAGATCGGCACATATCCTACATGAAAATGGCCTAGACGATCGCTGCGCGCAGAATACAGATTCTGCGCGCATCTTAAAGAAAAATGGACGGCATCGGTCCGTCTTCCTCCTCAAGCGATCCTTCCTAAATTTTCCAGAAATGTCCTCCTCCCTTATTCAACCTCAAAGGCCAAAACCCCTCATGAAACAATTCACCCATCGTCGTATTGAAGAAAAGGGGAAGGGTTGAAGAGATCTAAAATCTAGGATTCAAATCCTAGCATGGCCAAACCTAGAAATCTTCTCCTCTCCATCAAGACTCTCTTGAGCCGATGTCTCTCCTAGGAAAATAACTATAGATCTAGCACCAAGGGAGAGGGTAGGAAACTCACATTGGCTCCAGCGGTACCACCATTTCTAGCTATGGATCTCGTAGTTCTCCTTGACGACATCTTCTCTTTCACGGCGATGGCGGATCTCCTTCGGTAGGACTTGCTCCTGCAGTTTTCCCTCTCACAGGAGTTCTCACTGGAAATAGGGGAAGAAAAGAGAATGAAAATGGCTAGGGTTTTCTCTCCCCTATATATATAAAATGTGACACGGGTAGGGACACGGCCGTGTCCTTACCCGTGTCCTGCCTGGCGAAGCGGCAACGACAGTTTCCATGTCGGTTCAATACTTGACACGGGTTGGGACACGCCCGTGTCCCGACCCGTGTCCACATGACACGGCCGTGTGCCTGGCCGTGTCCTTGGCCATGTACTTCTCGGGTTGTATCTCGACACTTCTCGTCGAGCTCAACTCGACGCACACGGGTAGGGACACGGCCGTGTCACTTAGTGTCGACACAGTTCGACGATCACGACACGGCTCGTCGAGCTCAACTCGACGCACACGGGTAGGGACACGGCTGTGTCACTACCCGTGTCACTTAGTGTCGACACAGTTCGACGATCTCGACACGGCTCGTCGAGCTCAACTCGACGCACACGTGTAGGGACACGGCCGTGTCACTACCCGTGTCACTTAGTGTCGACACAGTTCGACGATCTCGACACGGCTCGTCGAGCTCAACTCGCGCACACGGGTAGGGACACGGCCGTGTCACTACCCGTGTCACTTAGTGTCGACACAGTTCGACGATCTCGACACGGCTCGTCGAGCTCAACTCGACGCACACGGGTAGGGACACGGCCGTGTCGCTACCCGTGTCGCTACCCGTGTCTTTTTACACTGATTCCTCCACTTCTCCACAAGTGCAGTCCAATTCCCTGCACTTCTCGGGACTCGAGTCAACCCTCCTGACTCAAAAACACACACACTAGGGGCCTAGAGCGATTCGGGACGTTACAAATCCTATAAACAAAATAAAAAATTTCGTCCCCGAAATCAGGCTTAGGCTGTGGGGAGAAGAGCATAACAGGAAATTTAACATATGCTTTTAAATAAGATTACCTTGAGCAAACAACTCCGGGTAGCGTTGCTGCATCAAATCCATTGGCTCCCACGTGTACTCTTCTTTCCCATGATTCGACCATAGTACCTTCACCAAGGGTACACTTTTGCGGCGCAAAGTCCTTGTCTCGCTGTCAACAATCCGCACCGGCTCTAGTCGCACAGACCTATCTGATGCCACTGCACCATCAGTAGTGGGAATATACTGGTCGGGCCGCAACAGTGCTTTTCGAAGCGACGACACATGGAACACGTCATGGAGATTTTCTAGTTCTGGTGGTAACTCCAACCGATAGGCCAACGGGCCAATCCTTTCCAATATAGTATAAGGCCCAACATAGCTTGGGCTGAGCTTTTTCACTCCACGCACCCGCGACACTCCATGCATCGGTCGAATTTTGAGGAACACTTTTTCTCCCACCTGGAACTCCACCATCCGATGCTTTTTATTGTAATATTTCGCCTGTCGACTTTGAGCCTCCAACATGCGATCCCGTATCAATCTGACCGCCGCATCAGTATCATCTATGTATTCGTTCCCCAATGCCTTCGGATCTTCATCTTGCACCCAAGACAAGGGAGTCCTGCACCTTCTTCCGTAAAGGGCTTCATGGGGCGCCATACCGATGCTCGCTTGATGACTATTGTTGTAGGAGAATTCCACCAGGGGCAAGAGCCTTTCCCATGGCTCTCCTCTGTCCAGCACGCATAACCTCAATAAATCTTCTAGTGTCCTGATGGTCCTTTCAGACTGCCCGTCCGTCTGTGGATGAAATGCGGTAATAAAGGTTAGGCGTGAGCCCAAATACGCCTGTTCCGCCTTCCACTCATTGGATGTAAACCGACCATCCCGATCCGAAACAATTGTCTTGGGCACGCCATGATATCGTACAAATTACTCCACAAAAAGGCGTACCAAAACATCCACGTGTGCTTCCTTCTTCATTGGAATGAACCTGGCCACCTTTGTCAGTCGATCCACAATAACCCACACTGAATCATTCCCGGAGCGCGAGCGAGGTAGCCCATGGACAAAGTCCATGGAGATGTCCTCGAACTTCCATTCGGGGATGGGCAATGACTGCAACAAACCACCGGGACTCCTGCATTCAGCCTTCACTCTTTGGCAAGCTTCGCAATGTGTAACATAGTAGCGAACATCCTTCTTCATTCCCGGCCAACACATGGTCTTCCGCAATCCGGCGTACATCTTAGCAATACCAGGGTGCACTGAATATTGAGAGGAATGTGCCTCTCTCAAGATATCCTCCCGAATTTTGCCGCCCTTGGGAATATAGAGTCGGCCACGAAAATAAACGAGACCGAACTTTAGTGTATACTCATCGGTGGTCCCATCTTCAATTGCATTGATTGTCGGGGCCAAGGCCGCATCCATTCCTTGCTCCACCTGAATCCGGTCTCGAATATCACAAACTATGCTCATGTTGGCCAAATACTCTGCATGCTCTGCCGATGGAGCCTTGAATACTAGAGTAATTTCCATCTCTTCGACCATCCGAGCCAACTCCATACTCATCAACCGAGACTCTGGGCTAGAGCCTGGCGCTTTTCTACTCAGGGCATCGGCTACCGAGTTCGCTTTCCCGGGGTGGTAGTTCATGGTGAACTCATAGTCGCATAGAAATTCCAATCACCGCCGTTGTCTCAGGTTCAACTCCTTCTGAGTGTGAACATACTTCAAGTTTTTGTGATCGGAAAAGATCTCGCAGTGGATGCCATATAAATAATGCCTCCAGACCTTCAAAACGAACACCACTGCTCCCAACTCCAAATCATGAACCGGGTAATTGATTTCATGTTTCTTTAACTGCCTTGAAGCATAAGCGATCACATGCCCGTGCTGCATCAGCACCGCTCCCATCCCTTGATATGATGCGTCCGTGTAAACCTGAAATCCTTCCTTCCCAGACGGAAGTGCAAGGATGGGGGCGGAGGTAAGCCTATCTTTCAATTCTTGAAATGCTGCTTCACATTTAGGTGTCCACTCAAATGGCACACCCTTCTTCGTCAAGGAGGTAAGAGGAAGGGCAATCTTGGAAAATCCTTTCACGAACTTGCGGTAGTAGCCAGCAAGTCCAAGAAAGCTTCGTACATCAGCCGCCGACTTCAAGGGCGACCACTCCTTCACGGCCCGCACCTTTGCTGGATCCACTGCTAACCCTGCTCCACTGATCACATGCCCCAAGAAGGCAACCTCCTTAAGCCAGAATTCACACTTGCTAAACTTGGCATACAAGGCGTGCTCCTTCAATTTCTTCAGAACCAAGGTCAGGTGCTCGACATGCTCCTCCTCCGTCTATGAGTAGACCAAGATGTCGTCGATGAAAACAATGACGAAGATGTCCAAATACGGTTCAAACACCTTGTTCATCAAACTCATGAAGGTCGAAGGGGCATTTGTGAGCCCAAACGGCATTACTGTGAACTCATACAAACCATACCTCGAACTGAAGGCCGTTTTCTGGATGTCCCCTTCTTGTATCCTCAACTGATAGTATCCGGAGCGCAAATCCAATTTAGAAAACCAATGTGCTCCCACTAGTTGATCGAACAACTCATCGATCCGAGGTAGTGGATAAGTGTTCCGCATCGTCAACCGATTGAGTTCCCGAAAATCTATGCACAATCGCAGGGTTCCATCCTTCTTCTTTACGAACAGCACAGGGTTCCAACCAATCTCAACGTCCTACACAGAGCATTCTAGCGGAAGCAGTTTAAGAGTTGTAAAACAAGAACCCAGCAACAAGCATGAATGTCCACTAATACGAAAATAGGAATGTTATTACAAAATACTCAATACAAGCCTTAAGGCCTTACAAAATGTTTCACTTGACTGTTACATGATTTACAAACCACGGCACGCAGGCCGGTCATACATGAATAAAGCAATAAACATTTCCATTCGGGCCTTCGAGGGCTGGCTTCGCAAAAAGGGCTTTAGCCCGCTATTGACCGCTTGGTCCAGCTGCACCTGCAATCAACAAACCACCACACGGTGGCAAAACAAGGCAACGGTCAGCAATGCTGACCCAATTATAACGATCCCGCCCCCAACTCGGGGCGGCGATGCTCCTTCCCTGCATTTCATTAGCATAAGCGAGCAATGTAAATATAGCCATTTCATCACAGGCGGAGGCTCAACGACCACACACCCCGTGCACTCAGGGCACATTCTTGGCGAACGAAACCTGAGTCCACCAGTTCTTGCAATTGAACTCTAAACTCCGCGAGTTCTTTCGGAGCCATTCTATACGGAGCCTTGGATACAGGCTTGGCACCTGGTACTAGATTGATCTGGAAGTCAACCTCTCTATGCGGAGGTAATCCTGGTAGCTTCTCAGGAAATACCTCAGGAAAATCCCGCACTACCCGTACATCCTTTAATTCCAACGCTGCTTCCTTCAACTCGAACCAGATCATGAAGACCTCATCCCCCTTCATATGAGCCTTTACAGCCTGAATAGAAGATAATATCATACGTGGCGCGAAGCCAATACCTTGGAAGATGACATCAGAGTCTCCATGCCTCAAATAGATCCGCTTCTCCGCGCAGTCGATCCTCGCGAAGTGCCAGTCCAGCCATGCCATGCCCAAAATGATGTCAAACTCCGGCATTCTCAGAACCGTGGCCGGCGTATCAAAGGCCTTCCCATCAATAAATAACTCCAACTCGCACTTGGCGGTCGCGATCATCTCCGAGCCGTCCGGAAGGCGTACACGTCGGGCTATGCCAGTGAAGTACTGTACATCCCCCATGTCTTTTATGAAATCCTCGGACACAAAGGAGTGTGAGGCACCGGTATCGAACAGCGCATAGGCTGTCTTCCCTCCAATAATCATGGTGCCTAAGTACCAACAACCAAAACTTATTGCTAGTGGCTAGTAAGTTCTAATCAATTCAAGTTAGACCATGCAAATATGTAAATTAATTAAATCATACCTGCAATCACATCTTGTGGGTTTCGTTCCTGCGCTATGTCAAGCGCGTACACCTGATCCCGGACCGGTCCGGGGTTTCATCTTGGCGGTCCTCGTCCTCGACCGCGCATATATCCCCGCCCTCGTGGAGCTGCTGGAGGGAGAGCAGGAGGGAGAGCAGGAGGGAGAGCAGGAGGGGCGTTCCCATATAGCTGCGGGCAAAAACGCCGGATGTGGCCCGGCTGGTTGCATTCGAAGCACACCAGACCACGACGCCCTTCAGGTTGTTGAAATCGCTGAGGCTGTGGGGGTGGAGGCAACGCAGGCGGCTGCGGAACTGGATGCTCCACCCTATAGTTTCGGTGGACACGCCCTCCACCTCTTTGATAACCTCTTCCTCCTCTGAAGTCCCTCCTCCTTCTATTACTTTGGCCGGCTTCCATCACGTCCTCCGCAGGCCTCTTACTACATCCCAGGTGGTCCGCCTCCAATCTTTTCGCCATATCAATGATCTCCGCCAAGCTACCATCCGCTATAAACAAAAGGGACTGCCTTAGGGGATCTCGCAGCCCTTTATAGAAGCGCTTGGCATAACCTCTGTCATCCAACTCATAAGAGTCTGCAAACCTTGCGAGATGCTGGAATTCCCGCTGGTATTCTGTAACCGACTTTGATCCCTGCTTTAGTAGAAGGAACCTCTGCTCAAGCTCATCTCGGGCCGATGTAGGGATAAAGTGCTCCAAGAAAACACCCGAGAATTCATTCCAACTTATCTCTGTGTAGATCCGGCCTTGGAAGGTAGAGCCCATGAGGGACTTCCACCACCTCTTCGCATGTAAGTCCAAGACGGACACTACCAATGTCACTGCCATGTTGGCTGGGCAACGGATACCGGCCAACAACTCTTGTATCGTGTCTAGCCATTCCTCTATACGTACGGCTGACTCCGTCCCAAGGTAGACGGGAGGGGAGAGAGCCCGGAAGGTGCTCAGCCAGTTGGAGCTCGGGGCCTGTTGTTGCACCGGAGCCTGCTGTGCCTTAAAAGCATCAAGAATGGCGGTGAGCGTCTGCCCCAACTCAGACTGTTCGAACTGAGTGGGTATGGGAGGGGTAGGAGTACCCCCCCCCCCCCATCGGCTCAACATACAGTGGAACCTACACATACACGACAAATTTGTGGTCAGGTTGGCTAAACTTAAGGTCAAAGTTGGACAAACTTAATGTGAATTACATATGGGCACACCACTGCTTCCGCTAAGTCAGTTTGTCCCCAAACTGACCAACCAAACGGGGGTGGCACCATTGTTGAATGACTTCTTAGTTGAGGATCGTGGCAAACTGATACCATTTGTAAGACTCCCCCTCCCCGGATCCCAAAACACGGCACGAAGAGGGAGTCTTATGCCCGGAACAGCCGCCTTGCGGTAGCATTAGCACACGGGCTAACCTGTACCACAAGATGCCTATTCCGCCGGCTACAACCATATCAATATATCATGCCAACCCAACCAAATAAATAAGCAAGAGAAGTCAAAATGCACACTAAGTTATAATGTCCAAATACATCAATAAATAGAAGCTAAAACATGCTTCTACCATATATCAGAGTACAGCTAAACATTGCCCAAATGGGCTACATCAGAGTATCAAATACTAACATCAGTAACTGACGGTATCGACGGCACCGTCACATCAGGCCCTGTCATCCTGGCCTGGCTGTCCTGCTGCGTAGTCTGCGGCTGCTCTACCTGCGGCGTGACCTCCTAAAAAGGAAGACGTAGCAACCGTTAGTCGAAACGACTAAGTGGTTTCACATCCGCTCCCCCGGCGACTCCTCGGCACCGGGCGGAGAAAAGGAACAAGAGTATAGTATATAACAAGTATGCAAGTAAAGGAAGTACAAGCAGGTGGCAGTAGTGTAAGAGTAACAGCATCATAATCAGCATTTATGTAAAAGCTATACTAAACTAGCAAGTATAAGTAACAGCAGGAAAGTAACTTAACTTATAAGAATGCCCATACAAACTTATAAGTTAAGGATCGGGTTACATAGAATACCTTATCGTATAGGAGTGCCCATACAAACTTATACGATGAGGGTCTTGTTGTGCAATGATATGAAATGCTATGAATGCTATGCAATGACTCACCCATGCGCACCCATGCAATTGCTATGTGGACACAGACTATAGTTCCCACTTTTCGAGCAGGTAGCTAACCTCTCAGGCATCAGCCGCCGTGGCCAGGCGGTGACAGTAGAACGGGCACTTCTACTACTAGGCGGGTATCACACTACTTCACCTAGGCCTCCGTACGCCTCAACGCTAAGAACACAACAGCGGAGCCCATGCGTACTATGGCCCAGCGGGGTCTTGGGTAGATGTGCACCAAGAACACAGCCCGAACTGGCCTTGCGTGACCCGGAAGGGGCCTCGGAAGAAAGCACGAGGACACATCCCAACCGTTCACATGGTCGGAGGGGCCTCGGGACGTGAACACCGAGGACACAGCCCAAACCGACCAAGTCTAACTGCCAACTCCCGTCGGTGTGACGACTAGCGAGCCCGTAGACCTGCCACACTATCCTTAACCCAGGATTACGACACCGCGTGTCGACTCACACCACATGCAATTTCACAACCTCATCATACCATGGAAGGGGCCTCGGAGTGAGCACGAGGACACAGCCCAACCATCCATCCACACCTTACCTCAACATAACCAAAACAAGTGACGGTCAACACCGCACTTACATCCCTTCACAACACTACCCGTAGGGAGACCACTCTCTAAGTATTGGACTCCTAAATTGAATCTGATATAAAACATATGCATGGCCATGGGTTACCCATCTATATATCATCCCAAGTGATTTCAACATGATCTAAACAAGATTTGCTCTTACGACAACTTACCGAAGTATTATCAAATCAATCCAATTAAACATAAGGAAATCAACAGGCCTCAAGCTATTTTGCAATAATAAATTGATTTCTAAAACAGTAAATATTATCATCCATAACAATTTGGTGGTTAACATAAAATTATTTCTCCAAAATCTAGAATTAATTGCGACATTGGATCCACCAATTTCAAATCCACAACGTATGTAGAGACCCAGAATTTCAGCGCAGGATTAGCACTGGACAGCAACTTCGACCGGCGTTTCCTGAAGTTACAGGAATCCGGTGGAGACGTGTAACCCCTCGTTGGAAAGATCTTTTCATGATCTACAACTTTCATATTCAGGTCACAACCCAGATCTGAAAATAACTTACTCAAAATCGGCTTCAAAGTTCACTGCGCACAGAACACAATTTCTGTGTACAGGAATTGCCGGGCAGCAAACTCGATTAGGTTTTCCCGGGGCCACATACATCACCTGAAGTCGTGCAACCACTCGTTGGAAAGGTATTTCCAAGGGCTACAACTTTCGTGTTTAGCCAAAATCCCAGATCTGCACATATCCTACATGAAAATGGCCTAGAAGATCGCTGCGCGCAGAATACAGATTCTGCGCGCATCTTAAAGAAAAATGGACGGCATCGGTCCGTCTTCCTCCTCAAGCGATCCTTCCTAAATTTTCCAGAAATGTCCTCCTCCCTTATTCAACCTCAAAGGCCAAAAACCCTCACGAAACCATTCACCCATCGTCGTATTGAAGAAAAGGGGAATGGTTGAAGAGATCTAAAATCTAGGATTCAAATCCTAGCATGGCCAAACCTAGAAATCTTCTCCTCTCCATCAAGACTCTCTTGAGCCGATGTCTCTCCTAGGAAAATAACTATAGATCTAGCACCAAGGGAGAGGGTAGGAAACTCACATTGGCTCCAGTGGTACCACCATTTCTAGCCATGGATCTCGTAGTTCTCCTTGGCGGCATCTTCTCTTTCACGGCGATGGCGGATCTCCTTCGGTAGGACTTGCTCCTGCAGTTTTCCCTCTCATAGGAGTTCTCACTAGAAATAGGGGAAGAAAAGATAATGAAAACGGCTAGGGTTTTCTCTCCCCTATATATATAAAATGTGACACGGGTAGGGACACGGCCGTGTCCTTACCCGTGTCCTGCCTGGCGAAGCGGCAACGACAGTTTCCATGTCGGTTCAATACTTGACACGGGTAGGGACACGCCCGTATCCCGACCCGTGTCCACATGACACGGCCGTGTGCCTGGCCGTGTCCTTGGTCGTGTACTTCTCGGGTTGCATCTCGACACTTCTCGTCGAGCTCAACTCGACGCACACGGGTAGGGACACGGCCGTGTCACTACCCGTGTCACTTAGTGTTGACACAGTTCGACGATCTCGACACGGCTCGTCGAGCTCAACTCGACACACACGGGTAGGGACACGGCCGTGTCACTACCCGTGTCACTTAGTGTCGACACAGTTCGACGATCTCGACACGGCTCGTCGAGCTCAACTCGACGCACACGGGTAGGGACACGGCCGTGTCACTACCCGTGTCACTTAGTGTCGACACAGTTCGACGATCTCGACACGGCTCGTCGAGCTCAACTCGACGCACACGGGTAGGGACACGGCCGTGTCACTACCCGTGTCACTTAGTGTCGACACAGTTCGACGATCTCGACACGGCTCGTCGAGCTCAACTCGACGCACACGGGTAGGGACACGGCCGTGTCGCTACCCGTGTCGCTACCCGTGTCTTTTTACACTGATTCCTCCACTTCTCCACAAGTGCAATCCAATTCCCTGCACTTCTCGGGACTCGAGTCAACCCTCCTGACTCAAAAACACACACACTAGGGGCCTAGAGCGATTCGGGACGTTACATATAGAACTTCAACGAATATAAATATTTGTGCCTTGTGAATGTACATAGAGCAATAATAAAACTCAAAATACATAATCAGAAAATTATAAGTTTTTCTTTGGAGCATCTGAAGAAGGATCTGAAGAAGGTTTTGAGAAAACCATTATTATTTTACTGTCCTTTGCTTGTCTTTCAGTCATTTTCATGTCTTCAGCACCTAGAATCTTCATTGATGTAGCTCTAGGCACTACTGCTTCTGGATGGAGAATCACATAAGTATCAACATTAAAAAGATATTTCTTTTCATACTTTCTATTTCTTTCTTCCTGTAAAAAGACATTGTTGAAAATTGAGAAGTGTCTTTTCCTTCTTCCTTGGATTTCCTTATCTGTGAAAGAGCTATAATTTCCTTGAATCTGACCATTCTAAAATTTGGATCCATTTCTAGATCATAGACTGGAGACAGTGGCCTTTCTGGACTTGATTTTTCTTGTTGATTATCTTCAGATGTCTGCTGGCTTCTTTGAATATTATGTTGTTGTTGTCTTCTTTACATGCTGCTGGACTGTGATTCTGACCTTGAAGGTCTGCCTTTACTACTTGGAGTAGGTCTTGATTGATGTGAATGAGAAGTAGACCTATGAGATTGTGATAAATTTCCTGCTGATCTTGCTACTGGAGGAGGAGGAGGACCTCTCCTAAAATATGGGGGAGGAGAGTATCTCCCACTCTTCTTTCTTGGTTTTAGCTCATTCTTAGAATACCTCATCCAGTGACGAGTATCTGGAGTGAGAGTAATGTTGTG
The DNA here is from genome assembly GCA_039583875.1 of Platanthera guangdongensis. Lineage (NCBI taxonomy): Eukaryota > Viridiplantae > Streptophyta > Magnoliopsida > Asparagales > Orchidaceae > Platanthera > Platanthera guangdongensis. Next base: position 94,059,331 of record CM077156.1, on the reverse strand, counting down.
CAGAATATAATAAGGGTTATTTACAGTAGGAGAAGGTTTGGGAGCAGCTATGGAGGGAACCTTCTTCTTAAGTATTTCTTTTTAGAACCAAAATCTTCTGAGTCATCTGACTCTTCATCATCATCAAATTCATTTGCAGGCTAATCATATAAGGCATTAATTTGTTTTAATATTTCAGCAGAAATTACTGGAGGAGTCTGTGGTTGTATATCTGTATGTATTATTTCAGCCTGTGGTTATACAACTATATTTTCTTTTTCAGACAGAGCCATGGCTCTATATTCTATATATTTATATCTTCAAACATGAAATCATCAAGATTGGGCATGGGGGATTCAGCCCAACCAAAATTTGGAGGTGAGAATGCCTTTGGCTCTATATCAGTTACTTGATCTTTAATATTCTCAATAACTGTAAAGCTTGTGCTTATTTGTTCCAAAACTACAGGACTTATTGGAGATGTATAACTTACTATTGCTTTAGGGTAATTATCAAAAACTGGTAAAGTGTTGTTATAAACTATATCAAAATAATGAAGTAATGAAGGTATCAACTATGAGATTAATGATAAAATCACCAGCAGTGATGACTTCTGCTATTGCCTCTTCTACAATACAAAACATTTCAGTATCATCAAAAATTACAACTGCTGCTGCTGCTGGAATTACAGCTGCTGGAGTTGTTGCTGCTGCTGGAGCTTCTTCATGGATTGCTGGAGCTTCTTCATTGGACATCTCCCAATGCATGGGTTCAGATATACCTAAACCCAAGCCCCCGGAAGAAGGGACAGTGGAGGAGGAAGCTAGTTGTGAAGAAAGAGTATTGATGGAAGCAGCAAGTGTAGCAATGGCTTCAGCTATGAGTTTCTTGAGTATGGGAGTGATGAGAACAAGAATAGTTGAAGAAATGGATGATAAATCCACATTCATAAACTCAGGTGAAGATTGAGTAGATGTAGAATGTGGATTGGAAGAGGATGGCATGGAGCAGACAGATAGTTAATGCTTGTGGAATTGAGGGTGTTGTAATGTTAGAGGGAGTGACATCAGGAATAGTGAATTCCTGAACTGGGAAATGTTATGCAGATGGTGATGATAATAGATCAAAATTTAGAGAGGAAAGTAGTAGATTTGTATGAAGAGATGTAGATGGTGTGTCATCAATTTGTGATGGTAGATGTGACGGTAGAGGTGATTGAGGAGGTGGAGATGGTGTATCCTCAAAAATGTGGATAAGTGAGTATGGAAGAGATGGTGGTCTGGATGGTGAGACAGGAGGGATGGAAGTAGAAGGTGTGTCAGTGGATGGTTGTTGAAGAATAGAAACAACAATAAGTGGAGTTGATGAAGGAAATAGAGAATGATGTGGAGATGGGGGAGGAGAGGGAATATGAGGAGAAGGAGCTTCTGGTGGGGTTGGTGAAGTGTCTATTACATCCCTGGTGTCCTCAGAAGCTCTAGAGGAGGAGGCCCTAGAGGGCTTGGTGATAACCCTCTCCCATCTTTCAAAGAGGGCTGATGTGAGCCTCTTGGAAGCATTAATGAATATGGTCTGGGAGACCAATATTTATGGGCATTTGGCCTGCAGGAAGAGCCCAAGAATTCTACCATAGCCAACATCTTTCTTGTTTACCTTCTTCCTGATAGAATCAAATAGTATAACTCCCCGGTTGATTCTTTTCTGATTCACCAAGGCACACATCAGAAGAAATTGGTGTCTGATTATGTAGCCATGGGCAGAGTGCTTGCCCAAGAGTACATTTCCAACAACATCTGCTAAGAACTTGTATTCAGCTGATACGTTCGTTTTTAGCATTTTGTTAGGGTTTTCCTGGGAGTGAACCATTTTAACTAACATATCATTAAATTCAGCACTGGTCAATTCTATATCATCTTCTTCACCATTAACAACCCCAAAAAATTCAGATAAGATTTTTGTGAAAAGAGGAACCTGATGTCCTGAGATAGATCCAATGAGAAATGGAGTGTCCTGAATCTTTATTGTATATACCATTCCTTAATCTCTGCCACTCAAAGCTTTATCCTTGTTGTCAAGTACTTCCTTAAATGCTGAGTCTCAAACAATTATAAGATGTTCTTAAAAATTTGATCGAAATGGCTGAAGGAATCCATATCGATGTTGAAGCCGGCATCAAATTTCATTCCGGAAAGGTTCGCCGCCGAAATCGCCATTGCCTACCAAAACAAGAGATCAAGTGCAAAAGAACTGAAAATCGCAGGATAGAGTTCGATGAAAACCTAATTATAATTTTTCAGAAGTTGAAAAGATGAACGACGTTCGACAAAAAATAAATACTTCGAACTCAGTTCGACGAAAAATCTCCTAAAGAAATAAAAGCATTGATCTAAGTTTGAAGAGGGGGAAAACAATTTGTCGTTCTCCGTTCGACGAAAAAGTTTCTGAAACAAACTTCATTGATCCCCGTTCGACAAAACGTTTCGCCAAGGTTTGTCGATCTCCGTTCGACGAATACTCCACGAAGAGTTCATATTTCGTCGATCTCCGTTCCACAAAAAATGGACAGTTTGTCGACCACAGATAAAAATTAAATTAAAGCTTCTTCGTTAATCCTACCTAGCTGATTTAGGAAGAACAGATGTTCATTTAATGGTTTGGTGAAAATGTCTACTATTTATAAATCAGTAGAGATAAGATAAATTTAATTTTATTTTTGTCTACACAATCTCGAATGAAATGATATATAATCTTTATATATTTTGTCCTACTATGATGCACTAGATTTTTTGCAATAGAAATTGCACTGGTATGATCACAATAGATAGTTGAATTATTTAAGTTGAAACCATAATCCAGGAGATAATTTTGAATCCACAAAATTTGTGAAAAGCAACTACCTGCTGTAATGTATTCAGCTTCGGTAGCTAATGTGGACACAGAAGTTTATTTTTTTTGCAAAACCAGGAGACAAGTCTATCACCAAGGAATTGGCAAGTTCCTAATGTGCTTTTCTTATCAACTCTACATCTAGCAAAGTCAGCATCTGTGAATCCAAATAATTCAAATTCTAACTCAATAGGATACCAGAGCCCTAGATTAGGACAACCTTTTATATATCTTAAAATCCTTTTTAGTAAAATAAGCTATGATTCTTTAGGGTTCACTTGAAATCTAGCACAAATATAAGTAGCAAACATAATATCAGGCCTACTAGTTGTGAAATACAATATGGACCCAACAATAGCCCTATATGTTTTCTGATCAACTGGTTTGTCCTGTTCATCAGAATCAACTACAGCATTGGATGGCATAGGTATTTTCTTGGCTGAGGCATCTGTCATCCCAAATCTTTTAAGTAGCTTTATCACAATAAGTAAAACCTTGATTAGCAAGGAGCAAAATTCTTTGCTAATTAGATAAATTCGTTGCTAATTTTAATTAGCAAGGAATTTAAAAATAAAAAAATTGTAGCTAATTTGGTCCTAGCTAAATTTTGCAAGGAATTTATTTCTTTCTAATTAGCAATGATTTTTTAGGAAAGAATTCTTTTGATGCTAATGTTTTGTATTTTATATAATTATTTGATTATATTTAAATAATATTTGTATATAAAAAAAATATTTTTTAATATGCACTTGTTGAGAATCGAACCGGAGACCTCTCATATATAATTTCCTTACTCAACCAGCCCTCCTAATTAACTAATTCATTTATATGTGGCGGTAATATATATATATATATTTATATATATAAAAATATAAATTTATATTATTTATATATACGGTTATTTATTTATAGATACATATATTTATTTATTTATTTATATTTATTTATAGTTTAATATATATAGTTTATTATATATAATTATTTATATATATCGTTATTTCTATATTTAATATAAATTTATATATTTTTGTATATTTTATATTCGTTTATTTATTTATATTTTTTATATGTATATATTTATTTATTTCTCGTTGGAGCAAGGCAGGGAGATCGCACGGGAGTATGACGAGCTTGACGGGGAGATCGTTCGGGAGAGTGACGATCTTGGCAGGGAAGCAATATCGGGATGAGAATGGGGATATAAAGGGCTTCTTTAATTTGTTTAAGAACTTATAATATATATTTTTTATTAAAAGTGAGATGAAATATTTGGAGGGAATTTATTCTTTCCCTCCATAAATATTTAATCTAAAATAATTAGTATAGAAATTTTGAAAGGAAATATTTCATTTCTATTTAGCAACAAATATTTTGCAATAAAATAATTTGTTGTTATTTTTGCAATGAATCTTTTGTTTCTATTTTTGTAGGTAAAAATAAATATCATATACCTAGCTAAATTCGATACTAATTAGCAACAAATTATTTAGCTTTTCTAATTTTCGTTACTAAATGAAGTTTTTCTTGTAGTGTTTAGCATATTTAGACTGGGATATAAAGATATCATCATGGGTTTGGTTCACTTGAAGACTAAGGAAGAAGGATAGTTCACCCATGCTGGCAGGTCACCCATGCTACTCATTTCAAACTTTGAATGCATCAGGTCAGAAAACTTTTTGCAAAGTATGGAATCAGTAGAGCCAAATATTATATCATCTATATATATATGGACAGGCAAAATTTTAGATTTATGAAGTCTAATGAATAAGGTCCGATCTACAATGCCTCTAATGAACTTATATACTAAAAGAAAGCTAACTAAGGTCTCATACCAAGCTCTTGGAGGTTGCTTTAGACCATAGAGAGCTTTCTGAAGCTTAAAAACATAAGGTGGATGAGTTGAGGAGATAAAACCTGGAGGTTGTTCAACATAAACTTCCTCTTTTAGTTCTCCATTTAGAAATGCACTTTTGACATCCATCTGATAGATCTTGAACTTCTTGAATGCTGCATATGCAAGAAAAATTCTGATGGCTTCAATTCTTGCAACAGGAGCAAAGGTTTGATGATAATCAAAGCCTTCTTCCTGTGAATAACCTTGGGCTTCCAGCCTTGCTTTGTTCCTCACAATTAATCCTTGTGCATCCAGCTTGTTCCTGAAGACCCATTTAGTTCCAATGATTGGGTAGTCTTTGGGTCTTGGAACTAAATCCCAAACTCTATACCTCTCAAATTGATTGAGTTCCTCTTGCATTGCAATAATCTAGTGGGGATCTTGCTCTGAATATTTTATGGATTGAGGCTCAATTTGAGAAATGAAGCAAGCATGCATTAGATCTTGGTTGAGTTGATGACTTGTTGGCACACCTGATGATATGTCTCCGATGACTTGAGATATGGGATGATCTGTAAGTGTGAAAAGAATTGTAGGAGGAGTTGGTTCATCAGTAGTTTGTGGAATTAATTCCTCTTGTGGAATTACATTTGTTGTTGTGGGTTCAACTGCTTCAACAATTTCTTCTTCACTGTCTTCATCAATCTGTGGAGAATTGAAAGAATTGGTTCCTAAAAACCTAGAGGGGGGGGGGTGAATAGGTGAAATTCCTTTTTACACTAAGGCAGAATATTTATCCAGATAATCAAATTAATCTATCAGTTCTATAGCTATCACAATCACAGAATTCACAGAATTACACAGAAATACACACAGTCATAGATTGCACACAATTTTATAGTGGTTCCCCAAGGTCTGGGTACATCCACTTTTCCCCTTCACCTATCTATCAGTGTGCTAGATTCGGCCTAACTTATTATCTTCACCTCAGATCCGCAGATCTTATAGCTTAGAACCCAAACAAGGCTCCTACAACTCAGAGTGAGTCCATACTCCTACAACTCAGGCAATCTACCCTACCTCAGCATTCTACAAGGCCTACAACTCGGAGATAACAATTTCCTACAACTCAGGCTCACAACCCTACCTCAGCCTTCAACAAGGCCTATCACTCAGAAAAAATAATCTCCTACAACTCAGCCTTTATAAAAATAGGCTTACAACTGAGATCTTATAAAGATCCTACAAAAAATTGATTTAAGTTTGTAAAATACCACCACCCTAGTAGAGAGAGAAAGGATGGATGGTTTATTGATCAGTTCTTGGAAGAATCTGATGGCAGAGAACAACCACTCTTAGCTTCTTCAAAGCTTCTTAAATCTGAACTCAGTAGGGTTGAACTCTTTTGAAGTTGATCTTCAATCAGCTTCTTTATTAAAATTTAGATCTCAATCTGAATCCTTCTTGGCAGACTGGTTCAAAATCTGCACTTAAGAGACTTGTTGATTTAAGTCCCTTTCTTCACTTCAATAGATGGAGCTCTCTCTCTCCAACTTCTTCTTAGATCTTCTGACGAAAATCTTCTTCTGTTTTTATGTAACTGTATGTGTATACTCTTTCCTATATCAGTATGTAACTTCTATCATCAATCTCTTTTTTCTGTTGATGGAGAATGCCTTTAAATAGACTTCCTCCATGGTAACCGGCTGATCCGATTTCTAACAAACTTCTGACAGCTCTGACAGTTGCAGTAGACTGGTTGGTAATGGCAGCTGTCAAGTCATCCAGATACTTCTTGAAACTCTGTCTCTGTCAGTAAAGTGTCAAGACTGAACTTCACCATATGTTGATATAAGTACACTATATTTCGACACAAGACTTGATGGTGTCGACACAGCTTCCTTAGTGTTGGCACTGCTTCTCGACACAGCTTCTGTAGATTGTGTCGACACTAGTTCTGTGGTGTCGACACAATCACTTCTTTTCTTCACACAAATTGATTTTGTTGAAATTCTGCCATGTGTCGACACAAGTCCTGTGTGTCGACACAGTTGATGTCGACAAAGTCTTATGTGTGTCGATACTGCCTCTGTGTGTCGACACAGTTGATGTCGACTAAGCTTTCTATGTGTGTCGACACTGCCTCTATGTGTCGACACATTCACTTCTGGTGTCGACAAAGTCTTTCCAAGTGTCGACACAATTGACTCCAAGTGTCTACATAGCTTTTCTCCAGTGTCAACACAAGCCTTCATAAGTGTCGACACAGCTTCTTCTGGTGTCGACTCATGGACTTAGAAACTTTTTCCTGCATTCCTGCATTTTCTTAACCTGCACATATAAACTCAAAAAAACATCAAATACACCTTGATGCATATCATTGAGTAAGGTGAGGCTTTTTCAAATCCGGTACACATTTTCTAATATACCCAATAAGAATGATGCAATGTAACCTCTTGGGTAAGGTTTAAACCATACAACTTCTCACATAGATAGGGTACCTGCAAAGTGACTATGGTAGAAGAATCATTCTCCTTGCAAAACATGTTTGCTTCATCAAAGGATATATGTAAAGATTCTTCCATTTTTAATGTTGATTTGTTAAATACCCAATATCCTTTGCTGACTTGGGAATATCCAAGAAAAATTCCCTCTGCATCTTTGGCTTCATATTTTCTTAAGTATTTCTTGTTATTATTGTGAATATAACACTGACATCCAAATACTTTAAAATAATATACTTTAGGTTGCTTCCATTTAAGTAATTCATAGGGATTCTTACCTTTTAGCTTATGAATTAAACTTCTGTTAAGAACATAATTTGCTGTGCTTACAGCCTCCGCCCAAAAGAATCGGGGCAAATAAGTAACTGCAAGCAATATCCCAACAGATTCAATAAGGGTTCTATTTTTCATTTCAGCTACCTCATTTTGTTGAGGAGTTTTAGGAGTAGAAAAATAATGTCTGGTACCTTCCTTCTCACAGAATTCTTACATGAGAAGAGATTCAAACTCGGTGCCATGATCACTTCTGATCAATGCAACCTGAGTGGAGTACTCAATCTTTATGCTCTTAAGAAAATCTGTAATAACATTAAAGGTATCTGACTTATTTCTCAGAAAGAACACCCAAGTGAATCTAGAGAAGTCATCAACAATAACTAGAGTGTATGGCTTTCCTCCCAAACTTTGTACAGCTATAGGGCCAAAAAGATCCATATGTAGCAAGTACAAAATCCTGGGTGAATCACTTTTATTAATGGATTTGAAACTATTTTTAGTTTGTTTGCTTAATTGACAAGACCTGCAGAGTCCTTCCTTCTTGTAAGAACCAGAAGGCAGTCCTCTAATAAGGTTGTCCCTAGATAATTTAGCAATATTCCTAAGGTTTACATGACCTAGTCACTTATGTCATAAATCATTAGTTGAACTAATTTGATTAAATAATCCAATTTCTTAATTAGTAGATTTGAAATTAACAACATATATGTTTCCTTGTCTAATTCCAATAAAACAGTTTTGTTTTTTATCAGAAGTAATGAGGCAAGAAGACTAATTGAATGATACCTAATAACCTTCATTACATAATTGTCTTATGGATATTAGGTTATTCTTGAGACCACTTACATAAGATACCTTCCTAAAGATAACTACTCCAACTTTGACATTTCTATATCCTTCTGTCTGTTCACAGTTGGAGTCTCCAAATATCACTTTTGGTCCAAGGTTTGCTTTGAAATCAGTCAAGTTTTCTTTACTTCTTGTCATGTGTTTTGAATAGCCACTATCCAGATACCACTGTTTCTCTGTCGTAGGATAGTTCTTTACCTGTAAAAAGGAAGATTAGTTGTCCTTGACCCAGGTAACCTTGGGTCCTTGTTTTCTTTCATATTTATAGCTAGAAATGTAAGAAAAATCCGGTTGGTCCTTATAACCTAGTGGATGATATCTCCTAGGAGGAATAATCCAGTGAGTAAAATGAATAATAAAGGTTTTAGTTGAATTAAAGTTTTGAAAGGAATTAAAGTTTTTGTTATAAGAAACTGGGTTCGAAGAATTGTAATAAGTTCGTCGATCTGCGTTCGACGAATAGGGATGAGTTCGTCAAACTCTGTTCACAGAATGAAAGTATTCATTCTCTGCGCCCCACGTTCGTCGATCACGGTTCGACGAACCATATTGAGTTCGTCGAGCATAGTTAGATGAATAATTATACTGAAAATCTGCGTTCGTAGTTCGTCGATCTGAGTTCGACGAACCATATTCATTTCGTCGAGCTTGGTTTGACGAAATATGTTGAACATAATTTTTACTAAAATTTTTCTTTTTCTTTTGTTTAGCCTTATATAAAATTTCGATTTCTTTATTAGTGTCTTCTGCTTTTTCTTTTCATTTTTCAGAAACAAATTTTATAGGAGTAGATAAGGTATTTTTCTATAATAATGGAGGCTGACTAGATGAAGCTCCCATGTCTACTTTGCTATTAAGCCTGGAATTCACTGTGCTTGTGATTTCCATTAATTTGATACTTCTCTCATTAAGAGATTCTTCAAATTGCTTAGCCTTATTTAATTTATTTTCTAAAGATAGTATATGTTCATTAGCAACTTTTAAATCTTCTTTAAGTTGTAAGTTTTCTGAAGAAAAATTGTCAAATTCAATTAGTTTTTCTCTGAGGAGTTTGATTTCCTTCCCAGATTTAATTAAATCTTTACATGATAATTTGAAATCAGGTTTAAACTGTTCATAACTAAATTCAAGGGGTGAGATTACCTGATCTTCTTCTGAAACAGATTCATCTTCTGAGTTTTCAGCTTCTGAATTAGCTGCTTCAAAGTTGCTGCAAGATGCATTATTGCCATCAATCAGATCTCTCTGGCCTTGGACTATTCTTTATCCTCACTGGAGCTGGATGAAGATTTTGACTCAGACTCACTCCAAGTCTCAACAATAAATCCTCTTTCCTTCTTTTTGTATTTGTTGGAGTAGGGCTTGCTGGAATGTTTCTTGGAGTCTTTCTCCTTTCTTACGTCTTTCTTCTGTGTTTCTGGACACTCTGGTAATATGTGTTTAGGTTTCCTGTATCCATAACAAACTATTTATTTAGTTGGAGTCCTATCATATCTTGGCTTATCTTCTTTTATGGAAGATCTTCTCCTGAAATCCTTCCTAGCCATCTTGTAGAATTCTTACCCAAGAGACTCAATAGATCTTCATTGTCTGGAGTGGCCTCTGCTTCTTCACATGCTTTGAAAGCAATGTTTTGCTCTTTCCTTGATGAAGAGGAAGTCCTTTTCTCAGCTTATCTGGTCTTGATGAGCTGCTCATAAGACTTGAGCTTGCCCAATAATGTTTCAGTAGAGATCTCATTTAGGCTTCTGGTTCCTTGATTATCCAGATCTTAGAGTTACATGTGCTAGGGAAGCACATAAGGATCTTGTCATTTATCTCTGTCAATGAGATGTCCTTGTCCAGAGTTTTTAAATTATTTATTATGAGAATGAGTCTGTTATACATGTCTGCAACTGATTCTGACTCTTGCTTCTTGAAATTCTCATACTAAGAGATCAAGTGTGATCTCCTATCTTTTTTCTTCAGTATATCCTACTACCATACCATTTAGGGAGTCCCAAATGGACTTTGCTGAAGTACATTCAGTAACCTTCTGAAATATGTCATCAGACATGGTTTGGGCTAGAATATTCATTGCTTAGCATCAGCAATCTTGGCCTTCTTTTGTGCTTCAGTCCACTCAGGTGGTGGCAGTACACTAGTACTTGTAGTTGCCACTGGTAGTGGGGGACTTGTCAAAATGGAATTATATATATATATCTTCATCAATGGAATTCATGTACAGCCTAATACTTGCCTTCCAAAGTGTAAACTTATTAAGATTGCACATTGGAGGTATGGTGCTTGAATACTCCTTATTTTGTGCCATGATATGAAAGACAAACAAGAGTAGATAAGATCTATCAATGATCTTTTGGTTCAGGTGTCAGCCTGTGAAACTAAAGAACCAGCCCTCTAATACCAATTAAAAGTGAGGTATAGATCTAACTAACTCTAGAGGGGTTCAATAGAGTATTTTAAAATTTTACTTTATTTTTACAGCGGATTAAAATAGGTGATATATATATATAAAGATAAATATCACAAGTAAAAGCACAACCAGACGACATAAGGAATTTATAGTGGTTCCCCAATAAACCTGTGTACATCCACTCTTCTACCACCCTGATAGAAATCCACTACAAGTTTTTGCTCAGGTGCCCTGCCACTACAAGTTTTTGATCAGGTACCCTATCACAATAGGTTTTTGATCAGGTGCCCTGTCACCACAAGATCTATTTTTCTAAGGGAGATCTAGCAACGCTTTGAGCTTTTGATCAGGTGCCCAAAAACCAAACCCAAGACTTTTGATCAAGTGACTTTTGAACCAAAAGGTTTAACTTTTGAAGGGAGTTATAACTATGTACATAGTGAAAGGAAAATTGAAAATGATGTTGTCTTCTCTATCTTAAATCTCTGAGAAGACTAGTGGATATGTTGATGATGTCAAAGCTCCCCCTGAGTTTTATAAATCTTATTAGGAGTGGAAGCTTTGCTTTAGGGTGTAGGCCTTCTTTGAGAACTTCTTCCTCCAGTAAATGTTTCTGAGATATTGAAACTTTGCATCTCAGATTGAAGATGTGTTGCTGGAAGAAAAGCTTAATGCAAAATATGATGTACAAGATGATTCTGTCTCTATCTCTTTCTATTACAAAAAACTTCTGAGCCTCTATATCTTAATCAAGAGAGGAATTTAAATATTTGAATTCATTAATCCTGAAACGGCTGGAGAATTCTCAAGAAGGTAACTGCCTTGGAAATTGGTTAGAATGGAAATAAGAACTCTGTGATTAAATTCATATTTAATGCTGCCTCTAAACAGTTATATTCATAATAATATTGAGCTTTAAATATCAGTGTTATAGCTACCTGTAATTATGCCATTAAATATTCTGCCTTTAGAATATCCTGAAATTGAGCCTGGAAATATTCAGCTAAGTGCCTAAGATACTGTCTGGAAATCGTCGAACAGCTCCTGCATTTCATCGACCTGAGCTTGGAGTTCATCAAACTGATGATTTCTTTCATCGAGCTGACATTCTGAGAACAGATCAAATTTGGTCGACCGGAGCTCAACTTTCATCGAGCTGACTTCTAATATGAGAACACAGTTCATCGATCTCAGCTAGACTTTCGTCGAGCTCAACTCAGAGAAGGAATTATGAGTTCATCGGTCTGAGATCAACGATCATCGAGTTGAGTTCAGCTATCATCGAACGCCTTTTCTACATTCTTTAAACTTCCTTATCTCTAAATTCTTCTGTCTCTGAAGTCTTCTGATGGTAGGTTCCAACAATCTAACCTCATGTGACTGACCTTCACCCTGGAACTAACTTATGACCCTAGACTATACATGTTTGGTCATCTTAACAATCCTAATAGTGAACCTAGCCCAAATCACAAGTAGGGTTCCAATAGATCATTCACACTGACGTCGGTATGCTGACTCGGCATGTGTGGTTTACACATAGCCAAGGGAAAGACTGGCGGTGGGTCAGCATAGTACTCGGAAGTGACGTATGTAAGGGCTAGGCCTGGTAGTGTGAATACACATTTAGGAGTGGGGTGGCCTGACCCACTGTCTTTGTTTGCCATGGCGGAGGCTCCTGGGCGTGATGCTAGCTTCCAAAATGGGGGAACTAATGGTCTGTGCTCATAGAGTCGTGTGCGTGTATTGCACTTACATGAATCATGGCATAACATATTACTACACTCATACTTGCATACAACCTGACACACAATTGTATAAATTGGTATGTGACTTTTTATATGATGGGAGCCTTGCAAAAGACCCCTTAACTTATAAATTTATATATGCATTCATATAAGTTAAGGTTACCTATTTCTTTTCTTACTTTTCATATATTTACTATTTTACTTACTTGTTTACATTACTGCTTCCTTTTATAGAACTGCCAGCTTGCCCTTCCTTTTATAGTACTACAGATGCTACAATATACTTGCTAGATTGTCCCACCGTCATCTACTTTGTTTACTCTCCACCCTCCAAAGCTTCCATATCCCTCCTCCAAGATGGTGTCTAGCAGTCGCGGGGACGAGGCAGAGATGATAGTTGGCTTAGTCATTATGACTAACGGTCAGTGGACAAAACATTTTAGGGGCTCCAAATGGGAGACAGGGAGCAGCAGAAGGAGACGCAGCACAAGTGGAGCACGTTGCATATTGATGTGGGCTAGTCTAGTACAGAAGCACTAGTTGATGAATTGTAAATATACGTATTTTTTATGCACATTAATTTAGTCATTTTCATTTATTTTCGTCGTTTTTACTTATTTTTGTTCAATAAAATGCTCCTATTCTTGTAAATTTACTTCTAACTTGTTTTATTTTTATTTTGCAGAAAAATTCCAAAATCTGCCAAAATTGGGCAGTACACGCCCGTGACACTTTGGTCACGCCCGTGACCGGGCCGTGACATTGCATTTCCCGTGAAATTGGACGATTTCTGAAGTACAAGCTTGACACGCCTGGCGACACGCCCGTGTCACCCGACACGGGGCGTGACCCAAGCCCGTGTTCACTCCACTCGACGAATTCATCTCGACGATCGTCGAGTGTCGACACCAACAGTCACGCCCAGCGTCACGCCCGTGACCTGGGGCGTGACTCAATTTCCGCTCGACGATTTCAACTCGACACTTTCCGCTCGACATTCGTCGAGTGTCGACACCAACTGACACGCCCAGCGTCACGCCCGTGACCTGGGGCGTGACCTTTCCAGCTGGCCCGACAAGATGCTGACAAAGACTTTCGACGCAACCCGCGCCCGGTTCTACCTCCCCGACACGCCCAGAGTCACGCCCGTGACCTGTGGCGTGACTGCTGCGAACTCAGCCCGAAGTCAACTTTGTTGTCCAATCGCCGGCCGCCTTCATGAATAGTACTGTCACGCCCCCCCTACACGCCCGTGATCGAGGGCGTGTACTTAGAATTTTTTGCCTATAAATTGCCCAGTTCTGTAAGGTCCAAGGGTTCAGATTTTTGGGCCAATTTAGTGTCTTTTTGTAGGCTGCATCCGTGATTTCTAGTGCTATGTAAGGAGATTTCTCCCTTCTTTATTTCAAGTTTTGTTTAGCTTTAGCTTTAGCCCTTGTAATAGCTTGTAATAGTTTCTTTTAATCAATAAAATGTTAAATTTTATCTTCATATATGGCTTTGGAATGAACACTTGTGCCCACTTTCCTTCTCCTTTTTATTCTTAGTTTCATCTTTGTTCTTCATTTATGAAATGTGTGTGTGTGTGTGTATGAGTGTAATTTATTCACTTTACTTATTTTTAACTTGTTTTCATGCTTAGGTATGATAGGTTTTCCTCTTTTTCTTCTTGTCTTTTTCTTGAAAGAATTTTGATTTCATTCTTATGATTTTATAAAAGAGATTTAAAAAGTGATTTTGTTCTTTTTTTACTTAGTTTTCTTTTAGGATTGTAAAACCTCTTTTGTTTTTTTCATCTTCTTTCTCACCTTTTTTATCACTTTCATAACATCATAAGAATGAAAATGTTGGCATTTTAATTTTCCAAAAACTTTGGTTTTTAATTTGTTTTGAAAAACTTTTGTCTTCTAAAAATTGAAATTTCCTCTTTTTATTTGTTTTTGGCAAAACCTAAGCATGAAAAAGTTAAAATTTTAATTTTTAGGTAACTTTCATTTTGCTTTTTATTTGTGTGTGTGAGTGTATGAGCCTAAATTTCCTTTTGTTCTTCTTAATCTTCATGAAGTGTGTGTGAGTGTAGGTGTATAACTTTAATGCTTTGTTCAAATTATGTAGAGTGTGTGAGTGTAGGTGTATAACTTTTATGTTTTGTTAAATTTTGTAGAGTGTGTGAGTGTAGGTGTTAGCTTTATTGCTTTCTTGAAATTCATATGGAGTGTGTGTGTTTGTGTGCATTTATTTCCGCCTACTCGTTAAGAGTTAAATGGCGCATCGTTTTCATTTTCAGTCCTACTCGTTTGAGTAGGACTTGTTATTTTCTTTCTTTATTTTTCCGCCTACTCACTTGAGTTAATTGGCCGGACTTTATTTCCCGCCTACTCGTTTGAGTAGGACTTGTAATTTTCTTTCTTTATTTTTCCGCCTACTCACTTGAGTTAAATGGCCGGACTTTATCTCCCTGTAATCGCATTTATTTTCTCCTACTCGTTTGAGTAGGACTTGCAATTTTCAGCTTTTATTTACCGCCTCCACTCATTTGAGTGGGACTCGCAAAGTTTAAAATATGCAATTTTCTTTTATGTGTAACTTAGTTTCTATTTAATTTATAATTTGGAGTGTGCGTGAGTTCTTGTGTTAGCTAATCTTTCAGTTTTCTAAATGTTGTTATTTGTTTTTATGCCCCCTTCTTATAATCGTTCAGCTTTTAATTTCGAACTTGCGCCTCACTAAATTATAAGACGTCCCCATACCGATGTGTGGCTAATCGCTATTAGCCTCGGCATCGAAGAGCATTGGGACATTTAAAATGATTTCTAATAATTGAAGCTCTTTATTTTCATTTTAATTTAAGGACTTAAGGTTTACCCCGGGTTTACGACGCGTCGGACCACATATCGATGTGTGGGCCCTATTTCCGTAGTCCATATGCTAGCTAGCCGAGAGGCCGTGCATATGGACCGATCACCCCTGGGTAAATAGAGTTGCGTGCATACCCTCGAGAGAGGACAAGCGTAATTCTACCGGATTGGGTTCCCCACCCAATAGCGGGGTTCTTAGCGTAAAGCGGGCGTTAAGAGGAATCCTTCGTCGGACTAACGTTCGGTCGAATAGTCTTAACGTTTAGGTGAGCGATATCCCTATAGCTAGGTGAGCTCACATTTGTGGAACCTCCACGGCCAAGTTGCCTTATTATTAATTTGAAAACTAAGTCTTTTTATTATTAAAAATTGTTTTAGTCTTAATCCGATTCGATGCCGAGCGTTAACCCTTCATCGAATATTTTCTAAATCATTTTTTCGCTCCTTTGCTTTTCCGTCTTTTATTAAGTAAAAAAAATCCACCTTTCTTTCAGTAAAATAATAGTCCTCCCGGAGGAGTAAGAATAGTCAACACGACCCCGAGAACAATACGATCTCGGTATTCCCCCGAATATCGAGTACTACTTGCGATAGGTGCACTTGCCTCTAGTAGCACGCCCGCGGCGATTGACTCACCGAACCAACCACAGTAAGAGTCTGTTCGCGGGCACATCAAGTTTTTGGCGCCGTTGCCGGGGAATCTCTTTTCGAGTTGCTATTTCGAATTCCGGAGTCTATTAATTTTACTTATTTTCTAAAAAAAAAAAACTAAAAACTTTATTTTAAAAACAAAAAAAGAGTTTATTTTGTTTTATTTTTGTTTGGGTGTATGACCCGAGGACAACCCTCAGAGTCTGAAGATTTTGACTTCGACCCTGAGATCGAACGCTCTCTTGCGCGTATTCGATCTCAACGCCGAAATCCTTCTTTAGATCCCGAGGAATCTATCGGAGAACCTACTGTTGTACTTATGGCCGCCCCTAACCTTCCCCCGGTGGCCGAGCGTACTATGTCCTATTACGCCCGGCCTAACCTGGATGATTCTGGGTCGAGTATTGTTCACCCTGCGGTGGCGAATAATAATTTTGAAATAAAGTCGAGTGTCATTCAAATGGTCCAAAACGCCGTGCAGTTCGATGGACTGCCGGATGAGGACCCGAATGTCCACTTGTCCAATTTCTTGGAGATATGCGACACCTTCAAGATCAATGGCGTCACTGATGACTCCATTCGTTTGCGCTTATTTCCTTTTTCCCTTAAGTCCAAAGCCAAGGCGTGGTTGAATGCCCTCCCGCGAGGATGTATCACCACGTGGGCTGAGTTGACGGAATGATTCCTAACGAAGTACTTTCCGCCCGCAAAAACTGCAAAGTTGCGGGCGGACATTTCTTCGTTTGTGCAAAACGATCCTGAGTCTCTATACGAGACTTGGGAACGGTTTAAGGAATTCCTCCGCCGTTGCCCGCACCACGCGCTGCCAACGTGGTTGCAAGTTCAAATTTTTTATAATGGGCTGAATTTTCAGACGCGTCAAATGATTGACGCGGCTGCCGGGGGTACTCTAAACAACAAAACCCCCGAGGCCGCCCAGGCTTTATTCGAAGAGATGTCTATGAACGCCTATCAATGGAATGTCCCGCGGGGACGGCCAAAGCCGGCGGCTGGTCTTTTTGAAGTGGATGCCACTGCTCTCTTGACCCTTCAAGTTGAAAGGTTAACAAAGCAGGTGGCGGAGATGTCTGCTGCCTCCTCCACTCCGCCTTGTTTTATTCCCCCTAACGTCTGCGTAGCTGAAGAGTTCGTGGACTTCATGGGAAATTCGGGTCGTCCTCCCTTCAACCCCAACAACAACCCTTATAGTAATAACTATAATCCGGGTTGGAGGAATCACTCCAACTTCTCGTGGAGCAACCCGAATAATGCTCAGCGTCCCCCTATTTCTTATGCGCCTGGATTTCTTCCTCCTCCTCCTATTCCGAAACCCTCCCCGATGGAGGAAAATTTTTTGAAGTATATTGCGTCCAACGAGTCAAATATCCGGAACATCACCGGATCGCTAAAAACACTCGAACAACAGGTTGGACAGCTGGCGAGGATGATGTCCGAGCGCGCGCTCGGGGCACTGCCGGGAAACACGGAGCCCAATCCGCGGGAGAACGCCAATGTTATAACCCTCCGTAGCGGAAAGGAGGTGGTCGATCCAAAATGGACCGACCCTCAGGTACATATTTCACCTCCGACCCCTCTTCCCCTTTCTTCGCTTACGCCGCCTTTACCAATTATAAAAGAAAAAATTATTTTAAACAAGGCTCTTCCGTATCCGCATAAGTTAGATAACGAGCGTAAGGACGCGCAATATGAAAAATTTATTTTATTATTAAAACAAATTCACATTAATGTTCCTTTTTGCGAGGCTATCTCGCAAATGCCCAAATATGCGAAAATTTTAAAATAACTACTTTCTAATAAACGTAAATTAGAGGATATCTCGCATGTATCTCTCAACGCTGTCTGCTCGGCGGCCCTTACTAATAAATTGCCCGCAAAACAAAACGACCCGGGACGGTTTTCCATCCCGTGCCTTTTTGGCGATATATTAGTAAAGTACACCTTAGCTGATTTAGGGGCTAGCATTAATCTGATGCCGTTCTCGCTCTTTTCGCGTTTAGGTTTGGGTACTCCTAGTCCGACGAATATGCGCATCCAATTAGCGGATCGCTCGGTTAAGTTCCCTATCGGGGTAGTGGAGGACGTCCTTGTCCGAGTCGACAAGTTTACCTTCCCGGTAGACTTCGTCATCTTAGATATCGAGGAGGACACCGAGGTACCAATAATACTCGGTCGCCCTTTTCTCGCCACCTCCCGCGCACTAATAGATGTTAGTAATGGTAGCCTTCTCCTCCGAGTAGGCGATGACCAAGTTACTTTCTCTATTAATCCCTCGATGGACAATTTGTCATCGAGCGACGATTTCTGCTATTCTTTAGATACCTTTTTCGGAGATCGTTCTTCTCCCATTTTCGAGTCCGTATTTTTAAACGACGATATTTATGTGCTCGAAAATTTCAACTGCGATGAGGATACTTCTTTAGACTTGCCTTTCGAACCAATTGGTAAGAAAGACATAGGCATTAAAACCTCCCTAGAAGACCCGCCCATCCTAGACCTCAAACCCTTACCCGCATCGCTCAAGTACGCATTTTTGGGAAAAGGTGATACGCTTCCCGTTATCATTTCTTCGGACTTGAGTGATTCGGAGACTTCCGATTTATTGGAAGTTTTGTTTAAACATCGCCGCGCAATTGCGTGGCAAATCTCTGACTTAAAGGGGATTAGCCCCTCCTTTTGCACCCATAAGATTTTTCTTACCGATAATTGCCGCAAAACGATTCAGCCGCAGCGTCGTCTTAACCCAAACATGAAAGACGTCGTTAAGCTGAAATCATTAAGTTATTAGATGCGGGGATTATCTACCCTATTTCGGACAGTGCATGGGTTAGTCCCGTGCATGTCGTGCCCAAGAAGGGCGGTCTTACCGTAGTGGCGAATGAGCATAACAAGCTCGTCCCAACTCGTACTGTTACGGGTTGGCGAGTGTGCATAGATTATAGAAAACTTAATGACGCCACCCGCAAGGACCATTTTCCTCTGCCATTTCTAGACCAGATTTTAGAGCGTTTATCCGGTCACCCATATTATTGTTTTCTTGATGGTTTATCAGGGTTTTTCCAAATCCCCATTTCCCCCGATGATCAAGAGAAAACAACTTTTACTTGCCCGTTTGGCACCTTCGCCTATCGAAGAATGTCATTTGGACTCTGCAATGCGCCGGCTACATTCCAAAGATGTATGCTAGCGATCTTTGGCGAGCTAGTAGAAGACATTATGGATGACTTTTCTATTTTCGGACGCTCTTTTCCCGATTGCCTTCAAAATTTAGATCTTGTCCTTCAACGGTGCGAGGACACAAGTCTTGTTTTAAATTGGGAAAAATGCAACTTTATGGTTCGAGGAGGTTTGGTCCTCGGCCATATGATTTCGTCTAAGGGGATAGAGGTGGATAAGGCCAAGATAGAAATTATAGAAAAACTTCCGCATCCTACAAACGTAAAATCTATTAGGAGTTTCTTAGGTCATGCGGGCTTTTATCGACGCTTCATTCAAGACTTTTCAAAAATAACAAAGCCGCTAACTCACCTCTTGGAAAAGGAATCACGTTTCATCTTTAGTAGCGAATGCGAGTCCGCCTTTAATTTGATAAAACAAAAACTTATCTCTTCACCAATTTTAGTGGCCCCTAATTGGTCCCTTCCGTTCGAAATAATGTGCGACGCTAGAGATATTGCCTTAGGTGCCGTTCTTGGCCAACGCGTAGAAAAACATTTTCATCCTATTTATTACGCTAGCAAGACGCTTACTTCCGCCCAAGTAAATTACACGACAACGGAAAAGGAACTCTTAGCCGTCGTTTTCGCTTTCGATAAGTTTCGCTCGTATATAACGATATCTAAAGATATCATTTTTACCGATCACTCCGCGCTTAAGTATTTATTAGCTAAAAATGATGCGAAGCCCCGCCTTCTTCGATGGATTCTCCTCCTACAAGAGTTTGATTTGGAGATCCGAGATAAGCGGGGAGCGGAAAATCTAGCGGCGGACCACCTCTCCCGTTTAGAAAATCCGCGTGCGGAAGCGCTCGTCGAATCTGAAATAAATGACAGATTCCCCGAGGAACGCCTTCTTGCCATTAATAAATCTTCGTCATCTTCTCCTTGGTTCGCAGATTTTGCAAATTTCTTAGTAGCGCGGGTGCTTCCAAAAGAATTTGCAAGTCATCAAAAGAAGAAATTCTTTTCTGACTTGAAAAATTTCTTTTGGGACGACCCATTTCTTTTTTGTATCTGCGCGGACCAAGCGGTCCGAAGATGCGTTGCGGGTGTGGAGTGCTTGCAAATTCTTAGGCACTGCCACGAGGGTCCAGCCGGGGGGCATTATCAAGCCAACCGGACCGCTCGGAAGGCACTAGAGGCGGGCTACTTTTGGCCCACTCTCTTCAAAGACGCGCATAATTTTGTGCGCGCGTGCGATAGCTGTCAGCGGTCGGGTAACATCTCTCGTCGCGACGAGATGCCCCAAAACATGTTTTTAGAGTGCGAAGTTTTCGATTTGTGGGGCATAGATTTTGTTGGCCCCCTACCTTCATCTTTCAAAAATATGTATATTTTAGTGGCGGTGGACTACGTATCGAGGTGGGTGGAAGCGCAAGCTCTCCCCACCAACGATGCGCGAGTCGTCGTTACATTTCTTAAAAAATTATTTTCTCGCTTCGGCACGGCTCGCGCAATTGTTAGTGATAGGGGAACGCATTTCTGTAACGCTCTTAAGGCTAAGACGTTAGCTAAATACGGAGTCACGCACAAGCTTGCCACCCCCTACCACCCACAAACAAGTGGCCAAGTCGAGGTAGTAAATCGAGAGATTAAGCGAATTTTAGAAAAAACCGTTTCGGTAAATAGGAAAGATTGGTCCGTTAAACTCGACGATGCGTTGTGGGCGTATCGGACGGCATACAAAACCGCAATTGGTTGTACGCTGTTCCGGTTAGTCTACGGCAAAGCGTGCCATTTACCCGTAGAATTAGAACATCGCGCACTTTGGGCTTTAAAACTCTTAAACCTCGACTCCAACTTAGCCGCTCAAAATAGAAAACTGCAACTAAACGAGCTCTATGAATGACGTGTGAACGCTTACGAGAGCAATAAATTCTATAAGGAGCGCTCTAAGTTATATCACGATCGAAAAATCAAGTCCCAAAAATTATTTTCTCCGGGCGATCTTGTCCTTCTTTATAATTCATGCCTTAGGCTTTTTCCAGGTAAATTAAAATCTAGATGGTCCGGTCCCTTCCTAGTTGAAGAAGTTTTTTCTTATGGAACCATACTCGTCTCCCACCCGGACAAAGGCTCTTTTAAAGTAAACGGTCATCGGTTAAAGTCTTATATAGCAAGCGACCCAGTGATCGGTTTTAGCGAAACCATAACTTTCCTCCACATTATAAACCCGCCAAAAAAGTCAAGCTACACGACTATAAACAAAGCGCACCTGGGAGGCACCCCTCGCTTATCTTTTTCGCTCTTTCCTTATTAGCTTTGCTGTTTTTTTTTCTAATAAACGCAGGGTTTCTGATCGGCCTCCCCCTACGCGTTTCAGGGAAGCTTCTACCCCCTTCCCTTTCTTTTCTTTGTACATATTGTCTTTCCCTTCTGTTCCGCATACTTACGATACAACATTGGGGACAATGTTGGACTTAAGTATGGGGGTATTTTCGTGCTTTACTTTCTGCACTTCAATTTTTCTGCATTTCAAAAATACAAAAAAAATACATATAACAACAAAAAAAAAATTAAAAAACATCATAAAATGAAAAATTTTAAATGAAAAATCCAAAAATTTTCTTTTTGTTTTCGTTGTACTCTCTTTCTTTTTTCCAAAATCTCAAAAAAAAAAAAAAAATTTATTTAGTTTCACTTTGTATATATTTTTTTTGTTTTTTCTCTCTCCCCCTTCCTCATTCTTGTACAAACCTTTTTCTTTTTCTCCCTTATTTTTGTACATATTATGAAAATTCTCTTAAAAAAAATACAAAAAAAAAATAATAGTTCAAAAGAAATTTCAAAAAAATTGAGAAAAACAAAAATACAAAAAAAAGGATAATAAATGAAAAACAGAAAAAAAATGATAATAAAAACTATAAAAATCAAAAAAATGTTTTGCAACAAATAAATCAAATATTCCATACTTAACTTTTCTGCTATCCAAAAATTCTGTTTTGAGTTTATTTATATGCGAATTTGATTAATTATTTGTTCACTACCCGTTTATTAATTATTGATTGAAAAATTTAAATACCCGGGGTTAAGTTTTAAAGAATTCATTATACTTTGTTAAAAATAGCGAACTCGTTTTAGGCATTACTTCTAATTTTTCATAAATAGGAGCACGTATATTATGTTAGGAAATAACGACTATAGAATTCAATTATACTTACTTTTAGCTTTCTGAAAAAAATTGGAACGTACAAATTATTAAGGTTGCTCTCAAAAATTTTTAGGATTACAATCTAGTTTTCCTTTCTCCCCTTACTTTTCATGACCTACTTGGCATGAAAAATTTTATCCTTAAAATATCCTATGTCAATGGGAACAAGATTTCGTTCCGTAAACATAGGCACCCAATAATTTTAAAAAAGATTATATAGGGAGTAAGAGGATAAAATTCATTACTCCTACAAATATACATTGGGTTAATTCTTATGAAGTTGAAAAACAAAATTCATATTAGGAAAATAAGATTTCGTTTCCTAATAATCCAAAAGAAAAAAAATGGAGGTTCGAGAAAAAATTACCTCACCTCAAATATCAAAACCCCCTTCATAAACCCACTACACCCTTAGGCAATTACACGATTCTAGAATTAATTCAAAAATCTTTTTGAGAGCATAATTAGTAAATTGTATTATTTTCAGTAGCACTCGTATAAGATAGGGTTCTTATAATTTCAAACTATTTTCGTTAATCTAACCATTACAAATGTTGCCTTCTATTTGATTACATCAAGAAGTCTTTTGGCCAAACTTTTGCGCTATTTAAATCATCTACATAATTTTAGGACTTAACACTTACACCCCGTATATTTATTTCGATCTCTCTTATAATTAATTAAGCGATAGCTAAAACTTAGAGTTTTTTTTTATTCCATATAGATTGACCTCAAACTTTTGCTCTGGAATAGCAAAAGCATAAGTATGGGGGTATTTGATGAATTGTTAATATACGTATTTTTTATGCACATTAATTTAGTCATTTTCATTTATTTTCGTCGTTTTTACTTATTTTTGTTCAATAAAATGCTCCTATTGTTGTAAATTTACTTCTAACTTGTTTTATTTTTATTTTGCAGAAAAATTCCAAAATCTGCCAAAATTGGGCAGTACACGCCCGTGACACTTTGGTCACGCCCGTGACCGGGCCGTGACATTGCATTTCCCGTGAAATCGGATGATTTCTGAAGTACAAGCTTGACACGCCTGGCGATACGCCCGTGTCACCCGACACGGGGCGTGACCCAAGCCCGTGTTCACTCCACTCGACGAATTCATCTCGACGATCGTCGAGTGTCGACACCAACAGTCACGCCCAGCGTCACGCCTGTGACCTGGGGCGTGACTCAATTTCCGGTCGACGATTTCGACTCGACACTTTCCGCTCGACATTCGTCGAGTGTCGACACCAACTGACATGCCCAACGTCATGCCCGTGACCTGGGGCGTGACATTTCCAGCTGGCCCGACAAGATGCTGACAAAGACTTTCGACGCAACCCGCGCCCGGTACTACCTCCCCGACACGCCCAGAGTCACGCCCGTGACCTGGGGCGTGACTGCTGCGAACTCAGCCCGAAGTCAACTTTGCTGTCCAATCGCCGGCCGCCTTCATGAATAGTACTGTCACGCCCCCCTACACGCCCGTGACCGAGGGCGTGTACTTAGAATTTTTTGCCTATAAATTGCCCAGTTCTGTAAGGTCCAAGGGTTCAGATTTTTGGGCCAATTTAGTGTCTTTTTGTGGGCTGCATCCGTGATTTCTAGTGTTATGTAAGGAGATTTCTCCCTTCTTTATTTCAAGTTTTGTTTTGCTTTAGCTTTAGCCCTTGTAATAGCTTGTAATAGTTTCTTTTAATCAATAAAATGTTAAATTTTCTCTTCATATATGGCTTTGGAATGAACACTTGTGCCCACTTTCCTTCTCCTTTTTATTCTTAGTTTCATCTTTGTTCTTCATTTATGAAATGTGTGTGTGTGTGTGTATGAGTGTAATTTATTCACTTTACTTATTTTTAACTTGTTTTCATGCTTAGGTATGATAGGTTTTCCTCTTTTTCTCCTTGTCTTTTTCTTGAAAGAATTTTGATTTCATTCTTATGATTTTATAAAAGAGATTTAAAAAGTGATTTTGTTCTTTTTTTACTTAGTTTTCTTTTAGGATTGTAAAACCTCTTTTGTTCTTTTCATCTTCTTTCTCACCTTTTTTATCACTTTCATAACATCATAATAATGAAAATATTGGCATTTTAATTTTCCAAAAACTTTGGTTTTTAATTTGTTTTGAAAAACTTTTGTCTTCTAAAAATTGAAATTTCCTCTTTTTATTTGTTTTTGGCAAAATCTAAGCATGAAAAGGTTAAAATTTTAATTTTTAGGTAACTTTCATTTTGCTTTTTATTTGTGTGTGTGAGTGTATGAGCCTAAATTTCCTTTTGTTCTTCTTAATCTTCATGAAGTATGTGTGAGTGTAGGTGTATAACTTTAATGCTTTGTTCAAATTATGTAGAGTGTGTGAGTGTAGGTGTATAACTTTTATGTTTTGTTAAATTTTGTAGAGTGTGTGAGTGTAGGTGTTAGCTTTATTACTTTCTTGAAATTCATATGGAGTGTGTGTGTTTGTGTGCATTTATTTCCGCCTACTCGTTAAGAGTTAAATGGCGCATCGTTTTCATTTTCAGTCCTACTCGTTTGAGTAGGACTTGTTATTTTCTTTCTTTATTTTTCCGCCTACTCACTTGAGTTAATTGGCCGGACTTTATTTCCCGCCTACTCGTTTGAGTAGGACTTGTAATTTTCTTTCTTTATTTTTCCGCCTACTCACTTGAGTTAAATGGCCGGACTTTATCTCCCTGTAATCGCATTTATTTTCTCATACTCGTTTGAGTAGGACTCGCTTTCATTTTAGTCCTACTCGTTTGAGTAGGACTTGCAATTTTCAGCTTTTATTTACCACCCCCACTCGTTTGAGTGGGACTCGCAAAGTTTAAAATATGCAATTTTCTTTTATGTGTAACTTAGTTTCTGTTTAATTTATAATTTGGAGTGTGCGTGAGTTCTTGTGTTAGCTAATCTTTCAGTTTTCTAAATGTTGTTATTTGTTTTTATGCCCCCTTCTTATAATCGTTCAGCTTTTAATTTCGAACTTGCGCCTCACTAAATTATAAGCCGTCCTCATACCGATGTGTGGCTAATCGCTATTAGCCTCGGCATCGAAGAGCATTGAGACATTTGAAAGTCCACCTAGTGTCAACAAAGTTCACCTATGGGGGGGGATAGGTGACGTGCAACGCTTTTGCGGAATTTACGACGGTACCTGCACAATAAAAATAAAAAGCACAGCACACAGAATACACAAGCAATTTATAGTGGTTCCCCGACTTGGGTACATCCACTTTCCCCCTTCGACCTATCTCCCCACAAGGGACGACTCGGTCTCTTCTCCAACAGGATTGAAATCCAATCCCTGCACTAACGGAAGGAACCCTTCCACAGGTAGGAGTCAACACTCCCACAAACCGGGTTGCACCCAACCCTTACAATACGGAACAATTGTTCCTTTACAACAAAAGTAAATAGAATGTACACGAGATACAAACTTCGTTTGGAGACTACGGTGTTCCTCTTCGTTCGACGACGTGTTCGTGAAGTCAACGAAGAGTCTACAACCTTGGTCTCTCTTGGAGAGGATCTCCCGGAACCGGCGGCGGCAAGATGAGCGACGGCTAGGTTCACGGGATCGGCGGTAACAACGATGTGAGACTGCACTCCTTTGTTGATCCAAACTTCGTAGCGAAGCAAGCTAGGTCTACCAATGGTCACACTAGGATCAATCGTCTCGATCGATTCGGATGGGGAAGATTTTCCCGATCTACAAATCGAGAGACAAGAGATCTCCGAATAGACACGTGAGACGCTAAGTTTAGCTAGGCTTCTGTCACAGGAGATCGGGAAGAAACACGATCAACAGCGGCGACCAACTTGTCACGAGCGGCGGCGGCGACGGCGGAGCGGAAGCGACTATCTAGGGTTTGTCCGTGCTCGTGTATTTCTTTTCTCGATACTTCTACTGTTCAAAATACCCGTATTTATATACTGTAGATAGATTCAATTTGACCGTTGTGGGACCCACCAGTAGAATCCCGAAATCCGGTTCAAAATAGTCCAGTTGCAGAATCCGGTCCAGCAACATCCCGAGAAAACGCCAAGTAAAATTCGTCGAGAATCATTGGTGATTCTCGACGATTCGGCGAGAATCAGTTAACGATTCTCGACAATTCGGCGAGAATCAGTTAACGATTCTCGACGATTCCCTTGTTGATTCTCAACGATTTTCTCTTGGTATTCACGACCTGCTTAGCGACGGGTTCGGCGAGAATCATTAGTGATTCTCGCCGAATCTTACTTGGCACCATTTTAAGGTAGCCGGAAGGAATCGGCGAGAATCACTAATGATTCTCGACGATTCGGCGAGAATCACTAGTGATTCTCGCCGAATCGGCGAGAATCACTTGGTGATTCTCGTCGACTTTTACTTGGACGAATTTTCGTCTTTCCACCCAAGTGCTGCTCCTTGACCCATCCTTGCTCCTTGTCTTCTCTTGCATAAACATGGCCCTGTACTTGAAAGTAAGTGCACTCCAATAGAGAGAGTACACGTAGGCCAACACACTGATCTGCTCAACGAGGGATTACGTCGTGCAGACCCGTGTATATTGACCTACTGCACCCTGACATTGGTGTGCACTTAGCGTGGAAGAGCTGCAAGCACAACTTAAGAGGTTTCATCAAATACATTGTGAATTCATCTTAGCTTGACAGGTGGCTTCCTCAAATCCAGGTAATTGCGGATACAATACCCAACAATCTCCCCCTATTTGACGAAGCCAAAACCCTACTAGCTAAGATGAATAACACCTATCAACTAATAAACATAGCATTCAGAAATTAAACATGCAGCACAAGAAAATATATGCCACCAGATCAGGACTTGAGTCATTCACAAATTCAAATACGAATGTATATATATATATATATATAATCTCAGAATTGTTCATATCATAACAATAATCATTAAATGTTTTTAGGAGAGAATGACAAGCTACAAGTTGTTGACTATCTTTCCTTAGCTAAATCATTCTTGAGTTTTTGCGCCAAGAACTTCTTCCTTTGTCTCTCCATGTACTCTTTAGGCTTCGGGTAGTATCTGGGAGGAGGAACTTTATCTGCATCCGTGTTGTTTCTAAAGAAGATGTTTCATTTTGCTTCATACGTCTTGTACCTTTCCCACTCAAACTGGCTGTAAACTTCATTCCGATTTAGTTCTCCCTTTTCTTGTAGCCAGAAGGTGTCCAAGATGATGTTCTTTGAAACTGGACTCCACTTTTCGTTTCGAACTTCCTCCTCACTCATTCTGATTCTCTTCTCAGCTAGAGTCTCCTTGGAGGTCCCTTCCTGAGCTTTTCACTTTCCCCTGGCTTTTGCTAAGGCCTCTTGGTCAAACATGCTCCTCAGTTTAGCTTTGGAGAGAGCCCTAGCATCAGCTTCATTTATGGGAACATCTGCAGCACTTGCACTTATTTCCTCAGCAGCACCTACTCCCTCAGCGGCCGTAGATGTCTCAGGAGGCTGAATATCTGCAGGATTTTCAGCCAAGGGGATGTCTAACGCCTGGTGGAGAATCCACCAGTTACTGTCATAGATGTACTTGTTTGACTGTTTGAAGTTTGTGATCATGACTTCTCGTAGCTCAGCCATCTTAGCTATGTAGTCCTTCTCCCGCTTTTTGGCTTCAACAGCGATGAAGTTTGCATAAGAGTGCAAGGAGTCATCAATGTGCTTGGTGGTCCAGTAGAATTCAGTGATCAGGGCCTGTTGATTGGCATTGAGAGTGACCATATTGCCGTCAAACTTTTGAATGTTGTTAGCGACAACATGTGCATTCTGATTTACGACAGCAAGAGTATCAGTATTCTTTTTCAATCTGGCCATGAGAAGTGTGACAGCTTGGCCGGCCTCGGTGTACTTTTCTTCAAATTTCTTCTCCATCACGTCCAGTTTATGGTTGATCTCCACCATATTCTTGAGCATGAGCTTTTCAGATGTCTTAATCCTTTTCAGCAGTTTATTCTGAGCTTCATCAAAGGAGGCTTTGAGTTCATTCACAATGCCCGGAATGACATTTACAGTGTGAGTGGCTAGCTCATCTCGTAAAGGAAGAGCCGGAGGCACTTCTTGGCCTTGCGCTTCAGCAGACGCATCTATAGAGCTGGATACAAACACAGTCTCTAATGGAGGAATGCTGGCGGCCTCGGTAGATTTATCTGACTCCCACTCCACTGGTGCATGCTTGTCAGATGGAGGTTCAACAAGATCTGGAGCCTCTAAAACTTCATGTCCCTCATTCCCATCTTCCTCTCCGTCATCATCCAAGAAATCATCTATATCAGCAGCATTTTCCAACTCGTTGTCAGCAGTCTCCAGTCCAGTAGCTTCGGCTTCTTGCTCGTTTCGGTTCGGGGCCTCCCCATGCTCCAGCTCAGGTTCACTTTCTTCGTGTAGAGCTGCCACAGCATCTCTGGCCAGCTGGGAGATTTCAGATACTATATCAGTATGAGAGGGTAGA
The DNA here is from genome assembly GCA_039583875.1 of Platanthera guangdongensis. Taxonomy (NCBI): domain Eukaryota; kingdom Viridiplantae; phylum Streptophyta; class Magnoliopsida; order Asparagales; family Orchidaceae; genus Platanthera; species Platanthera guangdongensis. The sequence continues at coordinate 94,030,483 of CM077156.1, read as the reverse complement.
GGCTCCCCCTCGATTCCTGCAGTCAAGGTATCAGGAATTTCACTGGGGGTGACTGCTGGAAATACTCCCTGTTGCTCTTCCACTGCAGTCTGCCCAATACGCCTCTCCCATCGGTCAAACACACTTGAGTCCATCTTCTTCAAATAGTGGAGAGGGATACCTTTACTCATGTCAAACTTGTCTCCATTTAGCTGATTGAGATATAGACTTATGATGCGGCCAAAACTCGGAGAGCCCAAGGTATCCTTTATCTTCTCAAACAGCAACTCCCCCCAGTTAAACCTTTTACGGCAGACAACAGCTATCAGGATCTTGAACATATCTGCTGAGATATGGTCATGAGAGCCCGGCTTGCAGATGAGCACCTTTCCAATAATGTCAGATAGGAGCTTCCCTTCTTCATTCATATCCTTTCTCTTTATTGACCGAGTGCCGCGTGGGAGACCGCAGAATAAGAGAGTTCGGGTTTTGTCATCGTCCTCCAGATAGTCCTCATGCTCCGAGCTAGAAAGCTGCAGAAAGCGGGTCAGCTTGCTGGCAGACATCTTGACCTTTACCCCAGCCACCTTGCTTTTGATTAGGGAGTCGCCATTTCGGAGTCTTGCGGTAGCGAAGAACTCCAGCACCTCTTTGTCCAAGATTTTGCAAGGGTGCTCCAGGACGAATGTTAGCCCAGCATCAGAATGATGTTGCGGAATTCGTCCGAGGCGTGAGAAAACCCAGTTCGAACAAGCTCGCAACCAGAGACCAACCCAGCAGTTGTTCTTGGAGCCATTGCAGATCTAGAGAGAGAAGCCCTACTCTAAGCTTTAATGATCAAGCAAAAGGAAAGCGTCACAAGTGATAACGTCCAAGTACGGGTGAGGAAGAGGTTACCTAAAGGCTTAGACGGAAATGAGTTGGTGGGCTTCCTGCGAGAGATCTTCCTTGAGCGTCCTTTGGGAAGACCTTCGGTGTAGACCTTGCGGGAAACAGCGAGGACGGTGCGGGATCCGACGAGAATCTTGCGAGACAAACGGCAGCGAAGAATCTCGGGCGAGAAGATGATCGAGCTCACTGCGGGTTTCGGCGAGTCGGCGGATAAGGGAAGATTCGGCGGAAGAGCTCTTGTGAGAAGTTGATTCGACGAGCTTCCTGCGGGTTTCGGCGAGTCGGCGGGTAAGGGAAGAATTGGCGGAAGAGCTCTTGCGGGATATCTCTTGCGAAGTGAGGCGGGATCCGTGTAGCTTCCTCCTTCGGCGGGATTCTTAAGGAAGTTGAAGGGTCGGTGAGATTCCAAGTGTATAAAGGATCGGCGGGAATGCTTCCTCAAATGTGATTCTTCTTGATCCTTCGGCGAGAATGGGATTCTCCTTAAATGTCAAGCTCAACGAGTTAAATGGGATTCTTACGGTTTCCGTTTGTTTAAGTTAATTTGAAAGTCTTCCAACGACGTATCTTTGTTAGGTTTCAGTGAATTGATTTACGCCTGCAGACGTTAGTTCTAGAATCTACCAGTGGAATTTCCGATAACTCTTTAATGGTGTGTCTAAGGTCTATATTCATCGTGTTACCCTATCCTTGGATGTGCATACATACATGTATATACAAAGATGTATCTATATTTAAAGATGTATATATATATGTAATTGGCAATTGAAAACGACTCAAGTCTTGGAACTGATCATGAGTACCTGGGATTTTGAGAGTCATCGTCTTAGTCCCACAGGTAGAACATATTAGAAGCTCAATGTAAGTATGCTCAAATAGATATCACATCTGTTATTGCAGACGCTTATTCCAATTTAGTCTTGAGCCACCTACTGTCTAGTTCCCATCATATTCACGGGAATCTTGACTACCCTGCAAGAAAGAATTACTTTACCTTAGGAACCCAAATCATATTGGGTCCTAGGTTCCTGTTAGCATAAGCACGCAACTGCCTTCCTTCAGAAAACCTGTCAGGAAGACTACCTCTGTCCCGTGAATGTGGGTAAGCCCTTGCCGTTGACAAAGAGGGGTTGTGCCAACAGTCGACGGCAAAGTGCCCCACTTTGCCACAACACCAACATGGGTGAATGTTGTATCGCCGTTTCCGACCTGATCTAGTGACTGAGGTAGTCACGGTCCTAGGTCTAACCGGGATATAGCATGATCGCCTCACAAAATTTTCTCTTCCATCGTGACACGTGGAAGGGTGGAATGAATGCATGTTGTGAGCGTCATGAGGCCGGGAAGGTGGTGCCTTTCTCACAGGCATCCCCCTTCCAGGGGCCCCATGAAAACTAACACCATGACTTCTATCCTCCCTATTTTGTGTCCTCGGGTGGTGAGAAGTCTTCTGTGAGCAGGGACATGCAGATTCACACCGAGTTGAGGCAGTGGCAGTGAATACAAAGGGCTCAGAGTGAGCCTTAGGTATTCTCTCGTGGGTTGCCACGACGGCCCTTGCACTATGGGTGTCTCCACATGGGGACAGATTACCCTTGCAGTGACCACGACTATTCCTGTGGTCATACCTGAAGGCATGATGAGTTGCCTTCCTGCTTGGAGTGGGGGGTCGGAATACCGTTTCTCCATTTCTCCACGCATTGATAATCCGGGAGATCCACCCGTTTTCTTGCTTTCTCTTTATAGCATCAACTTTGGAAAAGTTTGATACTATTCGTTTCTCATTCTCTAGACTACTCTCTAGAGCTGAGATCTTAGAGTCCTTGACCTTGTTGGACGCCAATTGGAGAACCAACAAGATCTTCAATCGAGCAATCTCTTGAGCTTGCTCCTCAGCAAGTATGTTGCTTGACTGAAGGGCTCTCTTCAGAGAATCAGAATCTTCTGGAGGAAAGCAGTTCCTGTCTTCAGACAGTTCAAAAGAGATGGGGCAGGATGAGGAAGTTACCTGCTCTTCAGTGTTATTGTCATTCGAGCCAGTGACCATTGCATCATCCTCATCAGAGCTGCTTTCCTCACTGGTCTCTTCAGTCTCAGACACGGACCTTGGAGCTCTGATGCTGTCTGAGAGATGCTTGCCTTCATCTTCAGAGGTGAGGAACCCCACATAGGCTTCATCCTCTGGTTGACTGCAGATTTCAGCTTTCTCTGACCCCCCCCCCCCCCATCAACTATGAGATCATCACCCACATAGATTTAGCAGTCCTGCAATTTTCCAATCTAGAGCGAGAAGCTCCAGACCAGATATCCAAGATAATTTGACGAATCCTCTCGTCCAAGTTAAATAGTGACAGTTCTGTCTCTGACATCTCTGCAATGCATTTGGGCACTTCGATATTCTTTCCAGAGCAGGATGTCTTCATAGGAACAAACGGACCCTCTTCCAGGATGAGAGATGCTCGAGGATCGATGGCCTCCAAGTGACATGACACCCTCATCCTCCAGACTGGATAATACTCCTTGGTGCATACGGGAAGTCTTAGAGGCGATATCTCATAATCCAGCTCCATGCTTCTGACACCGGTGGCAGGATACTACTCAAGGTGTTAACCTTTTTGATGAGCAACCTGGCTCTGATACCACTTGAAAGTCCACCTAGTGTTAACAAAGTTCACCTATGGGGGGGGATAGGTGACGTGCAATGCTTTTGCGGAATTTACGACGGTACCTGCACAATAAAAATAAAAAGCACAGCACACAGAATACACAGGCAATTTATAGTGGTTCCCCGACTTGGGTACATCCACTTTCCCCCTTCGACCTATCTCCCAACAAGGGACGACTCGGTCTCTTCTCCAACAGGATTGAAATCCAATCCCTGCACTAACGAAAGGAACCCTTCCACACGTAGGAGTCAACACTCCCACAAACCGGGTTGCACCCAACTCTTACAATACGGAACAATCGTTCCTTTACAACAAAAGTAAATAGAATGTACACGAGATACAAACTTCATTTGGAGACTACAGTGTTCCTCTTCATTCGACGACGTGTTCGTGAAGTCAACGAAGAGTCTACAACCTTGGTCTCTCTTGGAGAGGATCTCCCGGAACCGGCGGCGGCAAGATAAGCGGCGGCTAGGTTCACGGGATAGGCGGCAACAACGATGTGAGGCTGCACTCCTTTGTTGATCCAAACTTCGTAGCGAAGCAAGCTAGGTCTACCAACGGTCACACTAGGATCAATCGTCTCGATCGATTCGGATGGGGAAGATTTTCCCGATCTACAAATCGAGAGACAAGAGATCTCCGGATAGACACGTGAGACGCTAAGCTTAGCTAGGCTTCTGTCACCGGAGATCGGGAAGAAACACGATCAACAGCGGCGACCAACTTATCACGAGCGGCGGCGGCGACGGCGGAGCGGAAGCGACGATCTAGGGTTTGCCCGTGCTCGCGTATTTCTTTTCTCGATACTTCTACTGTTCAAAATACCCGTATTTATATACTGTAGATAGATTCAATTTGACCGTTGTGGGACCCACTAGTAGAATCCCGAAATCCGGTTCAAAATAGTCCAGCGGCAGAATCCGGTCCAGCAACATCCCGAGAAAACGCCAAGTAAAATTCGTCGAGAATCATTGGTGATTCTCGACGATTCGGCGAGAATCAGTTAACGATTCTCGACGATTCGTCGAGAATCACCGAGTGATTCTCGACGATTCCCTTGTTGATTCTCAACAATTTTCTCTTGGTATTCATGACCTGCTTAGCGACGGGTTCGGCGAGAATCATTAGTGATTCTCGCCGAATCTTACTTGGCACCATTTTAAGGTAGCCGGAAGGAATCGGCGAGAATCACTAATGATTCTCGACGAATCGGCGAGAATCACTTGGTGATTCTCGTCGACTTTTACTTGGACGAATTTTCGTCTTTCCACCCAAGTGCTGCTCCTTGACCCATCCTTGCTCCTTGTCTTCTCTTGCATAAACATGGTCCTGTACTTGAAAGTAAGTGCACTCCAATAGAGAGAGTACACGTAGGCCAACACACTGATCTGCTCAACGAGGGATTACGTCGTGCAGACCCGTGTATATTGAACTACTGCACCCTGACATTGGTGTGCACTTAGCGTGGAAGAGCTGCAAGCACAACTTAAGAGGTTTCATCAAATACATTGTGAATTCATCTTAGCTTGACAGGTGGCTTCCTCAAATCCAGGTAATTGTGGATACAATACCCAACAACATTTAAAATGATTTCTAATAATTGAATCTCTTTATTTTCATTTTAATTTAAGGACTTAAGGTTTACCCCGGGTTTACGACGCGTAGGACCACATATCGATGTGTGGGCCCTATTTCCGTAGTCCGTATGCTAGCTAGCCGAGAGGCCGTGCATATGGACCGATCACCCCTGGGTAAATAGAGTTGCGTTCATACCCTCGAGAGAGGACAAGCGTAATTCTACCGGATTGGGTTCCCCACCCAATAGCGGGGTTCTTAGCGTAAAGCGGGCGTTAAGAGGAATCCTTCGTCGGACTAACGTTCGGTCGAATAGTCTTAACGTTTAGGTGAGCGATATCCCTATAGCTAGGTGAGCTCACATTTGTGGAACCTCCACGGCCAAGTTGCCTTATTATTAATTTGAAAACTAAGTCTTTTTATTATTAAAAATTGTTTTAGTCTTAATCCGATTCGATGCCGAGCGTTAACCCTTCATCGAATATTTTCTAAATCGTTTTTTCGCTCCTTTGCTTTTCCGTCTTTTATTAAGTAAAAAAAAAATCCACCTTTCTTTCAGTAAAATAATAGTTCTCCCGGAGGAGTAAGAATACTCAACACGACCCCGAGAACAATACGACCTCGGTATTCCCCCGAATATCGAGTACTACTTGCGATAGGTGCAATTGCCTCTAGTAGCACGCCCGCGGCGATCGACTCACCGAACCAACCACAGTAAGAGTTTGTTCGCGGGCACATAACTAGTCTCTGGCTCGGTGAGTGTTGGATTTTCTTAGCTTCCACGAGAGGGTTGTAGTAAGGATTTACTGTACCGGGCCAAAGCCCGTTTATATTCCAACTTACTGATCTGTTTCAGTACTATTTTCATCATGTGGACATTGCTGCGATCTATATTTTCATATGTTATATGTGATTGTAGACTTTACTTAATCTTATTTGTACTTCTATTTCTTGGTGATCTTCATTGTCGGTAGAATTAGCATTTTGTAGTGGCAACCTTCCCGTGTGTCGGTGTCACCGCAAAGCGCCAGTTCTGGGCGTAAGACCCGGTAGAGTTGCAAAAAAGGGGTCTTACAGCAGGTTTGGAATTTTTTCTCTCTGAATCGTCAAATATCTAGAAATGAGAAGTTTCAGAATTCTTCTCAAATGCACATCTGGATTCAAACTCAAAAAAGATTAAGTCTAAAGTAAATGGAGTAATTGTTGAAATCACAATCAAAAGGCTGACTGGGATTTTTCAATTACCAAGAATTGATTAAAACGATGAATTTGATTCTTCTAGAACTGCAGATTCTTTGGTGTGGTGTGGATTGTCCTCAACCACAAAGATTGGAAGCACCCTGATCAGGAACGGTATGAATACCTAAGGCAAATTCCTGTCTGAAATAATAGGGAAAGTGTTGTTGTGTAAGAAATGAGCACATGACAGGATTTCTGCTCAAATATTTGAGCTAATGAAAAGTGTAATCTTTAAAGTAAAGACAAACTAGAGCTAAGTTGTCTTTCACAGAATAGTAGAGAGCATTATAAAGCCCAATATGGGCAGAATTATAAGCCTCTACTTGGTTCATGCCATTCCTGACTGCCTCAACCTAAAGATTGGATCTAAGATCAATCACATAAGGAGAATGGACATGGCGATACTGGCAAGGTGGATAGAGTACTATCCAAGGACACACATATAGTGGAGAAGGACAAGGAGAAAAAGAAGAAAATAGTGGTTGTGGAAGAAGATTATTCCAGTGATTCTCAAAATCAATGAAGTTCCAGTTCAGAGAAACAAGATGATGTACCACCTGCAAAATCTCCAATACCCTCTCATGGTACTAGTGATCAAGTGCATTGGGAGACAATATCAGATAAGGATCCAAGTGACTGGGAGAACCTCAAAATTCTACCTGATATTAATATAAATACTATACATACAATAGTAATGGAAGTAGTACATGAGCTAGATACTACTATGGAATAAGTAGAAGTACCTAAACAGGAAATGTATGATAAGGAGAATGAGGAGGTAGTCTCTAAGTAGACAAAATAAGAAATCTTTATAAATAAAGATACAGATTTCCAGGGGGAGATGACTACACTTCAAGAAGATCCAGTTCCTGATAATATAGATATTGATGAAGAAGGTGCAAGATTTGAGGGGGAGTTAGCAAATTTGGCCACAACTACTGAAGAAGCTAAAGATCCTACATTTGTTGAAGTGGTTAGTTTTTCAGCATCTGAGGAGGAAGAAGCCTCTCAGATAAAGAAAAGAAAATTATCTAAACTCAAAACGAGAAGTAGAAGTTATAAAAAGACTATTTAGTCTGGAACAACAGCTGCTCCTGCTATGGATTTAATCTCACTACTAGTTCAAATGTAAATAATGCTAGATCAACAGAGAACTCAACTAGAAAAGTATGTAGATAAAAACAATAAGGAGTTGCAGTTTCAGCTGGCTCCAGAAATCAAATCCATTAGATTTGAGGTGAATCTGTTGAAGAATGATATTACTTATTTCTTTCAATGAGGTGCTAATGTTGTAGTATACATTGCTAAACAGCAGGAGCAATCAAAGAAAATTGAAGATGAAATAGTTATGAAATAAGGATATGTCATTTAAAATCAAACTAGAATGAATGAAAATATGATTGTCATGCATGATGCTACATTGGCAAAGGTAGATGAGAAAACTACTGCTTTGGAGACTAAGATAACCTCTACCTCCAATGATATTGAAACTCAACTATCTACTAAGTTAGCCTCTATGATTCAAGATATCAAGGCTTCTTGCAAAGAATTTGATGACCACTTGCTCAAAATTAAGAATCATATATCCTCAAGCCTTAATTATCTAGATGGTCAGGTCAGATTTCACAAAAATGACTTAAAAGATCATGTAGAAAGAGAATTCATAAAGGGGGAGAGAGTAAAGATAAAGAAAAGCTCTGAGCATACTATTTGGAACTCCAACAGCATCAGAGAAACTGTAGTCCATCCTCCCATATGGTATAATGAAGATCAAACTGCTGAGTCTGGTTGCCAACCAGATCATTTTGAGGCCATTCAAACAATTGTCTAGTCCATGTACAGTCCTCCACCACAAATTCAAAATATAGTATGTAAGGTGGTGGATATGACTGCTTCTGCATTGCTTAAAGAGATAGAAGCTCAACTATCTAAGAAAAGATTCAGAGAGCAGGCTGAAGCTAAGCCAGATTTTGAGCAATGGAGTCCAACTTCTAGATCCATTATACTCACAGCATGGAAAGCAGTCAATAAAAATATAGATGGTCGGGGAAAATGGTATTCAGAATAGGAATGGGTGAAGCATACAAAGCAGCAGGAGATCATCCAAAAATTCAAAAGAGATCAGAAGGCAGGGAATATTCCAACTGATTCTATAGAGCCCAACAAGTATTTCCCCAAGTCATATCATTATGTAGAAATACAAAGGCTAAAGGAAGAAGAAATCTGTAATGCTAAAGATATCAAGGGCAAGATGGTTGTTGATGACAAGGTGCCTGAGGTCAAAGCTAAAATACAATTAGGAAAAGGCATTGTTATCAAAGAGCTAAAATAACCTTAAAATATTATTTCCTTTTCTAGGAATTATGTAATTTTATTTTTAGAACATTGTAAAAACTAAAAAGTATAATCATTTAACAAATTGGAATGTAAAATTTGGTTGCACTTTATTATATCTGTATTATCTGTGATGTTCATTTTATAATTTTGTTTAGCACTTTTAATGTACATCTTAATTATCATATTTTGGTATTGTGGTGTATATCATTGAATTGGGGTTATGACTTCTCCAAATAGAGGGAGATTGTTGGGTACATTGGACAAAATATACTTGATTTAAAGAAGCTCTTTCAACTCAATGATATACACAAGTATGTATTTGATGTATGTTTCAGTTCAAACATGCAGGTTAGCCTATGGTTGGACAGCTGGTCCAAGTCATATTGACATGTGGACTCAAATAAGCTGGATGGAAAGACAGAAAATTGCCTAAGCACAAAAGCATTGAGTGAAGCAAGTTCACTCAACGCCATAAAGCAAAAAGTGCTGAGTGAAGTCAGCACAGTCAACACCTAAAAATTGCAGTGCAGAAAATGGCTAAGTACAAAAGTGTCGACACACTTCAAATATGTCGACACTTTTGCAGCAGCAGTGTTGAGATAAGTCAGTTATCTCGAAACCTTGAAGAATAAGTCAGTAGTGTCGAGACAAGTCAGATATCTCAACACCTTAAGACAGGAGTGTCGAGACAAGTCCGTTATCTCGACAGTTTGAAGATCAAGTCAGCAGTGTCGAGATATGTCAGATATCTCGACACCTTAAGTCAGCCGTATCGAGACAAGTTAGATATCTCTACATAATATAGAACTAAAGTGTAGACCTAAAGTGTCGACACTCAACAGACAGTCGCGTTGAGATAATTAAACTGTCTTGAAATAGTGAAGAGTTATAACTAGTGTCGACACTCAGCAGACAGTAGTGTCGAGATAATTCAACTGTCTCGACACAGTGAAGAGTTATAACTAGTGTCGACACTCAGTAGACAGTAGTGTCGAAATAATTCAACTGTCTCGAAATAGTGAATAATTAAAAATAGTGTTGACAACCGACAGACAGTAGTGTCGATACAATTTAACCGCCTCGACACAGTGAAGATTTAAAGATGTCTACACAGACGATAGTTGTGTCAAAACAAGTCAACTTTCTTGACAACTTCAAGTTCAGACTGAAAATTCTAATAAGTTAAATTGTGTCGAGACTGCTAAGATGTCTCGACACCTTCGAAGAACACTTAAGTAAAATAGTGTCGAGACACTTTGGACATCTCGACACTTTGGACATCTCAACACTTTTATTTCTGAAGATGTACAGAGTTAACACAGAAGTGTTAAGACAAGTCAGAAATGTCACATCAACTACAGTATCGTGATAACTCATCTGAAACTATTTGAAGGAAGAATTAGAGTATGATGACGTAATGATGATGACATCAATCTGAAGCCAACAACCCGTGAAGTCTATAAATAGATGGGTTTTCTACACAAAAGAGAACAATCAGAACAATTAGAAATTCAATAAATCAATTCTCTTATTCTAAGTCAGGGGAAGACGACAACTGCAAGAAGAAGAAGGAAGACGAAGGTCTTCAAGAAAATCTACTTATCCTTTCGACAAGTTGATTAGTGGATTAAGGTGGATCTGCTTTACAAATTCTTCAAGAAAATCAAGCCGATCATCCACAAGAAGATTACAGATCCAGAAAAGTATCTTTTTAGTCATTCTGTTTATCAAGAACTTATACTTTGCTGCTGAATTGAAGAATAAGATTCTCAGATAAGTCGGATTACATGATTGCTGATTTCTGAGATTATTACCATTCTTATTTACCACTTTATTTTGTAAGATCTATTTGAGATCTAAGTGGCTAGGAGATTAATTCTCTGAGTTGTAGGCCTAATTTATAAAGGCTTAGGTAGGGTTCTTGAGGGACATAAGGTAGGTGATTTATATGGGATCATTGTGGTGTAAGCATGTATTATAAAGGCTGAGGTAGGATTCTTGAGGGACCTGAGGTAGGAGATTGGGTCAATCTTTAATGTAGAAATTGTTGGTTTGAGTGTAGATTTCTTAACAGAAACTGAGCCTATAAGATCTTTTGATCTGATTTGAAGAGGAGGAGATATAACCTTATCTAGAACATTGCTAGTGAGGAAGAAGGGGGAAAGTGGATGTACACTAGATAATGGAACCACTATAAAATTTTTGTATACTGTGGATTGATTGTGCTGTGTTCTGTGGATTGCATGTATTATGTTCAGAGGATTTTTTGTGATGTGTACATGTGAAATTTACTTTTAAAACATCAACTGAACATATAATGCAAGTGACAAAGAATTTAAAAAAGACACCTATTCATCTCCCCTCTTGGTGATTAACTACCCATAGAATTATCTTTCATATTGTATGTCGTTGAGTGAGTAAACTACACTCAACACCTATGGACATAGTCACATTTTAGCCAGTTTCTCCTTAGGCTTTGACTGCCTCAACTTCTGTCATAGCTTTTTGTTGTATGGCATTGAGTGAGTAAGATACAATCAATGCATGTGGACTTAGCCACATTTCTGCCTATTTCATTTTTAGGCTTTGACAGGTTCAGCATTACTCAGTGCTTTTAGCTGTATGGCATTGAGTGAGTAAACTACACTCAATTCCTATGGACTTGGCCACTTTTCTATCTAGCCAATAGTTAGGCTTTGACTAACCAAGCCATACTCAACGCTTTTACTTACCTGGCGTTGAGTGAGTAGACTTCACTCAATGCCTATAGACTTAGGCGATTTCCTGTCTATCCAACATCTTCCATTGCATCTTGCAGTGAGTGAACTGGCTTCACTCAATGCCTGTGGACTTAATCGAATTCCTGCACCTAGCATTGAGTGAGTAAGCTTCACTCATCGCTTGTGGACTTGGGCAAATTCTTGCATGTCCAACATCTATATTTGTTTCCACCTTTCACAAACTTGGAATACCTGTCCTATCAATGTTATAAGGACTAACCTGCATGGATGAACTTAAGCATACATCAAATACAACTTTATGTATGACATTGATATGATTGACTTTTTCAAATCTAGGACATTACGGGTAATGGACCCTGTTAAATTTTCTCAACGTGGTCAGCAAGATAGCCCAAACGTCAAATTAATATCTTCGGAACTACCCAGTTCGCACGTTGAACCAGCAGAAAACCCGAGGACTAGAGGTTTCACCCAACAAACAATGGAAGCACAAGAAGGTCTTTTATACATTCAATTCTTTACAATGCGAGGCATACATAGCGAGACATGATTTCTCTAGTATTACAGCTGTAAACAGAAAGCACCAAAAAACAAGCCGGGCGGACAGCACCGAAGTCTGTCGAGACCGCGAGGTCGCCGAGGTCGCCGAGTCCGCTGAGATCGCCCAAGCTAAGCTGCAATCCGCCGAATACCACGGAGTCCGCCGAAGCCGCGAGGCCACGCGGACACACCGTTATTCGCCTCCTGCTGAACCTGAACTGAGGAACACCCCTACTCGCCTGAAGCCGGCGGACAGGTTATTGAAGCTGTCAAAGATGAAATAGAACTGACAAGCCGCAGAGCGACCTCGTGCTGAGTCCGCAGAGACCGCACACTTCCAAGCACTGACCGAAGTCATAGCCAAACTCCTGGCTCCTTGAAGTTATCCGGGCGACCTGCACACAGCAAACCGTCAGCCTGAAATAATTCGCGCTGACTGACAAACACAGACCGCAGCTCCTCGCACAACTCAACTTACTATTCACTCAAGTTACTTAGGTTCCTGTAGATGTGCCAGGGGGGTCCTATTTATAGGATAGGTGAGGAGTGTGGTCACCGCCCAAGAGATAGCGACACCGCCCCAGCCCGCGCGAATGCAAACCGCCGTCCGCTGAGTCCGCGAGGACTTAGCCGGTCACCAAGGAAAACCGCCAGGAGCAAGGCAACCATTGACGAACCCTCTCCAGTCCGCCTAAGCAATGCGGACAAGGCATCAGCCTGCAGAGCTCCAACCACTGCAGGACAGCAACCCCCTTCAATGGAAATCCGCACCAACCCGAGGCAGTCCGCAAGACTCACACCTCAATCCGCCACAAGACCACGACCAAAGGCAGATAGCAACAGTCCGCCCGGTCACAGCGGACTTGGCGGATACCGCAGACACCATGGTCTTGGCACAAAGTGTGACCAAGTCCAAAACCATCAAAGGCCAATGCGAGCATGGCGGACATAATCTCCCGTCCGCCAAACACCCTAGCACAGACCACCATCAGTCCGCGAGTTCCTCGCACTCCTGTCCAACGCAGCAGCCTCCTCCCGGACTCCAAAACCAGTCCGCCAACACGATCTCCACAGCAAAGCACCTGCTGTGCCACCAAAGCTCGACAAGGCCTCAGCCAAGCTCTAAGCTCAGTCCGCAACAGCCCAAACCGCAGACACGCCAGTCCGCAAGCTTCCCGCGAACATGAGCGAACTCGCCTGTCAGCACAAGCTTGCACCCGCGGCCACTGAGCAATGCACGAGTCCGCGAACTCCATGCAAACAACCCGCTGAGAAGAACAGTCGGCTTCCCACTAGACCTTCCACCAGGCCGCACAACGCAGTCCGCCTAGTCCGCCCAGTCCGCCAAAGCTGTCCGCCACAGGCCGCACGGCCTATCCCATCACCCACTTCCACTTCACAAAATTCAACACTCCCCCTTGAAGTGAGAAGTGGTGACCAAGCCCAGCAAGCTGCGCAAGCGTTCAAAGGGCCCCTTCGACAGTGGCTTTGTGAAGATGTCAGCAAGATTATCTTCACTCCAAACATGCCCGACCAGCAGAGATCCTTCCAACACCTTCTCCCTGATGAAATGGTGATCAATCTCTATATGCTTGGTCCTGGCGTGACACACTGGATTGTTTACCAGTTTGAGAGCACTCTCATTGTCACCCCGGAGTAAAGTAGGTCCTTGCACTTCTTCATGGACATCCTCTATAAGCCTCCTCAACCAAACGGCTTCCCGAGCAGCCAAGGCCGAAGCCTTATACTCCGCCTCCATGGTTGAAACCGACACCGAGTCTTGCTTCTTGCTACACCACGAGATGTTAGCTGAACCCTAAGTGAACACATAACCTGAAGTAGACCTCCGATCATCCGAATCACCGCCATAGTAAGCATCCGTGTACCCGAGCAACGCAAACTCCGCATCCCTTCCATAAAGGAGTCCCATCTCAGAAGTTACCTTGACATACTTCAGAATTCCTTTTGCCGCCACTAGATGAGATTGTCTTGGTTCAGCCATAAACCAACTTACTCGACCAACAGCATAAGCTATATCCGGCCTTGTAATCGTCAGATAAATCAAGCTCCCAACAAGATCCCTGAACACCAAGGGATCATGAAGAACCCTTCCCTCATCTCGTCGAAGCTTCAGCCCTGATTCCAGTGGAGTAGAGCACTTCTTCCCTTCGTCCATGCTGAACCGCATCACAATGCGATCAGCATACCCTTTCTGGCTAATGAGAATCCCGCACTCCTTCCTCTCCACTTCCAGACTGAGAAAGTGATGCAACTCTCCCAAGTCTTTCATTTCGAAGCGTATAGCAAGCTCAGCCCTTAGCCTTGCTACTTCCTCCTCTGAATTCCCTGTGCTGATCATGTCATCCACATACAGCAGGACCAAGACACGAAGCTCTCCCTTCTTCTTGACGAACAAGCTTGAATCCGAGTTAGAAGCAAAGTATCCACAGAATTACAGGTACTCTGCAATCTTTCCATACCATGCTCTAGGAGCTTGCTTCAACCCGTAGAGTGCCTTCCTGAGTTTGCAGACATAGTCCGGATGCTTTTCAGAGACAAAACGAAGCGGTTGATCCATGAAGATATCCTTGTCAATCTCTCCGTAAAGAAAGGCATTTTTCACATCGAGTTGCCACAACCTCCATCCCTTGCTAGCAGCCAAGGCGATCACCACTCTTACAGAAGTCATCTTCGCAACTGGACTAAATGTCTCCTCATAGTCTTCTCCATACTGTTGTGAGAATCCTCTAGCGACCAGGCGAGCCTTGAACCTATCAATGCTCCCTGTTGAAACCGGAAATCCGGTCTCCTGTGGAGTTCGACCCTTGGGGAAGGGGTGACCGCGCACCTACTACCCTCAAGCAAACGATCTAGGCACAAGACTAGGAACATAGGGGACAGACCCAAGGTCTCAGCGTGGAGGACCCGCCGCATACCCGGAAGACTAACTAACTCTTCCCCTCCCAAGCCAAGGGCTGAGCTAAGGCACCTTCGGAGGGCTCTCTTGGCCGACCGGAACATCTGAGGAGGATCTCAAGATCCACTCCTTAACTAGAGGTGCCGCCTCGGGTCTATGTAAAATGTTCCCCGCCCGCCTTACTATTGGCGCCAAACCGCCCAGCAGCCCTACTCTACGCAGCCCCAATTGGGCCGCTAATAGCGGAACTCCGCTACTCTGAAAGGATGGCAACGGGCCATCAGGGGCTTCCTGGCATCTATACCTCGGGGCCGGCACGGGGGGAGCGGTTCACGAACACGCCGCTCGCCCAAGACAGGAGGAGTAAGCTGCATTCTCAGAGCATCACAGATACAAAAGAATATTACAGGAATATAAATTCCATACTCGGCACGCAGGCCGGAAATATAAACAAAAAGGCCTTCGAGGGACGGCACAAGTTTGGGCTTAAGCCCGCTACTCCCCGCCCGGTACTGCAACACCTGTACGTCAACGTCTCGACGAGCGGCGGCCAACTAGTCATCGGTCGGCTAATATAAGCGGACCAAACATATTGCGCACACCCCCTATTTGGGGCTCATGGCGCATTCCCTGCAAGCGGCTAAATAAACAACTTCCTCGGAATCTTCTCCGGGAACCCCAGAACATCACCAATCCGGCTCACACGTCCGGATGGGCTTCACACAGCATGCCTAAACCCGTACTCACGCTTCCGGGCACTAATGCAATTAACTGCGGGGACGTACACGTCAACACGTCGGGGAGCTCCCTTCCCCCCACCCGTTGGTGGAGAGGGACTTCCGTGCGAATATGGAAATTGAAGGCTTCACATGCCCATGTTGAAACATCGTTACCCTTGTCGCGTGTTTGGAGGCGGGGACGGGAGAGGAGCTCCGGGTCGATTCTGCTGCATGCGGCCGCGTCGGTGGTCGCTCTCCACTCCAGGCCGAGCCTTACTCCAGGCCGAGCCTCGCTCCAGGCCGAGCCTCGCTCCAGGCCGAGCCTCGCTCCAGGCCGAGCCTCGCCCGAGCTGCTGCTTTGTTGGCGACGGGAGAGAGGGGAAAAGGGGCGGCCGGGCTGCTGCTTTGCCGGCGACGGCGGGAGAGAACGAAGGAGGCCGTGCCCTAGCCCGGGCGGTGGCCGGAGGGAGAGAGGAGGCGGGCGGCCCCTTGCTGCCCCAGGCCTAGGGCGAGAGAGAGAGGGCGCGGCGGCGGCATCGCCTTGCCGGCGACTGGAGAGAAGGAGCGAGGAAGGGGCGGCTGGGGTTGTGGTTGTGCTGCTCCGAGCCGGCGAGAGAGGGAGGGGGCGGCAGCTGCGCTGCTTTGCCGGCGACGGGAGAGGGCGGGGAAGGGGCGGCGGCGACTGCACTGCTTGGCCGAGCCCTAGCGGGGAAGAGAAATCCCCCCCCCCCGACCCTTTTTCCTTTTTTTTCTTCCTCGTCTCGCTGGAGTGCTGGACCTCTGTCTCCCTGCTCAAGAAATCCCCCCCCCCAAAAAAAACCCCGATGCCTCTTCTTTCTTCTTCTTCTTTCCCCCCCGCTCCCCCTTCTCTCTATTTCCTCTTTTCTTTATTTTTTCCCCTTTCCCGTGCCTGCTGCCACCCCGTGCCCCTTGTTCTCCTTTTTTCCTTTTGTTTAATTCTTTTCTTTTTTCTCCTTTTTTCTGTCCATCCAGACCCCTAGCCTGCACCCTCTTTTTTTATCCCCCTCCTCCCATACATCTCATATCTTATATATTATATAATATCTTATATATAATATATATAAGATATATATATATATATATAATATTATAAACCTATTCGCATGAAACCTTCGCACGCACGCACGAGAACCCGCACGCCTCCGAACGAGGACGCATCAAACTCGTCGCCCACAACGCGCCTCTAGGCCGACATTTGGGGAGGGTCCCACTCGCCCGGCTACGGGGTTGTACACAATCCCCACTCTTTTCGAGCTTGGCACAAGCTCGGAAAGAATCATCCAACCCAACGTATCCGGCGAGTGGCAGCCGACCCAAAAAAAAAGTTTGAGAGAAACTGAAATCTGCGCTTGGAGCATCGATCTCTCCACGACCTTTCTGATCTTTTGAATCGCTCTATACCCTCTGGCTCACTGCGTTCGAATTGCCCTTATACTATTACTTACAACAAGTACATCATTTCTCGCCATATCGTGAAACAACAAAGCCGTATATCTTGTATCTCATTGTGCACGCGGAGCTAATCCTTTCCCCCCAGGTGTGCCTACAGCCCTGCCAGCTAATGAGAGCCTGACAGCAAGTCTACCCGGGGCCGAGCAGCACTCGGGGTCCCTTACCCCCCAGGTGTGCCTTCAGCCCCGCCAGCTAGTGGGAGCCTGACAGCGAGTCTACCCGGGGCTGAGCATCACTCGGGGTCCTGCAAAAAGTCTCCACGAACCAATCCTTTCCCCCCAGGTGTGCTTACAGCCCTGCCAGCTAATGAGAGCCTGACAGCGAGTCTACCCGGGGTCCACTACTACCGCCATCGAGTGACTTCCGGCCCTGCCAGCTAGGTGAGGGCCTGACAGCGGGATCTGCTCGAGGCCCACGGATGACACCGAGTGACTTCCGGCCCTGCCAGCTAGGTGAGAGCCTGGCAGCGGGATCTGCTCGGGGTCCAAAACTACCGCCATCGAGTGACTTCCGGCCCTGCCAGCTAGGTGAGAGCCTGACAGCGGGATCTGCTCGAGGCCCACGGATGACACCGAGTGACTTCCGGCCCTGCCAGCTAGGTGAGAGCCTGGTATCAAGATCTGCTCGGGGTCCAAAACTACCGCCATCGAGTGACTTCCGGCCCTGCCAGCTAGGTGAGAGCCTGACAGCGGGATCTGCTCGAGGCCCACGGATGACACCGAGTGACTTCCAGCCCTGCCAGCTAGGTGAGAGCCTGGCAGCGGGATCTGCTCGGGGTCCAAAACTACCGCCATCGAGTGACTTCCGGCCCTGCCAGCTAGGTGAGAGCCTGACAGCGTGATCTGCTCGAGGCCCACGGATGACACCGAGTGACTTCCGGCCCTGACAGCTAGGTGAGAGCCTGGCAGCGGGATCTGCTCGGGGTCCAAAACTACCGCCATCGAGTGACTTCCGCCCCGGCCAGCTAGGTGAGAGCCTGACAGCGGGATCTGCTCGAGGCCCACGGATGACACCGAGTGACTTCCTGTAATGCCCCCACCTTTCACATGACATATAACGGTGGGTCCGGCCGGGGCCCCACGCCATATAGCACAGACAATCGAAGGAATCACGTGTGGAAATCAAAATCTATGCGTGTCCTTAACTCATTCCATTCTAGCGCAGCATTTTTCTTGTTAACATGAACTCAAACCAGAATGTCCACCCATATATAAATACCACATTTATATAAAAACACCAGCAATGTATACAACTCACACACCCTGGCCTTATGGCCTTACAAGTTCCTCTTTCACATCAATAATTTCGTACATCGGCACGCAGGCCGGCCACACATGAAATCCAAACACAGCTCTTCACATAGCCTTCAAGGACTAAGAACACCAGGCTAGCCAATCCACTTATTCTTTCCAAACCGCAGCACCTGCAATTCATCATCCAAACCAACACAGAAAACAAAGTAACGGTCAGCATTGCTGACCCATTATAACGACCCTACCCCCTACCCGGGGTAGTGGTTCCTTCCCTGTACACAGTGCTTCCTTTCTCATCAAGCATCAGCAAACATCACCAAATCACATAGCTAGATAGATCATTCTCTTTATGCCACTAACTAACAAACACATCACATCACAAACGCTGGAGTCCACCAACGCTCCGTGCACTCAGGGCACCTTCTTGGCGTACCGGAATCCACCGTCGTACACCGCTGTCTCTCGAGGTATTCACTTGTTGGTTGACCGGCCCTAGTCCACCAGCTCGCAGGCTGGCGACATCCCGCCCAAGCCACTCAGAGGTCCATCCTCACAGCATCACAAACAGAGCAGACCGACCCACACTCCGTGGTGTAGAAAGCCGGGTTTATCTAAGCTCCCCAGGCATTGTCTACCCATCGATCCCCCTCCTAATCCGATCGACCCACACTATGTGGTGCAGCAACCCGGGTTTAACTCGGCTCCCCAAGCATTGCCACCCATCGATCCTACCTTAACTGGATCAACCCACCCTAGTGGTGTAACAAACCGGGCGTATCTCGCACTAACCAGGCGTGCTACCAATTGATCATCTCATAACCAGGAGCTTCACCAGAGCCTCCTCACAATCAGCACATCCATACATTCATTATAACAGAAATCCGTTTTGCACATCATCAAAGCCACGGAGTCTTCTCCGGTTTACCCATGAACATCACCAATCCAGACTACCGGTCCAGATGGGCTTCACACAGCTTGTCTACGCCGTACTTCATAATTCCGGCTCTAGATGCAGACTCAACAAAGGAATCACTTCCGCGATCCACCTCTTGGTGGAGGATTCCAAGCACATGTATAGAGAAATGACTTCGATGTCCAAGAAGGAGATCATTACCCTTGAAGATCGCTTCGGCGCCATGAAGTAGCCGGATGGAAATCACCGCCTCGGCTCTGCCTTCACGAATCCGCTCTCGGATCTTCGCTCCGCACTCCGCAGCTCCTACAGTAGCTGGAAGACTCCTCCCTTCTCTCTCCCTTAGGCCTTTCTTCTCTCTTTCTTGGAATGAAAATGAAGAAGAAGAAGAAGAAGATAAGAGCATATATCTTCTCATTCTCGGCCTCCTAGACACCTGGACAAAGCCCAGCCCTTGGATCCAGGAAGAGGGAAACAAACGGCTCAGATCTGGCCAAAAAAACACTAAACACGGCCTGACACGCCCTGTGACACGCCCGTGTCACAGGCCGTGTCCCTCTAAGCGGCAGATAACCGACTCAATCCAGCCAGTACACGCCCGTGTGACACGCCCGTGTCACGACCGTGTACCCGACACGCCCTCAGACACGCCCGTGTCTGAGGCCGTGTGCCTCAACGAAAATAATCCCAAAACAACCCGAGACTTCACACGGCCTGGCACACGGCTTGGCACATGCCCGTGTTCATGGCCGTGTGCACCAGGACACACCCGTGTCCCGCAAACACGCCCTAACCCGAGACGTCGAGCTGAATTTGACGCCCACTGACACGCCCTGTGACACGCCCGTGTCACAGGCCGTGTCCTCACTGGAACTCGATACTCGACGATCGTCGCATAACACTCGTCGAGCATTCGACACGGCATTCGACACGGCCGTGTCCTGGGCCGTGTGCCCCTCTCGATGATGTCGAGCGAAAATCGTCGACATCAAGTCCGATCGTCGACACAACCTCGACACGCCCTGCGACACGCCCGTGTCGCAGGCCGTGTCAACTGACACGCCCTGGGACACGCCCGTGTCCCAGGCCGTGTCACCCATGCCTGAACCCGATTTTGCTCAAAATGATTCTCTTGACTTTGGGGTGTTACAATCCTCCCCCCTTCAAATAATTTCGTCCTCGAAATTTGACTCCAAACAGCCAATTAGTCACAACATCACAAAGCTTAGACCGCAAGCCTCCGCACACACTAACAAACAAACAACACAACAAACATCCCTAGCTTCCACTTGTGCACATTCAGCCACATACAACTTCAAAACAAAACAACATAATTGATTAATTTCGGCACAATCACAAGTGCACCAAGCTATTATAGAGATCGACAACTATCGATATAAACATCATTTACATCAGCCAAAAGTGATGTACATCAGCTATTATTCCTCACACCTGATATCAAAACATAGTTTATATACAAAGAGCATCCAAGATAAGTAATTCATATTTCACCTCCGCTCAGCCTCACGATTTTGGAATTCATGATTAAGAGACAACTTAAACGCCCGAGGCTGAATTTCACCAACTGAGCTTTGCGGTTCTTGCACTTCCATCGCATGCAAGCGAGGTTGCGTCCGGGGTGCAGATGATTCAGCCACTGCTTTCCCTTTTTCTTCATATGACGCACCTGTCTTTTTCTCACTCCCTGGAGGGACATTCCAACAGAATTTTGCGATATGTCCTTGCTGCCCACATTTATAACATATACGTGTATCCACACGTCCTGGCCCATACGTCGTCCCCGAAGAAACAGTCGACGGAGCTACGTCCACCGGCCTAAATCTTTCCTTCTCTTGTCGTCGAAACTCCGATTCTTTCAACTCAGACTTTTCCCTTGCCAGTCTCTTATTCTCCTGTACTCGCTTCATATCCTTCTCCAACGCACGAGCTGTATCGACCAACGCCTGAAAGCCTTGGCTCACGGAACTCGGAAGTGCCAACCTCAATTCATCCCGCAATCCTCCATAAAACCGATTTGTCTTTCGCGCTTCCTCCGCAAAGGTAGATCCCGCATATCTCCCCAATCGTGTAAATTCATGCAGGTAGGTATCAATATCTCGCTCACCCTGCACCAAGCGGAGAAACTCATTTTCCATCGCAATCCTCTGCGACACTGGCACATACTTGGCTAAAAATATTTGGGAGAATTCCTCCATTGAAATCTCCGTTAAACTTCGACCTGCCAAGTGGTGCACTTCAATCTCATCCCACCATAATCTCGCATCGCCTTCCAACAGAAAAGTGGCCAACATCACTTTCTGTTCTTCGACCGTCCTAATTACGGTTAGGATCCGTTTTACTCTTGCCAACCAATCTTCTGCCTGCGTTGGTGAGAGCGCTCCACCAAACGTCGGTGGGTGAAAGTGCATAAAACGTGACAATGCGTCGTCACTCGCTTGCGCTTCCACCACCTCGGCAGCATGCTCTTGCCTTCCACCAGGTCTTACCTATCCAGTTGGGTGTGCTTGTAACACTGCAAGCACTGTCTCCGCTACCACCCGTATGTCCTCTGCCGAGGGAGGCATCGGCGCTTCCACGGGTGCTGCACTTTCATCCGACCGCTGGGGCTCAGACGGCCCAGCTCCATCCCTCGCCACCTATCAATGTACAGAACACCATTAAATTCTTCCAAATCATAACGGTACTGGTACATTGACTACACAGGCACGCACAGCATGTGCATGACATACATTCCTAGTGGACATTCATGAGTTCATTTATGTTCTCTCCTCCCAAACAATCTAAACCTGGCTCTGATACCACTTTGTAACGCCCCCACCTGTCACATGACATATAACGGTGGGTCCGGCCGGGGCCCCACACCATATAGCGCAGACAAGCGAAGGAATCACGTGTGGAAATCAAAATCTATGCGTGTCCTTAACTCATTCCATTCTAGCGCAGCATTTTTCTTGTTAACATGAACTCAAACCA
Source organism: Platanthera guangdongensis (assembly GCA_039583875.1). Lineage (NCBI taxonomy): Eukaryota > Viridiplantae > Streptophyta > Magnoliopsida > Asparagales > Orchidaceae > Platanthera > Platanthera guangdongensis. Next base: position 94,008,243 of record CM077156.1, on the reverse strand, counting down.
GAATGTCCACCCATATATAAATACCACATTTATATAAAAACACCAGGAATGTATACAACTCACACACCCTGGCCTTATGGCCTTACAAGTTCCTCTTTCACATCAATAATTTCGTACATCGGCACGGAGGTCGGCCACACATGAAATCCAAACACAGCTCTTCACATAGCCTTCAAGGACTAAGAACACCAGGCTAGCCAATCCACTTATTCTTTCCAAACCGCAGCACCTGCAATTCATCATCCAAACCAACACAGAAAACAAAGTAACGGTCAGCATTGCTGACACATTATAACGACCCTACCCCCTACCCGGGGTAGTGGTTCCTTCCCTGTACACAGTGCTTCCTTTCTCATCAAGCATCAGCAAACATCACCAAATCACATAGCTAGATAGATCATTCTCTTTATGCCACTAACTAACAAACACATCACATCACAAACGCTGGAGTCCACCAACGCTCCGTGCACTCAGGGCACCTTCTTGGCGTACCGGAATCCACCGTCGTACACCGCTGTCTCTCGAGGTTTTCACTTGTTGGTTGACCGGCCCTAGTCCACCAGCTCGCCGGCTGGCGACATCCCGCCCAAGCCACTCAGAGGTCCATCCTCACAGCATCACAAACAGAGCAGACCGACCCACACTCCGTGGTGTAGCAAGCCGGGTTTATCTAAGCTCCCCAGGCATTGTCTACCCATCGATCCCCCTCCTAATCCGATCGACCAACACTATGTGGTGCAGTAACCCGGGTTTAACTCGGCTCCCCAAGCATTGCCACCCATCGATCCTACCTTAACTGCATCAACCCACCCTAGTGGTGTAACAAACCGGGCGTATCTCGCACTAACCAGGCGTGCTACCAATTGATCATCTCATAACCAGGAGCTTCACCAGAGCCTCCTCAAAATCAGCACATCCATACATTCATCACAACAGAAATTCGTTTTGCACATCATCAAAGCCATGGAGCCTTCTCCGGTTTACCCATGAACATCACCAATCCAGACTACCGGTCCAGATGGGCTTCACACAGCATGCCTACGCCGTACTTCATAATTCCGGCTCTAGATGCAGACTCAACAAAGGAATCACTTCCGCGATCCACCTCTTGGTGGAGGATTCCAAGCACATGTATAGAGAAAGGACTTCGATGTCCAAGAAGGAGATCGTTACCCTTGAAGATCGCTTCGGCACCATGAAGTAGCCGGATGGAAATCACCGCCTCGTCTCTGCCTTCACGAATCTGCTCTCGGATCTTCGCTCCGCACTCCGCAGCTCCTACAGCAGCTGGAAGACTCCTCCCTTCTCTCTCCCTTAGGCCTTTCTTCTCTCTTTCTTGGAATGAAAATGAAGAAGAAGAAGAAGAAGATAAGAGCATATATCTTCTCATTCTCGGCCTCCTAGACACCTGGACAAAGCCCAGCCCTTGGATCCAGGAAGAGGGAAACAAACGGCTCAGATCTAGCCAAAAAAAACCATGAACACGGCCTGACACGCCCTGTGACACGCCCGTGTCACAGGCCGTGTCCCTCTAAGCGGCAGATAACCGACTCAATCCAGCCAGTACACGCCTGTGTGACACGCCAGTGTCACGGCCGTGTACCCGACACGCCCTCAGACACGCCCGTGTCTGAGGCCGTGTGCCTCAACGAAAATAATCCCAAAACAACCCGAGACTTCACACGGCCTGGCACACGGCTTGGCACACGCCCGTGTTCATGGCCGTGTGCACCAGGACACACCCGTGTCCCGCAAACACGCCCTAACCCGAGACGTCGAGCTGAATTTGACGCCCACTGACACGCCCTGTGACACGCCCGTGTCACAGGCCGTGTCCTCACTGGAACTCGATACTCGACGATCGTCGCATAACACTCGTCGAGCATTCGACACGGCATTCGACACGGCTGTGTCCTGGGCCGTGTGCCCCTCTCGACGATGTCGAGCGAAAATCGTCGACATCAAGTCCGATCGTCGACACAACCTCGACACGCCCTGCGACACGCCCGTGTCGCAGGCCGTGTCAACTGACACGCCCTGGGACACGCCCGTGTCCCAGGCCGTGTCACCCATGCCTGAACCCGATTTTGCTCAAAATGATTCTCTTGACTTTGGGGTGTTACACTTCCGGCCCTGCCAGCTAGGTGAGAGCCTGGCAGAGGGATCTGCTCGGGGTCCACAACTACTCGACTTGACTTTGCTCGAGATGGAGACATCTTATTTACTTAAGAGGTGCTGGAGAGTTAATTGCACCGATGCTTTTACAAATGGAGGACGCATTCTATACATAAGAAAGACGATCTGGAAGTCGTCAAACCGGGAAGCTGGCGTCCGAGTTTGTTCCTAATAATTCCTCCAATCGGAAGAGAGATGCAATCGGGGAGACATAGGCCGACGTGCAAGGGGGGAGCTGATCTCGGCCGTCAGTGCAGAGGCTCGGTCTTACAATAGCGCTTAGAGTCCCGAGGCATCGTCCCATCGTCCGAACTGGGCTATTTAGAAGGAACAGGTTGGACGTTTCGTATCCTGATCTAATGACAAAGATCACTTTCCGCCATGTCACATGTGATTGCTTGGAGAGATCGGCCCTTTATCAAATCTGGGAGGTTAGCGTCTAGGCTCGTTCCTGATAATTCCTCTAGTCGGAGGAGAGGTGCGATCGGGAGGACATAGGCCGACGTGTAAGGGGGGAGCTGATCTCGGCCGTCAGTGCAGAGGCTCGGTCTTACAATAGCGCTTAAAGTCCCGCGGCACCGTCCCATCGTCCGAACTAGGCTATTTAAAAGGAACGGGTTGGACGCTTGGCTTCCGGAGTCGATCGCGAGGCTAACCCTTGAAGCCCTCAGAAGCTCGAGGCGAATTGGTAATAAAGAGAAAACTTGACCGCTATTGAATTACAAGGAAGAGATAATATATTACCGCTAGGGAGGGAACCCTTTCAGGTCACCCCGGCTTCTAATACCTCTCGGCTGCTCTCTTACTCGATCTTGAAGATAATAACCTCCAGGTTTCTTGTTGATGTAACAGGTGGGGATACACGGGTTTTCACAGATAGAAGTGCTTCAAACAGGTGTAAATCCTACTTCGAATGCTATGGGATTCGAACTACAGCTATGGGAGGGGACAACTCTGAGTATGAGGACCTTACACACAAAGCATCAATGCATGACCCTGGTTGTCACCTGGTTCCACTTCTATAGCCATGATGTTCGCCTGAGTTCTTCTGTGCTGGTCACTCTCCACGCTCACCGCACCAAAATGTTGAAACCGGAAATCCGGTCTCCTGTGGAGTTCGACCCTTGGGGAAGGGGTGACCGCGCACCTACTACCCTCAAGCAAACGATCTAGGCACAAGACTAGGAACACAGGGGACAGACCCAAGGTCTCAGCGTGGAGGACCCGCCGCATACCCGGAAGACTAACTAACTCTTCCCCTCCTAAGCCAAGGGCTGAGCTAAGGCACCTTCGGAGGGCTCTCTTGGCCGACCGGAACATCTGAGGAGGATCTCAAGATCCACTCCTTAACTAGAGGTGCCGCCTCGGGTCTATGTAAAATGTTCCCCGCCCGCCTTACTATTGGCGCCAAACCGCCCAGCAGCCCTACTCTACGCAGCCCCAATTGGGCCGCTAATAGCGGAACTCCGCTACTCTGAAAGGATGGCAACGGGCCATCAGGGGCTTCCCGGCATCTATACCTCGGGGCCCGCACGGGGGGAGAGGTTCACGAACACGCCGCTCGCCCAAGACAGGAGGAGTAAGCTACATTCTCAGAGTATCACAGATACAAAAGAATATTACAGGAATATAAATTCCATCCTCGGCATGCAGGCCGAAAATATAAACAAAAAGGCCTTCGAGGGCCGGCACAAGTTTGGGCTTAAGCCCGCTACTCCCCGCCCGGTACTGCAACACTTGTACGTCAACGTCTCGACGAGCGGCGGCCAACTAGTCATCGGTCGGCTAATATAAGCGGACCAAACATATTGCGCACACCCCCTTTTTGGGGCTCGTGGCGCATTCCCTGCAAGCGGCTAAATAAACAACTTCCTCGGAATCTTCTACGGGAACCCCAGAACATCACCAATCCGGCTCACACGTCCGGATGGGCTTCACACAACATGCCTAAACCCGTACTCACGCTTCCGGGCACTAATGCAATTAACTGCGGGGACGTACACGTCAACCCGTCGGGGAGCTCCCTTTCCCCCACCCGTTGGTGGAGAGGGACTTCCGTGCAAATATGGAAATTGAAGGCTTCACATGCCCAAGTTGAAACATCGTTAACCTTGTCGCGTGTTTGGAGGCGGGGACGTGAGAGGAGCTCCGGGTCGATTCTGCTGCATGCGGCCGCGTCGGTGGTCGCTCTCCACTCCAGGCCGAGCCTTGCTCTAGGCCGAGCCTCGCTCCAGGCCGAGCCTCGCTCTAGGTCGAGCCTCGCTCCAGGCCGAGCCTCGCCCGGGCTGCTGCTTTGCTGGCGACGGGAGAGAGGGGAAAAGGGGCGGTCGGGCTGCTGCTTTGCCGGCGGCGGCGGGAGAGAACGAAGGAGGCCGTGCCCTAGCCCGGGCGGTGGCCGGAGGGAGAGAGGAGGCGGGCGGCCCCTTGCTGCCCCAGGCCTAGGGCGAGAGAGAGAGGGTGCGGCGGCGGAGTCGCCTTGCCGGCGACTGGAGAGAAGGAGCGAGGAAGGGGCGGCCGGGGTTGTGGTTGTGCTGCTCCGAGCCGGCGAGAGAGGGAGGGGGCGGCAGCTGCGCTGCTTTGCCGGCGACGGGAGAGGGCGGGGAAGGGGCGGCGGCGGCTGCACTGCTTGGCCGAGCCCTAGCGGGGAAGAGAAATCCCCCCCCCCCCCGACCCTTTTTCCTTTTTTTCTTCCCCGTCCCGCTATAGTGCTGGACCTCCGTCTCCCTGCTCAAGAAATCCCCCCCAAAAAACCCCCGATGCCTCTTCTTTCTTCTTCTTCTTCCCCCCCCCCCCCCCCCCCGCTCCCCCCTCTCTCTATTTCCTCTTTTCTTTATTTTTTCCCCTTTCCCGTGCCTGCTGCCACCCCGTGCCCCTTGTTCTCCTTTTTTCCTTTTGTTTAATTCTTTTCTTTTTTCTCCTTTTTTCTGTCCATCCCGACCCCTAGCCTGCACCCTCTTTTTTTATCCCCCTCCTCCCATACATCTCATATCTTATATATTATATAATATCTTATATATAATATATATAAGATATATATATATATATAATATTATAAACCTATTCGCATGAAACCTTCGCACGCACGCACGAGAACCCGCACACCTCCGAACGAGGACGCATCAAACTCGTCACCCACAATGCGCCTCTAGGCCGACATTTGGGGAGGGTCCCACTCGCCCGGCTACGGGGTTGTACACTCCCATCATCCTTCTTCTTCAACTTATACACCCACTTGCAAGTAACCGGAGTAATGACATCAACCTTGGGCACAAGGTCTCAGGTTTCATTCTTCTTCAGGGCATCAATCTCTTCCTTCATGGCACCTTCCGACTCTTTCACTCCAGTGGCCTCGTTGAAGTTTGCAGGCTCTCGCTCATCTAGAGGACCTGCAAAGAAGCAGGAGACAAAGCTCAATGCATTCCCATCACAGTACCGAGCCGGTGGCTTAACCACCCTCTTCGATCTCCGAAGATTTGGCTCCTTGCTCAGGGCTTCCGTTGCTTCTTCAGGCTCCACTCCTACCTGGGGCAAGCATTGAGCAGTGCTCCCCCTGCTTCCTGAGCCAGAAGGCTCAGCCTCAGAGTTTGAAGCAACAGGAGCTGCTGGTGAAATAACAAGCTCCTCTTCCAAGCCTTCAGCAGCCACCACCGGTGCTTCCTCAACTTTGTTACCTCCGGTTAGCTCCACTGAGCCACCTCCATATGACGTCAGCTCGTCAAAGACAACGTCTCTTGATACCATGAACTTCTTCGTCACAGGGTCCATGCATTTCCATCCCTTCTTCCGCTCATCGTAGCCAACAAAGACAAGTTTCCTTGCCTTCGCATCCAGCTTTGTCCGTGAAGCATCCGGGATATGCAGGTAGCAAGTTGAACCGAACACCCTAAGGTATCCAACACTCGGCTTCTCCTTCAGCAACCGCTCAACTGGAGTCTTCATGTTGATAGGGCTGAGTGGCATCCGGTTGATAACATAAGCAGCACAAGACATTCCCTCCGCCCAAAAGGACCTTGGGATATCTTTCGCATGAAGCCAACATTTGCAGGTCTCCGTCAGATGATGGATCTTCCACTCCGCTACCCCATTTTGTTGTGGAGTGTGGGCACAAGTAAGCTCCCGTTGGATCCCGTGCTTCCTGTAGAAGTTAGAAAACTCGGAGGAGACAAACTCACCCCCGTTATCAGTTCTAAGCTTCTTAATCTGCAAGCCAAGCCGGCCTTCTACGAACTCCTTAAACTCCACAAACAAACGGAAGGCTTCCGACTTCTCCTTTAAGAAGTACACCCAAGTATATCTTGAGTAGTCATCAACCAAGACAAGCATGTATCTGCTTCCACCAAGGCTGGCAGTAACCGTCGGTCCCATCAGGTCGCCATGAATACACTCCAATGGTTTCTTGCTCCTTGTTTGTGATTTATCAAATGGAAGGCGATGTGCCTTACCATATTGACATCCCGCACAAACATGCCCATCACCAAAGGAGGACAACTTTGGCAACCCCCTCACCAGACTTCTACTAGCCATCGCCTTCAGCTTGTCCATGCCAATATGCCCCAGCCTCTCATGCCAGATAGTCGCACTATCATTGGCTCTCATTCTATCAACATAAGCATTGGTGGAAAGAACAAACAAGTTCTTCACCCTCCTCCCAACATGAGCAACATCAGCCTTAACCGCTGATATGTTGCGAAGGAACCTCACGTCTGTTGGCCCAAACAGAACATGATACCCAGCGTCCACCGCATTGGTCACCGAGAAGAGGTTCTTCTTCATGCCCGGCACGTGATACACACTCCTTAACGTGAGTGGCCCCTGATCACTACCCAAAGACACGACCACCTCTTTCTCTACTGCATAAATAGTATTATCAGCAGTGATAATAGCTTCATTACCTGAGTATGGTTGCATGGAGGTGAACTTTGACTTGTCTCCAGTGAGGTGATGACCACACCCGGAGTCCACGATCCACTCACCGTTGAAGTCCTCAGCAGACAAGGCCCGGACAGAAGTGCCCGTCATGAAAGCTCCACCCCATTCTGCTTCTTCACTTCTCAAGCAAGCTTCCTCCTTTCCCGCAGCATGCCCAGGCTGCAGTTTGACCTTGCAGTCCCGCTTGAAGTGCCCTCGCTGATGACACCGGTAGCACTTCAGGTTCTTCTTCCAGTCCTTAGGAGCATTGCTCCTCTCCGGCGGATATGAAGTTGAAGTCTCCTTCTCACCAGCGGCCTGCACCTTCTTCTTCTTCTTCCCTTCCCATCCCTTCTTCTTGCCTGAGAAGAGGGCTTCGCTGCCTTCCTGATTCAGATTCACTCCAGCCATCTGCCTTGCTAAGCTCTCCTGCGAGGCAAGTATATTCTCCAGCTCCAGCAGAGACGGCTGAGTAGCCCACCCTTGAACAGATGTAACAAAGGCTACATACTCCTTCCGCAAGCCGCGGATAATGTGCCTCTTCATCTTAGCCTCAGAGATAGGCTCATCAGGATCCAGTGCCGACAGCTCAGCACACAAGCTCTTCATCTTTAAGAAGTATTTGGAGATGGAAAGGTCTCCCTGAGTTGCCCTGGCCAACTCATTCTCCAGGAACTGCAGCCGCGCCACATTCTTCCTATTGAACAACTCATCAATGGTTGTCCAAATATCAGCAGTCGACTCACACCCAATGATGTGATCAAACAGTTTCGGAGACACAGCTCTTTTCAGAATGAACTCCGCCTTAGTATTTGTTCTTCTCCAGAGCCTCACCTGCTCAGCAGTACCGAAAGCAGCAGTCACTTCCTGTCTGTCGTCACCACCGACGACTTCCCACAGCTCCTCGCCAAGAAGATAACTCTTCATGCACGACTTCCACTTCTAGAAGTTAGTCGGCGTTAAGAGTTCAATGCCAAGACCTCTTGCAAAGCTCCCTTCCATTGCAAACACCTGTTGGCACCTGTTCAGAAGCTCCGAGCAACAACGCAGGTTGAGCACCACTCAGTCACTGAGTAACAATGCTGGTTGACTTCCGCTCACGCAACTGAACCTCAGGAACCTCAGAAACCTCAGAAACCTCGCTCTAATAGCATGTTAAATTTTCTCAACGTGGTCAGCAAGATAGCCCAAATGCCAAATTAATATCTTCGGAACTACCCAGTTCGCACGTTGAACCAGCGGAAAACCCGAGGACTAGAGGTTTCACCCAACAAACAATGGAAGCACAAGAAGGTCTTTTATACATTCACTTCTTTACAATGCGAGGCATACATAGCGAGACATGATTTCGCTAGTATTATAGCTGTAAACAGAAAGCACCAAAAAACAAGCCGGGCGGATAGCACCGGAGTCCGCCGAGACCGCGAGGTCGCCGAGGTCGCCGAGTCCGCTGAGATCGCCCAAGCTAAGCTGCAATCCACCGAATACCACAGAGTCCGCCGAAGCCATGAGGCCGCGCGGACACACCGTTATTTGCCTCCTGCTGAACCTGAACTGAGGAACACCCCTACACGCCTGAAGTCGACGAACAGGTTATTGAAGCTGGCAAAGATGAAACAGAACTGACAAGTTGCAGAGCGACCTCCTGCTGAGTCCGCAGAGACCGCACACTTCCAAGCACTGACCGAAGTCACAGCGAAACTCATGGCTCCTTGAAGTTATCCGCACGACCTGCATACAGCAAACCGTCAGCCTGAAACAATCCGCGCGGACTGACAAACATAGACTGTAGCTCCTCGCACAACTCAACTTACTGTTCACTCAAGTTACTTAGGTCCCTGTAGATGTGCCAGGGGGGTCCTATTTATAGGCTAGGTGAGGAGTGTGGTCACCGCCCAAGAGATAGCGACACCGCCCCAGCCCGCGCAAATGCAAACCACCGTCCGCTGAGTCCGCGAGGACTTAGCCGGTCACCAAGGAAAACCGCCAGGAGCAAGGCAACCATTGACGAACCCTCTCCAGTCCGCCCAAGCAATGCGGACAAGGCATCAGCCCGCAAAGCACCAACCACTGCAGGACAGCAACCCCCTTCAATGGCAGTCCGCACCAACTCGAGGCAGTCCGCAAGACTCACACCTAAATCCGCCATAAGACCACGACCAAAGGTAGATAGCAACAGTCCGCCCGGTCACAGCGGACTTGGCGGATACCGCGGACACCATGGTCTTGGCACAAAGTGTGACCAAGTCCAAAACCATCAAATGCCAATGCGAGCATGGCGGACACAATCTCCCGTCCGCCAAACACCCTAGCACAAACCACCATCAGTCCGCGAGTTCCTCGCACTCCTGTCCAACGCAGCAGCCTCCTCCCGGACTCCAAAACCAGTCCGCCAACACGATCTCCACAGCAAAGCACCTGCTGTGCCACCAGAGCTCGACAAGGCCTCAGCCAAGCTCTAAGCTCAGTCCGCAACAGCCCAAACCGCGGACACGCCAGTCCGCAAGCTTTCCGCGAACATGAGCCAACCCGCCTGTCAGCACAAGCTTGCACCCGCGGCCACTGAGCAATGCACCAGTCCGCGAACTCCATGCAAACAACCCGCTCAGAAGAACAGCCGGCTTCCCACTAGACCTTCCACCAGGCCGCACAACGCAGTCCGCCCAGTCCGCCCAGTCCGCCAAAGCTGTCCGCCACAGGCCGCCCGGCCTGTCCCATCACCCACTTCCACTTGACAAAATTCAACAGACCAAACACTAATTCCACAAGCGCTAAGTCATGTTTACGGCATCCAAATTCAAATAAAGCAGGGCTTGTGAACTAGAAGCCAAATGACGTTGTAAAAGTTTTGCAGAGTAGTTAAAACTATAGTAACTTTACAGCTGCCAATACAGTGAGCCCATACGGAACAAAACAGTCATTGATCAACGAGATATAAAAAGTCTTTATAGAGAAATTAAACAAATGGTGTTGAATATAGATTGATCATTCTTGCCTGAAAAGTTTTCTCTAGGAAATCGAAAAACTCGGGGGAGTTTTGAGCAAAAACTGAAACCCTAATTTTCTAAAATGGTTAATTAGCAGAGCACTCAGGATAGTTATTGTTCTTCTTCAAGGTTATTGCTTTCAACTAAGATCTTATTCAAGCTTGAAAGAATAGAGAATTGTTATAGATATTCTCAACACAAGCAGTACTAACTTTAAGATCCACACTCTTATTGTTGTGAAGAGTTAGGGCTGGTTATACATAGTACAGGAAGCTGACTCAGGGATTAACATCTCTGGAGTCAAACTTAACAAAACACTATTCAAATTGTAGGATCCTTATATGATTTGGGTTGTAAGCCTGTGCTATAAAGGTTGAGTTGTAGGATCCAGGTGTTGAGTTGAGTTGGTAGGATCCAAGAGTGAATCTGAGGTAGGATCCTAAGGGATCTGAGATAGGAGATTGGGTTTATCTTTGAGGTAGAGATACTTAGTGTAACACCCCAGTTTTCCAGAAAGGAGCCCCTGGAAGCTATCGCCCAGCGATAGTAATTATCTCCCGGCAGAACCTAAGCGCTGAGAGGCCAAGTGCTGATGTCATTGAGTGCTAGCACGCGCGTTAGCTATCTTTCGCTCGGTGATAGCTTGGTGTTGAGTGCGTTGAGAGGATGGCATTAAGTGAGCTACCATACAACATTAGTTCTTGCTGGCGCTATGGCGGCCTTATTTTCTTGGTCGAGCTCTTAGGAAGCTACCACCCGGCAGTAGTAAGTTACCGCCCGGCGATAGTAGACGGATGTAGTTCTGTCGTTTGGCTTGTTAGCCGTCCGATTTCTCAAACGTTGATCCTATGGCTCAAGACATTTCATCTAAGTGCCATAAGTAGAGCTGAGAGCTCCTTTCCCTTCATTTTCTTCCCATTTTGAGAGTTGACCTAGGGTTTGAGTGAGAGTGAGGAGGAGGAAGAAGAGAGCTTTCTTCCGCCATTAACGAAGCTTCGGTGCCCTGATCGTTGATCTGATTCCAAATTCGTTGAGATGATTTGGAGGTGCACGTTCTCATACGTGAAAAGCAAGGTATCATGGCAAGGAAGAGGAGTCGTAAGGTAATGGCACTTCTCCTCTCGATCTTTGGGATGTGTGCATGGTATCCATGATGTTTCTGCCTACTTTCAAAAATTTAGGCACCTAATCTATCATATGAGAGGGATTAGGGTAGCTATGGTTCAAGAGGAGCCACCAGGTCGATTGTGTCCATCACCAACATGATATTGCACCAGAAATCCACTATGTTAATGGATTAGGCATTGTGGGTGAAGCCGTACTCACGACCGTTAGTCCGGCTCGGTGATGTTTCATAGAGAGCCTAAAGGATTTTGTTAGAAATGTAATTGCGACAAGATGTCGTTTGTTATGTTGTTTTCCCCCTCTTTCGTGTTAGTATGTGTAACCAGAACCGGACCGGGTGAAAATTAGAGTAGACATGGGGGGAGAGGGGACGATACGGTACGAATGATGGATTAAGGTGGGAAAAGGCTTGGGATTGTTATGTACTAATGCATGGTTTGTCTCTGTGGTCTGCTGGCTAGCCCGTGATATGCAAGTCATGTGGGGAGAGTGTCCCGACAAGACAAGTCCCCTTCTGTGAAATTTTCAAGAATGTCTAGCTTAGGATAAGCCCATGCGATGAAGACCATGAGCGGGTGGGGTCGAGCAAGGGTTCTTAGAATCAATTTGTGTATGAGATGGAATCCTGACGTGAGAAGTCAGAGCTTGCAGAAAAGCTCGAGTTTTGAGACCCATGAGCGGGTGGGGCGTAGGCAAGAGTTCCGTGTGGCGGTTTGTATGTTGTTTGGGGAACATGGAAGTACCCTTATGTTTGAGTCTTGAACACCGATGTGGAAATTGAAAGTTCCTGATTGATGATGTGTTAGAAGCATACGCTTTAGGGTGTCTTGGGTGAAGCCCAGGTTTGCAAACATGTTGCAATGTAGGCCCCTTTTATTTTCTGCTCAACAAAGAAACATTTTTGTTGTATGATACATCCAAACCTATTTTATTACTTTCATTGTACATGTATATTTGCATACGAAGTGCTGACATGCAGGGTGATGGAGTGCCCTGAGGTCCGCCAGGGACGGCTGGGAGGAGTTATGTTGGTTACACAGTTGAGGTCAGTCTTTGCTGACCCACATTACAACCAGTTTTTATAGGGCAAGGATTGCAAGCAGGAGCAAGCTCGCCTGCCAAAAATGCCTAAGCCTCATGAACTGTTTTATGTTGTGTAATATCTCTGTTTGTGGAATGTGATACTTAATGCACTATGTTTCTGGCTTGGATGTCGAGATAGCTTAGGAGTGCTTACACACGTTGATGTTTGATGTTATTGTTTGAGTATTTGGACTCTTGACTATTGTAAGGCCTTAAGGCCATATTGACACTCGTATATTAGTGCATAACTTCTAGTCTTGTTCTTCTGTTTTCGCTGTATTTTGTTCGAGTTTTGCGTTGTGTAGTTTATATCATCTTATAATGCCTAAGTTGTTGCGTCTGTATGTTATGGGGCCCAAGTCAGACCCATATTATACAGTCATTATAGGGGAGGCGTTATAATTTGGTATCAGAGGGTTGTTAGTGTCCAATATAAGGATTCGTGGTCAAATGTCCTATCATATGTCGTTAAGAAGTTATCCACATAGGAGTTTCACGGCACTGTGAGTGTCCTTTTATCTAGTCTTGCAATAAAAGCTGATTTTTGTTTACCTTGATTTTGTTAAGGGTGCAAACGACGAGGCAGGGATATTGAGGCCGCGAGAGGAACCTTCGGAGGGCAGTGCTACTACTCCGGGTCCAATGGGCATGGGTGTAATCCCAGCCGATTTCTGTCGTATGCTAGCAGAAGCAATGGTAGCAGCCCAAGCTGCTACGACAATGCAAGTGGTGACCCCTGTCGTGCAGGAAACGACTCAAGTTACCCTGGATGTGACCCCGGTCACACAGGGCGGAGGAGACAGGCAGGCAGAGCCATTGGCGGAAAGAGTGGTTGTCGAGCAGGGGGGATGACAAATGAAGTATTTCCTAAGTTTCCATTCCCCAAGGTTTAAGGGAGTTGACACAATGACTGATGCCGAGGACTGGTGGGCGAGGATTCAAGAATTGCTAAGGGAGGTAGAGACACCAGTAGAGAAGTAGTCCAAGTTTGCGACTTTCATGTTGGAAGGTGACGCTAAGCTGTGGTGGGTGATCCATAGTGGTCGCCAGTTTCCTGTACTCATCTCGTCCATAGAAGAGTTCGGCAATGCTTTATTGAAGAAGTATATTCCCACGTCGATAAGGCTAGCCCTTAAGAGACCTTTTTTGCAATTGGTCTAGTGGGACAAGACAATAGATGAGTACGTCCAGGAGTTCACTCGTTTGGGTCGTTATGCTGGGATGACGATGGTAGATGTTGAGGAGAGGGACAACCTATTCTACCATGGATTGAGGGAGAATCTGAGACAACCCCTTATATTAATGATGAAAGCGGGCTTCAACAAGATGGTTGAGGCCGCTAGGACATTGGAGAGCGATATGGAGTGAACCCGATGTCTGAAGGGTTTTACAACCAAGTAGGGAGAAGGAAAGTCTTCACAATCGCAAGGGAAATCTGACGGAAGTAAGTGGAAGAAACAGTCTCATCCCTACAAGACTTGGGAGAAGAGTAGTATGACGTCAGGGGGATCTTGCTTCAAGGGACCATCCTCGTGCTACAAGTGTGGCAAGCCAGGTCACATAGCTCGTTTCTATATTAAAGGTGGTGCTGAGCAGGAGCCAAGGCAAGAGCAATCGATGCGCTCTGGGCCCTGTATAGCGGAGAAAGGAAAAATGGCGGAGTCGAGCGCTTCTCATTTTCAACCTGTGTAGCCAAGGGCTTACAACCTTGGGCAGCAGGAAGCGATCAGCCTGCCCGATGTGGTGACAGGTATGGTAAAGTTTAAGTTCATATTTGATTTAGACTTTCGAGGTCTTTTATGTATGTCACTGGTGATGTAGGCTTTGTGCTAGTTTCATGTTACTCTGATAGGGTATTGTTCAGTATGGGAGCGTCGCTCTCCTTTCTTGCGGAAAGCTTTATCCAGAGAATTGATTGTCTCTTAGATATCTGCAAGGAGAAAATAACCAAACTAACAATTCAACAAGGCAAGTATACCTATCGAAATGCAGCTAGGGGACACAAGTGTCGTATTAAAATCCGGGAACAGTTGAGTAAGCTTACTCACACGAAATCTATTATTTTATCGACGGGAAAATAAGGTTTTTTTAGAAGAAATCTAAACGCATTAAAGGAAAAGAACTAGTTGAAATGAAAGAGAGTTACTTGCATGAAAAGTTAAAGAGAGCTAAAAGAGCGATTATTCTTAAGCTTAGTAACGATAAAGGGAAAATGCACTCGATCAGAAATCACCTCGGCAAGAGTGGTTAGAAAAATACGATAAACAAACCTAGGCTAATTAGGGTAAAGGTCCTTGACCGTGGAGGTTCGATGAATATTGACACGCTTCTCTCGAAGGTTGTGCCTAACTGAGTTTAGGAAGGTCCGACCGACTTTCGCCTAAATCGGAGGCCTAAAACTCGCTTTATGCGGTGAACCCCTCTAATGGATTTTACTCCAATCTGGGAGATTTGAACGTCTGCCTCTCTCGAGGGGTGCGAACAACTCCCTTTACTCTTGAGTGCTCATTTCAAACTTTCGGCCTCTCGGCTAGCCCTGAATGAAAGCAAAGGTGGAGAGTATATATCGATGATATACCTCCAACCCATGATAAATCAAGAGTAATTGAAGGATAAACCCTAAAAAGAAAAGGTAAGATTCAAAGCATCATAACATGGAGGATTAGTTAATCATGGTGAGGTGGAAGAGAGGGGATGAGTAGAAGAAGAAAAATGAAAACAGAGCAGAAACGAAAAAGAAAACAACACTTTTTATTAATGGAAACAGAGATCTTACAGCTTGAAAACTAGAGGTTACAAGTGCATGGAAAGGTAAGCTACGCTATCATTAACATTATACTACAGAACGAAGCTAGGAACTAATACAGGGAAAGCATAAAGATAGAGCTATGAACTAAAAATGAAAAGACATGCTTAAAAAGTTCAGAAATACAAAAGACAGAACCTCCCCTCTCAAAGCAAAAGGTGTCCCTGAACCCCTGGAGTTGGGCTCTATTTATAGAATTTTTCGGGTCGGGTCACGCCCCCCTGTCACGCCCGGGTAGGGCGTGACCCTGGGGCGTGACACATTCGGTGCGACTTTTTCGGGCTGGAATTTAATTCTGACGGAGTTGTTGCGGTACACGCCCACAAGTCACACCCTGGTAGGGCGTGACCCGGGGGCGTGTTCTTTGCGGCGTGAGTTTGTTGAGCTGAAACTGAATGCTTGAGGTGACGGGCGGAATTGCTTCAGTACACGCACATATGTCACGCCCGGGTCAGGCGTGACCCTAGGGCGTGACACTTTCGGTGCGACGGTGGAGCGGGAAAAACGAGTGCGCTGCGGCGATTCCTCGGAACCTGGGGACACGCCTCTGGTGCACGCCCGTGTCGAGTGTGACACGGGCATGACCGAGGGCGTGTACACTAAGTTTCCACAGAATGCAGTTTCGGACCAATTGCTTCATTCCTCTGGGATACACGCCCTAGGTACACGACCGGGTAGGGCGTGACCTTGGGGCGTGTCACAGCAAAATTCGGCTGAAAGCCGTGAAAACCTGCAAAAAGCAGGAAAAATGCATTAACGACAAAAATATATACAAAGGGGAATCAAAACAAGTACTTTACAAGACATGATTTGCTTTAAAACCCCGAAAATATCCTAATAAAATTGACTGCAAACCGTATTATCAAATTCCCCCAAGCTTAAGTTTTGCTTGTCCCCAAGCAAAGATATAAAGACTAGCTAATCATAAAAAGTGACTAATTCAAAAAGTTTTAATCATACTCACACAAGTACTATGTGAAATTCTTGGCAGGGAGAATGTAAAACGTAAATCTAAAACAATTATTTAGTTATGGTTTAACTTTTATAAACTTTACTTAATAAAAATAAATCATCCAGAATTTTGACGAAATTCTTTAATTACATTTGAGCAAGGCAATGACAATGAAAAGAACGTATTGAGTTATTACTAGATCCAAGCAACGCATTATAATTATATCAATTAAATAACAAAAATCTAATTTTAAATCCAAAACTAAAACTGATTTACTTTTCTTCGTTTCTTAGTTGTTAAATAAAATAAAAAAAAAGGCGTGAATCAAAAGGACTTAATAGGACCGAAACGTTTGGTTTAGGAATATGAATAGGAGTGGAATTCAAATATAAACATGGAGGCTTAAAAATCACACTAAACCAAAACAACAAGTTTCAAAAAAATAAATTTATTTTAAACAAAACATGTATAAATAAATTTATTTTTTTTCTTTATAATTATTAATCTTTTTTTTTTGTATTATTATTTTCATTCATTTTTTTCTCTTTTTTTTCAATACATTGCTTTTGAGTACACTTTTTTGAACATTTCTCCAAAGATAACACAAAATTTCCTATCAAAAAAAATTAGCGCGATTAGATAGGTAGATATTTGGGCTTTGGTGAAAATGAAATGCTGTGTGGAGTTATCAAATAAATTTGGAAAAAAGGCTCAAAAGCGGCTAACTAGTGGTAAAAGATTTTAGGTTGGTAGGAAAGCTCAAACGTAAACAAAATGGCCTAAATCATTTTCACGCTTTTTTTTAGATTTATTTAAAACATAGAGTTGATAAATTTCAAAAAGCAAGTTCGAGATAATAAAAGAAGATTGATGAAATTATCTTGAAAATAAAAATAATATGTGACTTGGATCGTTCATATCGACTACGTTATTCAAAATTTGTTCTTACAAAAATTATCTAAAGATGAAATGGAAAATAGTGGATGATAAATTTTAGAGAAAGTAAAGAAAATAAAGAATGAAAAACCATAATAGAAATGCACGTTTTAGAGAAATATTTCACCTTAACATGCTACCGTGAATTAAAAACACAGCATGGCCAACATTTTACTTGTGAAATATGATTAAAAAAAATGATTAGAAAAATTATAATTAACTGCGTTGTTTATAAAGAAGTTTGCGAAAAACAAAACATAAAAATGGGGTACTATTGAAATACCAAAATGCAGCTATATAAATATATATATATATATATATTGGATTTTTTTGGATATTTACAAAACAAAAAGAAGGAGGAAGTCCTCCCCCAAGCTTAAAATCTACATTGTCCTCAATGGAGAAGGAGGTTGGAGAACGAGAGAAAAGTAAAGGACAGAAATGAAAGACAGAATGGAAAAAAAAGGTACTTCCCTGGTTTTATTTTGCAGGGCAAGTTGAGTGATGCCGCTCCTCCATGCCTGTGCTGTGGATCTTCATGAAACGTCGTCCGGCGGACTTTGTCATGGAAGCAGAACCGTTGGAGCAGGCGATCGCAGAAGTTTCAGCTTGCCGGAGCCATTCGGGGTAAAAAGTGTAAAATAAAGAAAACAAAAAAAGATAACTTGGGTTGCCTCCCAAGAGCGCCCTTTGTTTAAAGCGTCATTTGAGCTCGACGCATCAAAATAAGATTGTCCCAAATATTGTTTAAAAATAAAGTTCGAATAAAGTCAAAGTTTATGAGAAAAATAAAGTTCAAATTAATCAAATGTCAGGACCGGAAAGATAGAGTTAACAGGATTGAGACTGACATCATCACAGAAATACAGTTTAAGACGCTGACCATTCACTTTGAAAGTACCCTTATCAGGGTGGGAAATTAAAACAGTACCATAAGAAAAGACTTCTAAAATAGTAAAAGGCCCGGACCAACGTGATTTTAATTTACCCGGGAATAAACGTAAACGAGAATTATAAAGAAGAACTTGGTCGCCCGGCTTAAAGATTTTTGGGTGCCTGAGATGTCGATCGTGCAAACGTTTTGTCCGCTCTTTATAAAGTCTGTTATTTTCATACGCGTAAGAGCGTCACTCGTCGAGTTCGTTAAGTTGAAATTTTCTAAAATCGCCGACAGAGTGGGGATCGAAGTTTAAAAATCGTAAGGCCCAAAAGGCGCGGTGTTCTAACTCTACGGGTAAATGACAGGATTTTCCATAAACCAACCAATATGGCGTACATCCGAGGGCGGTTTTGTACGCTGTTCGGTAGGCCCATGGAGCATCGTCTAATTTGGCTGACCAGTCTTTTCTAGATATGAAACAGTCTTTTCTAAAATTCTTTTTATTTCTCTATTCACTACTTCGACTTGTCCGTTAGTTTGGGGGTGGTAGGCAGTGGAAAGCTTATGAGTAACGCCATATTTAGTTAGAATTTTTGAAAATTGTGCGTTACAGAAATGGGAACCCCTATCACTAACGATAGCGCGCGGCGTACCGAATCGAGAAAATAATTTTTTTAGGAAATTAACTACGACTCGGGCATCATTCGTAGGAAGAGCTTGGGCTTCGGCCCAACGCGAAACATAATCAACGACAACTAAAATGTACTTATTCCCGAAGCTAGAAGGAAAAGGGCCGACAAAATCAATCCCCCAGAGGTCGAAAACTTCGCACTCTAGGAAATAATTTTGTGGCATTTCATTTTTATTCGAAATATTCCCCGACCGTTGGCAACTATCACACCTACTCACAAAGGCATGCGCGTCTTTAAACAGGGTAGGCCAGTAAAAACCTGCGCTTAACACTTTGTGAGCGGTGCGAGCAGCTTGATAGTGCCCACCTGTCGGTCCTTCATGCAAATGTTTAATAATATCTAATCCTTCATCAAAGGAAACACACCTCCTGATCACTTGGTCTGCACAGACTTTAAAAAGATGCGGGTCCTCCCAAAAGTAGTTCTTCAACTCAGAAAAGAATTTCTTCTTTTGCTGAGATGAAAACTCTTTTGGGAGCACACGGGCCACTAGATAATTGGCGATGCAGGCAAACCAAGGAGAAGTAGATGTGTTAATTATGAACAGCTTCTCATCAGGGAAATAGTAATGAAAAGAATTTTCATCTAATTGTTCTATAAAAGGGTTGTCTAGGCGCGAAAGGTGGTCGGCGGCCAAGTTCTCGGCACGTCGCTTATCACGGATCTCTAAGTCAAACTCCTGGAGGAGTAAGACCCAGCGAATCAAGCAAGGCTTGGCATCCGTTTTAGAGAGAAGATATTTGAGTGCCGAGTGATCCGTAAAAACAATAATTTTCGAAAGAGTAATATAAGGGCGAAATTTGTCAAAAGCGAATACTACAGCTAATAGCTCCTTCTCGGTTGTGGTGTAATTTTCCTGTGCAGATGTGAGTGTTTTACTAGCATAATAAATGGGGTGGAAGTTTTTGGAAATACGTTGACCTAGTACGGCTCCCACCGCAAAACTACTCGCATCACACATTATCTCAAATGGAAGATCCCACACCGGAGCTATCATGATTGGGGCATTAACTAATTTTTCTTTTATTAATTTGAAGGCAGCTAGACAGAGGTCATCAAAGATGAATGGGGCGTCTTTTTCTAAGAGATGGGTAATGGGCTTGGTGATTTTGGAAAAGTCCTTTATGAAGCGGCGGTAGAAACCTGCATGACCCAGGAAACTTCTTATAGCTTTTATGTTCGTAGGTGGCGGAAGCTTCTCGATAACTTCTATTTTCGCAACGTCTACTTCAATACCCCTTTCAGAAATTTTATGTACCAAAACTAACCCTTCCCTTACCATAAAATGACATTTTTCCCAATTTAAGGCAAGGTTAGTTTCTTCGCATCGCTCTAAGACTTTTTCAAGGTTCTCTAAGCAACTATCGAAGGAATTCCCGAACACGGAGAAATCATCCATGAAAACTTCCATAATGCTCTCTACGTACTTGTCAATGATGGCGAGCATACATCGTTGGAATGTAGCTGGCGCATTGCACAATCCAAACGGCATTCTTCGGTAGGCGAAGGTGCCGAAGGGACAAGTAAACGTAGTTTTCTCCTGGTCCTCGGGGGAGATGGGGATTTGAAGATACCCCGAGAGGCCATCGAGAAA
Organism: Platanthera guangdongensis; assembly: GCA_039583875.1. Taxonomy (NCBI): domain Eukaryota; kingdom Viridiplantae; phylum Streptophyta; class Magnoliopsida; order Asparagales; family Orchidaceae; genus Platanthera; species Platanthera guangdongensis. The sequence goes on along the minus strand of CM077156.1, from coordinate 93,988,105 downwards.
ACAATAAAAGCTATGTCCGGAAAGTCGTTCTAAAATCTGATCAATGAATGGCAAGGGGAAGTGATCCTTGCGGGTGGCGTCATTCAACTTACGGTAATCTATACACATTCGCCATCCGATCACCGTCCGAGTCGGGATTAATTCATTATTTTCATTACTTATGACTGTTTCCCTCCCTTCTTTGGTACTACCTATACTGGGCTAACCCACTTACTGTCGGATATAGGATAGATAATTCCTGCGTCTAACAATTTCATAACCTCGCCCTTAACTACGTCTTTCATGTTTGGGTTTATACGGCGCTGAGGTTGTATAGAGTTACGTGAATTATCTTCCATTAAGATTTTATGAGTGCAGAAAGTTGGGCTTATGCCCTTAATATCAGATATCTGCCAAGCAATAGCTTGGCGATGCTTTTGTAAAATTGAAAGAAGTTTATCCTTTTGTGCATCCGTGAGGTAGGCCGAAACTATGACAGGCAGCTTGGAGTCCTTTTCTAAGAAAGTGTATTGAAGGTACTCTGGTAGTTCTTTCAGTTCCAAGGTAGGGGGGTCATTATAAGAGGTTTTGTAAATTTGTTCTTTTTCAAAAACTATGTCCTCGTACACTTTTTATATGTAAAATTAAAAGGGGTGTTGCTAGCGGCCATGGCGGCTTCGTGCAGCGATTCAGTTGGAAAAGTAGAAGAGGAACAGAAATCAAAAAATTCTTTTTCAAAATCAGAAAGGCGAGTGGAGGATTCTTCACTTAGGTGTAGAGATTCAGTTGGAGGAGTAGGAGAGAAACAAAAACTGGAAAATTCTTCTTCAAAATCAGAGGTGTGAGAGAAGGATTCTTCACTTACGGTATCCATGAAAAAACAGGAGTCATCATTAGCTAGTGTGTTCTTCATGGAGGGGGTGATAGAGAAAGTTACCTCATCGTCGCCCACTCGAAGGAAGAGCTTACCATTGCTTACATCAATGATAGCTCGGGAGGTGGCAAGGAAGGGTCGGCCAAGGATCAGGGGAACCTCGACGTCTTCTTCGATGTCTAAAATGACAAAGTCCACCGGGAAGATGAACTTGTCAACTTTGACTAGGACGTCCTCCACTATTCCTAACGGGTATTTGACTGATCTGTCGGCGAGCTGGATACTCATGCGTGTGGGTTTGAGTCTACCAATTCCTAACTTTTTAAACAACGAGAAGGGCATAAGATTAATACTCGCACCTAGGTCGGCTAAAGCGTGTTTGACAAAGAGATCACCAAAGACACACGGGATAGAGAAACTACCCGGGTCACTGATTTTCTTCGGTAAACCGTTTGTCAAAACCGCCGAGCATTCGACATTTAACGTGACATGCGAAAGGTTCTCTAACTTCTTCTTGTTAGTTAGGAGGTCCTTAAGGTATTTTGCGTACTTCGGCATCTGGGATATGGCTTCGTGGAAAGGCAGATTTATGTGGATTTGTTTAAACATTTCCAAAAAAACGGGTGTATTGATCATCCTGTCGTTGTTTATTAAGTTCGGAAGGGTATGGCGGGGATGGATTATTTTTAAAGGTGGGCGGTGGAGTGAGTTCTTTTTCGAATATAGGGGTGATAATTTCTTCGGCAGAGGGTGGAATTTTTAAAACGGGAACGGAGCTTTGATTTTTTAAAACGGGAGCGGAGCTTGCCTCGGGTTCTTCACTTTCCATACCAGAAACTTTCTTCCCACTCCGAAGAGTTATAGCTTTCGCTTGCTCTCTCGGGTTGGGCTCAGTATTGGAAGGAAGAGACCCTACGGGTCGCTCAGAAATCATTTTAGCGAGCTGTCCTACCTGGTTTTCTAAGTTTTTAACACTTCCAGTTAAGGTTCTAATCGTAGCATCATTAGCATTCATGTATTTCGAAAACATTTCCTCCAAATTTGGAAGTTTTGGAAAACTTTGAGGAGGTGGTGGTGGTGCAGAAAAATCACTTTGCGGTGGCGGGCGCACAGCATTCGATGGATTGCTCCACGAAAAATTCGGATGATTTCTTAACGCAGGATTATAACTATTCGGAAAATTAAAACCAGGAGGATGAAAATTTGCAGCAGAAAAATTATTAAAAGCAGTTCTAGGCATATTATTTACATAATCCAAATGTTCGGCGGGAGGAGTTGCAGATTCCCATACCTAAGGGGCGGAGGTAGCAGTCATCTCCGTAATTTTTTTGCTTAATATTTCAACTTGCAGTGCGAGTTGGGAGACGTTGTCCACTTCAAAGAGACCTGCAGGTTTGTTTGGGCGGGACCTAGGCACATTCAACTGGTAAGTGTTCATGTCCATGTCTTCAAACAGCTCAAGAGCTGCTTCCGGGGACTTATGGTTTAAAGTACCGCCAGAAGCTGCATCTATCATTTGCTTCGTGCTTTGATTTAGCCCATTATAAAACGTCTGCACCTGCAACCATACAGGCAGAGCGTGATGTGGGCATCGTCTTAATAATTCTTTAAATCTTTCCCAGGTTTTGTAAAGGGTCTCAGAGTCTATTTGTCCAAAGGCAGAAATGTCATTCCTAAGTTTTGCAGTTTTAGCAGGCGGAAAATACTTGGCCAAAAATTTTTCAGTTCATTGCGTCCAAGTAGTTATGCTATTTTTAGGAAGGGTGTTCAGCCACTGCTTAGCCTTAATTCTAAGAGAGAAAGGAAATAATCTTAGCCTAATAGCATCATTTGTGACACCATTTATCTTGAAGGTGTCACAAATCTCAAGAAAGCTGGCTAGGTGTGCGTTCGGATCTTCATCTTGAAGCCCGTCAAATTGCACATACTGCTGCACCATTTGAATTATGCTAGGCTTCAGTTCGAATTTATTATTTGCTGTTGCAGGGCGAACTATACTAGATTCCGTACCCTCGAGATTCGGTCGTGCATAATAGGACATAGGCCTTTGCACGACTTCCTCCACGTTGGGTTCTGCCATTCTTAAGGTAGAAAATGACTCGGAATCCTCAACTGGCACTTGGGTAGTAGGGCCTTGAAATCGCGATCTTCTCCGAAGAGTACGCTCAATTTCGTGGTCCAGGTCCAAAGTAACCGACGGACTTCCGCGGGTCATACACTAGAAGAAGAGAGGAGAAGAAAGACTAGAAAATAAAAGAGCTAATGAAGTTCGAAAAAAATTTTTGAAATATATTTTTTATGTTTTAACTCCCGAACTTCCCAAGGGCTACCCGGTGAAGGGTTCGCAAGGTACTAGACAAGATAGTGGCATTTAGAGCCACTTTGCCCTTTTCGAGAGAGTTAGCTGGTGTAGAAAAATTTGTGATGTGTGTTTCTATTAAGTCGGCGGTAATTAAAATCCAGCCATTTAACTTTGAGCGAGTAGGCGGAAAATAAAAGCTACATTCACGCACTCGACAGAAAATTAAAACACACCCACTCTACAGAAAGTAAACACACTCTACTGAAATAAAGCCTGCCAATTAACTCAAGTGAGTTGGAGGAAAAATAAAAATACGCACACTTGCTTGAAATAAATCCAGCCAATTAACTCAAGTGAGTAGGCGGAAAAAATTTAAGAAGGAGGCTGAGAAAGAGAAGTGATAAAATTAATATATTCGCGTTTTCAATTTATCAACGAGCGTTGCTCCCCGACAACGGCGCCAAAAACTTGATTGTCTCTTAGATATCTGCAAGGAGAAAATAACCAAACTAACAATTTAACAAGGCAAGTATACCTATCGAAATGCAGCTAGGGGACACAAGTGTCGTATTAAAATCCGGGAACAGTTGAGTAAGCTTACTCACACGAAATCTATTATTTTATCGACGGGAAAATAAGGTTTTTTTTAGAAGAAATCTAAACGCATTAAAGGAAGAGAACTAGTTGCAATGAAAGAGAGTTACTTGCATGAAAAGTTAAAGAGAGCTAAAAGAGCGATTATTCTTAAGCTTAGTAACGATAAGGGGAAAATGCACTCGATCAGAAATCACCTCGGCAAGAGTGGTTAGAAAAATACGATAAACAAACCTAAGCTAATTAGGGTAAAGGTCCTTGACCGTGGAGGTTCCATGAATATTGACACGCTTCTCTCGAAGGTCGTGCCTAACTGAGTTTAGGAAGGTCCGACCGACTTTCGCCTAAATCGGAGGCCTAAAACTCGCTTTACGCGGTGAACCCCTCTAATGGACTTTACTCCAATCCGGAAGATTTGAACGTCTGCCTCTCTCGAGGGGTGCGAACAACTCCCTTTACTCTTGAGTGCTCATTTCAAACTTTCGGCCTCTCGGCTAGCCCAGAATGAAAGCAAAGGTGGAGAGTATTTATCGATGATATACCTCCAACCCGTGATAAATCAAGAGTAATTCAAGGCTAAACCCTAAAAAGAAAAGGTAAGATTCAAAGCATCATAACCTAATCACTCAAACCTCGGATCATTAAGATCGAGTACATGGAGGATTAGTTAAACATGGTGAGGTGGAAGAGAGGGGATGAGTAGAAGAATAAAAATGAAAACAGAGCAGAAACAAAAAAGAAAACAACACTTTTTATTAATGGAAACAGAGATCTTACAGCTTGAAAACTAGAGGTTACAAGTGCATGGAAAGGTAAGCTACGCTATCATTAACATTATACTACAGAACGAAGCTAGGAACTAATACAGGGAAAGCATAAAGATAGAGCTACGAACTAAAAATGAAAAGACATGCTTAAAAAGTTCAGAAATACAAATGACAGAACCTCCCCTCTCAAAGCAAAAGGTGTTCCTGAACCCCTGGAGTTGGGCTCTATTTATAGAATTTTTCGGGTCGGGTCACGCCCCCCTGTCACGCCCGGGTAGGGCGTGACCGTGGGGCGTGACACATTCGGTGCGTCTTTTTCGGGCTAGAATTGAATTCTGACGGAGTTGTTGTGGTACACGCCCACAAGTCACGCCCTGGTAGGGCGTGACCCGGGGGCGTGTTCTTTGCGGCGTGACTTTGTTGAGCTGAAATTGAATGCTGGAGGTGACGGGCGGAATTGCTGCAGTACACGCCCATATGTCACGCCCGGGTCAGGCGTGACCCTGGGGCGTGACACTTTCGGTGCGACGGTGGAGCGGGAAAAACAAGCGCGCTGCGGCGATTCCTCGGAACCTGGGGACACGCCTCTGGTGCACTCCCGTGTCGGGCGTGACATGGGCGTGACCGAGTGCGTGTACACTAAGTTTCCACGGAATGCAGTTTTGGACCAATTGCTTCATTCCTCTGGGTTATACGCCCTAGGTACACGCCCGGGTAGGGCGTGACCTTGGGGCGTGTCACAGCAAAATTCGGCTGAAAGCCATGAAAACCTGCAAAAAGCAGGAAAAATGCATTAGCGATAAAAATATATACAAAGGGGAATCAAAACAAGTACTTTACAAGACATGATTTGCTTTAAAACCCCGAAAATATCCTAATAAAATTGACTGCAAACCGTATTATCAAGAATTGGAGTTGAGCCCTTTTCTACTGATGCAGAGCTTAGGGTGTGCATGCCCAATGGATCCTTCGTGACTACTGGGGCAAGTGGGCGCATTGGTTGGAGTCTAGGCGGAGTTAATTTCGGATTGGTAGCAACGGTTCTGCCGTTGGCTTAATTTTATATGATCTTGTGTATGGAATAGCTCGCAGAGCAGCATAGCAGTATTTACTGTCTGTAAAAGGTAATGACCTAAGTAGTGAAAGAAAGACATAAGTTATATTTGAGGGACATAATGGAGTGGCATGTTCCCTGATTTTGGCCATGTAGTTGGTGCGGGTAGTTAGCCGGGGAGGAGTAGCTTTTGTAGCACTGTTGGAAGTTTAGCTTTCCAAGCTATCTCTTGGAGAAGTTCCGGTAGTGGCAGAATATAAGGATGTGTTTCCGGAGGTGTTACCTGGAGCACCTCCTCGACAGGAGATCGATTTCTCGATCGAGTTAGTGCAAGAAGCTAAGTTGGTGTCATGTCCTCCTTTTAGGATGGCACCAAAGGAGTTAGTCGAGCTCAAGGTATAGTTGCAGGAACTGTTGAAGTAGGGTTACATCAGACACAGCTCATCTCCTTGTGGTGTGCCAGTGTTGTTTGTTAAGAATAAAGATGGTAGTATGCGCATGTGCATAGACTACCGAGAGTTGAATAAACTGACCGTCAAAAATATTTATCTGATCCCACAGATAGATGACCTATTCAACCAATTGGTGGGGTCAGTGGTGTACTCTAAATTGGACTTGAAGTCAGGATACTACCAGTTAAGGATTCAAGACAAGACATACCCCAGACAGCATTTTGTACAAGGTATGGTCACTTTGATTTCTCGGTGATGCCGTTCGGCTAGACGAACGCGCCATCTGTATTCATGGATTTGATGAACCGAGTGTTTCAGGAGTATTTAGACTCATTTGTGGTGGTCTTCATTGACGTTATTTTGGTCTACTCTAAAACAGAGGCGGAGCATGAGACTCATCTACGAGTGGTATTGCAGACTTTGAGAGAGAACTAGTTGTATGCAAAATTCTCGAAGTGCGAGTTTTGGATAGAGAAGGTGGAATTTTTGGGACATGTAATTAGTGGTGATGGGGTAGCGGTGGTCCAGCAAAAGTTGAGGACATCAGATATTTGGACATTTCTGAGCACTGTAGCGGAAGTCAGGAGTTTTCTTGGACTAGTCGAGTATTATAGAAGATTTATGGAAAACGTTTCGCAGATAGCTCTGCCCCTCACTTCTCTGACTCGTAAGGACCAGAAGTTTGTGTGGACTCAGTAGTGCAAACAAGCATTCGACACCTTGAAGGAAAGGCTGATGACAGCTCCAAACCTAAGTCTTCCGAAAGGGACTAAAGGATTTCATATCTTCAGTGATGCATCAGGATGCTGATTGGGTTGCGTGCTAGTGCAACATGGCAAGGTGATAGCCTTTGGGTCTAGATAGTTGAAATCTCATGAGAGAAATTACCTCATCCATGGCGTGGAATTAGCGACAATAATTTTTGCATTAAAGTTGTGGCGGCACTATGTGTTTGGTACGAAGGTGGAGATCTTAACTGACCACAAAAGCCTGATGTATCTCCTAGATTAAAAAGATTTGAACATGCGGCATAGTATATGTGTCAAGTTACTTAGGGAGTATGATGTGTCAATACAATATACACCAGGCAAAGCCAACGTGGTGGCGGATGCCTTGAGTAGGAAATACTCTGGACAAGAGATTTAGATTGAAGCTTATGATGAGTAGTTGGTGCGTTACTTTGAGTCCCTCGGCATTGTTTGTGTAGTAATAGGCGAGTCTAGCATGCCTCAATTGAACTAGATAGAGTTGCTGAAAGATTTATCTGATCGTATTCGGGAAGCGACCAGTGTGGATGCAGAGTTTCAGCCATTAGTGGTGGAAGCTCAAAAAGGCGAGAGTAGTGCTTGGGAGATGATTGATGGGATCTTGAGGAAGGACAGAAGGATATGTGTATCGTATTTTGACAAGCTCCGCGAGGATTTAATGTTTGAGGCCCATTTCACGAAGTACTTTATTCATCTGCGCAGTACAAAGATGTACTTCGATATGAAGAAATTCTTTGGGTGGCCTGGTTTGAAGCGGGATGTTGCTTTATACGTGAGTCAGTGTCAAACTTGTGCCATAGTGAGGGCTGAGTGTCACAAGACGGGCAGGTTCCTAAAGCATCTTCCTATCCCCAAGTGGAAATTTGATGACATCTCCATGGACTTTGTGCATGGCTTACCTCGGTCGCAGTAGGGAAATAATGTGATTTGGGTGATCGTGGATCGCTTAAACAAAGTGGCTCACTTCATCCCAAATCAGAAAGAGGACTGCATGGAAAAGCTGGTAGAACTTTACGTTCGCAATATTGTGTGGCTGCATGGGATTCCTAAGAGTATCATTAGTGATCGCGATGGACGGTTCACATCCAAAGACTGGAGATTGGTACAGAAGAGCCTGAGTACAATACTCAAGTTTAGTACTACATTCAATCCTCAAACTGATGGACAAACGGAAAGGACGAACCATACAATGGAAGATATGCTGAGAATGTGTACCCTTGACTTTGGTAAGAAGTGGGAAGATCACCTCTTCATGGTGGAGTTCACCTATAACAACAGTTTCCTGGCAAGTATAAACATGGTCCTATATGAGGCTCTGTATGGAAGGTGGTGTCGAACACCGAAGTCATTGATAGTGGCGGGAGACACCAAATGTTTGGGAAAAGGGGCGGTAACTGATGCTTGCGAGTTGGTGCGAATAATTCAAGAGCGCATGAAGGTTGCTCAGGATCGGCAAGCGAAGTATTTCAATGCTCGCCATAGAAATGTGGAGTTCGCAGTAGGCGATTGGGTATACCTAAAGATTAAGCTGTTCAAAGGCGTTTCGCGAATTCGCTGCCGAAGTTATAGAGCGCATTGGAGAAGTTTCTTACCGGTTAGCGTTGTCTGCCGAGTTGAGTGGATTACATGATGTCTTCCATGTCTCAGTTTTGAGGAAAGCCTTGCTGGAGAAGAGTGTTGTGGTCGAGTAGGCGGCGGTGTCATTCGAAGAGGAATGGAGGATGAAAGTCCGTCCTATCGGCATAGTGGATTCAAAGTTCGGCAACTGCGGAATAAAGAAGTTAAGCTCGTGAAAGTGCGTTGGGACAACTATGGGTGAGACAAGTTCTCTTGAGAGCATGAGCAGGCAATGTGGGAGAACTTCCCACAATTTTTTACTTCAGGTATGCTTTTTGTTTGAGAGCATGCTAAATTTCGAGGACGAAATTCTTTTAAGTGGGGTAGTTGTAACACCCCAGTTTTTCAGAAAGGAGCCTCTATAAGCTATCGCCCGGCGAAAATAATTAAAGCCTAGCGGTAGCTAAGCGCTCAGAGGCCAGATGCTGATGGCGTTGAGTACTAGCATGCGCATTAGCTATGTATCACTCGGCGGTAGCTTGGTATTGAGTGCGTTGAGAGGATGACATTGAGTGGTAGGCATTGAGTGAGCTACCATGCAGCGTTAGTGCTACCGTTGGCGCTAGGGCGGCCTTATTTTCTTGGCCGAGCTCTCAGGAAGCTACCGCCCGGTGGTTGTTAGTTACCGCTCGACGATAGCAGACATAAGTAGTTCCATCATTTGGCTTGTTAGCAACCTGATTTCTCTCAAACGTTGATCCTATGGATTAAGAAATTTCGTCCAAGTTCCATAAGTAAGGCGGAGAGCACCTTTCCCTTCATTTTCTTCCCATTTTGAGAGTCGACCTAGGGTTTGAGTGAGAGTGAGGAGGAGGAAGAAGATAGCATTCTTCTGCTATTAACGGAGCTTTGGAGCCTCGATCATTGATCCGAGTCGAGATCCGTGGAGAGGACTTGGAGGCGCACATTCTCATCCATGAAAAGCAAGGTCTCATTTCAAGGAAAAGGAGTCGTAAGGTAATGACACATCTCCTCTCACTATTTAGGATGTGTGCATGACATCCATGATGTTTTTGCTTTCTTTCAAGCATTTAGGCATATGATCTCTCAAGTGAGAGGGATTCGGGTTGCAATGGTTCAAGAGGAGCCATTGGGTCGATTGTGTCCTTCCCGGGCATGATATTGGACAAGAAATCCACTGTTAGTGGATTACACATTATAGGTGAAGCCGCAGTCGCGATCGTTAGTCCGACTCAGTGATGTTGTATAGCGAGCCTTAAGGATTTTGTTAGAAGTACGTTAGCGACAAGACGTCATTTGTGATGTTATTTTCCCCCTCTTTCGTGTGAATACGTGTAACCAGAATCAGACCGGGTAGAAATTAGAGTACACGCGAGTGTGCGGGGACGGTACGGTATGAATGGTGGATTAGGGTGGGAAAAAGCTTGGGATTGTTATGTGTTAAGGCGTGGTTTGTCGCTGTGGTCGACTGGCTAGTCGTGACGTGCAAGTCATGTGAGGAGAGTGTCCCGGCAAGACAAGTCCCCTTCTATGAAACTGACAAGAATGTCGAGCTTAGGACAAGCCCAGGCGATGAAGCCCATGGGCGGGTGGGGTACAGGAAGGGTTCTTAGAATCGATTTGTGTGTGAGATGGAATCTTGACGTGAGAAGTCAGAGCTTGCAGGAAAGCCTGGGTTTTGAGAACCACGAGCAGGTGGGGCCTAGGCAAGAGTTTCGTGTGGCGGCTTGTATTTCGTTTGGGGGAACTTGGAAGTACCCTTATGTTTGTAGCTTGAATGCCGATGGGGAAATTGAAAGTACCTGATTCATGATGTGTTCGAAGCATGCGTTTTAGGTTGCCTTGGGTGAAGCCCAGGTTTGCAAACATGCTGCAATGTAGGCCCCTTTTATTTTCTACTCAACATAAAAACATGTTTATTATATGAGACATCCAAACATGTTTTACTACTTTCATTGTACATGTATATTTTCATATGAAGTGCTAACCTGCAGGGTGATGGAGTGCCCCGGGGTCTGCTAGGGACAGCCGGGAGGAGTTGTGTTGGTTACATAGTTGAGGTCGGCCTTTGCTGACCCACGTTACAACCAATTTTTACAGGACAAGGATCGCAAGTAGGTGCAAGCTCGCCGACCAAAATGGCCTAAGCATTATGAAGTGTTTCATGTTGTGTAATAGCTCTGTTTGTGGAATGTGATACTTAATGCACTGTGTTTTTGGCTTGCATGCCGAGGTAGCTTAGGAGTGCTTATGCACATTGATGTTTGATGTTATTATTTGAGTCTTTGTACTCTTGACTATTGTAAGGCCTTAAGGTCGCATTGACACTTATATATTCATGCATAACTTCTAGTTTGTTCTTTTGTTTCCGTTGTGTTTAGTCTGAGTTTTGAGTTGGTACTTTATATCATCTTATAATGCCTAAACTATGACATCTGTATGTTGTGGGGCCCCAGCCTGACCCATATTACAGAGTCATTATAGGGGAGGCGTTACATTTAGCCTGAGGTAGGGTTGTTTAGCCTGAGGTAGGACTATCTTTACTCTGAGGTGTATGAGTGAGTCACACTCTGATGTTTAAGAACTTGAGGGATCTGAGGTGTAATCTGAAGGAGCTGAGTAAAAGGAAGAAGTTGGCTGAATCTATCACGTTACTAGATAAGTGGAGGGGGAAAGTGGATGTACCTTAGATAGGAGAACCACGATAAATCTTGTGTGTTGTGTATTCTTAAAACCTAAGAACTAACATCAACATACACTAAACTCATAAATTCAAGGTTGTTCAAAAAGAGTCAAATCAAACCTATTCACCCCCTATAGGTGTTTATCTACCCTTATTAAAGACTTTTATCCTTTCAACAAGAGCCTTTCTTTGCTTTATTTCATCAAGTTTGTGAAAATCGAACAGATATAATGATGAGTTTTGTGCGAGCATACAGGTACACGACCTTGTAGGTGCGAACATTGACATGAGTGGATGGGACTACGACCAGTAACGTGCGAGCAGCGACGTGCGAGCATGCGACTGCGACCATGCAGGTGCGATCAGTGACGTGTGAGAATGCAGGTGCGACTATGCAGGTGCGAGTAACATCACACGATTTCATATGAGCAAATTTGCAAGCAAAGATCATGCATAACGAGCACTCAATCTCTCTGCACCTATGAGCCTAGCGAGTATCGTCAACAAGCGAGTACACGAATAAAAAAGCAAGAATGATAATATCGTACAAAAAATCATGTATTAATCGGCGAGCATTACATTGCAAAAAAAAGTAATGATGCCTTAACTAAAGGTCCATCTACAAAAATTTCCTATGTTACATTTCTATCTGTATATATTCACACATAGGAGTTCGTCAACCTAATAGGACTCATCATCACGAGTGTCAGGCCAATACTCCTTGTCTTCGATGATGACATCCTTGTCGTCATCTTCATCATCAGCATCGTCCTCGTCATCACTATTATTGATGCTCTCTCTATTACTGATATCCTCGATGTTATTTGAGCCAGTGGTGGAGCATAGGACGTGATCAGGTGAGTTAGAATCTTTGACGAGCATGTTGGGGATGAGGTCATCCACAGTAAGATGATCGGCCTTTAGGCCAATGAAGCCCAACATCCTCAACTTGGTGAGAACGACGTCTCTCATTGCTTAAGCGATCCCGCAGCAAATAGCGGGCATCTCGTCCCTGTATAAATGGGTCTTCTTCCCCATCCCATGATAACTCCCCTCTAGCTATTGCTCAACTGGGTGAGCAGCTATGGGTCCAGGAGATCTTCAACAACCACCGAGCTAATCTCCAACTCGACAACTCAGATTTGGGTGATCACCAGCTCGATATTCGTATCAGCGAGCTCTTGCTCAAGCTCAGAAATCTTCTTTGATGTCTTGATATAGGTAGCCTATTTGTATCAACAATAACAAACAACCATTATCCATCATGTAAAGCGGAGACTAAGTCGCGTAGAGAAGTACAAGCAACCTCATAATCCTTCCACTGGACGGATTGCATCCCCAGGTTGATCGCCATCTACAAGATGATCTTCAGCACCTCTTACGACTTGAGGAGCCTCGTCGCCATATGATGGCCCAGCTCGGTAGCTCATAGGAGAGCGTAAGCTGTCTGATGGGCAAGCACCTCTACACTGAGATCTGGCATTAACTCAGCATCGGCTCGCCCATAAAGTGCAAAGGCGACATTGTAAGCCTCCCCCTTATCCTCCTAGTCTTCCGACCATGCGGTCAAGTTAGTGCTCAGAGTCATCTTGTGCTCTCCCTCCGCCCAGGACACCAACGGGCATTCAAAATCACCCTTTCTGTTACGCCCGAGGTTGTAGTTCGGGTGGAGGTACTGTGCCCCGACATCAACCGGGGATTCCCTCCTATCAAAGTGTTCGTGGGCAATCTTTGCATGCTTAATTGCGTGATCAGAGGACTTGACTTTCTCCTTCACCTTGTTTAGCATCTTTTGTGAGGATCTCTCCTTGTCGCTAGCTCCTGACTGGCCCTTAGATCCCGCGGGAGGCAGGATCTCCTCAATGTCAGCAGGTTGGTTCACCGAACCCTGGACTTTCTTCGCCGGAGGAAGTGGTTCTTGTGGAATAACGTGAGTAGCTGTATATTTGGTATAACAGTTAGTAAAGTTGCAATAACTATAAAAATCAAAATAGCGAGTATAGTAAGATCTCGCCAAGTATGATACCTTCACTAGGGAATGATGAGTCCAAGTTATATACATACTTTTGGACTAATCTGGGAAAGATTTCTCGTTGATGCACTACACTTTAGTTCCATAATTATTCATATTTGTTATTATGTCCATTCCATGTTAAGTGCACTTTTGTCACGTTTTCGGTGTGATTGCGTATTCTTTATACTTTTTCCCTACTTTGTGTCTTTCTGTGTCTGGAGAATGTGAAATGCCCATTTCGGTGGCTCTTCTATTTTTATTGCAAGTACAAGGGCCGTGTGTGTGTTCCGGGATCGTTTGGGAATGATTTCCGCCTAAGGGCCACTGATCGTGCGTTTTTACATGCATATGGTCAGTGGACTCCTTAGCGCACAACCACTGGTAGTGTGTTGTCTGTTCATCAAACCCCAAATGGTACAGGAATATTGTGCACGATCATTGGATCTATAGTGCATGACCACTGGTTGTGAGCCACTAATCGTGCGCACTATTCTCCATCTTTTCCAAGTTCTATCTGGGCAATCACACGATCATTGGTCATAGTGCGCATGACCTCTGGTCATGCGCCACTGCTCGTGCGCGTTGATTCTATTTTTCTGGAGTTCTGTCATTGCTAATCGTACGATCAGGGGATCCAATGCGCATGACTGCTGGTCGTGCGCCCCTGATCGTGTGCTCTATTTTTCTATTATAGTATTTAAACTCGTGTCCGTGAATTATTGCATCGCTCATTTCATTTTCCACCCCACTACTGCGCCTGAAGTGCTGTTTATCATCCCCGTAGGTCATCCACTCATCTCCACCCCCCCCCCCCAGAAGCTTTCTCCAGCGATCCGAAGTCATCTTCAACCGTTTGGAGAGTTTTAGGCCACCATCAGCATGCAACAGAGATCTTCCAGTGCAAGCCCTTTGGGAAAAAGGGAGAAAAGCTTGAAGGAAAGTGAAGAAGATGGAGGAAGACAAGTAGATTGACAACCCATTTGCCTTCGGAAGCAACCACGGTGAGAGTCGTGAAGTGGACTGACAACCCACCACTCTGTCCAAGAACCACGGCTAGGCTTTCCCCATTTCGATTTATTCTACCTCATCTCCATAGTAGATTGTACTATAAAGCTTGTAATGAACCTTAACTTGCTTTTATTTGTCTATGAATGAAGTAAGCTTTGGTTAATTACATCCTCTTTTGTTAGTTGTGATGCACTCGTCTCCATTGACATCCACTCACTCATGCACTAGAACCACTCTAGCAAAGGCTAGTGTTGGTGGTTGAAGAGGTGATTGCGACCCTCACTCTCTGCATGTGTGTTCACTCCATCCTCTTGCCCTTCGTACATCCGCCTCATGAAGCACGACATAGCGGCCTGCACTAGTTCCATCCACCAAGAGAAGTGGTGCTTATGACCTGCATTAGTTCTTTTTTGTTTTGATAAAATTAGGAATCGAAAACCAACCACCTTTCTTTTTTCATTTAACTCTTAGTAACGATCTTTCTATGATACTATCACGTACCCATCCTGCATTCCCTCGAGATCGACATTTCGGGATGCTATTACCAAATTATTACTTGACAGCGACCGGTGCACTTGCCGACGCATCAAGTTTTTGTTGCCGTTGCCGGGGAGTGCAGGCGTAAGTGATCTTGGTTGTCGAAGGTTGTTACTCGGGAGTCGTTATTTTTGATTTTTTTTTGTTTTGTTGTCATCTCTAGTGTATTCAGAGGCAAGGATCGGGAGAGTTGCTTGCCTACGATCCTGAAATAGAGAGGACCGCTCGAGCATGGAGGCATACCGCAAACGCTCGGATAGATATGGATCACAATCTAATTCAGGTTGGAGGCAATGGAAGAGGAGAAGAGCCCATCTTTGGGCCAAACTTTGATGAGAACATTGGAAACTTGCAGGGACAGCCAATGCATAAGGCTGGTCCGAGAGGGAATGGAGCTGCTGCTGGAGTGCATCATGTAGATGAGAATGAGGTAAATAGGTCGAGGCCTCTCACGATGAGAGATTATACTACCCCCACTATTGGGAGTGTGTATCTAGCGTTTTGGCCGGCCATCCCTAATCTGCAATTTGAAATCAAACCCGTCATTGTGAACATGATACGCAGCAACGCTCTGTTCTTCGGGTTGCCGAGTGAGGACCCACACATACATCTCTCAGAATTTTCTGAGATATGCGGGACCTTCCGTTACGGCGGGATACCCGATGAAATGGTGAAGATGAAGTTATTCCTATTTTCAATGCGTGATAAATCCAAGGCGTGGCTGCACAGCTTACCTCCGGGAGTTTCCACAACGTGGGATGCCTTAACGGTGTGATTCCTGGAGAAGTTCAATCTAGTATACAAGATTTTGAACCTGCACCGGGAGATTGGTAACTTCCTCCAGTTCGATCAGGAGAGCCTGGCGGAGGCGTGGGAATGCTTCATTGACTTGCTGTGGAAATGCTCAAACCATGAGTTTCAGCCTTGGAACTTGGTGGGGCAGTTCTACTTTGCCATTGAGCCTAATTATAGGGCTATGATTGAAGCCGCTGCAGGAGTGAAAGATTGGGGATAGATCTAATATACTCTAGAGGGAGGTGAATAGAGTAAGTTAAAACTTTTTGGCTATAAAAATATTTATCAGAGAAATAAGTGATAATAGTAGTAGTATAAAAAGAAATGGAAACTAAGCTAAACTACACTATCACAGCATAGCAAAACAAAGAGAAAATGAACAACCAGACAACACAAGAATTTTATAGTGGTTACCCAAACTAGGTACATCCACTCTTCTACCACCCTTGGTAGGAATCCACTATCAGGTTTTTGATCAGGTGACTTCTACCACAAGATCTATTTACAGTGAGATCTCACAACCCTTTAGGCTTTTGATCAGGTGCCCAAAAAACAACAATAAACTTTTGAAGGGAGTTAATAAACCCTTTTTATAGGAGGTTAAGAGAGTTGATGGTGTCTTCTCTTTTCTCTATTCAACAAAGAAGACTCGGTGGATTTCTATTGTCAAAGCTCCTTCTAAAATGTTGAGATGTTCAGAAAGCCTGGAGCCTTGCTTAGGGTGTAGGTCTTCAGCCTTGTCTTGTTGAATTCCTGGAACTTGTAGATAGATCTAAAGTTGTTGTCCTTTAGGATTCTTGGAGTAGAAGTTAAAGAAGATGCCTGATATAAGATTGATGTTCTTCTTCAATCTTCTGAAAGATCAAGGGGAAAACAGAAAGTTTTCAGCACAGAGAAGAAGCAGATATTATTCAGTATATTTCTGTTTCTCTTCTCTATATCACTTCTTGTGTTTTGTATTATGTGTATTGTCACTGTGTAGCTTTTTTCTTGCTTGCTTGTATCACATAGGTTTTGTTGTCTGAAAGAAAATTCTCTTATATATTTTGCTGTCAAATTCTCCTGTTGAATTTTGAATTCCAAGCATTAATTGCTAACTAATTCTGGAGAATGAAACGGCTGGAATATATTCTTGAATGAGTTTCCCCAATTATCCCATTAAAAATAAGAAAGCTATTAACTCTGATGAAATCCATAATTAATGCTGCCAAGAGTGGCTATATTCTTGAGAATATAAGTATTAATTGCTCAGAGAATTACTGCTAAATAATATAAGAAATTGGGGACAGAAAGAAGAAAAACTTATCAATCTGACTCGGGATAGAAATCATCGACCTCTGGGTTGAATTCATCGACTGGAGTTCCAAGTTCGTTGAGCTGAGAAATCCTGTTTGTCGACCTGAGCTCAGCGAACTACAAATTAGAAATATCATGCCAATTCTGCACTCCAAGTTCGTCGAGCAGAGAATCTATCTTTGAGGAAGAGATCGTCGACCTGAGCTCGAATATCGTCGAGCTCAACCCAGAGAAAGATTTTTGAGTTTGTCGATCTGCGATCGACGATCATCGAGCTGAGTTCGAAGAACTTCGAACTAATAATCTGAACTTTGAATTCTTCTAAGTCTTGAGTCTACTGAAGTTCTCTGCAGGCTGTTCCATGAAGATTGATACTAATGACTAGTCTAAACTCTAGGACTAACAGACTTGACACTAGCTATACAAAGTGGGTCAAACATCCTAATTAGTGAACCTAGCCCAAGTTCAAACTAGGGATCCAAGAATATCCAACTATTTGTGTGAGGTCACTAATACAAACAAAAGAAAACACTCACAAAGCAAAATAAAAGATATCTGGCAGAAAATAAAGATCTAGCAGATATATGTACAACATGTGCATTATGATTAAACACAAAATAGTTCAGAAAACAAACTAAACAAGCAGTTATTTGTTTTTCCTGGACTTCTCTTTCTCAGCTTTGTCAGATGGTTGCCTGAAAATGATTTCTCTATTAGGGTATGTTGCTTTGCTCTGAGACATGGTCATGTCAGATGCTCCAATAATATCACAAAAAGTATCCCTTGGTAATATAGCTTCAGGATGGAGACTCATATAATCATCTACATTGAAATATTTGTTGGCATTATTGTACCTTTTGAGCTCTTCATTTTTGTATGAGGACATGGTGGAGTACTGAGATGGATCCTTGCCTTCTGCTTTTGCTTTATTGATCAGAGAAAGTCCAATTAATTCTTGAAATCTGGCTATTTTAGCAGTGGGTTCTTGTTCAGGATCTACAAAAGGAATTGGAGGGGATACTGGACTTTTGGGACTGGTGTCCTTCTTTGAATCATCAAGAGATACTGAAGTACTTTTCTATTCTGAAGATGGAGGAGGGTTGCTCTTTGAAGATTGTTGTTGTTGATCACTGCTGCCTTGAAAACTAGGCTTGGAGTGTCTTTGATAAGTCTTAGTGACTGGAGCTGATCTATGAGTGATACTTCCAGAAGCCCCGGCTGATGGAGGAGGAGGAGGGTCTTTCCTAAAGTGCTTGGGAGGAGACTTGTACATTCTTCTCCACTTCCTTTCTTTTTGCTCATTCTTAGACAACCACATCCATTGTGGCATCCTAGGGTAAGGTGTAATCTTTTGCAAAATGTAGTAAGGTGTGTCATGAGATGGATTGGGCTAGGGAACAGCCTTGGGAACAACTTTCATTTTCTTAACTATCTTCTTCTTAACTTTAGGATCGTTAGAATCTTCAGAGTCATCATCATCATTGTCTTTAGAGGATTCAGGAGGATTATCGTACATATCATCAATCTCCTTCAAGGCTTCCTTAGAAATTTGCTTTTTAGCTTGAGGTTGCAATTGAGATTCTAAAACTTCTGGTACAGCAATACTTTCAGAAATAGTCTAATTTTCTTCTTCTGTATCTGCAAGTATGATATCATCCATGTTTAGTAAAGGACTGTCATCCATTTTGTAAATTGGAGGAGAGATAGCCTTGGTAGCTGATTCTGTGACTGGCTCATTGACTGCAAAACAGGCCTTCAACAGCTTTACAACCTCAGGGCTTATGGGAGGAGTATAGAAAACTATAGCCATAGAATTCTCTAGACAAACTCTTGGTAAGTAATTTATATAAGCAGAATCAAATGAATTCAATAAACTGAATAAATCTACTGTGGGATTGACAAAGCAGTCACCAACATTCAAAATTTCTGGAAGATCTGCTGGCTCAACTGTACAACTCATATCAATCTCAACTTCCTCAACTTTTGTATTCATATATACATATGCATCTCCTTCTATATCCAACTGTACATCTGCTGCTACTACTGCTAGACGAGAGAGCACTAGAACTTCTTCATTGGATATCTCCCCCTGCCTGGTTTCAAAGGGTCCTGAAGCCAGGACCCGAGAAGAAGAAGGGACGGTGGGGGCAACACCAATGAGAGTAGAGAGAGGAAATGGAATTAGTAAGATGTTGAATAGCCTCTGCTATGAGATTTCTGAGGATAGGAGTGATGAGCTCCAAGAGAGTTGAGATGGAAGGGCAATGCAATTGTACAAACTCAGAGGGTGTCTCAGTGGATACAGATGGATGGATGGAAGAGGATGAAGGAAAAGGAGTGGTGTCAGTCATAATTTCATCTGTGGATGATGGTGTGTGGATGGGAGATGATGATAAAAAATCAAAAGATGGAATGGATAGAAGGTTGGTGAGTGGTATGTCAACAAGGTGTTGTGGTAATGGGGATGAAGGGGGTTAGTTGTGCTCTGGAGATTGAATTGGTGTTGGGTGATGCACTGGAGAGACAGGTGGTGTTGGAGCATGAATTTGTGATGTGGATGGTTATTGGTGGGGAGTAGATGAAGGAATTAGAACTTGTGGAGGAGTAGGTTGGAATCTGGATGGAGGGAATGATATCTTCTGCAGGTGGGGGATTAGCTGTAACAGCTCTTGTATCCTCAGAGGTTCGGGAAAAGGTTGAAGCCTTAGATGGCTTAGAGATGTTTCTCTCCCATATTCCAAACAAGGCAAGGGTTAGCCTTTTGGAAGAATTTATGAATATGGCCTGGGAGACCAGGGATTCAGATGCTTTTTCCTGAAGGAAAATTTCAAGTATTCTTCCAAAACAAACTTCATTCTTACTATTCTTCTTTATTATCAAATCAAACAAAATCCTTGCCCAATTCACTACTTTCTTATTCACTACAGCACAAATTACCAGAAACTTGTGCCTGGTAATGTAGTCATGGGCAGTATGCTTGCCTAGCAAGACTTCTCCCATAACATCGGCTAAAAACTTATATTCAGCAGATAAGTTTTTCTTTAACAATTTATTAGGATTCTCACCAGTATGACCCATTTTATTTAGCATATCATCAAAGTAAGCACTATCAATCTCAATATCTTCATCAACATTAACTAAACCAAAAATTTCAGTTAGAACTGCGGGAGAAAGAGAGACTTGATTACCAGAGATTGTTCCTGTCATTGAGTCGGCATCAGGAGCAGTAGAAGTAAACACACATTCTCTAATCTTAGTCGTGGCTATCTTTATCCTGGTAGTCATGAATTTCTTCAACTATTGTTCGTCAAACAAGTGTAGTATGTCGATGAATATCTAATCAGAATTTTGAAAGGATTCAAAGTCGATATCAGATCTTGTGTCAAAATTCATTCCGGAAAGAGAACTCGTTGGAATCGCCATTATTTCCTACAAAAATGAAAACAGAGATCAAGTGCAAAGGGAACAGAAAGCGCGGGATGGAGCTCGAAGAAAACCTAGTCATATGGTTTTCAGAATATGAAGCATAGACTTCGTCCTGTGAAATAAATAAAATTCTTCGATCTGAGTTCGACAAAATATTTTATTGACAAAAGAGTTCGTCGATCTCAGTCTGAAGAAGGGAAAAGTTTTCATTGTTCTCGGGTCGACGAAAATTTTCTGAAGCAGTATCATCGATCTCCGTTTGACGAATAAGACTTCACACAGAGATTTCGTCGATCTCTGGTCGATGAATTTTCTCAAGACCTTTTCTCAGTTTGTCGATCCCCATTCGATGAACTGTGATAAATTCTTTGACCTCAGAAAAAAAAGTTAAATTAATGCTTCCCCATTTATCATACCTAGTTGACTTAGAAAGAACAGATGTTTCTTTTCATCCAAAGGTTTGGTGAAGATGTCTGCCTTTTGTAAATCAGTAGAGACAAAGGGAAGATTAATTTTATTTTTGTCTACACACTCTCTAATGAAATAATGTCTTACATCTATATGTTTAGTTCTACTCTGATGCACTGGATTCTGTGCAATGGAAATTGCACTAGTATTATCACAAGTAGAGTTAATTATTTAAGTTGACATCATAATGTAGGAGTTGGTTCTGAATCCACAGCATCTGTGAACAACGACTGCCATCTGCTATGTACTCAGCTTCTGCTGTTGAAGTAGATACAGATGTTTGCTTCTTATAATACAAGGACACTAGCATATCACCAAGGAACTGACATGTCACTGATGTGCTCTTTCTGTCAACTCTACATTCAGCAAAGTCAGCAACTGAGTATCCAGTCAACTCAAATTCTGACTCAGTTGGATACCAGAGTCCTAAATATGGGCAACTCTTTATATATCTCAAAATTATTTTTAGGAAAATAAGGTGAGATTCTTTAGAGTTCCCCTGGAACCTAGCACAAAGACATGTAGCAAACATGATGTCTGGTCTACTTGCTGTGAGATACAATGGGGACCCAACAATAGCCCTATATAGTTTCTGATCAATAGGTTTCCCATGTTCATTAGAGTCAATCACAGCATTAGCAGCCATAGGTGTTCTCTTAGCTGAGGCATCAGCCATCCCAAAATTATTTATTAGCTCCTTAGCATATTTGGATTGGGATAAGAAGATGCCATCAGGTGAGTACTTCACTTGGAGACCAAGGAAGTTGGAGAGTTCACTCATGCTACTCATTTCAAACTTGGAATGCATAAGGTCAGAAAATCTTTTGCATAGTTTGAAATCAGTAGAACCAAATATAATGACATCTACATATATTTGTACTAAAAAGATTTTATCATGATGATGCTTTATGAACAAAGTCCTATCTACAATGCCTATAGAAAAGTTATGTTCTAAGAAAAAACAAGCTAAGGTTTCATACCAAGCTTTTGGAGCATGCTTTAGACCATAGAGAATCGTATGCAATTTAAAAACATAAGAGGGATGAGATGGAGAGATAAAACCTGGTGGCTGTTCCACATAAACCTCTTCTTTAAGTTCATCATTTAAGAATGCACTCTTAACATCCATTTGGTATACTGTGAACTTCTTGTAGGCTGCATAAGCTAGGAATATTCGAATAGCTTCAATTCCTGTAACATGGGCAAAGGTCTGATCATAATCAATGCCTTCCTCTTGTCTATAGCCTTGTGCTACTATCCTTTCCTTGTTCTTGATGATAAGACCTTGAGCATCTAGTTTTTTTCTAAATACTCATTTAGTTACAATGACTGGGTAGTCTTTTGGTCTTGAAACTAAATCCCAAACTCTACATCGCTTGAACTGGTTGAACTCCTCTTGCATTGCAATAATCCAGTGTGGATCTTGCTCAACATCTTTTATGGATTGGGGCTCAGTTTGAGATATGAAGCAGGCATGCATCATTTCCTGTTGGAGTTGATGCCTTGTCTGCAAACCCACTGATATATCTCCAATCACTTGAGATGCAGGGTGATCTCTAAGTGTGACTAATTCAGTAGGAGGAGTTGATTCAGCAACAGCTTGGGGAAATAATTCCTCTTGTGGAATTATGGTAGCTGTTGTTGGCTCTTCACTATGTTCAGTGACATCATCTTCACTGCCTTCAACAACATGTGGAGAAGGATGTGTAACAACCTCATTGGTAAGGGTCAACTCATCTAACTTCTCACATAGATATGGTTCCTTCAAAGTCTCACTGGTAGAAGGAATCTTCTCCTTGTAAAACATATTAGTTTCATCAAAAGAAATATGAATAGATTCTTGTATTTTCATAGTTGATTTATTATAAATCCTATAAGCCTTGCTGATTTGGGAATATCCAAGAAAAATTCCTATTTCAGCTTTGGCTTCAAACTTTCTAATGTATCTCTTGTCATTATTATGAATGTAGCAAATACAGCCAAAAATTCTAAAATAATCTACTTTAGGATTCTTCCCTTTGAGTAGTTCATAGGGGGTCTTGCTATTAAGCTTGTGAATCAAACTTCTATTCAGTATATAGTTTGTTGTGCTTACAGCCTCTGCCCAAAAGGATAGGGGCAAGTAAGCATCTGCAAGTAATGTGCCTGCAGCTTCAATTAGGGTCCTGTTTTTCCTTTCAGCTACCCCATTTTGTTCAGGAGTTCTAAGAGCAGAGAAGCAATGTCTGATACCTTCCTTCTCATAGAATTCTTTCATGGGAAGAGAGTCAAACTCAGTACCCTGATCACTTTTGATCAATGCAACTGGAGTAGAATACTCAATCCTTATTCTCTTAAGAAAGTCTGTGAGAACCTTAAAGTTGTCAGACTTATTTCTCAAAAAGAACACCCAAGTGAACCTAGAGAAGTCATCAACTATCACTAAGGTATAAGACTTCCCTCCTAGGCTCTGTACAGCAATGGGTTCAAAGAGATCCAAATGGAGCAAATACAGAACCCTAGGTGAATCACTCTTATTAAGTGACTTAAAGCTATTTTTAGTTTTCTTGCCTAACTGACAAGCCCTGTAAAGGCTTTCCTTCTTGTAGGGGCAAGAGGGCAATACTCTATCAGGGTCGTCCCTAGAGAGTTTATCAATGTTTTTCAAGTTGACATGTCCTAATCTCCTATGTCAAAGCTAATTATTATTGCATGTTTGATTAAATAGACATATTTCAGTTTTAGCAGATTTAAAGTTAACTACATAGATGTTTCCTACTCTAGTTACTATTAATACAACTTGGTTATCTACTAAGGTTATAAAACAAGAGGTTTTATTAAATGATACCTGAAACCTTTCATCAAATAATTGACTTATGGATATCAGGTTGCGCTTTAGTCCACTTACATATGCTACCTTCCTGAAAGTGACAACTCCAATTTTGACCTTTCCATAGCCTTCACTTTGGCCATAGTTGGAGTCACCAAATATTACTTTTGGTCCTAGCTTAGACTTGTAGTTGATTAGATTGTCTTTGCTGCCAGTCATATGCTTTGAACAGCCACTATCTAGATACCACTGTTGCTCTATGGTGGGAAAGTCTTTCACCTGCAATGAAACAAATTAGCTATTATTGACCCAGGATATCTTGGGTCATTATTTATTTACATAATTAAAACTGGAGATATAAGAGTATTCAGGTTGATTTTTATAACCTAGGGGATGGTATCTTATTTGTGGAATTTTCCACTAGGTGAATGGATTAACATATTCTCTTGGTTGATTAAATGATCTGTAAGAATTAAGATTTCTGTTTTTTTGAACTGGGGTGGATGAATTCTGGTATGTTCGTAGAGCTGAGGTCGAAGAATTGGGATGAGTTCGTCGAACTCCGCTCAAAGAATTGAAGTAATCATTCTCTGTGCTCCAATATCGTCGATCTCCACTCGACGAACCATACTGGTTTCGTCGATCGTAGTTCAAAAAATAATTATAATAAAAATTTGTGTTCGGAGTTCATCGAGTTGAGTTCGACGAACTGTATACATTTCGTCGATCTGAGTTCGATGAAATATGCTGAACATTGTTATAGTTATACTTCTTCTTGTTCTTTCTCTTTTTCTTATTTTTCTGTTTAAATTCTGTTAGCTTAATATCATTACTTTCTCTTTACCTTTTTCAGAAATGAATTTAATTGGAGTTGTTAGTATGTTCTTCTGAATTAATGGGGGTTGGCTTGATCAAGCACATAAACTCATTTTGCCATTAAGTCTAGCATTCACTGTGCTTGTGATGTCCATCAACTTGATGCTTCTCCCATTTAGAGATTCTTCAAGTTACCTTGCCTCAGACAATTCAGTTCTTAATGAGATGATTTGTACATTGGCTAAAGTTAATTCAACTTTCAGTTTAATGTTTTCAGAAATGAAATTACCTTGTTCAGTCAGTTTTTCTATAACTGTTTTAATTTCTTTCTCAGAATTTATCAAATCAATATACGATGATTTAAATTCAGTTCTAAAACTATCTGAATTGAAATCAAAAGAGGACAGTACCTGATCTGCCTCAGATTCAGATGGTTCTTCATTGCCTGACTGCTCAGCTTCTGATAGTCTGCCTGATGCATCAATAGGCATCAAACAAATCTCCTTTGCTTTAGCGTCATGTTCATCTTTATTGGAGCCGGAAGATGAGGATTCATCTTTAGTTTCACTCCAGGTTTCAGCAACAAATCCTTTCTCCTTCCTTTTATGCTTGCTGGAGGAGGGCTTACTGTAGTACTGCTTCTTGGGCTCCTTTTCTCTTCTTCTATCCTTCTTTTGGTTCTCTGGACACTCTGATATGATGTGTCCTGGCTTCCTGCAACCAAAGCAGACAATTTCTTTAGTTGGGGTTTTATCATACCTTGGCTTGTCATCTTGTCTAGTTGACTTCCTTCTGAAATCCTTCTTGGCCATCTTGTAGAATCTCTTGGCTAAGAGACTCAGAAGTTCTTCACTAGCTGATGGAGCTTCTATTTCATCTAAAGCTTTGAATGCTATGTTTTGCTCCTTTTTAGCTGATGATTGAGTCTTCTACTCAGCAGCTTCTCTAGTCTTCATTAACTATTCATAGGACTTGAGCTTTCCTAGTAAAGATTAAGTGGAGATCTTATTCAGACTTCTTGCCTTCTTTATTGGCGAGATTATGGAATCTCATGAGCTGGGGAAGCACATGAGGATTTTATCATTGACCTCTTTGAGCGTTATGTCCTTATCCAGGGTTTTTAGCACATTGATGATTGAGCTGAGTCTTTTATACATGTCACTCACTGACTCTAACTATTCTTTCTTGAAGTTCTCATATTGAGAGATGAGATTTGATCTTCTATCTTTCCTCTCATCTACAGATCCAGCAACCATCTAGTTTAGAGAATCCTAGATAGCCTTAGCTGAGGTGCACTCTGCCACTTTATGTAAAAGGTCATCTGACATTGTTTGAGCCAAAATGTTCATAGCCTTGACATCATCTATCTTGGCCTTCTTTTGTGCATCTATCCACTCAAGTGGTGGAACAGCATGAGTGCTGGAAGTTGCAGTAGATGTAGCCTCTGGAATTGGTGGTCCTGTCAAAATAGAATTAAAAATATCTTCATCAATAGAGTTCATATATAATTTAATTCCTGCCTTCCAGATAACAAACTTGTTCAGATTGCAAACGGGATGTCTGGTGCTTGCATAATACTTGTTCTGTGCCATGATATGAAATAACCAAAATAACTAAGGAAAGAGAAATCAGATTTATTAGGGATCTGTTGTTCAAGTGTTAGCTTGAGAAACCAAAGGAACCTCCTCTAATACCAATTGAAAGATAGGGGATAAATCTAATATACTCTAGAGGGGGGGGGTGAATAAAGTAACATTAAACTTTTTGGCTATAAAAAGATTTATCAGAGAAATAAGTGATAATAGTAGTAGTATAAGAAGAAATTGAAACTAAGCTAAACTACACTATCACAGCACAACAAAACAAAGAGAAAATGAACAATAAGACACAACAAGAATTTTATAGTGGTTCCCTAAACTGGGTACATCCACTCTTCTACCACCCTGGTAGGAACCCACTATCAGGTTTTTGATCAGGTGACTGCCACCGCAAGATCTATTTAGAGGGAGATCTCACAACCCTTTAGGCTTTTGATCAGGTGTCAAAAAACCAACAATAAACTTTTGAAGGGAGTTAATAAACCCTTTGTACAGGAGGTTGAGAGAGTTGATGGTGTCTTCTCTTTTCTTTATTCAACATAGAAGACTCAGTGGATTGCTATTGTCAAAGATCCTTCTGAAATGTTGAGATGTTCAGAAAGCCTGGAGCCTTGCTCATGGTGTAGGTCTTCAGCCTTGTCTTGTTGAAATCCAGGAACTTGTAGACAGATCTAGAGTTGTTGTCTTTGAGGATTTTTGGACTAGAAGTTAAAGAAGACTCCCGATATAAGATTGATGTTCTTCTTCAGTCTTCTAACAGATCAAGGGGAAAACAGAAAGTTTTCAGCACAGAGAAGAAGCAGATATTCTTCAGTATATTTCTACATCTCTTCTCTGTATCACTTCTTATGTTCTGTATTCTATGTATATCACTGTGTAGCTTTTTTCTTGCTTGCTTGTATCGCACATGTTCTGTTGTCTGAAAGAATATTCTCTTATATATTCTGCTGTCAAATTCTCCTTTTGAATGTTGAATTACAAGCATTAATTACTAACTAATTCTTGAGAATGAAATGACTGGAATATATTCTTGAATGAGTTTTCCCAACTGTCTCATTAATAATAAGCAAGCAATTAACTCTGATGAAATCCATAATTAATGCTGCCAAGAATGGTTATATTCTTGAGAATGTAAGCATTAATTGCTCAGAGAATTAATGATAAATAATATAAGAAATTGGGGACAGAAATAAGGAAAACTTATCAATTTGACTCGGGACAGAAATCGTCGACCTCTGGGTAGAATTCGTCGACTGGAATTCCAAGTTCGTCGAGCTGAGAAATCCTATTCGTCGACCTGAGCTCTGTGAACTACAAATTAGAAATATCTTGCCAATTCTGCGCTCCAAGTTTGTCGAGCAGAGAATCTGTCTTTGAGGATGAGATTGTCAACCTGAGCTCGAATATCGTCGAGCTCAACACAAAGAAAGATTTCTAAATTCGTCGATCTGCAATGGACGATCGTAGAGCTGAGTTCGAAGAACTTTAAACTAATAATCTGAACTCTAAATTCTTCTAAGTCTGAGTCTAATGAAGTCCTCTGCAAGCTGGTCCATGAAGATTGATACTAATCACTAGCCTAAACTCTAGGACTAACAGACTTGACCATAGCTATACAAAGTGGGTCAAACATCCTAATTAGTGAACTTTGCCCAAATTCAAACTAGGGATCCAACAAGGAGGCTCATTGATGAACATTACACCGGATGATGCCCTTAGGCTTTTACAAGATACAGCCTCACACAGCATATATTTGACTGCTGGGAGAAATACCCAAAGGAATAACTGTGGAATATTTACTCTTAGATCGGTTGTACCAACTGCAACACATGTCATGGAAATCTCTTGCCAAGGATGTGGGGGGACGGCGATCACACATATGAATTCCTCGGAGATGAACTGTCTGGTGAGCTGAATAATCTAAATATGAATGAATCTGTGAATTTCATTGTTAACCAAAATAGGGGTGTGTTGGAACCCTACTTCTGATTTGGGCAAGGATCATTATTAGGTTTGTTTAGATTGACCCATCATGTATAGCCAGGGTCATGGTTGTGTTCTAGATTCTAGTCCAAGTCAATCAACATCACATGGACCAGCCTTCAACAGTTTGCCAAAGACTTAGCCAGATTGTGTCGACACCAGACGAAAGTCTGTGTCGACACCAGACAGCAATTGTGTCGACACTTGGGAAAGGTTGTGTCTATACTTGAGAAAGATTGTGTCGACACCAGAAGAACTTATGTCAACACACAGATCATCTGTCGACACCAACTGTGTCGACACCAGAAGTAACGGTGTCGACACACAGCAATTGTGTCGACATCAACTGTGTCAACACCAACAGCAATTGTGTCGACACATAGGATTTGTGTCGACACATTCCACAAAAGCTGTGTCGACACTAGAAGCTAAAGAAGAACTGTTGACTCAGCTCGACGACTGCAAGCCCAGGTCGACGAATTCTGTGCAATCAGTTACAGTTGGCAGATTTAATTACAGTCAATATCCAGGCCTATTTATTTATAGTTGGCAGATTAAATTAAGGATTAATTACAGTTAGAACATTTAATGTTGAACATTCCCTATAGGAAAAAGGCGTTCAAAGGCAACATTAAATGGGGCAGTTACAGAAGATTAATTCAGGAATAATTCCCAAGGCATCTTCTATTCTCGTGAATGCTTCTGCCATCTTTAAGATTAATGAATCCAAATGTTTGAATCAGACATAAGAGATTTACAGAAAGACAGAAAGAAAAACATAGAGCACTGCAGCAAATAATAACAAGACAGTGAACAAGAACACGGTAAAGTCTTTTCAGTTGACAGAAGAAGAAGAGAAACTTTACATCAATCAATATACACAAAGTTCTTCATCTGCTGCAGGCTTCTCAAGAGACACAAAATCAATATCAGTCTAAGAAGCTTGTTGGAGACATCATCAATTTGAAGGCCTATCACCCTGAAGCAAAGCTCCATCTTCCTGAACCATTCAACATCTCAGGGGGAGCCCTTTTGCTAACATTATATCCACTAAAGTCTTCTCTTAGACTATTGACAGAGAAGACAATATCACTCTTTCCTTTTCCTGTATAAAGGGTTATACCTCCATTCAAAAGTTAACCCACTTGGTTTCAAGTCTCCTGACCAAAAGACTTGAGGACTAGTTTTTGTGCACCTGATCAAAAGCTCATTGGTGTTAGGCACCTGATCAAAAATCTGAGTGGATTCCTACCAGGGTGGTTGAAGAGTGGATGTACCCAGGTTGGGGAACCACTATGATCCCTGTGTCTTCTGTGTTGCTTGATTTCTTTTCTTTACTTTTGTGATGTGATTTTCTTCCTATAGCATATATATTTAACTCTAACTATTGTAAGTTAAGATCTATCCCCCATCTTTTAATTGGTATCAGAGCCAGGTTATTTTGGTTAGCCAGGTTATTTTGGTTAGCCAGGTTATTTTGGTTAGCCAGGTTATCATAACCCTATTTCTTGGTTATCTATTTGGTTGTACAGGCTAACACCTGAACCAAAATGATCTGTTAGATCTTATACATCTTTAGAGTTTATCATGGCACAAAATGAAGATTTTTCAAGCACCAGACCTCCTATATGCAATCTTGATAAGCTTGCACTATGGAAGACAAGGAATAGATTTTATATGAACTACATTGATGAAAATGTTTTTAATTTCATTTTGACAGGACCAACTCAACCACAGGAAACAACAAGTACCAATACTGTTCCATCATCTCAATGGATAGATGCCCAGAAAAGGCTGAAGATTGCTGATGCACAAGCAATGAACATTCTTCCACAATAAATGTCTGATGACATTTTTCAGGAAGTTGTTGAATGTTCATCTATAACAGACATGTGGGACTCCCTCACAGCAATGGCTGCTGGATCAACTAAAGAAAGAAACCTTAAAGCTGAAACCTGGAGTGACTCTGATGCTTCATCTTGCACAACTGAAGATGAAGAAGAGGTAAGAGCAAGAGAATTTTGCTTAATGACAATAAATGCCTCCTACAGCAACCTTGATGAAGAATCAGACTCTGATGAAGAATCAGAATGTGAATCAGAAGAAGATCGGGTAATCTCTACCCTTGATCTTTCATCAGAAGAATTTCAAACTGATTTTAAATTATTGTGTGAAGATTTGATTCAATCTGAGAAGGAATAAAACTTCTCAGAGAGAAACTAACTACTGTATCTACTGAAAATATAAAACTCAAAGAAGATTTAATGAATGCTCTTGAACAAATAAGTCTCTTAGAATCAATTAAAGGAAAAGAAAGATTAGAGGATATAGATGAAATTACTGAAGAATTGCAAAAAAAAAAATTTTGTTCAAAATAATTCGTCGAACCGAGATCGACGAAAACAACACCATTCGTCGAACAAAGCACCACGAACAATGAACAAAGATTTCAATCTTAATTAGTCAGGAATCTATACTCGACGAAATAAATATGTTTCGTCGAACAGAGATCGACGATCTCAATACCATTCGTCGAACTCAGGTCGACGAAATTACTTTAATTCGTCGAACTCAAAATTTCAGAGCAAAAATTTTAACTTATTTCAAAATCATAATCAACATTTTACAAATCCTTTTACTGAATGGATAATCCCTCCTAGAAAATATCATCCACTTGGTTATCATAATCAACCTGGATATTCTTTTATTTCTAATTATTATAAAAGAGAACCAGGACCCAAGGTAATTTGGGTCCAGAATTCCTAACCTCTCTTTGCAGTACAAGACATGCCTTATAACAATGGAGCAATGGTATTTGATAGCAATCAAAGCTATAGTCTCAACCAATATAAAGGATACATCAGTGGTTGTATAGTGAGAAATTGTTTGAAAGGCTACAGTAGTAGAGAGAGACTGATTATTCTAACAGATTATAAAGTCTACTCAGATTTGGGGCAAGAAATGTATGCAAGGAAACGTTATTAAGGGAAGATTATTTGATTGCTTGGAAGGATGCAGCAATAGCTTTAGTTTTATTTATTTTATTTTAAAAGCACCCATGTATATCTGCTAAAAGTTCTTATAAATCAAGCAGATTGTTTTTTCTTTGCATCTTAATTTATTTTTATGCAAATAGTATCCTTACCCAAATAGGGGGAGATTGTTGGAACCCTAGTTCTGATTTGGTCAAGGATCACTATTATGTTTGTTTAGATTGACCCATCATGTATAGCCAGGGTCATTGTTGTGTTCTAGAGTCTAGTCCAAGTCAATCAACATCACGTGGACCAGCCTTCAATAGTTTGCCAAAGACTCAGCCAGATTTTGTCGACACCATAAGAAAGTCTGTATCGACACCAGAAAACAATTATGTCGACACTTGGGAAAGGTTGTGTCGACACTTGGGAAAGGTTGTGTCGATACTTGAGAAAGATTGTGTCGACACCAGAAGAACTTGTGTCGACACACAAATCATCTGTCGACACCAATTACGTCGACACCAGAAGCAACTGTGTCGACACACAGCAATTGTGTCGACATCAACTGTGTCGACACCAACATCAATTGTGTCGACACACAGGATTTGTGTTGACACATTTCACAGAAGTTGTGTCGACACTAAAAGCTAAATAAGAGCTGTTGAATCAACTCAACGACATCAAGCCCAGGTTGACGAATTCTTTGCAATCAGTTATAGTTGGCA
Organism: Platanthera guangdongensis; assembly: GCA_039583875.1. Classification (NCBI taxonomy): domain Eukaryota; kingdom Viridiplantae; phylum Streptophyta; class Magnoliopsida; order Asparagales; family Orchidaceae; genus Platanthera; species Platanthera guangdongensis. The sequence goes on along the minus strand of CM077156.1, from coordinate 93,956,602 downwards.
GAATTAATTATAGTCAATATCCAGGCCTATTTATTTACAGTTGGCAGATTAAATTAAGGATTAATTACAGTTAGAACATTTAATGTTGAACATTCCCTATAGGGAATAGCCGTTCAAAGGCAACATTAAATAGGGGAATTACAAAAGATTAATTGAGGATTAATTCCCATGGCATCTTCTATTCTCGGGAATGCTTCTGCCGTCTTCAAGATTAATGAACCAAATGTTTGAATCAAACATAAGAGATTTACAGAAAGACAGAAAGAAGAACATAGAACACTGCAGCAAATAATAACAAGACAGTGAACAAGAACACAGTAAAGGCTTTTCAGTTTACAGAAGAAGAAGAGAAACTCTACATAAATCAATATTCACAGAGTTCTTCATCTGCTCCAGGCTTCTCAAGAGACAAACAATCAATATCAGTCTAAGAAGCTTGCTGGAGACATCATCAATCTGAAGGCCTATCACCCTGAAGCATAGCTCCATCTTCCTGAACCATTCAACATCTCAGGGGGAGCCCTTTTGTTAACATCATATCCACTAAAGTCTTCTCTTAGACTATTGACAAAGAAGACAATATCACTCTTTCCTTTTCCTGTATAAAGGGTTATAACTCCCTTCAAAAGTTAACCCCCTTGGTTGTAAGTCTCCTGACCAAAAGACTTGAGGATTGGTTTTTGAGCACCTGATCAAAAGCTCATTAGTATCAGGCACCTGATCAAAAATCTGAGTGGATTCTGTTGGGACCTATGTCCACATTAACCCAGATTTGATGAAGTCATCTGGAAATAAGATGAATTAGGTTGTATTTGATGCTTTGTTTGAGTTATGTGGTTGCAGGATTCCAATAGGAAGTGTAGACCAATGTCAGTCTACAATGGGTCACCAAATACAGGACCATACAATGTAATCCCTCATTGTATGACCCAAGGTATTGACTCATGTGTAGCCTCTCTATTGGGATACACTTCATATTCAAGCACTTGGACTATGTGAATAGAGTTGGATGCTGATTTCACCAAAGATGAAAGAATTTCCACCTTGAAAATTTTTTCTAAGTATTCTACTCGTGTAGGTCATTAACTACTCGAGTGAAATACTTACTTTAGACTCAAGTCAAAATTCTTATACTCGAGTAAAAAAATTCTTTCTACTCGAGTTGCCCAGAATTCAGTTTCCAAGTTTGTTTCTAAGTAAATCACTCGAGTAGTCCAAGTCATATACTCGAGTAGCTCATTCTGTCTCGAGTAGTTCATACTCGAGTAGTTTATTCTTCCTGTTCCAGATTCCTCTTTCTCAATTATTTTTTTCTAAGTCATTTACTCGAGTAGGTACTTTGTATACTCGAGTAGTTCTCGATACTGTGTCGAGTAACTCTCTTCTCTGTGTCGAGTAGTTAAGATATACTCGAGTAATTCTTTCATATACTCGAGAAGATTTCTTTCCTCTCGAGTAGTTCAATCTGACTACTCGAGTAGCTGTTTTTCCCGTGTACAGAATTTTTCTAAGTGTTTGTCTCGAGTAGTTCTTCTAACCACTCGAGTAGTTCAATTCTGCATACTCGAGTAGTACAACTTGTACTCGAGTATTCAACTCCTTCACATGAAACTTTTCTGTATACTCGAGTAGATATTCTAAGTACTCGAGTAAGTTGATTATATATGAACTCGAGTAGTTGTCTTCAACCTACTCGAGTAGTCATGAATTATATAGCCGAGTAATATTTCTTTACTTACTCGAGTAGTCCTTGACCTACTCGAGTAGTTATATACCTACTCGTGTATATGACCTCCTTTTCTCAGAAATTTCTCTAAGTCCAGATTTGACAGATTTTCAAATTCCGTGACATGATTGGTCCACGTGTACGTCATTAAAATCAATTATGACCGTTATTAGTATTCTTATATAAAGGCATGTCTAATCGACAAACCCTAATAAGAAGAATATAAGCTTTCAAGATCAATTATTATTGGAAAAATTTCTGCAGCCATCTCTCTCTCTAAGTCGTTGTTTTCTCTCTCTCTCTCTCTTCACGGAATGAAAGCCGTCGCCGCCGTTGTTCTTCTCCGGCAAGGGTTTCGATTTTCAGATGAAATAGACTCAAGAAGTTTTACAGATCGAGATCGTCTCTCAACTGCTTATCTTTTCTCGATCGTGTAAGACAAAGGAAAATTCCAGATCTGTTGCCGAGATTTTCTTCATCTTTTTTGAAAGTGTCTCAAAGATTACAAGAAGAAGATCCTGGTTGTTGTTTGCAGATCTGACAGAAAAATCATTGTTTGTATTTTGTTAAACAATTTTTCATTCTTGTAGGAGAAGTCTTCTCCGAGTGTAGGAGTTTTCAACTCCGATTTTGTAGGAAGTTTTGCCTTTCGAGTTGTAGATCCAGTTGGTTGGATTGAGATTGTAGGAACTTTGTTCCGAGGGTAGGATTGATTTTCAATCCGAGATAGTGGAGTAGCCGAGTCTAGTATATTGCTAGATCGGTGAGGGATAGTGGATGTACCCAAGATCGGGGAACCACTATAAATCTTTTCTCGTCTGTGATAATTTGGTAGATAGATCTGTGCTGTGTTCTGAGATTTTTTTTTGTTCCGCAAAAGACGCACAACTCACCTATCCACCCCCCCTAGGTGATTTAGGTTGATAACTATTATCTTTCAGATTCATACCAGGGTGGTAGAAGAGTGGATGTACCCAGGTTGGGGAACCACTATAATCCTTGTGTCTTCTGTGTTGCTTGATTTCTTTTCTTTACTTTTGTGCTGTGATTTTCTTCTTATAGCATATATATTTAACTCTAGCTATTGCAAGTTAAGATCTATCCCAAATCTTTCAGGGTGTGCCGTATGGAAATGCATATAACCCAGGGGTGAGAAATCACCGCAACTTTTCGTGGAACCAAAATGCCAGTGGCCAAAGATGGCAACCAGGGCAACATGAATTCGATGCTTCAGCCTTTGGGAGTCAACCGAGGCCACCAAACCCGGGTTATAATCAGATCACTTCGGCACCTGGGAAGAGTAATTTGGAAGAAATGATGGAGAAGTTTGTTGAGGTCGCTCAATAAAATATGGCTAATCAGACCGCATCTATGCGGAATCTGGAAGTGCAACTGGGACATTTGGCCCAGGTGCTAGCTGAGCATCCCCAAGGGACTCTTCCAAGCAACACAAAAAAGAATCTCGTAGATCGGGGGAGGATTCTTGCTGAGAAGAAAGAGGGGGTGTGTGGAGATCTAGTGATTGCTTTTACGATCAACAACATCGACACACCCGCCCTTTGTGATTCTGGATCTTCTAGAAATGTTCTCATGTTGCAAGACGTCGAGAAGTTTAATATAAAATTAAACCCGGATGATCGTACATCTCTTGTTTTAGCTAACGGAGTTCTGGTGGAGATTGAAGGAGAGGTTGAAGTTACGTTGGACGGAACCAAGGTTTTTGCGGACTTCCAAGTATTGGGGTCTATCGAAAATACTTAGATCCCAATCTTGGGAGTCCATTTTTGAGGGAAAACAGCGCCACCTTGGACTTTTCCAAGGGGGAGGTGGTTGTACCAAATGTGGTGAAACCGGCGTGCTTTCCTAGCACCGTGACTGAAACTCTGGAACCCCCTCCTATTGTTATCACTGACAAATTGTTTAGAAATGTGAATACCAGAGATAAACAGGAGACGTGGAAGCAGAAGGAAAAAAGAAGTACCTCTGAAGAAGAGCGTGGTGATGAGGAAGAGAAGAAGGAGCTGTTGGTTTGTGAGGAGGATGCTGATAAAATTCCTGAGTTTAGATCTGTGGGGGAGCATGATTCTCCACCTCCTCATGCTGAATTTAAGGATAAACAGTTTAATCATAATGTTTTGTAGGCAGATTCGGTTGCCACTATGGAGTCGGAGACGATGAAACTTAAAAACTCGGATGGAGAGTCGATTACTTATACTAAGTGGCGTTCTCCCAATGTGGAGAAAAAGAAAAATGAATGTTTTTTGTGATCCACACGTTTTGTTGCTCTCCAGGGAGAGAAGCATGGGGCATGGGTCCAGTTGGGTAAAACCAACTTGAATCCTATAGCTTCAATCCCTGGCCTTTCTCACTCTTGAGGGGATTTATATCATAAATCAGCATTTAGTTGATAATTGTTGGATAGTTTATGCTAGTAACTGCTCGGTGGACTTGTGTAGTTTTTTTTTTATTTAGTTTGTTGTGGACATAAAACTTTATATCATGCTTAATACATGTATTTGGTCCACCTTAAGGACGGTAAAGAAAAGGGCTTCTGGGAGACAACCCATGTAGGGCCACTTGGTCATGTTTTGTGTGATGTGTTTCTTTTTATATATGTATTTCTATTTTCTTGTTTTGTGTAGGATCTCTAATGCACAGGTGCTGGAAATTTTTGAAGCACTGCAGACCTGCCACTATCGTACAACCATGCAGCACAATTGGCATGCTTAGTTTTGAGCATAGGTACTTCTTACCCCTAACTCTATATATTATTTGGAATGTTTACTTTTATGAGTTATCGCATTCAAGTCTGGGGGAAAGCATGTCTGTGGTCACTAAACGAGCACACATTTTATAGCATACCAGTTGTTATTTATTTATTTTGAAATCACTGTAGCACACACTGAATCACTCACTTGAGCGCGATCTTATTCATGCACGCAGCTCTAGTCATTTGCATTGCTCGTGTGTAAACTTTAAAATAGTGGTGTTGGCTTAGGATTTTAGGATAGAGTAGTGTGAAACTCATGCAATGTTCCTAATCAAGTACTCATGGTCTGTGTAGAAGTAGTATAGATTTAATTTTTCTTTATGCTCCTAGATTTATACTTTTTTCGCAAATGAAAATATTGTTTGTACTACTCAAAAATGTTGAATCTTGTGAAATCGAACTGTAGTGTAGGAATGTGTGTAGCCATCACTATACTCGTTTTGCTCGAGTCAGGAGGATGGATCATCTTTCTCGGTGGCTAAGAACTTGCCCCAAGTTACTCTTGAAGCATTGGTGCATGGTTAGTTTAGCATGAGCGTGAAGTAGGCCATCAATTTGGCTAGTTTGAGCCGTGTTTATCTTGTCCTAAATGTTGACTCTTGCAAGCCAAGTTTGTGTCTACCCCTCCTTTGATTCAGCTCCAACTTCATTCACCAAAGCCTAAAGCCAAACCTCCTATCGCAACCAAATCCATGAGCTATAGTGAATTTAATATTTTAACGAGGTGTGATGTGTGGAATTCTAGTGATGTGGTAGATGAATTCAAGAAAGTTTACTTGCTAAAAATTTGGGGATTGCAAAAGAAAAAAAAGAAAAAAAATGAGAATTGAAAGTGAAAATCTAAAAAGAATTATAATGAGAAATCAAATCCCCATTTTGTTATTCTTGATTGGTCGGGATAGGCCGTGTACACACCCGGTTTTCAAGCTAAGTCTGGGGGGTGTCACACGTACAATTCTGAGGGTTACATTGTTTTAGCTCGTTATTTGCTCGCTTGGTTTGCGTGTAGCCTCCATGTTTATCTTTGACTACCAAACCTTAACCTAAGCCCCATGATTATCCTAAAAGTCCTACATATTCACGCTTGAGATGAGCTAGCACCATGGAGAGAGTATGAACGGGCAAGCATATGGTCCCCGACAATTATGGATTTCTTTGGATGTGATCCTAAGCCCCGATCTTTGGCAAAGCTCACCTGAGTGGCCTGCCTTATTTCTTCCTACATATGACCGAACGATTCTCCAGAATTCAAATTTTGAGTAGATACAATATTTATTTACACCTGTAGAAAAATATAAATTCTGTAGTATAATTAAAAAGTTTATTTATTCTATTTTATATGACCATGATATATTTGACTTCTCTCATTACTGTATTTAGAAATTACTAAGCTAGCTAACTATTTTCTAGTCCACGGAGTGATGATTTGCTCGGGACGAGCAAATGTTTAAGTCTGGTGGTGTGATGAGTCCAAGTTATATACATATTTTTGGACTCATCTGGGCTAGTTTTCTTGTTGATTCACTATACTTTAGTTCCATAATTGTTCATATTTGTTATTATGTCCATTCCATGTTAAGTGCACTTTTGACCCGTTTTTGGTGTGATTGCGTATACTTTATACTTTTCCCCTACTTGGCTCTTCTGTTTTTGCTGCAGGTACGAGGGCCGTACGTGTGTTTCAGAATCGTTTGGGAATGTTTTCCTCCTAAGGGCCACTGATCATGCGTTTCTACAAGTGCACGGTTAGTGGACTCATTAGTGCATGACTGCTGGTCGTGCGCTGTCTGTTCATCAAACCCCAAACGGTACAGGAATATTGTGCATGATTATTGGATCTATAGCACAAGACCACTGATTTTCAGCCACTGATCGTGCACACTATTCTTTATATTTTCCATGTTCTGTCTGGGCAATCGCACGATCATTGGACATAATGAGAATGACCTCTGGTAATGCGCCACTGCTTGTGCGCGTTGATTCTATTTTTCTAGAGTTCTGCCATTGTTAATCGTATGATCAGAACATCCAATACGCACGACCGCTAGTCGTGCGTCCCTGATCATGCGCTCTATTTTTCTGCTATAGTATTTAAACCTGTGCTCCACGAATTAGAGCATCGATCGTTTCATTTTCCATCCCGATGCTGCGTGTGAAGCACTGTTTCTCATCCCCACAGGTCATCCACTAATCTCCATCCCCCGGGAAGCTTTCTCCCGTGATCTGAAACCATCTTCAACCGTTTGGAGAGTTTTCGGCCACCAGTAGCGTGCAACAGAGATCTTCCGGTGCAACTCCTTTGGGCAAAAGGGAGAAAAGCTTGAAGGAAAGGGAAGAAGACGGAGGAAGACAAGTGTATTGACAACCCATTTGCCTCCGGAAACAACCACGGTCAGAGTCTTGAAGTAGACTGACAACCCACCACTTCGTACAAGAACCACGACTAGGCTTTCCCCATTTCGGTTTATTCTACCTCATCTCCATAGTAGATTGTACTCTAAATCTTGTAATGAACCTTAACTTGCTTTTATTTTTCTATGAATGAAGTATGCTTTGGTTAATTACATCCACTTTTGTTAGGTGTGATGCACTCGCCTCCATTCACATCCACTCACTCACGCACTAGAACCACTGTAGCAAAGGCTAGTGTTTATGGTTGAAGAGGTGATTGCGACCTGCATTAATTCTTTTTTTTGATAAAATTCAGAATCCAAAACCAACCCCCTTTCTTGTTTTGTTTAACTCTTAGTAACGATCTTGCTGCGAGGCTATCACGTACCCATCCTGCATTCCCTCGAGATCGACATTCGGGGAAGCTACTCCCAAATTATTACTTGATAGCTACCGGTGCACTTGCCGACGCATCTGGGAACAGCTCGTCTAGGGAGTTGTTGTTCAGACACCAATAGATGATGTCGAATATTTGGCCATGGAAGGCTCCGAATAGTTTCACGTGCGGACCCTCCAGGATGGGCGGCAGGAAGGCTACTTCTGGTGGCTTGTGTGGCCTACGCGGCACCGCATCGTAGCCACGGGCGACGACGACCAGGTACTCGCCCCATTGGCGGACCTTATTCTATGTGCCGACAAAGGTGCAAATGTGGCTGCTAAAGAAGATGACACCCTCAGCGGTCGCAGTGAAGGCAAAGAACTTCCTGAAGACTGAGAGATCAAAGGCGATATTCTCTTCTCATAGGAAGCGTAGAAATCCCATGACCATCGCCACCCCATTTGGATTGATTTTGGTGGAAACAATCCAGAATGACCGCAAGACTTTGCAGTGTTCCGGACACAGAGAAATTCACAGACCGACTTCAAAGTAGCAGAGGGGCAGGATGATCTCACCCTCGAGGAAGGTGTTTAGTCGGTCAGTCCAGGAGGGGGCTTGGCCGAGTACTCCTCAGGCTTTTGCAGAAATCCTCCAAGTCTCGCTAGGTAGCATCGGACTTCTTGAAGACGGCCTCGGTAAAGCTGATCACATGGGCCTGTTTGCGAGCATTGGCATCATCGTTAACCATCATCTTTGGAAAATAAAATTTTAGAGAGAAAAAGATCAAGAAAGAGAGAGGAATGATCAGTGAGAACGAAAGTGTGAGAAAGACCGAAATACTTGCAAGAAGGGTTCAGAAATTGCAACAGCGTACTAAAGGCACACCTACCCCTTCTATTTATTGGCGGAGGCTTGGGGGGTATATCAAACATGCGCGAGTATTAGCCTAAGTTGCGTGCTCACCGATAGATGAACCCTAGGAACCCTATCTCACTAAAAAAGTCATTCAGAAGATTGGCAGCTCGCCTAAACCTGAACAGACAACTCAAGTAATCGCAAGATAATGATGACTATCAACACAGAAAAAAAACATCAACACATGCAATCGCCAGATCAATTGCGAGTTACAAACTCCCCATTATATAAAACAATAACACAGATCGTTCATTACAATATCGCCAAAGGCGAGGAAAAATATAAGAAAGAGAAAAAACCCTAAGTCCTAGCTGGAGGCCGCTGTTCGGGAAGAGGTGGATGTTGTCTGGCCCAGCCCATCTCGCATGCTCGCCGTTAGTGCTCACTCGCCACAATCATCGCATCGTTGTCCAAATGTAGCTGGTCCTCTATCCTCGGCAGTCATCCCTATAACGCCCCCGATTTTGTTCGATGATTTTATTTGATTTGATATCGTCATATTTATGACGTCATCGCGTTACTTTTAATGTCGAATTGACGGCGCGACGCCGTTAAGGCATTTTCATGTCTGTTAGGTCAAGTCGGCCAAATTCTCGAATTCTTATTGTAATTATAAAATTTTGCATTTGGAAATTAAGTTAAATAATTTTGGACTTGCTCGTCGGATTTTGGTTTTGACTCTGTCATTCTGTTCGTAGCATCATTGTTTGCCTACGGAGTGAGTTTCGTTTAATTTGACGTGCGTTTGGGCCTCTGTTTTGAACTTATGTTTCCTTGTTCAAAACATTATAAGTATGATTATTTTAATATTAAAGCACTATTCAAAAATGTCTTTTACTATTCATCTCTATAGTTTGATTTTGGATATATTTGTAAAAATCACTATTCATGAGGACAAAAAAACACAAATTTCTTCCCTAGTTCTAGAGTCCGCCTGATCTGGTTCTCGAATAGTACATTCTTCCTCTCGAGTACTGCCTTGTTTGTACCGAGTACTGGCTGCTTGCTCTCGAGTATTGCTTATGTTGTTCTCGAGTACTGAATTTTAGTACTCGAGTAACCTGTTTTCTACTTCTCGAGTAGTCGGCCGTCCTTCCCGAGTAGTCTGTGTTGGATCCGGAGGCCAACCTTAGAGGGGGGGGGGTGAATAAGGTTTTATAAATTTCGCTTGAATAAACGGAATCTTAACGTAAACCACACCACAAGTGAAGATTTTAAACACAAGTATTAAATTCAATAACAATCAATTTCATACAAGTACAAGATGAATGTTTTACAGTACGATCTTCATGACGTCGAAGATCAAAGACGAAGAGAAGAAAACTTTGGGTTTTCTATACCGACCCAAAACCCGGACCGGTTGGCTCTCTCACTTTCTCCCCGAAAGGTCTTAGAGCCGCTCTTCACCTCCACACCCGGAAGGGTCTTAGAGCACCGCTAGATCCCCGATCTAGACGCCCCAAATCCCGGGACGATTTTCCACGGAATCCAACCCGGATCCCGACGACCTTCCCCGGTCGATTTCCCTTACCACTTACAACAATAGAAGAAGAAAAAGATACAAAAAGAGATTACAAAATATATTCGTTAAAGTTTAGGTTTTCCCTCTTGAGAAGTTCTCCGGATAGACCTACGGCCGGTGCTTGTGATCTTCGATGGAAAGCACCCGGTCGCTAGACGTAGACGATGCGAATCCTTGATCGCCGGAGTTCTTCGATCTCGAACGGGAGGAAGAAGCCTTGCTTTTTCTTTGACGAAGACGAGTAGAACGGACGTAGGAAGACGGCCGAACTTAGTATTCCTGGAGCACTTCGTCAATAATCTCTGGAGGCTTAGGTCTTGAGGAAACGGCGCTGCTTTTTATACGTCTTGGAGAAAATAGACTACCGCCTGTGATAACTCTATCGCCGGGCGGTAGGTTCGCGCGTAACGCCTGCCAGCTGTCTCCACACGTCTCCCGAAACGGCAACTATAACTGCTCATTAAGGAAACTGCCGTTTCAAGAGAGCTATCGCCGGGCGGTAATGGTTACCGCGTAACGCCTGCCAGCTGTCTCCACACGTCTCCCGAAACGGTAACTATAGCTGCTCATTAAGGAAACTGTCGTTTCAAGAGAGCTATCGCCGGGCGGTAAAGGTTACCGCGCCCAGTCAGAGCGATAGCGCCATTTCGCCAAATAATTCTACCGCCTGCGATAAGACTATCGCCTGAGCGGTAGGTACCATCGTCGACGATCGTCCCCTCGATGCACGTCGACCGGATACCGCCGGCGGTAGCGTCCTGTCGCCGGGCGGTAGCTTTTGATTGTCGACGATCCTTCCTTAGCTGATAAATGGGCTGTCGACCATCGAACCGATATGTGTCGATCGAGATGGTTACCGCGCTGCGATAAGGTTGTCGCCGGGCGGTAGTAACCTTTTGAAGCTCTTCTCCTTTCCTTTCACCTATCAGCCTGCACACTCTATCACACAACCAATCTCATCAAATACAAGCAGGGAGTTGATATTCTCAAACCTAAGGAGTGTGAAACCATGTTCCAACAAACTCCCCCTTTTGATAATATCAATCACGTTCATGATAAACCAAAATCAAGTAGATAGAGTGCCAGAATAGATGTATGTAGCAACGTAGAACAGTATAAAGTAGAGTATCAGAGTAAAATGAACGTAGAACAGTATAAAGTAGAGTATCAGAGTAAAATGATATTGAACAAATAAGCAATCCACACCTATATCGATCCCGTTCAATCATGTTCTATCCTACTACATACTCCCCCTATCGGTGGGACGCTCCCCCTATCTATGAGCACACACACACCTCAATACGCTCCCCCTATCATGAACACTACCTCCAATACCTTCTCCCCCTTTGATAATATCAAAAGAATGGGCGAGGCCAACCGACCAAGGAGGATGAAAATTGTAGGCGAGAGATAACGTAATATAGACCTACAAAGCACTTGAAATCAGAGAATTGTAAAACAGGGTCAAAATCAGGAGCAAACGCTAATCAGAGTGAAGAAAATGGACTATATGCACGAGACATAGCACACATCAAGTATGACATGAATGTTTGCAGGATTTAGATAAATAGAGAGAAAAATAGGCAAACACAAATATCGTCATGAGAGAAAAAAAATGTGCCAGTACGTATTGTGCGAAAAGCATCGAATGTAGTTGAGGTCCAATTCTTATGCGCGGAAGATTTAAATAAGATAATGACATGTGCACGTGTAGCACCAAGAGACAAAACATTCAATAGAGATATCAGGCAGACATGTTTTATATCAAGCAAACTAACGATGCTAACACCAAAGAGATATAGTGAAAAATCACGTCACATGACATAGTGCGGCATAAAGAAATTAAATCAAGGGCACAAATCATAAAGTGTAGTCCATGCACAAGATCGAAACGACTTTGTAATCCAAGGTGCTCACCCTCACAACGCTTATGAAGACTTATCAGGAGGGATGAGTAGTGCTTGGGGGGTCTGTAAGCGGGATTTGATGGCCATCATTTTATTTTGGAGTTAGGCCATCAACTTTATACATAATCAAAGCAGAACAAGACCCCAAGTCAATCGAAATCTACCCACATAGGTAGATCCACTTTAACTTGTTTACATTGGACATATGCCTTTCTAGTTTTGGCCCAAAAATTTAATTAGCATAGACACGCGCAATTTGATTTCATGACATTGATTGTTCAAGATATATCAGATATGTTAAAGTTAGTGTCACGATTTATAGCATGTCAGCTTATTATCTCAGGTTGAGTGCATGATCAAGTGGTGTGTGAGAGGTGTAATCATTATCGTAAATAAATCCTCACACATACTTAGAGGCATAGACAACGTACACCCACATTAATTTTCGCACTCAATAGCTAGACAAAAATTTAACTTCGCTCATCATGACAGGATACCAATGTGCCGTACAAATTGACAAAAAGATTTGCAAACATTGTATATACTTGAAAATATACCACGACTCGGTCATATGAGCCCCAAACCAACTAGTCAGTTTTTTTTTTTTTGAATTTTTGAAAACAATTTTAGCCACAACCAGGGAACAACCAAAAACAACACGAGCAGGGAAAAAAAACGAACAGTACATATGTTTTTTTTTTTTTTTTTTTTTTTTTTGGTGTTACAACTTTGAACAGAACAAACATGAAACCAAAAAAAACAAAACTACAAACACAAGAAAAAATATAACCAAAATTAGGACGATAAATCAAGAATCCCAAGTTCGAGTCGTAGAAGCGAAAAACCAGCATCCGGAAGCGGTTTAGTAAGAATGTCCGCGAGTTGATCATCGGTCCCAATAAAGACGACACTCACATTCTCTTTCTTAATGTGGTCGCGAATAAAGTGATGTCGAACGTCTATGTGTTTGGACCGAGAGTGATGCACCGGATTATACGTTAAGTCTATCGCACTCTTGTTGTCGCACCTAAGTGTAATGTTGCGAAAAGAAAGACCAAAGTCTTCTAAAGTTTGCGACATCCAAAGTGCCTGTGCACAGCAACTTCCTAAGGCGATATACTCGGCTTCGGCGGTCGAAAGAGCCACCGAGTTTTGCTTACGACTCGACCACGAGACAAGTGCCGGGCCTAAAAAATGACAAGTACCGCTAGTGCTCTTGCGGTCAAGAGAGCAACCGGCATAATCGGAGTCAGAATATCCATGAAGGGTAAAATCATCCGAGTGAGGGTACCACAACCCGAGGTGTTGCGTGCCACGGAGATAGCGAAAAATATGTTTTACCGCTTTAAAGTGAGACTCCCTAGGGTCAGCTTGAAAACGGGCACACATACCTACCGCAAACGTGATATCGGGCCGTGACGCACTCAAGTATAACAGAGATCCAATCATGCCCCGAAACATTGTTTGATCCACAGATATTCCACTCTCGTCTTTTCCTAATTTAAGGGACGCACTCATCGGAGTTTTGACTTGTTTTAAAGACTCAAAACCAAAACGTACAAGCATATCTTTTATATATTTGGATTGATTTATGAAAATTCCGTCTGGTCGTTGAGAAATTTGAAATCCTAAAAAATAATTGAGTTCTCCCACAAGGCTCATTTCAAATTCAGATTTCATTAAACTCACAATCTCTTCAACCAACCTCTCATTAGTCGCTCCAAAAATAATATCGTCAACGTAAATTTGGAGGATAACGAGATCCGAATTTTTGGCTTGAACAAAGAGAGTTGTGTCCGCACTACCCATCTTGAACCCATGATCTAAGAGGAACGTAGTTAGCCTATCATACCAAGCACGGGGTGCTTGTTTCAATCCATACAAGGCCTTTACTAATCTGTACACATGATGAGGGTGGACGGCATTTAGGAAACCGGGTGGTTGCTCGACATACACTTCTTCTTTTATATAACCATTTAAAAATGCGCTCTTAACGTCCATTTGAAACAACTTTATTTTCTTATGGCTTGCGAATGCCAAAAACATTCGAATGGACTCAAGACGAGCAACCGGTGCAAAAGACTCCTCAAAATCCACACCCCCAATTTGTGAATATCCTTGTGCTACCAACCGAGCTTTATTCCTCGTGATCCTAGACTCACCATCAAGTTTATTCTTGAACACCCACTTTAAACCAATCACGGGATGGTTGTCCGGACGATCAACTAGAATCCAAACTTTGCTACGCTCGAATTGGCTCAATTCCTCATTCATGGCAAGGAACCATGATTCATCTTGAAGAGCCTCGGACACGTTTTTGGGCTCAATATCCGATAGAAAGCATAAGTTGGAGAACGCCTCATGAAAAGCAGATCGAGTTCTAACTCCATGGGATGGTTCTCCAATAACTAGATCACGAGGATGTTGTTTCGTAAACGTTAGATCCTTAGGAGGCACATATGCGTGCGACTCACTCTCCTCGTTACTCTCAACCGGAACACTCTCCTCAACCTCTTCTTCGGACAACCTAGGCTCACTAGATGGTGGACTCTCATCAAAATGCACATGAGCCGATTCTTCAACCACTAAGGTTCTCTTATTATAAATCCTATAGGCTCGACTTTTGCTAGAATATCCTAAGAATATGCCTAGATCGGATTTTTCGTCGAATTTTCCTAAGAGATCCTTAGTGTTCAGAATGTAGCATGGGCACCCAAAAACTCTAAAGTACGAGACGGAGGGTTTTCTATCAAAGTAGAGCTCGTAAGGGGTTCGCTTAAGAAGTGGGCGAAGCATGACACGGTTCATCACGTAGCTTGCCGTGTTGACCGCTTCGGCCCAAAACGATCGAGGTAAGCTGAACTCCGCGAGCATCGTACGTGCTAGCTCTTGAAGTGTGCGATTCTTTCTTTCTACCACTCCATTCTGTTGAGGCGTGCGAGGAGCGGAGAATTCGTGCTTAATCCCTAAAGTCTCACACAACTTCGAAAAATCCTCATTCTCAAACTCTCCACCGTGATCTGATCTGATACACTTAATGTTTAGTTCTTTCTCATTTTGAATACGCGTGCATAAAGTAGAGAATTCCCTAAACGTGTCAGATTTGTTGGCAAGAAATATTGTCCAACAATAACGAGAAAAGTCGTCTATGATGACGAATGTATATCGCTTTCCTCCTAGGCTACATGTGGAAAGCGGTCCAAACAAATCCATGTGCAAGAGTTCTAACGGTCTAGAGGTGGAAATCTCTGTTTTACTTTTAAACGAGTTTTTGACAAATTTTCCCTTTTGACAAGGCCCACACATAACGTTAAAACTACCGCTTAGAGACGGAATTCCTCTAACAAGTTTCTTTCTAGATAACTTAATAATTAGCTTGCTACCCGAGTGTCCTAATCTCCTATGCCAAAGGTCTAGTTCTTCATTCTTAGTTACTAGGCATTTTAGATTGGACGAAGAGAAATCATCAAAATTAACTGTGTACACATTGCGATTTCTATGGGCTACAAGCAATACATTAGAGGTTTTAGCATCAATGAGTTTGCACGTGTTCGATGATGATTCAAAAATAACATCTATACCTTTATCTCCTAGTTGACTTACAGAAATAAGGTTATGTTTTAAACCATCAACAAACAGCACATTTGAAATAGAGAAAAACTTGTTACCTATTGTGCCGATTCCCAGAATTCTTCCTTTACCATTATCTCCAAACGTGACCACTCCACCTCTCTTCTTTTCCAGGCTAAGGAACTTATCTTTATCACCCGTCATGTGCTTGGAGCAACCAGAGTCCAAGTACCACACGTTCTTTGTGTCCCTTGCCTGCCAACATACCTAAAAAGGAGATGAGAGTAAAGATCTGGTTACCCAAGTTGTTCCACCTATTTTATAGGTAGTAGACTTTGGTAGCCAGACTTGCGCGTTTTGTTTAGCACCTTTCCTCCCGCAAGAGCTTGAAGCATGTCCGAACTTATTACAGTTGGCACATAGAGCATAAGCTGAGGAAATGACTTTCACCACCTCACTCGATCTCTTGCTAGAGGAAGGAGATAATGTATTCAGATTTTTGATCTTATTTGTTGACTTAGGCGTGGACAGAGTGCTATAGTCCTCCAATGGTGATGATGGACTTACATAGCCGATGCCAAACTTTCCTGACCCATGACACTGTGCGCCCAATAGCATGTTTAGAGATTTTTGGCCAACACCAAATTTTTGAACCGCACAGTTCAGATCATGGATCCTCGCTTTTAGAGCGGTGTTCTCAGTTACTAACATCCCACATCGATTAGCAAACTGTTTCTTTCCTTCCTCAACTTTAGCAAGGGAGATATGAAGCTTCTTCTCCAAGACATTCTTCTCATTTTTGAGAGATACTAGTCTCAAGGATGTCTTGGAGAGACTTGCTTTACCCTCCTCGATGGATGCTACCAAGTGAGGACATTCAAGGCATTCCACCTTCTCTTTCCCAATTTTAATTACTTCTTTCTTCAGCTTTTCTAAACTCTTGTTTAGACGTTTATTTTCAGCTCTTAAGGAATTTTTCTTAGATGTTACTTCTTCTAACCTACCAACTACACGATCATAAATCTCAAGTAATTCAGAGTAAGTAGGAGGAGTTACCTCAGTGTCGCTTTGGACACTGGACTCAGCATCAGATTCAGATTCCTCTTGACTTTTTCCCATGAGGCACAGATTTGCTTCGTTGTCACTTCCCGAGTCGGTGCTACTCGAATCTTCCGATCCATCCTCATCCCAGGTCAGAGCCTTCAGTACTTTCTTCTTCCCTTTATACTTGTTGTCCTTTCCTTTCTCTTCCTTCTGGAGTCTTGGACAGTCTCTTTTTAGATGTCCCAGCTTGTGACAATGAAAGCATTCAGGCTGATACTTTTCATCATCGCTATCGGTCTCCTTTACCGACTTGTTCCACTTCCTACCCTCTTCAACTCCCTTCTTCAGAAACCGTTTGAACTTCCCTTGTTTTCTGGGGTTCTTCATGAATTTTTTGAATTCCCTTACATAGAGACTTTCCTCTTCATCTTCTTCAGAGAAATCAGATGTTTTCCCAGCTTTTGAAGCCTTCAAAGCCAATCCCTTTTTCTTCATTTCCTTGGGATATTCCTCGGCTTGTATCTTCAGTTCCACTTCATGAGTCTTCAGGTTTCCGATAAGACTCTCAATCTCCAAGGCGCTGATTTCATGAGATTCAGCGATAGCAGTCACCTTGGGGTTGAAGCGGGGAGGTAGAGATCGCAGTATCTTCCTCACTAGATCACCATTTGGAAAGTTCTTTCCAAGGGATCTTGATGCGTTGACGATCTTGGTGAACCTTGTGTACATGCTGTCAACATCTTCATCGATCTCCATCCGGAACTGTTCATACTCGGATTCAAGCCGAAACAGCTTTGATTCTTTCACCTGCGAGGTACCCTCATGAATAAGTTCAAGAAGTCGCCAAATATCAAAGGCAGTTTCGCAGTTACATATTCTATTAAATTCCGTCTTATCTAACGCACAGAATAGAGAGTTCATAGCCTTGGCGTTATTAGTACACCTAAGCTTGTCCGCATCGTCCCACTTATCGCGCGGTTTTTCAAAAATGACTTCTCCAACCGTGGTAGTGGGTGTGGTGTACTTAGTCTCTATCATGGCCCATACGTCCATGCTTTGCGTCATCAGAAAGATTTTCATCCTTGTCCTCCAGTGACTATAGTCACTACCCATTAAGAGTGGAGGACGACTCACACCTTGTCCCTCAGTGAAAGCATGCACTGGGTTGGCCATCTTACTTCAGGTGGTTAAGCCTATTCGAAGTAACCTTGCTCTGATACCACTTGTTGGATCCGGAGGCCAACCTTAGAGGGGGGGGGGGGGGGGTGAATAAGGTTTTATAAATTTCGCTTGAATAAACGGAATCTTAACGTAAACCACACCACAAGTGAAGATTTTAAACACAAGTATTAAATTCAATAACAATCAATTTCATACAAGTACAAGATGAATGTTTTACAGTACGATCTTCATGACGTCGAAGATCAAAGACGAAGAGAAGAAAACTTTGGGTTTTCTATACCGACCCAAAACCCGGACCGGTTGGCTCTCTCACTTTCTCCCCGAAAGGTCTTAGAGCCGCTCTTCACCTCCACACCCGGAAGGGTCTTAGAGCACCGCTAGATCCCCGATCTAGACGCCCCAAATCCCGGGACGATTTTCCACGGAATCCAACCTGGATCCCGACGACCTTCCCCGGTCGATTTCCCTTACCACTTACAACAATAGAAGAAGAAAAAGATACAAAAAGAGATTACAAAATATATTCGTTAAAGTTTAGGTTCTCCCTCTTGAGAAGTTCTCCGGATAGACCTACGGCCGGTGCTTGTGATCTTCGATGGAAAGCACCCGGTCGCTAGACGTAGACGATGCGAAGCCTTGATCGCCGGAGTTCTTCGATCTCGAACGGGAGGAAGAAGCCTTGCTTTTTCTTTGACGAAGACGAGTAGAACGGACGTAGGAAGACGGTCGAACTTAGTATTCCTGGAGCACTTCGTCAATAATCTCTGGAGGCTTAGGTCTTGAGGAAACAGCGCTGCTTTTTATACGTCTTGGAGAAAATAGACTACCGCCTGCGATAACTCTATCGCCGGGCGGTAGGTTCGCGCGTAACGCCTGCCAGCTGTCTCCACACGTCTCCCGAAACGGCAACTATAACTGCTCATTAAGGAAACTGCCGTTTCAAGAGAGCTATCGCCGGGCGGTAATGGTTACCGCGTAACGCCTGCCAGCTGTCTCCACACGTCTCCCGAAACGGCAACTATAGCTGCTCATTAAGGAAACTGCCGTTTCAAGAGAGCTATCGCCGGGCGGTAAAGGTTACCGCGCCCAGTCAGAGCGATAGCGCCATTTCGCCAAATAATTCTACCGCCTGCGATAAGACTATCGCCTGAGCGGTAGGTACCATCGTCGACGATCGTCCCCTCGATGCACGTCGACCGGATACCGCCGGCGGTAGCGTCCTGTCGCCGGGCGGTAGCTTTTGATTGTCGACGATCCTTCCTTAGCTGATAAATGGGCTGTCGACCATCGAACCGATATGCGTCGATCGAGATGGTTACCGCGCTGCGATAAGGTTGTCGCCGGGCGGTAGTAACCTTTTGAAGCTCTTCTCCTTTCCTTTCACCTATCAGCCTGCACACTCTATCACACAACCAATCTCATCAAATACAAGCAGGGAGTTGATATTCTCAAACCTAAGGAGTGTGAAACCATGTTCCAACAGTCTGTTCCAGTCTGTGTGCGGGCACCGTTTTGAGGGTAAACATTGTGTCATTTAAAAAAATAGTTAACATATAATTTGTTCATCTCGACGATATCTACAACTTTCATGTTGAACACTTTTTGATTTGAAGCCATCGTAAACCTTTATTTTTATTTTTTGTGCGTCCTCACCTAAATTGTCCGATTTTTCATCCAGTTTAGGCAAAATAATTTATAAACATGTGTGTGTGTGTGTGTGTGTGTGTGTGTGTGTATATATATATATATATAAGTTTATACTCTGATACCTAAGGATAATTAGGGAAGAAAACTTCATCTTCCTCCTTACGATAGACCGAACCGAATCCAAAGCGGCGACTCCCTCCCATTCATGAATCTTCCAGTAGCCGTTGACGGAGCTCCGGTGCTCGAAATTTCCAACTGATCATAGATCTGGAAAGCTCTCAGCGAGAGCTTCACCATCGTGGTAAAATATTCCCCTTTCCTTCAGATTTTTCTCGCTAATGTTTTTGGCTCTAACCTCTATTTCGGCTATTTCTTGTTAGATTTCCACTTTCGTCGTCTTCTTTAGCCCGATCTACGACAAGGAGTGGTTCGGAGGATCTTTCCGGTAAAACCGAGACAAGTGGTGTTCTTCGCTCTCTCTTGCTCCCTTCCTCTTTATTTTCACAGATTTCGTTGAGTTTGTCATGTTTTTATTTCATTGAAACTTATCTCTAAATTTCATTGAAACTTGTCTGTCAAATTCTAAATTATTTTCCTTGGATTGTGACATCTCTTTAAATTTCTAAGTTATTTCATTGAACCTTTACCCCCAATTCTTGTTCTGTAGAGTTCGTAAACCAATTTGGTTTTCCTGCCACTTTAATTATTGAGTCATGTAGATCATTACGACACCTAGTGCGTCACATTGTTTTGATTTCACTACACTTTGTTTGACCTTTGAAATGTCCTTATGCAGTCCACTTCGTTGGTTAACCTTGAGTCTTTGATGAATAAAAGGAAGCTCTGTATGTATAATTACGTAACTATAGAAACACAGATGGTTTGTGCGTGTTGGGGTTTCTCCCTCGGCATAGTGCCTTATGGTTGAGTCTGTACGCATTGTGGATTTTCATCCCCGACACATTACCTTAGCTTGTTCTATGCGCGTTGGGGTTTCTCCCTCGGAATGGTGCCTGTTGGCTGGATTTGAGTGTGTTGTGGACCCTTCTCCCTGACACAGTACTCTTTATTGTTGAGCTGATCAGTCTCATTTTAATTGATGAATAACATGAATATTAATGAAGGATGAAAGTATGAAATTCGGATGTTTGGTACTCTGTTCTGTCCAGTTGATGTGATTAGCCATTCTTGCTCGGCTAGATTTACTGTTTGCTCACTTTTACTCTGTTGATGACCTTTTGTTGCAGTCGTGTTATAGATTTCGTTTAGTTTGAGGTTTGTTTGGTCTGCCCTTACTTTTTGCACCATTTGTAACTTGCTTCTAAGATGTTCTTCTTTTGAATGCCTCGGGATCAGAGTAGTAGCAGGTTTGGTTGATCGTGTTGTGCTTCTGGTGTGCGGGTTGCTGCGGTCGTTTGTTTCCACCTCAGAGCTTTGATGTAGTTGACTTTGTTTAGACTTTTCAGTTTTTACTATGAGTTCATGTCAGTTGTTGACGCTCATAGTCTTTGACTTTTTCTGTGATAGACTAATTGCTGCTTTTACTGCTGTTAATTTTTACCTGTTTTTACTTGCTCTCTGGGAAGGATTTATGTTATGATGCATTTAGTTATTTTAAAAGATACACAACTACATTCTGGAATATTGGCATGACATATTCTTAACTGCAAAAATCTACTACTTATATGCATTATAAAAGTCTTTTATATATATTAAATGTAGAAGTCACATCATCATTATAATATGTTAGACCTTCATTCTCATATAGGATAACAAATGAATCAACTCAGTATTTTTCGCCGCGTGAAACATATATATTTTCTCACCTTTGGACTAGTGATCCACCCGACCGAGGGACACGGTCAGTAAATTAAATAAGTTATATGTATTATTTTTAACTTAATTTCATAAATCTTTTACATGATGTAAATGTGAGGATGAGTAGCATGAGCATCTGCAGTTGTCCCCTGCACGGCGTGGCATCACGGTGCGTACTTTCTCTACTCTGACATATTTTTGAATATGGAGAAAATGCAGGTTGTGACAGTTGGTATCAGAGGGAGGTTTTGCAAGAGGTTTGGTTGGTTTGGCAAGCCAGTCGGGCAACTTTCCCTTAAGTAAAACTCTAATCGTTTCTTTTCATTACATACACAAATCGATATGTCATCAGTAGATCTTGATGGAAGCACGAACACTACACTCAAAGCATGATAAGAAGTATACGGGGCATATTATGTAGTATGGGATGCATAATATGTGTTTGTATATGCATCCACAATAGGTGGCAACATGTAACGGTTATGTAGTATGGGATGCATAACCATCATCACATGGATGACCATTAGCACGTTTTATTTTCTTCGTTACATACAATATTATGTAGTATGGGATGCATAACTTTGTATGTGTACGCCGCTCATAACATGCACTAAGGCCTTTTTAGAATGCATAGCACTGCATACATAGCATACCATCGCATGAGCACACGTGCCAAGTTAAAGATCTGCATGATGACATATGTACAGCCATGATTGGAGATGAAATTTAAACATTCATGCATTTATATTATAAGCACAAGTTAGAGGCATAACATCATTTTATGATTTCTCAGAGCAAGGTAACAGCAAGAGCAAGTATCTGTTCGTTTCTTATCTGACCTGAGTTTGTTCGTTCCTGATCTGATCTTAGTCAGGGTATTCGAGTTTTCTAGCTTCGGTGTCTTAAGTTAGGTCTTTGATAAGTCGTTTGCTCGTATCTGTAAAATATGACCCCACAATAGTTTGATAAGGGAATATTTTCCTAGTTTGAGATGTCTCAGACAAGATTTGACTTGGTATCCGTTTGTTCTGTAGAAATGCCGCCTAAACGCATTGCGATGAGGTCAACTCCCCACTCAGAGGGCGAGTCTTCTAGTGCCCAGAGTGAGGCAGGGATCGAAGGGCTGTGGCAAAGTAATGAGGCCCTAACAAGGCAGATGGTGGACATACAATCTCAGATACAATTGTTGTTGGCTGTCGTCGTCAGGCAGCAAACTAGAGCACAGGACCCTATTTTGGGCCAATATGTTCCTAATCTTCCTACTACTCTAGTTCCCCCAATCGCTCTGCCGCCTAAGATGAATTTCATTTCTCACTTCCAGTGACTTGGACCTCCTTCGTATGATGGTATAGCAGTCTTCATGTCATTGGATGACTGGATCATTGCCATGGAGGAAATGTTTTCTTATTCTGGCATTTCCTCCAATCAAAAGGTGATGATTGCGGCATATCAGCTCAAGGGACATGCGAAGAGTTAGTGGATCAGAGAAAAAGAGAATTTTTCTGATGGGAGCTCGTGGGAATCATTTAAGAGTATCTTACAGAAGAAGTTTTTGTCATCGGTTGAGCAAGACCGTCTAATGAACAACTTTTTACACCTTAAGCAGAGGCAACTCACTGTTAGTGAGTACGAGATCGAGTTTAGCAAGCTCAGTCATTTCTCCCCAGATCTGGTAGCATCCGAAGAAGGCAGAGTAAAGCGTTTCCTGGGTGGGCTGAGGTACGACATCCATTAGTTGGCTAGCGTATACAAGTCTGAGACCTTTGTAGAAGTAGTCGAAGCTGCCTTGAAGGTTGATGGCGATAAAAAATGAGAAGAATCGGGGATTGCATGCGAAGAAGGACAAGAGGAAATTTGACGATGGACGAAGTGCTAGGGCATCTGGCCCTGCAGCGAAGAAGGATAAAAGGGAAGCGTGTAGCTTCTATGGTAAGCCAGGACACCTTTTTGAGAAGTGCTTTAAGAGAATAGATACGCAGAAGTTGTCTCAGGTATATGCAATCCAGGATGAATCAAAGGAGGCCTTGTCTGTACTTATTGAAAGAGGAGTGGGCATGATATGGCCCGTTGTCGCAAGAAGGCTAGAGCTTGTTTTCTCTGTGGCCACAAAGGGTACATGAAGGCTAATTGCATGCAGATCCAGCCTGCGCTGCATGCAGTTCCGTTATAGACTCTACCGCCTCCCCCGCCACTCGTGGATAAGGGAAATGGAAAGTTGAATGTGCTGACCAAGGAGGAAGCCCAATCTTTGACTCAAATGATCTCAGGTTAGTCCCTGACTCAGCTAGTAATCTTTTTTAGTAGATTTATAGTTTCCGCTTTTTAGTTGTGCGTGTTGTGTTTAGTTGAATTTAAGGTGAAGAATAAGTGGGCGCGTGTTTTGTTCGATTCGGGTGCTACTCACTCCTTTGTGGCGAGGAGTTTTGTAGATCGGCATCGCTGGGCTCTCGACTAGTTAGATATCTCCCTAAACGTCAAATTCCCTTCGGGAGAGCTGGTGATGTCAAGTCTGGGTATCCAAAAATGCCCCATCCTCCTAGGTGGTTTTTTAGCCTTTGCGGATCTGAAGGTGCTAGATTTGTTATACTTCAATGTCATTTTGGGCATGGAATGGTTCTCCAGCTATGATGTCGTCATTCAGTGCAAGCACAAGTGCTTGGATTTCAAAGGTGATAATGGCCAGCCCATGAGTGTGTTTGGTTTACCGCGCCTGGAATCTCCAATAATTTCTGTGGTACGTGCTCGCAAATGTCTAGAGTCTGGTTGTGATTCTTTCCTTCTCTTTATTTTTGTTCTGGAAGCTGCATCGGTTGTGCCTCAGGTTGAGGAGGTTTCTGCAGTGCGTGAGTTTCCGGATGTTTTTCGTGTTAGTCTTCCTGGACTTCCTCCTAAGAGAGAGGTGGAGTTTGCTATAGACCTTGAGCCAGGCACTCGTCCTATTGCAAAGGCACCGTACCGTGTAACACCCCCTATCCGTCGCATAGCATATAGCAGTAGGTCTGGTCGGTACCCGACGTCATATACCACAGACAGACCGGGTGGTTACTCAATGGAAACCATCCAACCAATCCAACGTCCTACACAGAGCATTCTAGCAGAAGCAATTTTATAAGTTGTAATAAAGAACCCAGCACAAAGAGCACGAATGTCCACTAATAAACCAAATAGGAATGTAGTATATACACAAGTACTGGACTTAAGACCTTACAAACGGTTTACTTCACATTACATGATTGACAAACCATGGCACACAGGTCGGTCATACATGAGTAAAAGCAGTAAACACTCCAATTAGGCCTTCGAGGGCCAGCTTCGCAATTTGGGCTTTAGCCCGCTATTGACCGCTTGGTCTAGCAGTACCTGCAAGCAACAAACCATCGCACGGTGGCAAACAAAGGCAACGGTCAGTAATGCTGACCAAATTATAACGATCTCGCCCCCAACTAGGGGCGGCGATGCTCCTTCCCTGCACTTATTAGCACAACCAAGCAGTATATCAATATACATTGCATCACAGGCATTGGCTCGCACAGCCACACGCCCCGTGCTCTCAGGGCACATTCTCGGTGAACCGGCCAATGTCATGTCAATTAAAGCCATAGACATTCCAGACTCACCACCGCCACTTTGACAGCCAAACCTATGAGCATTTTGTCTTCTTGGCATGGGTCACGTCAATTTAAGGCATAGACTGCCGAAGACCCTCATCTATGCCATGGGCAAGTGCCGCGTACCCTTAGGTCTCTTTAACCGAACGACATAGAACGGGTACGGTTCCATCTAACCCGTGCTCACATCGCAACGACAATTTAATCCATATACGCGGGTCAAACTTCTCCCGAGTCCCGTTTCCGCCACACATTTCACATAACCCGGTTATGTTCAAGTTGGATCTCAGGCCTTCAAGTTGGCAAGATCACGCATCCGCCCAGTTTTCCGGGTGCACCTTAGGGTTAATCCCCAAGGCTCCCTGTTGTAATCTACCGTGTAGAAAACCCGAAAAATAACCAATCGCACGAAGTCTTCTCCCACATTTATGCAATTCAACATCACCGATCCAGACCAACATGTTCGGATAGGCTTCACACATCATGCCTATGTCCATTCTCTCTTACGGACTCTACACATCGGATACTTTACATATCTACCCGAAGGAACGCCTCCAACTCACCGCAAACTCGCGAGAGCGGGCTTCCTATGCAAAGAAGGAGAGCTTCACATGCTCAAGAAGAGAATCGTTACCCTAGTATTCCTCTTTGGCGCCATGGAAAAGTAAGCGGATGAAAAGCACCGCACTCTCTTTGCCTCCGTAGATCCCAAATCGGCTCGCAATTTGGAGCTTCGAAGCACCTCCAATGGACGGATCTAGCTTCTTCTTCTTCCTTTGCTCTGACCTCTCTCTTGACTTAGAAAGAGAACCACTCAAGTAAGAATGAGGGTTTCAAAGGCCCAAACCCGGGTATATCCCAGTAGGAACAACCCCCAACCGTCGGATCCCAAAATAAGGAAACGATTGGCTATGATTCGTAGCTGAAAAGTAAAACCTGTGCCGAACACGGCTTGGCACACGCCCGTATCCAGGGCCGTGTCCCTCATTCGCCGTCAAAATCGACGCGCCTGGAACAACATACGGGAATCCTACACGCCCGTGTTCGACCTGACACGCCCGTGTTCTAACGGACACGGTCGTGTGGTCAGCCGTGTGCCTCCATCGACACAGCCCCGAAAATAACCCGAGACTCATACGGGTATTGGACACGCCCGTGTCCTAACCCGTGTCTACTCGAACACGCCTGAGCTCCAGGCCGTGTTCACTGTCTCGACACTTCGTCGAGCGAAGTTCGTCGACTTTCTGACACGGCCTTGGACACTCCCATATCATAGGCCGTGTGCCTTGTCTCGACACATCGTTGAGCGAAATTCGTCGACTCCCCGGGCCGATCGTCGACACAGGCTCGACACGCCCTGAGACACGCCCGTGTCTCAGGCCGTGTTCTCTGCTCGACGATCGTCGACTCCAAAATCGTCGACCTCTCGACCAAATCGTCGACTCCAGCCTGACACACCCTGGGACACGTCCATATCCTAGGTCGTGTGCCTCCTGCTAGATTCTAAATCTGGCCCAAAACGCCACCCGTCGCTCTTTTGAGTTTCGGGGCGTTACAACTCTCCCCCTCTAAAAAGAATTTCATCCACGAAATTATATAAAGGAAAGACATGTACAAAATTAAATTGTACCTAAGCGGAACACCTTCGGATACTCGTCAAGCATGGTATGCTCTCGTTCCCAAGAGAGCTCCTCTCGACCACAATTGTCCCATCGGACCTTGACCATCCTGATCTCTTTTTTGCGTAGCCGCTTGACCTACGAGTCCTCAATCTGCATGGGCTTGACTTTTGTCGTCAAACCACTATCAACCAGCACTTGATCAACCGCAATCACTTGCGAAGTCTCTTGCACCGCCTTCCGTAGTACCGAAATATGGAATACATCATGTAAACCACTAAGCTCCACTGAAAGCTTAAACCGATAGGCTGCTTCACCAACTCGCTCCAAAACCTCAAATGGCCCAAGGCATCACGGGCTTGGCTTTTTCAATCGCCACACCCGCGAGACACCCTTGAATGGCTTGATCTTAAAGTACACCAAGTCGCCCACATCGAACTCCACGTTCCTGTGCTTGGCATTATAGTACTTCGCTTGCCGGTCCTGAGCGATAAGCAACCTCTACCGAATGGTACGAACCAAAGACGTAGCATCCTCCACTTCTAATCGCTTATACAACTTTGACTCACCCGTTTCTAGCCAAGACAACGGCGTGCGACATTTTCTACCATATAGGGCCTCGAAGGGCGCCATTTGAATACTTGCTTGGTAGTTATTGTTGTACGCGAACTCCACAAAATAAAGATGGTCTTCACATTGCTTTCCAAAGTCCAAGACACACATGCAGAGCATGTCTTCCATAGTTCTATTGACCCTCTCGGTCTGCCCATCTGTTTGCGGATGGAAGGCTGTGCTGAATTTCAACTTTGTTCCCAACATTTGATGCACTGGCCTCCAATCATTGGACGTGAACTGTCCATCACAATCACTCACGATGCTGTGGGGCACACCATGAAGTCGCACTATATTATCCACATATAGTTTTGCCAACTTTTCCACCGGATCATCCTTCCTATGCAGAATAAAATGCGACACCTTCGTTAGCCGATCCACGACCACCCAAATGGCGTCATTCCCCTTTTGCAACCTTGGCAAACCGTGCACAAAGTCCATAGAGATGTCGTCGAATTTCCACTCAGAAATAGGCAAGGACTTCAGAAATCCTCCCGGCTTTTGGCACTCTGCATTCACCAAGGTGCAAGTTTGGCACTTCTCCACGTAGAGCGCCACGTCTTTCTTCAAACCCGGCCACCAAAACAGTTTCTTTACATCGCGGTACATCTTCGTGCTCCCCGGGTGAATTGAGTACTTAGTATTGTGTGCCTCGTACAACAATTCTACCCGCAAATTGCCCACACTTGGGACGCACAGACGACCGTCTTTCCAAAGTAATCCATCCTCCACAACGAATTAGGAATTTGACCCATCCAGAGCATCTATCATGAACTGCTTCATATGGACATCCATATCCAAAGCCTGCCGAAACCGATCATCCAGGTCATATTGGACTTCAGTCCAATTCAGTACTACTTCAGCACTTGATTGCTTATCCACACAAACAATCTCCAACGCCTCCAACTCCCGAACCAAACGCTCGTCATGGATCGACAGCCAATTGGCTTGAGCTGGGGCTTGACGACTCAACGCGTCCACAACCACATTACTTTTACTAGGCACGTAGTGGATCTTGAATGTATAGTACCCCAGGAACTCCATCCATCTATGTTGTCGCATATTCAGATCCTTCTGATCAATCAGATACTTCAGGCTCTTGTGATCGGTGTAGATATCAATCTTCACACCATACAAATAGTGTCTCCACAGCTTCAAGGCAAAAATCACGGCCTCTAACTCCAAGTCATGGACCGGATAATTCCTCTCGTGCACTTTTAGCTGTCTCGAGCCATAAGCTATTACACTTCCGTGTTGTAGTAGCACGCAACCCAAACCGCTGCCCGAAGCATCGCTATAAATCTCATAACCTTTGGTCCCACATGGCAAACTCAGCACAGGCGTCGTAGTCAACCGACATTTCAACTCCTCAAAAGCTTGCGCACACACCGGCGTCCAAACGAACTTCTGCTCCTTCCTCGTCAAAGTAGGGAGAGGTAACGCTATCCGCGAGAAGTTCTCTACGAAGCGCCTATAATAGCCGGCAAGCCCCAGAAAGCTCCGAACTACCGCTACCGTAGAAAGCTCAGGACACTCCCGTATCGCAACAATCTTCGTCGGATCCACTGCAATACCCTCTCCACTCACTATATGACCGAGGAACGCCACGGAGGACAACCAAAACTCGCACTTCGAGAACTTGGCGTACAGCTGATTCCTCCTTAATGTCCCCAAAACCAAATGAAGATGCTTGAAGTGATCTTCCTCACTCTGTGAGTACACCAAAATATCATTGATGAAGACAATCACAAAATGGTCCACGTACTCCCCGAAGGTCTTGTTCATCAAATCCATGAACACTGACGACGCATTGGTCAGCCTAAACGACATGACCGTAAACTCGTAATGCTCGTATCTCGTACTGAACGCTGTCTTCGGGATATCAATCTCCCTTATTCGCAGATGATAGTACCCGGACTTGAGATCCAACTTCGAGTACACTGTCGACCCAACCAACTGATCAAAAAAGTCATCGATCCGGGGGATCGGGTACTTGTTCTTCTCCGTCAACTTGTTAAGCTCCCGATAATCAATACATAGCCTCAAGATTCTGTCCTTCTTCTTAACAAAGAGGACCGGGGCGCTCCAAGGCAAAGAACTTGGGCGCACATACCCTTGCTCCAATAACTCTTGCAGTTGAACCTTCAACTCCTCCATTTTTTTAGGTGCTAGCCGATATGGAGAGCGTGACACAGGCTTTGCACCTGGCACTAACTCAATCGTGAAATCTATCTCCCGCTGAGGTGCGGCTCCAGGAAGATCTGCAGGGAACACATCAGGGTACTTTGATACCACTGAAATACAATCCAATGCGGGCTTTGTCTTTGCAACCTCCACTAGTGTAAAGAACAGTTCTGCACCGGCACGAACCGCCATTGCCGCCTGAAGAGCAGACATAAACGTCTTTATCGACCCCTTTAAGCCCGTAAAAGTCGTCTCACGACTTGCTCCTAGATTGACTTCCTTGCGACCGCAATCAATATAGGTCTGCTGCTCCGAGAGCCAGTCCATGCCAAATATAACGTCGAACTCCACCAACAGAAGTAACGATGCTTGCAGATCGAACTCCTGATTCCCAATGCGAATCTTAACACCGCAGATCCTACCCGCTCGCATCGAACACCCATTGGGAAACAACACATCCAACTTATCCTTCACCATCGAATAAGTGACTCCGATGCGTGATATAAATCTTTCGGACAAGAAGGAGTGTGAAGCTCCCGTATCGAAGAGTGCTCTTGCCGGATTGTCACAAATCAAAATAAATCTTAAACAAGCAGTGGTAAGGTAACATGTGCATAACAAGTATTTAAGGAAATTAACTTGCTATAAATTAAACTGTACCTGTCACCACATCCTCCTGTTTGATGGCCTCCTGTTGGCCAAGATTATAAACCCTCGGTTGGGCCGGAGCATAGTGGGACGTGGTTGACTCCACCGCCTTGCCCTTCTCTTCATAAGTCGCTCCCGGCTTTCTTTCGAACTTGGGGCGTCCGCTCCAACAATCGCGGGCAAAGTGCCCCAACTTTCCGCAAGTAAAACATGCACCCGGGGTCCGACCCGTAGTCGCCCCAGAAGCACCAGAAGGAGCGGGACCCGAAGTCCTATGCTTCTTGAAGAACCTTTGATAGCCGGACTTTGAAGTAGTCGGCGCCTTGAATTCAGACTTCTTATCACCCAAGCCTTTCTTTGCTTGCACATTCTTCATATCCTTCTCCAAGGACCGGGCCGTGTTGACCAAGGTTAAGAAACGCTACGTCATCGGCCCCGAGAGCAGTAACCTCAACTCATCTCTCAACCCTTCGTAGAATCGATTTGTCTTGCGCTCCTCATCCGCAATGGTGGAGCTAGCATATCGTCTCAAATGAGTAAACTCGTGGAGATATTCATCCACGCTACTGTCCCCTTGTACCAACTTCAGGAACTCGTTCTCCATCGAAATCCTCTAAGTAAAAGGGAGGTACCTTGCCAAGAACAGTCCCGAGAATTCTTCCATCGGGACATCTGTAAGTTGTCTACCTCTCAAATGATGCAGCTCCAATCCTTCCCACCACAATCTCGCTTCACCGTCCAGAAGGAACGTAGCAATGGTGGTCATTTGCCACTCCTCCATCTTCATTGCTATCATGACTCTCTTCACCCTAGAGTGCCAGTCTTCAGCTTGAGATGGGGTTCCCAACCCCGAGAATATCGGAGGATTAAAGCTCATGACATGCTTGAGCTGTCTCTCGGTTGCCCTCCTTGGCACCACCGACTCCACTACTACCTATTCCACTCTCCTCGGCTCAGCCGCTTGCAGCGGTACCTGCTCTATCGAAGGAGCGGGCTGCTGCGTTTGCCTTGCAGGCTGCGCATTAATCATGGACAACACTGCTTCGGCCACCAATCGTATGGTCTCAGCCGATAGAGGTGTTGCAGGAGCTT
This sequence comes from Platanthera guangdongensis, assembly GCA_039583875.1. Classification (NCBI taxonomy): domain Eukaryota; kingdom Viridiplantae; phylum Streptophyta; class Magnoliopsida; order Asparagales; family Orchidaceae; genus Platanthera; species Platanthera guangdongensis. The sequence continues at coordinate 93,925,968 of CM077156.1, read as the reverse complement.
CATTAGGTGCACTGCTAGCCTCAGAAACTCGAAGTTCCGACGACCCAGCACCACATCTGGTCACCTATAGTGGTACAAAACACCGTTAAGCGACCAAATAAAATTGCAAACAGCAATTATAGGAACACGCAGGTTCCTCAAACACATGTATTTTTATTTCTAAGTGGACATTCATGGGTTCTTTTACTGTTATAACGATGACGCACACACATGTGCTCACCAACCCTTAAAAAAATTCGTCCACGAATTCATTTTAAGCCTGACCGAAACCAGTAGTCTAATACCAAATTGTAACAACCCCTATCTTTCGCATAGCATATAACAGTAGGTCTGGCTGGGGCCCGACGACATATACCACAGACAGACTGGGTGGTTACTCAATGGAAACCATCCAAGCAATCCAACGTCCTACACAGAGCATTCTAGCAGAAGCAATTTTATAAGTTGTAATAAAGAACCCAACACAAAGAGCACGAATGTCCACTAAAAAACCAAATAGGAATGTAGTACATACACAAGTACTGGCCTAAAGGCCTTACAAACGGTTTACTTCAAATTACATGATTTACAAACCACGGCATGCAGGCCGGTCATACATGAGTAAAAGCAGTAAACACTCCAATTAGGCCTTCGAGGGCCGGCTTCGCAATTTGGGCTTTAGCCCGCTATTGACCGCTTGGTCCAGCAGCACCTGCAAGCAACAAACCACCGCACGGTGGCAAACAATGGCAACGGTCAGCAATACTGACCAAATTATAACGATCCCGCCCCCAACTCGGGGCGGCGATGCTCCTTCCCTCCACTTATTAGCACAACCAAGCAGTATATCAATATACATTGCATCACAGGCGTTGGCTCGCATGGCCACACGCCCCGTGCTCTCAGGGCACATTCTCGGTGAACCGGCCAATGTCACGTCAATTAAAGCCATAGACATTCTGGACTCACCACCGCCACTTTTACGGTCAAACCTATGAGCATTTTGTCTTCTTGGCATGGGTCACGTCAATTTAAGCCATAGACCGCCGAAGACCCTCATCTATGCCAATGGCAAGTGCAACGTACCCTTGGGTCTCTTTAACCGAACGACATAGAACGGGTACGGTTCCATCTAACCCGTGCTCACATTGCAACGACAATTAAAGCCATATGCGTGGGTCAAACTTTTCCCGAGTCCCGTTTCCGCCACACATTTCACATAACTCGGTTATGTTCAAGTTGGCTCTCAGGCCTCCAAGTTGGCAAGATCACGCATCCACCCATTTTTTCGGGTGCACCTTAGGGTTAATCCCCAAGGCTCCCTGTTGCAATCTACCATGTAGAAAACCCAAAAAACAACCAATCGCACGGAGTCTTATCCGGCATTTATGCAATGCAACATCACCGATCCAGACCAACATGTATGGATAGGCTTCACATATCATGTCTATGTCCGTTCTCGCTTACGGACTCTACACAACGGGGACTTTACATATCTACCCGAATGAACGCCTCCAACTCACAGCAAACTCATGAGAGCGGGCTTCCTATGCAAAGAAGGAGAGCTTCACATGCTCAATAAGAGAATCGTTACCCTAGCGTTCCTCTTTGGCGCCATGGAAAAGTAAGCGGTTGAAAAGCACCGCACTCTCTTTGCCTCCGTAGATCCGAAGTCGGCTCGCGATTTGGAGCGTCGAAGCTCCTCCAATGGCCGGATCTAGCTTCTTCTTCTTCCTTTGCTCTCACCTCTCTCTTGACTTAGAAAGAGAACCACTCAAGTAAGAATGAGGGTTTCAAAGGCCCAATCCCGGGTATATCCCAGTAGGAACAACCCCCAACCATCGGATCCCAAAATAAGGAAACGAATGGCTACGATTCGTAGCTGAAAAGTAAAACCTGGGCCGAACACGGCCTGGCACACGCCCGTGTCCCTCATTCGCCGTCAAAATCGACGCGCCTGGAACAATACACGGGCATCCGACACGCCCGTGTTCGACCTGACACGCCCGTGTTCCAACTGACACGGCCGTGTGGTCGGTTGTGTGCCTCCATCGACACAGCCCCGAAAACAACCCGAGACTCACACGGGTATTGGACACGCCCATGTACTAACCCGTGTCTACTCGAACACGCCTGGGCTCCAGGCCGTGTTCACTGTCTCGACACTTAGTCGAGAGAGGTTCGTCGACTTGCTGACACGGCCTTGGACACGCCCGTGTCCTAGGCCGGGTGCCTTGTCTCGACATATCGTCGAGCGAAATTCGTCGACTCCCCGGGCCGATCGTCGACACAAGCTCGACATGCCCTAAGACACACCCGTGTCTCAGGCCGTATTCTCTGCTCGACGATCATCGACTCCAAAATCATCGACCTCTGGACCAAATCGTTGACTCCAACCTGACATGCCCTGGGACACGCCCGTGTCCCAGGCCGTGTGCCTCCTGCCAGATTCCAAATCTGGCCCAAAACGTCACCCGTCGCACTTTTGAGTTTCGGGGCGTTACATACCGCATGGCGCCGCATAAGTTAGAGGAGCTGCATACTCAACTGGATGAGTTATTGCATTGCGGCTTTATTAGACTCAGTTCTTCCCCCTGGGGAGCACTAGTGCTCTTCGTGGAGAAAAAGGATGGAACTATGAGGCTATACATAGACTATCGAGAGCTAAACAAGGTGACAATTAAGAACAGTTATCCGTTGCCAAGAATCGATGACTTGTTCGATTAATTGCGAGGTAGTTCCATGTTCTTGAAGATTGACCTCCATTCTGGTTACCATCAGTTAAGAATCCGTGAGTCAGACATTCCGCAAACTGCTTTTCATTCCCGTTATGGTCACTTTGAATTTCAAGTAATGTCGTTTGAATTAACGAACGCACCGTCAGCTTTTATGAACATGATGAACAGTGAGTTAAAGGATTTTCTGGATAAGTTCGTAGTTGTATTCATTGATGATGTCCTGGTTTATTCCAGAAATACAGAAGAGCATGCCATGCACTTACGCTTGTTCTTGGATACTCTAAGGGAGCACAAGTTGTATGAGAAGCTTAGCAAGTGTGAGTTTTGGTTGTCTCAGGTGTCATTCCTAGGACACATTATAAGCAAGGATGGTATCTCAGTGGACCACGCAAATATAGCCGCAGTCTTGGATTGGAAGAGACCTACATCGCCTAAGGAGATAAGGAGTTTCTTAGGGTTGGCAGGTTACTACAGAAGATTTGTGAAAGGATTCTTTGTGCTCTTTATGCCATTCACCAGGCTTACGCAAAAGAGTGCAGCTTTTATTTGGAGTGACGCCTGTGAGGAAGCTTTTCAAGAGCTCAAGAGGAGATTATGTTCTGCTCCAGTTTTGGCATTATCGGTGGAAGGAGTAGAGTATGTTGTTTATGTGGACGCCTCACGAGTTGGACTCGGTTGTGTGTTGATGCAGGACGGTAAGGTGATTGCATATGGATCGATACAATTGAAGATGCATGAAAATAATTATCCTACGCACGACCTAGAATTTGTTGCCGTCATTTATGTCTTGAAGTTGTGGAGACATCTTGTGTATGGAGTATCGTGCAAAATTTATTCGGACCACAAAAGTTTCAAATATGTCTTCACTCAGAAGGAATTGAATTTGCGCCAGTACAGATGGCTAGAGTATGTTGCGGACTACGAAGTCGATATCCTTTATTATCATGGCAAGGATAATATATTGGTGGATACATTAAGTCGGAAGCCAGCACATATCTTTAACTTCTTAGTGCAATCCCTTGTTGTAGAGTTTTTTCTCATGGACATTACCATGGGGAATAGTGCTTCGCCGAGTATCTTGGAGGTGTGAGAGCTTTCGTGGATTACTCTCACAAGGCTACATCAGAAAAACGATCCCGATTTGCAGCACCTCTGCTGTCGGACTGAGAAAGGGGAATTACCTGACTTTTCAATTGATGGCATTGGTACCCTAAAGTACCGCAGTAGATATTGTATTCCCGCTGTTAGGGACATCCGAGCAAGAATATGCAGTGAAGCGCATGGTTCAAGTGTTGCTTATCATCCTGGTTCTACGAAAATGTACAGAGATTTGAAGCAGATTATTTGGTGGGCAGGTATGAAGAACGACATCGCAAGATTTGTATCTGAATGTTATACCTGCCAGCATGTCAAAGCTGATCATAGAAGGTCGGGTGGTAAGTTAACACCATTAGACATACCGAGTTGGAAATGGGTGAGTTTATCCATGTATTTCATAACCAGTTTGCCGAGATCTCCCCGATGGCATGATGTAGTGTGCATTATCATGGATAGACTAACCAAGTGTGCCCACTTTGTGCCATTCAAAATTGATTATTCTATGGAAAAGATAGCTGAGCTTTATCTGGACGAAGTTATCAGGCTGCATGGTGTACCTACGAGTATTATGTCAGACCGAGACTCCTGGTTCATGTCTCGTTTCTTGCAGAGCTTGCAAGGAACTCTAGGTACTGACCTTAGGTATTCTACCACCTATCATGCTCAAACAAATGGTCAAACAGAGAGAGCGAACTAGGTCTTGGAGGATATGATTAGATGTTATATTCTGGACCATGGCGGGGCTTGGGATAAATGCCTCGGACTGATGGAATTCGTGTACAACAACAGCTATCAGGATAGTTTGCAGATGACTCCCTTTGAATCTTTATATAGAAGGCGTTGTTGAACTCCTCTGTTTTGGGCAGAAGTTGGTGAGAAGCCGTTGCTCGTACCGGATGCCCTTGAAGAGATTAATTGTGTCGTGACTTATATTCCGGAGAAGCTCTGTGTGGCTCAAGAGCGCTATGAGAAATATGTTAATCAACAAAGGGTTGATCTAGAGTTCGTTGTTGGTGACTTTGTTTTTCTGAAAGTTTCTCCAATGTCTGGTGTTAAAAGGTTTGAAAGGAACCACAAGTTAGACCCCTGGTACGTGGGACCTTATCAGATTCTTGAATGCGTCGGAGTCTCAGCGTATAGGCTGGAGTTGCCTGCTACCTTCCCGGGTCTTCATGATGTGTTCCATGTGAGCCAGTTGCAGAAGTGTATTCATAATGATCGTCAAGTCCTTGACTCGGTGCCCCAGATTCAGCCCAACCTTATGTATGTGGAAGAACCTGTTCGTATTCTGGATTCTCAAGATCAAGTATTTCGGAGAAAGACCATCCCTATGGTTAAGGCTATTTGGCGAAATCAAGACGTCGAGAGCGCGATGTGGGAATTGTAGTCGGCAATGAGGGAATCTCATCCGCACCTCTTCTCTTAGTCCTGGTATGTCTCTATGTTTTTGGTGGTGTTTGATTTTCTATTTTTTTAGTTTGATTTTGGAGTTGTGTTAAGTTTCGGGACGAAACTTCTTTTTAGGGGGAGTGACTATAACGCCCCCGATTTTGTTCGATGATTTTATTTGATTTGATATCGTCATATTTATGATATCATGGCGTTACTTTTAATGTCGAATTGACGGCGCGACGTCGTTAAGGCATTTTTGCGACCGTTCGGTCGAGTCGGCCATTCTCGAATTCTTGTTGTAATTGGAAAATTTTGAATTTAGAAATTAAGTTAAATAATTTTGGACTTGCTCGTCAAGTTTCGTCGCGATCCGAGCTATATTCGAGCCTCGGTGATATTCCGAAGTTTTGTGAAATTTATGTTCGCCGTAAACTTTGAAAATTTATATCTCAAGAACGACTCGTCAGATTTTGGCTTTGACTTCGCTGTTGTGTTCGTAGCTTCAGTGTTCGCCTACGGTGTGAGTTTCGTTTAATTTGACGTGCGTTTGGGCCTCTGTTTTGAACTTATATTTCCTTGTTCAAAAAATTATAAGTATGATTATTTTAATATTAAAATACTATTCAAAAATGTCTTTTACTATTCATCTCTATAGTTTGATTTTGGATATATTTGTAAAAATCACTATTCATGATGTCAAAAAAACACTACAAATTTCTTCTTAGTTCTCGAGTCCGCCTGATCAGGTTCTCAAGTAGTACATTCTTCCTCTCGAGTACAACCTTGTTTGTGTCGAGTACTGGCTGCTTGTTCTCGAGTATTGCTTATGTTGTTCTTGAGTACTGAATTTTAGTACTAGAGTAACATGTTTTCTACTTCTCGAGTACCTCTAATCTTGTTCTCGAGTAGTTGGTCGTCCTTCCCGAGTAGTCCGTTCCAGTCTATGTTCGGGTGTCATTTTGAGGGTCAAATGGTTTTGTATATGATAAGTTAATTTATATAGTTATTTTAGTTTAGTTTTTTATAAATAAATAGTATAATTTATTTCTCTTTATATTAATATATATAATAATTCATTTATTTTTATATTTCAGGTCAATATGGGATTCAAATATCATTTTCAAGTCCATGGCAAAGATCTGAAAACATTTGGAGGCAATTAATATTTTTGGTCACGGATAGCTGAATTTCAAATGGCCATAACTTTCAAATCAAGAAAGGTTACGGGACGTGCAACCAGTCAACGGAAAGAGGACAATGTCCTCTACAAATCTGGAGAATATCACAAGTACACGCCCCAAAGACACGGGCATGACCAGGGCATGAACACGGGCGTGTCTAGCTCAAGAACACAGTTTTCTCCAGAAATCTTCCTGGGGAAATTCTGTGACTTTTTCTAAGTACACGTCCCCATGTCACAGGCATGGCGTAGGGCGTGACCAACCCAAAACTACCGAAATAATGCCAGATTGCGCTGTTTCCAGCCATTTGCTGACCCGGTCAGTACACGCCCTAGGTCACGGGCGTGACCTAGGCGCGTGACACTTCAGGAACTGCCAGAATTTACTCCTGTCGTTTTCAGCTTCCCGCGGTTTTCCAGAAACAGAAGTGACACGCCCTAGGTCACGGGCGTGACCTAGGGTCGTGACTCGCCATTGAACAGATTTTGGCGGTTTCATCTCCAACGTTCCCAGGCTTTCAAGACGGAGGTTCTGAGCCTGACACGCCCTTGGTCACGGGCGTGACCTAGGGCGTGACCTTGCAGAAATTTTTCCAATAAATTGCAGATGAGTTCAGAAGTAGAAGGGGAGCTAGGAGGCCCATCTAGGTGTAATTTCAGTAGATTATTTCCTGTCTTTATGCATTTTTCTTCATGTACTTTTTAATTTCATAGTTGTAGACTTTAATTATTGCACTTTTATTTTGTAGTTGTTTATCTTTTCATGTAGCACTATTTTCATTTCCACTTGATCATGACAAGCTTTTTAATATAATAAAATAATCTCCTTTTGTCAAACTCTTTGTTTATCGCTTACGATTTATCTCTGATTTATTTTGTGTCGAATTCATATTTCGCGGATATGCTCTTCGATTTTAAATCCGTATCTTAAATGACTGAGAGGTTGCGGATACGAGTAGATCACTCAGAGATAAAAGGAGTTGCATGCACTCCTTGAGAGAGGACGACATAAATCCTCTGGATTGGAGTCAAATCCAATAGAGTGATTCACCGCCTAATGCAAGCTTAGGGGTTTCGAGTGGCCAAGAGGTCTTAATCGATCAACCTAAGGTTAGTCAAAAGCATGAGCTCGACATAGACGCTTTTGAACTTTAGGAACCTCCACGGTCGAAGCGGATAATCTAGAAGTTTGCCTTTAAGATTACTTTATTTCATTTCAAAGTAAGACTAGATCAAGTGCTTCTGTTGGGTACATTGGAATGAATGTACCTGATTTGAAGAAGCCTCACCCTACTCAATGATATACATCAAAATGTATTTGATGTGTTTTGAATTTATTTGTGCAGGTTAAGTATTTACAGGGAAAGCTGAAAAGTTTCTAAGTGCATGTGTCGACACCCAGAAGGAAAGAGTCGACACTTAAGAAGACTTGTGTCGACACCTAGACAAGCAGTGTCGACACTTGGAGTAATTGTGTCGACACCAGGGATGCAGAGTCGACACCAGACAGAAAGTGTCGACACATACAGGTTGTGTCGACACTGAATGAAGAAAACTCCAGTGAAGTTGTGTGGACACTTAAAAGCAGTGTCGACACCTAGAGGAACTTTGTCTACATCAGAAATTGTCGACACTTGGAGGCTGTGTCGACACTCAGTAAATTTCAATAGAGTCTAAGTAAGAGTGTCGACATAATGAAGAATGTGTCGACACACAGCAGAAGACTCAGCACATGAATAATGTGTCGATATAATGAAGAATGTGTCGACACACAGCAGAAGACTCAACACATGAAGAAAGTGTCGACACTTGGAGGCTGTGTAGACACTCAGCAAAGTTCAACAAAATTCTAAGTACAAGTGTCGACACAAAGGAGAAGTGTCGACACTCAGCCAAAGTCTCAACAAAAGAAGAATGTGTCGACACAAGGAGATGTGTCGACACTCAGCAAGTATCAACACAGAAGGCATGTGTCTACACCAAGAAGAAGTGTCGACACTGAACAAGTTCAACACAAGAAGATGTGTCGACACAAAGGAGTTGTGTTGACACTTACAAGAATTCAACAAAGTACTGAAGAACAAGGAGTTGTGTCGACACACAATATCAGTGTCGACACATGATGAAGAAGCAGTGTCGAGAAGTAAATTCTACAACACAAGGAGTTGTGTCGACACCTTGAAGGCTAGTGTCAACACTTAGTCTACTTGTGTCGACACTTAGTCTATAAGTGTCGACACTTAAAGACAGACTGTCTCGACACTTTCAGACAGTTACATATATTTCAAGAAGTGACTGGATGACATGATAGCTGCCATTCCAGCCGGTCTACTGCAACTGTCAGAGTTGTCAGAAAGTCGTTAGGAACCGAATCAGTCGGTCACCATGAAGAAGGCCTATATATAGGCTTATACTGTCAACATATAGAGATGATTGAGATTAAAAAAGAGAAGAAGATCTAGCTATTCATTGATGAATCATTTCAAGTGAAGATCTACGAAGTTGGAGAGAGAGAGAGAGCTCCTTCCAAGAAGACAGTCGTTGGAACCAGGCTGTGAAGAAGGGTTCAGACCTAGTTCTGAATCTTAAGTTGCAGTGACTGAAGATCAGCTGCAGAGAATCAATCCTATTGTGTTCTACATTCAAGAAGCTTTGAAGAAATCCAAGTGAGGTTGATCTCAGCAGAGTTCATTCAAGAACTCATAAAGAACCTATCAACTCTTCTCTCTTATTCAGAGTTGTAGGTATATACTTTGTTTTCTAAATTTCTTGTAGGATCCTTAGGGATCTGAGTTGTAAACCTGTAATTATAAAGGCTGAGTGGTAGGGCCTATGTGCATGAGTGTAGGAGATCTATTTCTCTAAGTGTTGGCCTGTTGTGGCTGAGTGTAGGCCTTGTGGCTGAGTGTAGGCCTTGTTGAAGGCTGAGTATAGGTCTTTGTGAAGACTGAGTTGTAGGGCCTTGGGCCTGAGCTGTAGGAACCTGTTTAGGGTTCTGAGTGTAAGATCTGAGGATCTGAGGAATTCTGGAGGAGTTTGGCCGAATCTAGTACACTACTAGATAGGCGAAGGGGGAAAGTGGATGTACCCAAACCTTGGGGAACCACTATAAATCTGTGTGTTCTCTGTGTACATGTTTATTCTGTGATTGCTGATTGATTGCTGTGAAGAATTAGTTATAAATCTGTGATATAATCTGCCTAAAAGTTTAAAAAGATTAAGTCACCTATTCACCCCCCCCCCTCTAGGTGATTAGGTACAATTTCTTTCAAGTGGTATCAGAGGGAGGTTACTCAAAAAGGGACATAACTGTCTGAGTAGATCCTGTTGGTAGATTCAGTGAAATCAAGGACAGATTCAGCATAATCCAGAAAATCAAGAAAATGGGTTCAATAGAGAATCATAAGGAACTTGGATCCATGAAGTTGCCCATTTGCAGAAAAGAGATTTTTGGCATCTGCAAAGAAAGGGTGAGACTGTTTATGGAAGCTTCAGACCCTAGAATCTATATCACAGTTAAAGAAGGGTCATATGTGCCTATGAAGGTTTCAGTGCTCGATGCAAATCAGAGAACACCTAAGGACTTTTCTGAAATGATAAAAGATGAGATTATTCTGGCCACCATGGATAAGATGGCTCAGAATATCATTGTGAGTGCCATAGATGATGCTACATTTCAGAACTTAATACACTGTAAGACATCAAAGGAGATGTGGGATACTCTTATAGTGTATATGGAGGGTTTAGAAGAAGTTAGACAAGATCGAAAGTCTTTGTTAAACCAAGAATATGAGAGCTTCAGACAAGGCAGGTCTGATAGCATAATAGAATGCTATAAGAAATTCTATAGGATAGTTAATGAGTTAATATCCTATGGAAGAGAGTTCAATAATTATGAGCTGTATGATAAGTTCTTAAGGTCCCTAACAAAGGATTGGGACACAAAGATCTGTGCCATTAGGGAAATGGCCAAGTTAGCAGATATTCCTCCTCCAACTTTGTTTGGAAAACTGCTATCCTATGAAATGCAGTTGATGGTAAGGAAAGAAGAGGAGAACACTACCAGAATTGAGAATAAAGAAAGAGCAGTGGCATTCAAGACAGAAGCCACCAGAAAATACAAAAGTAAGTCTCCATCTCCACCTTTAAGGCTTGCTGAGACTGAGTCAGATGATTCAGAAAGCAGAAAGTCTGAAAGCAGTGAGAGTGATGAGGACTTTGCAGCTTTCAGAAGACACTTTCAGAAGTTTCAAAAGAAGAAACGGTGGAGGTCAAAGCCATCCACTTCACAGGGAAAAGATGACTATTATCAGAACAAGAAGTCATCAAAGAAAGACAGGAGGAAGCCCAAGTCAAGCAAAGCAACTTTATCAAAAAATGTATGATATTGCTATAACAAGCAAGGACATGTTATTGTAGACTGTCCAGTGAAAAGGAAAGAGTCAACAGATAAGAAAAAGACTCAATTCAAGGGCAAGAAGGAAAGGTCCTTTGTTGTCAAGAAGGACAAAGGCCTGTCAGACATGTCTTCTTCAGAAACTGAGTCAGAAGTTGAAGCTTATATAAGACTGTTTGCTGAAGAAGAGGAAGAGGAGTTCATCTAACTAAAGAACTCTATATATGAGCAAGAGGACAATCAGTGTCAAGGACTGATGGCATTGTCAGAAGGTGACAAAATCCAGGATCAGCCTGGACCTAGTAAGGTACAAAATTGTTCTTTAAGTTCAATTTCTAGTGCTAGTTCAGATTCAGTTACATCAGCATCAAGTGATGCTAGTGGATCTGAATCTGAAGGGGATATTTATCAGTTGATTGATGAATATAGAGTTCTGTTGCAAGCTTTTAAGAAAAGCAAATCCTTGGCCAAGAGTCAGGCTAAGGAAATTGCTAGTCTCAAAGAGGCTGCAACTGATTTTGAGATGCTGATTGATCAAAAGTTAAATGAAATAGCCAGACTGAAAAACATAATTGTTATTCAGATGGGGACTATAGCATTTAAGAATGATCAAATCAGAAATCTGGAGATTAGTCTTCAGAAGGAGAGAGACATAGTTGCAAGGTTCTCTAAACCAAAATCAGTTCTACCTTTGATAGATGAGTTTATACCTCACAAGGGTAAAACTGGATTGGGGTTTACTAACCCTGCTAGGACTGTAAAGTCGAAGTCTAAGGGCAAAGCCTCAGCTCTCAACAAGCCAGCTGTAGATAAAACAGCTAGGGATGTACCTAAGCAAAGTTACAATAGATTTGAGTGCTGGTGTTGTCGCAAGGTAGGCCACTTTGCCATAGACTGTTGGCACAATTCTAGTGCCAAGTTGAGTAGCAAACTGCCTGTTGGAAGATCTGCAGGTAGCTTTGTTAAGAGGCAAACTAACCAGCACTAAGGGCCCAAGAATTCTTTGGGTTCTAAGGTCAACTAATCTGTTTTGAAGGTGAGTCCAAGTGGCAATGCCCCAATATGGTACTTGGATAGTGGATGTTCCAGGCACATGACTGGAACTAGGGGATTGCTAAAGGACTTCACATCAATCAAGGATGGTCCTAAAGTCACCTTTGGTGGTTCTGAAAAAGGAATCATCAAGGGTTTTGGTAACATTTCTAGCACTCATATAACAATTTCTCAAGTGGCTTATGTTAAAGGTTTGAAACATAACCTTATTAGTATAAGTCAACTGAGTGATTTAGGATATGACATCTCATTTGTCAAAGATGGTTGTCATATCAAGAGATCAAATGATCAAGAGATCATTTTGACTGGTTATAGAAAAAGAAATGTCTATTGCCTATACTTTATGTGTAAGAACAATGGTTCTCTAGTGTGTCTTGTAGCTGATGAGAAAGTCTCTCATTGTGTCAAATGGCACAAGAGGCTAGCCCATCTTAACTACAAGACAATTGGCCAACTCTATAGCAAAGAGTTAGTGAGGAATGGTCCTCAAGTTAAGTGTATTAAAGATGGGATATGTTCAGTTTGTCAAAAGGGCAAGCAGACTAGATCCACCTTTAATAGCATTGAGAACAAAAATGCTGTGAGGTGCTTATACCTCTTGCATATGGATCTCTTTGGTCCTATGCCAGTTCACAACCTAGGTAGGAAGGTCTACACAGTTGTGGTTGTAGATGACTACTCAAGGTTTTCCTGGGTGTTCTTCCTTAGACAGAAATCTGAAACACCTAATATCTTATATAAGTTTGTCAAACAAATTCAGAATGAGTTAGACAGTACATTGGTCAAAATAAGAAGTGACCATGGTACTGAATTTTAGTCTGATAGTATGACAAAACTATGTGAAGAATTTGGGATATTTCAGGAATTTTCTTCACCAAGAACACCTCAGCAAAATGACATTGTTGAGAGGAAAAATAGAACCTTGATTGAGGCTGGTAGAATCTTATTAGGTGACACATCTCTCCCAGAATATTTCTGGGCTGAGGCAGTTAATACTACATGCCATGTAATTAATAGGGCTACCATTACTAAAAGCCACAATAAGACCCCCTATGAGATTGTGAAAGGCAGAAAGCCAAATCTATCCTATTTCAGGATCTTTGGTTGTAAGTGCTTTATACTTAACAATGGAAAGTCTTACTTGACTAAGTTTGCTGCCAAATCCCAAGAGGGGATTTTTGTTGGGTACAACAACAATAGTAAGGCTTATAGAGTCTACAACTTGACTACTCAAGTTGTATAAGAGCCAGTACATGTAGTATTTGATGAAGCTAGACTTATTAACAATGAGTTGTCTAGAAGTGTTTGCAGCTACACAGGTGTGACTAAGAAGATGGACAAGCTCACTATTGAAGAAGGATCTACTACAAGTCAGCATGTAGATGATAGTGGTTGTTGTCCAGGGGGAGTACTACATGCAACTGATGTAGAAGAATACCAAGGAGTGCAGCAAGTTGAAGAAGCTGAAGGAGCTCAACCTGAAGTCAGGCTGCCTCTAGCCAGTAGACATTTGAGAGATCATCCAGCCAATCAAATCATTGGTGATCTAAGTCAAGGGGTACAAACAAGGAGCAGAAATCTGAGTGCAGTGCTCTACTCTAGTTTCCTATCCAAAGTAGAGCCAAAGAAATTTGAAGAAGCCATCCTAGACCCTCATTAGATTGAGGCAATGCAAGAGGAGCTGAATCAGTTCAAGAGATGCAAAGTCTAGGAGCTTGTTCCTAAACCAAAAGACCACAACATAATTGGAACTAAGTGGATCTTTAGAAACAAGATAGATGAACATGGAGTGATTATTAAGAACAAAGCAAGACTGGTTGCCAAGGGATATAGGCAGGAAGAAGGTATTGACTTTGATCAAACCTTTGCTCCAGTAGCCAGACTGGAAGCCATAAGGATGTTCCTAGCCTATGCAACCTATCAAGGATTTAAAGTATACCAAATGGATGTTAAGTCAGCCTTTTTGAATGGTAATCTGAAAGAAGAGGTCTATGTGGAACAGCCATCAAGTTTTGTTGATTCAACTCAACCTAATTATATCTATAGACTTAGGAAGGCTTTGTATGGGTTAAAACAAGCCCCTAGGGCTTGGTATGAAACCCTGTCTAGTTTCCTCATAGAGAATAAATTCACAAGGGGGAAAATAGATAAGACTCTATTCGTTAGGGAATCCAGAGGCAAGATCATACTAGTCTAAATATATGTAGATGACATAATATTTGGGTCTACTGAAAATAATCTTTGCAGAAAGTTTGCAAAACTAATGCAAGGACAATTTGAGATGAGCAGTATGAGGGAACTTAAGTTCTTCTTGGGTCTCCAAGTTAGACAGACTGAGAATGGTTTTTCTATATGCCAGTCTAAGTTCACCTTAGAATTAATAAGGAAGTATGGTATGGAATCTTCCAGTACCATGAAAACTCCTATGGGGTCAAGTATGTCTCTTATCAAAGATGATGCAGGGAAACCTGTAGATGAGACTTTGTATAGAGGGATAGTTGGATCCCTATTTTATTTGACTGCAAGTAGACCAGATATCATGTATGCTACATGTGTCTGTGCTAGGTACCAAGCATGCCCTAAAGAGTCTCATTTGACAGCAGTCAAAAAAATTCTAAGATATCTTAAGGGCACTCCTTATCTAGGCCTTCGGTACCCTATGAATGGAGACTTTGAACTAACAGGTTATTCAGATGCAGATTTTGCAGGCTGTAAAGAAGATAGAAAGAGTACAACTAGAACCTGTCAATTCCTAGGTGGAAGACTGATATCATGGAGTAGCAAGAAGCAAACAAGTGTGGCTATCTCCACAGCAGAATCAGAATATGTGGCTGCAGGAAGTTGTTGTGCTCAACTTCTATGCATACAACATCAGCTAGAAGACTATGGTATTCAAGTAAGTAGAACACCACTGTTTTGTGATTCTACTAGTGTTATATCTATTGCAAACAATCCTGTTTCCCATAGTAGAACTAAACACATTAAAATAAAATATCATTTTCTAAGGGAACATGTAGAAAAACAAGATATTTCACTGGAGTATGTTAATACAGATAATCAACTAGCTGACATGTATACTAAGCCCCTAGAAGAAACCAAGTTCAAATAGGTTTAAAATTGAATTAGGTATGATAAACTTAGAATAAGTTTATAGAAATGGCTAAGTAAAATAGTGTCGACACACAGAGTTGTCTGTGTCGAGACAGAGAATTGGTGTCGAAAATTCAGAGAAAAGGTGTCGACACATCTAGGAAATTGGTGTCGACACTTCAGAAAATTAGTATCGACACATACAGGGTCGGTGTCGACACATCCAAGGTGGTGTCGACACTTAGAATTTACACAAAATTAAACAAGTAAAGTCTCGACTAAGTGTCGAGGTAAGTGGTGTCGACACATAAACAAGTGTCGACACATATATTCTGTCGATTATACTTGTGTCGACACATAGTTGTCGAGACATTATAAGTCTGTGTCGACACAATTTAAGTTTCTTGACGCGCCCTTTCATCTTCAATCCTAGAAAGGTATAACTAGGATTTCGCCATTGTCTGTCGACACGCTCACTAAAGTTTCGAGACCAAACTTGTGTGTCGACACCTCTCTTCTCTCAATTCAAATTCTTCAAACCCTAATGGCGCCCAAGCTCGAAGAGAATGTAAATGAAGGATATGAACTGGTGCGACATGCGTTTGATGACGCAGAACCAGAGATCAAGGATGTGGTAACCCTAGTTGCAAACTTAGGGTTAGATTTTCTTGTTTCAGAGTCAACCAAGATATGGAAGAAAGAAGTTCTAGAATTTCTGAATGGAGCAACCCTAGACGAATCTGGACTCAAGATAAAGTCAAGGGTTCATGGAGAAAAGGTGAAGGTCTCACCAAAGAGTTTGAGAAAGGTACTAAACCTACCAAGGACTAAGGAAGAAGATGAAGTTTCTGCTTCTAAGACCAGAGAAGCTTTAACATGGTGTGGACTGGATTCCAAGATGAAAATTGTATCAGTATTCAACAGAAAGGGAATGAACAGCCAAGGCAAATTTCTCTCTGAAATTGTTGGCAAGGTGATCATGTGCAAGTCTGGAGGACATGACAGGATTTCAGTTTATATGTTCAATCTGATGACAAGGTTAATCTTCCAGCTACATACTGATTGGTCTGCAGTAGTGTTTGAGAAGATTAAGGAGAGTCTGAAGAAACCTAATTTGGGTAGGATACTAAGTCTTTACTTGGCTGGTAGTATACCAGAAGTAATGAGCCAAACTGCTGGATCTAAAATCAACCACATGAGGAAGATGGACATGAGGATCTTCTCAAGGTGGGATAGGGTATTGACTAAGGAAATGCCAACTCCTGAGAAGGAAACCCCACTAAAGAAGAAGAAGAAGACAGCCCCAGTGGCTCAAGAATCATCCAGCAGTTCAGAAGAACAAGTTGTCTTCACTCCTGATGAAGAAGACACTGGAATTGCTGGAAAGTCTCCAGCTGGACAGGTTGATGCAGAGAGGCAGGGGGAGCTACCACAGGCTAGCCCACTTCATTAGAATTCCATCCAGGGGGAGCCTTTACTGGTGGATGAGTCAACTCCACTAGAGAGTGAACAGGCTACCCAAACCATTCTTGAGGTAATCACTGAAATCAACCAATTAGATTTCCTTCTTGAGAGTGATGTTATAACTGATAAATTATCTGATGTTAATCAGCAACCTCAGATTGATAGTCAACCCCCAAATATTTTCATGGAGGACACATCTGTTGCAGATCAAGTAGTATCTGATCAAGTTGTTGATGAGATAAGGAAATCTCCACCCCATCGTCAACAGGAATTTACCCTAGAAGAGCTATTCCCAGATCTTCTACAAACAGACTTTGAGAAGGAAAGTGTTGCTGCTGAGGGGGAGAATGCTCATGTTCAGTGGGAGCAAGTAGTTATTGTTGAGGAAACTGCTAGGAAAGAACCTGAAGTGCAGAAGGAGTTACCTCCAAGCCCTAAGGACAGGGTTGATATTGCAAGCACATCAGCTTCTGAAGATGAGTAGGCTGCCAGAGCTAAAAAGAGAAAGTTTGAAGTATTCAAGAGGAGGAGCCAAAATTATAAGAAAGCTCTACAAACCATTGCCCCACAGCCTACACAACAGCCAGCACCATCTGTGGATTACAGTTCTCTGATGGTTGCAATGCAGATAAAGCTTGATGAGCAAAGGAAAGCAATAGAAACGTATATGGATGAGGGGAATAAGTCTCTACAGTTTGATCTGGCTCAAGACATAAAGTCCAGTAGATTTGAAATGAATCTGAATAAGAAAGAGATGACTGACTGCTTCCACAAGGGAGGGAATGCAGTGGTTTACTTGGCTACACATCAAGAGAAGATAAAAGCTCAAGTGGATGATATTGCACTGAAGCAGGGCTATGTTCTGGATAATCAAATAAGGATGAATGACAATTTGACTGCTTCACACAATGCAAATGTCACAGAAATGAAAAATATAGTTACTGGGCAGACAACAGCTAATGCTACAGCTAAGGCAGAATTTGATAAAGCATTACAAGAGGGACTCACTGCTATTACTTCTGCTATTGAAAACTATCAGAAGTTAATAACTGAAAAGCTCCAAAGGTTAAAACCTTTCTACAAAGAAGGAGTAAAGTATCTGAATGCCCAAATAAGATTCCAGAAAGATGATCTAAGAGATCACATAGAAAGAGTAGTCATAAAGGGGGAGAGGGTGTTAGTCAAAGCAGGCTCTGATCATGCAAAATGTATTTCCAATTCCATCAGAGCCACTCTTGGTTATCCTCCTTTATGTGATGATGATAATATTGCAGAGTCTGGGATTAATCCTGCCTATCTTGGAGGTGAGCAAGCTGAAGTAGCTCAAGTGATCTATCCTCCACCAGACTTTGATATGGTACAAGCAGATATACAGTCCATGTATATCCCTCCTAAGGGAAAGCAAAATGTCATCATAGAAAATGTAGTTCAGCCAGTGCCAGAGGCTGTACTAAAAGAACAAGAAGCCTTGTTGCTGAAAGAACAAGAGACTCAGTTGTCTAAGAAGAGATTCAGAGAGCAAGCTGAACAAAGGCCTGATTTTGAACAGTGGAGCCCCACTTCAAGGAATATTATCTTAACTGCTTGGAAAGCTGCCAAAGACAATATTCAAGATAGAAACAAGTGGTATTCTGAACTGGAGTGGAGGAAGCATGAAAACAGACAAGAAGCCATTGTGCAATACAGGAGAAAGGCTAAGATGGGAAAGCTACCTCCTACTGCCTAGGAGCCTAGCAAGTACTTTCCCAAGCCTTATCATTACTTTGAGAGGCAGAAGATGAAGACTGAAGAGCAGAAGAAAAAGGATCTTAAAGGCAAGAAGCCTGCTACTGTTGAAGATACTGAAGCCCCTGTGCAAGCAAAGATACAGTCTGGGAAGGGCATAGTTATCAAGGAGGCTGAGCAAAAATAGAATAAAATTATCTTTAGTTTACAGTTGTAATCTTTTGATTTTAAACACTCTGTAAACTTTTGTATAATGAATATGACAAAGTTGTTAGAACAATATGATGTGTGAAAACTTTATTACATAATTGTTCTGAGATATATGTGTGTACATGTTTTGTTTAATACATGTTCATGTACTTTCCCTGATTGCATAATCCTGTTTTACATCAAACTGTAATTTTGTTATGTATGGT
Organism: Platanthera guangdongensis; assembly: GCA_039583875.1. Lineage (NCBI taxonomy): Eukaryota > Viridiplantae > Streptophyta > Magnoliopsida > Asparagales > Orchidaceae > Platanthera > Platanthera guangdongensis. Next base: position 93,907,437 of record CM077156.1, on the reverse strand, counting down.
GTATATCATTGACTAAGGGTTATGACTTCTCCAAATAGGGGGAGATTGTTGGGTACATTGGAATGAATGTACCTGATTTGAAGAAGCCTCACCCTTCTCGATGATATACATCAAAATGTATTTGATGTGTTTTGAGTTTAGTTGTGCAGGTTAAGTATTTACAGGGAAAGCTAAAAAGTTTCTAAGTCCATGTGTCGACACCCAGAAGGAAAGTGTCGACACTTAAGAAGACTTGTGTCGACACCCAGACAATCAGTGTCGACACTTGGAGTAATTGTGTCGACACTAGACAGAAAGTGTCGACACATACAGGTTGTGTCGACACTCAATGAAGAAAATTCCAGCGAAGCTGTGTCGACACTTAAACGCAGTGTTGACTCCTAGAGGAACTTTGTCTACATCAGAAAGTGTCGACAATTGGAGGCTGTGTCGACACTCAGCAAATTTCAACAGAGTCTAAGTAAGAGTGTCGACATAATGAAGAATGTGTCGACACACAGCAGAAGACTCAGCACATGAAGAATGTATCGACATAATGAAGAATGTGTCGGCACACAGCAGATGACTCAACACATGAAGAAAGTGTCGACACTTGGAGGCTGTGTCGACACTCAGCAAAGTTCAACAAAATTCTAAGTACAAGTGTCGACACAAACGAGAAGTGTCGACACTCAGCCAAAGTCACAACAAAAGAAGAATGTGTCGACATAAGGAGAAGTGTCGACACTCAGCAAGTATCAACACAGAAGGCATGTGTCGACACCAAGAAGAAGTGTCGACATTGAACAAGTTCCACACAAGAAGATGTGTCGACACAAAGGAGTTGTGTCGACACTTACAAGAATTCAACAAAGTACTTAAGAACAAGGAGTTGTGTCGACACACAATATCAGTGTCGACACATGATGAAGAAGCAGTGTCGAGAAGTAAATTCTACAACACAAGGAGTTGTGTCAACACCTTGAAGGCTAGTGTCGACACTTAGTCTACTTGTGTCGACACTTGGTCTATAAGTATCGACACTTAAATACAGAATGTCTCGACACTTTCAGACAGTTACAGATATTTCAAGAAGTGACTGGATGACATGACAGCTGCCATTCCAGCCGGTCTACTACAACTGTCAGAGTTATCAGAAAGTCGTTAGGAACTGGATCAGTCGGTCACCATGAAGAAGGCCTATATATAGGCTTATATTGTCAACAGATAGAGATGATTGAGATTAAAAAAAGAGAAGAAGATCTAGCTATTCATTGAAGAATCATTTCAAGTGAAGATCTAAGAAGTTGGAGAGAGAGAGCTCCTTCCAAGAAGACAGTCGTTGGAGCCAGGCTGTGAAGAATGGTTCAGACCTAGTTCTGAATCTTAAGTTGCAGTGGCTGAAGATCAGCTGCAGAGAATCAATCCTATTATGTTCTACATTCAAGAGGCTTTGAAGAAAGCCAAGTGAGGTTGATCTCAGCAGAGTTCATTCAAGAACTCATCAAGAACCTATCAACTCTTCTCTCTTATTCAGAGTTGTAGGTATTTACTTTGTTTTCTAAATTTCTTGTAGGATCCTTAGGGATCTGAGTTGTAAGCCTGTAATTATAAAGGCTGAGTGGTAGGGCCTGTGTGCCTGAGTGTAGGAGATCTATTTCTCTGAGTGTAGGCCTATTGTGGCTGAGTGTAGGCCTTGTGGCTGAGTGTAGGCCTTGTGGCTGAGTGTAGGCCTTGTTGAAGGCTGAGTGTAGGTCTTTGTGAAGACTGAGTTGTAGAGCCTTGGGCCTGAGCTGTAGGAACCTGTTTAGGGTTCTGAGTGTAAGATCTGAGGATCTGAGGAATTCTGGAGGAGTTTGGCCGAATCTAGTACACTACTAGATAGGCGAAGGGGGAAAGTGGATGTACCCAAACCTTGGGGAACCACTATAAATCTATGTGTTCTCTGTGTGCATGTTTATTCTGTGATTGCTGATTGATTGATGTGAAGAATTAGTTATAAATCTGTGATATAATCTGCCTAAAAGTTTAAAAAGATTAAGTCACCTATTCACCCCCCCCCCCCCCTCTAGGTGATTAGGTACAATTTCTTTCAGCTTCCTTTTAGTTTAGTTTCTAATTATAGTTTTAATTCACTCCTTTTATTTTCTGATAAAATAATAGTAATTTGCGTGAGTAGGAGTACTCAACAGGCCCCGAGTCTAATACGACATTTCCTATACTATATTTTGATTGGTACGCTTGCATATTTGAGATTATAGTTTGGATACATTTTTAAAACTATAAAATTCTTCATCAAGTTTTTGGCGCCGTTGCCGGGGACCCTTTTTGTTGATATTTTGAAAGCGCGAATTGTATTAATTTTATCACTCTCTTTCTCTAACCCCAATTCTCTTTTTCATTTTTTTAACTTCATTTCTATTAGGTACGGGTTGTGTTTATTTTCTTTTATTAAAAACTATGTTATCTCAATTGGCTGCTAAAATTGCCCAGCTTCAAAATCAATTAGATATTTTGAAAGCCGTAAAAAAACGTCAATGTGTTTGTTTTTATTGTCACGGTTCTCATCCAAGTGAGTTTTGTTATCATTATAATTATTATAAAAATATTTCTTATGAAAATAATTTTGATAGTAATTATGATAATAATTCTTCTCACTTTTATGATAATTCAAATTTTTATAATTTTTCTAATTTTTCCTATGTTCATGAAATTAATTTTTCAAGTAATAATGCGAATAATTATTTGGATCCAAATTTTTGTTCTTCTTTTTCCGCACCGCAAGCTTTCTCTCTTAATTTTGGGGAATCTTCTCAATCTCAATTTGATTCTTCCCCCCAAAATTTGGATGAGAATTTTCTTATGGTTAGTGATTCTTCTTCTTTAGATAATGTTGCTAATAAGGAACATGAATCTTCATGTCCCCCCGCAGTTGCTTATACCGAAGAAAAAAAAATTTATTTCAAGAACTTGTTAGGTGTATGGACGCGTTGGAAGCAGTAAAAGAAGACTATATTTCTCCTCCTACTACTCCCAATTTTCCTCATATTAATGAATCTTCATGCACCATTTATGACTTTTTAGGAGCGACAATTTTTGAACAAGATGCTTCCGACGCTTTTATTTTAAATAAATTTTCGGATGAAAAATTAATTTTAGAAAATAAACAACCCGAGCCTAATCTTATAACTTCGCAAGAGCCTCCTCCTTGTGAAGATTTTTCTGACGCGCTTTTTTTTTATTTTTCTTATTCTAATGATTTTCATGTAGAAGATGAGTCGTTACAATCAAATGTTGTCCCCGACCCTTTTGCCGCTCATCTAGAAAGATTCAAATCACCTCAGGTATGCATAGGTGATTTGAATCTACATTTTCAAGTCAACTGCAAGAAGAAAAATCAAGAAGCAAGCGGAGGAGTAGCCGGGCAAGCAACTTGGCATCTTCAACAAAGCGCGAATTAAGGGAGTTGCCCGTTCATTTCAATTTTTATTTCTCTTTTTCCTAACCCAAACCGTCTAGCTTAAAGACGGGAAAAAGAAAAGCGCTCTTAGGAGACACCCCTTGCTTATCTTTTAATTTTTATGCATATTTCTTTTTCTAAATTTTCACCAACTGTTTTTCTACCCCCCCCCCCTCCTACTTGACTTATAAACATTGGGGACAATGTTTATTTTTAAGTATGGGGGTGGATTCTTATTTATTATTTTTATTTAAAAATAATAAAAAAAGAAAAATCTTTAAAAAAAAATTTTAAAAAATTTTCTTTTTATTATCCAAAATACAAAAAATATAGAAAAAGAAAAAAATAAAAGAAAACAAAAATAATAAACCCCTACTTAATTTTTGTGATTTTTAGAAATTTATTTTGAGCTTATTTATAAGAATTTTTATAATTTTTGATTTTCTAAACTTTTATTTCATCAAAGTTAGTTAAAATTAATTTTTAGGTGATTTTATTTTAAGAAATGAATTTATGAAGTAAATTTGTTTAGAGAAATTTATTTAGCCTTTTTCTCTTTTATTTTAATTAGTTTCAATTTTATAGTGTTTAGTTTAACAATTTTTAGATTGTAATTATCTGCACTTTAAACTTTAAGATTTTTAGGAAATTTTACTTTACTATACTTGCTCTCTTTTAATTTTAATTTAATCTAAATATTGTTTAGCTTTCCCTTTTTTTAACTTTTTTGTTATATCATATGTCATGGAGATAAGAGGATAAAATTCATTATCCCCTGGTACACATATGCAAGTTTTTATTTTTTGTCAGATCATATGTTATGGGAATTAAATATTTCTTGGTATACATATGCAACCCAAAAAAAAAAGGAGTAAGAGAATAAAATTTATTACTCCTAAGCAATTTTGTTTGAAGAGAAAAAAAAAGAAGGAAAAAAACATCAAAAAAGAAAAAAATTGTGTGGGGTGAGAGGATAAAATTCATCACCCCCAATCAAAGATCTCTTCAATTCTCTTTTTCCAAACCCAAAACCCAATATAATTATTTTAGTTTTAAATTAAAATTGTAAGAGAGCATAAGTAGTAGTTTGAATTTTTCTCAAAGTCTCTTTTTAGTGAAAAAAGTGTTTATAATTTTTAATCTAACTTTGTTTACTAACTACTTAATTTTGAGATCTAATTATTTTATTAGAGAAAATTTGCTAAATATTTATCTTTTCTCATTTTATTTTCATATTTTAGGACTTAAAAATTTGAATCACTTAAGCTAATTTTTAACTTTCTTTTGATTTAATAAATTTTTAGTTTAATTAAAAAATTATATTAATTTCATATAAATACTTCTCATACTTTTGCTCTAGAATAACAAAAGATTAAGTATGGGGGTATTTGATAAGTTAATTTATATAGTTATTTTAGTTTAGTTTTTTATAAATAAATAGTATAATTTATTTGTCTTTATATTAATATATATAATAATACGTTTATTTTTATATTTCAGGTCAATATGGGCTTCAAATATCATTTTCAATCCCATGGCAAAGATCTGAAAACATTTGGAGGCAATTAATATTTTTTGCCACGGATAACTGAAATTCAAATGGTCATAACTTTCAAACCAAGAAGAGTTACGGGACGTGCAACCAGTCAACGGAAAGAGGACGACGTCCTCTATAAATCTTGAGAATTTCACAAGTACATGCCCCAAAGACACGGGCATGACCAGGGCATGAACACGGGCATATCTAGCTTAAGAACACAATTTTCTCCAAAAATCTTCCTGGGGAAATTCTGGGACTTTTTGTAAGTACACGTCCCCATATCACGGGCGTGACGTAGGGCATGACCAACCCGAAACTGTCGAAATAATGCCAGATTGCGCCGTTTCCAGCCATTTGCTGACCCGGTCAGTATACGCCCTAGGTCACGGGTGTGACCTAGGGGTGTGACACTTCAGGAACTACCAGAATTTACTCCCGCCATTTTCAGCTTCCCGCGGTTTTCCAGAAACAGAAGTGACACGCCCTAGGTCACGGGCGTGACCTAGGGGCGTGATCCGCCATTTAACAGATTTTGGCGGTTTCATCTCCAATGTTCCCGGGCTTTCAAGACGGCGGTTCCGAGCATGACACACGCTTGGTCACGGGTGTGACCTAGGGCGTGACCTCGCATAAATTTTTCCTATAAATTGCAGATGAGTTCAGAAGCAGAAGGGGAGCTAGGAGGCCCATCTAGGAGTAGTTTCAGTAGATTATTTCCTATCTTTATGCATTATTCTTCATGTACTTTTTAATTTCATAGTTGTAGACTTTAATTATTGCACTTTTATTCTGTAGTTGTTTATCTTTCCATGTAGCACTATTTCCATTTCCACTTGATCATGACAAGCTTTTCAATATAATAAAATAATCTCCTTTTGTCAAACTATTTGTTTATCACTTACGATTTATCTCTGATTTATTTTGTGTCAAATTCATATTTCGCGGATATGCTCTTCGATTTTAGATCCGTATCTTAAATGACCGAGAGGTTCCGTATATGAGTAGAACACTCAGAGATAAAACGAGTTGCATGCTCTTCTCGAGAGAGGACGACATAAATCTTCCGGATTGGTGTCAAATACAATAGAGTGATTCACCGCCTAATGCAAGCTTAGGGGTTTCGACTCGCTAAGAGGTCTTAATCGATCAATCTAAGGTTAGTCAAAAGTATGAGCTCGAGAGAGACACTTTTGTACTTTAGGAACCTCCACTGTCGAAGCGGATAATCTAGAAGTTTGCCTTTAAGATTAGTTTATTTCATTTCAAAGTAAGTGTAGATCAAGTGCTTCCTTTTAGTTTATTTTCTAATTATAGTTTTAATTCACTCCTTTTATTTTCTGATAAAATAATATTAATTTGCGTGAGTAGGAGTACTCAACAGGGCCCGAGTCTAATACAATATTTCCTATACTATATTTCGATAGGTACGCTTGCCTATTTGAGATTATAGTTTGGATACATTTTTAAAACTATAAAATTCTTCATCAGTATAAAAAATGGTTAACAATATATTTGTTCATTTCGACGAGTTCTACAACTTTCATGTTGATAACTTCTCGATTTGAAGCCATCGTAAACCACTATTTTATTTTCTGTACGTCCGCACCTAAATCGTTTGTTTTTTCTTCCTGTTTAGACAAAATAATTTATAAACACGTGTATATATATATTAGTTTATACTCTGATACCTAAGTATAATTAGAAAAGAAGACTTCATCTTGCCCCTTACGATAGATCGAACTGAAACCAGAGTGTCGACTCCCTCCCATTCATGAATCTTTCGGTGGCCGCCGATGGAGCTCCGGTGCTTGAAATTTCCAACTGATCATAGATCTGGAAAGCTCTCAGTGAGAGGTTCGCCATCGTGGTAAAATCTTCCCCTTTCCTTAAAATTTTCTTGCTAGAGTTTTTTGGCCCTAACCTCTATTTTTTCTATTTCTTGTTAGATTTCAACTTTCGTCGTCTTCTTTAGCCCGATCTATGACAAGGAGTGGTTCGGAGGATCTTTCTGGTAAAACCGAGGCAAGTGGTGTTCTTGCCCTCTCTCTTGCTCCCTTCCTCTTTATTTTGCCAGATTTCATTGAGTTTGTCATGTTTATATTCATTGAAACTTATCTCTATATTTCATTGAAACTTGTCTGTCAAATTCTAAGTTATTTTCCTTGGATTGTGACTTGTCTTTAAATTTCTAAGTTATTTCATTAAACCTTTACCCCCAATTCTTGTTTTGTAGAGTTGGTAAACCAATTTTGTTGTCCTGCCACTTTAATTATCGAGTCATGTAGATCATTGTGACACCTAGTGCGTCTCATTATTTTGAGTATACTACACTTTGTTTGACCCTTGAAATGTCCTTATGCAGTCCACTTCGTTGGTTAACCTTGAGTCTGTGATGAATAAAAGGAAGCTTTGCATGTATAATTACGTAACTAAAGAAACACTGATGGTTTGTGCGCGTTGGGGTTTCTCCCTTGCCATAGTGCCTTATGGTTGAGTCTGTGCGCGTTGTGGATTTTTATCCCCGACACATTACCTTAGCTTGGTCTATGCGCATTGGGGTTTCTCCCTCGGCATGGTGCATGTTGGCTGGGTTTGTGTATGTAACACCCTAGTTTTCAGACCTGGAGTCGTTGGAAGATAACGCCCGGCGGAAGAGACGCCGCTGACGGTAGCTCGATAAGCTCGGCATTGGATCCAGTGCGCACGATCATGGGATCCAGTCCGTACGACCACTGGTCGTGCTCCATTGATCGTGCGCACTGTTCTCCATTTTTCCGAGTTCTGCCTAGGGCAAACACATGACCATTGGACTTAGTGTGCACGACCACTGGTCGTGTATCGTTGCTCGTCTGCGTTGTTCCCATTTGTTCTAGAGTTCTGCCAGTATTAATCGCACGATCATAGTATCAAGTGCGCATGACCACTGGTCGTGCACCACTGATCGTGTGGACGGGTGCAGGCCCGTCATTTTATTTCGTGGTCGTCCGATGCTTCCTTAAATCTTATCCAAGGGCCCAGGATCTTCCGCCCAAATGATCTTATTAGGGTTGAGAGCCCCTTCCCTTCATTCCTTATCTTTTGGAGAGCTGACCAAGGGTTTGGCTGAGAGTGAGGAGGAGGAAGGAGAAGGTTTTCCACCGCCATTGACGAAGCTTCGGAGCTCCGATCGTCATTCCGAGACCAGATCCATGGAGAGGGAGTGGAGGCACTCGTGTTAATTCGTTCAAAGCAAGGATTCCATGGCTAGGAAGAGAGATCGTAAGGTAACGACATTTTCTCCTCTCAGTTTCTAGGATGCGTGCATAGCATCTCTTTCTTTCTTGCTTTTCAAGTTCTTGGGCGCCAAATCTCTCAAATGAGAGGGGTTTGGGTCGCCATGGTTTAAGAGGAACCACCGGGTTGATTGTGTCCGTCCCTGACATGATATTGCATTAGAGATCCGCTCCGTTAGTGGATTAGGTATGGTGGGTGAAGCCGTAGTCGCGGTCGTTAGTCCGACTTGGTGATGTTGCATAGCAAGCCTTAAGGATTTTGTATAAATCCATTGCAGCAAGATATCGTTTGCGATGTATGTGTTTCCACCTTTTTTGAGTGAGTACTTGTAGCCGGAACCGGACAAGGTTAGCTCTGTGTTGGCGGTAGATGGTTTCCTTGATGCGCGGGAATATTGCAGTATAAATGAGGAATTAGGGTGGGAAAGGCTATGGATTGTGATGTGCTAAGGTACGGCTTTGTCTCCTTGGTCGGCTGGCTATCCCGTGATGTACAAGTCATGTGGGGAGAGTGTCCCGGTGAAACTAGTCCCCTTCTGTGAGACTGACGAGAACGCCAAGCATAGGACAAGCTCGGGCAATGAAGACCACGAACAGGTGGGGTCCGGCGAGGGTTCTTAGAATCGATTTATTTGTGATGGAATCCTGACATGAGAATTCAGAGTTTGCAGGCAAGCCCGGGTCTAAGACCAACGAGCGGGTAGGGCCTTGGCAAGATTTCCATGTGGCGGCATGTATGCTGTTAGGGGAATTGCAGTACCCTTTTTGTTTGCGGCTTGACGCCGATGGGGAAATGGGAAGTACCTAGTTGTTATGTTATGATGATGTGCTAGATGCATACGTGATAGGGTGCCTTGGTTAAGCCCGAGGTTGCATACATGCTGCATAGTAGGCCCGTTTAATTATATGTTTAACATAGAAAATGTGTATGTTGTTTGAGACATCCAAACATATTTTTAAAGCTTTACATGTTTATGTATATGGCATACAAAGTGTTGACTTGTAGGTTGGAGGTATACCCCGGGGTCTGTTAGGGGCGGCCGGGAGGAGATGTGTTTGTTACACAGTAGAGGTCAACCTTTGCTGACCTACGTTAGTACAAATTTTTACATGGCAAGGATCGCAAGCAGGAGCAAGTGCACCGGCCGAAAAGGCCTATGCCTCACGAAGTGATTACCATGCTTACTAGCTTGTTTTCTTCTTGACGTTGATGTTTGACCTTGTTGTCATTCAGTTTTGGACTTATGTTGTGTAAGGCCTTAAGACCATTTTGATACTCCTGATTGGTAGTGGATAACTTCTAGTCTTGTTGATATGTTTCCGCTGTGGCTTTATTCTGAGTTTTGAGTTAGGTAGATAATATCATCTTTTAATACTTAAGCTGTGGCGTCCGTATGTTGTGGGGCCCCGGCCGGACCCATATTATATGGTCATTACATGGGAGCTGTTACAATTTGGTATCAAAGTGACGTTACTGTCCAAGGAATGTCTTCGTGGACGAGTGTCCTAAATGAATTGCATTAAGAAGTTATCCACATAGGAGTATCGTGGGACCATGAGTGTCCTTGTGTCTAGTTGTGCGACTAGAAGCAAGCTGAGTTTGCAAGTTTCATGTTGGATGGCGAGGCTAAGCTGTGGTAGGTGAGCCATAGTGGTCGCTAGTTTCCTGATCGCACCCCGACCATGGAGGAGTTTGGAAATGCTTTCTTGAAAAGTATATTCCTGTGTCGACGAGGTTAGCCCTTCAGAGGCAATTTCTGTAGTTGCTACAGCGAGACAAGACAGTGGACGAGTTTGTTCAGATGTTTACACAGTTGGGCCGTTATGCTGGAACGACCATGGCTGACGATGTGGAGATGGACAATTTCTTCTGCCACAGACTGAGGGAGAATCTGAGACAACCCCTCATTGCCATTAAGAATGCTTGTTTCAACAAGCTGGTTGGGGCTGCCAGAACCTTGGAGAGCGATTTGGAGCGAACACAATGTCGAAAGGGTTTTGATGCAAAGCAGGGAGAAGGAAAGTCTTCTCAATCTCAAGGAAGGACTGAAGGGAGTAAGGGGAAGAATAAGACCCATACCTATAAGAATTTGGAGAAAGGAATAATGACGGAGTCTAGCGCTTCTAGTTTCCAACCCGTGCAGCCAAGGGAGTATAACCTTGGGCAGCAGGAAGCGATCTGCCAACCCGATGTGGTGATATATTTTGTGTTAGTTTCTGGGTACCCCGCCAGGGTACTATTTGATACGGCAGCGTCACACTCCGTCCTTGCGGAAATCTTTATCAGGAGGACTGGAGTTGAGCCATTCTTGGTGGACATAGAGTTGAAGGTGTGCATGCCCAATGGGTCATCCATGACTACTGGGGCGAAGGGGCGCATTTGTTGGAGTCTGGATGGAGTTGACTTCACGGTGATAGCAGCGGTTTTACCGTTGGTGGAGTTCGATGTCATTTTGGGAATGGACTGGCTTGCAGAGCAACGTGCCAGTATTGACTACATGTCTAAGGTGGTGACCCAGAGGGGTGAAGGGCGGTCAGAAGTTAAGTTTGAGGGCCTCAGTGGAGCGGCCTTTTCCCTGATTTCGGCCACGTAGTTGGTGCGGGCAGTTAACCAGGGGGAGTAGCTCTTGTAGCATTGTTGGAGGTTTTCCTTTCTATGTAATCACTTGGGGAAGTGTCAGTAGTGGCGGAGCACGAGGATGTATTTCCTGAGGAGTTTCCTGGAGCACCTCCTCGACGGGAGATTGATTTCTCGTTCGAGTTAGTGCCAAAGGCTAGGCCGGTATCACGTCCTCCTTTTAGGATGGCACCAAAGGAGTTAGCCAAACTCAAAGTACAGTTGCAGGAACTATTGGAGTAAGGGTATATTAGACACAGTTCTTCACCGTGGAGCACACCAGTGCTAATCGTGAAGAAGAAGGATGGTAGTATGCGGTTGTGCATAGACTACCGAGAGTTGAATAAATTGACTGTCAAGAATAAGTATATGAATCCTCGGATAGACGACCTGTTCGACCAGTTGGTGGGGTCGGTGGTGTATTCCAAGTTGGATCTAAGGTCAGGGTACTCAGTTGCGAATTTGAGACGAGTACATACCCAAGATAGCTTTTGGTATGAGGTATGGTCACTTCGAGTTCTCGGTGATGTCGTTTGGGTTGACGAACGTGCCATCCGTATTCATGGACTTGACGAATGCGCCATCCATATTTTGGGAGTACTTGAACTCTTTTGTAGTGGTCTTCATTGACGATATCTTGGTGTACTCCAAATCGGAGGCCGAGCATGAGACTCACCTGAGAGTGGTCTTGCAAGTGTTGAGAGAGAACCAGCTTTATGCAAAGTTCTCGGAGTGAGAGTTCTGGTTGGAGAAGGTGGCTTTGATGGGCCATGTGATTAGTGGTGATCGGGTGGCGGTGGATCCGGTGAAAGTTGAAGCCATCAGAGATTGGCCAATCTTGAGAACCGTGGCGGAAGTCCGAAGTTTTCTTGGACTAACCGGGTACTATAGAAGGTTTGTGAAAACCTTTTTGCGGATTTCCCTCCCCCTCACCTCTCTAACTCGTAAAGACCAGAAGTTTATTTGGACTCCGGAGTGCAGACAGGCGTTTGACACTCTAAAGGGGAGGCTAATGGTATCTCCAATCCTAAGCCTTCCTAAAGGGACCAAAGGATTTCAGATTTTTAGTGATGCATCTGGATGTAGTTTGGGTTGCGTGTTGGTGCAACATGGCAGCGTGATAGCTTTTGGATCTAGGCAGCTAAATCATAACGAGTGGAATTACACTGTCCATGATTTGGAGTTGGCGGCGGTAATTTTTGCTTTGAAGTTGTGGTGGCACTATATGTATGGTGTGAAAGTGGAGATCTTCACGGATCACAAGAGTCTGAAGTATCTTCTAGATTAGAAGAACTTGAATATGCGGCAGTGCAGATGGGTCGAGTTGCTTGGAGACTACGAAGTGGCGATTTAGTATATGCCAGGAACAACCAACATGGTGGCGGATGCCTTGAGTAGGAAATGTTCTGGTCAAGGGAGTTGAATCGAAGCTCATGATGAGCGGTTGATGTGGGACTGGGAGTCCCTTGACATGGAGTGTGTAGCAAGAGGCGAGTCTAGCGTGGCTCTGTTGAACTGGATTGAAACGCAAAATGACTTTTCCGATCGTATTTGGGCAGCGACCCGTTTGGATATGGAGTTCTAGCCATACATGGTGGAAGCTCAAAAGGGAAAGAGTAGCGCCTGGGAGTTGATTGATGAGATTATGAGTACGGATGAAAGGATTTGTGTACCGTAGTTTGGCAAGCTCCATGAGGAGTTGATGTTTAAGGCTCACTTCACAAAGTACTCCATTCACCCAGGCAATACCAAGATGTACTTGGATATGAATAAATCCTTTTGGTAGCCTGGTTTGAAGAGCGATGTAGCTTTGTGTGCGAGTCAGTGCCAAACTTGTGCCTTAGTGAAGGCCGAATGTCAAAAGTCGGGTGGGTTCCTGAAGCCTCTTCCTATTCCCGAGTGGAAATTTAATGACATCTCCATAGACTTCGTATATAGGTTACCTAGATCGCAGCACGGTAACGATGCGATTTGGGTGATCGTGGATCGCTTGACCAAAGTGGCTCACTTTATCCCAAATCGGAAGGAGGACGGCATGGAGAAGCTGGTTGAGTTGTATGTTCGCAATATCGTGCGACTACATGGATTTCCGAAGAGTATAGTTAGTGATCGCGATGGGTGTTTCACGTCCAAGGACTGGAGGTTGGTTCAGGAGAGTCTGGGCATGAAGCTCAGGTTCAGTACGGCTTTCCATCCTCAAACTGATGGGCAAACCAAAAGAACGAACCATACTTTGGAGGATATGCTGAGGATGTGTACATTTGACTTCGGTAAGAAGTGGGAAGATCACCTCTTCATGGTAGAGTTCTCTTATAACAATAGTTACCAAGCAAGTATGAAGATGGCGTCGTACGAAGCTTTGTATGGGAGGCGGTGTCGAACACCGATGTCTTGGACAGAGGCGGGAGACACCAAACCTTTGGGAAAATAAGTGGTAGCTGATGCAAGCGAGTTGGTGTGAACCATTTAAGAGCGCATGAAGGTTGCTAAAGATCGGCAAACAAAATATTTTAATGCTCGCCACAGGAAGATGGAGTTCACGGTAGGCGATTGGGTCTATCTAAAGATCAAGTCGTTCAAAGGTGTTTCACGGATTCGCCGAATCAAGAAGTTGAGTTCGAGGTTTTGAGACCTTTCGAGGTTATAGAATGGGTATGAAAGTGCAGGTTAGATCTGATATACTCTAGAGGGGGGTGAATAGAGTATGGTTCTTGCTAAAAACTTTTTACAACTGTTGTTGTATTCCTAAGTGAATAGGGAAGCAAATAAAATAAAGCAAACACAGCAACTAACTAAACACAGAGCAATCACAAACCACAGCCAGAAAACAAAAGAAAGTAAGCAACTAGATGACACAAGGAGTTATAGTGGTTCCCCAATCAATCTGGGTACATCCACTCTTTTACCACCCTAGGTAGGAATCCAATGCAGGATGAGTTGATCAGGTGTCCTGGGCACCAATGAGCTTTTGATAAGGTACTCAAAAACCAAACCAGATTTTTTGATCAGGTGTCTTGCCACCACTGAGTTTTGACAAGGTCTCAGAAACCAACAAAAACTTTTGAAGGGAGTTCGAAAAACCTTTTACAATAGAAAGAGAGAGAGATGAGATGATCTTCTCTGTCAATAATCAGAGAGAAGATAGTGGATGTTGTCAAAGCTCCCCCTGAGATCTATATTTGTTCAGGAAGTGAAGCTTTGCAGTAGGGTGATAGGCCTTCAGAAGATTTGATCTCCAGCAAAAGATGATTTCAGCAGCAGCAGCTGAAATGTGTGGTGTTTGGAGTCTTGAATGATGATGGCCTTGAACACTGGAATCAAGAGGGATCTGAGAATTTCAGTATGTTGATCTCCTTTTGTGATGTGTGTTCTTGTAAGAGTTCTGAGACTATAAATATCTGCAGCTCTCTTTCTTTTGTTTTTTTTGTTCACTTGTTGATGATGTTCTATATTATACAGCAGGGATGAAAAAACTGATCTTTTATTCCTTAGATCTGAATGAATATTTCTTTTTCCAAGATAGCCGTTAGCCTGTCATAAATGACTTCCTTAACTGCATTTTGTCTTCTGGAGGAAAGTCCAATAAAAACATTCCTTTGAAAATCCCTTGAAACTTGCTCCAGATTAATTGAAATGGCTACAAGATCCTTGAAATAAATGCTGAGAATAATTCCATAACTGTCTGAATTTGAATCTTGAAAAACGTCGATCTCACCAGAAAAACGTCGACCTGAGCTCTACTATCGTCGAACTGAGCTTAGAGATAGAGAAACAAACTGGAGACAAGAACGTCGATCTGAGCTCGAAGATCGTCGAATGGAGTTTGACGACTCGTTGAAGTTGAGCTCAGAGATCGTCGAATGGAGTTCGACGATTCGTCGAAGTGAGCTCAGCGATCGTCGAATGGAGTTCGACGATTCGTCGTACTGAGCTCGACGAAATGACTTAGTCTCCTAAACTGAAATATCTGGTCTTGAGGGAAGCTTTCAAACCTAAATACCAACCCTTAGACTCAATTCTAATTGACCTTTAGATTTATACAAGTTGGTCAAAACAGATTTCCTAAAAGACATAGTGATCCTTGCCCAAATCAGTAATAGGGTGTTCCAACAATCTCCCCCTATTTGGGTTAGGATTACTCTTTACAGATATTGGAAAAATAAAAACATACAAAGCAGGGATATAACAAACAAGACATTGCAGAAACACAGATATTATCTCAGATAGTTCCAGAATCATTCCTTTTCCTTGCTCTTTATAAGAACTATTTCTCTGTTGGGGTTGAGAGCTTCTTTCTTAGATCTTCTGTCATCAGCTGCACCTAGAGAGGTTTGATGTTTTGGCTTGGGCACTACAGCTTCTGGATGCAACTTCATATAACTTTCTGAATCAAAGAATTTGCTGGAGGAGTATCTCTCAAGTTCTTTCCTTCTTTGATCTGATAAAGTAGTGATACTGGATGTATCTTTTCCTTGTTCTCTAGCTTTCTTGATTTGGTCTAGTGCAGCCAATTCTTTCATTCTTGTTGTCCATGAGGTGGGATTATTTTCTGGATCTTCAAAGGAACAGGAGGCTCATATCTGTTTGAAGAATTATCTAGAGGAGCTCTGGAAGAGACTAGTTCTTTAAGCTTATAAGGGAAGGGACCAGAAGTAGTGTCAGATGGACCTTGTCCTTCCCTTTGATAAGGATGTTGTGTGGAATATACTCTGAGTTCTCTTTGATTTCCTCTGTACTGTCCTCTTCTAGACTGGTAACCTCTAGATTGATTTCCTCTGTATTGGGATCTTCCTTGAGGTTGATATGAAGTTTGGCTTCTGCCAGTAGATTGGAAGGCAGAACTACCACCTGCACCTGCATCAGGTGAGGGAGGAGGAGGAGGAGGATTGAAATGGGAAGTTTCTTTGTCATACTTTCTTTTCTTCATCATAGCCTTCAGTTGATTCCTGGAGTATTGCATCCAGGGTTCTGTAATAGGGCAATCATGCAGTATGTAGTACGGAATATCATTTATATCTTTCACTTTCTCTGGGGGAACTCTCTTCATAGCCTTGCTTCTGGCTTTCCTTTTCCTTGGAATTATTGCAGAGGAATCATCTGGGGTAGTTATAAACTGATCACTTCCTGAACTTTGATTATCATACAATGCATCAATCCTTTTGAGATAATCTTTTTGTTGTTGAGACTGAGCTGAAGAAACAACAGAAACAGCAACAGTAGTAGCAGCAACAGAAGGAAGTAAAGTAGAAGCAACACTAGCAGAGGGAGCTATGGTAGCAGGTTCAGAAACAGCAGCAGTAATAGAAGCAGTAGTAACAGATGAAACTGGAAAAACAACTTCAGAAGGAGCAACAGCAGCAGTAACAGCAGGCTCAAAAACAAATGCCTCTGTCATATGCATATCCTCAAAAACAGCAATATCAGAACTAACAGAAATATCAACAGCAGTAGTAGGAGCAGCAGAAGAAGCAGTGTCAACGGCATTGAAGGAATTTATATAAGAGCTTATTAAGCTGGGGTCACATCTGGAAATAGGCACAATGGCCTTAGTAGGGTCTTCAGAATGCTGGACTGGAAGGTAGTTGAAGTACACAGAATCAAAAACTGACAACAGTGACCTGAGGTCCACTGTAATGAATGCAACTGATGCAACTGGAGCTTGGGCTGAAGTTTCTGCAACAGGCAATCTCTCAGCTTCATAAGGCATCTCCCCCTGCCTAGATTCAGTGATAATTGGATCAAGGCACACATGAGAAGGGATTGCCTGAGGAGGAAGAAAAGAAGATATCCTGGCAAACAGCTCCTGAACTATTTTTAGAAGTGGAGCCAAAGAGGTCTCCAGCAATAGTGATAGCCTTGGTTCTATCCGCTCATATAACCTGTCTGCAAGAGCTGGAAGATATACTTGCATAAGAGGGACTTGAGTAGAGGTAGGGATGGATGAGGTATAAATGAGGGTTGGAGCAGTAGGAGATGTTGTAGGAGAACCTGTGGATTATGGAAATGATGGTTGGGAAATTGGAATTGTGGAGATGGAAGAGAGTGGAATGGAAATAGATGGTGTGAAGGATGGTTGAGCAATTATGTCCTGAAGTAGTTGTTGATAAGAGGAGGATGATGATGGTGGCTCAGGAGGGGATGAAGGAGAATCATACATATAGGAATCATCTATAAGAGTGAAAGATGGAATATGAGAGGATGAATCAATATCCAAGTGTGGGTAGTGATGTAGAGGATGGAAGATTTCTTCAGTGAATGGTGGAGTTGGAGAAGGAATTGAAGTTGGAGATGGGGTGGAAATTGTGATGGTGGAGGTGACTGTGGTAGATAAAACAAGAGATGGAGGAGGAGGAGAAGAAGCGGGCAAGTCTTCTGCAAGGGCAGAAACCTGAGGGCAAGAGACTGAAGCAGTCCTTGTGCCTGAAGATGAGATTGTAGAGGGTCTACTGGGCTTGACGATCTGCCTGTCCCATTTCCCAAATAGGGCACAGGTAAGCCTCTTCGAGGCATTGATGTGCATCCCACTGGAAACAAGCAGTGCAGGGCATCTATGGTGAAGGAACAGCCCTAAAATCCTTCCAAAATTAACAAAGTTCTTGTTAATCTTTTTCTTAATCAAATCAAAGAAAATTTCTCCCCAGTTCTGATGCTTCTTGTCCACCAGGGCACCCATCAAACAGAGCTGATACCTATATATGGTATCATGAGCTGAGTGTTTGGCCAACAACACTTTTCCAACAACATCAGCTAGAAATCTGTACTCAACAGATAGATTTTTCTTAAGCAATTTGCTAGGGTTTGCTTCTGAATGTCCCATCCTTTCAAGCATATTAGAAAATTCTTCTCCAGAAAGCTCAACAGAATCTTCTCCAGAATTCAATTGAAAAACCTCTGTCAAAGCAGCAAGTGTTAGAGATACCTGGGTTCCTGAGATGGTTCCAACCACTGTATTCTGATCCAGATTGTGGGCAGTATACACCCATTCCTTTATCTCATATGCAGCCAATTTGATCCTTGTAGTCATTATGGTAACTAGTTGTTGTTCTTTGAAATGTTCCAGAATGTCCTTGAAGATTTGATCGTTGTTGTTGAAAGAATCCATGTCGATGTCAAATCCAGCGTCAAATTTCATTGCGGCCAAGATGGAGACTGATACTGCCATTGATTCCTGCAAAAATGAACAAACAAACGACCAAGTGTAGAGAAGTTTGTAGGGAAATAGAAAATTTGTAGAGAGTATGAAAGCGCAAAGGGAGAACAATGGCCGAAAAATTGAGTTTTATATTAGGGTTTGACGCAGAAAAGGAAAGATCGTTGAACTATGTTCGACGATCTGGGCTTCTAAAGGAAACTGAAAGGTCATCAACATCGTCGATCTCCGTTCGACGATATTATAGAGCGTCGAGCTCCGTTTGACGATCGCTTACCTGAAGAAAGATAGTTTAGCACTATCTGAGAGGCGCTGAACTCTGGTCGACGATTTCGAAAGTCGTCAATCTCCGTTCGACGATCTGGGGGAAAATCGTCGAGCGCAGTTTAGAGACCAGAAACACTCTATACACTAGAAAAAGCACTTTGATTTGCCTAGTCTTGGTCATTATTAGATTTTTGAAAATCTTGGATCTTATTTTAGATTTCCTTCATCTAACATTCCTAACTGATTCAAGAAGATTGTATGTTTCTTTTCATCCAAGGGTTTGGTGAAAATATCTCCCCTTTGCAAATCAGTTGGGATATATTGAAGTTCAATTTTTTTCTCAACATTATCCCTTAGAAAGTGATGCCTAATTTCTATGTGTTTTGTCCTACTATGGAGGACTGGATTTTGTGCTATGGAAATAACACTAGTATTATCACAAAATATTTTAGACTTTTCTATGTTGTAGCCATAGTCTAGGAGTTGATTTTGAATCCACAAGATTTGTGAACAACAACTACCTGCAGCCATATATTCAGCTTCAGCAATTGAAGTTGACACAGATGTTTGTTTCTTGCAAAACCAGGAGACAAGTCTGTCACAAAAAACTGATAAGTTCCACTGGTGCTTTTCCTGTCTATTCTGCATCCAGCATAATCAGCATCTGAGAATCCAGTTAAGTCAAATGCTGAATCTTTTGGATACTAGAGACCTAGATTTGGACAACTTTTTACATACCTAAGAATCCTTTTTACTAAGGTTAAGTGTGACTCTCTAGGGCTCACTTGGAATCTAGCGCATATTCATGTAGCAAACATTATGTCAGGTCTACTAGCTGTAAGGTACAATAAAGAGTCAATCATTGCTCTATATGTTGTCTGTTCAATAGGTTTCACATGTTCATCAGCATCTAATACAACATTAGTAGGCATAGGTGTTTTCATACATGATGCTTCAGACATACCAAATTTCTTAACCAATTCTTTTGCATACTTGGTTTGAGAAATAAATATGCCTTCAGCATGTTGTTTGATTTGCAATCATAGAAAGAAGGATAGCTCACCCATGCTACTCATTTCAAATTTAGAATTCATTAGATTGGAAAACCTTCTGCACAAATTTGAATCAGTAGAACCAAATATAATATCATCTACATAGATTTGTACTAGTAGGGTATGGGACTTATGGGTTCTAATAAAAAGAGTTTGGTCTACTCTACCCATTATAAACTCATTTTTCAGAAGAAAGCATGCTAGGGTCTCATACCATGCTCTAGGAGCTTGCTTTAGACCATATAATGCTTTGTGCAATTTGAAAACATAATCAAGATGAGATAAAACCTGGGGGTTGTCTGACATAGACTTCTTCTTTGATATCTCCATTGAGAAAAGCACTCTTTACATCCATCTGGTATACTTTGAATCCTTTGTGTGTTGCATATACTAAGAAGATTCTTATGGCCTCTAACCTTGCAACTAGTGCAAAGGTCTGGTCATAATCTATCCCTTCTTCTTGAGAGTACCCTTGAGCAACTAGCCTTGCCTTGTTCCTTACAATGACTCCTTGATCATCCAATTTATTTCTGAACACCCACTTTGTTCCGATAATGGAGTGATCCTTTGGCCTTGGTACTAGTTCCCAAACTTTGTTCCTTTCAAATTGATGCAACTCTTCTTGCATTGCAATGATCCAGTGTGGATCGTGCTCTGCATCTTGAATGGATTGAGATTCAATTTAAGAAAGGAAGCAAGTGTGCATCATGTTTTGGTTGACCTGATTTCTGGTTTGCACACCAGCTGAGATATCTCCAATCACTTGGGAGATTGGATGGTCTCTTGAAGTTACTAATCAACAGGAGATGTTGATTGTTCACCAACCTGTGTTGTTGTTTCCTCTTGTGGTACAACAACTGGCTCTTCAAGAAGTTTCTCTTCAAGATGTTGAATATCATCTTCACCTTCACTGCTTTCATCTTTTTGAATGATTTTTAACCTGTCCAAGTCTTTAGCAAGAGAGTGTACCTGCAAAGGTTCTATGGTAGAAGGATTCTTCTCCTTGAAAGACATGTTAGATTCATCAAAAGATATATGAACAGATTCATCAATTTTGAGAGTGGATTTATTATATACCCTATAAGCTTTACTGATCATGGAGTATCCCAGAAACACTCCTTCATCATCATTAGCTTAAAATTTTGCTAAGTATTTCTTGTCATTATTATAAATGTAACAAATACAACCAAAAATTTTAAAGTAATCTACTTTAGGTTTCTTCCCTTTGAGTAATTCATAGGGAGTCTTGCCCTTTAGTTTATGTATTAAACTTCTATTCAACACATACTTGGAGGTGTTTACTGCCTCTGCCCAAAAGGATAGAGTAAGATGAGCATCTGACAACAATGTAGTAGCAGATTCAATAAGGGTTCTATTTTTCCTTTTAGCTACCCCATTTTGTTGAGGAGTTCTAGGAGCTGAGAAAGTGTGTCTGATCCCTTCACTCTGACAGAACTCTTGTATAAGAAGAGAATCAAACTCTGTCCCATGATCACTTCTGATCAGGGCAATGTGAGTATTGAACTCACTCTGTATGCATTTGAGAAACTCTGTCAAACACTTAAAGTTATCAGACTTCTTCCTCAGAAAGAACATCCATGTGAATCTAGAGACGTCATCTACAACCACTAAAGTATAAGATTTCCCTCCTAAGCTTTGGACTATAATGGGTCCAAAAAGATCCATGTATAACAGATACAAAATCCTAGGTGAATCACTCATATTAAGTGACTAGAAACTATTTTTGGTGTGCTTGCCTAATTGACAAGCCCTGCAGAGTCCTTCCTTCTTGTAGGGGCCAGAAGGTAGTCCTCTAACAAGGTTGTCCTTGGATAGCCTAGCAATGGTTCTAAGTTTTATATGTCCTAGTCTCTTATGTCATAGTTCATTAGGTATACTAATAGAGTTAAACAAGCAAATATCTACTTTAGTTGAAAGAAAGACTACTAAATAGATGTTACCTTTCCTTTTACCTGTCAACACAGTTGTGTTGTCCTCTGATTTGATCTTGCATAAGGATTTGCTAAAAGTCACTTAGTAGCCTTCATCACATATTTGACTGATGTTGATCAAGTTGTGCTTCAGTCCTTCCACATAGGCTACTTTCTTGAATGTGAATGTGCCAATCTGGACTGCACCATATCCTTTTGTTAGTCCAAAGTTTGAATCACCAAATATTACTTTCGGTACAAGCTTGGCTTTGAAGGATGTGAAATTGTCCTTGTTTCCTGTCATATGCTTTGAGCACCCACTATCCAGATATCATTGATGGTTTGATGTTTGATAGGTCTTTACCTGCACATAAAACAATTTACTTGTTTTTGACCCAGTTTACCTTGGGCCTAGGTTGATAACCTTTGAACTCAGAAATAAAAGACATCCCTGGTTGGCTCATATAGCCTTCAGGATGATATCTCCTTGGAGGTATTATCCATTCAGTATAAGGGTTAAATCTTTGGGATGAAGAACCCCTAGGTTTGGAATTTGATTTACCTTTGAAAAAGTTTTCAAAACTCTGATCTCTGCTCGACGATCGCTGAGCTGAGTTCGACGATCTTGGGTCAGATCGTCAAGCTCCGTTCGAAGATCGACTGTGGCAGAGTTCAGGGTTTAGAGATCGTCGACCTGAGTTCGATGATTTAGCCTGAGATCGTTGATATGCATTCGACGATCGTCTAGCTTCGCTCAACGATTTCTGTTGAAATCTTGTTTTCTTGGGTAAGTCATAATTCTTCCTAGCTACCTTTACAACTCTCTTACCTTTATCAGAGATAAATTTAATTGGGGTTGTTAGTACTATAGATTGGTTGGATGAAGCACCCAAGCCCAGTATACTATTGAATCTTGAGTTCATTGTGCTTGTGATTTCCATTAGCTTGATACTTCTCCCATTGAGGGATTCTTCAAGCTTCTTGGACTCTAATAGTTCACTTTTCAGTGAAGCTATCTGCTCCCTGCAGCATTCCAACTCCTCAGAGAGTTTGAGGTTTCTGATTTTAAAGTACTGTATTCAGATAATTGATTTCTGAGAGAAATGATTTCCTTCTCAGATTTTAATAAATCTAAACATAGTGCTTTAAACTCACACTTGAAGACCTCAGAATTAAAATCAAAAGAACTTATTACCTGGTCCTCTTCAGATTAAGTCTCTGATTCTGACTCTTCTGCATCAGAATTTTGTTGTGAGGCATTGATAGACATCATGCAGAATTCTTTTTCTTCAGCATCATCTTCATCATCACTTGAGCTGGATGAAGCTTCTGATTCTTCTTTTGTCTCACTCTAAGTTTCAGTAACAAATTCCTTCCTTGTATGTTTGTTCTTGCTAGAGGAGGGTTTGTCATTGCTGCTCTTCTTGAAGTCCTTTTCTTTTCTCCTTTCTTTCCTATCCTTTTTGTCCTTATTTTTATTTTTTGGAGAGTCAGACACAATGTGGCCTGGTTTCTTGCAACCAAAACAAATAATCTCTTTGTTATTTGATTTGTCATACCTTGGCTTGTCATGCTCTCTATATGATCTTTTCCTGAAATCCTTCCTGGCCATTTTGTAAAACCTTTTGGCCAGTAGGCTTAGCAGCTCTTCATTGTCTGTGACTTTGTCTTCAAGCTGATCTTCAGTGGCTTTGAAAGCTATTGACTTCTCTTTTCTGACTGCTGTTGAAGCAGCCTTCTGCTCTTCTTCTCTATTCTTGATGAGCAGCTCACAAGACTTGAGCTTACCCAAGAGAGCTTCAGTTGTGATCTCATTTACGCTTCTGGCATCCTTGATTGGCCAGATCCTTGAGTCCCAAGTGCTTGGGAAGCACATTAGGATTTTATCATTGAGCTCGGTCAATGAGATCTCTTTGTCCAAAGTCTTCAGTTCATTGACTATAAGGCTGAGTCTATTATACATGTCTACTACTGACTCAGCTTCTCCATTCTTGAAGTTCTCATACTGGGTTATAAGATGAGATCTTCTATCTTTTCTCTCATCAGCAGATCCTGAGACTATCTCAGATAACTTGTCTCAGATGTCCTTTGTTGAGTTGCATTCAGCTACCTTTTGGAATATTTCATCAGACATAGTTTGGGATAGAATGTTCATAGCCTTTGCATCTGCAACTTTCCATTTCTTGATCTCTGCATCTATTCCTGCTGGAGGTGGAACAGCGCTTGTACTTGTATTTTCTGGAGGTCTTGGACACACTGTCAAAACAGAATTGAAAATGTCTTCATCAATATAGTTCATGTACAGTCTAATCCTTGTCTTCCAAAGTGCAAACTTAGATAGATTGCACACTGGAGGTCTGGTGCTAGCATAATCTTTATTTTGGGCCATGCTCTGTGAAGGAATAATTCTAATAACAAAATCAAAACAAGCAGATCTAACTAGAGGGATCTTTGGGTTCATGTGTTAGCCTGTGCAACCACTAAGGTGCGGTATTTTAACCAACCTGGAAGATGTGGTATTTTTAACCAACCTTCCTCTGATACCAATTGAAAGTGCAGGTTAGATCTGATATACTCTAGAGGGGGGTGAATAGAGTATGGTGCTTGCTAAAAACGTTTTACAACTGTTGTTGTATTCCTAAGTGAACAGGGAAGAAAATAAAATAAAGCAAACACAGCAACTAACTAAACACAGAGCAATCACAAACCACAGCCAGAAAATAAAAGAAAGTAAGCAACCAGATGACACAAGGAGCTATAGTGGTTCCCCAATTAATCTGGGTACATCCACTCTTCTACCACCCTAGGTAGGAATCCACTGCAGGATGAGTTGATCAGGTGTCCTGGGCACCAATGAGCTTTTGATAAGGTACTCAAAAATCAAACCAGATTTTTTGATCAGATGTCTTGCCACCACTGAGTTTTGACAAAGTCTCAGAAACCAACACAAACTTTTGAAGGGAGTTTGAAAAACCCTTTACAGCAGAGAGAGAGAGATATGAGATGATCTTCTCTGTCAATAATCAGAGAGAAGAAAGTGGTTGTTGTCAAACCTCCCCCTGAGATCTATAGTTATTTAGGAAGTGAAGCTTTGCAGTAGGGTGATAGGCCTTCAGAAGATTTGATCTCCAGTAAAAGATGATTTCAGCAGCAGCTGAAATGTGTGGTGTCTGGAGTCTTGAATGATGATGGCCTTGAACACTAGAATCAAGAGGGATCTGAGAATTTCAGTATGTTGATCTCCTTTTGTGATGTGTGTTCTTGTAAGAGTTCTAAGACTGTGAATATCTGCAGCTCTTTTTTTTTGTTTTTTTTGTTCACTTGTTGATGATGTTCTATGTTATAAATCAGGGATGAAAAAACTGATCTTTTATTCCTTAGATCTGAATGAATATTTCTCTGTCCAAGATAATTGTTAGCCTGTCATAAATGACTTCCTTAACTGCATTTTGTCTTCTTGAGGAAAGTCAAATAAAAACATTCCTTTGAAAATCCCTTGAAACTTGCTCCAGATTAATTGAAACGACTACAAGATCCTTGAAATAAATGCTGAGAATAATTCCATAACTGTCTGAATTTGAATCTTGAAAAACATCGATCTTACCAGAAAAACGTCGACCTGCGCTCTACTATCGTCGAACTGAGCTCAAAGATAGAGAAACAAACTAGAGATAAGAACGTCAATTTGAGCACGAAGATCGTTGAATGGAGTTCGACGACTCGTTGAAGTTGAGCTCAGAGATCGTCGAATGGAGTTCGACGATTCGTCGAAGTGGGCTCAGCGATCGTCGAATGGAGTTCGACGATTCGTCGTACTGAGCTCGACAAAATGACTTAGTCTCCTGAACTGAAATATCTGGTCTTGAGGGCAGCTTTCAAACCTAAATACTAACCCTTAGACTCAATTCTAATTGACCTTTTGATCTATACAAGGAGGTCAAAACAGATTTCCTAAAAGAAATGGTGATCCTTGCCTAAATCAGTAATAGGGTGTTCCAACAGGGTGGGAGAAGCAGCGTACCGGTTGGCATTGTCCACAGAGTTGACTGGATTACACGATATTTTCCATGTCTCCATCTTGAGGATAGCCTTAGTGGAGGCTAGTGTGGTGATCGAATCGGCATCGGTGCCAATAGAAGAGGACTTGAGGATGCAAGTTCATCCAGTAGTATAGAGGATGCAGAAGTTTGGCAGTTGCGGATCAAAGAAGTTAAGCTTGTGAAGGGGCGTTAGGATAACTGCGGGCGTGATGAGTTCTCTTGGGAGCGTGAGCAAGCAATGCGCGAGGACTATCCCGAGTTATTTGTTTAATGCTGGTTTGAAACAGTAACTGATACGTAGCAACAGTGTTTTGAGACATTGTAATATTGGTTTCGACTGATTGCCTGATTAGAAATTGTTGTTTTATTTGCTGCAATCATTTTCTTGTTGTCTTCTTATATGAAGATTAATTTCGGGGATGAAATTCTTATAAGGGGGGAGGAGTTGTAATACCCCAGTTTTCAGACCTAGAGTCGCTGGAAGCTAACTCCCGGCGAAAGAGACACCGCTGGCAGTAGGTCGATAAGCTCAGCATTGGATCCATTGTGCACGATCATGGGATCTAGCCCGGACGACCACTGGTCGTGCGCCACTGATCGTGCGCACTATTCTCCATTTTTTCGAGTTCTGCCTAGGGCAAACGCACGACTATTGGACTTAGTGAGCACGACCACTAGTCGTGCGCCATTGCTAATGCACATTGGTCCCATTTGTTCTAGAGTTCTGCCACTGTTAATCACATGATCATAGGAACAAGTGCGCACGACCATTGGTCATGCGCCACTAATCGTGTGGACAGGTGCAAGTCCGTCATTTTATTTCGTGGCCGTCGGATGCTTCCTTAAATCCAATCCAAGGGCCCAGGATCTCCCGCCCAAATGATCTTATTAGGGCTGAGAGACCCTTCCCTTCATTCCTTATCTTTTGGAGAGTAGACCAAGGGTTTGGGTGAGAGTGAGGAGGATAAAGGAGAAGGTCTTCCGCCACCATTGACAAAGCTTCGGAGCTCTGATCTTCATTCCGAGCCCAGATCTGTGGAGAGGGAATGGAGGCGCTCGTGTCAATCCGTTCATAGCAATGATTCCATGTCTTGGAAGAGAGTTCGTAAGGTAACGACATTTTATCCTCTCGTTTTCTAGAATGCCTTCATAGCATCTCTTTCCTTCTTGCATTTCAAGTTGTTGGGCACCAAATCTCTCAAATGAGAGGGGTTTGGGTCGTCATGGTTCAAGAGGAACCACCGGGTCGATTGTGTCCGTCGCCGGCATGATATTGCATTAGAGATCTGCTTCGTTAGTGGATTAGGCAAGGTGGGTGAAGCCATAGTCACAACCATTAGTTTGACTCGGTGATGTTGCATAGCGAGCCTTAAGGATTTTGTAGAAATTCGTTGCGGCAAGATGCTATTTGTGATGTATGTGTTTCCCCCTTTTTTGAGTGAGTACGTGTAGCCAGAACTGGACAAGGTTAGCTTCGCGTTGGCGGTAGATGGTTTCCTTGGTGCCCGGGAATGTTGTAGTACGAATGAGGAATTAGGGTGGGAAAGGCTATGGATTGTGATGTGCTAAGGTGCGGCTTTATCTCTGTGGTTGGCTGGCTGTCACATGACATGCAAGTCATGTGGGGAGAGTGACCCGGCGAGACTAGTCCCCTTCTATGAGACTGGCGAGAATGCCAAGCATAGGACAAGCTCGGGCATTGAAGCGCACGAGCGGGTGGGGTCTGGCGAGGGTTCTTAGAATCAGTTTGTGTGTGAGATGGAATCCTGACGTGAGAAGTCAGAGTTTGCGGGCAAGCCCGGGTCTAAGACCCACAAGCGGGTGGGGCCTTGGAAAGATCTCCATGTGGAGGCTTGTATGTCGTTAGGGGAATTGTAGTACCCTTTTTGTTTGCGGCTTGACGCCAATGGTGAAATTGGAAGTACCCAGTTGCTATGTTATGATGATGTGCTAGATGCATACGCGAATGGGTGTCTTGGGTGAAGCCCAAGGTTGCATACATGTTGCATAGTAGGCCCCTTTAATTATATGATCAACATAGAAAACGTGGATGTTGTTTGAGACATCCAAACCAATTTTTAAGTTTTACATGTTTATGTGTATGGCATACGAAGTGCTGACTTCCAGGTTGGAGGTGTACCCCGGGGTCCGTTAGGGGCCGCCGAGAGGATATATGTTGGTTACACAGTAGAGGTCAGCCTTTGCTGACCCACGTTACTACAAATTTTTACAGGGCAAGGATCGCAAGCGGGTGCAAGTTCGCCAGCCGAAAAGGCCTAAGCCTCATGAAGTGATTATCATGCTTGCTAGCTTACTATCTTCTTGACTGTTATGCTCCCTGTCTTTTGTATTTCCGGCTTGCATGCCGAGGTAGCCTAGGAGTGCTTTTGCACGTTGATGTTTGACCTTGTTGTCATTAAGTTTTGGACTTATGTTGTGTAAGGCCTTAAGGCCATTTTAATACTCCTGATTAGTAGTGGATAACTTCTAGTCTTGTTGGTGTGTTTCTGCTGTGGCTTTATTCTGATTTTTGAGTTGGGTATATAATATCATCTTTTAATGTTTAAGCTGTGGCGTCCGTATGTTGTGGGGCCCCGACCGGACATATATTATATGGTCATTACAGGGGAGGTGTTACAATGCGTGTTGTGGACCCTTCACCCAGACATAGTACTCTTTATTGTTGAGTTGATCAGTCTCATTTTTATTGATGAATAATATGAATATTAATGAAAGATTAAAGTATGAACTTCTGATATTTGGTACTCAGTTCTGTCCAATTGATGTAATTAGCCATTCTTGCTCGACTAGATTTACTGTTTGCTCACTTTTACTCTGCTGCTGACCTTTTGTTGCAGTCGTGTTATAGATTTCATTCATTTTGAGGTTTGTTTGGTATGCCCTTACCTTTTGCACCATTTATAACTACTTCTGAGTTGTTCTTCTTTTGAATGCCTCGGGATCAGAGTAGTAGCAGGTTTAGATGACTGTGTTGTGCTTCTGGTGCTTCAGGTTGCTGCGGCCGTTTGTTTTCACCTCAGATCTTTGAGGTTATTGACTTTGTTTAGACTTGTCAGTTTTTACTATGGGTTCGTGTCAGTTGTTGACGCTCATAGTCTTTGACTTTTTTGTGATAGACTACTTGCTGCTTTTACTGCTGTTACTTTTTACCTGTTTTACTTGCTCTCTGGAAATAATTTATGTTAGGATGCATTTAGTTATTTTAAAGGATACAAAACTGCAATCTGAAATATTGGCATGGGATATTCTTAACTACAAAAATCTAGTACTTTTATGTGCTATAAAAGTCTTTTATATATATTAAATGTAGAAGTCACATCATCATTATAATATGCTAGACCTTCATTCTCATATAAGATAACAAATGAATCAACTCAGTATTTTCCGCCGTGTGAAACCTATATATTTTCTCACCTTTGGACTAATGATCCGCCCGATCGAGGGACTCGGTCAGTAACTCAAATAACTTATATGTATTGTTTTTAACTTAATTTCATAAAACTTTTAAATGATGTAAATGTGAGGCCGAGTAGCCTCAGCGTCTGTATTTGTCCCCTGCACGGCGTGGCATCACGACACATACTTTCTCTACTCTGACATATTTTTGAATACGGAGAAAATGCGGGTTTTGACAATCCCGTCGTTCCCATGCTCGCCTGTGTGACTGCCAACTCCTCATGATGAAGCTGTAGGGGATTATCAGTCATCGATAGTCGCCGCTACAGCTAGTTAATCATGTGGAAGTGGGCCTCGTAAGCCATAAGCTGGTACTGCAGCTCTTCCATCTTTTTCATCCTCACCTCCAGTGCCAAGATCACGTGATGAAGCTCCCAGATGACGAGTTGGTTGAAATTCGCCTCCAGCTCGATGTATGTACGGGCAGCAGCTTGGCGGTACTCGTGAGCAAGAATCCCGAAGGCATCGATGAAAGTCGTTCCTTAGGTTACAGGATGACTTTTCAAGATAATAAGAAGTCATCAAATAAGTTAAGAAGATGTATTAGTAGTCAAACCAATTCAGCAACAAAAGAGCTATATTGTCTAGGGGATCATGTTCCGCAAGGGGATGGGCTACTATGACATAGTTCTTGCTGGCCCGATGACGAGCCTCCCGGGCTCTCAGCGGCCTGCCCATGTCCACGAACTCCAGGGTCGTGATCTCCGATCTTCGGCGGGAAGTAGCTCGGGCGCCTTCTATCCCAATCTCGTGACGAGCTCTCAGGAAGATTCAGAGGAGTCGTAGTTTCCAGACAGATTTCGAGGCGAGCTTCATTATTCAGCAGCAATGAAAGAGGCGGTGGTAAATGTATGCTCGCCCTCGATCAAGATGGATTGGTTGAGGGAGGAGGTTGAGCTATAAGAATGGTCGATGTCAATAGCGACGAGGTGGTCATAGAGTGAGGGACTTTACTCACCCTAGGTTGCGAGGTCTTCGTCATCGGGAGATCTTTTTTCCCCGCCTCAGGAGTTTGTTTTCCTGGCCCCTTCATATGACTGACGTTGATCTGAACAGTGTGCTCGGATCGAGGTTGTTGTCGATTTTCTAGGGCAACCAGTAGAGCTGATCATACGGAAGCGACAACCAGATGGTCGCAAAAGGTAGCCGGCGTAGGAGCTGCGAGTACATAATAAAAGTCAGCAAGGTAGAATGGAATTGTTTAACAACTCAAGTCATCGGTAAGATAACAACCTATCGAGGAACTGAGATACGTTCATAGCTATTCATGGGAACTGATGAGGTCCGGGGCATGGGGAAAAGACGACGTTGGGAGGAGAGAAGCTTTAAGAGCAGAGTGCTCGAGAATGTTGCTCAACCCGAGATCGTCAAGGAGCTTCTTGTTGTGGGTTGGGATGTCGGAAGGGTCGGTCGGGGAGGCGGCATCCCTAGTACCCGGAGGCGGGTTGTCAGTTTTTGACGCAAGCTATTTATTCTTCTTCTTTAACTTCTTCATGTTGAGCGGAGGGAGGTGTAATACCCCAAAATTTGAGAGAGGGCCGACCAGCATTTTCTGACCAAGTTTGGTTTCTGGCAGGGGGCACACGGCCTGGGACACGGGCGTGTCAGGCTCCAGTCGACGTTTTGGTCGAGAGGTCGACGAATTTCGCTCGACGATGTGTCGATACAAGGTACACGTCCTAGGACACGGGCGTGTCCAAGGCCGTGTCAGTCGAGTGTCGAGAGTTCACTCGACAAAATTTATTCGACGAGTGTCGAGTGTCGAGACTGGGGCACACGGCCTATGACACGGGCGTGTCACAGGGCGTGTCCTGCATGGTCGACGAACTTCGCT
This sequence comes from Platanthera guangdongensis, assembly GCA_039583875.1. Lineage (NCBI taxonomy): Eukaryota > Viridiplantae > Streptophyta > Magnoliopsida > Asparagales > Orchidaceae > Platanthera > Platanthera guangdongensis. The sequence goes on along the minus strand of CM077156.1, from coordinate 93,876,818 downwards.
CGACATTTTTCCGCGGTGTCAACACAAAGGCTGTCGACGAGTGTCGAGACTTCGTACACGGCATGGGACACGGGCGTGTCCCAGGCCGTGTCCTTCTCGGGTTGTTTTCGGGGCTGTGTCGATGGAGGCACACGGCCGACCAAACGGCCATGTCAGTCGGGACACGGGCGTGTCAGATGCCCGTGTGTTGTTCCAGGCGCGTCGGTTTATGAGGGCGAATGGGGGACACGGCCCTGGACACGGGCGTGTGCCAGGCCGTGTTTGGCCCAGGTGTTTTATTTTTCAGACGGATCATGGCCATTCTTTCCCTTATTTTGAGATCTGATGGTCTAGGACTTCTCTTGGGGAGTTAAGTTCGAGAATAGGGTTGGAAAACCTCATTCTTCTCCAAGCTTTCTCTTACTAAATTCTAGAGAGAAAGGAGAGCAAGGAAGAAGGTGAAGGAGGGTTTGGGCTGTAGTAGAGGCTTCGGTGCTCCAAATCGCGAGCCGAGTCCAGATCCATGGAGGCTAGAGCTTTGCAAAGGTTTTCATCCGGCTATTTTGCCATGGCTAGAAAGAGGAGTCGAAAGGTAATGACACTTCTCCTCTCGGTTTTAGGATGCATGTCTTAGCATCATTTTTCTTTTCTAGTTTTGGGCACCAAACACTCAAAGGAGAGGGGTTTGGGTCGCCAAGGTTCAAGAGGAACCTCCGGGTCGATTGAGTTGTCCCCGGCATGTTTTGCATTAGAGATCCGCTCCGTTAGTGGATTAGGCATGGTGTGTGAAGCCGTAGTCGCGACCGTTAGTCCGACTCGGTGATGTTGTATATGAACTTTAAGGATTCGTAGAGATTCCGTTGCGGCAAGATGTCCTTTGTGATATCGTGATGTTTTCCCCTTTTTCTCAAGTGAGGACGTGTAGTCGGAACCGGACAAGGTTAGCTCCTCAATGGTGGTAGATGGTTTCCTTAGTGGACAATGTTAGCCCCGCATTGGTGGTAGATGGTTTCCTTGGTGCGCGGAAATACTGCAGTACAAATGAGGGACTCGGGTGGAATTATCTTGGTTTGTGATGTGCCAAGGCGTGGCTGTGTCTCCGTGGTCGGCTGGCTATTCCGTGACGTACACATCATGTGTGGAGAGTGTCCCGGTGAGACTAGTCCCCTTCTATGAGACTGACGAGAATGCCAAGCATGGGGGCAAGCCTGAGCAATGAGGCCATAAGCGGGTGGGGTCCGGCAAGGCTTCTTAGAATCAGTCAGTTTGTGTTTGTTGGAATCCTGACAGGAGACGTCAGAGATTGCAGGCAAGCCCGGGTCTAAGACCTTGAGCGGGTGGGGTCTAGGCAAGAGTTCCATGTGGCAGCTTGTGTGCCGTTGGGGTGAATTGTGTCTCCCTTTTTGTTTGCGGCTTTATGCCAATGGGGAAACGATGAGTACCCAATTGATGTGATGATGTGCTAGATGCATACGCTATAGGGTGCCTTGGGTGAAACCTGGGTGTTGCATATATGTTGCATAAGTATGCCCCTTTTTATATTATATGTTTAGCCCGTAGAGAACGTGTATGATGTTTGAGACATCCAAGCTTGTTCTTAATGCACTTCTTGTTTATATTTATATATTGCATACAAAGTGCTGACTTGCAGGTTGGAGGGTTCCCCGGGGTCCGTTAGGGGCGGGCGGGAGGAGATGTGTTTGTTACACAGTTTGAGGTCAGCCTTTGCTGATCCACATTACTAATAATTTTACAGCGCAAGGATCGCAAGCAGGAGCTAGCTCGCCGGCCAAAAAGCCTAATCCTCATGAAATGTTAACTTGTGTAGTAGCTCTACTCATTATGGCAGTGCATGTTTTGATGCTCATGTTGTCTGGCTTGAATGCCGAGGTAGACTAGGAGTGCTTGCGCACTTTCATGACTGTTGTATTAATTGAGTTTGAACTCTCTTATGTTGTAAGGCCATAAGGCCATCTTTTTATTACTCTTATAGTGGTGGATAACTTCTAGTCTTGTTTGTGTTTCCGCTGTGTTGTGCAAAGAGTTTTGAGTGTAGATAGTTATATCATCTTATAATAATAAGCTGTGCCGTCCGTATGTTATGGGGCCCCGGCCGGACCAATATTATACGGTCATTACAGGGGAGGTGTTACAATTTGGTATCAAAGCGAGGTTATATCCAAGGTCAATGTGTGAAGAAGTTATCCACATAAGAGTAACATGGGACCATGAGTGTCCTTGTGTTTAAGTCTTGAGTTTAGAGACTGATTCCTTGTTTCTTGTTTTCTTGAAGAGTGCAAGCAACGAGGCGGGAACGTCGAGAGCAAGAGAAGAACTCTCGGCGAGCAGTGCCACTGCTCCAGTTCTTTTGGGTACGGGTGTAAACCCGACCGATTTCTGCCGCATGCTTGCAGAAGCGATGGTGGCAGCCCAAGATGTAGCGGCAGCTCAGGTAGCAACCGCTACTATACTGGACACGGCGACGACCATGCCAGGCGGAGAAGCCAAGCGAGTGGAGCCTTTGGCGGAAAGGGTGGTTGTCGGACATGGAGACCGGCCCATGAAGTATTTCCTAAGCTTCCATCCCCCGTCGTTCAAGGGATTTGGTATGCCAACAGATGCAGAGGATTGGTGGGTTCGCGTTCAAGAGCTTTTGAGGGCGTCAGAGACGCCAGAAGAAAATAAATCTGAGTATGTGGCGTTCATGTTGGAAGGAGACGCCAAGTTGTGGTGGGTGAGCCATAGAGGCCGCCAGTTCCCTAAACGCACCCCGTCGATGGAGGAATTTGGGGATGCGTTTCTAAAGAGGTACATTCCAGTTTCTACACGGTTGGCCCTTCAGAGGCAGTTTCTTCATTTAATGCAGCGAGACAAGACGGTGGACGAGTATGTGCAGGAGTTCACCCATTTGGGTCGTTACGCGGGAACGACGATGGCAGATGATGTAGAGAGGGATAATCTCTTCTATCAGGGGCTGAGGGAGAATCTGAGGCAACCCCTCATTTCCATGAAGAGAGCTGGTTTCAATGAGTTAGTTGAGGCTGCCAGGATATTGGAGAGTGATCTGGAGAGAACCCAGCATCGTAAGGGTTTCACTCCCAAGCAAGGGGAAGGGAAGCCTCCCCAATCTCAGGGAAAGTCTGAAGGGAGTAGGTGGAGGAAGAAGCCTCACACTTCCAGATCCGGTGAGAAGAGCAAGTGGATGCCTGGAGGTTCTCACTCTAGGGGACCGCCGACGTGCTACAACTGCGATAAGGTGGGGTACATAGCTCGTGTTTGTCCTCAAGGAGGAGCGGAGCAAGAGGCAAGGCAGGAGCAGACTGTACACTCCGGCCCCAGTGCTGCGGAGAAAGGGAAGATGGCGGAGTCAAGCGCTTCTCGGTTCCAACCGGTGCAACCAAGGGCCTACAACCTTGGACAGCAAGAAGCGATCCGCCAAACCGATGTGGTGATAGGTATGAAGAAAATTTAAGTTTAAATTTTGTGCTTCATACTTTTAGACTTTTGTGTGATGTCTATGTTCTAGGCTTCATTTTAGTTTCCGGATACACCGCTAGGGTATTGTTCGATACGGGAGCATCGCAATCCTTTCTAGCGGAGAGCTTCATCCGGAGAATAGGAGTTGAGTATTTCTCGGCGGACGCGGGGCTGAAAGTGCGCATGCCTAATGGGTCATCCATGACCACCGGGGCCAAAGGGCGCATCTGTTGGGAGCTGGACGGAGTTGACTTCATTTTGGTAGCATCGATTTTGCCTTTGGTTGAGTTCGATGTCATTTTGGGCATGGACTGACTTGCAGAGCAGCGCACCAATATTGATTGCCTATCTAAGGTAGTGACCCTAAAGAGCAAAGGGCAGGCGGAGGTCAAATTTGAGGGCCTTTGTGGAGTGGCTTATTCCCTGATTTCGGCCATGCAATTGATGCGGGCGGTTAACCAGGGTGGTGTAGCGCTTGTAGCATTATTGGAGGTTCGTCTCTCTCACCTATCTGTTGAGGAAGTGCCCGTAGTGGCAGAGTTCATGGATGTGTTTCCGGATGAACTTCCTAGAGCGCCTCCTCGGCGGGAGATCGATTTCTCGATCGAGTTAGTGCCGGAGGCTAGGCCGGTGTCACGTCCTCTGTTTAGGATGGCACCGAAGGAGTTGGTTGAACTAAAAGTACAGCTACATAAACTGTTGGAGCAAGGGTATATCAGGCCCAGTTCTTCATCATGGAGCGCGTCGGTGTTGTTTGTAAAGAAGACAGACGGTAGTATGCGGTTGTGCATAGACTACCGAGAGCTGAATAAATTGACCGTCAAGAATAAGTATCCGATTCCTCGGATAGAAGAATTGTTCGACCAGTTGGTAGGGTCGGTGGTGTACTCAAAATGTGACTTAAATTCATTCTATTATCAGTTGCGAATTCGGGACGAGGACATCCCCAAGAATGCCTTTGGTACAAGGTATGGACACTTTGAGTTTACGGTGATGCCGTTCGGGCTGACGAACGCACCATCTGTGTTCATGGATCTTATGAATCGATTATTTTGGGAATACTTCGATTCTTTTGTGGTTGTATTAATTGATGACATCTTGGTGTATTCCAAATCGGAAGTGGAGCATGAGACCCACTTGAGAGTGGTCTTGCAAGTGTTGAGGGAGAATCAGTTGTATGCAAAGTTCTCCAAGTGCGAGTTCTGGTTAGAGAAGGTGGCATTTTTGGGCCACGTGATTAGTGGGGATGGGGTGGCAGTGGATCCAACAAAAGTGGAAGCCATCAGAGATTGGCCAATCTTGAGGACCGTGGCGGAAGTCCGAAGTTTTCTTGGACTATCCGGGTATTATAGGAGATTCGTGGAGAATGTTTCGCGGATAGCTCTACCCCTCACCTCACTCACTCGTAAAGATCATAAGTTTGTGTGGACTCAAGAGTGCAGTCAAGAATTTGAAGCAGTGAAGGAGAGACTGATGATGGCTCCAATCCTAAGTCTACCGCAAGGGACTGAGGGATTTCAGATCTTCAGTGACGCATCGGGATGCGGTTTGGGTTGCGTTTTGGTGCAACATGGCAAGGTGATAGCGTTTGGGTCTAGACAGCTGAAGCCTCATGAGAGGAATTACCCCATCCATGACTTGGAGTTAGCGGCGGTAATTTTTGCATTGAAAATATGGCGACATTATGTGTACGGTACAAAGGTGGAGATCTTCACGGATCATAAAAGCCTAAAGTATCTCTTGGATCAAAAGGACTTGAACATGCGGCAACACAGGTGGGTTGAGTTTCTTGGAGACTATAAGGTGGCGATTCAGTATACACCAGGTAAAGCCAATGTGGTGGCGGATTCCTTGAGTATAAAGTACTCAGGGCAAGGGAATTGGATCGAAGCTCATGATGAGCGGTTGGTACGGGAATTGGAGTCCCTTGGTTTGGAATGTGTTGCGAGAGGCGAGTCGACCGTGGCTCGGTTGAATTGGATTGAAATACAGAACGACTTGTCCAATCGCATTCGGGAAGCGACTCGGTTGGATGTGGAGTTTCAACCTTTTGTGTTGGAGGCTCAAAAGGGCGAGAGCACCGCCTGGGATATGATTGATGGGATTCTGAGGAAGGACGGAAGGGTTTGTATACCGCAGTTTGGTAAACTCCGTGAGGAGTTGATGTTTCAGGCTCACTTCACAAAGTACTCCATTCACCCGGGCAGTACAAAGATGTACTTGGATATAAAGAAATCCTTTTGGTGGTCGGGGCTGAAGCGGGACGCAGCTTTGTATGTGAATCGTTGCCAAACTTGTGCCTTGGTGAAGGCCGAATGTCAGAAATCGGGCGGGTTCCTGAAGCCCCTTCCAATCCCTGAGTGGAAATTTGATGACATCTCCATGGATTTTGTTCATGGGTTGCCTAGATCGCAGCAGGGTAATGATGCTATTTGAGTGATCATGGATCGCTTAACCAAGGTGGCCCATTTCATCCCAAATCGGAAGGATGACAGTGTTGAAATTTTTGAAGTGGAAGTGGTTGACAGGACAGGCCGGGCGGCCTGGGCGGACAGCTTTGGCGGACTAGGCAGACTGGGCGGACTGTGATGTGCGGCCTGGTGGAAGGTCTAGTGAAAAGCCGGCTGTCTTCTGAGCGGGTTGTTTGCATGGAGTCCGCAGACTATGCGGCCTGGTATCTGCGGATAAAGAGGCTTGCGGACCGGTGCATTGCTCAGTGGCCGTGGTGCAAGTTTGTGCTGATAGGCAGTTTGGCTCGTGTCTGCCGGAAGCTTGCGGACTGATGAGTCCGCGGTGTGGGCTGTTGCGGAATGAGCTTAGAGCTTGGCTGAGGCCTTGTCGAGCTTTGGTGTTACAGCAGGTGCTTTGCTGTGGAGATCGATTGGCGGACTGGTTTTGGAGTTCGGGGTTGGTTGCTGCGTTTGGCCAGGAGTGCGAGGAGTTTGCAGACTGCTGGCGGTCTGTGCTTCGGTGTTTGGCGAACGAGAGTTTGAGTCCGCCATGCTCGCATTGGCCTTTGATGGTTTTGGACTTGGTCACACTCTGTGCCAAGACCATGGTGTCCGCGGTATCCGCCAAGTCCGCTGAGACCGGGTGGACTGTTGCTATCTGCTTTTGGTCGTGGACTTGTGGCAGATTGAGGTGTGAGTCTTGCAGACTACCTCGGGTTTGTGCGGACTGCCATTGAAGGGGGTTTGTTGTCCTGCAGTGATTGGAGCTTTGCGGGTTGATGCCTTGTCTGCATAGCTTGGGCGGACTGGAGAGGGTTCGCCAATGTCTCCTTGCTCCTGGCGATTTTCCTTGGTATCCGGCTAAGTCCTTGCGGACTCGGCGGATGGTATTTTGCTATCGCGCGGACTGGGGTGGTGTTTCTATCTCTAGGGCGGTGACCACAATCCTCACCTCGCCTATAAATAGGACCCCCCTTGCAGGTCTACAGTAACCTAAAAAACTTGAGTGAACAGTAAGTTGGGTTGGGCAAGGAGCTGCGGTCTCAGTTTGTCTGTCCGCGCGGATTGTTTCAGTACTGACGTTTGCTGTGTGCAGGTCGCGCGGTTTGCTTCAAGGAGCCAGGAGTTTGGCTGTGACTTCGGTCAAGTACTTGGAAGTGTGTGGTCTCTGCGGATTCAGCAGGAGGTCGCTCTGCGGCTTGTCAGCTCTGTTTCATCTTTGCCAGCTTCAATAACCTGTCCGCCGGCTTCAGGCGGGTAGGGGGTGTTCCTCAGTTCAGCTTCAGCAGGAGACGAATAACGGTGTGTATGCACGGCATCGCGGCTTCGGCGGACTCCGTGGCTATTTGGCGGACTGCAGTTAAGTACGGGCGATCTCAGCGGACTCGGCGACCTCGGAGACCTTGCGGTCTCGGCGGACTCCGGTTCTGTCCGCCCGGCTTGGAGTTTTGGTGCTTTCTGTTTACAGCTGTTATACTAGCGAAATCATGTCTCGCTATGTATGCCTCGTATTGTAAATAAGTGAATGAATAAAAGACCTGCTTGTGCTTCCATTGTTTGTTGGGTTTAACCTTTGTTCCTTGGTTTTCCGCTGGATCAATGTGAGAACTGGGTAGTTCCGAAGATATTAATTTGGCGTTTGGGCTATCTTGCTGACAACGTTGAGAAAATTTAACATGGTATCAGAGCCAGGTTCAGTTGTGTGAGCGGAAGTCAACCAGCGTTGTTACTCAGTGATTGAGTGGTGCTCAACCTATGTTGTTGCTCGGAGCTTCTGAAAGGGTGCCAACAGGTGTTGCAATGGAAGGTAGCTTTGCAAGAGGTCTGGGCATTGAACTCTTAACGCCGACTAACTTCAAGAAGTGGAAGTCGTGCATGAAGAGTTATCTTCTTGGCGAGGAGCTGTGGGAAGTCGTCGGTGGTGATGACAGGCAGGAAGTCACTGCTGCGTTTGGTACTGCTGAGCAGGTTAGGCTCTGGAGAAGAACAAATGCTAAGGCGGAGTTCATTATGAAGAGTGCCGTGTCTCCGGAATTTTTTGATCACATCGTTGGATGTGAGTCGGCTGCTGATATTTGGACAACCATTGATGAGTTGTTCAATAGAAAGAATGTGGCGCGGCTTCAGTTCCGGGAGAATGAGTTGGCCAGGGCAACTCAAGGAGACCTTTCCATCTCCAAGTACTTCTTAAAGTTGAAGAGCTTGTGTGCTGAGCTGTCGGTACTGGATCCTGATGAGCGTATCTCTGAGGCTAAGATGAAAAGGCACATTATCCGCGGCCTGCGGAAGGAGTATGTGGCCTTTGTCACATCTGTTCAAGGGTGGGCTACTCGGCCGTCTTTGCTGGAGCTGGAGAATCTGCTTGCATCGCAGGAGAGCTTGGCAAGGCAGATGGCTGGAGTGAACCTGAATCAAGAAGGCAGCGAAGCTCTCTTCTCAGGCAAGAAGAAAGGATGGGAAGGGAAGAAGAAGAAGAAGAAGGTGCAGGTCGTTGGTGAGAAGGAGACTTCAACTTCATATCCGCCGGAGAGAAGCAATGCTCCTAAGGATTGGAAGAAGAACCTGATGTGCTACCGGTGTCATCAGCGAGGGCACTTCAAGCGGGACTGCAAGGTCAAACTGCAACCTGGGCATGCTGCGGGAAAGGAGGAAGCTTGCTCGAGAAGTGAAGAAGCAGAATGGGGCGGAGCATTTATGACGGGCACTTGTGTCCGGGCCTTGTCTGCTGAGGACTTCAACGGCGAGTGGATCGTGGATTCCGGGTGTGGTCATCAACTCACCGGAGACAAGTTGAAGTTCACCTCCATGCAGGCGTACTCAGGTAATGAAGCTATTATCACTGCTGATAATACTGTTTATGCAGTAGAGAAAGAGGGGGTCGTGTCTTTGGGTAGTGATCAGGGGCCACTCACGTTAAGGAGTGTGTATCACGTGTCGGCCATGAAGAAGAACCTCTTCTCGGTGACCAATGCGGTGGATGCTGGGTATCACGTTCTGTTTGGGCCAACAGACGTGAGGTTCCTTTGCAACGTATCAGCGGTAAAGGCTGATGTTGCTCATGTTGGGAGGAGGGTGAAGAACTTGTTTGTTCTTTCCACCAGTGCTTATGTTGATAGAATGAGGGCCAATGATAGCGCTGCTATTTGGCATGAGAGGCTGGGGCATGTTGGCATGGACAAGCTGAAGGTGATGGCTAGTAGAAGTTTGGTTAGGGGGTTGCCGAAGTTGTCCTCCTTTGGTGATGGGCATGTTTGTGCGGGCTGTCAATATGGTAAGACACATCGCCTTCCGTTTGATAAATCACAAACAAGGAGCAAGAAACCATTGGAGTGCATTCATGGTGACCTGATGGGACCGACGGTTACTGCAAGCCTTGGTGGAAGCAGATACATGCTTGTCTTGGTTCATGACTACTCAAGGTATACTTGGGTGTACTTCTTAAAGGAGAAGTTGGAAACCTTCTATTTGTTTGTGGAGTTTAAGGAGTTGGTAGAAGAACGGCTTGGCTTGCGGATTAAGAAGCTTAGAACTGATAACGGGGGTGAGTTTGTCTCCTTAGAGTTTTCTATCTTCTACAGGAAGCACGGGATCCAACGAGAGCTTACTTGTGCTCACACTCCACAACAAAATGGGGTAGCGGAGCGGAAGATCCGTCATCTGACGGAGACCTGCAAATGCAGGCTTCATGCGAAAGATATCCCAAGGTCCTTTTGGGCGGAGGGGATGTCTTATGCTGCTTATGTTATCTACCGGATGCCACTAAGCCCTATCAACATGAAAACTCCCATTGAGTTGTTGCTGAAGGAGAAGCCGAGTGTTGGACACCTTAGGGTGTTCGGTTCAACTTGCTACGTGTATGTCCCGGATGCTTCACGGACTAAGCTGGATTCGAAGGCAAGGAAGCTTGTCTTTGTTGGCTACGATGAGCGCAAGAAGGGATGGAAATGCATGGACCCTGTGACGAAGAAGTTCATGGTATCAAGAGACGTTGTCTTTGACGAGCTGACGTCATATGGAGGTGGCTCGGTGGAGCTAACTAGAAGTAGCAAGGTTGATGAAGCACCGGTGGTGGCTGCTGAAGGCTTGGAAGAGGAGCTTGTTGTTTCACCAGCAGCTCCTGTTGCTTCAAACTCCGAGGCTGAGCCTTCTGGCTCAGGAAGCAGGGGGAGCACTGCTCAATGCTTGCCCCAGGTAGGAGTGGAGCCCGAAGAAGCAACGAAAGCAGTGAGCAAGGAGCCGATTCTTCGGAGATCGAAGAGGGTGGTTAAGCCACCAGCTCGGTACTGTGATGGGAATGCAGTGAGCTTTGTCACCTGCTTTTTTGCAGGTCCTCTGGATGAGCGAGAGCCTGCAAGCTTCAACGAGGCCACTGGAGTGAAGGAGTGGGAAGGTGCCATGAAAGAAGAGATTGATGCTCTGAAGAAGAATGAAACCTGGGATCTTATGCCCAAGGTTGATGGCATTACTCCGGTTACTTGCAAGTGGGTATATAAGTTGAAGAAGAAGGCTGATGGGAGCATTGATAGGTTCAAGGCTCGCCTAGTCGCTATAGGATTCTCACAGTAGTATGGAGAAGACTATGAGGAGACATTCAGTCCAGTTGCGAAGATGACTTCAGTAAGAGTGGTGATCGTCTTGGCTGCTAGCAAGGGATGGAGGTTGTGGCAACTCGATGTGAAGAATGCTTTTCTTTACGGAGAGATTGACAAGGACATCTTCATGGATCAGGCGCTTGGTTTTGTCTCTGAAAAGCATCCGGACTATGTCTGCAAACTCAAGAAGGCTCTCTATGGGTTGAAGCAAGCTCCTAGAGCGTGGTATGGGAAGATTGCAGAGTACTTGCAATTCTGTGGATACTTTGCTTCTAACTCGGATTCAAGCTTGTTTGTCAAGAAGAAGGGAGAGCTACAAGTCTTGGTCCTACTGTATGTGGATGACATGATCATCACAGGGAACTCGGAGGAGGAAGTAGCAAGGCTCAGGGCTGAGCTTTCTATACGCTTCGAGATGAAAGACTTGGGAGAGTTGCATCACTTTCTCGGTCTGGAAGTGGAGAGGAAGGAGTGAGGGATTCTCATTATCCAGAAAGGGTATGTTGATTGCATTGTGAAGCGGTTCGGTATGGGCGAAGGGAAGAAGTGCTCTACTCCACTAGAACCTGGGCTGAAGCTTCGACGAGATGAGGGAAGGGTTCTTCATGATCCCTTGGTGTTCAGGGCTCTTGTTGGGAGCTTGATTTACCTGATGATTACAAGGTCGGATATTGCTTATGTTGTTGGCCGAGTAAGTCGGTATATGGCTGAACCAAGGCAATCTCATCTAGTGGTGGCGAAGGGAATTCTGAAGTATGTCAAGGTGACTTCTGACATGGGACTCCTCTATAGAAGGGAGTCGGAGTTTGCATTGCTCGGGTACACGGATGCTGACTATGGCGGTGATTCGGATGATCGAAGGTCCACTTCAGGTTATGTGTTCACTTGCGGTTCAGCTAGCATCTCGTGGTGTAGCAAGAAGCAGGACTCGGTGTCTGTTTCAACCACGGAGGCGGAGTATAAGGCTTCGGCCTTGGCTGCTCGGGAAGCCGTTTGGTTGAGGAGGCTTATAAAGGATGTGCATGAAGAAGTGAAAGGGCCTACTTTACTCCGGGGTGACAATGAGAGTGCTCTCAAACTGGTTAACAATCCAGTGTGTCACGCCAGAACCAAGCATATAGAGATTGATCAACATTTCATCAGGGAGAAGGTGTTGGAAGGATCTCTGCTGGTCGGGCATGTTCGGAGTGAAGATAATCTTGCTGACATCTTCAAGAAGCCACTGTCGAAGGGGCCCTTTGAATGCTTGCGCAGCTTGCTGGGCTTGGTCACCACTTCCAACTTCAAGGGGGAGTGTTGAAATTTGTGAAGTGGAAGTGGTTGACAGGACAGGCCGAGCGGCCTGGGCGCACAGCTTTGGCGGACTAGGCGGACTGTGATGTGCGGCCTGGTGGAAGGTCTAGTGAAAAGCCGACTGTCTTCTAAGCAGGTTGTTTGCATGGAGTCCGCGGACTATGCGGCCTAGTATCTGCGGATAGAGAGGTTTGCGGACTGGTGCATTGCTCAGTGGTCGTGGTGCAAGCTTGTGCTGATAGGCAGTTTGGCTCGTGTCCGCGGGAAGCTTGCGGACTGATGAGTCCGCAGTGTGGGCTGTTGCGGACTGAGCTTAGAGCGTGGCTGAGGTCTTGTTGAGCTCTGGTATTACAGCAGGTGCTTTGCTGTGGAGATCGATTGGCGGACTGGTTTTGGAGTCCGGGGTTGGTTGCTGCGTTTGGACAGGAGTGCGAGTAGTTTGCGGACTGCTGGCGGTCTGTGCTTCGGTGTTTGGCAGACGAGAGTTTGAGTCCGCCATGCTCGCATTGGCCTTTGATGGTTTTGGACTTGGTCACACTCTGTGCCAAGACCATGGTGTCTGCGGTATCCGCCAAGTCCGCTGAGACCGGGCGGACTGTTGCTATCTGCTTTTGGTCATGGAATTGTGGTGGATTGAGGTGTGAGTCTTGCGGACTACTTAGGGTTTGTGCGGACTGCCATTGAAGGGGGTTTGCTTTCCTGCAGTGATTGGATCTTTGCGGGCTGATGCCTTGTCCGCATAGCTTGGGCGGACTGGAGAGGGTTCGCCAATGTCGCCTTACTCCTGGCGGTTTTCGTTGGTATCCGGCTAAGTCTTTGAGGACTCAGCGGATGGTGTTTTGCTATCGCACGGGCTAGGGTGGTGTCTCTATCTCTAGGGCAGTGACCACACTCCTCGCCTCGCCTATAAATAGAACCCCCTGGAAGGTCTACAGTAACCTGAAAAACTTGAGTGAACAGTAAGTTGGGTTGGGCAAGGAGCTGCGGTCTCAGTTTGTCTATCCGTGCGGATTATTTCAGTGCTGACGTTTGCTGTGTGCAGGTCACGCAGTTTGATTCAAGGAGCCAGGAGTTTGGCTATGACTTCGGTCAAGTACTTGGAAGTGTGCGGTCTCTGCGGATTCAGCAGGAGGTCGCTCTACGGCTTGTCAGCTCTGTTTCATCTTTGCCAGCTTCAATAACCTGTCCGCCGGCTTCAGGAGGGTAGGGGGTGTTCCTCAGTTCAGCTTCAGCAGGAGACGAATAACGGTGTGTCCGCGCGGCCTCGCGTCTTCGGCATACTCCGTGGCTATTCGGCGGACTGCAGCTAAGTAGGGGCGATCTCAGCGGACTCGACGACCTCGTGGTCTCGGCGGACTCCGGTGCTGTCCGCCTGGCTTGGAGTTTTGGTGCTTTCTGTTTACAACTGTTATACTAGCGAAATCATGTCTCGCTATATATGTCTCTTGTTGTAAAGAAGTGAATGAATAAAAGACCTGCTTGTGCTTCCATTGTTTGTTGGGTTTAACCTTTGTTCCTTGGTTTTCCGCTGGTTCAACGTGAGAATTGGGTAGTTCCGAAGATATTAATTTGGCGTTTGGGCTATCTTGCTGACCACGTTGAGAAAATTTAACAGACAGCGTGGAGAAGCTGGTGGAGTTGTATGTTCGCAACATTGTGCGACTGCATGGGATTCCTAAGAGCATAGTCAGCGATCGAGATGGACGGTTTACGTCCAAGGACTGGAGATTGGTTCAGAAGAGTTTGGGCACGAAGCTAAAGTTCAGTACGACGTTCCATCCTCAAACGGACGGGAAAACCAAAAGAACAAACCGTACTATGGAGGATATGCTGACAATGTGCATTCTTGACTTCGGCAAGAAATGGGAGGATCACCTGTTCATGGTGGAATTCGCGTACAATAACAGTTATCAAGCAAGTATAAAACTGGCACCATACGAAGCTTTGTATGGGAGACGGTGTCGAATACCGATGTCTTGGACAGAGGCGGGAGACACCAAAATTTTGGGAAAAGCGGTGGTAGTTGGCGCTTGTGAGTTGGTGTGGACCATTCAAGAGCGTATGAAGGTGGCGCAAGACCGGCAAGCAAAATACCTTAATGCTCTTCACCGGACGTTGGAGTATGCGGTAGGTGATTGGGTCTATTTGAAGATCAAACTGTTCAAAGGCGTCTCACGGATTCGCCGACTCAAGAAGTTGAGTCCAAGGTTTTTGGGGCCTTTTTAAGTTGTTGAACGGGTGGGAGAAACAGCCTATCAGTTGGCGTTATCCACGGAGCTGAGTGGATTGCATGACGTCTTCCATGTCTCCGTCTTGAGGAAAGCCTTGGTGGAGGATAGTGTGGTGATCGAGCCGGCATCGGTGCCGATTGAGGAAGACTTGAGGACGCGGGTCCTTCCAATTGCTTTAGAGGATTCGGAGACTCGGCAGTTTCGGAGTAAAGAGGTTAAACTCGTGAAAGTCTGATGCGACAACTGCGGTCGTGAGGAGTTCTCTTGGGAGCGAGAACAAGCCATGCTAGAAGAGTATCCCGAGCTCTTCAATTCAGGTACCATTTAAATTGTGTTCCCTTTTGCTTTGTAATTTCGGGACGAAATTCTGTTAAGGGGGGATAGTTGTAACACCCCAAAATTTGAGAGAGGGTCGTCCAGCGTTTTCTGACCAAGTTTGGTTTCTGGCAGAGGGCACACGGCCTGGAACACGGGCGTGTCCCAAGGTGTGTCGGGCTCCAGTCGACGTTTTGGTCGAGAGGTCGACGAATTTCGCTCGACAATGTGTCGAGACAAGGCACACGACCTAGGACACGGGCGTGTCCAAGGCCGTGTCAATCGAGTGTCGAGAGTTCACTCGACGAAATTCACTCGATGAGTGTCGAGTGTCGAGACTGGGGCACACGGCCTGTGACACGGGCGTGTCACAGGGCGTATCCCGCATGGTCGACGAGATTCGCTCGACGTTTTTCCGCGGTGTTGACACAAAGGCTGTCGACGAGTGTCGAGACTTCGCACACGGCATGGGACACGGGCGTGTCCCAGGTCGTGTCCTTCTCGGGTTGTTTTCGGGGCTGTGTTGATGGAGTCACACGGACGACCACACGGCTGTGTCAGTCGGGACACGGGCGTGTTAGGTTGAACACGGGCGTGACGGATGCCCGTGTGTTGTTACAGGCGCGTCGATTTGTGACGACGAATGGGGGACACGGCCCTGGACACGGGCGTGTGCCAGGCCGTGTTCGGCCCAGGTGTTTTATTTTTCAGACGGATCGTGGCCATTCTTTCCCTTATTTTAGGATCTGATGGTCCAGGACTGCTCTTGGGGAGTTAAGTCCGAAAATAAGGTTGGAAACCCTCATTCTTCTTCAAGCTTTCTCTTACTAAATTCTAGAGAGAAGGGAGAACAAGGAAGAAGGTGAAGGAGGGTTTGGGCTGTAGGAGAGGCTTCGGTACTCCAAATCGCGAGCCGAGTCCAGATCCGTGGAGGCTAGAGCTTTGCGAAGGTTTTCATCCGGCTATTTTGCCATGGCTAGGAAGAGGAGTCGGAAGGTAACGACACTTCTCCTCTCAGTTTTAGGATGCATGTCTTAGCATCATTTTTCTTTTCTAGTTTTGGGCACCAAACACTCAAATGAGAGGGATTTGGGTCGCCAAGGTTCAAGAGGAACCTCTGGGTCGATTGAGTCCGTCCCCGGCATGTTTTGCATTAGAGATCCGCTCCGTTAGTGGATTAGGCATGGTGAGTGAAGCCGTAGTCACGACCGTTAGTCCGACTCGGTGATGTTGCATACGAACTTTAAGGATTCATAGAGATTTCGTTGTGGCAAGATGTCGTTTGTGATGTGGTGATGTTTTCCCCTTTTTCTCAAGTGAGTACGTGTAGTCGGAACCGGACAAGATTAGCTCCTCAATGGCGGTAGATGGTTTCCTTGGTGGACAAGGTTAGCTCCGCATTGGTGTTAGATGGTTTCCTTGGTGCGCGGGAATGTTGTAGTACAATTGAGTGACTAGGGTGGAATTGTCTTGGCTTGTGATGTGCCAAGGCGTGGCTATGTCTCCGTGGTAGGCTGGCTATCCCGTGACGTACACGTCATGTGTGGAGAGTGTCCCGGCGAGACTAGTCCCCTTCTGTGAGACTGACGAGAATGCCAAGCATGGGGGCAAGCCCGGGTAATGAGGCCATGAGCGGGTGGGGTCCGGCAAGGCTTCTTAGAATCGGTCAGTTTGTGTTTGTTTGAATCCTGACAGGAGACGTCAGAGCTTGCAGGTAAGCCCGGATCTAGGACCTTGAGCGGGTGGGGCCTAGGCAAGAGTTCCATGTGGCGGCTTGTGTGCCGTTGGGGGGAATTGTGTCTCCCTTTTTGTTTGCGGCTTTATGCCAATGGGGAAATGATGAGTACCCAATTGATGTGATGATGTGCTAGATGCATACGCTATAGGGTGCCTTGGGTGAAAAACGGGTGTTGCATACATATTGTATAAGTAGGCCCCTTTTTATATTATATGTTCAGCCTGTAGAGAACGTGTATGATGTTTGAGACATCCAAGCTTGTTCTTAATGCACTTCTTGTTTATATTTATATATTGCATACGAAGTGCTGACTTGCAGGTTGGAGGGTTCCCCGGGGTCCGTTAGGGGCGGCCGGGAGGAGATGTGTTTGTTATACAGTTTGAGGTCAGCCTTTGCTGACCCACGTTACTAATAATTTTACAGGGCAAGGATCGCAAGCATGAGCTAGCTCGCCGGCCAGAAAGGCCTAAGCCTCATGAATTGTTAACTTGTGTAGTAGCTCTACTCATTATGGTAGTGTATGTTTTGATGCTCATGTTGTCCAGCTTGCATGCCGAGGTAAACTAGGAGTGCTTGCGCACTTTCATGACTGTTGTATTAATTAAGTTTGAACTCTCTTATGTTTAAGGCCATAAGGCAATCTTTTTATTACTCTTATAGTGGTGGATAACTTCTAGTCTTGTTTGTGTTTCCGCTGTGTTGTGCATAGAGTTTTGAGTGTATGTAGTTATATCATCTTATAATACTAAAGTTGTGGCGTCTGTATGTTGTGGGGCCCCGGCCGGACCCATATTATACGTTCATTACAGGGGAGGTGTTACAGGAGGTCATCAGTGACCTTGCCCACTTGCGGCCTTTTTGGCCTTGTTGGCTCGAGGAATCCAGATAAAACAGCAATGCTCGCTTGGTAGACTTCCTCGACAAACTTCGACATCGCGTTTGAGTTCAATAGGATTTCCTCAAAGACCAACAACCCCTTATTTATAGAGTTCAGCATGCATCCATCGGATGCGAGTAACTCAAATATTTGCAAAGTCAGTTCGGCGAATAAATATTAGATGTTTCTTTTCGAGCTCATATGTCGCTAGAAAAGATTGGGGATTGCGTACAACCCATATTCGTCAAGGGTGGACCCCTCCAAATATAGGTCAGCAAGAGTCAAAGTCAGCAAGTCAAGACATAAGTCAAAGTCAACGCGCAAAACAGTAGAAGGCCTGGGCGAGTATGACGAGCTCTCCTCGCATACTCATCCGTTAGGAGACTAGGTCAGTTACTAACCTAACTTGGGCGTGCTCCCCCAAGAAGCCGCCTAGTCTCCAGGTGCGGGGCTATAACCCCCCCCCCCCCCCCCCCCCCCCCCGCCTCTTGAATTTGCCTATTAATAGGACCCAAGGTATATTAGGAGATGGACTTCAGAATCTCACAAAAGATCTCGAGCACCTTATTTCCAAGACTTTGAGCTGAGCCGTTGGATACTTTATTCAGAGAGACATGTCACATGCTAGAGACTATCCATCTCAGTTGTCACCTTTACTAAGTCGCCAGCTAGAATCTACCTTGTACCATGCTGGATCATCTTTGGTTGTGGAATGGAAGCTTTTTCTAAGCATCCGGGTACGTGGTGGGACCTCCAGAACACAGCACCTGGGGCCCTTTTAGTTGCATGTCTGTTTCTTTATCCTAGCCTGTTAGCTGTCGATCCGATAGCTGGACCGGTAACCTTAGACTGCATTGATACGAATTTTGGAGTATAGATTTTCCCGGCTTCAATAACCGTGGGGGATCTATTCTTGACATAAGACAGATCTTGGGTCAGGTTTTGGGGACCCGAGGTGTAACATCCCATGTTACTTCTAGGCCCCTTCCACGTAGATTGGGTTAGGCATGAGATGGGTGACAGGGGTTTTAGCTAGGTTTGACCATAGGTAGTGGGTTGTAGCCATGTGGGGCCCACTATAGGACCAAGTCAAACTAGGTCAAACTAGCCTAAATAGGGACCCAAACCACACCATGACCCCACCACATTGCCCTAACCATAAAAACAATCTAAGTGCACCCTATGACATGTCATTAGGTCAACACTTTGACCCCAGTTGACCAAAGTCAACCTTGGGCCTAATTTGGTCAAACCCACACTCATAAGCCCAATTAGCCTAAGTAGGGCACCCCCTTGACCCAACCCAAGTTGGGTGGTGCCACTAGACCCATTACCACCAAGTGGGGTCAGCCCACCTACCATGGTTGACCAAGTCAACTCAAGGTCAACATAGTCAACTATTTGACCTAAAAGAGAGAAATGAAGGCCAAGCTCACTTTCCTTGGACCAAGTTCACAAAATTTGGCCCATGACCAGGCCAAGTGAACAAGACCAGCCCTACCCCTCTGAATTAGGAGGAGAGTGCATGCAAAGGGGTATAAATGGGATTTTAAGAGAAAGAGGAGAGACAAAGGGGGATGAAGGAGAAGGGTATCCACATGGCCACCCCTTCAGCTGCAATTCCCTGCCCAACACATGCTGGTCGGCCCCCTCTGATATTCCAGAGAATTGTTGGTAGCATGCTGGCCACATGGCACCCATGGTGACACAACTAAAGCTCAAACCGAGCTCACATAGGTTGTATCTCCCCATATACACCCCCTCAGCCCCAAATAACCCATCCATCAGCTTCAGAGAGTGAGAAAGAATTGAAATCGAGTGCTGGAACATGGAAAATGGTGGAGAATCAAGGAATCGGGGAGGAGCTCGCTGGCGCACCACCATCATGGCAAACCGCCGCCTGACCCACAGCCAAGCCCCAATACAGGTCCATTTCACCTCACTTCTACCCGTACTAGGATCCTAGATCGATTAGGTGAGATATCGGGCTCAACTGAGCCCGATGCCATGGGAGAAAAGTGTGATTTTCCAAGCCTTATTAATCGCTCGGGTTCGTCGTCGCCTCCGTCTCCCGCCACCCCATCACCGGGGAACGATAGCCACCACCACCGTGAAGGTGATGGTACCATTGGCCGGGGGTGGTGCCGCCTCAGCTGGCCGGAAATCGCCAGCAAAGTTGCTCCAGGTTGGCTCGATTTTAGCCGTTGGCTGGAGGTAGGAGATAACCGGATCCCATTCGTTTGCGCTTTAAGATTCGTGCGGCCTAAAATTAAAAATCAAATAATATTGTATTATATGCAATGAAGTAAAATCAAATTAATGTCACACTATTTCAGTGAACTTTCATGTCATTTGTAGGCCTCTTAGTGGCATTTCCAAAACTGATCTCTAAATGAAAAATGTAGCTGACTGGCTTACCTTTATTTTGCCACCTTAAATTTGTGATTTGGTGTAGTATACAGTCCTGTAGGGCATTTCTCCTAGGACTGGTCCTAGACAAGCGCAGAAATTCATTTGGCTGCCCAAGTCAAACCAGCAATCACCAGGGACCCAAATTTTGGGTACATTCATGATTAGGGCATACCTAGCCCCTGCCAAAACTTAGGAATTTTTAGGGCAACTTGTTCTATAGTTTTGGCCATAATATCAAAAATTAAATAAATGCAATAGTTGGAGTTATATGACTTCTCATAGCCCCAAATTTTGGTGGTAGGTCCTTGGGGACATCCTTTGTGCATGATATAAATTTCCGCACATTTGGATCACTGCATGTTGGAAAATCCACTTGCATGTGTTGGTTTATATATTGCCTTGGTGTACCAATAGCAATAACTTAAATATGGTGCATTCAGCCTAATTAAGGCACTCAAAAATCATGGATTTCATTCCTAGGGTTCATTAGGGTAAAGTGCACTCCTCAGATCAATTATGGGATTTTTGGAATCAAAAATCCCATTAATTGGAATTTTTAAAATATAGCTCCTTTTGAAAATAAATTGAAAAAATAGGTTTTCCTCAAGTAAAAGTCCTCAAACTTTACCAAGTTAAAAATAAGGCTATAATTGACTTAAGAAAATTTGATCTTTCTGTTTGAAGAAATTTTGGAGTAAAAATACCTTGAAATGCCCATTTTACCCTTATTTCATTTATTCTTGAATTGATGGATATACACCTCAGAAAAATTTGGAAATATTTCTAGTGTTATATAATTGTATTATTAGTCATGTAAATGTATTTCAGAATTTATGGGTGTACTGATAAATTTTAAAGTAATATAATGGCATTTTGGTAAATATGTAAGAATGAGAATTGTTAGGCCATTACACAATACAAATTGATGAAACTCTGTCAATAGTCTCAAAGTAATGTTTTATATGTTCTGTAATTTTCCTAGAATTTTGTATTATATATTCCTTGTATTTCATTTGAAAAATGGAAATTATGTAGATTTAGTATTAAATAATGAATTGGTATAAATAATCAAAGAAAAATTATGAACCTCTGTAGACAGAAATATTTTATCAATATACAACACAAGAAAAATTACCTAGGTCAGTGGATTTTAAATTATACTACTTCATGTGTAAAGTGACCTAGGAAATAAATTAAAAGATTTAATTAAGAGATTATTTGACCAAGGAAAATTATGAGAATCCATATGATAGTTCCATTAGCCCATACCACCCTAGGATAAATAGTTAGGGGCAAATGGCCCTAAGGATTGGAAGATTTCATTTTTGGGGTAATAATAGGACATGGTATGCATATAGCTTAAATAGGGCATACTTTAGGGGATTACAAGAGGATTGATTATCAGAAGAAATAAGGGAGTGCAATATGAATAATCCCTGGTGGGTAGTATTTTCTTAATGACGAGATTAAAAGTGCAAGTCTTTAGGTAGCAATCGGAGTGGAGGTCGACGGAAGACCGTCGGTTTCCCGGTAATATCTTAAGTCACTAGGATTGTCCAGAGCAACAATGAGAGCTGGGGTGAAACATGGGTAGCCATCAACTAAAGTAAATATCCTTGTGAAAGGGAACTTTGGGCGTAATCCCATCGTAGTTCCTAGTGCCCCCGAGAGCCCTTCATCGGGTATACCCTGGGCAGTCCTGGGATTAACCTTAAATCACTAAGTATAATAACCCGTAGACAAGAGTAGTCTAATAGGTTAAGACATTTGTTGTAGATTCTCCCCCGTGTAGGGTTGGAGAGATTCATGATATATGCTCACCCGTGTAGGGTTTGAGGGAATTGGTATAAAGGCACTATTGTGCATTCTCACCCGGGTTGGGTTTGAGGGTTTTAGGACGGGTTTGATCCTGCGGGCGGAAGGCTTGAAATGAAATACTTGCATGTGCATAAATATAGTGGCGGGGCATGCGGTACTGGCCGTTCGTCACACCGATGGCAGTACGGTGCACCAGGCGGTTGTGAGGTTAGAGGGGCCAGTGGGTTGTTTTACACTGCGGTCTGGAGGACGACCCCCGATAACGCACATCCGACCCAACAAGACTGACGGGTTGTCAGCAAAGTTCGTACGCGAGACTCTACAGTGCACCTTGGACGTGTACAGAGGCGTATGAGAGGGGTCTAAGGCTTGGTAGTGTGCATACCGGCCTAGAAGTGGAGACGCCCGCTCCGCTGCTGCCGTAGCCACATTGGTGGTACCCAAGAGTGATGCTAGCTCTCAAAAAGTGGGAACTAAAGGTCTGTGATCACAGAGTCATTGTGTGTGAGTTGCACTTGCCTGTGCATAAAATTGCATCATAACATTCATTCATATTAGGTCATACGCTTCATAGATCCTTATCATATAAATTAGTTTGGGCTATTTTATATGATAAGTTAAATTTCCGGGAAATCCTAACTTATATATTTGTATGGACATTTATATAAGTTAGGGTACTTTTGTGATAGTAGTATAGTGGTAGAATAGTTTATTTACTTGCCCTTACTACTGTTCTTTACTTTCTTTACTGTACTGCTCTTACTTACTTGTACCATATTTAGAACGGCTAGAGTAGAACAATAATACTTATTACAACTGCTAGTTAGTTTCTGTCACCTGCTTCCACTTTTGCTACCCCTTGTTGTACTCCACTTCATCCTCCCGCTCGGTGCCTAGGAGTTGCGGGGCGAGGTGCGGAGGAAATGACTTAGTCTTTTTGACTAATGGTCGGTGACCATACTATTTTTAGGAGCCCGTGAAGATGGAGCACCAGCACGACGAGGAGACAGGACGTGAGGAGCAGATACCGCTACAGCATGCTACTACCACTACTGTGCGTCCTCAGGTGGGATGAATTCTGATGTACTAGTATAGCTTCTGCTTTTATTTGTGAGAGAGAGAGTTGATTTTGATGTACCGGGCTTAAGCCCTTATTACTCATTCGTTTTGTACTCATTGTGGACCATGTTGTACTATTCATTCCATATATATATATATGATGTACTCTGTGACCTGTGGACTTGTAGATTTGTTACATTGTTACACTTCTTTTCTCATATTGGCCTATGTATATGATCGTATTAGCCGGCAGGATCGGCGTGTTGCGGTGTTTACTAACCCGTGCGTTAGTGCCACTGTAAGACGACGGTTCTGGGCATAAGGCTCGGTATCCCTCCTTGGTAAGGAGAAGGAAGGGGTCTTACAAACTGGTATCACATCAACAACGATCATATGAGCAAGAAGTCCACAACACCGGATCACCCCCGCCCGAGCATTAGTTTGCGGACAAACTATGCAGTGGAAGCCGTGGTGAACCATGTGTAAACGTCACATAAAATGGTCCACGAAGTACAATGAGTTAGGCCAGTTTTGTTTTAACCTTACCTTTATGCAACCTCCACAGGTCGCCGCGTCGTAAAATGTGACTTCTCCCCCTCCAGCTGCCACTCCATCCCTACATACGGAGATAAGGCAGACTTTGACGGCGATTCTGGATGCCTTCAAATCCCAGTAAGTCCCGGCTCTGCAGCCAAATCTGGGGCCGAACTGGCTGAGTGCTTTCAAGAGCATGTCCCCACCAGTGTACCGTGGGACAGAAGATGAGATAAAGTCGGAGGAATGGCTGGAGGCCATACACGAGATTTTAGCAGGCATCAGCTGTCTGGTCAGTGAGGCAGTACCTCTAGCCACCTCTACACTAGAGGCGCATGCGAAGAGATGGTGGAAATCAGTGCAGGAGTCTACATATGCAGACTGCGAGCTGTCAGAGATATCATGGGAGGAGTTTGGCGATGTATTTCTGGATCACTTCGTCTCTGCTACGGATAGAGATGCCTTGGAGGAGAGGTTTTTGAACCTCAGGCAGGGGACTAGATCAGTGATCGAGTATCAGCGAGAGTTCTCTCATTTGGCCAGGTTCGCAGGGATTCAGGATACCGATGATAGGAGGTATGCCAAGAGGTTCTACCGGGGGCTCAGGGATGATTTGAGGCAGGCCTTGCTGTTTATTTCTCATGGCAGCACTAGGCAGATCATTGAGATGTCAAAGAAGCTGGAGGCTGACCAGCTGATGGTGCAAGGCAGAGGAAAGAGTCCGTTTGATGGGTCCACATCAGGACAGGGTAGCAGGGGCTCTCAAAGAGGCAGGACTATCGGATACAAGAAGGGTGGGGGACATCGTCGTCCCAACTTCAGGCAGGAGCAGGGGCCTCCTCCAGCATTGGCTCCCCCACCTCTACAGATGCATGATCCGAGGAGACAGGATGACAATGGCCACCGGCAGGTAGTTTGTTACGGATGCCGCCAGCCCGGGCACATTAGGTCGGAGTGCCCGCATCGATTCCATCCTCGTCCTCCTCCTCCACCTCCAGTGGCCCCAGCACAGCGAGGCCGAGGCCAGGGCCGAGGACGAGGCCGAGGCCGGGGATATCACGGCAGGGACGCAATCAGGAGCAGATATATGCCTTGGACCTCACGGAGTAGAGGAACCCCGAGGAGGTTATCACAGGTACGTAAGATCAATTATTAAGTTCCTTGAGTTTTCAATTAGATAGTACCTGGAACTATAGGGTAACAATTAATTTTAACTTAAACAAACCTCAGGCATAGTTATGATCAGCGGCAAGCCCGCTCATACTCTCTTCGACACAGGTGCTTCGCACTCGTTCGTATCTGAGGCCTTCATAGACGGACTCGGAGGCGTGGAAAGATTTCCTGGACTAGAGATGAGGGTGTGTATACCCGATGGGTCAGAACTACGGACCACAGCCCATTGTGATATGGAGGCCGAGATTGGCGGCAAGGCATTTGAGGCGCCGGCAACTATTCTGAAGCTGCAGGACTTTGACTTGATTTTGGGCATGACATGGTTACATCAGAACCATGCTCAGATAAATTGTCCATCAAGAAGGATCACACTAAGGCATGTCGACTCCCATGCTATCATCGAAGGTATTCAGCCTATCTGCCACACATTGTTATCTTCTGTACAGGCTGTGAAGGCCCACGAGCAGGGAGAAGAGGTTTACCTTATCTGCTTTGAGGTGTTGGGGACAGAGACTTCTATTTTAGATGTTCCGGTGGTCCGGGATTTTCCCGACGTATTCCCGGAGAAATTGCCCGGGCTACCACCAGCCAGAGTCGTGGATTTCAGGATCCAGCTAGTACCGGGAGCGACACCGGTGTCCCGGGCACCTTACAGGATGGCTCCTAGGGAGTTAGCAGAGTTCAGGACTCAACTTCAGGAGCTAGTTGAGTCGGGATTTGTGCGGCCTAGTTCATCGTCGTGGGGAGCGCCAGTTCTATTTGTGAAGAAGAAAGACGGATCGTTAAGACTATGCATAGATTACCGGGAGCTGAATCGGTTAACGGTCCGCAATACATACCCACTACCTCGGATAGATGAGTTATTTGATCAGCTACAGGGAGCCTTCTGTTTCTCTAAGCTAGATTTGCGATCTGGTTACTACCAGCTCCGCATCCGGGAAGAGGACATACCGAAGAAGGCATTCAGTTCACACTATGGATTATACGAGTTCACGGTGATGCCTTTTGGGCTCACGAATGCCCCTGCCGCATTCATGAGTCTAATGAACCGTGTGTTCGAGCCCTTCTTAGACCGCTTCTTGATTGTATTCATCGACGACATTTTGATATATTCCCGGACTCAGGAAGAGCAAACATAGCATTTGACGCTGGTCTTGCAGAGGTTGAGGGAGTCCCATTTGTACGCAAAGTTTTCAAAGTGCCAGTTCTGGCTACAGGAGGTGGCTTTCCTGGGACACACGATCAGTGGGGCTGAGTTAGCAGTGGACCCAGCCAAGATAGAGGAAGTAAGGGATTGGCCACGGCCAAAGACAGCATCCGATATTCACAGCTTCCTAGGTTTGGCAGGGTATTATCGGAAGTTTGTGGAGGGGTTCTCGAGGATAGCCCTCCCCCTCACGACTTTGACAAGGAAGGATACTGAGTTCACCTGGACAGAGCAGTGTGAGGCGGCATTTCAGGAGCTGAAGGACCGACTCATCTCATCCCCTATTCTTGCGCTTCCATCCGGGAGTGAAGGATTTCAGATATACACAGATGCCTCTTACCAGGGGATGGGTGTTGTCCTGATGCAGCATGGACATGTTATTGCTTATGCTTCGAGACAGTTGAAGAAGCATGAGCATAACTATCCAGTACATGACTTAGAGCTCGGGGCTGTGGTATTTGCCCTAAAGATATGGAGGCATAACCTATACGGGGTTCATTATGATATTTATTCAGATCACAAAAATCTTAAATATGTCGATACGTAGAAAGACTTGAACTTACGACAGAGGAGATGGCTGGAATTCCTCTGCGATTATGATTATAAGATCCACTACCATCCGGGGAAAGCGAACACAGTAGCAGATGCTTTGAGTAGGAGGCCCGACACTTCTAGACCGGAGCCACGATTGATGTCCATAGAGCTGCTGCGGATGATGGAGGACATCCACATTACCATGGTATCTGAGGTCGAACCAGTTGTATATCGAGAGTATTTGAGCTCAGTGATCAGTAGTGATGACATACGAGAGCGCATCCGAACACATTAGAGGCGGGATGTTGCATTACAGCCGATTTTTAGTGCCCTAGAAAGGGGCAAGATTGAGGACTACATGATACAGGATGATCTTCTTCGATTCCGTGGACGCATTTACATACCCACAGGAGGTAGTATCCGGGAGGACATACTCAGAGAGGCTCATTGCTCCAGATTTTAAGTGCATCCCGGCATCACCAAGATGTGGGCAGATTTGCGGAGGTCTATGTATTGGCCTGGGATGAAGAGGGAGATCACTCATTTTGTGACATTCTGCGAGACGTGTCAGCGCATGAAGGCGGAATGTAAGAGCCCAGGAGGTTTGTTACAACCACTACCAGTACTAGAGTGGAAGTTTGAGGACATTACTATGGATTTTGTGCACAGACTACCTCGCTCCCACTCTGGGCACGATTCTATATGGGTCATAGTAGACAGACTAACCAAGGTAGCGCGCTTTATTCCAGTTCGGAAGGATACCCCAGTTGCAGTTCTGGTGAGATTATTTGTGGAGCAGTTCGTCAGATATCATGGCATTCCCAGGACGATCGTTTCGGACCGTGATGGTCGGTTCACTTCGAGCGAGTGGAGGGCCATGCATGCTTACTTGGGCTCTCGGCTTACTTTTAGTACCGCCTTCCACCCGCAGACCGACGGACAGACCGAGCGGATCATCCGGACCATGGAGGACCTACTCAGACTATGCATATTGGATACGGGGAAGCCTTGGGAGAGGCTGATGCCACAGATTGAGTTCTCATACAATAACAGCCACCAGACTAGCATCAAGATGGCTCCATATGAGGCACTTTATGGGAGGAAGTGTCGGACACCGCTATTATGGGTTCAGGATGTGGATACCAGAGCTCTTGGATCTGATTATATAGAGGATACTGAGGTTCAGATTCGTTTGATCAGAGATCAGCTACTAGAGGCCCAGAGCAGGCAGGCAAAGTATTATGATGCTCGGCACCGGAAGGTGGAGTTCCAGTTGGAAACAGAGTTTTCTTGAAGATACGTCCAGTACACGGTGTCTCTCGGGAGCGGATGCACAAGAAGCTCAGTCCACGATACATGGGTCATACTTGATCCTGGAGCGGATCAGCCCCTTAGCTTACAGACTGCAGCTGCCACCGTAGTTGGGTGCATTGCATGACGTCTTCCATGTCTCTTCCTTGAGAAGAGCTCTCCTTCGACCGTAGCAGCACATTACTACTACAGCCGGAACGGTAGAGCCTGACAGATCAGTTAGTTTGGAGCCGATCCGGATTGACGATACAACCATCCGAGTGTTGCGGAAGAAGAAGGTCCCTCTTATGAAGGTGTTGTGGTCCAACCATGGACGGGAGGAGCACACCTGGGAGCCGAGCGATCTGATGCTGGAGCAACACCCGGAGCTATTTGCATCTGGTACTTTCAATTTATGTTTTAAAGTTTCTTAAAAAAAAATTCTTGCAAGTAGAACCCGTAAACCCGAACTTAAATTTCGAGGACGAAATTATTTTTCTTGGGGGTTGGAATTTGTAACATCCCATGTTACTTCTAGGCCCCTTCCACGTAGATTGGGTTAGGCATGGGATGGGTGACAGGGGTTTTAGCTAGGTTTGACCCTAGGTAGTGGGTTGTAGCCATGTGGGGCCCACTATAGGACCAAGTCAAACTAGGTCAAACTAGCCTAAATAGGGACCCAAACCACACCATGACCCCACCACATTGACCTAATCCTAAAAACAATCTAAGTGCACCCTAGGGCATGCCATTAGGCCAACACTTTGACCGTAGTTGACCAAAGTCAACCTTGGGCCTAATTTGGTCAAACCCACACTCATAAGCCCAATTAGCCTAAGTAGGGCACCCCCTTGACCCAACCCAAGTTGGGTGGTGCCACTATACCCATTACCACCAAGTGGGGTCAGCCCAGCCATCATGATTGACCAAGTCAACTCAAGGTCAACATAGTCAACTATTTGACCTAAAAGAGAGAAATGAAGGTCAAGCTCACTTTCCTTGGACCAAGCTCACCAAATTTGGCCCATGGCCAGCCCAAGTGAACAAGATCAGCCCTACCCCTCTGAATTAGGAGAGAGAGTGCATGCAAAGGGGTAGAAATGGGATTTTAAGAGAAAGAGGAGAGAGAAATGGGGATGAAGGAGAAGGGTGGCCACATGGCCACCACTTCAGCTGCAATTCCCTGCCCAACACATGCTGGCCGGCCCCCTCTGATATTCCATAGAATTTTTGGTAGCATGCTGGCCACATGGCACCCATGGTGACACAACCAAAGCTCAAACCGAGCTCACATAGGTTGTATCTCCCCATATACACCCCCTCAGCCCTAAATATCCCATCCATCAGCTTCAGAGAGTGAGAAAGAATTGAAATCGAGTGCTGGAACATGGAAAATGGTGGAGAATCAAAGAATCGGGGAGGAGCTCGCCGGCGCACCACCACCATGGCAAACTGCTGCCTGACCCGCAGCCAAGCCCCAATCCAGGTCCGTTTCACCTCACTTCTACCCGTACTAGGATCCTAGATCGATTAGGTGGGATATCGGGCTCAACTGAGCCCGATGCCATGGAAGAAAAGTGTGATTTTTCCAAGCCTTATTAACCGCTCAAGTTCGCCGTCACCGCCGTCTCCCACCGCCCCATCACCGGGGAACGATAGGCACCACCACCGTGAAGGTGATGGCACCATTGGCCGGGGGTGGCGCCGCCTCAGCTGGCCGAAAATCGCCAGCAAAGTTGCTCTAGGTCGGCTCGATCTCAGCCGTTGGCTGGAGGTAGGAGATAACCGGATCCCGTTCGTTTGCGCTTTAAGATTCGTGCGGCCTGAAATTAAAAATCAAATAATATTGTATTATATGCAATGAAGTAAAATCAAATTAATGTCACACTATTTCAGTGACCTTGCATGTCATTTTTAGGCATCTTAGATGCATTTTCATAAATGGATCTCTAAATACAAAATGTAGCTGACTGGCTTACCTTTATTGTGCCACCTTAAATTTGTGATTTGGTGTAGTATACAGTCCTGTAGGGCATTTCTCCTAGGACTGGTCCTAGATAGGGGCAGAAATTCATTTGGATGCCCAAGTCAAACCAGCAATCACCATGACCCCAAATTTTGTGTACATGCATGATTAGGGAAAACCTAGCCCCTTCCTAAACCTAGGAATGTTTCTATAGTTTTGGCCATAATATCAAAAATTAAATAAATGAAATATTTGGAGTTATATGACTCCTCATAGCCCCATATTTTGGTGGTAGGTCCTTGGGGACATCCGTTGTTCATGATAAAAATTTTAGCACATTTGGATCAATGCATGTTGGAAAATCCACTTGCATGTGTTGATTTATATATTGCCTTGGTGTGCCAATAGCAATAAATTAAATATGGTGCATTCAGCCTAATTGAGGCATTCAAAAATCATGAATTTCATTCATAGGGTTCATTAGGGTAAAGTTCACCCCTCAGATTAATTATGGGATTTTTGGAATCAAAAATCACATTAATTGGAATTTTTAAAAATATAGCGCCGTTTGAAAATAAATTGGAAAAATAGGTTTTTCTCAAGTAAAAGTCCTCAAACTTTACCAAGTTAAAAATAAGGCTATAATTGACTTATTAAAATTTGATCGTTCTGTTTGAAGAAATTTTGGAGTAAAAATACCTTGAAATGCCCATTTTACCCTTATTTCATTTATTCTTGAATTGATGGATATACACCTCAGAAAAATTTGGAAATATTTATAGTGTTGTATAATTGTATTATTAGTCTTATAAATGTATTTCAGAATTTATGGGTGTACTGATAAAGTTTAAAGTAATATAATGGCATTTTGGTAAATATGTAAGAATGGGAATTGTTAGGCCATTACACAATACAAATTGATGAAACTCTGTCAATAGTCTCAAATTAATGTTTTATATGTTCTGTAATTTTCCTGGAATTTTGGATTATATATTCCTTGTACTTCATTTGAAAAATGGAAATTATGTAGATTTGGTATTAAATAATGAATTGGTATAAATATTCAAAGGCTAATTATGAAACTCTGTAGACAGAAATATTTTATCAATATACAACTCAGGAAACATTACCTAGGTCAGTGGATTTTAAATTATACTACTTCATGTGTAAAGTGACCTAAGAAATAAATTAAAAGATTTAATTAAGAGATTATTTGACCAAGGAAAATTATGAGAATCCATATGATAGTTCCATTAGCCCATACCACCCTAGGATAAATAGTTAGGGGCAAGAGACCCTAAGTATTGGAAGATTCCATTTTTGGGATAATAATAGAACATGAACTGCATATAGCTTAAATAGGGCATACTTTAGGGGATTACCAGAGGATTGATTATCGGAAGAAATAAGGGAGTGCAATATGAATAATCCCTGGTGGGTAGTATTGTCTTAATGACGAGATTAAAAGTGCAAGTCTTTAGGTAGCAATCGGAGTGGAGGTCGACGGAAGACCGTCGGTTTCCCGGTAATATCTTAAGTCACTAGGATTGTCCAGAGCAATAATGAGAGCTAGGGTGAAACATGGGTAGCCATCAACTAAAGTAAATATCCTTGCGAAAGGGAACTTTGGGCGTAATCCCATCGTAGTTCCTAGTGCCCCCGAGAGCCCTTCACCGGGTATACCCTGGGCAGTCCTGGGATTAACCTTAAATCACTAAGTATAATAACCCGTAGACAAGAATAGTCTAATAGGTTAAGACATTTATTGTACATTCTCCCCCGTGTAGGGTTGGAGAGATTCATGATATATGCTCACCCGTGTAAGGTTTGAGGGAATTGGTATAGAGGCACTATTGTGCGTTCTCACCCGGGTTGGGTTTGAGGGTTTCAGGACGGGTTTGGTCCTGCGAGCGGAAGGCTCGGAATGAAATACTTGCATGTGCATAAATATAGTGGTGGGGCATGCGGTACTGGCCGTTCGTCACACCGATGGAAGTACGGTGCACCAGGCGGTTGTGAGGTTAGAGGTGCTAGTGGGTTGTTTTACACTGCGGTCTGGAGGACGACCCCCGATAATGCACATCCGACCCAACAAGACTGACGGGTTGTCAGCAAAGTTCGTATGCGACACTCTAGAGTGCACCTTGGACATGTACAGATGCGTATGAGAGGGGTCTAAGGCTTGGTTGTGTGCATACCGGCCTAGAAGTGGAGACGCACGCTCCGCTGCTGCTGTAGCCACAGCGGTAGTACCCGAGAGTGATGCTAGCTCTCAAAAAGTGGGAACTAAAGGTCTGTGATCACATAGTCATTGTGTGTGAGTTGCACTTTCCTGTGCATAAAATTGCATCATAACATTCATTCATATTAGGTCATACGCTTCATAGATCCTTATCATATAAATTAGTATGGGCTATTTTATATGATAAGTTAAATTTCCTAGAAATCCTAACTTATATATTTGTATGGGCATTTATATAAGTTAGGGTACTTTTGTGATAGTAGTATAGTGGTAGAATAGTTTATTTACTTGCCCTTACTGCTGTTCTTTACTTCCTTTACTGTACTGTTCTTACTTACTTGTACCATATTTAGAACTGCTAGAGTAGAACAATAATACTTATTACAACTGCTAGTTAGTTTCTATCACCTGCTTCCACTTTTGCTACCCTTGTTGTCCTCCGCTTCATCCTCCCGCTCGGTGCCTAGGAGATGCGGGGCGAGGTGCGGAGGAAACGACTTAGTCTTTTTAACTAATGGTCGGTGACCATACTATTTTTAGGAGCCCGTGGAGATCGAGCACCAACACGACAAGGAGACAGGACGTGAGGAGCAGATACTGATACAGCAGGCTACTACCACTACTGTGCGTACTCAGGTCGGACGAATTCTGATGTACTAGTATAGCTTCCGCTTTTATTTGTGTGAGAGAGAGAGAGAGAGTTGATTTTGATGTACCGGGCTTAAGCCCTTATTACTCTTCCGTTTTGTACTCATTGTGGATCATGTTGTACTATTCATTCCATATATATATATGATGTACTCTGTGACCTGTGGACTTGTAGATTTGTTACATTGTTACACTTATTTTCTCATATTGGCCTATGTATATGATCGTATTAGCCGGCAGGATCGGCGTGTTGCGGTGTTGACTAACCCGTGCGTTAGTGCCACCGTAAGACGGCGGTTCTGGGCATAAGGCCCAGTATCCCTCCTTGGTAAGGGGAAGGAAGGGATCTTACACGAGGAATGTTTTAAAAAGTGGGTATTACATGAAGTCTATTAGGCAGTTGCATGGTGCTTAAGTTCTTCAATCCCATTGGTGATGACTTCATCTGAGGTTCTCTGACTTTTTTTGGGTATGATCGTAAGCTGTTAGAAGTACTTATGCACAATCATAAGAGGGATATATCCTCACTTTGGAGCTTGTTTAGCAAAGATCTATTTCTTAAGATGTGGTGATTCCCTTATCTCAAAAAAAGTTTAATGACAAATTGTGGTGTGGGGATGTTGTAGAAAAGGCCACTACTATCAAGTAGGATCATAAAAAATTGAATATTTCTCATGACCAATATGAAAGGGACTTGAGTCTGGAAGGCTTCTTTATTACCATGTTTTCAGTGCTTCTTATGAATGGTAGACTTGGATTGGCTGCCTACTTGTATATTTCTTATTGAATGCTAGTTAACTATTTCATCCTATTGCCATAAGTTTTGGTTTGTTATATTACTTGGGATATTTAGAGGGTTTGAAATGTTTAGTCATTGAAAGGATTTCCCCACCCCTATTTCCGTGAGGTTATTCTAAAGAAAGTTAGTTTTATGAAGGATATCTTTGAAGCAGAGGGTGGGTGTCTGAGGAAGTTTTTTGCTCCTCAACTTTACTGGGGTTCCTATTGTTGAGATTTATGATGCACCACTCTTATACCCATGCCTTTAGATCCCCAACATGAATGATGTTGCCAGCTCAACTTCGATTAGGCAATCAAGCGTGGCTCTAGGTAGGTAGGGGTCAATTGAATTCTTGGAACCATCTTGGATTCGTCCTTTTCCCCAACATAAGCTTCAAATGAAAGTTAGTTCATGAAGCTCTGAATTGTGTATGTGCTGTGTGTGTGTGTGGGGGGGGGGGGGGGGGGGGGGGGGGCATTGGATGTTATTCCCAAGCTGGATGAGCAACAACTGGCAATTCAAGGATACTAGCTCCTCGACAGTGATTTAGATAGCGCTGCATTCTTTCATGTTGCTTGTGTGGGTAAGGTGGAGGTGGGCATATAGTAAGTAGCTAATCTTTCCGATTATGTCATAGGGTATGCTATCAATTGTTGTGTTAGCGTATCAATTGAGAGGGGCACTTCTCCTAATCTAAGGAGCACCTATCCACAACACTTAGGTGATGCACTATTAATGGTCGAACATGTTGCTTGTGTGAAAAGACTACAAAAGTACTAGAGATAAGAAAATTATGAAAGTAAATTCAAACATATTAGTAAAAATAGAATTATTTAAGATATCATTTTTTCATTCTATCATCACCATTAAATTTTTACTGTAATATGGTTCAAAATTAAAAAATGTTAAAATATGGAGTAGGCAAAGGATGTAATATAATTTCTTTTATATTTGTAGACCACCATCTTTGTGTACATTACACTAATGAGTTTAATCGACTCCATAGAAAATAACATTCCCCAAGAAAACGAACAAATATTCACACTCAAGTACTCAACTACTCAAGGAAGAATATAATAGAAAAAAAATCATAAATACAAAATAAAACAAAATAATGGAAGGAGCACTCAGACAAGAAACACATAAAAAGTTAATTATTTGGAGATTCGGGGGGAAATCTGCACTTTTTTTACTCTTTTAGAGAAAGAAATACAAAAAAAGAAACCATGAAATATATTATGAGAACCGAGACCACATCCAACCCTTTACACCACGAAAACCTCTCCTTCTCTCTCTTTTCTTTCTGCCACATTCTTTCTCCTCCAGTACTAAGCGTGCCACTGTTAGTGGAGCTCTAGATCATGGCGCTCCCACTCTCCCCCACCTCGTCTCTCTCTCTCTTCTCACCTCAAAAAAAACCGCGGATCAAGCACTCCACTCGTCCATTACGGCGGCGAAGGTTTGGAAGGTCACCGTCCCAGCGCCGGGAAACGCCTCCGCAGCGCGGCTCCGACACCTCAGCCCGCCCGCTATTTCGATCCACCCTGCATGGCCGCCGGTGACGGAGACCGACATTACCCCTGGCCGGAACACTGCGTTCACCTTCTCGAGCACGCTCTGTATTTCGGATTTATTGGTGACGACGCACTCGTAGCTGGCATAGCTGTATTCCTCCTCAGGCGTGACGTGAATGGTGGAGTAGCGGTCGGCTTTCAGGCCGTTCATTGAGTACCCGCACGGGTCGAATGCGAAGTCGCATATGAAGGCTCGTGGGGCGGCGGTGGCCGCGATACTGGCCCGCCGAGTCATCTCTTGTCCGGCCTCGTGGCCGGACATCCCGGCGTTTTCCGGGCAGAGGAAGAACCGTCCGGCCACTGTTCGGTCCAGCTCTGTCATACAGACTTCCACAGTCACAGGGTTGTCATCTTCGACGGGATCGTCGACAGTTGAGCTGGCTGAATAAACGTGCCACTTATGGCGCAACGAATGGGACGGCAGAACCCGTGCCTTCCGGTGGCGGAGAGACGCCGGAAGATTACTGTCAAGAAAGGCGACCTCCTCGTTGAAGCTACAGTGAGGGGGTGGCTGCGTGCGCGGGAAGATGAAGCTGCCGTGAGTGTATTTGCAGCGGAGGAGATGGAGACCCAGCCCGGAGGCGTGACCAAGAAGGAGTGGGACGGAGTGGAGCAGCCCGGTAGTGCCGCATGTCTTGATGACAAGCTTCGCTGGGTAAAGGAAGAGGCTTGATTCAGACAAGACATAGGCGTCGAAGCAAGCATTGCCCACGGCAGAGACGACGGTGCACTGAATTGCGGCTAGGACGCAGTCCAGCGCTTTGAAGCTGAGCCTCCGCAGACCCAGAGGATCGTCGCCGGAGAAATGGAG
The DNA here is from genome assembly GCA_039583875.1 of Platanthera guangdongensis. Taxonomy (NCBI): domain Eukaryota; kingdom Viridiplantae; phylum Streptophyta; class Magnoliopsida; order Asparagales; family Orchidaceae; genus Platanthera; species Platanthera guangdongensis. The sequence continues at coordinate 93,841,817 of CM077156.1, read as the reverse complement.
CTCTAGTCGCTTCTCGGAGCCTTCGAACCCAGAAGCCGCCATATGCGAAATGGTTGAGAGTTAATTATGTTGCTGAGAGACTGAGAGTGAGTGGGGCTTAGGCGGGAAAGTGGGAAGAAGAGAGTGGGGATGGATGGGGGGATTTATAGCTACCTAGCCCGTATGCATTTGAAGATGAAGGAGAAGAAGAGGCAGGCCAATGGGCAATATGGCATGCGGGTGAGGCAACCAATGTTCATGATTGCGGGCATAACAAGAGAGGATTTGGATTGCTTTTTGTGGGAGATCTCTTGGGTTTTGTGGAGGGACAGAGAGGAACAGAGAGAGAGTAGCCCACGCGCGCAGCGAGTAGTGGGGCATGGAACAGGGAAAGGAGGAGATCATAAGATTAAAAAAAAGGAATGTGTGAGCATTGCAAGGCAGGGCACTTGGACATGGAGACAGAATATGTAAAAAAAAGAGTAAGAATGGGAGGAAAAATGTCCGCTTTTTTTAGGTACGTATACGTATGGTGTGTGAGAAGATTTGATCGTCCAAATACGATTGTAATATATGTGTATTACGACCGTTTGTGTAGTTACGACCGTATTTTTTCAGATCGGACAGTCAGATCTCCCTGATCAGGGTACATATACATACCCAAAAATAATTCAAAATTTTTTGGGTACTGATAATGTTTTTGTTTTGGGAGCCAGTAAAAAGCTAGATGCTTCATCGTTCTAACCATCTTTAATAAAGGTGAGAAAATTAAAAATAAAAAATCGAGTACATATTTGATCGGACGGTGAGCAATATTAATCCAATAACGAGCAGGTAACTCACACTTCTTTCTCAGAGAATGATATCCACAACCAAAATTTTTTCGAATTGGAGAGGGTGAGAAGGGAGAGATAGAGTCGTAGTAGTGATTAATAGGAGAAATATTTTGGTCTTCACCTTTTGTACGTCGAAAATTTGTAGTCATTCGATTTGTGATCCTACAATAGAGTACTTTTTGAGGAAAATATGACTATTTAAAAATGTACTTATATTTATTGATATACAATCATTTTTCAATCTAACACGGGTTTTTGTACGAAGTGACGGTTTGATTGCTTATATTGCATGGTTATTAGACGTGAGAGAAATTCACCCAAAAAATCCGATTTGTTGGCAGGGGATTAAGGATTCATTTGGAGGGGACTTCTTTTCACCGGTCAAGCGGTTACAACCGCATGAACCAGACATAAATTAAAGACCGGTTCATGCGGTCGTTGTAACGCCCCCGATTTTCTGATGTCATTACTTGGTTTGTCGACATCATAATTATGACGTCAATGTTGAAATTTCCCGGACCTTGGAGATAGCAGGGGTTATATCCACTAAGTCAGTTACAACCAGAAACACATGCAGCAACAGAAGTCTTTAATGATTAACAACCAACTTCTTTACAAATCGAGACATACATGACGAGACATGATTCACCAAAACAACTACAGGGAAAACAGAGACCATTACAAAGACAAGTCACAAACAAGTCACGCGGACTCAAACACTAGCCGTCGGTCTACTGCTCTGGAGTCCGCTCTATCCGCCAGGTCGCCAGACCACAACCAAGCCGCGCGGACTGCCCCTTATTCCAATGCTAGCTATAACCGCCAATCTGCAAGTCGCCTGACCGCGAGGTCGCCTAGCCGCCAGACCGCACACGTTGCGATGCCGAACTGAACAGTCCGCCTGAAGCAGGCGACTTATTGAACCACGAATCAAGTTGCCCAAGAGAAACCCGTATGGTTCCTGTCTGCGACCTACTGTTTAGTTTCTGTTGTTTAACCGCAGAGTCTGCACTGTCCCTGACCGCAATCAGAGTCAAGTCCTGGCTTTCCAGCGCTATCCGCACAACCTGCACAGTACAAACCGGTCAACTCTATCAAGCCGCGCGGACACCAAAAGTCAGGTCCGCAGCGACTATTGCAGGCTCAGGTTACTGTTCCCTTACTTTGGTTGGTTCCTTATTCCTATTGTGACATGGGTCCTATTTATAGGCACGATGATGAGTGTGGTCACCGCCCTAGCCGATAGGATTACCGTCACATCCCGCAGCAAGAACAAGTGTATCTGCAGGCCTGCGGATACACACAACAGTCCGCTACTAACTGTGCAAGATAGCCAGACCGCCTATGCTTCACCAAGGCCGGACACAACGCCAGACCTCCTTGTCGCCAAAGGCCAAGCCAAGACCGCCATAGTCGGACTCCGCAGCAACATTGTCCTCCAATCCGCGGACATAGCTCAAGCCCGCTTATCCCGAGCCCACAGCCTCGCCACAAGGCAAATGCCGGACTCAGCGGATACACCACTTCAGTCCGCTCATCCCGAGCCTACGGCTTCGCCACCAAGGCAACTGTCGGATTCAGCGGACATAGCTCCAGTCTGCTCGTACTGCGGACAGCTCTAGTACGCAAAACCCTTACAGACAACTCGAGTCCGCATGCTCTGAGTCCATAGCCTTATCACCAAGACATCTACCAGACTCAACGGACACTGCTCCAGTCTGCTTACACAGCAGACAACTCCAGTCCTCATCTCCCGCAGACTGCTCCAGTCCGCATAACCCGAGTCCACACCAGCAAGGTAGCTGTCAGACTCAGCGGACCCAGCTCCAGCTCGCACGCCCTTGCAGATGCAATCTCCAGCACGCATATCCCCAAGCTCGTAACCAAGGAAACAACACTTCTACCGAACTTGGCAGACTGAGAAGCAGTCTGCCCTCCACTGCGCGATCTCCCTGTACTGAGCCAAACATAGACTTGGTTCAGAACCAACCTAGTCCACACCACTGGACACAAAGGTCAGTCCGCACTTACTGGCGGACACTGGATCCAGTCCTCCTGTCCCAGCGAACTCCAGCACCTGTCCGCACTGACTGGTGACCTCCGTAGCTTCCACTTGCCGCTTCACCAGAGCAAGACCAGGTCCTCTGCTGAGCCGGTCTGCCGAGCTCCAGTTCTTTAGTCCGCTTCGTGCAGGACTCCGCGGATACAGTCGTTATCCGTCTGGTTACTTCCTGGGATCCAAACGCCTGCTGAGCACAAGCCGGCCTGGCTAACTGCCGCTGCTGTCCTTGTAGTCCGTGTGAACAGACCGCCTAGGACGCTACAGAACAAACCATCTGCAATATCCCTGCCGACCTAGCTGTCCGCCAACCCTGTCTGCGTAGTCCACCCGAACAGGTCCAAGTGCTCCATTCACCCACTCTCACTTCTCAATTTCAATACTCCCCCTTGAATTGAGAAGTGGTGAATAACTCCAGCAGCTCCCGTAACCTTGTACTCCTTCCTGAGATGACCATACTGCTTGCATCTAACGCACCTTGATCCTTCCTTTCTCTTCCCATCACGCCTAGGAAAAACACTCCTCTCTTTCTGATATGAAGTAGAAGGACCATCATCCGCAGAAACCTTCACCTCCTTCCTGAACAACTCATCAAGGGAAGTCCAAACCTCTGCAGCTGACTGACATCCACTAATGTTCTCCAAGAGCTCCAATGAGATCACCTGCTTAAGAATAGACTCCGCTTTTGCATTTGTCTCCTTCCAAGCTATCATCTCTTCAGCATTGCCAGCAGTAGCCTCTTATCTCCGCATACCACCTCCTAAAGGTCCTCGCCAAGAAGAAATATCTTCATACAAGACTTCCACCTATCAAAGTTCGTCTCTATAAAGAGATCAATTCCAAGACCACTTGCATCTTCCACTGTCATGGTTCAACCACTGGTTCCCTCTTCACAATAGCAAACAACCACTTCCGTTGATCACTGCTTATCCACTCCAATCCAGCTCTGATACAATGTTGTAATTTCTCAAACCTTGGAGATAGAAGGTGTTATATCCACTAAGTCAGTTACAACCAGAAACACATGCATCAATAAGAGTCTTTAATGATTAACAACCAACTTCTTTACAAAGCGAGACATATATGACGAGACATGATTGACCAAAACAACCACAGGAAAAAAGAGAGACAATTACAAAGACAAGTCAAAAACAAGCCGCGTGGACTCAAACACAAGCCGCCGGTCTACTGCTCTGGAGTCCGCTCTATCCGCCAGGTCGCCATACCCCAAACAAGCTGCGCGGACTGCCCCTTATTCCAATGCTAGTTCTAACCGCCAATCTGCAAGCCGCCTGACCGCGAGGTCGCCTAGCCGCCAGACCGCACAAGCTGCAATGCCGAACTGAACAGTCTGCCAGAAGCAGGCGACTTATTGAACCCCGAATAAAGTTGTAAAAGAGAAAACCGTCTGGTCGATGTCCGTGACCTGTTGTTTACCACCTGTTGCTTAACCGCAGAGTCCATACTGTCCCTGACCGCAATCAGAGCCAAGTCCTGGATTTCCAGCGTTATCCGCACAACCTGCACAGCACAAACCGGTCAACTCTATCAAGCTGCGCGGGCACTAAAAGTCAGTCCGCAGCAACTGTTGCGGGCTCAAGTTACTGTTCACTTACTTCGATTGGTTCCTTATTCCTGATATGACATGGGTACTATTTATAGGCAAGATGATGAGTTTTGTCACCGCCCTAGCCGATAGGATTACCGCCACATCCCGCAGCAAGAACAAGTGTATCTGCAAGCCCGCGAATACACACACCAGTCCGCCGCTGCCTGTGCAAGATAGCCAGACTTCCTATGCTTCACCAAGGCCGGACATAACGCCAGTCCGCCTTGTCACCAAAGGCCAAGCCAAGACCACCACATCCGGACTCCACAGCAACATTGCCCGCCAATCCGCGGACACGGCTCCAGACTGCTTATCCCGAGCCCACAGCCTCGCCCCATGGCAAATGACTGACTCAGCGGACACACCGCTTCAGTACGCTCATCCCGAGCCCACGACTTCTCCACCAAGGCAACTACCAGACTCAGCGGACATAGCTCCAGTTCACTCGTATTGCGGACAGCTCTATTTCGCATATCCCTGTAGACAACTTCAGTCTGCATGCCCTGAGTCCATAGCCTCATCACCAAGACACCTACCGGACTCAATGGACAGTACTCCAGTCTGCTTACACAACAGACAACTCCAGTCCGCATCTCCCGCAGACTGCTCCAGTCCATATAACCCGAGTCCACACCAGCAATGTAGCTGTCGGACTTAGCGTACCCAACTACAACCCACACGCCCTTGTAGATGCAATCTCTAGCCTGCATATCCCCAAGCTCGCAACCAAGGCAACAACACTTCTGCCAAACTTGGCGGACTGAGAAGCAGTCCTCGCTCCACTGAGCGATCTCCCCGGACTGAGCCAAACATGGACTTAGTTCAGAACCAACCAAGTCCACACCACTCGCTACAAAGGCCAGTCCGCACTTACTGGCGAACACTAGATCCAGTCTGCCTGTCCCAGCAAACTCCAGCACCTGTCCGCACTGACTGGCAACCTCTGCGGCTTCCACTTGCTGCTTCACTAGAGCAAGACCAAGGCCTCTGCCAAACTGGTCTGCCGAGCTCCAGTTCTTCAGTCCGCTTCTTGCCGGACTCCGCAGATAGAGTCGCTATCCGCCCGGTTACTTAATGGGATCCAAACGCCTGCGGAGCACAAGCCGGCCTGGCTAACCGCCACTACTATCTGTGTAGTACACGCGAACAGACCGCCTAGGCCGCTATAGAACAAACCGTCTGCAACATCCCTGCCGACCTAGTTGTTCGCCAACCTTGTCCGCGTAGTCCGCCCGAATAGGTCCAAGTGCTCCATTCACCCACTTTCACTTCACAATTTCAACGGTCAGGATGTTACCCTCTTTTGTTTTAATGTCGGCGCCGCACCGTCTGTGTGTTTTCGCGTTTATTGGGTCTGATTGACCAGATTATGGGAATCCTGTTAGGATTGGATGTTTTCCTTGATTTAAAGGATGGGGTTTTTGAGGCCTTGGTCTTATCCAGTTTTGTTGTGATCCGAGCATTTTGGAGTCTCGGCGCGTGTTTGGACCCTTGTGGTGATTTCCTTGCTTGTGAGAGAAGTTGATGATTGAGTCTCAAGAATGGTACGTCAGATTCTAGGGTTGTCTTCTCTGTTGAATTCGTTTAAAATTCAATGTGCATTTGGGCTCTATTTAGAACTCCTATGTCACAACCCGCATTTTCACCGCCAAATAAGTATATCAGTGTAAGAGAAAAATGCGCGTCATGATGCCATGTCAGGAGGGGATAAATGCGGACGCTCAGGCAAAACTCCTACTTAGTCATGAAGAAAGGTTCTTTAAGTTATTTAGAGTTAAAATCAATTTAAGTATAGTAGTTAGCTGTATCCCTCGGCTTAGTGGCTCATCTAGTCCATAAAGAAAGTAGTTATACGCTGTGGAAAATACTTCTTTTATTAGTTTAAGCATCCTACATGAGTGTAAACGTCTCCCAGGGAACAACTCATGGTATGCAAGACCCTAGATTTATAATGACTTTAGCTAAAGGTTTTTACGCTAACCAGAAAGTAATGACTTTATTTTGAAAGAGATGGCATGTATGATCTACTAATAATAGGGTTTTATAAGTTAAAATATCTAACATGCAGTACTAGCATAAAACATCCCAAAGAACAAGTATCTCAAACTCACAGAAAGAAAGCTAAGCAGCTAGCAAGTATCCAAAAATAACAATCCTGTGGGCACCAATAAATTGACACCAACCAACAAAAGTAAGGTATGTCTGAACTAGCAAATAAATTAAAAAACAATAAACTGCCTCACTACAGCAAGACAAGGAACACAACCAACACTGCAGCTCAAAAACTCCAAAAACCAGCACGACTACCTGCTACAGCTCTGAACCAGAGACATTCCAAAGACAGAACACCTCAGCAAGAATGTACAAGTAATGGCGGAAAGTAAGCCAAAAGTAAACGAAGTCGAGCGCTACCGAGGCAAGACCCAAGGAAAATAATTAATAAAGTACAGTAGAAATGTACAAAAGCCAAAAAATGAACTACTTACGCGAAGCGTCACGTACCACAAAACACCCCAAATGCACAAGACTATAAGGGGAAAAAGGTCGTGATTAAACCATCCTGAAAGAAACAAACCCCTATTAGCTACCTGTGGTGAACTCCACCCAACAATCTGAAACAGGCAGGGTGGTCAACTCAGTCGGACACAACCCCAAAGACAATTATCCATCTAAAAGCGGGGGAGACTAAACACTCCACCATTCACCGCAAATGCCCCAAACATCCGGTAGAGCCCCACAGAGTACTAATAGGGAAGAAACACACCGTAACGATCCGGGTTTAGAGCTCAGAGGCCCACAAAAACGTGAAACTTGTCTCGCCCCACGCCATCGCCACGTGAAAAAACCATGATAGAAACCTCAAAACAACAATGAGACATCAGATTCTACTAATTAATTTTAGATTCGAAGCGGCTGATCAACCTTTAGCAGAAATTTACAACCCTAAATAACCTCCAACGCATTCTACGAGAAAGCTATGGAACGGTAGAAAAAGTGATATTTAATCTCATCATCAAGACATATAGCACTACAAGGTTAGGTAACCAAGACAAAGAACATTGAAAGTAAAAGGAAAAATAGATAGAGATCACGTCAACACTTAAGAACCAGCAAGTTATTTATTAACCATGATAGCAAGAAGTTAGAAACTTCTACAAATCTGGATAAAGAAGAGAAGGGAAGGAGAAAATCATCACTTGCCTTAGTTTTACTGGAAAAATTCTCAAAACCACTCCATGTCACAGATTGAGGCAAAAGAAGACGGAAGGAGTCGAAATCTGAACAAGAATGACCGAAATAGTGGTTAGGGCCAAAAACCCTAGCGAGAAAACTCAAGGAATGGGGAAAAATTTACCACGATGGCGTAGCTCTCTTTGAGAGCTTTCCGGATCTATATTCGGTTGAAGATTTCAAGCACCGGAGCACCATCGGCGGCCACCGGAAGAATCATGAAAAAAAACTCTCTCTCTCTCCCACACCGCTCTGGTTCGGAAGATGAACAGGAAATCGGTCCAAAGTGAGGGAGGAAAAAGAAGATAAGTATTTATATACTAAGGGTATTATTAGGTTAATCAGCACTTAAGCAAATCAAACTGGGATCGGGTGAACCAGACATCTCGAGAAAAGAGGTTGTTCTCGAGAACACAAAAATTGTTCTCGAGAAGGAAGTTGTTGCTCTCGAGAACACAAAAGTTGTTCTCGAGAATAAGAATCTTCTCTCAGGAAGAAGGACTATTCTAGAGAACACAGGAGTTGTTCTCGAGAAGAAGGATTTGCTCTCGAGAACACAGAAGCGGTTCTCGAGAAGAAGAATCTGCTCTCAAGAAGAAGGAATATTCTCGAGAACACAGGAGTTGTTCTTGAGAAGAAGGATTTGTTCTCAAGAACACAAATGCAGTTCTCGAGAAGAATGGACTAATCCCGAGAAGAAAAGGTTGTTCTCAAGAAAAGTTATTCTCGAGAAAAGAAAACGTTGTTCCCGAGAAGAAAGGGATGTTCTCGAGAAGAAGGCAGCAAAATCCCGAGAAGAAGGAGTCACATTTCGAGAGCGGAAGAACACACCTCTCGGGAACGAAAGACCATTCTCGAGTACAACAGAGAAGATCAACATCGTTCGTCGAAATTTCGTCGAACGCAACACAGTTCGATGATTTCCATTCGGATTTCGTTGAATGCAACTTAGTTCGACGATTTCCATTCGGATTTCGTCGAACGCAACACAGTTCGACGATTTCCATTCGGCTTTCGTCGAACACAACCCGTAACAGCTCGAATCATAGTCGAGCTCAGCTCAACGATTGTCGAGCTCCACTCGATGAACTATGACCTCCAATCGACACTTCGCCAAACACCAGGTAGTGCCCCAAAAACTGCGCCACCCGCCTCAGTTCGACGAAATCCTACGCAAAGGAGGGCATCCCGAGAATCAAAGCAAGCCTAAGGCTAGAAAATAATTACAATAATTTATCATATTCAGGATAGATTGACAAGGAAAAAAAGTGTTTCAAACAGAGCCCAAATGCGCATTGAATTTTAAACGAATTCAACAGCGAAGACAACCCTAGAATCCGACGTACCATTTTTGTGACTCAATCATTAACAGCTCTCACAAACAAGGAAATCACCACAAGGGTCCAAACATGGGCCGAGACACCAAAATGCTCGAAACGCAACAACACCGGACAAGTCTAGGTCCTCAAAACCTCAACCATTATAATAGGGAAGACAATCCAACCCAATAGAATCCCAAAGTCTGGATAAATAGGCCAGACGGATGCGAAAACGCAGAAACGGTGCAACACCGTCAACAAAACAAATAAAGGGTAACTCCCTGACGTCGAAATTATGACGTCGACAAACCAAATAATAACATCAGAAAAACGGGGGCGTTACAGTCACACCCCCTAAAAAGAAGTTTCGTCCCGAAACTTAACACAACCTAAAAACCAATTCAACATGACAAACCCACATATTAGCACAACCTTGAAATTAAACTCACACTGAAACCCAATTATTATCAAAAATCTGGAGACATACATGAACTAAGGGAAAACATGCAGATGAGATTCTCTCATCGCCGACACCAATTTCCACGTCGCGCTCTCGACGTCTTGATTTCGCCAGAGAACTTTAACCATGGGGATGGTCTTTCTCCGCAACACTCGATGTTGAGAATCCAAAATATGAACAAAAATCTCAATATAGGAAAGATTGGGCTCCAACTGGGACACAACATCAAGAATCTACAGGTCGCTTATCACAAATTTCTACAACTGGCTCACATAAAACACGTCGTGCACACCAGGAAAATTTGCGGGCAAATACAGCCTATAAGATGATACACCAATACGCTCGACAACCTTAAAAGGTCCCACATACCTCGTGTCCAACTTATGATCCTTTTGAAACCTTTTAACTCCAAACATCAGGGAAGCTTTGAGAAACACAATGTACCCTACAATAAACTCTAAATCATTCCTACGTCGATTGACGTTCTTGTCATATCGTTCATGCGCTATCAGGAGCTTTTCCTGAATAATCTTCACGGAAACGTCCATTTCTTCTAACGCTTCAGGATCCAGCAATGGTTTCTCCCCGATCTAGGCCCAAAATAAGGGAGTTCTGCACCGCCTCCCATACAATGCCTCAAACAGGGCCATCTGCAAACTTTCTTGGTAACTATTATTGTATGCAAACTCCATCAATCTGAGTCGCTCATCCCACGCTCCTCTGTGGTCCAAAATATAACATCTGATTATATTCTCCACGATCTGGTTCACTCTTTCCGTTTGACCATTTTTCTGTGGATGATAGGCTGTGGAATACTGCAGATCAGTACGCAAAACTTCCTGTAAACTCTTCCAAAAGCGAGACGTAAACCTGCAGTCTCGATCAGATACAATACTAATTGGCACTCCGCGTAATCTAATGACTTCGTTTAAATATAGCTCAGCTATCTTCTTCATGGGGTAATCAATCTTAAAAGGCACGAAGTGAGCACACTTCGTTAGTCTATCAACAATAACCCAGACTGAATTGTGACCTTAGGGAGATCTTGGTTACCCAGTAATGAAATCCATTGAGATACTCTCCCTCTTCCAACTCGGAATTTCTAAGGGCGTTAGCTTACCACCAGGTCTTCCATGATTGGCCTTTACTCGCTTGCACGTAAAACATTCTGAAACGAACTTTGCTATATCATCTTTCATTCTGAACCACCAGATGAACTGCTTCAAATCTTGGTACATCTTGTTTGAACCTGTGTGGTAGGCAATATTGGAACCTTGAGACTCACTGCACATCTTAACTCGAATATCTTCAACATTGGGGATGCAAAATCTACCGCGGTACTTCAAGGTACCCGCATAATCAATCGAAAAATCAGGCAACTCTCCCTTCTCAGTCCTCTTGTAAAGGTGCAACAACTCAGGGTCTTCCTTCTGATGTAGTCTTGTGAGTGTAATCCATGACGGCTCAGCTACCTCCAAACTATTTGACAAATTACAACTCCCAATAGAAATATTCATCAAGAGAAATTCTTCTACCAACAAATCCACAAAAAGATTAAATATTTTCCCCGTCTTTCTACTCAGGGCGTCAGCTACCACATTAGCTTTGCCCGGATGGTACTGGATCTCAACATCATATTCAGCAACATACTCTAACCATCTTCGCTGGCACAGATTCAACTTTCTTTGAGTGAAAACATACTTTAAGCTTTTATGATCGGTATAAATCTTGCATATTGCTCCATACAGCAAGTGCCTCCACAAATTTAGGGCATAAATCACTGCTGCGAACTCTAGATCATGCGTAGGGTAGTTCTTTTCATGTACCTTTAGCTGTCTCACCCCATATGCAATTACCTTGCCTTCCTACATCAACACACAACCTAGACCAACATGTGATGCGTCTACATACACCGCATATTCTAACCCTTCAGTATGCAGAGACAAAACAAGAGCAGTACACAATCTCCTCTTCAATTCCAGAAATGCTTCCTCATACTTATCACTCCAAATTAAAGCTGTGTTCTTCTGCATCAGTTTATTCAAAGGCACAGATAACGTAAAGAAACCCTTTACAAACATCCTATAATAACCAGCCAACTCTTGGAAGCTCCTTATCTCCTTGGGGGTGGTGGGCCTTTTCCAATCCATAACAGCAGTCACCTTCTTAGGTTCAACTGAAATTCCATCTTTATTTACCATATGACCCAAGAAGGAAACCTGTGGCAACCAAAACTCACACTTACTTAGCTTGTCATATAGCTTATGCTCCCTCAAAGTAGACAAAACTAAACGTAAGTGTTGGGCATGCTCATCAGCACTGCTGGTATACACCAAAATGTCATCTATAAACACGACTACGAAACGGTCTAGAAAATCCTTGAACACACGGTTCATCATATCCATAAAGGCAGAGGGAGCATTGGTCAAACCAAAGGATATAACCAGAAACTCAAAATGCCCATTCCGCGAACGGAAGACAGTCCGTGGAATATCTGCCTCACGAATTCTCAACTGGTTGTAGCCTGAACGAAGATCGATCTTTGAAAACACAGAGCTACCACACAACTGATCGAAAAAATCATCAATCCTAGGAAGGGTATATCTATTATTAATGGCGACTTTATTCAGCTCTCTAGAGTCAATACACAACGTCATTGATCCGTCCTTTTTCTTTACAAACAAGACAGTAGCACCACAAGATGAAGCACTCGGCCTATTAAAACCACTTAGGAGCAACTCATCCAACTGAGTACGCAGCTCCTCCAACTCACACAGGGCCATCCGGTACGGCGCCTTAGTAATAGGACGGGTGCCCGACTCCAGATCTATGATAAACTCCACGTCCCTCTCAGGCGGAGACCAGGAAGATTAGCTGGAAAAACATCCGAAAACTCACGCACCACCAGAATCTTCTCTATATACGGCAAGCTAACAACTGTCTCCAAAACTGAAACCAAACAAGCAAAACATCCAGAACTTACAAGCTTTCGAGCACGTACCGCAAATATAATTGGAGAAACTTGGTGCGGAAAACAATAAACATTCCCAGGTTGATCATTGTCGATCTTAAAGTCCAAGCGCTTAACCCTGCACTAGATAACCGCATCATATTTGGACAACCAGTCTATGCCCAAGATCACATCAAAATCTTCCAAGTCTATCATCTTCAAATCAGCAACTGCTAGAAAATCTCCTAACAAAATCGGACAACTCCAGATACCCTGGTTTGACAACACCGAATCATCGGACGGAAACTTGACTTGAAATGCATCGCCGACTTGATCGAGAGTCAAATGATGACGCTCAACAAATGCCCTACCACAAACGAGTGGGTAGTACCAGAATCAAAGAAAACACACGCCCAACGGTTCTTTACTTTAAATTTCCCTATAAAACGCTTACATAACTAATCGAACTACATCGAAACTACAACTATATGTTAAAACAGAAACAAAACCAGGTTAGAAACTAACCTAAAATCACTTGGGTAGAAGTTTGGGCCTCCTCCTGAGACAACACGTTCAGCTTTCTCTTCCCTTTGTCTACATGCTATGGCGGTGGCAAGGCCTAAAGCGGCACTAGCTGCAGCGCAGGCTGAGACAGTGGGCACTTTGACTTGATGTGCCCCTTCTATCTGCACTGAAAGCTCACTTGAACCTTATCCAAACAGTGAGCAGGATCATGCCCCTTCCGTTTGCATGAAGTACAAACAAAATCTCCCTTAGGAGCACCTTGGATCGCATGGACCTGCTCCTCTTTCTGAGCTCCTAGCCTCTGGAAACATTTCTCAAACGGGTGGCCTGGCCGGCCACAGAAAATGCAAATTTCCATGCTCCTCTTCCTCGAAGCAGCACCGGATTCCTGGAAACTCTTACTCTCACCATTCATCCTCTTATCCCTTCTCAATTGTTGTCCTCGGTTCTTGGCATTATCAACTGCCTCAACCTTAAGAGCTGCTTCGACTTTTTTTACATAACTCTCCGATTTATAAGCACTCACTAACTACTGGATGTCATTCTGCAGACCACCCAGAAAATGCTTGACTCTGCTATCTTCAGAAACTACTAAATCCAGGGCGAACTGGCTCAACTTGATAAACTCCACCTCATACTCACTCACCGTGAGTTGCCTCTGCTTTAAGTGCAGGAAATAATTTAACAAACCATCTCGCTCGACTGATAACAGAAACTTCTTCATCAAAAGATCTTTGAAAACTTCCCAAGAACATCCATACTTCAAGTTTTCCTCCTCCCTTAGCCACCAACTCTTTGCCAAACCCTTGAACTAGTAGGCAACTACCATTACTCTCTTGTCCGCGTAAACTCTGGAGTAAGAGAACATCTCCTCGATGGCTATAATCCTGTCATCAAAAGCTATAAATTCGGCCCTACCGTCGTAGGTAGGGGTCCCAATCGCTGGAAGTGCAAGATGAAGTTCATCTCTGGTGGTAGCACGGCTGGGGGCATAAGAGGAGCAGGAGGAACTGCAATGCCTTGACCAACGTCTGGGTCCTGAACTCTAAGCGGTTGTCCTGCAATGACAGACTACAAGGTTTGGATCTGCGACAGCATCTCCCACATTTGCCTTGACAAAGCTTCATTGCTCTGTCGAAATCCTTCAATCACGGCCTCATTCTGAGCACCAGACGACTCGCCCTCTGACAGGGGAGTCGACCTCATCATAGGACATCTCGACATTCTAGAAAAGGTAACGAACGACTCGTTAAAAACAATCCCAGTCCACAACTAGGCAACACAACTAGTTCAGACCATACTTAGACACTTGCTTATACTACATCTTGCTCTGGGATTTTATAACAATGTTATGTCCTACTTAGGATGATATCCTCTCAACCTATTTACTCCTGTGCCTATGATATGAATGCATGAGTTCTTTATTCTCCTTTAAAATCACGTGTGTGCATGTGTCATCATGTAAACCTTAACTTAGCATGCGTGCTTATGCGATGATATGCTATGTATGCAGTGCTATGCATTCTAAAAAGGACTTAATGCATGCATGAGCGGCGTATACATGAAATGTTATGCATCTCATACTACATAACATCGCATGCAACGAGAAAGAAAACATGTTAATGGGCACTCATATGGTGATGGTTATGCATCTCATACTACATAACCGTCACATGTTGCCTCCTATAGTGGATCCATATACAAACACATATTATGCATCCCATACTACAGAATATGCTCTGTATACTTCTGTTCATGCTATGAGTGTACTGTCGGTACTTCGGTTAAGACGTACTGATGACACATCAACGTGAATATGCAAATGAATGAAGAGAAACAAACTAAACGAGTTTGGCTGGTTCGACCAAATAGTCAAACCAACCTCCCTCTGATACCAACTGTCACAACCCGTATTTTTCACCGCCAAATAATTATATCAAAGTAATAGAAAAATGCACATTATGATGCCATGTCAACAGGGGATAACTGCGGACACTAAGGCAAAACTCCTACTTAGCCATGAAGAAAGGTTCTTTAAGTTATTTAGAGTTAAAATCAATTTAAGTATAGTGGTTACCGTATACCTCGGCTTTGTGGCTCATCTAGTACACAAGGAAAGTAGTTATACGGTGCAGAAAATACTTCTTTTATGAGTTTAAGCATCCTACATGAGTGTAAACGCCTCCCAGGGAACAACTCATGGTATGCAAGACCCTGGATTTATAATGAGTTTAGCTAAAAGTCTTTATGCTAACCAGAAAGTAGTGACTTAATTTTGAAGGAGATGGTATGTATGATATACTAATAATAGGGTTTTATAAGTTAAAAATATCTAACATGAAGTCCTAACATAAAACATCCCAGAGAGCAAGTATCCCAAACTCACAGAAAGAAATCTAAGCAGCTAGCAAGTATCCAAAAATAATAATCATGTGGGCGCCAACAAATTGACACGAACCCACAAAAGTAAAGTTTGTCTAAACTAGAAAATAAACTTAAAAGAAAAATAACAAACTACCTCACTACGGCGAGGCAAGGAACACAACTAACACTACTGCTCAGAAACTCCAAAAACTAGCACGACTACCTGCTACAGCTCTGAACCTGAGGCATTCCAAAGACAGAACACCTCAGCAAGAATATACAAGTAATGGCGAAAAGTAAACCAAAAGTAAATGAAGCCGAGGGGTACCAACCCAAGACGCAAGGAAAATACTTAATAAAGTACAACAGAAATATACAAAAGCCAAAAAAAGAAACACTTACGCGAAGCATCACGTACCACAAAGCACCCCAAATGCACAAGACTATAAGGGGAAAAAGGTCATGATTAAACCACCCAGAAAGAAACAAACCCCTATTAGCTACCTGTGGTAAACTCCACCCAACAATCCGAAACGGGCAGGGTGGTCAACTCAACCGGACACAACCCCAAAGATAATAATCCGTCTAAAAGCGGGGGAGACTAAACACTCCACCATTCACCACAAATGCCTCAAACATCCGACAGAGCCCCACAAAGTACTAATAGGGAAGAAAAACACCGTAACGTTCTAGGCTTAGAGCTTAGAGCCCTACAGAAACGTGCATGTTGTTTCGCCGCATAGCATTGCCACGTAGAAAAACAATGATAGAAACCTCAAGACAACAATGACACATCAGATTCTACTAAATAATTCTAGATTCGAAGTGGTTAATCAACCTTTAGGAGGTATTTACAACCCTAAATAATCTCCAACGCATTCTACGAGAAAGTTACGGAACAGTAGAAAAAGTGATATTTAATCTCATCATCAAGACATATAGCACTATAAGGTTAGGTTACCAAGACCAAGAACATGGAAAGTAAAATGGAAAATAGACATAGATCACGTTAACACTTAAGAACCAGCAAGTTATTTATTAACCATGATAGCAAGAAGTTAGAAACTTCTACAAATTTGGATAAAGAAGAGAAGGGAAGGAGAAAACCATCACTAGCCTTGGTTTTACTGGAAAAATTCTCCAAACCACTCCACGTCGCAGATCGGGGCAAAAGAAGACGGAAGGAGTCGAAATCCGAACAAGAATGGGCAAAATAGCGATTAGGGCAAAAAACCCTGGCGAGAAAACTCAAGGAATGGGGAAAACTTTACCACGATGGCGTAGCTATCGTTGACAGCTTTCCGGATATATATTCGGTTGAAGATTTCGAGAGCCGGGGCACCGTCGGCAGCCACCGGAAGAATCATGAAAAAAACTCTCTCTCTCTCCCACGCCGCTCTGGTTCGGAAGATGAACAGGAAATCGGTCCAAAGTGAGGGAGGAAAAAGAAGATAAGTATTTATATACTAAGGGTATTATTAGGTTAACCAGCACTTAAGCAAATCAAACCGGGATCGGGTGAACAAGACATCTCGAGAAAAGAGGTTGTTCTCGAGAACACAAAAATTGTTCTCGAGATGTGGGTTGCTGCTCTCGAGAACACAGAAGTTGTACTCGAGAAGAAGAATCTGCTATCAGGAAGAAGGGCTATTCTCGAGAATACATGAGTTGTTCTCAAGAAGAAGGATTTGCTCTCGAGAAGACAAGCAGTTCTCGAGAAGAAGAATCTGCTCTCAGGAAGAAGGACTATTCTCGAGAACACAGTTGTTGTTCTCGAAAAGAAGGATTTTTTCTCGAGAACACAGAAGTAGTTCTTAATAAGAATGGCTAATCCTGAGAAGAAAAGGCTGTTCTCGAGAAAAATTATTCTCGAGAAAAGAAAAAGCTTTTCCTGAGAAGAAAGGGCTATTCTCGAGAAGAAGGTAGCAAAATCCCGAGAAGAAGGAATCACATTTCGAGAGCGGAAGAACATACCTCTCGGGAACGAAAGACCGTTCTCGAGTACAACAAAGAAGATCAACACCGTTCGTCGTAACTTCATCGAACGCAACACAGTTCGACGATTTCCATTCGGATTTCGTCGAACGCAACTTAGTTCGACGATTTCCATTCGGATTTCATCGAACACATCACAGTTCGACGATTTCCATTCGGATTTCGTCCCATGCAACCTGGAACAGCTCGAATCATAGCTCGACGATCGTCGAGCTCCGCTCGATGATGGTCGACGTCCAATCGACACTTCGCCAAACACTAGGTAGCGCACCAAAAACTATGCCACCCGCCTCAGGTCGACGAAATCCTACCCAAAGGAGGGCTTTCCAAGAATCAAACCAAGCCTAAGGTTGGAAAATAATTACAATAATTTATCATCTTCAGGATAGATTGACAAGGAAAATAAGAGTTTCAAACAGAGCCCAAACGCGCGTTGAATGTTAAATGAATTCAACAACGAAGACAACCCTAGAATCTGACGTACCATTCTTGAGACTCAATAATTAACAGCTCTCACAAGCAAGGAAATCACCACAAGAGTCCAAACATGCGCCGAGACTCCAAAATGCTCGGAACGCAACTACACCAGACAAGTTTAGGTCCTCAAAAGCTCAACCATTATAATAGGGAAGACAATCGAACCCAATAGAATCCCAAAGTCTGGATAAATAGGCCCGGCGGACGCGAAAATGCACAAACGGTGCAGCGCCGTCAACAAAACAAAAAAAGGGGTAACACCCTGACGACGAAATTATGACGTCAACAAACCAAATAATGACATCAGAAAATCAAGGGTGTTACATCCTATCTTCCTTGTCAAACTATTCTGAAGATGATAAATTAATTTAATTATTTTAAGCCTTATGTTGCTTTAATTCTCGGGAAGCCCTGCTTTGGGTAGGTTTTCGTCGACCTGAGGCGGGTGGCGCAGTTTTGGGGCACTACCTGGTGTTTGGCGAAGTGTCGATTGGAGGTCGACGATCGTAGAGCGGAGCTTGACGATTGTCGAGCTGAGCACGGTTATAAGTCGGACTGTTCTGGGTTTTGAGTTCAACGAAATCCGAGCAAAAATCGTTGAACTGGGTTGCGTTCGACGAATTTCGAACTAAATTCGTCGATCGGATTTTCCTTATGTTTGATGATCGTCGAGTGGAGCTCGATGAAGCGTCGAGTGGAGCTCGATGAAGCGTCGAGCGGAGCTCGACGATGCATCAAGATGAGTTTTTTCCTTCCTGCTTGTTTCTAAGAAGTGTCTCTCCATGTAATCGAGAGCTTGTTCTCGAGAAGACTTGTTGTACTCGAGAACGGTCTTTCATTGCGGAGAGGTGTCCTTCTGTTCTCGAGAACTACTTTCTATTCTCTAGATATCTTCTGTTCTCGAGGGGTGGTTCTTTGTTTTCGAGTTATCATTCCTGTTCTTGAGAACTGCCTTCTAGTTCTCGAGAACTGTTTGTTGTTCTCGAGAACTGCCTTCTAATTCTTGAGAACTGTGTGCTGTTCTCGAGAACTGCCTTCTAGTTCTCGAGAACTGTTTGCTGTTCTCGAGAACTGCCTTCTAGTCCTCGAGAACTGTCTGCTATTCTCGAGAACTGCCTTCTAGTTCTCGAGAACTGTCTTCTTATTCTCGAGATTCCTCTTACCTCTTCTCAAGTTGTCCAGTTCAACCGATCCCGTTTTGTTCTGCTTAAGTACTGATTAACCTAATAATACCCTTAGTATATATATACTTATCTTCTTTCTCCTCCTTCACTTTGGATCGAATTCCTGTTCATCTTCCGAACCAGAACGACGTGAGAGAGAGAGAGAGAGAGAGAGAGAGTTTTTTGTGATTCTTTCGGTTATTGCCGACGGTGCTCCGGTGCTCGAAATATTCAACCAAATATAGATCCGGAAAGCTCACAGTTAGAGCTACGCCATCGTAGTAAAATCTTCCCCTTTCCTTCAGGTTTTTCTCGCTAGGGTTTTCGGCCCTAACTCTTGTTTTTGGCCGTTCTTGTTAGATTTCGACTTTCCTTGTCTTCTTTGTCCCCGATCTACGTCAAGGAGTGATTTGGACGTCTTTCTCCGATAAAATCAAGGCAAGTGATGGTTTTCGCCTCCCCTTCCCTTCTTTGTCCAGATTTGTAGAAGTTCTAACTTCTTGCTATCATGATTAATATACAACTTGCTAGTTTAAGTGTTGATAAGATTTTTGTCCATTTCCATTTTTTAAATATCCTGTTCTGATTGTTGGTTACCTAACCTTGAAAGTGCTATATGTTTTGATGATGAGATTAAATATCACACTTCTTACCGTTCCGTAACTTTCTTTTAGCATGCGTTAGAGTTATTTATGATTGTAAAATTCTTCCTAAAGGTTTATCAACCATTTCAATTCTAAAATTGTCCAGTAGAATCCGATGTGTCATTGTTGACTTGAGATTTCTATCATGGGTTTTCTTCGTGGCAATGTCGTGGGGCGAGACAAGCCGCCTGACCCCGATTGGGTTGTGGTGTGCCTCTGAAATTTAAACATGGATTGTTATGGGGTTTTCCTTCCGGGTTTTTCTTTGTTGCGGGTGTTATTATTGGGTGAATCCACCGCCGCAACGTTTGCTCTCCCTATTAGCACAATGTGGGGATCTATCAGGGTTTTGGACATTTGCGGTGTATGGTGGAGTATCCAGTCTCCCTTGCTTTTAGACGGATAAATTGTCTTTGGGGTTGGCCACCCTGCCCGTTTTGGTTTTTTGGTGGAGTTGACCACATGTGGCTAGTAGGGGTTTGTTCCTCTTCCCGATGACTTAATCTTGACCCTTTTCCCCTTAAGGTCTTGTGCAGTTGGGGTGCTGTTGTTTTACGTGACACTTCACGTAAGTGTTCCCTTTTTACTTTTGTACCTTACTTTGTACCTTCTTGCTGAGGTATTCTATCTTTGGAATGCCTCAAGTTCAGAGCTGTAGCTGAGTTCAGTGCTGGTTTTGAAGTGCTTGAGCGGTAGTGTTGGCCGTGGTTGTTGCCTTGCCATAACGAGGTAGATTGTTGATTATTTTGCTTTACTAGTTCAGACATACTTGGATTTTTGTGGGTTCGTGTCAGTTTGTTGACGTCCACAGGACTGTTGTTCTTTTGGGATACTAGCTAGCTGCTTAGTTTTCTTTCTATATATGTGGATTACTTGCTCTTTGGGACGTTTTATGCCAGGATTGTATGGTAGTTATTTTTAAGTATAAAAACTACAAATATTACCTAATGCATGATACATTTTCAAATGTTAAATCACTATATTTTGCGACCGTAAAAAAATCTACTTTTATTGCTATTATAAATTTAGAACTTGCATACCCTGAGGTGTCCTATGGGAACCTCCAAGCTCATATAGGGTGCCTAATCTTGTAAAAGAAGTACTTTTGCAGCGTTTAATTACTTTTCTTGTGGACTACATGAGCCACTAAGCCGCGGGATACGGCTAACTACTTTACTTAAACTGATTTTACCATTAAACAACTTAGAGAATCTTTCTTCAAGGTTAAGTAGGAGTTTTTTCCTGAGCGTACGTAGTTAGTAACACCCCCATCCGTCATATAACATATAACAGAAGGTCCAGCTGGAACCCGATGCCATATACCACGGACAGTCGGAAGGGTTACTTAAGAATATCAAAACATTCCAACTATGACTACTCTCCCTAACACAGAGCATTCTAGCGGAATCTTTTAAACAGTTGGATAGAACCCATTATTGAATAAACAACTAACATGAATGTCCACAAACCACAGGAATGAAACAACAAATACACTGAATGTACTTGGCCTTATGGACTTACAAGAGTTCACTTAACAACATAGTGTCTTACATACATCGGCTCGCAGGCCGGCTACACATGACAAAAATAAAGCAGCTATTCGCTTTGGACTTCGAGGGACAGCTCAGTAACACGGGCTTCAGCCCGCTATTTGGTACTCGGCTCCGCAGCACCTGCAAGTAACATTCCACCGCACGGTGGAAAACAAAGTAACGGCCAGCCAAAGCCGACCAAATTATAACGACCACGCCCTTTACTCGGGGCGACAGTGCTCCTTCCCTACATTTCATTAGCCCAACTAATAATAAAGTACAAACATAATTCGCCACAGGTGTAGGCTCGCACGGCCAAACACCTCGTGCACTCAGGGCACATTATCGGTGAATCCTGTCAATACAGTGGCTTCACCACCATCCCTGGGATGGCAACATCGTGAGCATTTTAGCCTTTCTGACCAACGTCTAAGGCTCCCGACTATGCCAACGGCCAGTCCCTCTTTGGGTCTCTCGCACCGAACCACATAGCGCAGGTCCGACTCCACTTGCCCGTTGCTCACACCACATAGTCACCTTAAGACTTACGCACGAGCCAAGCTTCTCTCGGATCCCAAACATTCCAAACAGCACATAACCTAGTTATGTTCAAGGCTGGCTCCCCAACCGCCAAGTTAGCAGAATTACGTTTCCGCTCAGTTTTCTGGGTGCGCCTTGGGGTTAATCCCCAAGGATCCCTGCTGCAATCTACCGCGTAGAAACCCGAAAAACACAAAGCACGGAGTCTTCTCCGCCAAACCATACAAAATGCAACATCACCGATCCAGACCAACATGTCCGGGTAGGCTTCACACACAATGCCTATGTCTGTACTTCGATTCCGGACTCTATATGCAACACAAGGGGGACTATTCCCATCAACCCCAAGGAATACCTCACACTCATTGCACACTCGCGGGAGCGGGTTTCCTTATGCAAGAGAAGGAGAGCTTCACATTGCTCAATAGAGAATCGTTACCCTTGTAGTACGCTTTTGCGCCATGGAAAAACTATATAGATAGAAGGCTTTGCAATGGAATTTCCTCCACGGATCCGCTCTCAGTTCTCGATTTGGTGCTCCGATGCTCCGCCGGCAGCTAGAACCCTCCCCTTCTTCCTTCTTGCTCTCTCCTCTCTCAAACTTCTTAGACAGAGAATGTTAAAGTGCAAATGAGGATTACAACCTCCATTCCCAACCTTAACAGAGCAGAAACACATCTGGGCTGTCAGATCTTAATTAAAGAAAACAAACGGCTCAGATCTGCCCAAAACTCCTCAAACTTGGGCCGAACACAGCCTCGCACACGGCCATGTCTCAGGCC
The DNA here is from genome assembly GCA_039583875.1 of Platanthera guangdongensis. Lineage (NCBI taxonomy): Eukaryota > Viridiplantae > Streptophyta > Magnoliopsida > Asparagales > Orchidaceae > Platanthera > Platanthera guangdongensis. The sequence continues at coordinate 93,819,352 of CM077156.1, read as the reverse complement.
GTATGCCTCGATCCAGACACGATCGTCGAGTACAGAAGAGGACACGGGTCAAGACACACCCGTGTCTCAACCTGACACGCCCGTGTCGTATTCCAACACGCCCATGTCCCTGGGGCGTGTTACTAGTAACCACCACGCCAACCGACACGACTCATGGGAACACGAGTGGTGACACGGGTATCGACACGCCCGTGTCACTTGACAAGCCTGTGTCATGCTGCTGTGTTTCCTGCCGTGTCCTTCTCTGGACACAGCCGGCCAACACAGAGAACTACACGGCCTTGAACAGGCTCCTGTCTCAGGCTGTGTACCCCTATACAAACACTACAAATTCTCTTGGACACGACCAGCTCGATTACGATTTTCGGGGTGTTATAAATCTCCCCCACTTAAAGAATTTCGTCCCGAAATTATGTAAAGGGACACAAAAATTTAAATGTTACCCGAGGGGAATAACTCGGGGTATTCATCCATCATAGTTTGCTATCGCTCCCAAGAAAGTTCCTCACGCTCGCAGTAATCCCAATGGACTTTAACTATTCGGATTTCCTTGTTGCGGAGTCGTTTAACCTCAAAGTCTTCAATGTGTGCTGGCTTGACCTTTGTCATCAACCCGTATTCAACTGGCACTTGATCGACCGCAACGACCTGCGAAGGCTCTTGCACCACCTTCCGCAACATCGATACGTGGATCACATCATGTAGCCCACTCAACTGCACTGACAGCTTCAATCGATACGCCGCTTCGCCAGCACGCTCTAGGATTTCAAACGGTCCAAGGTATCTCGGACTCAACTTCTTCAAGCGTCGAACCCGCAAGACACCCTTGAACGGCTTGATTTTCAAATACACCCAGTCGCCAACACCGAACTCCACGTTCCTATGTTTGGCATTATAGTTTTTTGCCTGCCTGTCATGAGCAATCTTCAACCTTTCCTGAACTGTACGTATCATTGAAGTGGTGTCTTCCACTGCCCGACGTTTGTATAACTTCATCTCTCCTGTCTCTAACCAAGACAACGACGTGCGACACATTCTCCCATATAAGGCCTCTAAAGGCGCCATTCCAATACTCGCCTCATAACTGTTGTTATATGCAAACTCCACCATGTACAGGTGATCTTCCCACTGCTTTCCGAAATCTAAGACAAACATACAAAGCATGTCCTCCATCATCCGGTTGACCCTCTCGGTCTGACCATCCGTCTGTAGATTAAAGGTTGTGCTGAAACTCAACTTAGTTCCCAAAAGACTATGCACCAGCCTCCAGTTGTTCGACGTGAAGCATCCATCTCGGTCACTAAAAATACTGCGGGGCACACCATGAAATCGCACAATATTATCCACATAGAGTTTGGCTAACGTTTCCACCGGATCTTCCTTCCTGTTCGGGATGAAATGCGACACCTTTGAAAATCTATCCACGACCACCCAGATGGCGTTTTTTCCCCTCTGCGACTTTGGCAATCCATGCACAAAATCCATAGAAATGTCGTCGAATTTCCACTCCGAGATAGGTAGGGACTTCAATAAACCTAAGGGCTTCTGGCACTCTACCTTCACTAAGGCACACGTCTGGCACTTGGCCACATAAAGTGCTACATCCTTCTTTAGTCCTGGCCATCAGAATAACTTCTTCAAGTCTTTATACATCTTCGTGCTCCCCGGGTGGATTGAGTACTTGATATGATGAGCCTCGTACATCAACTCCTCCCGAAGATTACCTGCACTAGGAATGCATAGGTGACTGTCCCTCTTTAGCAGTTCCTCAGCAGCAAATTAGGAATTTGACCCATCCAAAGATTCATCTAATATCTGCTTCGTGCTACTATCCTTAACCAATGTCCGTCTAACTCTATCAGCTCGGTCATACTGCACCTCTGTCCAAAACAATTTCGCCTTTGCACTAGACTTCTTGTTGATGCAAGTTATCTCCAATGCCTCCAATTCACGGACCAAACTCTCATCATGTACCGACAACCAGCTGGCTTGCGCAGGAGCCCTGCGACTCAACGCATCCGCCACTACATTTCCTTTCCCAGGCACATAATGTATCTCGAAGGTGTAGTCCCCCAGGAACTCCATCCACCTTCACTGCCTCATGTTCAGGTCCTTCAAATCTAACATGTATTTCAGGCTCTTATGATCGGTGTAGATATCGACCTTCACGCCGTACAAATAGTGTCTCCACAGCTTTAGAGCAAATATCACGGCCGCTATCTCTAAGTCATGGACCGGAAAATTCCTCTCATGAACCTTCAATTGTCACGAACCATAGGCTATTACCCTTCCATACTGTAGCAGAACACAACCCAAACCACTGCCAAAAGCATCACTATAAATTTCAAACCCTTAGGTTCCACTCGGCGAACATAAAATAGGCACCGTGGTCAACCGCCTCTTCAATTCTTCAAAAGCTTGCTCGCACTCCAGCGACCACACAAACTTTTGATCCTTCCTTATCAACGTCGTGAGTGGTAGCGCTATCCGCGAGAAGTTCTCTACGAAGCACCTGTAGTAGCCGACAAGCCCCAGAAAGCTCCGGACTTCCGCCACTATAGTCAATACAGGCCACTCCCGTATCGCCACTATCTTCGTCGGATCCACCGCTATCCCTTCTCCACTAACAACATGACCAAGGAACGCTACCGAGGATAACCAGAACTCACACTTGTAGAACTTAGCATACAACTGATTCCTTCTCAACGTCTCCAACACCATATGCAGATGCTTGTAGTGATCATCCTCACACTGCAAGTACACCAAGATATCGTCGATAAATACTATCACGAAACGATCCAGGTACTCGCTGAACGTACTGTTCATCAAATCCATAAACACGGATGGCGCATTGGTCAACCCAATCGGCATGACCATGAACTCGTAATGCCCAAATCGCGTGCTGAACGCTGTCTTTGGGATGTCGCTTTCCCTTATCCATAATTGGTATTAACCAGATTTTATATCCAACTTCGAATATACAGTAGACCCAACCAACTGATCAAAAAGATCGTCAATCCTTGGGATCAGATACTTATTCTTCTCCATAAGCTTGTTCAACTCCCGATAGTCAATACATAGTCGTAAGCTCCCATCCTTCTTCTTAACTAAAAGGTCCGGTGCACTCCAAGGCGACAAACTTGGACGCACATACCCTTGCTCCAATAACTCTTGCAGTTGCACCTTCAGCTCCGCCATCCCTCTTGGCACTATCCGATACGGAGAGCGTGACACCGGTTTGGCACCCGGCACCAGCTCAATAGTAAAATCAATCTCCCGCTGAGGAGGGGCTCCTGGGATATCATTTGGAAACACATCAGGATACTCAGACACAACTAGAATACTTCCCAGACTTGGCTTAGGCATTGAAGCCTGCACTAATGTGACAAACAGCTCTGCCCCAGACCGAACTGCCTTAATCACCTGAAGGGCCAAAATAAAAATTTTACCAGACCCCTTCATGTTAGCAAACGTAGTCTCCCAATCAGTGTTCAGTCCTAACTTTAACCTCCTTTCAGTTGCAATCAATACATGCTCGCTGCTCTGAGAGCCAGTCCATACCAAAGAATACGTCGAACTCCACTAACGGTAGTACCGATGCTTGCAAGTCAAATTCCTGATCCCCAATCCGAATCTTAACCACACAGACTCTATCCGTGCGCATTAAGCACCCATTGGGCAACAACATATCCAACTTGTATTTAGCCATTGAGGAAGGGACTCCGATGCGCGATACGAATCGTTCGGATAAGAAGGAGTGCGAAGCTCCCGTAACAAACAGGGCTCTCGCCGGACAATGAAAAATCAATACGGAACCTAGCACCAACAAATGAAAGCTAACATATATGATGTCGTGGCCCCTCCGCCACTACTTGATGATGACCCGGTTGCCGAGGCACAACGTCACAATGATCTTAGGTGTCGTAATGATGCTGAAGGAAGGCCGCGCTACAACCTCCACCCCCGGCGTGCCAAATCCACCGCGCAGAATTAATTTTATTTCATGCACTTTTCTTTTATATTGATGAATATAAAATTATTTCATGTTTGGATGATAATTTTATATTCATACATGTTGTGTAATTTTTAACTTTGGACACTTTATATTTATGGTGTGTATTTAAACATACGGATGGATGCGATTACATCTCCATCATGGATGGTTAAAGGCTTGTTGTAACTCCTATATAAGGAGGCTTTTATGAGGATTTTAAGATGACTTGAAGAAGAATAAAAAAACCTATTTTCCCCTTGGAAAATTTCGGCTAAGGAGATCCCTAGCCGCCCCCCCCCCCTTTGGTGTGAAGCCTCCCCTTGCTACCTCCATCACGATCGGTGCGACTCCGGCATGGCTTCCTTCGGTGTGACTCCAAGGAAGAAGGTTGCAGCCCATTCGGTGTGAAGCCGGTGGATCCGTGGAGAGAGTGAATCTCCCACTTTATCTTGTGTGATTGATGATTCTTGGTTGGGTAATCTCTTCCTCTTAGTGATTCTTTCTTTGAGTTTGTGTAGGTTTTGCGAACCTTCCTTTCCGTGATTTTTAAATACGTCTCTTGCAAAGTCCAATTCGACTTCGTTGCTATTGAATCTCTTGTATTCCGGATCGGGAGGATCCTTTGTGGGAGCGAGACTTGGCCTAGCCTTAGCTTGCTCTCCAAGATCGGAACACTTTGTGTTAACAAGGGAATTAATCTCAACTGGAACTCGACCGCCATTTGAAGTTTGCCGTTGCTCCGAAAATAAATTATTGCTGCGTTTGAAACGGCTCAAGTTGATAAAATAGGTGCTTGTGTCGGTACGGTGAGTTGTGTGCTTGTTGGAGAGGTAGGTCTTAAGGACGTTGTATCGAGTCCGGCTTACGGTGAGTTGTGTGCTTGTTGGAGAGGTAGGTCTTAAGGACGTTGTATCGAGTCCGACATTTTCTCATTCGGATTTGGGAGCCAACCCGACCCCTTTTCGCTTGCTTTTGGTCGGAGCCCTCCTCAAGCTAACATATAAAAAGGTAATAATTACATAAAGGTAAACTGCTATAATTTAACTCATACCTGTCACTACGTCAGCTTGTTTTATGGCCTCTTGCAGACCAAGGTTATAAACTCTAGGCTGAGCACATCCGCAAGTTGCCTTCCCACTAAGAGGTGAACCTCCAGCTCGTCCCACCACAGCCTCGCCTCACCATCCGAAAGGAAGGTCGCTATGGTGGTCTTCTGCCACTTAACAGTTTCTGTGGCCGTCAAGACCCTCTTTATCGAAGAGAGCCAATCCTCAGCTTGAGCTGGCATTCCAATCCCGTCGAACCTTGGAGGATAAAAGCTCATTACATGCATGAGCTGCTTCTCCGCAGCTCTCCTAGGTGCTACCTGATCAACTGTCGCGCGCTCTACCACTCCTAGCTCTGCCACCCTAATCAGTTCTTGCTCATTTATAGGTGGTGCATGATACATTTGCCTTGCAGGTTGGGCATTTATCATAGCAAAGACTACTTCAGCAATCAATCTAATGGTTTCCGCTGAAGGAGGTGTTGTAGGCACGTCCCTCGGTGCACTACTTTCCACCAATTACGGGCGTTTCGATTGCCCAGCACCGCTCCTAGCTGCCTATAATAGCAAAAACCCTTGATTAGATGACAAACAGATTGCGAAAAACAATCATTGGAACACTCAGATTCCTCAAAACAAGTGTATTATTCATTCCTAAGTGGACATTCATGGGTTCTTTTTGATGTTATAATGATGACGCACAGATGTGCTCACCACCCCTTAAAAAGAATTCGTCCATGAATTCATTTAAGTTGACCGAAACCAGAAGTCTGATACCAAATTATAACACCCCATCCGTCGTATGACATATAATAGAAGGTCCAGCTGGAACCCAACGTCATATACCACGAATAGTCGAAAGGGTTACTTAAGAATATCAAAACATTTCAACTAGACTACTCGCCCTAACATAGAGCATTCTAGCGGAAGGTTTTAAACAGTTGGAAAGAACCCATAATTGAATAAACAACTAACATGAATGTCCATAAACTACCTGTAACACCCCCTATCCGTCACATAGCATATAGAAGTAGGTTCGGCCGGGGCCCGACGTCATATACCACAGATAGACCGGGTGGTTACTCATGGAAACCATCCAACCAATCAACATCGTATACAGAGCATTCTAGCGGAAGCAGTTTACAAAAGTTGCATTACAGAACCCATCACTAAAGCATGAATGTCCACTAACCCAAAATAGGAATGTTACAAGATACACCCGAATAAGCCTTAAGGCCTTACAAGAATTGTTCACTTAATGTTACATGTTTTACAAACCACGGCACGCAGGCCGGCCACACATGAATAAAGCAGTAAACACTTCCAAAATAGGCCTTCGAGGGCCGGCTTCGCACTTGGGCTTTAGCCCGCTATTGACCGCTTGGTCCAGCAGCACCTGCAAACAACAAACCACCGCACGGTGGCAAAACAAGGCAACGGTCAGCAATGCTGACCAAATTATAACGATCCCGCCCCAACTCGGGGCAGCGATGCTCCTTCCCTACAATTCATTAACATAAGCGAGCGATGTATATATATATAACCATTTCATCATGATGGCGCGGCCCCTCCTCCACCAGTTGAAGACGATGCTAATGATGCTGTTGATGATCCGGTTGCTAAGGGCATACGACTCAAAGACGTGAGGCGGCACGATGACACTAACGGACGGCTACGCTACAACCTCCGCCCGCGCTGTGCTACCGCCACGGCAACGCCTTAGTTTTATTTATTTCCTTTTCGTACACTCTATTTTATAATTGGAATATAAAATTATCCTATGCTTATGTGATAATTTTATATTCATTGCATGTGTTGTTGTATTTTCAATTTGAACTATTTTAGTTTTGGTGTGCAATTAGCCATTCGGATGGATGAGATTAAATCTCCATCATGAAGGGCTAAGGCTCATTTGTAACTCCTATTAGCCATTCGAATGGATGAGATTAAATCTCCATCATGAAGGGCTAAGGCTTATTTGTAACTCCTATTTAAAGGAGGCTTTCATGAAGAGTTAAGGCAAATGGAAAAGAAACCTAAAAAAACCCCCCTTGTGGAAATTTCGGCCACCATGGAGAAGTCCATAGCCGCCCCCTCCCCTTTGGTGTGAAGCCAAGCCTTGCCTCCTCCATCCCCGTTCGGTGCGACTCCGGCGTGGCTTCCTTCGGTGCGACTCCTTGGAAGAAGGTTGCAAACCATTCGGTGCGACGCCGGTGGATCCGTGGAGAGAGTGATTCTCCCACAGTTATCTCGTGTGAAAGTTTTTCGGTTGGGTAATCTCTTTCCCTTCCCTTGTGTGATTTCTTCTCTTTAGTTGTGGTGGATTTCGCTCATCATTTTCTCCGGATCTTTAATTTAATCGCTGCAAGTTTTGAATCGAAATCGCCATTGCAAAGCTTTTTATTTCCGGATCATGTGGATCCTATTTGCTTGAGCGGATCTTGGCCTATAGCCTTGGTCTTGCTCTCAAAAAGGAGTGGCAACCTTTGTGTTTTCTTGGGGAATAATCCGACTCAAATTTCCGATCGTTGTTTTCGAGTCGACCATTCCTCCTTTGTTGTTTGTGCTGCGTTTTGTGACGAGGAATTATTGTGGGCGATAGGTACTGTGTAGGTGCGGTAGATCTACGACGTGTTGTGCGTAGGGAGAGCGTTAGCTTCGCGGAGATCTCCGTTTCCGGATAACCCTACATCAATTTGCTATCAGAGGCGGTTGTTTCAACTCCCACGTTGAAAACATCCTCTCTGCATTCCTTGTTGGTCGATCGGATCTAAAAAAAAATCAAAAAAATTATTTTCTGTGGTCTGACAATAGCGGGCTGAAATCTTTATTGTTCAGCAAATTTCAAAAAAAAAATTTTTAACGATCTATGTGTTATTCACTTTGGGAATATATAAAAATATCTTATTTTCAATATAGCTACAGCCCTAGGAAAATTCATCTTGCCCGGGGCCTCCCAAACCTGAATGCGCACTAGGCTAGGAACGGAGTACGCAACCCCGTCTACGTCTAATATGGCTGCGAACGAGCATGGTGATCCCAACACCGCGACTATAGAGGGTCTTCGTGCCGAAATGGCTGAGCTTAGGAACGTCTTAGCCCAGATCCTACAAAACCAAGCTAGGCCACCCCCGCCACCCGTTAATGTTGACCGGCCCAACCGGCACCAACATAACTCTGATTCGGATTCTGATGGGGACTCCCCACGGGTGCCCCCTAGGGGACACCGCCCCGAGAGAGACTTTGACATTACTAGGGCCATTAAGATAAATGCCCCCACGTACGATGGCATGGGAGACCCCCAAATCTTCCTTAACTGGACTGTGGATATGGAGTGTTACTTCGAGTGGCACAACCTGACGGATCCCCAAAAGGTCCAAGTTGCCCGGATGAAGTTAACAGGTCGTGCAAAGACATTCTGGCTGAATGAGGAGCGAAGATTAGGAACCGGACACGGAGCCCCCCTTATAGGTTGGATAGTAATGAAGAACCTGTTGACCGATCAGTACGTTCCTGCGTACCATCGGACACAGATGTTCGATGAGCTTGCCACTCTGCGGCAGGGCTCAAGCTCTGTAGCTGAATATATGGGTGAACTTAAGGACCGAATGGTGCGATGTGACCTTAGGGAGATTCCCGAAGTCACTTTATCTAGATTTCGAAAGGGCCTTAACCCCGATATCCAAAGGAAGCTCTTGCGATATGGGCATACGGACTTGAACACGACTTTCAATGTCGCCTTGGACATTGAAAAACACCTAGCCTCTAAGGCTCACTCCTGTTATGCTCATGCGAAGCACAAGTCCACCACTGGGGTATCTTCTTCCACATATCTTGATAAGGGAAAGTTTAAATCTACCGAGTCGAAGTCAATCGTGATCACCGCTAGGAACTCCAAGAACCCTTCGAGTGAGCGTGTCCCTATCGGGAAGGTGAGCAAGGCTAACACCACTTGTTACTCTTGCGGCATTCAAGGCCACTATGCCTACGAATGCCCAACAAAGACAAAAACACTAGCCTTATTAGAGCCAACTACCGACCCTGACGATTATGTATACGAGGCCGCAGAAGAGAGTGACCCCGAAGGAGTCCCTAGTGACTTAGAGGACGATCACCCCCTTATGGTGATGCGTTGTATTTTGACCACTCCTCGTCCATTAGATGATTGGAAGATGACGAGCATATTTTCTCTGATTTTTAAGAGTGGCGAGAAGCTTTGCAAGCTGATTATTGATAGTGGTAGCTGCGTGAACGTCATATCTTAGAACGCCGTAGCACGTATGTCCTTGGTCACGGAACCACACCCGACCCCATACCAGGTCGCTTGGACCAACAAGCTCTCTGTACCCGTTACCAAGCGATGCCTGGTCCCACTCTCATTCAAATCCTACATTGATGAGGTGTGGTATGATGTCCTTCCGATGGACGCTTGCCTTGTGTTGTTAGGCCGCCCTTGGCTATACGACCGTGATGTTACACATTTTGGTAGAGCCAACACTTATGAGTTCAAATTCAATGGCAAAACCATCACTTTGAAGCCGACCATCCCAAAGGAGCCCGTAGTCATGGCTAAGGACACCACTATCCCGGTAGAACGGAAAACGTTGAATCTCGTTGGTAGGAAAGAGTTTGAGAGAGATCCGTTCTTTGATGGAATTATGTATGCGCTAGTCCTCTTAAGTGCGAAGCCCGATTCTAGCATTTTGGATGAGCTACCTAGTGAGTTACGGGTACTGCTGGAAGAGTATAGGGACGTGTACCCGGATGAGTTACCGCCCACGTTACCCCCGCTTAGGAATATCCAGCATGCGATAAATCTCATCCCGGGGTCTTCCTTGCCAAACCAGCCCCATTATCGACTCCACCCCGCGGCTCACCTAAAGTTGCAGTCTCAGATCGAGGGCTTGCTAGCGAAAGGTTTTATTAGGACTAGTATGAGTCCATGTGCTGTACCAGCCCTACTTGCCCCCAAAAAGGATGGTACATGGAGGATGTGCGTTGATAGCCGGGCTATCAACAAAATCACCATCAAGTATAGGTTCCCCATTCCCCGCCTAGATGATTTGTTGGATGTCTTGTCTGGCGCCACCGTATTCTCCAAATTAGATCTTTGGAGTGGCTATCACCAGATTAGGATACGAGAGGGCGATGAGTGGAAGACAGCGTTTAAGTCGAAGGATGGTCTGTACGAATGGCTTGTGATGCCCTTTGGGTTGTCCAATGCCCCTAGTACCTTCTCCCGGATGATGACACACGTCTTTCAGCCATTTATGGGAAAGTTCGTTGTCGTCTACTTTGACGATATTCTGATTTATAGCACCTCTACTACCGAGCACATCTCCCACATGAGAGTGATCCTTTCCACCCTGCGGAAGGAGACGTTATTTCTTAACCTTAAGAAATGCACTTTCTATGTCTCGGAGGTAGAGTTCCTAGGCTATATAGTCGGCTCTAAGGGTATTCGAGTTGATCCGGGCAAGGTTCAGGTCATTAAGGACTGGCCCGTGCCAACCACCCTACGTGAGGTGCGTAGTTTCCATGGGTTAGCCACGTTTTATCGTCGTTTCATATGAGACTTCAGTAGTATTATGACGCCTATCACGGACTGTATGAAGAAGGGAGAGTTTACGTGGACGAAGTCCGCCACCCATGCTTTTGAACGAATCAAAGAGCTTATGACGGAGGCACCTGTCTTACGTCTACCTGACTTTGCTAAAGTCTTTGAGCTCACATGCGATGCGTCTGGGGTCAGGATTGGAGGTGTCTTGAGCCAGGAGGGCCATCCCGTTAGTTATTTTAGCGAGAAGCTGTCCGGCCCTAAGCTGAACTATTCCAATTACGATAGAGAATTTTATGCTATAGTCCGATGTCTACACCATTGGAGGCACTATCTCCTCTCCAAGGAGTTTGTGATCCTCTCCGATCATGAGGCTCTACGTTTCATCAACGGCCAGCATAAGATCAGCCCACGACACGCTAAGTGGGTATCTTTCTTACAAGGCTACACGTTTAATCTCAAGCACCTTAAGGGAGCTGATAACCGAGTCGCGGACGCCATTAGTCGTCTTACGCTTTTACTCACCTCTATGGAAGTACATGTTATAGGCTTTGAGAGGATTAAGGATGAGTACGCCACGTGTCCTGACTTCCAGGACTTCTATTTATCTGCCCAGGATAGCTCCCCCACGACGATATCTGCATACGTCATCAAGGATGGTTACCTGTTTAGGAACGGAAAGCTATGTATTCCGCTGTCATCGTTATGACTACATATTATATGGGAGTTGCATAGCGGAGGGTTGAGTGGCCACTTAGGTAGAGATAAGACCACTACGTTAGTCGAGGACAAATTCTATTGGCCAAAACTTAAGGTTATGGTGGGACAAGTAGTGAGTAGCTGCCGCACGTGCCAGGTGTCTAAGGGTAGTAAAACCAACGTAGGATTATATACACCCTTGCCTATTCCTTCCATTCCTTGTGTTGACGTTAGTATGGATTTTGTATTAGGCCTCCCCATTACCCCACGCCGTCACGACTCAATTTTTGTAGTTGTGGATAGGTTTTCAAAGATGGCTTATTTCATTCCGTGCAGTAGGACAAATGATGCGTCTCACGTCGCTAAGCTTTATTTTAAAGAAGTCGTTAGTCACCGTGGAGTGCCCAAGACCATAGTGTCGGATAGGGACGTAAAATTCACTAGTTATTTTTGGAAGACTCTTTGGATATTAATGGGAACAAAATTATTGTTTTCCTCTGCCTATCATCCCCAAACTGATGGGCAGGCGGAAGTGGTTAATCGGAGCTTAGGAAATTTGTTACGATGCCTCGTGAGTGATCACAAGAGCACTTGGGATCTTCTCCTTCCCCATGCCTAATTAGCCTACAATAATTCCAAGAATCGGTCTACGGGTCTGTCCCCAAATGAGATTGTCCACGGGTATAAGGCTCCTGTGCCGCTTGACTTGGTGCCGTTGCCCCCAACGTACAAGGCAAGTCAGTTTGCACAATCCTTCGCCCAGCACATCCATGATTTACACGCACGTATACGAGATACCTTGACTACGCAATACGACTCTTATCAAGCGCACGCTAATTTACATAGGAGAGTATCAGACTTCAAAATTGGCGATCTAGTTTTAGTCCGTTTGGTTCCCGAATGCTTGCCAACTGGCACCGTTAAAAAGTTAGCACCAAAGCGCGCCGGCCCTTTTCGGATTATTAAAAAGCTAGGTGACAACGCTTTCGTTTTGGACTTGCCTGCTGATTGGGGTATCTCCCCCATTTTTAATGTTTCAGATTTAACGATGTTTGTGTCACCACCACAAGAGTTGATTTCTTTGTCGTCTTCTTCTCCCACTAAATATTCTCATGGGTTGGGGAGTGGTAGTACGGATGATCTCTCTCTTTCAGTCCCCACAGGTATATCATCGGATGGTAAGTTGCCTTCTTTCCTGCCTACTGCTAATATGTTCCCCAGGTTTACACGGACGTTCTCCACTCCAGAGATGATACTTGATGCTGAGCCTGTTACCACTGCTGATGGCGACACCCACCGCTTTCTCATCCGTTGGTGTGATCGGCCCCCTTCGGATGACTCTTGGGTACTCGAGACGGAGCTGCAGAGTTTAGATGCCGCTCTCCTTCACCGCTATCGCTTGGACCATGCAATGGAGATGCGTGCATTTGAGCGGGGGAGGATTGATTGCGCGGCCCCTCCTCCACCAGTTGAAGACGATGCTGATGATGCTGTTGATGATCCGGTTGCTAAGGCCATATGACTCAAAGACGTGAGGCGGCACGATGACGCTAACGGACGGCTACGCTACAACCTCCGCCCGCGCTGTGCTACCGCCACGGCAACGCCTTAGTTTTATTTATTTCCTTTTCGTACACTCTATTTTATAATTGGAATATAAAATTATCCTATGCTTATGTGATAATTTTATATTCATTGCATGTGTTGTTGTATTTTCAATTTGAACTATTTTAGTTTTGGTGTGCAATTAGCCATTCGGATGAATGAGATTAAATCTCCATCATGAAGGGCTAAGGCTCATTTGTAACTCCTATTAGCCATTCAGATGGATGAGATTAAATCTCCATCATGAAGGGCTAAGGCTTATTTGTAACTCCTATTTAAAGGAGGCTTTCATGAAGAGTTAAGGCAATTGGAAAAGAAACCTAAAAAAACCCCCCTTGTGGAAATTTCGGCCACCATGGAGAAGTCCATAGCCGCCCCCTCCCCTTTGGTGTGAAGCCAAGCCTTGCCTCCTCCATCCCCATTCGGTGCGACTCCGGCGTGGCTTCCTTCGGTGCGACTCCTTGGAAGAAGGTTGCAAACCATTCGGTGCGACGCCGGTGGATCCGTGGAGAGAGTGATTCTCCCACAGTTATCTCGTGTGAAAGTTTTCCGGTTGGGTAATCTCTTTCCCTTCCCTTATGTGATTTCTTCTCTTTAGTTGTGGTTGATTTCGCTCATCATTTTCTCCGGATCTTTAATTTAATCGCTGCAAGTTTTGAATCGAAATCGCCGTTGCAAGGTTTTTTATTTCCGGATCAGGTGGATCCTATTTGCTTGAGCGGATCTTGGCCTATAGCCTTGGTCTTGCTCTCAAAAAGGAGTGGCAACCTTTGTGTTTTCTTGGGGAATAATCCGACTCAAATTTCCGATCGTTGTTTTTGAGTCGACCATTCCTCCTTTGTTGTTTGTGCTGCATTTTGTGACGAGGAAATATTGTGGGCGATAGGTGCTGTGTAGGTGCGGTAGATCTACGACGTGTTGTGCGTAGGGAGAGCGTTAGCTTCGCGGAGATCTCCGTTTCCGGATAACCCTACATCACATCACAGACGTTGGCTCGCACGGCCACACGCCCCGTACTCTCAGGGCACATTCTCGGTGAACCGGTCGTTGTCACGTCAATTTAAGCCATAGACATTCCGGACTCACCACCGCCACTTTGACGGCCAAACCTATGAGCATTTCTCTTCTTGGCCTGGGTCACGACAATTTAAGCCATCGACCGCCAAAGACCCTAATCTATGCCAACGACAAGTGCCATGTGCCTTTAGGTCTCTTTAACCGAATGACATAGAACTGGTATGGTTCCATCTAACCCGTGCTCACATCGCAACGACAATTTAAGCCATTTGCGCGGGTCAAACTTCCACCGAGTCCCGTATCCATCACAATTCACATAACCCGGTTATGGTCAAGTTGGCACTCAGGCCACCAAGTTGGCAAGATCTCGTATCCGCCCAGTTTTCCGGGTGTACCTTTGGGTTAGTCCCCAAGGCTCCCTGCTGCAATCTACTGCGTAGAAAACCCGAAAAACAATCAATAGCACGGAGTCTTCTCCAGCATTTATGCAATACAACATCACCGATCCAAACCAACATGTCCGGGTAGGCTTCACACATCATGCATATGTCCTTTCTCGCTTACGGACTCTAAACAACGGGGACTTCACATATCTACCCGAAGGAACGCCTCCATCTCTCCGCAAACTCGCGAGAGCGGGCTTCCTATGCAAAGAAGGAGAGCTACTCATGCTCAAGAAGAGAATCATTACCCTAGCGTTCCTCATTGGCGCCATTGAAAAGTAAACGGATGAAAAGCACCGCACTAGCTCTGCCTCCGTGGATCCGGAGTCGGCTCGCGATTTGGAGCTTCGAAGCTCCTCCAATGGCGGGATCTAGATCCTTCTTCCTTCCTTGGCTCTCCTCTCTCTCTAAGCTTTTAGAAAGATGATAACTTAAGAAAAGTGAGGGTTTAAGTCCAATCCCGGGTATATACCTTCAGGAACAACCCTCAGCCGTTGGATCATCAAATAAAGAAATAAACGGCTTTGATTCGGGACTGAAATGCCCAATCTGGACTGAACATGGCCTGGCACACGCCCGTGTCCAGGGCCGTGTGCCTCATTCGCCGTCAAAATCGAATCGCCTAGAATGACACACGGGTATCGAACACGCCCGTGTTCGACCTGACACGCCAGTGTTCCACCTGACACGGCCGTGTGGCCGGCCGTGTACCCCCATCATTTTTCCCCGAAAATAACCCGAGCACTGCACGGGTTCTGTGACACGCCCGTGTCCTTACCCATGTTACCTCAACACGCCTGGGTTCCAGGACGTGTACACGGTCTCGACACTCGACACTTCGTCGAGCGAAGATCGTCGACCTGATGACACGACCTTGGACACGCCCGTGTCCTAGGCCGTGTGCCTTGTCTCAACACAATGTCGAGACCAAAGTGTCGATTTGCCGGGATGAGTGTCGACACGGGTTGACATGCCCTGCGACACGCCCGTGTCGCAGGCCGTGTGCCATGTCTCGACACTTCGTCGAACGCAAAGTGTCGACTTCACAGCTAAGTGTCGATACGGGTCGACACGCCCTGCGACACGCCCGTGTCATAGGACGTGTGCCCAGTCTCGACACAATATCGAGCTCGAAGTGTCGACTTCTCGGCTAAGTGTCGACACAGGCTTGACACGCCCTAGGACACGCCCGTGTCCCAGGCCGTGTGCCTGCTGCCAAAACACAAAACTGGCCCAAAACGTCCCCCTTCGCTCCTTTGAGTTTCGGGGCGTTACAACTCTCCCCCTCTTAAAAGAATTTCGTCCACGAAATTATATAAAGGAAAGACATGTACAAAACCAAAATTTGTACCTGAGCGGAACAACTCCGGATACTCGACAAGCATAGTCTGCTCTCGCTCCCAAGAGAGCTCCTCACGACCGCAATTGTCCCACCGGACCTTGACCATCCTGATCTCTTTATTGCGTAGCCGCTTGACCTCCGAGTCCTCAATCCGCACGAGCTTGACCTTTGTTGTCAACCCACTATCCACCGGCACTTGATCGACCGCGATCACTTGCGTAGGCTCTAGTACCGCCTTCCGAAGTACCGAAATATGGAATACATCGTGTAAACCACTAAGCTCCACCGAAAGCTTCAACCGATAGGCCGCTTCACCGACTCGCTCCAGAACTTCAAACGGCCCAAGGTACCCCGGGCTTAGCTTTTTCAATCGCCGCACCCGCGAGACACCCTTGAACGGCTTGATCTTTAAGTATACATAATCGCCCACAGCGAACTCCACGTTCCTGTGCTTGGCATTATCGTACTTTGCTTGCCGGTCCTGAGCGATAAGCAACCTATCCCAAATGGTTCTCACCAAAGAAGTAGCATCCTCCACTTCTGATCGCTTATACAACTTTGACTCACCCATTTCTAACCAAGACAATGACGTGCAACATTTTCTACCATATAGGGCCTCGAAAGGCGCCATCTGAATACTCGCTTGGTAGCTATTGTTGTACGCAAACTCCACCAAATAAAGGTGGTCTTCCCATTGCTTTCCGAAATCTAAGACACACATGCGGAGCATGTCTTCCATGGTTCTATTGACCCTCTCGGTCTGCCCATCCGTTTGCGGATGGAAGGCTATGCTGAATTTCAATTTTGTTCCCAACATTTCTTGCACTAGCCTCCAATCATTGGACGTGAACCGCCCATCTCGGTCACTCACGATGCTGTGGGGCACACCATGAAGCCGTACTATGTTATCCACATAAAGCTTTGCCAACTTCTCCACCGGATCATCCTTCCGATGCGGAATAAAATGCGACACCATCGTTAATCGATCAACAACCACCCAAATGGCGTCGTTCCCCTTTTGCGACCTTGGCAAACCGTGCACAAAGTCCATAGAGATGTCGTCAAATTTCCACTATGGAATAGGCAAGGACTTAAGAAATCCTCCCGACTTTTGGCACTCCGCCTTTACCAAGGCGCAAGTTGGGCACTTTGCTACGTATAGCGCCACATCCTTCTTCAAACTCGGCCACCAAAACAGTTTCTTCACATCACGGTACATCTTCGTGCTCCCCGGGTGAATCGTGTACTTGGTATGGTTTGCCTCGTACAACAACTCTACCCGCAAATTGCCCACACTTGGGGCGCAAAGACGACCATCTTTCCAAAGTAATCCGTCCTCCACGACGAATTGGGAATTTGACCCATCCAGAGCCCCTACCATGAACTGCTTCATATGAGCATCCATATCCAAAGCCTGCCGAATACGATCAGCCAGGTCATTTTGGACTTCAGTCCAATTAAGAACTGCTTCGGCACTTGATTGTCTATCCACACAAACAATCTCCAACTCCTCCAACTCCCGCACCAACCGCTCATCATGCACCGATAGCCAATTGGCTTGAGCTGGGGCTCAGCGACTCAACGCGTCCGCAACCGCATTACCCTTACCAGGCACGTAGTGGATCTTGAAGGTATAGTCCCCCAAGAACTCCATCCATCTACGCTGCCACATATTCAGATCTTTCTGATCAATGAGATACTTCAGGCTCTTGTGGTCGGTGTAGATATCAATCTTCACACCGTAGAAATAGTGTCTCCACAGCTTCAAGGCAAAAATCATGGCCGCTAACTCCAAGTCATGGACCGGATAGTTCCTTTCATGCACTTTTAGCTGTCTCGAGGCATAAGCTATTACAATTCCATGTTGCAGTAGCACGCAACCCAAACCGCTGCCCGAAGCATCGTTATAAATCTCATAGCCTTCGGTCCCACATGGCGAACTCAGCACAGGTGCCGTGGTCAACCGACACTTCAACTCCTCAAAAGCTCGCGCGCACTCCGGCATCCAAATGAACTTATGCTCCATCCTCGTCAAAGTAGTGAGAGGCAAAGCTATCCGCGAGAAGTTCTCTACGAAGCCCCTATAATAGCCGGCAAGCCCCAGAAAACTCCGGACATCCGCTACCGTAGCAAGCTCAGGCCACTCCCGTATCGCAATGATCTTCGGCAGATCCACAACAATCCCCTATCCACTCACTATATGCCCGAGGAACGCCACTGAGGATAGCCAAAACTCGCACTTTGAGAACTTGGCATACAATTGATTTCTCCTTAGCGTTTCCAATACCAAATGAAGATGCTTGAAGTGATCTTCCTCACTTTGCGAGTACACCGGAATATCATCGATGAAGACGATCACGAAATGGTCCAAGTACTCCCTGAACATCCTCTTCATCAAATCCATGAACACTGACGGCGCATTAGTCAGCCCAAACGGCATGACCGTAAACTCATAATTCCCGTATCTCGTACTAAACGCTGTCTTCGGGATATCACTCTCCCTTATTCGCAGCTGATAGTACCCAGCCTTGAGATCCAACTTCGAGTACACCGTCGACCCAACTAACTGATCAAAGAGATCATCAATCTGGGGGATCGGGTACTTGTTCTTTTCATTCAGCTTGTTGAGCTCCCGATAATCAATACATAGCCTCAAGCTTCCGTCCTTCTTCTTAACAAAGAGGACCGGTGCGCTCCAAGGCGAAGAACTCGGGCGCACATACCCTTGCTCCAATAACTCTTGCAGTTGAACTTTCAGCTCCGCCATTTCCTTAGGCACTAGCCGATAAGGAGATCGTGAAACAGGCTTTGCACCTGGCACTAGCTCGTTCGTGAAATCTATATCCCGTTGAGGCGGGGCTCCAGGAAGATCTGCGGGGAACACATCAGGGTATTCCGATACCACTAAAATACAATCCAACGCGGGTTTCGGCTTTGCAACCTCCACTAGTGTAAAGAACAGTTCTGCACCGGCACGAACCGCCTTCACCACCTGAAGTGCAGACATCAGCGTCTTGCTCGACCCCTTTAAACCCGTAAAAGTAGTTTCACGACTTGCTCCCAGCTTGACTTCCTTGCTACCACAATTTATATGGGACTGTTGCTCCGAGAGCCAGTCCATGCCAAATATGACGTCGAACTCCACCAACAGAAGTAGCGACGCCCACAAGTCGAACTCCTGATCCCCAATACGAATCTTAACATCGCAGATCCTATCCGCTCGCATCGAACACCCATTGGGCAACAACACATCCAACTTATCCTTCGCCATCGAAGAAGGTACTCCGATGCGTGATATAAATCCTTCGGACAAGAAGGAGTGTGAAGCTCCTGTATCGAAGAGTGCTCGTGCCGGATTTTCACAAATCAATACAAATCCTAAACAAGCAGTGGTAAGGTAACACGTGCATAAGAAGTATTTAAAGAAATTGACTTGCTATAAATTAAACCTTACCTGTCACCACATCAGCCTGTTTGATGGCCTCCTGTTGGCCAAGATTGTAAACCCTTGGTTGGGCCGGAGCATAATGGGATGCGGTCGACTCCACCGCCTTTCCCTTCTCTTCATATGTAGCTCCCGGCCTTCTCTCGGACTTAGGACGTCCGCTCCAACAGTCACGGGCAAAATGCCCCATCTTTCCACAATTAAAACACGCGCCAGGGGTCCGACTCGTAGTCGCCCCAGAAGCACCAGAAGGAGCTGGCCCCGAAGTCCTATGCTTCTTGAAGGACCTCCGATAGCCGGACTTTAAAGTAGTCGGCACTTTAAATTCAGATTTCCTATCACCCAAGATTTTCTTTGCTTGTACATTCTTCATGTCCTTCTCCAAGGACCGGGCAGTATTGACCAAGGTTAAGAAACCCTGCGTCATCGGCCCCGAAAGTAGTAATCTCAACTCATCTCTCAAGCCTTCATAGAAGCGATTAGTCTTGCGCTCCTCATCCACAATGGTGGAGCTAGAATATCGACTCAAACGAGTGAACTCATGGAGATATTCATCCACGCTCTTCTCACCCTGAACCAACTTCAGAAATTCGTTCTCCATCGAAATCCTCTGAGTAGAAGGGAGGTATCTTGCTTAGAACAATCTCGAGAACTCTTCCATCGGAACGTCTATCAGTTGTCTACCTCTCAAATGATGCAGCTCCAAACCTTCCCACCACATCCTTGCTTCACCGTCCAAAAGGAACGTAGCGATGGTGGTCATTTGCCACTCCTCCATCTCCGTTGCTGTCATGACTCTCTTCACCCTGGAGAGCCAGTCTTCAGCCTGAGATGGGGTTCCCAACCCCGAGAATAACGGAGGGTTAAAGCTCATTACATGCTTAAGCTGCCTCTCAGTCGCCCTCCTTGGCGCTACCGGTTCCACAACCACTTGCTCCACTCTCCTCGGCTCAGCCTCTTGAAGAGGTTCTTGCTCCATCGCAGGAGCGGGCTGCTGCGTCTGCCTTGCAGGCTGCGCATTTATCACGGCCAACACCGCTTCAGCCACCAATCGTATGTTCTCAGCCGATAGAGGTGTTGCAGGAGCAACATCCGGTGAACTACTAGCCTCAGAAACGCGGCGTTCTGACGGCCCAACACCACTTATGGTCACCTATAGTGGTACAAAACACCGTTAAGCGACCAAATAAAATTGCAAACAGAAATTATAGGAACACGCAGGTTCCTCAAACAGGAGTATTTTCATTCCTAAGTGGAGATTCATGGGTTCTTTTACCATTATAACGATGACGCACACAATGTTTTCACCACCCCTTAAAAAGAATTCGCCCACGAATTCAGTTTAAGCCCGACCAAAACCAGTAATCTGATACCAAATTGTAACACCCCCTATCCATCGCATAGCATATAGCAGTAGGTCCGGCCAGGGCCCGACGTCATATACTACGGACAGACCGGGTGGTTACTTATGGAAACCATCCAACCAATCAACGTCCTACACAGAGCATTCTAGCGGAAGTAGTTTATAAAAGTTGCATTAAAGAACCCAGCACTAAAGCATTATAGAACCACGTCAGGCTCTTGTGGTCGGTGTAGATATCAATCTTCACACCGTACAAATAGTGTCTCCACAGCTTCAAGGCAAAAATCACGGCCGCTAACTCCAAGTCATGGACCAGATAGTTCCTTTCATGCACTTTTAGCTGTCTCGAGCCATAAGCTATTACACTTCCATGTTGCAGTAGCACGCAACCCAAACCGCTGCCCGAAGCTTCGCTATAAACCTCATAGCCTTCGGTCCCACATGGCTAACTCAGCACAGGCGCCGTGGTCAACCGACACTTCAACTCCTCAAAAGCTCGCGCGCACTCCGGCGTCCAAACGAACTTATGCTCCTTCCTCGTCAAAGTAGTGAGAGGCAAAGCTATCCGCTAGAAGTTCTCTACGAAGCGCCTATAATAGCCGGCAAGCCCCAGAAAACTCCGGACTTCTGCTACCGTAACAAGCTCAGGCCACTCCCGTATCGCAACGATCTTCGCCGGATCCACAGCAATACCCTCTCCACTCACTATATGCCCGAGGAACGCCACTGAGGATAGCCAAAACTCGCACTTCGAGAACTTGGCATACAACTGATTTCTCCTTAGTGTTTCCAACACCAAATGAAGATGCTTGAAGTGATCTTCCTCACTTTGCGAGTACACCAAAATATCGTCGATGAAGACGATCACGAAATGGTCCAAGTACTCCCTAAAAGTCATGTTCATCAAATCCATGAACACTGACGGCGCATTAGTCAGCCCAAACGGTATGACCGTAAACTCATAATGCCCGTATCTCGTACTAAACACTGTCTTTGGGATATCACTCTCCCTTATTCGCAGCTGATAGTACCCAGCCTTGCGATCCAACTTCGAGTACACCGTCGACCCGACCAACTGATCAAAAAGATCATCAATCCGGGTTATCGGGTACTTGTTCTTCTCCGTCAGCTTGTTTAGCTCCCGATAATCAATACATAGTCTCAAGCTTCCGTCCTTCTTCTTAATAAAGAGGACCGGTGCGCTCCAAGGCGAAGAACTCGGGCGCACATACCCTTGCTCCAACAACTCCTACAGTTGAACTTTCAGCTCCGCCATTTCCTTAGGCGCTAGCCGATAAGGAGATCGTGACACAGGCTTTGCACCTGTCACTAGCTAAATCGTAAAATCTATCTCCCGTTGAGGCGGGGCTCCAGGAAGATCTACGGGGAACACATCAGGGTAGTCCGATACCACTGAAATACAATCCAACGCGGGCTTCGGGTTTGCCACCTCCACGAGTGTAAAGAACAGTTCTGCACCGGCACGAACCGCCTTCACCACCTGAAGAGCAGACATCAACGTCTTGCTCGACCCCTTTAAGCCCGTAAAAGTCATCTTACGACTTGCTCCCAGCTTGACTTCCTTGCTACCGCAATCTATTTGGGCCTGCTGCTCCGAGAGCCAGTCCATGCCAAATATGACGTCAAACTCCACCAACGGAAATAAAGACACCCGCAAGTCGAACTCCTGATCCCCAATACGAATCTTAACATCGCAGATCCTATCCGCTCGCATCGAACACCCATTGGGCAACAACACATCCAACTTATCCTTCGACATCGAAGAAGGGACTCCGATGCGTTATATAAATCCTTTGGACAAGAAGGAGTGTGAAGCTCCCGTATCGAAGAGTGCTCGTGCCGGATTTTCACAAATCAATACAAATCCTAAACAAGCAGGGGTAAGGTAACATGTGCATAACAAGTATTTAAAAAATTGACTTGCTATAAATTAAATCATACCTGTCACCACATCAGCCTGTTTGATGGCCTCCTGTTGGCCAAGATTATACACCCTTGGTTGGGCCGGAGCATAATGGGATGCGGTCGACTCCACCGCTTTTCCCTTCTCTTCATATGTAGCTCCCGGCCTTCTCTCGGACTTAGGACGTCCGCTCTAACAGTCACGGGCAAAATGCCCCGTCTTTCCACAAGTAAAACATGCGCCCGGGGTCCGACCCGTAGTCGCCCCAGAAGCACCAGAAGGAGCCGGACCCGAAGTCCTATGCTTCTTGAAAGACCTCCGATAGCCAGTCTTTGAAGTAGTCGGCACTTTAAATTCAGATTTTCTATCACCCAAGACTTTCTTTGCTTGCACATTCTTCATGTCCTTCTCCAAGGACCGGGCAGTATTGACCAAGGTTAAGAAACCCTGCGTCATCGGCCCCGAGAGTAGTAATCTCAACTCATCTCTCAAGCCTTCATAGAAGCGATTAGTCTTGCGCTCCTCATCCACAATGGTGGAGCTAGCATAACGAATCAGACGAGTGAACTCATTGAGATATTCATCCACGCTCTTCTCACCCTGAACTAACTTCAGAAACTCATTCTCCAACGCTATCTTCTGCGTCGAAGGGAGATATCTAGCCAAGAACAATCTCGAGAACTCTTCCATCGAGACATCACCAAGTTGCCTACCAGCAGTAAGTGCAGCTCCAATCCTTCCCACCACATTCTTGCTTCGCCGTCCAGAAGGAACGTAGCGATGGTGGTCATTTGCCACTCCTCCGTCTCCATTGCTGTCATGACTCTCTTCACCCTGGAGAGCCAGTCTTCAGCCTGAGATGGGGTTCCCAACCCCGAGAATACTGGAGGGTTAAAGCTCATTACATGTTTAAGCTGCCTCTCGGTTACCCTCCTTGGCACCACCAGTTCCACAACCACTTGCTCCACTCTCCTCGGCTCAGCCTCTTGAAGAGGTTCCTGCTCCATCGCAGGAGCGGGCTGCTGCGTTTGCCTTGCAGGCTGCGCATTTATCATGTCCAACATAGGTTCGGCCACCAAGCGTATGTTCTCAGCCGATAGAGGTGTTGCAGGAGCGACATCTGGTGTACTTCTAGCCTCAGAAACTCGGCGTTCTGACGGCCCAACACCACTTCTGGTCACCTATAGTGGTACAAAACACCGTTAAGTGGCCAAATAAATTGCAAACAGTAATTATAGGAACACGTAGGTTCCTCAAACACATGTATTTTCATTCCTAAGTGGACATTCATGGGTTCTTTTACTGTTATAACGATGACGCACACAATGTGCTCACCACCCCTTAAAAAGAATTCGCCCACGAATTCATCTTAAGCCCGACCAAAACCAGTAGTCTGATACCAAATTGTAACACCCCCTATCCGTCACATAGCATGTAGCAGTAGGTCCGGCCGGGGCCCGACGCCATATACCACAGACAGACCGGGTGGTTACTCATGGAAACCATCCAACCAATCAACGTCCTACACAGAGCATTCTAGCGGAAGCAGTTTACAAACATTGCATTACAGAACCCAGCACTAAAGCATGAATGTCCACTAACCCAAAATAGAATGTTACAAGATACACCCGAATAAGCCTTAAGGCCTTACAAGAATTGTTCACTTAATGTTACATGTTTTACAAACCACGGCACGCAGGCCGGTCACACATGAATAAAGCAGTAAACACTTCCAAAATAGGCCTTCGAGGGCCGGCTTCGCACTTGGGTTTCATCCCACTATTGACTGCTTGGTCCAGCAGCACCTGCAAACAACAAACCACCGCACGGTGGCAAAACAAGACAACGGTCAGCAATGTTGACCAAATTATAACGATCCCGCCCCCAACTCGGGGCGGCGATGCTCCTTCCCTGCAATTCATTAGCATAAGCGAGCAATGTATATATATATATAACCATTTCATCACAGACGTTGGCTCGCACGACCACACGCCCCGTGCTCTCAGGGCACATTCTCGATGAACCGGTTGTTGTCACGTCAATTTAAGCCATAGACATTCCGGACTCACCACCGCCACTTTGACGGCCAAACCTATGAGCATTTGTCTTCTTGGCCTGGGTCACGAAAATTTAAGCCAACGACCGCCAAAGACCCTAATCTATGCCAACGGCAAGTGCCACGTGCCTTTAGGTCTCTTTAACCGAACGACATAGAACGGGTACGGTTCCATCTAACCCGTGCTCACATCGCAACGACAATTTAAGCCATTTGTGCGGGTCAAACTTCCACCGAGTCCCATATCCATCATAATTCACATAACGCGGTTATGTTCAAGTTGGCACTCAGGCCACCAAGTTGGCAAGATCTCGTATCCGCCCAGTTTTCTGGGTGCACCTTTGGGTTAATCCCCAAGGCTCCCTGCTGCAATCTACTGTGTAGAAAACCCAAAAAACAATCAATAGCACGGAGTATTCTCCGGCATTTATGCAATACAACATCACCGATCCGGACCAACATGTCCGGGTAGGCTTCACACATCATGCCTATGTCCGTTCTCGCTTACGGACTCTAAACAACGGGGACTTCACATATCTACCCGAAGGAATGCCTCAATCTCTCCGCAAACTCGCGAGAGCGGGCTTCCTATGCAAAGAAGGAGAGCTACTCATGCTCAAGCAGAGAATCGTTACCCTAGCGTTCTTCTTTGGCGTCATTGAAAAGTAAACAGATGAAAAGCACCGCACTAGCTTTGCCTCCATGGATCCGGAGTCGGCTCGCGATTTGGAGATTCGAAGCTCCTCCAATGGCGGGATCTAGCTCCTTCTTCCTTCCTTGGCTCTCCTCTCTCTATAAGCCTTTAGAAAATGATAACTTAAGAAAAGTGAGGGTTTCTAAGTCCAATCCTTGGTATATCCTGTAACGCCCCAAAACTCAAAGGAGCAAAGGGGGACGTTTTGGGCCAGTTTGGGTTCTGGCTGCAGGCACACGGCCTGGGACACGGGCATGTCCCAGGGCGTATCAAGCCTGTGTCGACACTAAGACGGGAAGTCGATACTTTTGTCTCGACATTGTGTCGAGACTAGGCACACGGCCTGCGACACGGGCGTGTCGCAGGGCATGTCGACCCATGTCGACACTTAGCCGCGAAGTCGACACTCTGCTTCGACGAAGTGTCGAGACATAGCACACGGCCTGCGACACGGGCGTGTCAACCCGTGTTGACACTCGTCCCGGGGAGTCGACACTTCGGTCTCGACATTGTGTCGAGACAGGGCACAAGGCCTAGGACACGGGCGTGTCCAAGGCCGTGTCAACAGGTCGACGATCTTCGCTCGATGAAGTGTCGAGTGTCGAGTCAAGGCACGCGGCCTAGGACACGGGCGTGTCCAAGGCCGTGTCAACAATACACGGCCTGGGGTCCAGGCATGTTGAGGTGACACGGATAAGGACACGGGCGTGTCCTAGAACCCGTGTAGTGCTCAGGTTGTTTTCGGGGAAAAATGATGGGGTACACGGCCGGCCACACGGCCGTGTGAGGTGGAACACGGGCATGTCAGCTTGAACACGGGCATGTTCGATACCCGTGTGAGGTTCCAGGCGAGAAGATTTTGACGGCGAATGAGGCACACGGCCCTGGACACGGGCGTGTGCCAGGTCGTGTTTGGTCCAGATTGGGCATTTCAGTCCCGAATCAAAGCCGTTCGTTTCCTTATTTTGAGATCCAACGGCTGTGGGTTGTTCCTGAAGGGATATACCCGGGATTGGACATAGAAACCCTCACTTTTCATAACTTGTTATCTTTCTAAAAGCTTAGAGAGAGGGGAGAGCCAAGGAAGGAAGAAGGAGCTAGATCCGGCCATTGGAGGAGCTTCGGAGCTCCAAATCGCAAGCTGACTCCGGATCCACAGAGGCAAAGATAGTGCGGTGCTTTTCATCCGATTACTTTTCAATGGCGCCAAAGAGGAACGCTAGTGTAACGATCCTCATCTTGAGCATGAGTAGCTCTCTTTCTTTGCATAGGAAGCCCGCTCTCGCGAGTTTGCGGAGAGTTGGAGGCATTCCTTCAGGTAGATATGTGAAGTCCCCGTTGTTTAGAGTCCGTAAGTGAGAACGTACATAGGCATGATGTGTGAAGCCTACCCAGACATGGTGGTCTGGATCGGTGATGTTGCATTGCATAAATACCGGAGAAGACTCCGCGCGATTGATTGTTTTTCGGGTTTTCTACGTGGTAGATTGCAACAGGGAGCCTTGGGGATTAACCCAAAGGTGCACTCGGAAAATTGGGCGGATGCGTGATCTTGCAAACTTGTGGGCCTAGGTGCGAATTAGTACATAACGGGGTTATGTAACATCGTACGTTCGATTCACGAGATTCGGGGAAACTCAACTCATGCCGATGATATTTAAGTGTCATGGCAAGTGAGCAACGAATTGAGTGGGAACCGTTCCTGTGTTATGCCGATGGCATCGAGGTCGGGTCTTTCTGTAGATGACATTAAAGTGTCGTGACATAGGCTGTTGATGACACTAAATTGTCGTAACGTTTGCCTAAAAGACCGTTTTTGCTCACGAGTTAATGTCGTCCTGGAGATTGTGGTGAGTTAGCGGCTTAGACTGCGATCACCGAGAATGTGCCCTGAGAGCACGGGGCGTGTGGCCGTGCGAGCCAACGTCTGTGATGAAATGGCTATATAAATATTGCTCGCTTATGCTAATGAAATGCAGGGAAGGAGCATCGCCGCACCGAGTTGGGGGCGGGATCGTTATAATTTGGTCTGCATTGCTGACCGTTGCCTTGTTTTGCCACTGTGCGGTGGTTTGTTGCATGCAGGTGCAGCTGGACCAAGCGGTCAGTAGCGGGCTAAAGCCCGAATGCGAAGCCGGCCCTCGAAGGCCTAATTGGAAGTGTTTACTGCTTTATTCATGTGTGACCGGCCTGCGTGCCGTGGTTTGTAAAACATGTAATTTGAAGTGAAACATTTTGTAAGGCCTTAAGGCTTATTTTGGGTATTTTGTATAACATTCCTATTTTGTATTAGTGGACATTCATGCTTTGATGCTGGGTTCTTTGTTATAACTTTTATAAACTGCTTCCGCTAGAATGCTCTGTGTAGGACGTTGAGATTGGTTAGATGGTTTCCATAAGTAACCACCCGGTCTTGTCTGTAGTATATGGCGTCGGGCCCCGACCGGACCTACTGCTATATGCTATGCGACGGATAGGGGTGTTAAAATTTGGTATCAGACTACTGGTTTTGGTCGGGCTTAAACTGAATTCGTGGGAGAATTCTTTTTAAGGGGTGGTGAGCACATTGTGTGCGTCATCGTTATAATGGTAAAAGAACCCATGAATGTCCACTTAGAAATGAAAATACTCGTGTTTGGGGAACCTGCGTGTCCCTATAATTGCTGTTCGCAATTTTATTTGGTTGCTTAACGGTGTTTTGCACCACTATAGGTGACTAGAAGTGGTGTTGTGCCGTCAGAATGCCGAGTTTCTAAGGCTAGTAGTGCACCGGATGTTGCTCCTACAACACCTCTGTCGGCTGAGAACTTACGATTGGTGGCTGAAGCTGTGTTGGCCGTGATAAATGCGCAGCCTGTAAGGCAAACGCAGCAGCCCGATCCTGCGATGGAGCAAGAACCTCTTCAAGAGGCTGAGCCGAGGAGAGTGGAGCAAGTGGTTGTGGAACCGGTAGTGCCAAGGAGGGAAACTGAGAGGAAGCTTAAGCATGTAATGAGCTTTAACCCTCCGTTATTCTCGGGGTTGGGAACCCCATCTCAGGCTGAAGACTGGCTCTCCAGGGTGAAGAGAGTCATGACAGCAACGGAGACGGAGGAGTGGCAAATGACCACCATCGCTACGTTCCTTCTGGACGGTGAAGCGAGAATGTGGTGGGAAGGATTGGAGCTGCACTTACTGAGAGGTAGGCAACTTGGTGATGTCTCGATGGAAGAGTTCTCGAGATTGTTCTTGGCTAGATACCTCCCTTCGACGCAGAAGATAGCGTTGGAGAATGAGTTTCTGAAGTTGGTTCAGGGTGAGAGGAGCGTGGATGAATATCTCCATGAGTTCACTCGTTTGAGTCGATATTCTAGCTCCACCATCGTGGATGAGGAATGCAAGACGAATCGATTCTACGAAGGCTTGAGAGATGAGTTGAGATTGCTACTCTCGGGGCCGATGACTCAGGGTTTCTTAACCTTGGTCAATACTGCCCGATCCTTAGAGAAGGACATGAAGAATGTGCAGGCAAAGAAAAGCTTCGGCGAGAAGAGGTCGGAGTCCAGAGGGCCGAACACCTCAAAATCTGTGTTCCGAAAGTGGAACAAGAAAGCTAAGACTTCGGGTCTAGCCCTCTCTGCTGGTGCTTCTGGGGCGACTACGGGTCGGACCCCGGGCGCATGTTACAACTGTGGGAAGTTGGGGCATTATGCCCGTGAGTGCCGGAGCGGATGTCTCATGTCCGAAAGGAGGCCGGGAGCTACGTATGAAGAGAAGGGAAAGGCGGTGGAGTCGACTGCATCCCACTATGCTCCGGCCCAACCAAGGGTGTATAATCTTGGCCAACAGGAGGCCATCAAACAAGCTGATGTGGTGACAAGTACGGTTTAATTTATAGCAAGTCAATTTCTTTGAATACTTGTTATGCACATGTTACCTTACCACTGCTTGTTTAGGATTTGTATTGATTTGTGAAAATCCGGCACGAGCACTCTTTGATACGGGAGCTTCACACTCCTTCTTGTCCGAAAGATTTATATCATGCATCGGAGTCCCTTCTTCAATGGCGAAGGATAAGTTAGAAGTGTTGTTGCCCAATGGGTGTTCGATGCGAGCGGATAGGATCTGCGATGTTAAGATTCGTATTGGGGAGCAGGAGTTTGACCTGCGGGCGTCTTTACTTCCGTTGGTGGAGTTCGACGTCATATTTGGCATGGACTGGCTCTCAGAGCAGCAGGCCCATATAGAGTGCGGTAGCAAGGAAGTCAAGCTAGGAGCAAGTCATGAGACGACTTTTACGGGCTTAAGGGGGTCGAGCAAGACGTTGATGTCTGCTCTTCAGGTGGTGAAGGCGGTTCGTGCCGGAGCAGAACTGTTCTGTACACTTGTGGAGGTTGCAAAGCCGAAGCCCGCATTGGATTGTATTTCAGTGGTATCGGAATACCCTGATGTGTTCCCCGCAGATCTTCCTGGAGCCCCGCCTCAGTAGGAGATAGATTTTACGATTGAGCTAGTTCTAGGTGCAAAGCCTGTGTCACGATCTCCGTATCGGCTAGCGCCTAAGGAAATGGCGGAGCTGAAAGTTCAACTGCAAGAGTTGTTGGAGCAAGGGTATGTACGCCCAAGTTCTTCGCCTTGGACGCACCGGTCCTCTTTGTTAAGAAGAAGGACGACAACTTGAGGCTATGTATTTATTATCGGGAGCTCAACAAGTTGACTGAGAAGAACAAGTACCCGATCCCCCGGATTGATGATCTTTTTGATCAGTTAGTAGGGTCGACGGTGTACTCGAAGTTGGATCTCAAGGCTGGGTACTATCAGCTGCGAATAAGGGAGAGTGATATCCCGAAGACAACGTTTAGTACGAGATACAGGCATTATGAGTTTACGGTCATGTCGTTTGGGCTGACAAATGCGCCGTCAGTGTTCATGGATTTGATGAACAGGACTTTCAGGGAGTACTTGGACCATTTCGTGATCATCTTCATCGATGATATTTTGGTGTACTCGCAAAGTGAGGAAGATCACTTCAAGCATCTTCATTTGGTGTTGGAGACGCTAAGGAGAAATCAGTTGTATGCCAAGTTCTCGAAGTGCGAGTTTTGGCTATCCTCAGTGGCGTTCCTCGGGCATATAGTGAGTGGAGAGGGTATTGCTGTGGATCCGGCGAAGATCGTTGCGATACGGGAGTGGCCTGAGCTTGTTACGGTAGCGGAAGTCCGGAGTTTTCTGGGGCTTGCCGGCTATTATAGGCGCTTCGTAGAGAACTTCTCGCGGATAGCTTTGCCTCTCACTACTTTGACGATGAAGGAGCATATGTTCGTTTGGACGCCAGAGTGCGCGCGTGCTTTTGAGGAGCTGAAGTGTCGGTTGACCACGACGCCTGTGCTGAGTTCGCCATGTGGGACCGAAGGCTACGAGATTTATAGTGATGCTTCGGGCAGCGGTTTGGGTTGCATGCCACTGCAACACGGAAGTGTAATAGCTTATGGCTCGAGACAGCTAAAAGTGCATGAGAGGAATTATCCGGTCCATGACTTGGAGTTAGCGGCCGTGATTTTTGCCTTGAAGCTGTGGAGACACTATTTGTACGGTGTGAAGATTGATATCTACACCGATCACAAGAGCCTGAAGTATCTTATTGATCAGAAGGATCTGAATATGCGGCATCGTAGATGGATGGAGTTCCTGGGGGACTATACATTCAAGATCCACTACGTGCCTGGCAAAGGCAATGTGGTTGCAGACGCGCTGAGTCGACGAGCCCCAGCTCAAGCCAATGGCTATCGGTGCATGATGAGCAGTTGGTGCGAGAGTTGGAGGCATTGGAGATTGTTTGTGTGGATAGACAATCAGGAACTGAAGCAGTTCTGAATTGCACTGAAGTCCAATATGACCTGGTTGATCGTATTCGGCAGGCTTTGGATATGGATGCTCATATGAATCAGTTCATGGTAGAGGCTCTGGATGGGTCAAATTCCCAATTCGTCGTGGAGGATGGATTACTTTGGAAAGACGGTCGTCTGTGCGTCCCAAATGTGGGTAATTTACGGGTGGAGTTGTTATACGAGGCACACCATACCAAGTACTCGATTCACCCGGGGAGAACGAAGATGTACCGTGATGTGAAAAAACTGTTTTGGTGGCCATGTTTGAAGAAGGATGTGGCGCTATACGTTGCAAAGTGCCAAACTTGAGCCTTGGTAAAGGCGGAGTGCCAAAAGCCGGGAGGATTTCTTAAGTCCTTGCCTATTCCGGAGTGGAAATTTGACGACATCTCTATGGACTTTGTGCACGGTTTGCCAAGGTCGCAAAAGGGGAACGACGCCATTTGGGTGGTTGTTGATCGTTTAACGAAGGTGTCGCATTTTATTCCGCATAGGAAGGATGATCCGGTGGAGAAGTTGACAAAGCTTTATGTGGATAACATATTACGGCTTCATGGTGTGCCCCGCAGCATCGTGAGTGACCGGGATGGGCGGTTTACGTCCAATGATTGGAGGCTAGTGCAGCAAATGTTGGGAACAAAGCTGAAATTCAGCACAACCTTCCATCCGCAAACGGATGGGCAGACCGAGAGGGTCAATAGAACCATGGAAGACATGCTTCACATGTGTGTCTTGGATTTTGGAAAGCAATGGGAAGACCACCTTTATTTGGTGGAGTTCGCATACAACTACAGCTACCAAGCGAGTATTCAAATGGCGCCCTTCGAGGCCCTATATGGTAGAAAATGTCGCATGTCGTTGTCTTGGTTAGAAACGGGTGAGTCAAAGTTGTATAAGCGATCGGAAGTGGAGGATGCTACGTCTTTGGTGAGAACCATACGGGAGAGGTTGCTTATCGCTCAGGACCGGCAAGCAAAGTACTATAATGCCAAGCACAGGAACGTGGAGTTCGCTGTGGGCGATTATGTATACTTAAAGATCAAGCCGTTCAAAGGTGTCTCGCGGGTGCTGCGATTGAAAAGGCTAAGCCCGAGGTACCTTGGACCGTTCGAGGTTTAGGAGCGAGTTGGTGAAGCGGCCTATCGGTTGAAGCTTTCAGTGGATCTTGGTGGTTTATACGATGTATTCCACATTTCGGTACTTCGGAAGGCGGTGCAAGAGCCTAAGCAAGTGATCGTGGTTGATCAAGTGCCGGTGGATAGTGGGCTAACGACAAAGGTCAAGCCCGTGCGGATTGAGGACTCGGAGGTCAAGCGGCTACACAATAAAGAGAACAGGATGGTCAAGGTCCGGTGGGACAATTGCGGTCGTGAGGAGCTCTCTTGTGAGCGAGAGCAGACTATGCTTGATGAGTATCCGGAGTTGTTCCACTCAGGTACAAATTTTGGTTTTGTACATGTCTTTCCTTTATGTAATTTCGTGGACGAAATTCTTTTAAGAGGGGTAGAGTTGTAACGCCCTGAAACTTAAAGGAGCAAAGGGGGACGTTTTGGGCCAGTTTGGGTTCTGGCTGCAGTCACACGGCCTGGGATACGGGCATGTCCCAGGGCATGTCAAGCCTGTGTCGAAACTAAGGAGGGAAGTCGACACTTTGGTCTCGACATTGTGTCGAGACTGGGCATACAGCCTGCGACACGGGCGTGTCGCAGGGCGTGTCGACCCGTGTCGACACTTAGCCGCGAAGTCGACACTCTG
The DNA here is from genome assembly GCA_039583875.1 of Platanthera guangdongensis. NCBI lineage: Eukaryota > Viridiplantae > Streptophyta > Magnoliopsida > Asparagales > Orchidaceae > Platanthera > Platanthera guangdongensis. The sequence continues at coordinate 93,786,546 of CM077156.1, read as the reverse complement.
CTTCGACTAAGTGTCGAGACATGGCACACGGCCTGTGGCACGGGCGGGTCAACCCATGTCGACACTCGTCCCGGGAGTCGACACTTCGGTCTCGACATTGTGTCGAGACAGGGCACACGGCCTAGGACACGGGCGTGTCCAAGGCCGTGTCAACAGGTCGACGATCTTCGCTCGACGAAGTGTCGAGTGTCGAGTCAAGGCACGCGGCCTAGGACACGGGCGTGTCCAAGGCCGTGTCAACAGTACACGGCCTGGGGTCCAGGCGTGTTGAGGTGACACGGATAAGGACACGGGCGTGTCCTAGAACCCGTGCAGTGCTCCGGTTGTTTTCGGGGAAAAATGATGGGGGTACACGGCCGGCCACACGGCCGTGTGAGGTGGAACACGGGCGTGTCAGCTTGAACACGGGCGTGTTCGATACCTGTGTGAGGTTCCAGGCGAGCCGATTTTGACGGCGAATGAGGCACACGGCCCTGGACACGGGCGTCTGCCAGGCCGTGTTCGGTCCAGATTGGGCATTTCAGTCCCGAATCAAAGCCGTTCGTTTCTTTATTTTGAGATTCAACGGCTGGGGGTTATTCCTGAAGGGATATACCCGGGATTGGACATAGAAACCCTCACTTTTCATAACTTGTTATCTTTCTAAAAGCTTAGATAGAGGGGAGAGCCAAGGAAGGAAGAAGGAGCTAGATCCGGCCATTGGAGGAGCTTTGGAGCTCCAAATCGCGAGCCGACTCCGGATCCACGGAGGCAAAGCTAGTGCGGTGCTTTTCATCCGATTACTTTTCAATGGCGCCAAAGAGGAACGCTAGGGTAACGATCCTCATCTTGAGCATGAGTAGCTCTCTTTCTTTGCATAGGAAGCCCGCTCTTGCGAGTTTGCGGAGAGTTGGAGGCGTTCCTTCGGGTAGATATGTGAAGTCCCCGTTGTTTAGAATCCGTAAGCGAGAACGGACATATGCATGATGTGTGAAGCCTACCCGGACATGGTGGTCTGGATCGGTGATGTTGCATTGCATAAATGCCGGAGAAGACTCTGCGCGATTGATTGTTTTTCGGGTTTTCTACGTGGTAGATTGCAACAGGGAGCCTTGGGGATTAACCCAAAGGTGCACCCGGAAAATTGGGCGGATGCGTGATCTTGCCAACTTGTGGGCCTAGGTGCCAATTAGTACATAACTGGATTATGTAACATCGTACGTTCGATTCACGAGATTCGGGGAAACTCAACTCGTGCCGATGATATTTAAGTGTCGTGGCAAGTGAGCAACGGGTTGAGTGGGAACCGTTCCTATGTTATGTCGATGGCATAGAGGTCGGGTCTTTCTGTCGATGACATTAAAGTGTCGTGACATAGGCTGTTGATGACATTAAAGTGTCGTAACGTTTGCCTAAAAGACCGTTTTTGCTCACGAGTTAATGCCGTCGTGGAGATGGTGGTGAGTTAGCGGCTTAGACTGCGATCACCGAGAATGTGCCCTGAGAGCACGGGGCGTGTGGCCATGCGGGCCAACGTCTGTGATGAAATGGCTATATAAATATTGCTCGCTTATGCTATTGAAATGCAGGGAAGGAGCATCGCCGCCCCGAGTTGGGGGCGGGATCGTTATAATTTGGTCAGCATTGCTGACCGTTGCCTTGTTTTGCCACTGTGCGGTGGTTTGTTGCGTGCATGTGCAGCTGGACCAAGCGGTCAGTAGCGGGCTAAAGCCCGAATGCGAAGCCGGCCCTCGAAGGTCTAATTGGAAGTGTTTACTGCTTTATTCATGTGTGACCGGCCTGCGTGCCGTGGTTTGTAAAACATGTAATTTGAAGTGAATCATTTTGTAAGGCCTTAAGGCTTATTTTGGGTATTTTGTATAACATTCCTATTTTGTATTAGTGGACATTCATGCTTTGATGCTGGGTTCTTTGTTACAACTTTTATAAACTGCTTCCGCTAGAATGCTCTGTGTAGGACGTTGAGATTGGTTGGATGGTTTCCATAAGTAACCACCCGGTCTGTCTGTAGTATATGGCGTCGGGCCACGATCGGACCTACTGCTATATGCTATGTGACACATAGGGGGTGTTACATATCCCTTCAGGAACAACCCCCAGCCGTTGGATCATCAAATAAAGAAATGAACGGCTGTGATTCGGGACTGAAATGCCCAATCTGGACCGAACACGGCCTGGCACACGCCCATGTCCAGGGCCGTGTGTCTCATTCGCCGTCAAAATTGAATCGCCTGGAATGACACACGGGTATCAAACACGCCCGTGTTCGACCAGACACGCCCGTGTTCCACCTGACACGGCCGTGTGGCAGGCCGTGTACCCCCATCATTTTTCCCCGAAAACAACCCGAGCACTGCACGGGTTCTGTGACACGCACGTGTCCTTACCCGTGTTACCTAAACACGCCTGGGCTCCAGGCTGTGTACATGGTCTCGACACTCGACACTTCGTCGAGCGAAGATCGTCGACCTGATGACACGACCTTGGACACGCCCGTGTCCTAGGCCGTGTGCCTTGTCTCGACACAATGTCGAGACCAAAGTGTCGACTTGCCACGACGAGTGTCGATACGGGTTGACATGCCCTGCGACACGCCCGTGTCGCAGGCCGTGTGCCATGTCTCGACACTTCGTCGAACGCAGAGTGTCGACTTCACGGCTAAGTGTCGACATGGGTCGACACGCCCTGCGAAAAGCCCGTGTCGCAGGCCGTGTGCCTAGTCTCGACACAATGTCGAGCCCGAAGTGTCGACTTCTCGGCTAAGTGTCGACACAGGCTTGACACGCCATGGGACACGCCCATGTCCCAGGCCGTGTGCCTGCTGCCAGAACCCAAAACTGGCCCAAAACATCCCTCGTTGCTCCTTTGAGTTTCGGGGCGTTACACTACCACAGGAATGAAACAATGAATACACTGAAAGTACATGGCCTTATGGCCTTACAAGAGTTCACTTAACAACATAGTGTCTTACATACATCGGCTCGCAGGCCGACCACACATGAAAAAAATATATCAACTATTCGCTTTGGCCTTCGAGGGCCAGCTCAACAACATGTGCTTTAGCCCGCTATTTGGTACTCGTCTCCGCAACACCTGCAAGCAATATTCCACCGCACAGTGGCAAACAAAATAACGGTCAGGCAAAGCCGGCCAAATTATAACAACCCCGCCCCTTACTCAGGACGACGGTGCTCCTTCCCTGCATTTCATTAGCCCAGCTAATAATAAAGTACAAACATACTTCGCCACAGGTGTAGGCTCGCACAGCCAAACACCTCGTGCACTCAAGGCACATTATCGGTGAATCCTGTCAATTTAGTGGCTTCACCACCATCCCCGGGATGGCAACATCATGTGCATTTTAGCCTAACCAAAGTCTAAGTCTCCCGACTATGCCAACGACCAATCCCTCTTTGGGTCTCTCGCACCGAACCACATAGCGCAGGTCCGATTCCACTTGCTCGTTGCCCACACCACGTAGTCACCTTAAGATGTACGCATGAGCCAAGCTTCTCTCGAATCCCAAACATTCCAAACAACACATAACCCAGTTATGTTCAAGGCTAGCTCCCCGGTCACCAAGTTAGCAAAATTACGTTTCCGCTCAGTTTTTCGGGTGCGCATTGGGGTTAATCCCCATGGATCCCTGCTGCAATATACCACGTAAAAACCCGAAAAACACAAAGCACAGAGTCTTCTCCAGCAAACCGTACAAAATTCAACATCACCGATCCAAACCAACATGTTTGGGTAGGCTTCACACACGATGCCTATGTTCGTACTTTGATTTCGGACTCTATATGTAACACAAGAGGGACTATTCCCGTCAACCCCAAGGAACACCGCACACTCACCGCACACTTGCGGGAGCAGGTTTCCTTATGCAAAAGAAGGAGAACTTCACATGGTCAAGTATAGAATCATTACCCTTGTAGTATGCTTTTGCGCCATGGAAAAACTATATGGATAGAAGGCTTCGCAATGGAATTTCCTTCGCGGATCCACTCTCGGTTCTCGATTCGGTGCTCCGATGCTCCGCCGGCGGCCAGAAACCTCCCCTTCTTCCTCCTTGCTTTCTCCTCTTTCAAACTTCTTAGAAAGAAAATGTTAAAGAGCAAATGAGGATTACAACCTCCATTCCCAACCTTAAAAGAGCAAGAACACATCTGGGCCGTCAGATTTTAATTAAAGAAAATGAACGACTCAGATCTGCCCAAAAATCCTCAAACCTAGGCTGAACACGGCCTCACAAACGGCCGTGTCCCAGGCCGTGTGGCTCGATCCAGAAACAATCATCGAGCACAGAAGAGGACACGGGTCAAGACACGCCCGTGTCTCAACCTGACACGCCCGTGTCGGATTTTGACATGCCCGTGTCCCTAGGGCATGTTACCAGTAACCACCATGCCAACCGACACGACTCGTGGAAACACGGGTGGTGACATGGGTATTGACACGCCCGTGTCATGCTGCTGTATTTCCTATCGTGTCCTTATCTGGACACAGCCGGCCAACACAGAGAACCACACATCCTGGACATGCCCATGTCCCAGGCCGTGTACCCCTATACAGACACAAAAAATTCTCTTGGACACGACCAGCTCGATTATGATTTTCGGGGCGTTATATATCCCCTGCTGGCATGGCATCATGATGCGCATTTTTCACTTACTCTGATATACCATTATTGGCGGTGAAAATGTGGGTTGTGACAGTTGTTATCAGATGGATGTTGGTTTGACAAGTTGGTCGAACCAGCCAAACTCGTTTAGTTTGTTTCCTTATTTCATTTGCATACACACACCGATGTGTCATCAGTATGTCTTAACTGAAGCATAGTCACTACACTCATGACATGATAAGAAGTATACGGGCATATTGTGTAGTATGTGATGCATAATATGTGTTTGTATATGGATCCACCATAGGAGGCAACATGTGATGGTTATGTAGTATGGGATGCATAACCATCCTCACATGGGTGCCATTAGCACACTTTCTTTTTCATTGCACGCAATGTTATGTAGTTTGCGATGCATAACATTTCATGTGTATGGCGCTCATGTATGCATTAAGGCCTTTTTCGTTAGAATGCATAGCACTACATACATAGCATATCATCGCATAAGCACACATGCTAAGTTAAGGTTTACATGATGACACATGTACATACATGATTTTTAAAGAAGAATAAAGAAATTCATGCATTCATATCATAGGAACATGAGTAAATAGGATGAGAGGATATCATCCTAAGCAGGACATAACGTCATTATAAAATCCCAGAGCAAGTTGCAGCACAAGCAAGAGTCTTTAAGTATGGTCTGAACTAGTTGAGTGGCTTAGTTGTCAGCTAGGATTTTGATGAGTTGTTTATTGCCTTTTATAACGCCGCCAAAGCATCCGGCAACGAGGTCGACTCCCCAGTCAGAGGGTGAGTCATCAGGTGTTCAGAGTGAGGCATTGATCGAGAGTTTGCTCCAGAGCAATGAAGCTCTGTCGAGGTAGTTAGTTGCGATGCAGTCGCAGATTCAGTCATTGTTATCTGCCGCTCCCACGCAGCAACCCGTAGCACAAGATTCTGCCGCGGGTCAGGCCATGCCTGCTAATACTGCTCCTTTTGCACCCCTAGTGACGCTACCACCGGAGATGAACCTTATATTGCATTTCCAGCGATTGAGACCTCCCACTTATGACGGGAGTGTCGATTTCATGTGAAAGACTACTTAGGCAATTGATAATCCTCAGATACCAATTGAAAGACTACTTAGGCAATTGATAATCCTTTGATACCAATTGAAAGACTACTTAGGCAATTGATAATCCTCTGATACCAATTAAAAGCTAGGGATAGATCTTAAAAAACTCAAATTAAATATATATGTTCTATAAAAGAGTAAGCACAACACAAAAATAAAGAAAAGAGAGCAAGCAACACAGAAAACACAAGGAGTATAGTGGTTCCCCTGAACTTGGGTACATCCACTCTTGTACCACCCTGGTAGGAATCCACTGCAGGTTTTTGATTAGGTGCCCTACCACCAAATAGGTTTTTGCTCAGGTGCCCTGTCACCACAAGATCTATTTCAAGGGAGATCTCACAACCCTTTGAGCTTTTGATCAGCTGTCCAAAAACTAACACATAGGTTTTTGATCAGGTGCCCTGCCACCATGGTTTTACTTTTGAAGGGAGTAAAACCCAATATACAGGAAAGGGAAAAGAAATGATGTTGTATTGATTGGTGATTTCACATCAGGTCCGAAAACTTGATGCGGTTAAAACTCCAAAAATTGGTGAGAATTCTCGCGTCGCCCCGGGCGGTTTATTTAAGGAAAAAGGCGGATGTGGTTTTTATTTAGAAAATGGGGCGCGTAGATTTATTAATTTGGATATTAAACTGTTTAGATCGAGTTTTAATGAAAAGAGGCAAGTGCACCTATCGCGTGTAGTACATGTTATTCCGGGGTGGAATATTGAGGTCGTATTGTACTCGAGGTCAGTTCGATTATTTCTACTCTTCCCTGGAGGGGACTATTATTTTACCGATAATTATTTATCGGGTATTTTATATATAATAACAATGACAGAAAATGAAAGCATAAAAGGGAAAGAAATAAAGGTGGAGCCGATGAAAAGCTTAGCGCAACGGCATCGAATAAAATTTGAACTAAAATAAACTTTTAATGAAAAGAGATCCTAATTTTCAAAATAATTAAGGCGGAGACTTTGTCGTGGAGGTTCCACTAGAATGAGCTCACCTAGCTATATGGCTATTGCTCACCTGAATGGTAAGACTATTCGACCGGGCTCTCGTCCGACGAAGGATTCCTCTTAACGCCTGCATTATGCTAAGAACCCCGCTATTGGGTGGGGAACCCAATCCGGTAGAGTTGGCGCGCCTCCTCTCTCGAGGGTTAGTGCAGAAATCTCTTTACCAAGGGGTGATCGGTCCATACATACGGCCTCTCGGCTAGCTAGCGTATGAACTACGAAAATAGGGCCCACACATCGATATATGGTCCTACGCGTCGTAAACCATAGGCAAATCTTAAGTAATTTTAAGTAATTAGAAAATAAGGACATTTAGTTATTTAAAGCTATTTTTTTGTCCCAATGTTCTTCGATATTGAGGGCTAAGGATAATTAGCCACTCATCGGAATGAGGACGGCAGACGGTGAAAGCAATAAAGAAAGCAATAAATGAAAGTAGGAAAAGAAAGGAGTAAACAAAGCAGTAAATTGCAAGTCTTACTCAAACTAGTAGGACTGAAAGGAAAGCAGTAAAGTGCAAGTCCCGTCGTAAATGCGTGGGCGGGAGAAATGAAAGCGAGTCCTACTCAAACGAGTCGGACAAAATAAATGCAACACACACAAACACTCTACATAAAGTAAAACACACGCACACACTCGACATGAAATGAAATACGCACGCACACAAGTCCTACTCAAATGAGTAGGAGAAAATAAATGCGGGTCCTACTCAAACGAGTAGGACTAAATAAATGCATTCACTCTATAGAAAGTAAAACACACTCACTCGACAGAAAATTAAACACACTCCACACACTCAACTTGAAGAAAGTAAAACAATGCGTCATTTAACTCTTAACGAGTAGGCGAAAAAAAATGCGCACACTAACAAAAATGTGAAAAACTAAGTTATCTAAAAAATTAAAACGACTGCATTTCTACCGCTAGAATGCGGTAGAAATGCATAGAAAGCTAAAATAAAAATTAAACGAGCGAAACGTTTTGCAAATAAATGCAAAAATAGAAGTGCTCGCAAAATTAAAATGAATACATTTCTACCGCTAGAATGCGGTAGAATGCGTAAAAAGATGTCAAAAAAAATTAAATGGGCAAAAGTTTTAAATGAAAATTGAAATGCTCGAAAAATTAAAACAACTATATAATCATTCCTATAAGTCCGTAAAAGTGCGTAATAAGTGAAAATAAAGAAAAAAGAACCAAAAAGTTTTACAATCTAAACACAAAAATCTAAGTTAGCAAAAAAATGAAAATCACTTTAAAAATATTTTTACGGGTTTATAGGAATGAATATAAACTATAAAAATCCTAAGTCTAACAAAAGCTAATGAAAAACATAATGAAAACATAGAAGTAAAACTATACTCACACACTCACACACGCATTTTAAAAGATGAAAAATAAAGTTAAAACAAAGCATAAATAAGATTGTATAAGAGTGGTCACATAGATGAAATCCAAATCCATAGAAAGAGAGAAAATCTACAAATTTTATTAAGCAAAGTAGGAGATTACAAAACTAAGAAAATAAAGGGGGGGGGGGAGAAATTCCCTTACAAAGCATTTGCAATTCATTTCAGCAGCATAACCCTATACAAAATGGCCCAAAAAGTTGAACAGAAATCCTTACAATAGCTCTGAATTTATAGGCAGAAAATTTCATGGGACACGCCCTCTAACACGGGCATGTCAGGGGGAGTGTCAGCACTATGCAAATGGCGGCTGGCGAGATTTGACATCAAAGTTGACTTTGGCTGGACACGTGTCGGTCACGTGGAGGTCACGCCCTAGGTCACGGGCGTGACGCTGGGCGTGTCGGGGAGGTGGATCTGGGCGCGGGTTGCGTTAAAAGTCGCCACGCGGGTCTTGTCGGCCAGGTGGAGAAGTACACGTGGCGGTCACATGCATGACTAGGGGCGTGTATGGTTGTCTCGACAATCGTTGAGATGAAAATGTCGGGGGCGGAAAATGTCAAGCAGCAGGAGGAATCACACCCTTGGTCACGGGCGTGACTGGGGGCGTGTCGGGTTGGTCGACATTCGTCGAGCGGAAAATGTCGAGCTTGCTTGACACGGGTTGGTGTCACGGGCCGTGTCAATTGACATGGGTGTGACATTGGGCGTGTCCATCTATTTCTTCAGAATTTTGTTGATTTCACGGGTTTTGAACTGTCACGCCCTGGTCACGGGCGTGACCAATATTACACGGGCGTGATCTTGCCAATTTTTGCATTTTTTCGTGAAAATTTCAGAAAAAAATAACTTAAGTTAGAATAATTTTTACAAAAAAAGAAACAATTTAGTAAAGAAACATATACAAAAAAAACAAAAATAAACTAAAACAATTCATCAAATACCCCCATACTTAAGCTTTTGCTATTCCATAGCAAAAGTTGGAGATGAACTTATAAGGAATTAAAGCAATCCTAAGTTTAGCTACCGCTTGAATTAATTAAAAGTAAGATCAAAATAAACATCCGGGGTACTAGAGTTAAATCCTAATTTATGAAATGTTATAAATAGAGGAAGAGTTTCAAAAACACTTCTAGATAAAACGAATAGAAAGCAAAAATTTACTTTTGTTAGTTTAACAAAGATGGATTGAAATTATATAAAAAACTTTAGCTTAAAAGAAGGTAAAGGAAATAATGCAATTTAAAAATTATGCTCTCAAAAAATTTTAAATTATTTCTAGAATCATTGAAATAGGCTAAGTGGTTTGTTTGTTTATGAAGAGGGCTTGGATTTAGAGGCGAGGTAATTTTTTCTCGAACCTCTGTATATTTTTTTTCTTTTGAATAATTAGAAAAATGAAATCTTATTTTCCTAACATTTAAATTTTTTTCTTTTTTTTCAACTTCATAAATAATCAATAACCCAATGTATATGTGTTGGAGTAATGAATTTTATCCTCTTACTTCGTAATATATAATCTTTTTAAATATTGGGTTCCTATGTTTATGGAAGGAAATCTTATTCCCATTGACATAGGATCTTTTTAAGGGGTGAAATAGGGGTAATCATGTCAAGTGAGACATGAAAAAAAGGAGGTGGGGTTTTTTTTCAAAAAGAAAATTAGATTTTAATAAAAAAAAAGTTTTGAGAGCAACCTTTTTAAAATGAACGTTCCGATATTTCTAAAAACATGAAGTAGAAATAATAGAAATCCATGATTGTTATTTTCTTACATAAAAGACGAGCTTCTATTTATAAAAATTAGAAGTGGTGGTGAAAAAGCAACTTCTCTATTATGTAGAAAACCGAACAGAAACAAACCGAAATGGTTTTAAGCTGAATTTTATTATCCAAAAAAGGTAACTATTACAAAGGTATGCCCTCCCTTATATAGAATGGAGGAGAGATGAGAGAATACAAATAAGAGATGTGGGACTAAAAATTTACAAGCTAAGCGGACTATACAAAGTAAATCGCACAAGCCGCGCGGTTAGACAGAAGAGCTAACCGCACGGCTACCACAAGAGAAGCAGAGAGGTCGCCTGTGAAGATTGCTAGACCGCCCGGTTTACAAGCCGGCGAGTCAAACCGCCAGACCGCGCGGTCTTCAACCCGCCAAGACAGACCGCCCGGTCACCAACTTCAACATTCCCCCTCAAGCTGGAGCATATATATCAATCATGCCCAGCTTGTCGCAAACATGCAGAAATGAGGCGGAAACTGGCTTGGTGAAGATGTCAGCCAGCTCTTTATCAGACGTGACAAAAGGAGTGCAAATTTGATCTTTTAAAATCTCTTCACGAATGAAATGGCAGTCAACCTCAATGTGCTTTGTTCTTTCATGGAATACCAGATTTTTGGAGATGTATATGGCGGCCTTGTTATCACAGAACATAGGTAGAGGATGGTTGTACACCTCTCCTAAATCTAGCATGAGAGCCCGCAGCCATTTTAACTCACAAGTGGTTGACGCCATACTGCGATACTCAGCTTCTGCACTGGACCTGGAGACAACAGACTGCTTCTTGCTCTTCCAGCTCACCAGATTTCCCCCAACAGAGGTGCAAAAACCTGAGGTTGACTTGCGATCCCCTTTGTCATCAACATAACTTGCATCTGAGTAGGTTTCAATCCTCAGATGACCATTCTTCTGAAAAAGTAATAATTTCCCAGGCACTGCTTTGACATACTCCAAGATCCGAAGGCGGACTGTAGATGACACTCCCTAGGCGCTTGCATGAATTGACTCACCTTGCCCACAACATAGGAAATGTTGGGTCTGGTCACTGTGAGATATATGAGCTTACCAACCAGACGCCTATACCGCGAACTATCTGAAAGAGGAGGCGAATCATCTGTCCAGGTTTTGTCCTCTCCAGTTGCCATGGGGCATCGGGCAGGTTTTGCTCCAGTCAATCCTGCCTCTTTTAAAAGATCAAGGGCATACTTACACTGAGAGAGAACTAAGGAGTCGGGCTTCCGAGAGATTTCGATCCCCAGAAAGTACTTTGGAGAGCCCATATCTTTAGTGATCAGATGTTGGCGACGAGGACGCTTTGTCAGGGCTACCCCTTCCTGGTCATCGCCAGTGAGAAGAATATCATCGACGTACACAACAAGAACAACCAGCCCAGAAGGAGTTTTACGAATAAAGAGAGAGTGATCAGCAGAGCTTCGCACAAAACCAACAGCCGCCATAATGCCGCTGAACTTGTCAAACCAAGCTCGAGGACTCTGCTTGAGGCCATAAATTGCCTTCTGCAGCCGGCATACTCGTGTCTCCCCTTGAGCAACATACCCAGGAGGTTGCTCCATGTAAACGGCCTCGTGAAGATCACCATAAAGGAAGGCATTCTTGACGTCTAGCTGAGAAATCGGCCAATCATGATTGACGGCCACAGAGAGAAGGACCCGGATAGTGCTGAGACGATCCACGGGGGAGAAGGTGTCAAAGTAATCAACCCCATAGGTCTGAGTAAAGCCCTTAGAAACAAGGCGAGCCTTATACCGATCCACAGTGCCGTCGGGGCTAAATTTGACCACAAATACCCAGCGACAGCCAACAACATCAGTACCAAAGGGAGGAGGAACAAGAGTCCATGTACCCCGCTCCGTGAGGGTCGCCATTTCCTCATCCATGGCCAGCTTCCAGTGGGGAATAGCAAGGGCCTCCTGATAGGAACGAGGCGTGGCAGTAGCAGAGATAGCCAGTGCAAAGGCCCTGCGAGAAGGTGTAAGACGATCATATGAAACAACAGCAGCAAGGGGGTGGAGGGTACACGTCCGCACCCCTTTGCGAAGAGCCACAGGGAGATCCAGGTCGGCAGCCCCCTCGGGATCCGGGGCGTCCGTGGCAGAGAGAGCTGGCCCGGGAGAAGAGAGCGACGGCGGCGGAGAGGGTGGAGACGGAGGTGGAGAAGTGGGAGAGAGAGGTGGAGCGAGAGGAGGAGACGGAGAGGGCGGAGGGGTGGGTATCTCGGTAGGAGACGAGGGAACGAAGGGAAGAGCAGGAGAGTCAGAAGGCAGGGAAGGAGAGGAGGAGTCAGCCGAGAAGTAGGAGGCATTCTCGAAGAAGGTAACGTCAACAGAGACAAACTGCTGACGAAGAATAGGGTTAAAGCAACAATAGCCTTTCTGAGTGGTGGAATACCCCAGAAAGACACATTTGGTGGAGCAAGGGGAGAGCTTGTCACGGGTGGCAGATGGGGTATGGACAATGGCAGTGCATCCAAAGATGCGGAGAGGGAGAGGAAAAGGTTCCTTGTCCGGATATAGAATGGAGAAGGGTGTTTTCCCGTGGAGAATGGTGGATGGAAGTCGATTGATGAGGTAGCAGGCAAGGAGAACGGCATAGCCCCAATACGAGCGAGGGACATGCATCTGGGTCATCAATGTGCGAGCCACATCGAGGAGGTGACGTTTTTTGCGTTCCGCCACCCCATTTTGTTGGGAGGTGTAAACACAGCTAGTCTGATGAATAATGCCATGTTGCACACAAAAAGAAGTAAAAGCATGACTCAGATACTCTTTAGCATTGTCGGAACGAAAAGTTTTAATACAAATATTGAACTGAGTTTTAATCAACTGGTAAAAGGATATCCATACATCTAAAAGTTCAGAGCGATCTCGGAGGAGACACACCCAAGTACATCGAGAAAAATCATCTATAAAGGTTACAAAATAAGAACTACCCCGACCAATGGTGAGGGTAGGAGCAAGTCCCCAGATATCAGAGTGGATAAGATCAAATGGACGAGTAGAGCCCTGTCCGTGCTTCGGCGGGAAGGAGGAATAGTGATGCTTGCCGAGTTGACAGGCGTCGCATTGGAGAGGAGTACTGGACGGAGGGAGGTGCGGTAGAAGCTGATGGAGAAGATGGGGTGGAGGATGACCGAGGCGGAGATGCCACTGAAGAAGATCCGTATAGGAAGACGAGAAGGCGAATAATGCAGAAACATTGTCGAGGAAGTAGAGGCCGCCACTCTCAGTCCCAGTAGCAATCGTCCGGTGGGAGCTCGGATCCTGAAAAGAACAAGAAGTTGGTGTAAATGTCACAGAACACTGAAGCTGTTTGCATAAAGAGGTAACAGACAACAGATTGCACGGAAACTTGGGCACATAGAGAGTGTCCGCTAGGCGTAGTGACGGAGTAACATGAACTACTCCCGTCCCATGAACCGGGGAGGGAGAACCATCCGCAACTAGTACAGGGGGCAACCGATCATGTTGTTCGAGCAACGAGAAGCACTGAGGGTTTCCCGTCATGTGATTAGTGGCACTAGAGTCGATGAGCCATTTACCTTGAGTCACCACGTGGGCACTACCTGAAGAAGTTACAACAGAGGCAGACGGCTTGGAAGAGTCACCGGAGGGGCGAAGATGAGGATGCTTCGTCCAGCAGCGTTCAAAAGTATGGCCGGTGCGGCCGCAATGAGAACAGAGGTATCGGGAAGAAGCACGGCCGCCAGACTGGTGACTGCGACTACCAGAGCCACTCCGCTGAGTGTGATGAGAATAGTGGTCCGGTGGTGGAGAAGGAGCGGGCAAAAGTGGGCGCTGAAGGAGGGAGGTGACAGCAGCGATGCGGGCAGCGGTGGCATCTAAAGTGGGAGATTCAGCTTCACCCAGAATTTGCTGGCGGATCATGTCATAAGTATCAGGAAGCCGGAGCAGATAACACACAACCAGAAGCTCCTGGAAGTGCTTGTGTTGTTGAGCCAAATCCGCAGAGAAGGGACGATTCTGAAGAATCTCAGCCCCAAGAGCCTGGACCTGTTGGTAGGCAGCAGCAGGAGACAAGGTGGGACGGGCAAAGAGGTCCGCATACAACATATAGATGCGGGAAGTCTGAGCCCCTTTGGAGTACAAAGAGGCAAGATGAAGCCAAGCGGCCTTGACCGTCTCATCATGACGTATGACGGGAAGGCACTCATCAGAAAGACTGTTCGCGAGCCAAGTACGCACAAGCGCGTCACTTGCATCCCAGTCATCAAAGAGAGGTGAAGTGATAGGAGGTGGGTCATCAACGAGATGGTGGCGTTTGCGTTGTGAGCGAAGAAGAAAGGTGAAAGAGACGCTCCAATCCGGGTAGTTGGAGCCAACAAGCTTGGAAACGGTCCCAAGGTTCCCGGAAGGAGTAGGAGGAAGAGGTAGAGCCGGATTGGAGACAGGGGTGGTGGCTGTTGAGGCATCAGAAAAAGCCATAGGAGCTGGAAATAAAGGAAGCCGGGCGGTTAGACAACAAACCGCGCGGATAGGAGAAAGAAGGGCGGCATCGGTCACAAGGGGATAAAACCAGCGGCCAGAAAGCCACGAACTAGCTGCAGACACAAACAGAGGGGAAGAAGTCGAACGGCTAGAGGATAGGCCGCGCAAACAGAAGAAGGCGAACAGCTAGAGAACAGGCCGCGCGAACAGAAGAAGGACAAAACAAGTCGCGGTGAAAGCCACAACCAAGCTGCAGACACTAGTAGGGGAGAAGAAGAGACCGCGCGGACAGGGAGCAAACTAGCGCAACAAGCCGCGCGGACAGCAACACACAGAATCAGGAGGAGTAGATCGATTCCTCTGATACCATGTAGAAAACCAAACAGAAACAAACCGAAATGGTTTTAAGCTGAATTTTATTATCCAAAAAAGGTAACTATTACAAAGGTATGCCCTCCCTTATATAGAATGGAGGAGAGATGAGAGAACACAAATAAGAGATGTGAGACTAAAAATTTACAAGCTAAGTGGACTATACAAAGTAAACCGCACAAGCCGCGCAGTTAGACAGAAGAGCTAACCGCACGGCTAAAGAGAAACAGAGAGGTCGCCTTTGAAGATCGCTAGACCGCCCGGTTTACAAGCCGGCGAGTCAAACCGCCAGACCGCGCGGTCTTCAACCCGCCAAGACAGACCGCCCGGTCACCAACTTCAACATATTATAAGGAAAAGACATAAAAAATTCTTTAAAACTTAACCCCAGACACTTAAATCTGTCAAGCTTTAATTAATAAAAGAATAGTAAACAAAGAATAAGTAAAATTCGCATATAAATTAACTCGAAACTAGATTTTTGGAAAGCAAAAAAGGTTAAGATATGGTATATTCGATTTTATTTGTTACATAATTTCTAAATTTTTTGGATTTTTTTGAGTTTTTATCATTTTTTGTATTATTTGATTATTATCTTTTTTTTTTGAATTTTTAAAGGTTTTTTATCTCTTTTTTTTATTATTATCTTTTTAGGATTTTTAGAGGAATTTTCATTTTTTAGGATTTTTGATTTTTCAAGTTTTTTTGATTTTTTAGTGTATTTGGATAAGTTATTTACAAAAAAGAGAAGAAAAAGAAGTGTTAATTACAAAGAAGATAGTGGGGAAAGAGAGATTTTTACAAAAAAGAGGACAAAGTAAAAACTCGAATGCCCACGAACAGACTCTTATTTCAGTGGTTGGTTCGATGAGTCGAACGTCGCGGGCTTGCTAAAAAGCGAGCTTTTACAAATAAGAAGATGGGGGGGGGGGAGAGAAAGACATAAAAATTCTTTTAAAAGCGAGCTTTTAAAAATTATGCTTTCAAAAAATTTTAAATTAATTCTAGAATCATTGAAATAGGCTAAGTGGTTTGTTGGTTTATGAAGCGGGCTTGGATTTAGAGGCAGAGTAATTTTTTCTTGAACCTCTATATATTTTTTTCTTTTGAATAATTAGGAAAATGAAATCTTATTTTTCTAACATATAAATTTTTTTCGTTTTTTTTTCAACTTCATAAATAATCAATAACCCAATGTATATGTGTAGAAGTAATGAATTTTATCCTCTTACTCCGTAACATATAATCTTTTAAAATATTGGGTGCCTATGTTTACGGAACGAAATCTTATTCCCATTGATATAAGATCTTTTTAAGAGGTGAAATAGGGGTAATCATGTCAAGTGAGACATGAAAAAAGGAGGCGGGGTTTATTTTTTAAAAAAGAAAACTAGATTTTAATAAAAAAAGTTTTGAGAGTAACCTTTTTAAATTAACGTTCCGATGTTTCTAAAAGCAAGAAGTAGAAATAATTGAAATCCATGATTATTATTTTCTAACATAAAAGACGAGCTTCTATTTATAAATATTAGAAGTGGTGGTGAAAATCAAGTTCTCCATTATAAGGAAAAAACATAAAAAAGTTCTTTAAAACTTAACCCCAGACACTTAAATCTATCAAACATTAATTAATAAACGAATAGTAAACAAAGAATAAGTAAAATTCGCATATAAATTAACTCGAAACTAGATTTTTAGAAAGCAAAAAGGGTTAAGATATGATATATTCGATTTTATTTGTTACATAATTTCTAATTTTTTTGGATTTTTTTGAGTTTTTATCATTTTTTTATATTTTTTGTGATTATTATCTTTTTTTTTAAAATTTTTAAAGGTTTTTATCTTTTTTTTATTATTATCTTTTTAGGATTTTTAGAAGTATTTTCTTTTTTAAGGATTTTTTATTTTTCTATTTTTTTTATTTTTTAGTTTATTTGGATAAGTTATTTACAGGAAAGAGGAGAGAAAGAAGTGTTAATTACAAAGAAGATAGTGGGAAAAGAGAGATTTTTACAAAAAAAGAGTACAAAGTAAAAAACTCGAATGCCCGCGAACAGACTCTTATTTCAGTGGTTGGTTCGATGAGTCGAACGCCGCGGGTTTGCTAAAAAGCGAGTTTTTACAAATAAGAAGATGAGGGGGGGGGGGAGAGAAAGAAATAAAAAATTCTTTTAAAAGCGAGCTTTTAAAAATTATGCTCTCAAAAAATTTTACATTAATTCTACAATCATTGAAATAGGCTAAGTGGTTTGTTGGTTTATGAAGAGGGTTTGGATTTAGACGCGAGGTAATTTTTTCTCGAACCTCTATATATATTTTTCTTTCGAATAATTAGGAAAATGAAATCTTATTTTCCTAACATATAAATTTTTTTCTTTTTTTTCAACTTCATAAATAATCAATAACTCAATGTATATGTGTAGGAGTAATGAATTTTATCCTCTTACTCCGTAACATATAATCTTTTTAAATATTAGGTGCCGATGTTTACCGAACGAAATCTTATTTACATTGACATATGATCTTTTTAAGGGGTGAAATAAGGGTAATCATTTCAAGTGATACATGAAAAAAAGGAGGTGGGGTTTATTTTTTCAAAAAGAAAACTAGATTTTAATAAAAAGGTTTTGAGAGCAACCTTTTAAAATGAACGTTGCGATGTTTCTAAAAGCATGAAGTAGAAATAATTGAAATTCATGATTGTTTTTTTCTAACATAAAAGACGAGCTTCTATTTATAAAAATTAGAAGTGGTGGTGAAAAACAAGTTCTCTATTATAAGGAAAAGACATAAAAAAATTCTTTAAAACTTAACCCCAGACACTTAAATCTATCAAGCTTTAATTAATAAATGAATAGTAAACAAAGAATAAGTAAAATTCACATATAAATTAACTCGAAACTAGATTTTTGGAAAGCAAAAAAGGTTAAGATATAGTATATTCGATTTTATTTGTTACATAATTTCTAAATTGTTTTGGATTTTTTTAGTTTTTATCATTTTTTGTATTTTTTGTGATTATTATCTTTTTTTGAATTTTTAAAGGTTTTTTATCTCTTTTTTTTATTTTTTGATTATTATCTTTTTAGGATTTTTAGAGGTATTTTCTTTTTTTAGGATTTTTGATTTTTCTAATTTTTTAATTTTTTAGTGTATTTGGATAAGTTATTTACAAGAAAGAGGAGAGAAAAAAGTGTTAATTACAAAGAAGATAGTGGGGAAAGAGAGATTTTTACAAAAAATAGTACAAAGTAAAAACTCAAAAAAACCGCAAACAAACTCTTATTTCAGTGGTTGGTTCGATGTGTCGAACGCCACAACCTTGCTAAAAAGCGAGCTTTTACAAATAAGAAGATGGGGGGGGGGGAGAGAAAGATTATTATTTTTTTACAAAAATTATTTACAAAGTAAATTCAAATTTTTTATTTGAATTTTTTGTTTTATAAGTTTTTTTGTGATTTTTTTTGAGTTTTTTGATTATATAAAAAAGGAAAAAATATTTTTAGGTTTTAAATTGTGCATTTTTTTTATTTTTTATGAGTACAGAATAAAAAAATGCAGAATAGGAAAACACCCACCATACTTAAACCCAACATTGTCCTCAATGTTGCAATCTAAGTATGCGGAACGAATAATATACAGAATAATATGTATAAAATGAAAAGGGAGGGTAGAAGCTTCCCTAAGATGAGATCTGGGATGCCCGGGTTGAAACCCTACATTATTAATAAAAAAGGAAAAAAATAGCAAAACTTGAACAGAGAAAACAAAAAACGATAAATTCGGCCTAAAGGTTATGGGCGGTAGGGGGGCAAGTGTGAAGCGTGTGCCGAAGCGAACCAAAATAAGTTAAAATAAAATAAGGTGAAATATATACAGTTGTTGGTTTTTTTGTCGATTTTTGTGCTTTTTTAGTTTTTTAGATTTTTTGGTTTTTAGATTTTTTATGCGCTTTTAGTGTTTAGATTTTTAGGTTTTTGTGGTTTTTTTTATAAGTGTTTGAGTTTTTGTTTTCATAACAATAATGACAAAAGAGAAATTTTAAAGTTATTTTTATTTTTTAGATTTTTTTGGTTTTATAGATTTTCAAGTTTTTATTTTTATAAGTTTTTTAATTTTTTTGTAGAAACAGCGCTATTCCATTTTTGTGTTTTTTTATAGATCAATATATATAAAATAATAAGTATAAAATAAGCTATTGCTTTTTTTGCAAGTTTTTTTGGTAGTTTTATTATTATTATTATTATTAGTATTATTTTTTTGTTGGCCATTTTTAATTTTTGTGATATATATATACAGATATAGGTAAAATTAATAGATTTCCAAGGTTCAAAATAACGACACGAATTGGTGAGAATCCCCGACAAGGACGCCAAAAACTTGATTGGTGATTTTGCATCGGGTCCGAAAACTTGATGCGGTGAAAACTCCAAAAATTGGTGAGAAATCCCGCGGTGCCCAGGGCGGTTTATTTAAGGAAAAAGGTGGATGCGGTTTTTATTTAGAAAACGGGGCGCGCAGATTTATTAATGTTGATATAAAACGTTTTAGATCGAGTTTTAATGAAAGGAGGCAAGTGCACCTATCACGTGTAGTACAAGATATTCCGGTGTGGAATATCGAGGTCGTATTATTCTCGGGGTCCTTTCGATTATTTCTACTCTTCCCTAGAGGGGACTATTATTTTATCGATAATTATTTGTCGGGTATTTTATATATAATAACAATGAAAGAAAATGAAAGCATAAAAGGGAAAGCAATAAAGGTGGAGCCGATGAAAAGCTTAGCGCAAACGCATCGAATAAAATTTGAACTAAAATAAACGTTTAATAAAAAAGGATACTAATTTTCAAATTAATTAAGGCGGAGACTTGGCCGTGGAGGTTCCACTAGAATTAGCTCACCTAGCTATAAGGCTATCACTCACCTGAATGCTAAGACTATTCGACCGGGATCTCGTCCGATGAAGGATTCCTCTTAACGCCCTCATTACGCTAAGAATCCCGCTATTGGGTGGGGAACCCAATCCGGTAAAGTTGGTGCGCCTCCTCTCTCGAGGTTAGTGCGGAACTCTCTTTACCAAGGGGTGATCGGTCCATACGCACGACCTCTCGGCTACCTAGCATATGGACTACGGAAATAGGGCCCACACATCAATAATTTTAAGGACCTTTAATTACTTAAAGCTATTTTTTCTGTCCCAATGCTCTTCGATACTGAGGGCTAAGAACGATTATCCACTCATCGGAATGCGGACGGCAGGAGGTGACAGCAATAAAGAAAGCAATAAATGAAAGCATGAAAAGAAAGCAGTAAATTAAAGCAGTAAATAAAGCAGTAAATTGCAAGTCCTACTCAAACGAGTAGGACTGAAATGAAAGCAGTAAAGTGCGAGTCCTGGCACAAATGCGTGGGCGGGAGAAATGAAAGCGAGTCCTACTCAAACGAGTAGGACAAAATAAATGCAACACACGTACTCTACATAAAGTAAAACACACGAACACCCTCGACATGAAATGAAATACGCACGCACACAAGTCCTACTCAAATGAGTAGGTGAAAATAAATGTTGGTCCTACTCAAACGAGTAGGACTAAATAAATGCACTCACTCTACAGAAAGTAAAACACACTCACTCGACAGAAAATTAAACATACTCCACACACTCAACTTGAAGAAAGTAAAACAATGCGCCATTTAACTCTTAACGAGTAGGCGAAAATAAATGCGCACACTTACAAAAATGTGAAAAACCAAGTTATCTAAAAAATAAATCGACTGCATTTCTACCGCTAGAATGCGGTAGAAATGCATAAAAAGCTAAAATAAAAGTTCAACGAGCGAAAAGTTTTGCAAATAAACGCAAAAATAAAAGTTCTCGGAAAATTAAAATGAATACATTACTACCGCTAGAATGCGGTAGAAATGCGTAAAAAGAAGACGGAAAAATTAAACGGGCAAAAGTTTTAAATGAAAATTGAAATGCTCGAAAAATTAAAACAACTATGCAATCATTCCTATAACTCCATAAAAGTGCGTAAAAAGTGAAAATAAAGAAAAAAGAACCAAAAAGTTTTACAATCTAAACACGAAAATCTAAGTTAGCGAAAAAATGAAAATCACATTAAAAATGTTTTTACGGGTTTATAGGAATGAATAGAAACTATAAAAAACCTAAGTCTAACAAAAGCTAATGAAAAACATAATGAAAACATAGAACTAAAACTATACTCATACACTCACACACACATTTTAAAAGATGAAAAATAAAACTAAAACAAAGAATAAATAAGATTGTATAAAAGTGTCCACATAGATGAAATCCAAATCCATAGAAAGAGAGAAAATCTACAAATTTTATTAAGCAAAGTAGGAGATTACAAAACTAAGAAAATAAAGGAGGGGGGGGGGATTCCCTTACATAGCATTTGGAATTCATTTAAGCAGCATAACCCTATACAAAATGGCCCAAAAAGTGGAACAGAAATCGTTACAGCAGCTCTGAATTTATAGGCAGAAAAATTCATGGGACACGCCCTCTGACACAGGCGTGTCAGGGGGCGTGTCAGCACTGTGCAAATGGAGGCTAGTGAGATTTGACGTCAAAGTTGACTTTGGCAGGACACATGTCGGTCACGTGTAGGTCACGCCCCAGGTCACGGGCGTGACGCTGGGCGTGTCAAGGAGGTGGATCTAGGCGCGGGTTGCGTTGAAAGTCGCCGCGCGGGTCTTGTCGGCCAGGTGGAGAAGTACACGTGGCGGTCACGGGCGTGACTGGGGGCATGTCTGGTTGTCTCGACAATCGTCGAGAGGAAAATGTCGGGAGCGGAAAATGTCGAGCAGCATGAGGAGTCACGCCCTTGGTCACGGAAGTGACTGGGGGCGTGTCGGGTTGGTCGACATTCATCCAGCGGAAAGCGTCGAGCTTGCTTGACATGGGTTGGGGTCACGGGCCGTGTTAAGTGACACGGGAGTGACATCGGGCGTGTCCATCAATTTCTTCAGAATTTTGTTGATTTCACGGGTTTTGAACTATCACGCCCTGGTCACGGGCGTGACCAATATTACACGGGCGTGACCTTGCCAATTTTTGCATTTTTTCCTGAAAATTTCAGAAAAAAAAATAACTTAAGTTAGAATCATTTTTACAAAAAAGAAACAATTTATTAAAGAAACATATACAAAAATAACAAAAATAAAGTAAAACAACTTATTTATTGTACATAAATATAGGTATATTTACAATTCAGCATGTATTCTCTATCTCAGGTCACTGAGAGGAGACTAGTGGATTTGATGATGTCAAAGCTCCCCCTGAGATGTTGAATGGTTCAGGAAATAAGGAAGCTTTGCTTCAGGGTGTAGGCCTTCAGATTGATGATGATCTCCAGTAAGCTTTTTGGACTGATATTGATTTGTGTCTCTTGAAAGCCTGGAGCTGATGAAGAACTCTGTGGATATCTTGATTGATGCAGAGTTCCTCCTTCTCTGTAAAAGGAAAGCCTTCTTCTCTTTTTTTGTACTGCTTTCTGTCTTTTATTTATTCTCTGTTTCGAATTCAAACACTTGAATTCATTTATCTTGATAATGGCTGAAGCATTCCCGAGAGAGTAGAAGATGCCTTGAGAATTAATTTAGAATTAACTTCTGAAATAACCAACATTTAATGTTGCCTTTGAACGGCTATCTCCATTAAATATGAGAGTTATAATCGACTTAATTAATTCTGCCAAAGGTAAAACATCTACCTGAAAACTGCACAGAATTCATCAATCTGGGCTCGCAGATCGTCGAGCTCAGTTTCCATTTTGTCGAGCTACACTTCTTGCTTGAGATCAGAGTTCATCGACCTGAACTTAGAGAAGGAACTCTGAGTTCGTCGACCTGAGCTCGACGTTCGTTGAACTGAGTTCCTGACTTTGTCACAACTGCATTTCTTGGAATTCTTTCAATAATTCTGGAGAATCCTTGTGAGGCAAATCTGGAAATAAACCTAAAACACACGACTATACATTTTGGGTCAATCTAAACATCCTAATAGTGATCCTTGCCTAAATCAAAACTAGGGTTCTAACAATCTCCCCCTATTTGGGTGAGGACACCATTTACATAAAAACAAATAAAATATAATGCAAAAAAATCTGCCTGAATTATAAATTTTTCAGCAGATGTACAAGGGTGCTTTGATAAATAAAATGAAGCTATTGCTGCATCCACTCAAGCAATTTCCTCTTATAAATAGAATAAATAATCTCTCCCTATAGTTGTAGCCTTCTAAGCAATCTCCCCCTATACAACTACTACTGTATCCTCTGTACTGACTGAGACTATAGCTTTTGGTTACTATCAAATACCACTATTCCTCTATGGTAAGATAGGTCTTTTCATGAAATGATATGTTAGGAGTTCTAGACCCAGATTATCTTGGGTCCTGTTTCTCTTTTATAATAATTAGATATAAAAGAATATTCAGGTTGATTTTTATAACCTAGTGGGTGAAATTTCCTAGGAGGGATGAACCACTAGGTAAAAGGATTTGTAAAATTTTGAGTTTGATTATAATTCTGAAGAGAATAAAAATTTCTGTTCTGAAATTTTGAGTTCGACGAATTAAGGTAATTTTGTCGAACTGAGTTCGATGAATGGTAGTGGTTTCGTCGATCTCTACTCAAAGAATAATAGAAATTGTTTTCTCTATTCCACTTTCGTCGATCTCTGTTCGACAAATCGTATTTATTTCGTCGAGCATAAATTCCTGACCAGTTAAGATCAGAATTTTTGTTCATAGTTCGTCGAGCTTTGTTCGACGAATGGTGTTGTTTTCGTCGAGCTTGGTTCGACGAATTATATTGAACAAAACTTTTCTGAAGATTTTTAGTTTGATTTGGTAAAACTTCAGTTATTTTGTCTAAATCTATTAACTTTTCTTTGTCTTTAACTAATTCTAATGAGGCTATTTGTTCATATGTATTTTTTAAATCTTTTTTAAGTTTTATGTTTTCAGAAGATAAATTATTTACTTTCTCTCTGAGAAGTTTTATTTTCTTCTCAGATTAAATTAAATCTTTGCATAGGATTTTAAACTCTTCTTTAAAATGTTATGAAGAGAAATCAAAGGAAGAGATTACCTAATCCTCTTCTGATTCACATTCTGACTCTTCATCGGAGTTACTACAAGATGCATTTATTGTCATTAGGCAAAATTCTCTTGCTTTTAACTCTTCTTCATCTTCAGTTGTATAGGATGAAGTTTCAGAGTCACTCTAATTTTTAGCTTCAAATTTTCTTGCTCTAGCTGATCCAGAACCATTATTGTGAGGGAGTCCGATATATCTTTTGCTGATGAACATTCAGCAATTTCTTGAAAATTATCATGAGGCATTGATTGTGCAAGAATATTCATTGCTTGTGCATCAGCAATCTTTAGCCTTTTCTGGGCTTCTGTCCATTGATGTGATGGAACAATATTGATGCTTGTTGTTTCCAATGGTTGATAAGGACCTGTCAAAATGGAGTTGTAAATGACTTCATCAATAAAATTCATAAAAAGCCTAATCCTCGCCTTCTATAGTGCAAGCATATCTAGATTGCACATAGGAGGTCTGGTGCTTGAAATTTTTTTATTTTGTGCCATGGTAAACTCTTAAGAAATATAAGATCTATCAGATCGTTTTGATTCAGGTGTTAGCCTGTACAACCAAAGAAACATCCCTCTGATACCAATTGAAAGACTACTTAGGCAATTGATAATTCTCTAATACCAATTGAAAGACTACTTAGACAATTGATAATCCTCTGATACCAATTGAAAGCTAGGGGATAGATCTTATTTACTCTAATTAAATATATATGTTCTATAAAAGAGTAAGCATAACACAAAAATAAAGAAAAGAGAGCAAGCAACACAAAAGACATAAGGATTATAGTGGTTGCCCTAAACTTGGGTACATCCACTCTTCTACCACCCTGGTAGGAAACCACTACAGGTTTTTGATCAGGTTCCCTGCCACCAAACAGGTTTTTGCTCAGGTGCCCTGTCACCACAAGATCAATTTCAAGGGAGATCTCACAACCCTTTGAGCTTTTGATCAGGTGCCCAAAAACCAACACACAGGTTTTTGATCAGGTGCCCAGCCACCAAGAGTTTACTTTTAAAGGGAGTAAAAATCCTGCACACAGGAAAGGGAAAAGAAATGATGTTGTCTTCTCTGTCTCAAATCACTGAGAGAAGACTAGTGGATTTGATGATGTCAAAGCTCCCCCTGAGATGTTGAATGGTTCAGTGATTGTCTCTTAGATATCTGCAAGGAGAAAATAACCAAACTAACAATTCAACAAGGCAAGTATACCTATCGAAATGCAGCTAGGGGACACAAGTGTCGTATTAAAATCCAGGAACCGTTAAGTAACCTTACTCACACGAAATCTATTATTTTATCGACGGAAAAATTAGGTTTTAGAAGAAAGCTAAATATACTAAAGGAAGAGAACTAGTTGCAATGAAAGAGAGCTACTTGCATGAAAAGATAAAGAGAGCTAAAAGAGCGATTATACTAAAGCTTAGTAACGATGAGGGGAAAATGCACTCGATCAGAAATCACCTCGGCAAGAGTGGTTAGAAAAATACGATAAATAAACCTAAGCTAATTAGGGTAAAGGTCCTTGACCGTGGAACACTACAAGATATCCACTTTACAATGACGTTTTTTTTGCGTCGTTTTGAAAAACGTCGCCGTTTAATTTCTATCTAGCGACACTTTTTATAAAAAAACGTCGCCACTACAAAAACAGTATTTGTCCACGTTTTCATGAAAAAAACGTAAATATAAATGTTCAGTTTTTGTGATGATTTTTTTTTAAACGTCATAAAAACATATGATTTTTATAAAAAAAAAACTATTATCAAAACGTTTAAAATATTTTCCTTACAATCATGTCATTTACTAACTGAGCATGAAGTGCATACATGACATCATATTTACTTTTAGATAAATAATCTCAAGAATTTTTATTCAATACATGATTCATAGAAAGACAATTAATCTGTGAATTAAACAACTAATCTCAAGAAATTTTAATCGTTGAGCGAAGCCTGTGTGAAGGCGGCCGTGTTGGAGTTGTGGAATACTTTCGGTGCTCTTGTTTCTCACACTGGGTTCGCCCACGTGAGTTTAGAGGAATCGAAGTGTGAATCCCTCCGACATATCCGGCGCCGACGACAGCGGGGGTCCGGGGGCGGCAGCCCCCGGTGGAGGTCCCGCTGACCGGACAGCGGGCAGGGGTCCAGGGGACAGCGTCCTCGGTGGGGGCTCGGGGGCAACGACCCCGAAACAAAATCAGTTTTGGGACAAACTTTCAATATCATCTACACGATTAGAAGTGAAAATCAATCATGTCTATTCACGAAAAAAAACATGTGAAACTTTTATAAAATTTTCTCTCCGTCACATGTTAACCTAAAAAAATTCATTGTGGGGCTCAATGAAGTGATGGGACGGTGAAAAACTCGGCAGTCGGCTCTACAATCCCTCTCCCGACCCAAAAAAAACACTTCCGCCCTTTCATCTCCTCCTCCTCACCGCTCCCGATCCCGTATTTCGCTTCGCCTCTTCATCTCCCCCGCCAGAAACCTTCGCACGATTCAACCCATCAACGAAGGCAAACATACATCCGATCGACTTCGTCTTCTCCTTCACTCGCTGGTTTTCGATTTCGGCCGCTGGGTTTCCTCTTCCTTCCTAATCGGGCGGGTTCATGTCTTTGTCCGACAATCTTCCGCGGCCGGCCTTTACAGGTAACCCTTCTTCTTACTCCATAGCTTCCCTTCCTCTTTTGATCTTAAGCTAGGTTTGTTCACCACCTGCACTTGACCTCTGGACTTTACTCCAGGTAGGCAATCGCCGATCAAAAGAAGGGATCTGCCATTTACTCCACTCGCTGCTTCAATGCATTCTCCCACGGTTTGTTCACCACGTCTCTATCTTCTTTCCGTTTGTTCACCAACTGCTTTTACTGTCTAATTCCATTCTCCTCACAGCTGCAAATAGATATCTTCTCAACAGGTCGCCGCTTCCTTCCTCCTTGGTAAAGTCTCTGCCTGCACTTCATCCTTCTTCGAAATTCCTGCTTCCTTCCTCCCACGGTTTGAGGTGAATATGTTTGCCTGCACTCCAATATTGTTGCGCTTGGAAGCATTTAAACACTAAATGTTTGACGTGAATATGTTTGCCTGCACTTCAATATTCCTGTTAAATATGTGGAGTACTGTTGAACTTGGCCTTTTAATAGGATGGTTTGGAGCATTTGTGTTTTCTATGAGTGTGATTTAATGTAGAAATAGAAATCTATTATTCTACTGTTACAGGTTTTTGTTCCAGGTTTTTGTACTGTTTATTGGTCAATATTGCTTGCTCTTTATTTCGTGTTTATTTAGTGTTCGTCCCGCCTCATAACACGTTCCAATTTCTTCATTTCCTTCTACTAAACAAATGTTGTTCTAATGTTAATGACATATGAGTGCGCAATAATGTCTGAGTGTGAATTCGAATTGTTTTTTTTTCAAAAAACGCTCAATTAATCTTAGAACGACGAATTCGAATTGTTTCTTTTATCGAGAATGTAAATATATAATCTGCATAAAAGGAGAGTTGGACAATCACTTGCTCCAGCTGCTCTCATTTGCTCCTCTTGCTAAAACTTGCGTAATCATTTCTAGCAATCCTGATCAGTTGCAGAAGAAGGGTTTTAGCATTGACAAATCTTTAATCACTTGCAGGAAGAAGGCTTTATATATTTTTTCAAGTACTTTTCTTTCAAAATTTATGAACCAGTACTCTGTTTACCACTCTAATGCACAATTTAGAAGTTTACCACTCTAATGCACAATTTAGCTTACTCATTTTCTTTTTTATAAATAACTTTGTTCTTTGCTCTGGATTTCAATTTGTATTACTGGAATGATGTTAACCCATTTTAGTGAAGTCTATAATAATGGACTACTTTTAATTCAATCAAAAGTGCATGTTCTAGCATAAGAACAGCCTCACTGTCTATGTAACCCTTCCTCCCAACAATGTAACCCTTCCTCTTTCTATGTAACCCTTCCTCCCAGCAATGTGATTTCTATGTAACCCTTTTATCCAGCTCTTGAATGTGAATATCAATGTTGGTCAAAGATTTTGAGTCAATGTTGACTGCAGAAATGTTGACTGCAGAAATGATTTCTTTGTTATCTCTGCTGTTCTGAATCAACGTTGACTGCATAATGTTTTCACCTCTGCATTGTTTTTGGTTGTGTTGTTCATGCACTAATACCTGTGTTCAATATTGGGGGTTGTTTTTCATCTGATCAGTGGCGCACTGATTTCCTCCATTGCTACCTCTCCTTCTATGGACATCATCATTTAAGACCTCCGCATGCATCTAGGCCCTTCATCAAGGCCACAACAATTTTGTGCATGAAATTAATTTTAGACTTTTTTATTTCCTTAACTGCATTTTCAGTTCTCTTCATCTACACACATTCCTCCTTTATTTAGTGCTACCAAGAAAACAATTGACATGTTCATTTAAGAAATAACGAAAATTAGCTTTCAAGGACTCACTCATGAATGTATAATGAACTGAATAATCAAGGGCTTACTCATTCCCTTAATTGAATCTCCTCTTTTGTTCATGTTAAAGAAAACATTTTGTTTGACAATTAGCTGTAGAAAACTGCAGTTGATCAGCAGTTGGCGGAGGATCATGATCCGCAATTGGACGATCTTGCTTTCACCACTATTCATGCATTTATATTTTATTGAATAGTCATCTCTTCGTATTTGTTGCTGATCATTTTTGGTGGCATCTACTTTAGAAGCTATAATAAGAGACCTGTCTCACTTACGAAGCCCATTACCACTATACCTAAAAAAGAAAAATCCTCTCTTCATCAGATGTTTAATTATAAGATTTTAAACAATGTGTAATAATATCACACATCGGCTGACTGGCTGACCACGATCTTAAATTTTCATGGACTTGGCCGTAGGGGCGGCTGACCACGACTGTGTACTGTTGCACTTGGTCGTAGGGGCGGAGGGACCCCCAATAGGCGGCGAAGCCAGTTGTGGGCGGGCGAAGCTCGCCATCACTGGTCAACTACTGTGGTGCATAGCCATAAGGACGGAGCCTCCAAACTTCTTGAGGCGACGTTGAGTGCACTCAACGCCGCCGCAGCAGCCAGGGGGCTTGCGACGCCCGCCGTCGCTGCATTAGGGTACTGTCGCGGGACGACCCGCCGGGGGCGGGCGAAGCCCGCCGTCGCGGGCCAGGTACTGTGGCGCATAGCCATAGGGGCGGAGCCCCGTGTCGGGCACTCGTATATATATATATATATATGTACGTATGTATATATATATAAGTTAGAGTTTTGAATTTGCATAAACTGATTGTGAAATTTCTCTTCACATGTATAAATAGAACTTCGGGGTTGTTGAAGCATTCTAAATTTAAATGCGAGAAAGTATCATGTTCATGACACTGCTTATAAAATAGAATGCTACATCAATAAATCTGTGAATTTTTATGCACAAAATAATGAGGAAAATATTATGCTTCAAATATTGGATGAGCATGAATATAAATACAATCTTGTTAGAAGTACTTATTTGATGGAGATTCATATTATTTTGTGCGTGATTATTGTGCCAAATATTATATATTATTATTTATAGATATTGTTCACTTTTTGATTGTATATATTGCCATGTTTAATTTAATAAACACTATGCATGGTTAAGTCATTCAAAGTTAAACTGCGATCACATTGTCTTCTATCAAACGGACAAAAATGCTTCCCCATTCATAACTACAAATGACAATACAGCTCATCCAAACAATCTGATCAGATCAAAACAGCATACACTTCTAGTGATTTTTAGCAGAGTCAAGTGAGGGTTTCTTGTCAAAATTACTAACAGCACAATGATTCACCTTATGTTCTGAAACTATAGCAAGTGAGTGTTCCTTCTCCATTGGAATGTTTTGAAACTTTCTTTTCTTACGTGGAGACAACAGTTTTTTGTGGTGTGCTTATCTTTACACTAAGCTGTGATTTAGTAGATTTTTCCCTTTTAGAAAGGAGGGTACCAGGAAGATCCTTACTAGTGGAAGCTGAAATAACACATGTACTATCACCAACCTATCCCTCAAGTGGCTGGAATTTAACCTCTCTTTCAGGCTATACAATACCTATATTTTTGGCACTATATCCGAAGCACCATCTGATTTCAAACTTTTAATATTTTTCTTTCTACCATTGCCAAGAAGATTGTCGCTAGCAGTAGCTGAAATAACACATTTATTATCACCAACGAGTCCCTCAAGTAGCTTTTTTTGTTTTATGTTTTATTTTTCATTTTCATTTTATATTCATTTTTCTATTATCATTTTTTAATTCAGGTGTGACCAACAATTTTCCTTTGTAAGAAGTAGAGTGAATCATTCAATTTTCTAAAACACAATCTCCATGTCTGATTTATAATCTTTATTAATTGTGTTATTTTTTTTATATAGGTGTCAATCCGATTTATTATTAACAATGGACAGAAGATGGATGAGAGAGTTACGACATTCGAAGACTTATTTAGATGGCATAAAATATTTGCTAGATTCATACTATTCATATACACCATTTAGTGAGAAGTGCCCATGTCCTTGTAAAAAGTGTGTAAATCTAAAGAAGTGGGATAGAGATGTGGTAGAGGGGCATCTTGTATGGAATGGTATTATGGAGAACTACACAGAATGGATATACCATGATGGACGTTTATTTAATAATGGAGTCTTACAAAATAATAATCGTCCTTTAATTATAGGATCTTTGAACCATACTAACAACTCTAGTGATCCGATGAATGAACTTCTACATGCTGCTATTCCTAATTTAACAAACAATGAGAGTTTGTATGAACAAGAATTACATTATGATGATATCGACATAAACACACATTTTGAGAATCCTCAAGCTCCCATTAATGCAGATGCGGATAATCTATACACGACTCTCTTAGAGGAAAATAAGCCATTGTGGGAAGGATGTCAAGAGTACACAAAATTATCCTTCTTATTGAATCTCCTGCATATTAAGACACTTGGAAATTGGAGTAATGTACATTTTGATATGTTGTTGAAAGTTCTACAAGGTGCAGTGCCAGACGGATATAAATCAGTGCCGGCTAACTATCGTGAGGCCAAGAAAGTCACATCTAAATTGGGCCACAAATATATTAAGATTGATGCATGTGAAAATGATTGTTCATTATTTTGGGACATACACAAAAATGACAATTCTTGTCATATATGTGGACAATCACGATTGGTTGATGTACAAGACGATCAATTGACTCACCGATCGAGAAAACGTAAGCAACAAGATGTGATCAATGTGAGGAAGACACCCAAAAAGGTTTTTCGATATTTTCCATTGAAAGAACGATTGGAGCGACTATTTCTTTGCAAGGAAACTGCCGAGATGATACAGTGGCATGCCAAAGATCTTAATCATGACAGTTTAATGCATCACCCTAGAGATGGCTTGGCATGGAAAGAATTTGATCAACGCCATAAAGAGTTCTCAAATGAATTATTCATAGATAGTCGCACAAGCAAGAAAAATGGGAAAACCTTGGTGAATGATGATGCAATATCAAAAAAAGTACGTATTTCATTCTTTGGCTTAATTATTTAAACATTTAAATAATATCCAAATTGTTTACTGAAGATTTCATTTGGGTACTTTTTTCTAGGTTGCCTTGGACAAGGCTATAGAAGAACAAATATCTCAACATCCTCCCGACACACCAATAAATGAAATTCATGAAGGTGCTTTTAGGTAAAAAAACATAACACTTTATTTCAATTTAGAGTATTGTACAATAAATTTTTATTTCTCTTTTAGATCTACATTTGGACCAGAATATTATGGCCGATGTCGTGGTATGGGAATGGGTGTCACTGCGATTCAGGTATATCCTGATTTATCACGTCGTGCAAGAACAACTAGCTTGAAACATAAAAATCCAGAAGAGTTGCGGGAGATTGAACAATTGAAATTACAAATGTCTATCATGCAAAAGACAATAGATCGTCTTATGGATGACAGGTCACAGCAAAATTCTAGGGATGATTCATCTGGAACATCAGTGGGGCAAGGGATACATCTATCACCAGACCAAGTAATAATTGTGTTTAAATCAAGTTAATAATGCTTGGATTAATTAGAATTGTTTAATAAATATTTATTATGTGTGTAGTTCTTGAGAATGATGGCTTCTATTCAAAGATCAAATATAAATGAGACTACCCCTAACAACACCCCAACACCATCTCCTACTACAAATATCAATTCGAATCAAGGTTTGGTTTCTCTCTTCTTCTATTTATTTTTGAGATTCAATTGAATGAAAAATGATTATGATATTCAATTGTCGTTATTGGGTCTCTTAAATAAGCCTGTGCATACATAATCTCATTAATAATTTTCAATTGTCGTTATTTGCCATAAGTTATTTTATGCACACTTTGCATGTGGAACTACTTAAGTTAAGATTCAAATCACAAGTGCAACATAAATTCCCTCTTGAAACTTGGTTAATAACTTTAAGACAGTAATTTACTGAGAGATTGAGAGTGTAATGAGCTGCGATGGAATGTCTTCATCGTCGCCACTGAGTTTGAGAATTTAGATTTCATCAAACCATTCTTTTTTTTCAAATGGATAATGGGCCTACACATAAGACATAGATCCACTCTCAAACCAGCAATCAAATACATCTTCAATTCTACTCATCATTGATTTACCGGTTGGATCAGAAGGATTTTTGTGAGTTAAGTGATCGTTGTTGTATTTGTAAAGTGTCTGGAGGTTTAAGTACGAAATCTCAGATTACTTTGGGTTTTTTTTTGCATTTTTTCTGACACTTTGCACCCCCAGGCCAAAATTTCAAGGGTATTTATTTCTGGACAACACAAAAATGCTCATTTGGCATTTTGCACCCCGGATTATTGGTGCCGCACGAACCTAAATATCCCTAAATGAGCATTTTTGGTGCTACCCGGATCTAAATGCCCTTGAAATTTCGGCATAAGGAGCAAAGTGCAAGAAATTGGTAATTGACTAATATATGCTTAATGTTTCTTATTGCTCGTAAGAAAAAATGCGGTTAATTTGAAATTCTTTATTGCTCGTTTCTTATATACTTGTGGATGAGTTATTGTGTGTTTTGAATTACACTCCATTGTTTGGCTCTTATTCGTGTGCTACATAATTAGAGAACGTCCCGCTTGTGCTACATAATTAGAGGAGAACTCAAATTTATTTTTATCGTTAAATGTGTCATGGATGGTGTTTACAAGAATTGTAGTTACCAATGATGGAAATGCTATACTATGTGAGCCGGATATTGCGCACCCACCTGTTAAGGTACAATCTTATCTTATCGATCATAAATATATATTAATTAATTTTGCAGTTATTGTGTTTATAATTTGTTGTTTGACCTACTTCAAAACTTTTCTTCCAAGTAAATCATACGTTTCTTTTTTCCTCCCCAGTCAATGATTGAACTTAGTCGTACACAAGATGAATAAGTCGAAGATGAGACTACCTCTGTAATTGTACTAGGTAACTGAGCTCTCAAATTCCTAAATTATGAGCCGCAATAAAGTAATCGATCCGTTCAACTAGATTGTTATCGGTTTCTTTTTAGTATATCATTTGTCCCATTCAAATTATGAGTTATTAATGCTATGTGGTCACCATATTTGTAGTTCCTGGTAGAAAAGCCCATGTAAAGGGCCCATTATTGGGCCCATGTTTTTTCTTTTCCCTCTTCTCTTATTATTGATACACACAAAAACAAGCACTCACTCACGCACACACACACACACAATTTGGGTTGCTGGCACAAACTGCTGGACCAGCAGTTTGGCACAAACTGCTGGACCAGCAGTTTGGCACAAACTGCTGGACCAGCAGTTTGGCACAAACTGCTGGACCAGCAGTTGGCAGCAGTTTGCGCAAACTGCTGCCAGCAGATTGCGCCTTGGGCTGCGTTGACGGCCTTGCTTGCATGCTGAATTTCGCTCCTATTTCTTCCTAGAGTTCTTGATTGGTTCACTCCGTGAGATAGGATCCTTTGTTGACCACCGGTTGCCCCTTCATCAGAAGATGGTGTAAGCTTCGGTAGTGAAACTGCAAAGTTGTATTAGACAGGTTGGTTTCAGAGTTGTAGCGTTTTCGAGACAGCTACGGAGCAGTCTTGCAGTTCTTCCAACTCATATAGAATATAGGAATATAGTGAAAGCAATGCTACTTTTTTGAAAATCATCTCTATCCACGGAGATACCTTCTACACCTGATACCATGAAAGGTTTTCGCCCTATGGCTTGCTCTAATCTTTGAGACTTTGAGATTTCCATGGTGCTCAGACGACTGAATGCTGTTGTGCCTATTCTTTAGTCAATGTAAGAAGCAGTTTGCGCAAACTGCTGGTAGCAAACTGCTGCCAACTGTTCGCGTGAACTGCTGCCAACTGCTGCCAGCAGTTCGCGCGAATTGCTGCCAGCTGTTCGCGCGAACTGCTGCCAACTGCTGCCAGCAGTTCGCGCAAACTGCTGCCAGCAGTTTGCGCAAACTGCTGAACCCAAACTGCTGCCACGAGAAGGACAACAATAAGACAATTTCTTTGTGATATACAATACTTTTAAATGCCTATTACTAAAACAAGATACCATGGTGAACACAAAAAATAGGATGATGCCTTGTAGCAATCCA
The DNA here is from genome assembly GCA_039583875.1 of Platanthera guangdongensis. Lineage (NCBI taxonomy): Eukaryota > Viridiplantae > Streptophyta > Magnoliopsida > Asparagales > Orchidaceae > Platanthera > Platanthera guangdongensis. Next base: position 93,751,925 of record CM077156.1, on the reverse strand, counting down.
ACTTGGCAGATGACAGCTCTCCCCTCGAGACATAGCAAGTTTCCAATGATTAGGATTTAATGCCATTAAATGTAAAAGCTAGCTGTAAAGGAGGACATGTGTAAATCATTTAAGATTGGTCCAACGGTCATAATTAGAATTAGTCCAACGGTCCTATTATAATTTTGTATGTATAAATAGGATCATTAGTCTGTAAACAGAACTATAAAAGAATTTATTTTAGTTTCTTTTTTTAATCCTCTGTCTTCTTCGCTCCCCTTCACTTTTCCTCCCACTAGCCCGCCTCTTGTTGGCTCCGTCCCCTCCCATTCAGTTCCATAGTTACATTCTTTCCTATACCCACATATGCCTAGGAGGACGCGGGAGGGCGCGAGTGGGAGTAGGTGGGCATAGACGGATGCTGGCTTATATTTTGTGTCATGTTGAGGTAGTGTGTTAGGACGACTAAGACAATATTTACTCATAAAAGACAAGCTCATTGCTTGCATTTTGAATAATGATATCAATCAGTACCTTTACATCTGATTTGAAAGTACTCATCATCACTATAACGCGAACAAACCACCTGCAGTTTTTTTTATTGTAGGTCTGCTGCTCACAAAAAGGAAGGTGGACTCAATATTTCTAGTTTTTGTTAGGTTATCAAAAATGGCATATTTTTTACCTTGTAGGAAGATCTCTTACACCACCAACATAGACGATCTTTTTTAAGGAGATCGTACGTTTACAGCAGTTCCTTAAAGTTTTACATCCGATAGAGATACTCGTTTCATGAGTTTCTTTTGTAAAACTTTATGGGGGTAAAAATGGGAACAAAACTCTAATATAACAATGCATATCATCCTTAAACGGATGGGAAAACAGGTGTTGCGAAGCTTAGGCAGTTTTCTTAGATGCTTAGGAGGAGAACACCCAACACAATGAGATTTGGCTATTTCACTTGCAGAATTTGCATGTAATAGCTCAAAAAATTGCTCCACCCGCAAATCACTCTTTGAAGTTGTCTATGGCTATCTTGTTCCGTTATTACTTGATCATCACTCTCTTCCCTCTTTTGCACGTACCTCTTTTGTTGCTCGTTCCTATATTGCCAGCTTAAAATCTTTGCATAAATTTATTGCTAATAATTTGCGAGCATTTTTTTAGAAATGTAAAGATATGACTGATGCACATCATTGAGAGTTATATTTCTCAAAAGAAGATTGAGTTCCTACTTTTTTTTTCATAAAAGAGAGATTTCCTACTAGTATGTATCACAAACTACGTTAACGAAGGTTTGGTCCTTTTCAGGTGAAGAAACGACTAGGCGAAAACGCTTACCTCCTTGATCTCCCCGCAGAATACGGTACTTCACCTATTTTTAATATTGCTAACTTGGTCTCTTTTTTGGCAACCCACCTCCCTCTCCACCTCTCCCTCTTGACATCACCCCTAACGCCCACTTTCTCACACCCCACACCCATCCTTGAGGAGGTTGACCAGGTGTGGATGTACAAAAATTTCATACGCGCACATGTTCCTATCAACGTTATCTGGTCTCTTGGAAAGGGAGGAGTATTTCTGATAGTTCTTAGATTATCATCGCTGAGTTACAACGTCTACCACCAGATCTCTCCATAGTAGGACTCTATGTTTTCTCAATGGAGTCGAGCTCTTTCAGCAAACTGCTGGCAGCAGTTTGCTGAAACTGCCGGCAGCAGTTTGCTGAAACTGCCGGCAGCAGTTTGCTGAAACTGCCGGCAGCAGTTTGCTGAAACTGCTGCCGACAGTTTGCGCAAACTGCTGGTCCAGCAGTTTGGGCAAACTGCTGGAGCAGTTTGGGCAAACTGCTGGAGCAGTTTGGCAGCAGTAGTTTGCGCAAACTGCTGGAGCAGTTTGGCAGCAGCAGTTTGCGCAAACTGCTGCTGCCAGCAGTTTGCGCAAACTGCTGGAGCAGTTTGTGCCAACTGCTGGTCCAGCAGTTTGTGCCCAGTTTGGTACAAACTGCTGGTGCTGTTGCCACCAATTTAGTTAAAATTGTTGACAGCATTTTATGGATACATATTGTGTACTCTTTATATTTTCTTCTTCACATTATTATACTGTTTTTTCAAGTCATTTATGTTAACCTTACATGCAATTAGAATAAATATTTAATTTTGTGTTTCAATTTTGTTTGTTATGCAGGCATTTAATTAATTGTATTTGTTATGTTTACAGTTTGAAAAGATGATGTGGAAGATGATGTACAAATGAAGTTGAATGCTCATCATGCTTGTTTCAATGTCAATGAAGCTAATGATGAAGAAAATTTTGAAGGCGCATAATGCTTGTTTTGTTTCAGTTGTTTTTTTGGAATTGAAAACAATGTATATATTGAATGATTATGCTTTTTTGCAAGTTATGCTACTTGGAACAAGTTTGTTTATCATTAATATGATCTTTTGCATGTTTATACAATTTAATAATAATGATGAATTGAACATGTTGCAAATCTCTCTCAATATATCTTACTATTACTCTCAAAAATATTTAAAATATGAAAAATAATATATTAAAAATATTTTAATAATTTTAATTAATATTTTAGATGCTAAATTAATTTTTAGAGTTTAAACTATCATAAATTTTTATTTTTTAAAAATTTCTTTCCTTAAAATTTTAAAAATGTTATAATAGATTTTTAATTGCGTCGATGTTCTGTAAAAAAAATTGTGGTAGAATTTTTATTTTTTGACGTTTTTTGAAATTGTCGCGATAGAGCAATCAATCATGACATTTTTTTGAAAAAGTGTCGCGGTAGAACAACTGTCAATTATGACGTTTTTTTTGGAAAAATGTCACTATAGAGCAATTGTCAAGCATGACGTTTTTTGGAAAAAACGTCACGATATAGTGCATTCCAAACACGACGTTTTTTTTGAAAGCGTCACAATGACCTATGGTGACGGCCGCAATCGCGACGGTTTACTGACGTTTTTATAAACGTCACGGAAACTATCGTGACGCTTTAAAATCGTCACAAAAGTTATAAAAAAACGTCACCGTATAGCGACTTTGTTGTAGTGGAGGTTCCATGGATATTGACATGCTTCTCTCTAAGGCCGTGCCTAACTGAGTTTAGGAGGGTCCGACCGACTCTCACCTAAATCGGAGGCCTAAAACTCGCTTTACGCGGTGAACCCCTCTATTGGATTTTACTCCAATCCGGGAGATTTGAACGTCTGCCTCTCTCGAGGGTTGCGAACAACTCCCTTTACTTTTGAGTGCTCGTTTCAAACTTTCGGCCTCTCGGCTAGCGCAGAATGAAAGCAAAGGTGGAGAGTATATATCGATGATATACCTCCAACCCGTGATAAATCAAGAGTAATTCAAGGCTAAACCCTAAAAAGAAAAGGTAAGATTAAAAGCATCATAACCTAATCACTCGAACCTCGGATCATCAAGATCGAGTACATGGAGGATTAGTTAATCATGGTGAGGTGGAAGAGGGGGGATGAGTAGAAGAAGAATAATGAAACAGAGCAGAAATGTAAAAGAAAACAACACTTTTTATTAATGAAAACAGGGATCCTATAACTTGAAAACTAGAGATTACAAGTGCATGGAAAGTAAACTACACTATCATTAACATTATACTACAGAAAGAAGCTAGGAGCTAATACAGGGAAAGCATAAAGCTAGAGCTAAGAACTAAAAATGAAGAGACATGCTTAAAAAGTTCAAAAATACAAAGGACAGAACCTCCCCTCTCCAATGCAAAAGGTATCCCTGAACCCTTAGAGTTGGGCTCTATTTATAGATTTTTTCGGGTCGGGTCACACCCCCCTGTCACGCCCGGGTCGGGCGTGACCCTGGGGCGTGACACATTCGGTGCGACTTTTTCGGGCTAGAATTTAATTCTGGCGAAGTAGCTGAGGTACACACCCACAGGTCACGCCCTGGTAGGGCGTGTACCTGGGGCGTGTTCTTTGCGGCGTGACTTTGTTGAGCTGAAATTGAATGCTGGAGGTGACGGGCGGAATTGCTGAAGTACATGCCCATATGTCACGCCAGGGTCAGGCGTGACCCTGGGGCGTGACACTTTCGGTGCGACGGTGGAGAGGGAAAAACGAGCGCATTGCGGCGATTCCTCGGAACCTGGGGACACACCTCTGGAACACGCCCGTATCGGATGTGACACGGGCATGACAGAGGGCGTGTTCACTAAGTTTCCACGGAATGCAGTCTCGGACCAATTGCTTCATTCCTCTAGGTTACACGCCCTAGGTACACGCCCGGGTAGGGCGTGACCTTGGGGCGTGTCACAGCAAAATTCGGCTGAAAGCCGTGAAAACCTGCAAAAAGCAGAAAAAACGCATTAGCGACAAAAATATATACAAAGGGGAATCAAAATAAGTACTTTATAAGACATGATTTGCTTTAAAATCCCGAAAATATCCTAATAAAATTGACTGCAAACCGTATTATCAAATTCCCCCAAGCTTAAGTTTTGCTTGTCCCCAAGCAAAGATATAAAGACTAGCTAATCATAAAAAGTGACTAATTCAAAAAGTTTTAATCATACTTACACAAGTACTATGCGAAATTCTAGGTAGGGATAATGTAAAACGTAAATCTAAAACAATTATTTTGGTATGGTTTAACTGTTATAAACTTTACTTAATAAAAATAATCATCCAGAATTTTGACGAAATTCTTTAAATAGATTTAAGCAAGACAATGAAAATGAAAAGAACGTATTGAGTTATTACTAGATCCAAGCAACGCATTATAATTATATCAATTAAATAACAAAAATCTAAGTTTAAATCCAAAACTAAAACTGATTTACTTTTCTTTTTTTCTTAGTTGTTAAATAAAATAAAAAAAAGGCGTGAATCAAAAGAACTTAATGGGACCGAAATGTTTGGTTTAGGATTATGAATAGGAGTGGAATTCAAATATAAACATGGAGGCTTAAAAATCACACTAAACCAAAATAACGAGTTTCAAAAAAAAAAAATTTATTTTAAACAAAATATGTATATATATATAGTGTTTTTTTTCTTTTTCTTCTTCTTTTTCTTTATTATTATTTATTTTTTATGTTTTTCATCATTCATTTTTTTCTCTTTTTTCAAAACATTGCTTTTGAGTACACTTTTTTCAACAATTTCGCCAAAGATAACACAAAATTTCCTATCACAAAAAGTTTAGAGTGAAACTCAAGCCTAAATTAGCGTGATTAGATAGGTAGGAATTTGGGCTTTGGTGAAAATGAAATGTTATGTAGAGTTATCAAATGAATTTGGAAAAAAAGCTCAAAAGCGGCTAACTAGTGGTAAAAGATTTTAGGTTGGCAGGAAAGCTCAAACGTAAACAAAAATGGCCTAAATCATTTTCACGCTTTTTTTTTAAATTTATTTAAAACATAGAGTTGATAAATTTCAAAAAGCAAGTTCGAGATAATAAAAGAAGATTGATGAAATTATCTTGAAAATAAAATAATATGTGACTTGGATCATTCATATCTACTACGTTATTCAAAATTTGTTCATACAAAAATTATCTAAAGACGAAAAGGAAAATAGTGGATAATAAATTTTAGAGAAAGTAAAGAAAATAAAGAACGGAAAACCATAATAGAAATGCACGTTTTAGAGAAATATTTCACGTTAACATGCTACCGTGAATTAGAAACACAGCATGACCAACATTTTACTTGTGAAATATGATAAAAAAATGATTAGAAAAATTATAATTAACTACGTTATTTATAAAGAAGTTTGCGAAAAACAAAACATAAAAATGGGGTACTATTGAAATACCAAAATGCAGCTATATAAATATATTTTTTTGGATTTTCTGGATATTTACAAAAAGCAAAAAAGAAGAAGGAGAAAGTCCTCCCCCAAGCTTAAAATCTACATTGCCCTCAATAGAGAAGGAGGTTGGAGAATGAGAGAAAATTAAAGGACAGAAATGAAAGACAGAATTGAAAAAAAGGTACTTCCCCAGTTTTATTTGGAGGGAAAGCTGAGTGATGCCGCTCCGCCATGCTTGTGCTGTGGATCTTCATGAAACATCGTCTGGTGGACTTTGTCATGGAATCAGAACCATTGGAGCAGGCGATCGCAGAAGTTTCAGCTTGCCGGAGCCATTCGGGGCAAAAAGTGTGAAATAAAGAAAACAGAAAAAGATAACTTGGGTTGCCTCCTAAGAGCGCCCTTTGTTTAAAGCGTCGTTTGAGCTCGACGCATCAAAATAAGAGTGTCCTAAATATTGTTTAAAAATAAAGTTCGAATAAAGTTCAAAGTTTTTAAGAAAGGTAAAGTGCAGATTAATCAAATGTCAAGATAGGAAAGATAGAGTTAACAGGGTTGGGACTGACATCATCACAGAAATACAGTTTAAGACGCTGACCATTCACTTTGAAAGTACCCTTATCAGGGTGGGAAATTAAAACAGTACCATAAGAAAAGACTTCTAAAACAGTAAAAGGCCCCGACCAACGTGATTTTAATTTACCTGGGAATAAACGTAAATGAGAATTATAAAAAAGAACTTGGCCGTCCGGCTTAAAGATTTTTGGGTGCCTAAGATGTCGATCGTGTAAACGCTTCGTCCGCACTTTATAAAGTCTGTTATTTGCATACGCATAAGAGCGCCACTCGTCGAGTTCGTTAAGTTGAAATTTTCTAAAATCGCCGACAGAGTGGGGATCGAAGTTTAAAAATCGTAAGGCCCAAAAGGCGCGGTGTTCTAACTCTATGGGTAAATGACACAATTTTTTATAAACCAACCGATATGGAGTAAATCCGAGGGCGGTTTTGTACGCTGTTCTGTAGGACCATAGAGCATCGTCTAATTTGGCTGACCAGTTTTTTCTAGATGTGGAAATAGTCTTTTCTAAAATTCTTTTTATTTCTCTATTCACTACTTCGACTTGTCTGTTAGTTTGGGGGTGGTAGGCAGTGGAAAGCTTATAAGTAACGCCATATTTAGTTAGGATTTTCGAAAATTGCGAGTTATAAAAATGGGAACCCCTATCACTAACGATAGCGCGTGGCGTACCGAAGCGAGAAAATAATTTTTTTAGGAAATTAACTATGACTCGGGCGTCATTTGTAGGAAGAGCTTGGGCTTCAGCGCAACGCGAAACGGCGCCAAAAACCAAACTAACAATTCAACAAGGCAAGTATACCTATCGAAATGCAGCTAGGGGACACAAGTGTCGTATTAAAATCCGGGAACCATTAAGTAAGCTTACTCACACGAAATCTATTATTTTATCGACAGAAAAATTAGGTTTTAGAAGAAAGCTAAACGTACTAAAGGAAGAGAACTAGTTGCAATGAAAGAGAGCTACTTGCATGAAAAGATAAAGAGAGCTAAAAGAGCGATTATATTAAAGCTTAGTAACGATGAGGGGAAAATGCACTCGATCAGAAATCACCTCTGCAAGAGTGGTTAGAAATATACGATAAATAAACCTAAGCTAATTAGGGTAAAGGTCCTTGACCGTGGAGGTTCCATGAATATTGAAACGCTTCTCTCGAAGGCCGTGCCTAACTGAGTTTAGGAGGGTCCGACCGACTCTCGCCTAAATCGGAGGCCTAAAACTCGCTTTACGCGGTGAACCCCTCTATTGTATTTTACTCCAATCCGGGAGATTTGAACGTCTGCCTCTCTCGAGGGGTGCGAACAACTCCCTTTACTCTTGAGTGCTCATTTCAAACTTTCGGCCTCTCGGCTAGCCCAGAATGAAAGCAAAGGTGGAGAGTATATATCGATGATATACCTCCAACCCGTGATAAATCAAGAGTAATTCAAGGCTAAACCCTAAAAAGAAAAGGTAAGATTCAAAGCATCATAACCTAAGCACTCGAACCTCGGATCATCAAGATCGAGTACATGGAGGATTAGTTAATCATGGTGAGGTGGAAGAGGGGGGATGAGTAGAAGAAGAATAATGAAACAGGGCAAAAACGAAAAAGAAAACAACACTTTTTATTAATGAAAACAGGGATCTTACAACTTGAAAACTAGAGATTACAAGTGCATGGAAAGTAAACTACACTATCATTAATATTATACTACAGAAAGAAGCTAGGAGCTAATACATGGAAAGCAGAAAGCTAGAGCTAAGAACTAAAAATGAAGAGACTTGCTTAAAAAGTTCAAAAATACAAAGGACAGAACCTCCCCTCTCCAATGCAAAAGGTCTCCCTGAACCCTTAGAGTTGGGCTCTATTTATAGATTTTTTCAGGTCGGGTTATGCCCCCCCTGTCACGCCCGGGTCGGGCGTAACCCTGGGGCGTGACACATTCGGTGCGATGTTTTCGGGCTGGAATTTAATTCTGGCGAAGTAGCTGAGGTACACGCCCACAGGTCACGCCCTGGCAGGGCGTGTACTTAGGGCCTGTTCTTTGCGGCGTGACTTTGTTGAGCTGAAATTGAATGCTGGAGGTGACGGGCAGAATTGCTGAAGTACACGCCCATATGTCACGCCCGGGTCAGGCGTAACCCTGGGGTGTGACACTTTCGATATCTGCAAGGAGAAAATATCTGCGAGTTTTAGGCCTCCGATTTAGGCGAGAGTCGGTCGGACCCTCCTAAACTCAGTTAGGCACGGCCTTCGAGAGAAGCGTGTCAATATTCATGGAACCTCCACGGTCAAGGACCTTTACCCTAATTAGCTTAGGTTTATTTATCGTATTTTTCTAACCACTCTTGCCGAGGTGATTTCTGACCGAGTGCATTTTCCCCTCATCGTTACTAAGCTTTAGTATAATCGCTCTTTTAGCTCTCTTTATCTTTTCATGGAAGTAGCTCTCTTTCATTGCAACTAGTTCTCTTCCTTTAGTACGTTTAGCTTTCTTCTAAAACCTAATTTTTCCGTCGATAAAATAATAGATTTCGTGTGAGTAATCTTACTTAACGGTTCCCGGATTTTAATACGACACTTGTGTCCCCTAGCTGCATTTCGATAGGTATACTTGCCTTGTTGAATTGTTAGTTTGGTTATTTTCTCCTTGCAGATATCTAATAGACAATCAAGTTAACGACAGAATATAGGATAGATAATTTCTGCGTCTAACAATTTCATAACCTCTCCCTTAACTACGTCTTTCATGTTTGGGTTTATACGGCGCTGAGGTTGTATAAAGTTATGTGAATTATCTTCCATTAAGATTTTATGAGTGCAGAAAGATGGGCTTATGCCCTTAATATCAGATATCTGCCAAGCAATAGCTTGGCGATACTTTCGTAAAATTGAAAGAAGTTCATCCTTTTCTGCATCCGTGAGGTACGCCGAAACTATGACAGGCAGCTTGGAGTCCTTTTTTAAGAAAGCGTATCGAAGGTGCTCTGGTATTTCTTTCAGTCCCAAGGTAGGGGGGGGGGTCATCATACGAGGTTTTAGAAATTTGTTCTTTTTCAAAAACTATGTCCTCGTACACTTTTTTATATGTAAAATTAAAAAGGGTGTTGCTAGCGGCCATGGCGGCTTCGTGCAGCGATTCAGTTGGAAAAGTAGAAGAGGAACAGAAATCAAAAAATTCTTTTTCAAAATCAGAAAGCTGGGTGGAGGATTCTTCACTTAGGTGTAGAGATTCAGTTGGAGGAGTAGGAGAGGAACAAAAATTGGAAAATTCTTCTTCAAAATCAGAGGTGTGAGAGAAGGATTCTTCACTTACGGTATCCATGAAAAAACAGGAGTCATCATTAGCTAGTGTGTTCTTCATCGAGGGGGTGATAGAGAAAGTTACCTTATCATCGCCCACTCGAAGGAAGAGCTTACCATTGCTTACATCAATGATAGCTCGGGAGGTGGTAAGGAAGGGTCGGCCAAGGATCAGGGGAACCTCGACGTCTTCTTCGATGTCTAAAATGACAAAGTCCACCGGGAAGATGAACTTGTCAACTTTGACTAGGACGTCCTCCACTATTCCTAACGGGTATTTGACTGATCTGTCGGCGAGCTGGATACTCATGCGTGTGGGGTTGAGACTACCAATTCCTAACTTTTTAAACAACGAGAGGGGCATAAGATTAATACTCGCACCTAGGTCGGCTAAAGCGTGTTTGACAAAGAGATCACCAAAGACACACGGGATAGATAAACTACCCGGGTCACTGATTTTCTTCGGTAATCCGTTTTCCAAAACCGCCGAGCACTCGGCATTTAACGTGACATGCGAAAGGTTCTCTAACTTCTTCTTGTTGGTCAGGAGGTCCTTAAGGTATTTTGCGTACTTCGGCATCTGGGATATGGCTTCGTGGAAAGGCAGATTTATGTGTATTTGTTTAAACATTTCTAAAAAATGGGTGTATTGATCATCCTGTCGTTGTTTATTAAGCTCTGAAGGGTATGGCAGGGATGGATTATTTTTAAAGGTGGGTGGTGGAGTGAGTTGTTTTTCTAAAATATGGGTGATAATTTCTTCGACAGAGGGTGGAATTTTTAAAACGGGAACGAAGCTTTGAATTTTTAAAGCGGGAGCAGAGCTTGCCTCGGGCTCTTCACTTATCGTACCGGGAACTTTCTTCCCACTCCGAAGAGTTATAGCTTTCGCTTGCTCTCTCGGGTTGGGCTCAGTATTGGAAGGAAGAGACCCTACGGGTCGCTCAGAAATCATTTTAGCGAGCTGTCCTACCTGGTTTTCTAAATTTTTAACACTTCCAGTTAAGGTTCTAATCGTAGCGTCATTAGCATTCATGTATTTTGAAAACATTTCCTCCAAATTTGGAGGTTTTGGAAAACTTTGAGGAGGTGGTGGTGGTACAGAAAAATCACTTTGCGGTGGCGGGCGCACAGCATTCGATGGATTGCTCCACGAAAAATTCAGATGATTTCTTAACGCAGGATTATAACTATTCGGAAAATTAAAACCAGGAGGATTAAAATTTGCAGCAGAAAAATTATTAAAAGCAGTTTTAGGCATATTATTTACATAATCCAAATGTTCGGCGGGAGGAGTTGCAGATTCCCATACCTGAGGGGCAGAGGCAGCAATCATCTCCGTAATTTTTTTGCTTAATATTTCGACTTGCAGTGCGAGTTGGGAGACATTGTCCACTTCAAATAGACCTGCAGGTTTGTTTGGGTGGGTCCTAGGCACATTCCATTGGTAAGTGTTCATGGCCATGTCCTCAAACAACTCAAGAGCTGCTTCCGGGGTCTTATGATTTAAAGTACCGCCAGAAGCTGCGTCTATCATTTGCTTTGTGCTTTGATTTAGCCCATTATAGAACGTCTGCACCTGCAACCATACAGGCAGAGCGTGATATGGGCATCGTCTTAATAATTCTTTAAATCTTTCCCAGGTTTCGTAAAGGGTCTCAGAGTCTATTTGTCCAAAGGCAGAAATGTCATTCCTAAGTTTTGCAGTTTTAGCAGGCAGAAAATACTTCGCCAAAATTTTTCAGTTAATTGCGTCCAAGTAGTTATGCTATTTTTAGGAAGGGTGTTCAGCCACTGCATAGCCTTAATTCTAAGAGAGAAAGGAAATAATCTTAGCCTAATAGCATCATTTGTGACACCATTTATCTTGAAGGTGTCACAAATCTCAAGAAAGCTGGCTAATTGTGCATTCGGATCTTCATCTTGAAGCCCGTCAAATTGCACATACTGCTGCACCATTTGAATTATGCTAGGCTTCAGTTCGAAATTATTATTTGCTATTGCAGGGCGAACTATACTAGATTCTGTACCCTCGAGATTCGGTCGTGCATACTAGGACATAGGCCTTTGCACAGCTTCCTCCACGTTGGGTTCTGCCATTCTTAAGGTAGAAAATGATTCGGAATCCTCAATCGGCACTTGGGTAGTAGGGCCTTGAAATCGCGATCTTCTCTGAAGAGTACGCTCAATTTCATGGTCCAGGTCCAAAGTAACCGACGGACTTCCGCGGGTCATACACTAGAAGAAGAGAGGAGAAGAAAGACTAGAAAATAAAAGAGCTAATGAAGTTTGTTTTTTTTTGAAATAGAGTTTTTTTTATGTTTTAACTCCCGAACTTCCCAAGGGCTACCCGGTGAAGGGTTTGCAAGGTACTAGGCAAGATAGTGGCATTTAGAGCCACTTTGCCCTTTTCGAGAGAGTTGGGTGGTGTAGAAAAATTTGTGATGTGGGTTTCTATTAAGTAGGCGGTAATTAAAATCCAGCCATTTAACTCCGAGCGAGTAGGCGAAAAATATAAGCTAACACTCACGCACTCTACAGAAAGTAAACACACTCTACTGAAATAAAATCCTGCCAATTAACTCAAGTGAGTAGGCGGAAAAATAAAAATACGCACACTTGCTTGAATAAAATCCTGCCAATTAACTCAAGTGAGTAGGCGGAAAATTTTTAAGAAGGACGGTGAGAAAGAGAAGTGATAAAATTAATATATTCGTGTTTTCAATTTATCAACGAGCGTTGCTTCCCCGGCAACGGCGCCAAAAACTTGATTGTCTCTTAGATATCTGCAAGGAGAAAATAACCAAACTAACAATTCAACAAGGCAAGTATACCTATCGAAATGCAGCTAGGGGACACAAGTGTCGTATTAAAATCCGGGAACCGTTAAGTAAGCTTACTCACACGAAATCTATTATTTTATCGACGGAAAAATTAGGTTTTAGAAGAAAGCTAAACGTACTAAAGGAAGAGAACTAGTTGCAATGAAAGAGAGCTACTTGCATGAAAAGATAAAGAGAGCTAAAAGAGCGATTATACTAAAGCTTAGTAACGATGAGGAGAAAATGCACTCGATCAGAAGTCACCTCGGCAAGAGTGGTTAGAAAAATACGATAAATAAACCTAAGCTAATTAGGGTAAAGGTCCTTGACCGTGGAGGTTCCATGAATATTGACACGCTTCTCTCGAAGGTCCTGCCTAACTGAGTTTAGGAGGGTCTGACCGACTCTCGCCTAAATCGGAGGCCTAAAACTCGCTTTACGCGGTGAACCCCTCTATTGGATTTTACTCCAAACCGGGAGATTTGAACGTCTGCCTCTCTCGAGGGGTGCGAACAACTCCCTTTACTCTTGAGTGCTCATTTCAAACTTTCGGCCTCTCAGCTAGCCCATAATGAAAGCAAAGGTGGAGAGTATATATCGATGATATACCTCCAACCCGTGATAAATCAAGAGTAATTCAAGGCTAAACCCTAAAAAGAAAAGGTAAGATTCAAAGCATCATAACCTAATCACTCAAACCTCGGATCATCAAGATCGATTATATGCAGGATTAGTTAATCATGGTGAGGTGGAAGAGGGGGGATGAGTAGAAGAAGAATAATGAAATAGAGTAGAAATGAAAAAGAAAACAACACTTTTTATTAATGAAAACAGGGATCTTACAACTTAAAAACAAGAGATTACAAGTGTATGGAAAGTAAACTACACTATCATTAATATTATACTACAGAAAGAAGCTAGGAGCTAATACAGGGAAAGCATAAAGCTAGAGCTAAGATCTAAAAATGAAGAGACATGCTTAAAAAGTTCAAAAATACAAAGGACAGAACCTCCCCTCTCCAATGCAAAAGGTCTCCTTGAACCCTTAGAGTTGGGCTCTATTTATAGATTTTTTCGGGTCGGGTCACACCCCCTTGTCACGCCCGGGTCGGGCGTGACCCTGGGGCGTGACACATTCGGTGCGACTTTTTCGGGCTGGAATTTAATTCTAGCGAAGTAGCTGAGGTACACGCCCACAGGTCACGCCCTGGTAGGGCGTGTACCTGGGGCGTGTTATTTGTGGCGTGACATTATTGAGCTGAAATTGAATGCTGGAGGTGACGGGCGGAATTGCTGAAGTACACGCCCATATGTCACGCCCGGGTCAGGCGTGACCCTGGGGCGTGACACTTTCGGTGCGACGGTGGAGCGGGAAAAACGAGCGCGTTGCGGCGATTCCTCGGAACCTGGGGACACGCCTCTGGAACACGCCCGTGTCGGATGTGACATGGGTGTGACAGAGGGCGCGTTCATTAAGTTTCCACGGAATGCAGTCTCAGACCAATTGCTTCATTCCTCTGGGTTACATGCCCTAGGTACATGCCCGGGTAGGGCATGACCTTGGGGCGTGTCACAGCAAAATTCGGCTGAAAGCCGTGAAAACCTGCAAAAAGCAGAAAAAACGCATTAGCGACAAAAATATATACAAAGGGGAATCAAAATAAGTACTTTACAAGACATGATTTTCTTTAAAACCCCGAAAATATCCTAATAAAATTGACTGCAAACCGTATTATCATTCTGGAAAGAAGGAAGCTTTGGTTCAGGGTGTAGGCCTTCAGATTGATGATGATCTCCAGTAAGCTTTTTAGACTGATATTGATTTGTGTATCTTGGAAGCCTGGAGCAGATGAAGAACTCTGTGGATATCTTGATTGATGCAGAGTTCCTCCTTCTCTGTAAATGGAAAGCCTTCTTCTTTTTTTGTACTGCTTTCTGTCTTTTACTTATTCTCTGTTTCGAATTCAAACACTTGAATTCATTTATCTTGATAATGGCTGAAGCATTCCCGAGAGAGTAGAAGATGCCTTGGGAATTAATTCAGAATTAACTTCTAAAACAACCCACATTTAATGTTGCCTTTGAACGGCTATCTCCATTAAATATGAGAGTTATAATCGCTTTAATTAATTCTGCCAACGGTAAAACATCTGCCTGAAAACTGCACAAAATTCGTCGATCTTGGCTCGAAGATCATCGAGCTAAGTTTCCATTTCGTCGGGCTAAACTTCTTGCTTGAGATCAGAGTTCGTCGACCTAAACTCAAAGAAGGAACTCTGAGTTCGTCGACCTGAGCTCGGCGTTCGTCAAACTGAGTTCCTAACTTTGTCATATCTACATTTCTTGGAATTATTTCAGCAATTCTGGAGAGTCCTTTTGAGGCAAATCTGGAAATAAACGTATGACCCATGACTATAAATTTTGGGTCAATCTATACATCTTAATAGTGCTCCTTGCCTAAATAAGAACTAAGGCTCCAAAATCAAGGTTCTGGATGATTGGATTATCTCTATAGATGAGATGTTTACGTATTCGGGGATTGTTGAAGCCCAGAAGGTGATGCTTGCGGCCTACCAGCTAAAAGGCCTGACAAAGACCTAGTGGATTCGATAAAAGGAAAGTTTGGCGGAAGGATGTTCTTGGGAGTCCTTCAAGAAGATGCTGCTGAAGAAGATCTTACCCTCGGTCGAGCAGGACCGATTGATGAACAATTTCCTGCATTTGAAGCAGAGACAGCTCACTGTGAGCAAATATGAGATTAATTTTAGTAAGCTGAGTAGGTTTGCTCCTTATTTGGTAGCTTCGGAGGAAGGGAGAGTGAAGCGTTTCCTTGGAGGATTAAGAAGCGATGTCCAACAATTGACATGCGCTTATCGAGCTGAAAGCTATGCTGAAGCAGTGGAAGCCGCTATGAAGGTCGAGGCAATCGAGAATGCCAAGAATCGAGGTGCTGCGACGAGAAAGGAGAAGAGAAAAGGTGAGGAGGATAGAAGCTCCAGGGTATCTGGCCCTCCTTCGAAGAAGAGAAGTAAGGAAGTATGTAGTTTTTATGGTCGACCTGACCACCCTTTCGAAAGGTGTTTCAAGAGGACTGTCACCCTGAAGCAGCAGCAAGTGCTCGCCATCCAAGGTGCACCCAAAGGTGATTTGGTGTGTCCGATCTATGCAAATAAGGGTCATGACATGAGTCATTGCTGGTTGAAGGATAAGGTTTGCTTCTAGTGCGGGCAGAAGGTTCACTTGAAGTCTTCATATCCACAGGTTAAGACTCCACTGCAGCCTGCCCCGCTTCGGGCTCTGCTGCCGCCGCCAAACCAGGACAAAGGAAAAGGAAAGCAGAATGTTGTGACCAGAGAGGAAGCTCAAACCTCTACGCAAGTTATATCAGGTTAGCCCCAGTTTGATTATCTTTATTATTTCTCGTTGTTTCCCTAGTTATCGTTCGTTTAGTTATGTATGCTACAGTTTTAGGGGAGTTTAAGGTGCAGAATAGGTGAGTGCACGTTCTTTTCGATTCGGGTGCCACCCATTCCTCTGTGTCCCGGAGGTTCGTAGACAACCATCGTTTGAATGTGGATCAGTTAGGAAACTCCTTCAACATTAGCCATCCCTCTGGTGAATCTGTAGTATCTTATCAAAGAGTTCTGAAATGCCCTTTTTATCTAGGCGATTTCCTAGCCTTTGCAGATCTGATGGTGTTGGATCTGGAAGACTTTGATGTGATTTTGGGCATGGACTGGCTATCCAAGTATGATGCAGTCATCCAGTGCAAGGCAAAGTGACTGGACTTCAGGATGGACTATGACCAACCTATGATTGTCTATGGATTTCAGGGTACGGTTTCCCTTGTCATTTCTGTGGTACATGCTTGTCGTGCTATATGGTCTGGTTGTCAGGCATTTTTGTGCTCTATTTCGGCTCTAGAAATAGCTTTTGTTATGCCACGTCTTGTGGATATCTCGATGGTGCGGGAGTTTCCAGATGTTTTTCCTGACTGTCTTCGAGGACTTCCCCCGGTAAGGGAGATTGAATTTGTGATAGACCTCAAGCCAGGTACTCGTCCTATTGCCAAAGCACCATACTGCATGGTTTCACGTGAGTTGGATGAGTTGCGTACTCAGCTCGATGAATTGCTACAGTGTGGATTTATTAGTCCAAGTTCTTCCTCGTGGGGTGCTCTTTCAAGGAAACCTCGTCGGCTCCCCTATGCCCACGAATCCTCCTGATGTCCCCAACCAAACTCATCAAGTCCCTGACTCGCCTGAGGAATCATCCCCCGCAACCACGAGGAGAGAAGACCTCTCGCGAATTATGGGAAATCCTCGCATCCCGAGTAAGAACTCATCTCGCCTTTTTTGCTTCACACATTCCAGCTCCTTCATTATGCCCTTTCGCCTTTCCTTTCTCTGTGCAGGTATTCAATTCGAGTCAAGCACCGAGGGGTCTCCCACGCCACCACCCCTCTCGCCTCTTCCTCTCCCCGATGAGATCGAAGATTACCTGGGAGATCCCATGGACACCCTGGAGTTGAAGCGCCAGACAGCAAGGATGTTTCAAAAGTACATACATATCATCCACGAGATGGAGCTGGAGAAGTAGGCTTCTGACCGGCGCGTGGACTGGCTGGAAACTGAATGCAATCGCCTTTCTACCGGGATCAAGGCCGACGACGTGATGTATGGGACAGACCCCCAGGCCATCATAAATGAGACGAACAAACACATCTGTCTCGCGCGCGCGGTCTAGTCGCCGCCTGCGCCTTCCATCTGCCCGGTAGCCCTCCATGCGCAAGAGGTCGGGGTGGCCGCTGGAAGTGGCACAAAAATTGAGGGGTACGGGGGTCGTCTCGCCTACTTAAGGCTTCCTTGTAACTTCATGTATCAATCGGCCACCCGCCTGGTTAATTATTAATTTGTTATTTAGATCCTCTTGGACGAGATGCCCGCCACGTGCGGGATGAACTAATTTAAGATGACTATTTATTATTACAATATTCATGTCAATCCATCGCTTCATGCCGGGTCTTTCATCATTACTGTGTTTAATTAGCCAATTCTCTAGTCAATCATTAATCATGATATTTTGGGCTCCTTAGAAGAATCTCCGCGATGCTTCCGCTCCCCGGGTTTTGGAGAGAGAGAGAGAGAGAGAAGATGAATCGTCAGGTTGCCTCTTCAGCTTCTGCAACCTCATTTTCCCGCTCAATCTCCTCTCTCCTCTCTATCCGCTATTAATACCCCTCTCCAGGGTCTGGATACTTTTATGCTGGTACTATTGTTCTTCGCTACTTTTGTGATCCAGAGCTCTCTCCTGTTCTTCCCTGCTTAGTACTTCTCGCATCTCGCTCTCCACTCACTCTTTCCTCCTCCTCTATTTCTTCCTTCTCCCCGACTATGGGGAAGAAAAAGGTAGAAGAAGGCGAGGGACGCAGCCGCTGCGGGAGGCGGTTTGCAGACCATGATTTCCCTCTCGGCCGTTTGCCAGAGGAAGCGTACAGTTGATTCGCCAGCGAGTTTCTCACTAATGGTTACCTGTCTCGACCACCCAAAGTCGGCGAGTGCATCAATACCTTCTACCCCGACAAACTATCCTTTCTCGCCTCGCACTTCGAGGCAGTGCTAAGACTCCCCCTCTGGCCGAAGGTTAAATTGGTCTTTAAATAATTTGGAGTTGTTCCCGCGCAGTTCAACCCCAACGCGGTCACTATGCTGGTTGCTTTCGCCAGCTACCTGCGGTGAGAGCGCATTGAATTTAGCTTGACCGTCTTCCATAAGCTATTTATTTATCACGCAAAAGATGACGGTGTTTCCTACTTCACAGGCCAAGGCCTGAATGTGTGCGAGACGCCGAACAAGAACCATCACTGGCTGACCCGCTTTGTTTTCATCCGCGGGAACTTGGGAGGCGTCCCTCTCGCCCCGGTGTCACCTGCCGAGGTATACTATGAGACCCCCAAGGTTGGGGGTGCCGAGAAGGCTCTCTGTGATTTCTTTGCAGGGAAAAACTTCGAGGTCAACTTGCTTCGGCGAGACCTCGACTCGCTTCTTCCCGTCCTTCTCGGTGAAGGTATATTCTCGACCCTTTGTCATTATGCCTACCTTCTTGCTTTATTCTAATTATTATCCAGTTTATGGGAGAGAACCATCCCCGTCCACCCCCCTTACCAGAGCAACAGGGGTCTCGCCCTTGCGAGTATGTCGGCGGAGGTGGCAAAGGAGATGCTGACCCCAACCCCAAAGAAAAGGCATGGGGGCGAGGATGCCGCTTCTCACCACAGCCTGAAGAAAAAGCTAAAGAAGGTGGTGTCCTTCACGAAGGAGAAGAAAAGAAATTCTCCTTAGGAAAGGAAGGAAATATCGGGATCCCTGACCCCCATTTCTGTGGAAAAGTCTCCGTCACCTCGCCATCAAGCCGTCTCACCTGCCCGCGAGACGGCCCTACCTGATCAAATCGCCGCTACCACTGTCCAGCCCACCGATCTTCCCCCTCGCGAGGAGGGCTCTCCATCCACCCGGCACCCTCCTCGCATCCAAATTACGACATGGGGCCCAGGACGGATGATGCCGTCAGCGAGCCAGTACTTTTGTGGGAGAAGTATGCCAACCGCATGTCGGTGTCTAATCTCCTTCCCTCTAGGAAGGGGCAAGACCCCCCACCAGCCATGCCTTCTCCCTCGCGTACGGGATATACGGCGGCCTTGGAATGGAGCCCACGGAAAATGAGGTATCGCGAGACCTCATCCTGATGTCCGCCCATGCCCAGTTTCGCTCCCTAGAGCTTTTGCACCAGATCTCGCGCGACCTGGTCTACAACAACAAGAAGTGGAAGGAGGCCGAGACCAGCCTTGTAGAGGAGCACGAGAAGTCCAACGACCTCGGGAGGCGATTGGCCGTCACTTAAAACCTCCTTGCGCGAAGCCAGGGTGGGGTGGTAAGGTTTTTAATTGTCACTTGCCAGTCTTGCTTGCCGGATCTTCATAAACTTATATTGACTGATGACCCTCGCGCAGGATGCCGAGACTGCCGATCGCATGCGCTCGCGCATTGCATCTTTAGAGGGAGAGATAAAGAAGTTGAAGGTTGAATATGCCCGCCTTATGGACAGTACCGCACTCCATCCGGATCCATTCCAAGCTCCCCCGCCACCTCGCTATTCCTCAGACGAGGTCGACACCCTCTGCCGAGACTCCAACATCAAGGCGGCGAAGCTCGTTCTCCAGATGATGAAGGATCTGGGGGTGGTCTGGGACGATGCCGATACGGTCACCGTCCGCGACTTGGTGCCTCAGCTGTATGGCGAGACAGATGACAACTCCTCCTCCGGTGGCAAGGAGTGAAAAGATGTCGAAGTCTGGGACCTTCCCGCCTCTTTTTTGTCTTCTCTTGTACGTATAAATATTTCAATTTCTTATGATAGTGAAATGTTTCCTGCGATAATGTTTCTTTTCTATAATGAACAAAGAAAATTTTATTATAACCTCACACACTTCTTACTTCACTACGCTTTATCCTGCCATCTCGCTTGATTAGTTATTTCAAAAAAACGCTAGTCCATGGGCTTCCCCAGGCCCTTGCCGCGCGCGAGGCCGCCTACCCCTTGCTCCACTCTCGCCGTGAGATCGGCCCAGCGACATAAACCTTGGAGACCAACCGCTCTTCCTGATAGGTCACTCATTTTTGTGCTAGGCCTGTGCCTTTGATAGCGACCACCCGCTCGTTGTGGGCGAGAACACCCCTGCCGAGTGCCAGTCAGAGATGCTCCTACTCCTTGGCCGTGCCTCCAATTCTTCCTTTTCCAAGGAACTCTATCAATTTTCTGACAACTATAGACATCTCCCCGTGAGATCTTACCACTTGCCCTACCAGCTAGATGAGGGCTTGGTCAGCGGGACTGCTCGGGGTCTCCTCTCCCAAATAGCTCCAACCACCGAGTGAGTCTACAGCCCTACCACCTAGATGGGAGCCTGGTCAGCGGGTCTGCTCGGGGTCTCCTCTCCAAAACACCTCCAACCACCGAGTGAGCCTACAACCCTTCCAGCTAGATGGGAGCCTGCTCACCGGGTCTACTCGGGGTCTCCTCTCCAAAACACCTCCAACCACCGAGTGAGCCTACATCCCTGCTAGCTAGATGGGAGCCTGGTCAGCGGGTCTGCGCGGGGTCTCCTCTCCAAAGCACCTCCAACCACTGAGTGAGCATACATCCATGCAAGTTAGATGGGAGCTTGGTCAGCGGGTATGCTCGGGGTCTCCTCTCCAAAACATCTAGAACCACCGAGTGAGCCTACAACCCTGCCAGTTAGATGAGAGTCTGGTTAGCGGGTCTGCTCGGGGTCTCCTCTCCAAAGCACCTCCAACCACCGAGTGAGGCTACAGCCCTGCCAACTAGATGGGAGCCTTGTCAGCGGGTCTACTCGGGGTCTCCTCTCCAAAACACCTCCAACCACCGAGTGAGCGTACAACCCTGCCAGCTAGATGGGAGCCTAGTCAGTGGGTCTGCTCGGGGTATCCTCTCGAAAACACCTCCAACAACCGAGTGAGCCTACAGCCCTGCCAGCAAGATAGGAGCCTAGTCAGCGGGTCTGCTTGGGGTTTCCTCTCCAAAATACCTCCAACCACCGAGTGAGCCTAGAGCCTTACCAGCTAGATGAGAGCCTGGTCAGCGGGTCTGCTCGGGGTCTCCTCTCCAAAGCACCTCCAACCACCGAGTGAGCCTACATCCCTGCCAGCTAGATGGGAGCCTGGTCAGTGGGTCTACTCGGGGTCTCCTCTCCAAAACATCTCAAACCACCAAGTGAGCCTATAGCCCTGCCAGTTAGATGAGAGTCTGGTCAACGGGTCTGCTCTGGGTCTCCTCCCCAAAACACCTCCAACCACCGAGTGAGCCTATAACCCTGCAAACTAGATGGGAGCCTGGTCAGCGGGTCTGCTCGGGGTCTCCTCTCCAAAACACCTCCAACCAATGAGTGAGCCTACAACCTTGCCAGCTAGATGGGAGCCTGGGTAGCGGGTGTGCTCGTGGTATCCTCTCCAAAACACCTATAACCACCAAGTGATCCTACAACCCTGCTAGCTAGATGAGAGCCTGGTCAACGGGTCTGCTCGGGGTGTCCTCTCCAAAGCACCTCCAACCACCAAGTGAGCCTACAGCCCTGCTAGCTAGATGAGAGCCTGGTCAGCGGGTCTGCTCGGGGTCTCCTCTCCAAAGGACCTCCAACCACCGAGTGAGCCTACAGCCCTGCCAGTTAGATGGGATCTTGGTCAACGGGTCTGCTTGGGGACTCCTCTCCAAAACACCTCCAACAACCGAGTGAGCCTATAGCCCTGCCAGCTAAATGAGAGCCTGGTTAGCGGGTCTGCTCGGGGTCTCCTCTCCAGAAACCTCCAACCACCGTGTGAGCCTGCAGTTCTTCCAGTTAGATAAGAGCCTGGTCAGTGGGTCTGCCCGGGGTATCCCTGCAGCTGCTTTCACACTTCACCTTTAATGTCATGAAAAGAGACACATGGGACTTCATCATACGGTTACATCCAAATTGCAAGTATCGAACAATAAAAATGCATTGTACAGAATGTGTTACGGATAAAATCTTTTCAAGTCATCGCCACTTCGGGCGCGATCAAGGGGTACCCCGTCCACATCCTGGAGGTGGTACCCTCTCGACTTCAAGACCTCCATTACTACAAAAGGACCCTCCCAATTTGGATTGAGCTTTCCTACGGAGGCCCCTCTACCTGCTGCATCCACCTTCTTGAGAACCAGATCTCCCTTCTGTAACTATTTGATCCTTATATGTTTGTCGAAGTATCTCGCCATCCGGCGCTTGACCTCCTCCTGCCGGATCACCACCAGATCCATGAGCTCCTCCACGAGGTCAAGGGAGAGTTTTTTTCCTCCATGTTCTCTATCATCCATCCTTCGTCCCCCTCTCTTGCAACAGCTACTCTTGGTAACATGACCTCGAACTCTATTGGTAGGACAGCCTCCGAGCCATGGGAGAGCTTAAAGGGCGTCTCTCTTGTGGCGGTGTTTGGTGTGGTTCTCAAGGCCCATAGGATTGAAGGGAGCTGTTCCACCCAGCTCCCCCTCAGGTTCTCCACTTTCTTCTTCAAGAGGTTAACAATGATCTTATTTGCTGCTTCCACTTGTCCATTGCCCCGCAGGTGATGAACAGAGGCAAAGCGGAGATCTATAACCAAACGGATGCAAAAGTCCACGAATTCTCTACAAGAAAACTGCGGCCCATTATCAATCACAATGGCCAGCGGTAGCCCATTCCTGCAGATGATTTCTCCCCAAATAAAATTCTTGACCACCTGCGATGTCACCTTAGCCAATGCCTTCACCTCCAGCCATTTTGAAAAATAGTCTACCATGACTAGCAAAAACTTCCTTTGCCACTTGCCTGGGGAAAAGGACCCACCAGGTCTAGCCCCCATATTGCGAAGGGCGAGGGAGCCGTGATGGTTCGTAGCCTCTGGGCTGGAAGGAGTTGGAGGGGGGCAAACTCCTGACACTTTTGACATCTTTTTGTAAACTCCTCTGCATCTTTCCTGAGGGTGGTCCAGAAGTACCCCTGTCTCAACACTCTCCCCTCCAGAGTCCGGCTCCCTGAATGACTACCACATTCTCCTGAGTGAATTTCCTTCAGAACCCTTGGAACCTCCTCCTCTGACCCACATTGGGCCAGCCGACCCGAGAGTGTCTTACGGTACAAAGCCCAAACCTTTAGCAGGTAATACGCTGATTTGTACCTAGCACGCTTCTTATCGAGATTGTCCACGAGCAGTTGCCCCAATGTCAAAAAGGTGATGAAGGGGTCCATCCAAGTCCCTTGATGGCTTATCTCCATAAGCTCTCCCTCTTCTATGGACGACCTAAAAAGTTCCTGTTGGGAACTATACCCACATTAATCCAGATTTGATGAAGTCACCCTAGAACTAAGATGAATTAGTTTGTATTTGATGCTTCATTTGAGTTATGTGTTTGCAGGACTGCAATGGGAAGTGTAGACCAATGTCAGTCTACAATGGGTCACCAAACACAGGACCATACAATGTAATCCCTCATTGTGTGTTCCAAAGTGTTGACTCATGTGTAGCCTCTATATTGGGATACACTTTATATTCAAGCTGTAGGACGGTGTAAAGACTTGGTGTTGATTCCCTTCTAGTAGAAGAAAATTTTGCTGACAGAAATTTTTCTAAGTATTTCTCTCGAGTAGGTCTTTAACTACTCGAGTAGATTACTTGAGATACTCGAGTAAAACTTTTGCTTACTCGAGTAAGAAAATTCCTCTCGTGAAGTTAAGTAAAACACTCGAGTAGTTCACTGATATACTCGAGTAGCTTACTTAACTACTCGAGTAGATCACTCTTCCTACTCGAGTTGCCCAAAATTCTTGTTCCAAACTTTTCTAAGTAAAATACTCGAGTAGTACAAGTCATATACTTGAGTAGCTCATTCTGTCTCGAGTAGTATATTCTTCCTGTTCCAGATTCCTGTTCTTCAGAATTTTTTCTAAGTCATTTACTCGAGTATGTAGTTTATATACTCGAGTAGTTCTCGACACTGTGTCGAGTAACTCTCTTCTCTGTGTCGAGTAGTTAAGATATACTCAAGTAAGTCCTTCATTTAGTCGAGAAGATTTCTTCCCTCTCGAGTAGTTAAATCTAACTACTCGAGTAGCTGTTTTTTCCCGTGTGCAGAATATTTCTAAGTGTTTGTCTCGAGTAGTTTTTCTAACCACTCGAGTAGTTCAATTCTGCATACTCGAGTAGTATAACTTGTACTCGAGTAGCTCAACTCCTTCCCGTGAGAATTTTCTGTGTACTCGAGTAGCTCTTCTAAAATACTCGAGTAGTTGATTATATGCACTCGAGTAGTTGTCTTCTACATACTCGAGTAGTCATGAGTTATATACCCGAGTAATATTTCTCTGCTTACTCGAGTAGTCCTTGACCTACTCGAGTAGTTTTATACATACTCGTGTATATGACTTCATTTTCTCTGAAATTTCTTCTAAGTCCAGATTTGACAGATTTTCAAATCTCGTGATATGATTGGTCCACATGTACGTCATTAAAACCGATTATGACCGTTATTAGTACTCCTATAAAAGATCTTGTCTAATCGACAAACCCTAATCAGAAAAGCAAATCTTTCAAGAAGAAAATTATTCTAAGTTTTGCAGCCGCCTCTTTCCAAAAAGAATCGTTGTTTCCTCTCTCTCTCTCTCTTCACGGAACGAAAGCCGCCGCCGCCTCTATTCTTCTCCGGCAACGGTTTCGATCTTCAGAGGAAATAGACAGAAAAAGCTCTCCAGATCGAGATCGATTTTCACATACTCATCTTCTGTACGATCGTGGAAGCAAGGAGTTCAGATCTACTGTTGCCGAGAATCATTCTTCAATTTTTCTGATAAAGCCGCACACCAAGAAGAAGATTCCAGTTTCTATTTTATTTTCAGATCTGAACCAGACGATTTCACTGTTTGTATTTTTCAATACTTGAATTTCATTTCTGTAGGAGAATGTTTCTCCGAGTGTAGGAGTTTTCCACTCCGATTTTGTAGGAAGGTATTTCTTCCGAGTTGTAGATCCAGTTGGATTGGATTGAGATTGTAGGAACTTTGTTCCGAGGGTAGGATTGATTTTCAATCCAAGATAGTGGAGTAGCTGAGTCTAGTTTATTGCTAGATCGGTGAGGGAAAGTGGATGTACCCAAGATCGTGGAACCACTATAAATCTTGTCTCGTTTGTGATATTTTAGTAGATAGATCTGTGATGTGTTCTAAGATTTTTTATTCCGCAAAAGACACACACCTCACCTATTCACCCCATCTACGTGATTTAGGCTGACAACTATTATCTTTTAATTGGTATCAGAGGGAGGTTGATCGTTAAAAGGTTAATACCTTGATCAGTTCCTGCAATAGTTGTTATTTGAGATCTATCTATCATGGACAGGGCAAAGGATTTTGCCAAGCTTCCCCTATGCAACAAGAACAACTTTCCCATCTGGAAAGAAAGGATCAAATTCTTTATGGAAGATTTGGATCCGAGGATCTTCGTGATAGATGAAGAAGGTCATTATGTCCCTATGACTGTCTCCACTATAAATCCTACCAAGAAGGTTCCAAAGAAGCTGATGGATTTAGACAAGGACGAGATTGCACTTGTCTCACTGGACAAGAAAGCTAAAAATATTATAGCAAGTGCAGTTGATGACTCAATGTTGCAAAACTTAATCCACTGCCAATCTGCAAAGGAGATGCGGCAGTCCTTGGTTACCTTGATGAAAGGTACAGAAGATGTGAGGGATGATCGGATATCCCTCCTCAATTAGAAGTATGAAGCCTTCCGATAGGGAAGCAAAGAGACCATTGCTGATACATTTGAGAACTTTTTCAAGATAGTGAATGGCCTAAGAGTCTATGGCAGAGTATTCACTAATGGAGAACTGAATGACAAGTTCCTGAGTTCCCTGACCAAAGAATGGGACAACAAGGTCTGTGCCATCAGGGAGTTTGGGAAGCTGGCTGAGACAGACCCACAAAATCTCTTCGGGAAGCTTATGTCATATGAGCTTCAACTCAACACCAGGAAAGCTGAAGAAGAGAAGAGCAGGTCTGCTCTCAAGGAAAAGTATGTTGCTCTAAAAGCAGACACCTCCAAAAAGAGAAAGGCTGCCTCCCCTGCTCCAGCTCCAGAGATTAGTGAAGAAGAAACTTCTGAGACTAGTACCTTAGGCTTTGAGCTATCAGAAGGAGAGTTCTCACTGCTCTCACGTCAGTTCAAGATATTCTTGAACAAGAAAAAACAATGGAAAGGCAAGGATGCCTTCTATAGAAGATCACAACACGATGGTGATCGACAAAGAAAAGGCTCAAGTAGCCATGACAGGTATTCCTCTAAACAGAAAAAACATGTTTCGACTGATATCAGTTGTTATTATTGTAATAAGCCAGGTCAAGTCATCGTCGACTGCCCTCATAAGAAGAAGGAGGGTGGTTGAAGAGAAGCAACAAAATCCTCACACAACAAGAAGAGGAAATAGAAGAGCCTCATAGCAAAAAGAGCAAGACTCTAAGTGACTCCGACTCATCTGAGTCAAGTGAAGAAGAAGAAGCTTATTTTGGGCTAATGGCTCAAACAGATGATGATCAAGAGCCCTAGTTCACTGGGAAGGTAAACTCTCACACCCCTCTTTCAGATTCTGAAGTCTCTGAGCATGATTGTGAGGACAGCTCCTCTTACGATGAGTCAGAGCTAATGGCCTAGTACAAGGAGTTAATCATGGCTTACGACAAATGTCGTCGAGTCGTGAAGACTAAGGCTAAAGAGATCAAATCTCTAAAAGCCGAAGAGAGCATCTTGAGAGAGAAAGTTGCAAAGACTGACTCCCTCGAAGAAAACTTCAATAATGCTATTGAAGAATATAACAAGGCTCTTGGGCACCTTGACCTTAAGGAGAAGATTATCAAAGAGTTGGAAGCCCAACTTGCGGCTGAAAAGAAACTTGTTGAAAGTTTCTCGAAGCCCAAAACTATTCTTCCATTCATTGTTGAATTCTCAGCAAAGGCCTAGGGAGCTGGACTAGGCCATGAAGAAGCTCCTAGTAAATCCTCTAGGAGAAACAAGAATCAATGAAAGAATAAGGCCGCCAAAGAGGCCTTAGCCAAAGAGAAGGGGAAAACCCCTCAAGATCAAACTACATTCAAGAAAGTCATCTTTCCATAAATGAGTTTGATTTTGACTCATCCTACGGGCACTTTGCTAGGCCTACCTATGTAGAGCCAAAGTCCCGCTATCACGGATGGGTTCGGCCCCGAAACTTTGGCGAAAGTGTCTTTAAGGCACCTTATGAAGAAGTTATTCTTCAGAGCTATTGCCCTTTCAATCATGGGCATAACTTCAAGAAGGCACCAAAGACGAAGCCTGTTGTAAAAAAGCCCATAAAGGAGAAGAAGTCATGTGATTGCCATCATCATGAGGCATCTTCCTCCAAGAATGCTTCCCCTGCTAGACCACAATTCCAAAAGGTCAAGCAGGAGACCATGAGGCAAAGATACAACAGATTTGACTATTGGTGCTGTGGCAAGGTTGGTCACTTCGCCATTGATTACTGGTTCAATTACAGAAACGCTGCAACTCCTTATGTCAGCAATATGAGAAGGACCGCTCATAATGCTAACGCTCGTAGGGGGAGCACTCTAACCCGAGACCAAGGACCCAAACGTGTTTGTGTTCCTAAGGCAAACTGATTATGATTTCAGGTATGTCCAAAGGCCAACAAAATGCCTATCTGGTACTTGGACAGCGGATGCTCTCGGTATATGACCAGGACTAGAAGCCTCATTCAGAACTTTACTCCAGTCGTGAATGGACCAAAGGTCATCTTTGGAGGTTCAGACCGTGGAATCACTAGAGGCTATGGTATGATTACTAACGACAATGTATCCTTCTCAGATGTGGCTTATGTCGAAGGATTGGAACACAATCTCATTAGCATAAGCCAACTCTGCGATAAAGGATACATTGTTGAATTCCATGTTGATAAGTGCCTGATAAAATCCATTGACAATATGGAAACGATTCTATCCGGCACTCGAAGTAGGAATATTTTCTATTTAAATTTCATCTGTATAGATTCCTCTACACCAGTGTGTCTTTTAGCAAAATATAGTGCGTCTCTTGGTGACCAATGACACAAGAGACTAGCACATATTAATTTCAAAACTATTAATAAATTATTTTCAATGAACTTAGTACGTGATGCCCCAAATGTCAAGTGCGTCAAAGATAGACCTTGTCATGCATGCGTAAAAGGCAAGCAAACAAGGGCTACCTTTAAAAGCATTATTGGCAAAGACTCTAACAGATGTCTCCATCTATTGCACATGGACTTGTTTGGTCCACTGCAAATTAGAAGTTTGGGAGGTAAGGATTATACGTTGGAAATTGTTGATGATTACTCGCGCTTTGCGTAGGTATTCTTTCTGAAACACAAGTCAGATACCTTCAACATCTTTACTAATTTTGTCAGGCAAGTCTAGAATGAATACAACTGCTCCATAGTCAAAATCAGAAGTGACAACGGAACAGAGTTCAAATCTCGGGCCATGATAGAATTCTGTGAAAGATTAGGTATCTTTCATGAGTTTTCCTCTCCTCGTACTCCACAACAGAATGGAGTGGCTGAGGGAAGGAACAGAACACTCATAGAGGCCTGTAGGACCATGTTGAGTGATGCTTCACTACCAGAGTACTTCTGGGCTGAGGCCGTCAACACTGCATGACACGTGCAAAATCGAGCACTCATAAACAAAAACCATAATAAGATACCTTACGAACTTCTGAAAGGCAAGTAACAAACAGTCTCATACTTTAGAATCTTTGGCTGTAAATGCTTCGTACTTAACAATGGTAAGTATCATACCACCAAGTTCAGCGAAAAGAGCTTTGAAGGTATTTTTGTAGGTTATAGTAGCCATAGTAAGACATATAGAATTTTCAATAGAAAAACCCTAGTGGTAGAAGAATCGATACATGTTGTATTTGATGAGACGAGCTTGCTGCAAAGCAATCCGTCTAGTGTGCTCATTGAAGATGCAGGTGAAAAGCTGAAAGAAACTAGCTTGGATGAACCGTCCAAAGATAAAGGTGAAAAGCTCATTAAGATCACCACTCCAAATCCTATTGGAGAGGATGACGATCAAAATGAAGAAGTCATCCAAGATGAAGAAATCACTCCAGTGATTGAAGATAATCCAGATGCAAGAACTTTAGAGCTCAGACATCTAAAGGATCGCCCCATGGACCAGATCATAGGAGATCCCCGGGAAGGGTGTCAGAACTCGAAGAGGTACAACTAACGAGAATCTGTATTTAAGTTTTCTCTCGCAGGTTGAACCAAAGAAGTTTGAGGATGCAAACTCTGATGCATCGTGGATATTGGCAATGGAAGAAGAGCTAAATCAGTTCAAGCGCTGCAATGTATGGAAGCCTGTTCCAAGACCCAAAGGAAAGAACATCATTGGAACAAAATGGGTCTACAGGAACAAGATGGACGAAGACGGGAGGATCATAAAGAACAAGGCCAGACTCGTCGCTAAAGGCTATCGTCAAGAAAAAGGAATCGACATCGACCAGACATATGCTCCAGTGGAAAGGATGGAGGCAATAAGTTTGTTCCTAGCATATGCTGCACTCAAAGGCTTTATCGTCTATCAGATGGACGTGAAGTCTGCCTTCCTAAATGGTAACATAAAGGAGGAAGTGTATGTGGAACAACCTCCAGGTTTCGTTGATCCTAACTTTTCTGATTATGTCTATTTCCTGCACAAGGCCCTATATGGGCTGAAACAAGCTCCTAGAGCTTGGTATGAGAAGATGTCTAGCTTTATACTTGAGAACAAGTTCACAAGGGGAAAGATAGACAAGACATTATTTCTTAGGGAAATAAAAGGCAAGATTTTGCTAGTGCAAATCTATGTCGACGACATTATTTTTGGCTCTACAGACGACAACCTCTGCAAAAAGTTCTCAAAACTTATGTAAGGGAAGTTTGAAATGAGGAGTATGGGCGAGCTGAAGTATTTCTTAGGGCTTCAGGTGAAACAATCTGAAGATGGAATTTTCATCTCGCAGGCCAAGTTCACCAAAGAGCTAATTAAGAAATTCGGAATGGAGAACGCAACCTCTATGAGGACTCCAATGGGCTCAACTATGTCTCTGGACAAGGATGAAAAAGGGAAACCTTTTGATGAAACCAAGTACAGAAGCATAATTGGATCCCTGCTCTACCTTACTGCCAGTAGACCTGACATAATATTTTCAACATGTGTCTGTGCTAGATTTTAGGTGAACTCTAAGAAATCTCACTACACTGCTGCAAAGCGAATTTTGAGATACCTTAAAGGTACACAAAATCTTGGCTTATGGTACCCAAGAAGTAATGACAGCGAACTAATTGGCTTTTCAAATGCAGATTTTGCAGGAAGCAAAGATGACAGGAAAAGCATCTCCGGGACGTGCCAATTCTTTGGAAGAAGGATAATCTCTTGGAGTAGTAAGAAGTAGAACTGTGTCGCAATCTCAACGGCAGAGTCAGAGTACATCTTTGCAGGCAGTTGCTGCGCACAGTTACTTTGGATAAGGAATCAATTTGAGAATTACAACATGAAGTTCAAGAATATCCCTCTGTTTT
Organism: Platanthera guangdongensis; assembly: GCA_039583875.1. Classification (NCBI taxonomy): domain Eukaryota; kingdom Viridiplantae; phylum Streptophyta; class Magnoliopsida; order Asparagales; family Orchidaceae; genus Platanthera; species Platanthera guangdongensis. The sequence goes on along the minus strand of CM077156.1, from coordinate 93,721,249 downwards.
GCGACTCTTCCAGCGCAATTGCAAATAACCAACAATCCAGTCTCGCACAGCCGGACAAAGCATATCGAGCTAAGGTATCATTTCATCCGGGAGCATGTAGAGCATGGGGACATAGATCTCCAATAAGTCTCCATAGATAGGCAAGTTGCAGATATCTTCATGAAGCCGCTGGACGAGACCAAGTTCTCGTTCTTCAAAACAGAACTTGGGATGCTCAACAAGGAAGATTAGAGCAGTTTGGATATCAAGGAAGCAAAGGAAATTAAAAAGGTTAGTCAAAATCTGGCATTTCAAAGGTTTCTTCCTTCTCTGACTCAAGTAAAACCTGACCTACTTGAGTTCTCAAAGAACCTACTCGAGTACTCAATAGACCTACTCGAGTAGTCCTTTAACTTACTCGAGTAAGGCAATTAAGTACTCGTGTAGTACACTTCATCTACTCGAGTGAGTCCATTCTTCTACTCGAGTAATTTCAGATTCTCTATACCTACTCGAGGACCTTCTATAGACCTACTCGAGTAACTCCCTCTATACTCGAGTACCTTCTTTTACCTCTCGTGTATATGCCTCTTGGCTTTCAAATTTTCCCGTGCCGCCTTTCCTTTAAATTATTTTCTTCTCGATGATTAGACTTAAACCTAGGGTTTTATAAATTCGAAATTCCAAATTCCTTCTACACGAAATCATTTCCAAGCACTCGAGTACTCGTCCGTCGCTTCATCTTCATTCGAGAAATTGCAGAGCCGCGACTCTTCCTCTTCCCGCGACAGATTTTTTTTTCCAATTTTTGGATCATGGCCTCCGTCTCCAAGATTGGTGTAGGATCGGAACTCGTTACTGCCGGGATTTCCGAGCTCTTAGACGACTTTCACAACTTTCTCATTCTACTAGACACCACAGGGTTATCCTTCATCCTGCAAGAACCCTGCTATATTCTCTTCCCGGAAGTAGCCGAATTCTTCTCAAATCTAAAGGTCAAAAGGAATGGCAAAGTCCTGAAATCCAAGGTACAAGGTTTGAAAATTATACTCAACAAGACCTCTGTCTCTCAACTTCTCCGATTGCCGATAGTAGACGAAGAAGATCACTTAGATGCTGAAGACTGACAGAACAGCCCTATTTTGTGGCATTTCAGCTGATGCTCAGTACATCAAAAGGTCAGACATGAACGCAGAAGGAAAAGTTCTGGTTGATGTTATTGGGAAGATTTTACTGTGCAAGACCAACTCCATAAGAGACATTCCATCATATTTCTTCGACATAATGCAAGCCATTGTCTGCCGCAAGAAATTCCAATTTGGTATGCTGATTCTGGATAAAATCAAGGACAGTTTAAAATCCCCCAACTACGCCAGAATAATCTCTCTGCTCCTCCATGAAACAAATCCTCAGGTATTCGACTTCTCCAAAGGGACCCCTCTTCACCACATGAAGAAGGTCTCCATTTCTTCCATTCAGAGATGGGAGCTCAAGCTGAAGAATCCTGCCCAAGCTGTAAAGATTTCTGAAGTTCCAGCAGATCCATCATTAGAAGACAGGACTCCATCTCCCTCTCCTCATCATGTGGCCGCTCCTCTGGTGCACCAAGTGAGGGGGAGCCTGCTCCTTCTACCTCAGTCAGGAAGCCCTCTCCTCAGCCAGCAATTCCTTCCCTACCTCATACTCCACAAAGTCCAACAACTCCCTCAGATGAGATACCTCAAGAATCTCTTCTCTCAACAGCTGCTGCCATAGATGCTATGATTGTAGAGCTCTCTGAAGAAGTGATGCCTATTCCTCCTCTATCTCCTCCAGCTCCATCCTCTGAATGTCACAAGGACTCAACTCCAGCACAGTCTCCTGAACAGTCTCCATTCAGGACTCTAGCCAAATCTCCAGCTTCTCTCAACAACCAGCAAGACACCATTCTTATTTCTGATGAGCCCTCTCCAGAGCTAGCAGAAGCTCCTCTCAGAAATCTAGATTTCTCTCTCCCTCAGGTTACAGAAGAAGGGGTTGCTCTCATTCCTACCACCAGAGCTCACAGTACTGTGATCATTGAAGAAATAGCTCCATGGGTAACTCCTCTGTTGTGTCTGGCATTCCTTCACATGACCCGTGGCGCTCTTCTACTTATTTAAGAAATTAAGTAGCACCCTTTCCAACAGTTCGGGCTTTTGGAACAGTTGGTTATGCGCTTGATCCTTCAGTTTATATCAGAGCAGGTCACGGGTTCAAGACCAGGGGAGCGCTATTAAATCCTAATTTTTCCCTTCTACCTGTGTGGGTCCGGCGGGTCAGGCAACCGTGGACATGTAGTAACCCCACCTCTGAGCCGTGTGGGCCTTGTGGTAACCCCACCTCTGAGCCGTGTGGGCCATGTGGTAACCCCACCTCTGAGCCATGTGGGCCATGTGGTAACTCCACCTCTGAGCCGGCGGGTTGTGCTGGACACCGGGGGGGGGGGGGGGGCGGGATTGTTTGGTCCCACGCTCCTTCACTTGACCCATGGCGCTCTTCTACTTATTTAAGAAATTAAGTAGCACCCTTTCCAACAGTCTGGGATTTTGGAATAGTTGGTTATGCGCTTGATCCTTCATCCTCCCCTTCCTTCTGTTGCTCCTCCTGCTGCTGCTCCTGTTTCTCCCTTTCCAGATTTGCTGTCCTACATCTCTTTCTTGCTGCAAGAACAAAGAAATTATTTTGATACTTCTCTAAAAGCTGTAACTGACAAGGTAACTGCTCTCGAGACTGAGATGAGCAGAGGCTTTGGTGAAATTCAGCATAATACTGACAAGCTCAAGTACTTATTTCAACTTGGTGGAAAAGCCCTTAACCACACTATCACTAGTGTTGGAGAAGTTATGGAACAAGATGTCAGCCTTGCAAATAATCAAATTGAACTAGACAAGAGAACTGAAACCAACAAAGGGAAAATCTGTGAAGAAGTTGGTCTTTTCAAAGAAGATACTATAGAGAAGTTATCTGTTGAAATTAGAAAGGGGGAGGGATTGATCAAAGAACTCAAAGAACAAGTAGAAAAATCAGCTGCTCAGAAGTCAGATGTATGGGAAGCTCATGTGAAGACAATTCATGATGATGTGCTTGCCCAAATACAGAGTGTCAAATTTCATACCTATGACACTGCTGTCTGGATGCACAATCAGATTCTGCCAGACCTTGCTGTTGACCCCAACATCATTCCCCATCATTTAAACCCTCTAGCTACAGATGCATCTGCTCCATTTGCTCCAGCTGCTCTCTCCCAGGCCTGGAGACACGGTTGCTCCTCCAGATTCCTATGCTCCATGCTGGGAAGAAGATCCTGCTGACATTTTCCTTCAGGCTCCTCCAGAGATCAAAACTTACAAGAAGAAAAGGAAGTATGGTGAAGGCCCCTCTGCTAGCAAGACTGCTCCTACCAAAGCTACTGAACATGCTGAAGTTTGGTCTCCAACCTCCAAATCCTTGATTCTAGAAACTCTCAGACACGTTATGGAATTCTATGAGAGCAGTAATATTCATTACAGCTCATATGAATGGGAACTGTATGAAAAATCCATGACCAAGAAAAGAATCTATGATAGAGAATATGGGAGGAACAACCCTGCAACCCCTCCTAGACCTCCCAAATATTATCCCAAATCCTACTGCTACCAGAGTAGACATAAGAGAAACTGGACAGACAACAGAATCAAGGCTGACTTTCAAGGATTTTTGTGAGTGTGGAATGATTGACTGTAGAATTGATAATGTTGGATATTCTTATTTATATAATTCTAAGTTTTTGCTCTTATTATCCTTTCTCATAGTCTATTTCTTGCTTGCACATTTTCTACTTAGCTTCTTTTTATGTCTATAATTCACCTTAGTGTAAAGGGTTCTGACTTCAACAAATAGGGGGAGAGTGTTGGGAACTATACCCACATTAATCCAGATTTGATGAAGTCACCATGGAACTAAGTTGAATTAGTTTGTATTTGATGCTTTGTTTGAGTTATGTGTTTGCAGGACTCCAATGGGAAGTGTAGAACAATGTCAGTCTACAATGGGTCACCAAACACAGGACCATACAATGTAATCCCTCATTGTGTGTTCCAAAGTGTTGACTCATGTGTAGCCTCTCTATTGGGATACACTTCATATTCATGCTGTAGGACTGTGTAAAGACTTGGTGCTGATTCCGTTCTAGTAGAAGAAAATTTTGCTGACAGAAATTTTTCTATGTATTTCTCTCGAGTAGGTCTTTAACTACTCGAGTAGATTACTTGAGATACTCGAGTAAAACTTATGCTTACTCGAGTAAGAAAATTCCTCTCGTGAAGTTATGTAAAACACTCGATTAGTTCAATGATATACTCGAGTAACTTACTTAACCACTCGAGTAGATCACTCTTCCTACTCGAGTTGACCAAAATTCAGGTTCCAAGCTTTTCTAAGTAAAACACTCGAGCAGTACAAGTAATATACTCGAGTAGCTCATTATGTCTCGAGTAGTTCATACTCGAGTAGTATATTCTTCCTGTTCCAGATTCCTATTCTTTAGAATTTTTTCTAAGTCATTTACTCGAGTATGTACTTTATATACTCGAGCAGTTCTCGACACTGTGTCGAGTAACTCTCTTCTCTGTATCGAGTAGTTAAGATATACTCGAGTAAGTCCTTCATTTACTCGAGAATATTTCTTCCCTCTCGAGTAGTTAAATCTAACTACTCGAGTAGCTGTTTTTTTCCCGTGTGCAGAATATTTCTAAGTGTTTGTCTCGAGTAGTTTTTCTAACCACTCGAGTAGTCAATTCTACCTACTCGAGTTGTATAACTTGTACTCGAGTAGCTCAACTCATTCCCGTGAGAATTTTCTGTGAACTCGAGTAGATCTTCTAAAATACTCGAGTAGTTGATTATATGCACTCGAGTAGTTGTCTTCTACATACTCAAGTAGTCATGAGTTATATACCCGAGTAATATTTCTCTGCTTACTCGAGTAGTCCTTGACCTACTCGAGAAGTTTTATACATACTCGTGTATATGACTTCATTTTCTCTGAAATTTCTTCTAAGTCCAGATTTGATAGATTTTCAAATCCCGTGATATGATTGGTCCACGTGTACGTCATTAAAACCGATTATGACTGTTATTAGTACTCCTATAAAAGGTCTTGTCTAATCGACAAACCCTAATCAGAAAAACAAATCTTTCAAGAAGAAAATTATTCTAAGTTTTGCAGCCGCCTCTTTCCAAAAAGAATCGTTGTTTCCTCTCTCTCTATTCACGGAATGAAAGCCGCCGCCGCCTCTGTTCTTCTCCGGCAAGGGTTTCGATCTTCAGAGGAAATAGACAGAAAAAGCTCTCCAGATCGAGATAGATTTTCACATACTCATCTTCTGTCCGATCGTGGAAGCAAGGAGTTCAGATCTACTGTTGCCGAGAATCATTCTTCAATTTTTCTGATAAAGCCGCATGCCAAGAAGAAGATTCCAGTTTCTGTTTTATTTTCAGATCTGAACCAGACGATTTCACTATTTATATTTTTCAATACTTGGATTTCATTTCTGTAGGAGAATTTTTCTCTGAGTGTAGGAGTGTTCCACTCCGAGTTTGTAGGAAGGTATTTCTTCCGAGTTGTAGATCTAGTTGGATTGGATTGAGATTATAGGAACTTTGTTCCGAGGGTAGGAATGATTTTCAATCCGAGATAGTGGAGTAGCCGAATCTAGTTTATTGCTAGATCGGTGAGGGAAAGTGGATGTACCCAAGATCGGGGAACCACTATAAATCTTGTCTCGTCTGTGATATTTTAGTAGATAGATCTGTGCTGTGTTCTAAGATTTTTTTATTCCGCAAAATATGCACACCTCACCTATTCACCCCCTCTAGGTGATTTAGGTTGACAACTATTATCTTTCAGTTCCGTCATCGTTCCTCCAGCTCGAGGGCCATACTCGGCGAGCTGGTCCGCTTGAGCAATCTCCTCCCTCGGGACAACCCGAATTGAAAAGCTTTGGAAATGCCCGATGATGTCTTTGACCTTACCTAGGTACAACTGGAGGGCGGGCTCCCTTGCTTCGAACTCCCCTTTGATCTGACTCGTGACCACCATGGAGTCCATCGTGACCTCAATATCTTGTATGCCCAACTCCCGGGCCAACCTGAGCCCTGCTATGATCTCCTTATATTCCGCTTGATTGTTGGTGATCGCGAAGTGGATCTTCAAGGCCTGCTCAATCCCGGTCCCCTCTGGACATACCAAGATCATTCCCCCTCCAAAGGAATTTCTTCCTGACGCCCCATCTGCCATCATCTTCCAAGCCACTCGAGGGGATGCTTCAGTCTCTTAGACCTCAAATATGTAGTCCACCAGAAAGTCAGCCACCGCTTGTGCCTTGATGGCAAGCCGAGGAACAAAAACGAGGTCAAATTCACTGAGCTCTATTGACCACTTGGCCAGCCTTTCGGAGTGCTTCACCCCCTCCAATATGCGATGGAGGGAGTGATCCATCACCACCTGAATAGAGTGAGCCTAAAAATACGGCCTGAGCTTCCTGGCCGAGACGATGAGGGCAAATGCTAATTTTTCAAGAATGGGGTACCCGAGCTTCGCCTTCTTTAGGACCCTTCTCACATAATAGATCGAAAACTGCTTCCTCCCCTCCCCTCGCACCAGAACCGAGGTCACGTCCCCCGTCCCTACTCCCAAGTATAGGAACAAGATATCTCCTTCCCTCGACCCCTGGAGCAAAGGCATTTGGGTGAGCTGTTGCTTTAGATCCCGAAAAGCCTTCTCACAGTCGGGGGTCCACTCGAATTTCTTGCCTCCTCTTAACATACGGAAGAAAGGTGAGCATTTCTCCCCTGCTCGAGAGAGAAACCTACTTAGCCCGGCCAGCCTGTCGGTGAGACGTTGGACTTCCCTAGCATTTTTGGGAGACTCCAGTTCTAGAACTACGTTCACTTTATCAGGATCGGGCTCTACTCCGGCTGCTGTGAGGAGGTTCTCTAATAACTTACCCCTATTGGCTCCAAAAACACATTTGAGGGGGTTGAGCTTCATTTTATATTTTCTCAAAGTTCCAAAGGTCTCCTCACGGTCCAAGATATGTGATCCGAGGTCCCGACTTTTGATCATCAAGTCATCCATATAGACCTCGAGGTTCCTTCCTTTTTGTTCTCGGAAGATCCGATCTATCATTCTTTGGTAGGTTGCTCCCGAATTTTTTAACCCGAAGGGCATCATATTAAAACAGAAGCACCCATCCTCCGTGACGAAGGTGACGTCCGTAATGTCCGGAGGATGCATGCGTATTTGATGATATCGTGAAAACGCATCTAAAAAACTCATAAGAGAGAAACCGACCGCTGAGTCAACCAACGCGTCGTTTCGAGGTAGCGGGTAACAATCCTTAGGGCACGCTTTATTTAAAAGAGAGAAGTCTACACACATTATCCACTTTCCCACCCCCTTTTTAACCATTACAACATTACTCACCCATCCTGGATACTTACAGGCGGACACAAACCCCTCGTTAAGTAGCTTTTTTACTTCCTCTCTAATGGGTCTGGCCATCCTGGAGGCGATGACCCTCTTCTTCTGCTGCACTGGGCGGGTGTTGGGGTTGAGGTTGAGACGGTGGCAGTCCACGTCCGCATCGACCCCTGGCATATCAGCTGCACTCCAAGCGAAGACATCAATGTTCCTTTGCACGCATGCCCTGATCTCTTTCTGGTCTTCCGGGCTGAGCTTGCTACTGACCTTGATATTCTCCTTCCTTCCTTCTTTGGTGAAGATCTCCACCTCTAGCACATCCACAGCCGCCTTTAGCCTTGACGGTTCCTCCTCTTCCTCCTACTCTCCCAGTGCATCATGCTCTCCAGTCTCTCCTTCCATGATATCCACCACCATTTCCTCCTCAAGCTCCTCCATCTCCTACCAGCCGGTGTCCTCTCCCTCCAGTAGCGAGATTCTTCTTTTTCCAGCCGGGTTGCCCTCCCGGGTGACCCTCCTGCCTCCCCCTTTTCCTCTTTTCTTTTCTCCTTCCTTCTCCTTCCTTAGACCACCTCTCCTCTTCTACCTCCATCTCACATTCCTTTCCGCCTGCCGCTTCTGGCTCTGCCGCAATGCCTCCTACCACTTCTACTTCCTCCTCTCCTCCGACTTCTTCTTTTTCCTCTTCCATCCCCGTCTCACCGTCCTTCTCTCCTGCCGTTTCCGGCTCCACCGCAATACCAACTACCAGTTCTACTTCCTCCTCTCCTCCAACTTCTTCTTTTTCCTCTTCCATCCCCGTCTCTCTGTCCTTCTCTCCCGCCGTCTTCGGCTCCCCCGCAATGCCTCCTACCATCACCACTTCTCCCTCTCCTCTAGTCTCCCTTTCAAACTCCTGCTTCCATTTCTCCATCCTCTTCTCCAACTTTTCAGCCTCTTCTTGCCACGAGATAGTGTTCACCTCCGTCACGTAGCATTCCCTGGCTGCCTTCGGGTCTCCTCGTACTCTGATTTGGGTACCTCCGGAGTTGAGCTTCAAGCACTGGTGAAAAGATGACGGCACACATCTGAAAGCGCGGATCAAGGGGAGCCCAAAAATGGCATTATAACTGCTGGGGTGTCTACTATGACATAGCGGCAGTTCTCGGAGAGTCCCCCCAGGGTTACCTGGATCCCTACTCCCCCCTTGACCTCCTTCCTCTCTCCTGAGAATCCAAATAACGGTTCGTCAGCTGCCAATATCCTCCGAGCCTCCACCCTCATCTCGTTGAATGCCTTCTTGAAAATAATGTTCACTGAGCTCCCGTTGTCCACCAGGATCCGCGATACCGTGAAGTTCTCAATGGCGGTCTGAATCACTAGCGTGTCGCAAAAAGGGTCTTCATGGTCTGGCATGCCCTTCCTTGAAAAGGTGATTTTTTTCATCCGGGGGAGGGGATTGTGATGTCGAGGCTACGCTTCGACGATCCATTGTGTGGAGGCTTGCTTTTCGAGTAGCCTCGATCCCCACCACCCCCCCCATGGATTACTCTAATTCCCCCCCGGTTTCCAACATCCGCTCGATCCACACATCGATCTTCCACTCCGGTTCCAGTAACCTCTTCTATCAGCACCGGCCTCTGCCGCTCTCCTACTCCTCTAGTTCTTCTCATTTCCAGGTATTCTTGGCAGGTTGCCATTGCATGACCTTCATCCTCGTGCAAGTCACAGTATGGCAAGGCTACCTCCTGCATGCCTCCCTTCTTGTGGGTTCCTCCTCCTTCCTGCTCCTGCTCCTCTTCCTCTTTCTCGTCCTCTGCCCCTCCCTCAGCTGATTTTCATAGCTTGCTCTAGTGGGGGTAGGGGTGGTCTATGACCGTACCCCCACCGTTGCTGGTGAAATCTTACTGGTCCCCACAATTGGTTCCTTCCTCCCTGGGGAAATCCTCTCCCCTGCCCTGGGCTTGGGCCCTCCTCCTACCCCCATCCCAACTCCTGGCATGTCAGGGCCCTCGACTCTTCCCTTCTCCTCACCTCCTGTTGTATCCCTCCTGAATCCCTCGACTCCACCTCTGTTAGTCTCGCCAGCTTTTTGACAAAGGCTGGATTCTCCGCCTCCATAGCTATTTCATTTGCGGCCTTCTCCATTAGTCCTTTGAACGACAGCGGCGCCTTCCGAGTAAGGCTCGTCTTGAATAAGCCTTCCCGTATCCCCACGGTAAATACCATCTAGAGGGTGATTCCAGGCACCTCCTGGATGTCTAGGATATCCTCCTGGAACCTCTCTATATACTAGGCTAAAGACTCATCCTCCCTCTGCTTAATTAAGAAGATAGACTCCGGGTTCTTCTTCCTCTTCTTCAAAGTTGAGAAATGTAACTGGAAACTCCTGCTCAGGTCTTCAAAGCAGTATATCGAGCCTGTCGGGAGCTAGTGAAACCAGTCCCTAGCCTTGTCCTTTAGAGTGATGGCAAAAAGATGGCATTTAGACGCGTCTATCATGGGCCTGATCGAAACCACGTCCTCGAACAATTGCAAGTGATGAAGGGGGTCAACTTTCCCCACGTAGTAGTTCATGTAGGGTTCCCGGAACCCCTCCGGGATGGGAGCCGACAAGATCAACTCGCAAAAAGATGACCCTCTTGCCACCGGTCTCGCCCCCTACTCGAGCGACTACCTCCCCTGGCGAGATAGCGCTCGCCGGGCTAGGGAACTGCTCCCTTCCAGTCATGTATCGCCTGCCTCCTTCCACCATCACTTCCTTCCCCGGTCACCTTCCCGGGGCATCTTCTCCCACTCGCGCCGAGATGAGCTATTCTTGCGGCACGAGAGTGGGCACCTGAGGTAGCGGGGTTGAACAGTCCCCCTGTCGCGAGATCCCTTACAACAGATCCATGATACCTTTAATTGACGCCATGAATCTTCTCTTCCAACAAATCCTCCCGGGTTATCAGGCCCTTCTCCTTGTCCTTCTCTGTGGCCTCCCGCCATGTGGTTTCTCAAGATTCTTCTTTGAGGGCTGCGGTCCACGCTCACCGCACCAAAAATGTTGGAACCAATTTTCTGATCCAGCCTAGAGTTCAAACCTTAGGTTGCAGCCCATACCTACTCTTCTTGAACCACCCACCCGATAATATTCGCTGGCCTAGAAACAGACCGTGGGGTCTCAGCTTGGAGGTCCCACCTCTTACCCGGAAGAAACTGAAGTCCTTCCCCTCCCTAGCCAATTGCTGTGCTAGGTGCCTGCGAGGAAGAATATGAACGGTTCAACAACCTGTTCCAGGCACCTTGTCGGTCTATTTATAGGCCTTTGAGTCTGATCTGCAAATATCCATATTGAACCGACCTGAAATTACTAAAATACCCTGGATCGGGTCTGCCAACAGCCAAACTCCGTTTTCCTGAAGAGCTATATGCAGACCACCTGGGGTAGAAGCGTAAAATTACCTGGAGCAGAATAGTAAAATCCCCCTTGGGGTAAAAGGGTAAAAACAGCTTTACTTTCAGGCGGTGAGTGGGGGAAGTGACTGGCGGGCGAGACGATCCCACATGTTCGTCTCGCCGGCCTCTCGCCCCACTGGCCATCTCGCCTTCTAAGGCCAACTCGCGGCCCCAACGGTCGTCTCGCCTACAATAGAGAGAGCCCTATCTCGCTACCTGAGAGTGGACCACCCCGTCACACTCGCCAACCAAGTTCCTCTCACCAGCTTCTCTGGTCATAACTGCTAAAAAGACCTCCCGCGAGCCCTAGGTTGTACATTTCTGCTATGATGGAATGTGAGAGACCTTCTACATCTAAATAGATTAATAGCTTCTTGGGCCTGACCGGTTATTACAGAAGATTCATGGAAGGATTTTCAATGTTGTTAGCCCCTCTAACTAGACATACTCAGAAGAATACTGCATTCATTTGGAGTGATGAGTGTGAAGAAGTCTTCCAAGAGTTGAAGAAGAGATTATGTTCTGCTCTAGTTTTAAACTTAACTATTGAAGGAGTTGAGTACATTGTCTATGTGGATGCATCACACATTGTACTTGGCTGTGTTTTGATGCAAGATATGAAGGTGATCGTGTATGGATCAAGACAATTGAAGATTCATGAAAGAAACTATCCTACGCACGATTTTGAGTTCACTGCTGTAATTTATGCGCTGAAGCTTTGGCGACACTTATTGGATGGAGTGATGTGCAAGATCTATACGGACCACAAGAGTTTGAAGTACGTCTTCACTCAGAAGGAACTAAATCTACACCAGTGTCGGTGGTTAGAATATGTGGCTGATTATGAAGTGGAAATTTTTTATCATCCAGGAAAGGCTAATGTAGTAGCCGATGCTTTGAGTAGAAAAACTGACAAAATTTTCAATTTGTCTATGCAGTCCTTGGTAGAAGAATTCTTGTTGATGGACATTGGAGTTTGGAATAGTGCAGTGCCATCTAGTTTAGAAGCAGAAGAGCCCTCTTGGATTTCCCTAACTAGAGCACATCAGAAGGATTATCCGGATTTGTTACACCTCCGGAATATAACTGAGAAGGGAGAGCTACCTGATTTCTCCTTGGATGATCTGGATACCTTAAAGTATCAGGGTAGATTTTGCATTCCCGCTTTTGGTGATATTCAGGATAAAATTTGTACTGAAGCTCATGGTTCCAATGTTGCCTACAATCCTGGTTTCACAAAAATGTATAAAGATCTAAAGCAGATTGTTTGGTGGTCGGGGATGAAGAATGATATAGCAAAGTTTGTGGTGGAATGTTATTCTTGTCAGCGTGTTAAGGCTGTCCATAGGAGGCCTGGTGGTAAATTTACACCGCTTGATATTCCAAGTTGGAAGTGGGAGAGTATTTCGATGGATTTCATCACTAGCTTACCGAGATCTCCCCGTGGGCACGACTCTATTTGGGTGATAGTTGATAAATTGACTAAAAGTTCTCACTTCGTACCTTTTAAGATCAAATATTCGATGAAGAAGATAGCTAAATTATACCTGGATGAGGTTATTAGATTGCATGGAGTGCCTATAAGTATCGTATCAGACAGAGACTCTATATTTACGTATCGTTTTTGGAAGAGCATATAGGAGGGGTTGGGTATCGATTTGAGGTATTCCACCGCTTATCATCAGCAGACGAATGGTCAGACGAAAAGAGTAAATCAGATAGTGGAAGATATGATCAAATGTTATATTTTGGATCACGGTGGCGCATGGGATGAGCATCTCAGACTCATGAAGTTTGCGCACAATAATAGTTATCAGGAGAGTCTACATATGGCCCCGTTTGAGGCCTTATATGGGAGGTGTTGTAGAACTCCTTTGTTTTGGCTGAAGTTGGTGAGAGACCCTGCTAGGTTCGGAAGCCCTTGAAGAGATAAATTGTGTTGTGAGTCATATTCTAGAAAAGCTCCGTATAGCACAAGAACGCTATGAGAAATATGCAAATCAACGAAGGGTTGATCTAAAGTTGGTGAGAGACTGTTGTTAGGTCCTTGGTGTCCATGATGTGTTCCATGTGTGCCAGTTCTGAAAGTGTTTTCGTTATGATCAACAAGTCCTTTAATCGGTGCCCCAGATTCAGCCCAACCTTACATACATGGAAGAACCTATTCGTATTTTAGATTCTCAAGATCGTGTGTTGAGGAGAAAGACCATCCTCATGGTTAAAGTTCTCTGGCAAAATCAAGACGTTGAGAGTGCGACGTGGGAATTGGAGTCGGCGATGAGAGAATCTCATCTGTATCTCTTCCCTTAGTTCAGGTATGTCATCGAGTTGTTTGTAATAATTGAGTTTTATTTTGGGTTTGGTTTTTTTTAGGTTGTGTTAAGTTTCGGGATGAAACTTCTTTTTATGGGGGTGTGACTGTAACGCCCCCGATTTTCTGATGTCATTACTTGGTGTGTCGATGTCATAATTATGTCGTCAGGTCATTACCCTCTTTCATTTTAATGTCGGCGCTGCGCGGTTTGTGCGTTTTCGCGTCCGTTGGGTCTGATTGACCAGATTATGGGAATCATGTTGGGATTGGATGTTTTCCTTGATTTAAAGGATGAGGTTCTTGAGGCCTTGGTCTTATCCAATTTTGTTGCGATCCGAGCATTTTGGAGTCTCGGCGCGTGTTTGCATCCTTATGGTGATTTTTTTGCTTGTGAGAGCAGTTAATGATTGAGTCTCAAGAATGGTACGTCGGATTCTAGGGTTGTCTTCGCTGTTGAATTCGTTTAAAATTCAATGTGCATTTGGGCTCCGTTTAAAACTCCTATCTTCCTTGTCAAACTATTCTGAAGATGATAAATTATTTAAATTATTTTAAGCCTTATGCTGCTTTGATTCTCGGGAAGCCCACCTTTGTGTAGGTTTTCATCGACCTGAGGTGGGTGGCACAGTTTTGGTGCGCTACCTGGTGTTTGGCGAAGTGTCAATTGTAGGTAGATGATCGTCGATTGGAGGTCGATGATTGTCGAGCAGAGCTGGACGATCGTCGAGCTAAGCTCGAATATGAGTTGGGTTGTTCTGGGTTTTGAGTTCGACTAAATCCGAGCGTAAATTGTTGAACTGGGTTGCGTTCGACGAATTTCGAACTGAATTCGTCGATCGGGTTTTCCTTGTGTTCGACGATCATCGAGCGGAGCTCGACGAAGCATCGAGCTGAGCTCAACGATGCATCAAGATGATTTTTTTCCTTCCTGCTTGTTTACGAGAAGTGTCTCTCCATGTACTCGAGAGCTTGTTTTAAGAAGACTTGTTGTACTTGAGAACGGTCTTTATTTCCCGAGAGGTGTCCTTCTGTTCTCGAGAACTACTTTCTGTTCTCGAGATACCTTTTGTTCTTGAGGGGTGGTTCTTTGTTCTCGGGTTGCCATTGCTGTTCTCGAGAACTGTCTTCTAGTTCTCGAGAACTGTTTGCTGTTCTCGGGAACTGCCTTCTAGTTCTCGAGAACTGTCTGATGTTCTCCCGAACTGGCTTCTAGTTCTCGAGAACTGTCTGATGTTCTCAAGAACTGCCTTCTAGTTCTCGAGAACTGTCTTCTGTTCTCGAGAACTACCTTCTAGTTCTCGAGAACTGTCTGCTTGTTCTTGAGATTCCCCTTACCTCTTCTCGAGTTGTCTGGTTCACCCGATCCCGGTTTGTTTTGCTTAAGTATTGATTAACCTAATAATACCCTTAATATATATACTTATCTTCTTTCTCCTCATTCACTTTGGACCGAATTCCTGTTCATCTTCTGAATTAGAGCGGCGTGAGAGAGAGAGAGTTTTATGTGATTCTTCCGGTGGCCGCCGACGGTGCTCCGGTACTCGAAATATTCAACCAATTATAGATTCGGAAAGCTCTCAGTGAGAGCTACGTCATCGTGGTAAAATCTTCCCCTTTCCATCAGGTTTTTCTCGCTAGGGTTTTCGGCCCGAACTCTTGTTTTTGGCCGTTCTTGTTAGATTTCGACTTCCCTCATCTTCTTTGTCCGCGATCAACGTCAAGTAGTTATTTGGACGTCTTTCTCCGGTAAAATCAAGGAAACTGATGGGTTTTCTCCTCCCCTTCCATTCTTTTTACAGCTTTGTAGAAGTTCTAACTTCTTGCTATCACGATTAATGTACAACCGTTAGTTTAAGTGTTGATAAAATCTTTGTCCATTTCCATTTTTTTAATTTCCTGTTCTTATTGTTGGTTACCTAACCTTGAAAGCGCTATATGTTTTGATGATGAGATTAAATATCACTTTTCTTATCGTTCCGTAACTTTCTTTTAGCATGCGTTAGAGTTATTTATGATTTTAAAATTCTTCCTAATGGTTGATCAACCGTTTCAATTCTAGAATTGTCTAGTAGAATCCGATGTGTCATTGTTGACTTGAGATTTGTATCATGGTTTTTCTTCGTGGCGATGTCGTGGGGCTAGACAAGCCGCCAGGCCCCTATTGGGTTGTGGTGTGCCTTTGAGCTCTAAACCCGGATCGTTACGGGGTTTTCCTTCCGGGTTTTCCTTTGTTGCAGATGTTATTAGTGGGTGAATCCACCGCCGCAACATTTGATATCCCTATTAGCACTTTGTAAAACCCTTATCCGTCACATATCATATAGCAGTAGGTCATGCTGGGGCCCGATGCCATATACTACAAACAGCCCGAAGAGTTACCAAATGAAACCATCCTTCCAAAATCACAAATCCTACACAGAGCACATTCAAGCGGAAGTATTTTAAATGTTGCAAAGAAAAGAACACAAGCCACAGTATGAATGTCCACTAAAACCCCAAAGTAGGAATGAGCGTACAAATACACAAACTACTTGGCCTTATGGCCTTACAAGAGTTAACTTAAAGCAATAACTGTCTTCCATACAATGGCACGCAGGCCGGTCACACATGAGCATAAAAGTGAACTATTCGCTTTGGCCTTCAAGGGCCAGCTCAGCATCAGGGTTTTAGCCCGCTACTTGCCACTAGGCTCCGCAGCACCTCCAATCAACATTCCACCACAGCGGTGACAAATAAAAGCAACGGTCAGCTAAAGCTGACCAAATTATTACTATCCTGCCCCTTTACTCGGGGCGTCAATGCTCCTTCCTGCACTATATTAGCATAGCCAAACGGTATAGTAAAAGTACAAACATAAGTACACTTCACCTCAGGTGTAGGCACGCACCGCCACACACCCCATGCTCTCAAGGCAGTTACTCGGTGAACCCGATCCGAACCTAGTCTGTTCCGTGACTTCACCACTACCCCAAGGACGGCAAACCTCGTGAGCATTTAGTCCTTTCAGCCGTAGCCTAGACTCGCTCACCAAATTATCGGTAAGTCCCATGTACCTTAGGTTGCTTTAACCGAAGCAAATGGAGTGGGTAGGGTTCCACCTGCTCGTTGCTCACTTTGCCACGACAATTTAGTCATCGGCGCGGGCCAAGTTTCCCCCAGTCCCAAATTAACGATCATGCAATCGTACATAACCCGATTATGTACACAGCTGGCACCCAGGCCACCGATACGACAGAAATTCGCTTCTGCCCAGAGTTTCGGGTGCACCTTGGAGTTAATCCCCAAGACTCCCGGTTGCAATCTACCACATAGAAAATCCGAAAACAACCATCAGCACGGAGTCTTCTCCAACTATTAATGCATAATGAAACATCACCGATCCAGACCAACTTGTCTGGGTTGGCTTCACACACCATGCCTATGTCCTTACTTCGATTCCGGACTCTACATGCAAAACTAGGGGGACTATTCATGTCCACCCGAAGGAACACCTCACACTCACCGCATACTCGCGATAGCAAGTTTCATATGCAGAAAGAAAGAGGACTTTACATGTCCAAGAAGAGAATCGTTACCCTATAGGTTCACTTTGGCACCACGGAAAACTAGCCGGATGAAAAGCACCGCAACGGCCACGCCTCACGGATCTGGACTCGGTTTGCGATTCGGAGCTCCGAAGCTCCACCGATGGCCGGATTTCTCCTTCTCCTTCTTCGTTGCTCTCCCCTCACTCTAACACTTTAGAAAGAGAAAACCTTAAGAGAAATGAGTGTTTAACCCTCAACTCCCGGCCTTATAACAACAGGGAGATCTCTAGGTCGTTGGATCCTATTAGAAGGAAATGAATGACCACGAATTGCCCTGAAAATCACTTTTCTAGGTCGAACACGGCCTATGACACGCCCGTGTCACATGCCATGTCTCATGATCTGAATACGATCGTCGAACGCAGAATAGGACAGGAGCTCCGACACTCCTGTGTTTTGCTTGACACGCCCATGTCAGCCTATGCCACGCCCATATCACGGGGCGTGTCCCTCAAGTGACACAGGAAACTGTCGCGAACTGACCAGGACACGGCCATGAGACACGCCCATGTAATAGCTTGACATACCCGTATCCCAGGCCGTGTACCTCACTCGACACCGCCCTGCCGACACAGAGCAGTACACGACCATGAGACACGCCCATGTCCCAGGCCATTTGCCCGACCTGGCTTGACTCCTAGGATCGTCGAATGCATTTCATCAACCTCATGAAAATTAATCGAACTCATAGCATGACACGGCACTGGACACGCCTGTGTCACAGGCCGTGTGAACCTATTCAGGCACCAATCTAGAGTTAAAATGCTATTAGTTCCTTTTTGAGTTTTGGGGTGTTACACACTTTGTGGGGCTATACCGGGTTTTTGGGCATTTGCGGCGTACGGTTGAGTATTCATTCTCCCCCACTTTTAGACGGATGAATTGTCTTTGGGGTTGGCCACCCTGCCCGTTTTGGTTTTTTGGTGGAGTTGACCACATGTGGCTCGTAGGGGTCTGTTCCTCTTCCTGATGACTTAATCTTGACACTTTTCCCCTCATGGTCTTGTGCATTTGTGGTGTTGTTGTTTTACGTGACACTTCACGTAAGTGTTCCGTTTTTACTTTTGTACCTTACTGTTGTACCTTAATTAAGTATTTTTTTCCTTTGGCCTTGGGTTGGTACCCCTTGACTTTCACTACTTTTGGCTTACTTTTTGACATCACTTGTACCTTCTTGCTGAGGTGTTCTGTCTTTGGAATGCCTCAGGTTCAGAGTTATAGCTGAGTTAGATGCTGGTTTTGGAGTGCTTGAGCGACAGTGTTGGCCGTGGTTGTTGCCTCGCTATAGGGAGGTAGATTGTTGATTATTTTGCTTTACTAGTTCAGACATACTTGGATTTTTGTGGGTTTATGTCAGTTTGTTGATGCCCACATGACTGTTGTTCTTTTTGGATACTTGCTAGATGCTTAGTTTTCCTTCTCCTTCTTCCTTGCTCTCCCCTCTCTCTAACACTTTAGAAAGAGAAAGCCTTAAGAGAAATGAGGGTTTAGCCCTCAACTCCCGGCCTTATAACAGTGGGAGATCTCTGGGTCGTTGGATCCTATTAGAAAGAAATGAACGACCACAAATCGCCCTGAAAATCACTTTTCTGGGCCGAACACGGCCAATGTCACGCCCGTGTCACAGGCCGTGTCTCACGATCTGAATACGATCGTCCAAAAGTAGAATTGGACACGAGCTCTGACATGCCCGTGTACTGCTTGACATGCCCATGTCAGCCTATGCCACGCCCATGTCACGGGGTGTGTACCTCAAGAGACACAGGAAACTGTCACGACCTGACTAGGACATGGCCATGATACATGCCCATGTAACATCTTGACACGCCCGTATCCCAGGCCGTGTACCTCACTCGACACTGCCCTGCCGACATAGAGCAGGACACGACCATGAGACACACCCGTGTCCCAGGCCGTGTGCCCGACCTGGCTTGACTATGAGGATTGTCGAATGCATTTCGTCGACCTCATGAAAATTAGTCGAACTCATAGCATGACACAGCCCTGGACACGCTTGTGTCACAGGCCGTGTGAACCTATTCAGGCACCAATCTAGCCTTAAAATGCTATTCGTTCCTTTTTGAGCTTTGGGGCGTTACACACTTTGTGGGGCTCTACTGGGTTTTTGGGCATTTGCGGCGTATGGTGGAGTATTCAGTCTCCCCCGCTTTTAGACGGATGAATTGTCTTTGGGGTTGGCCAACCTGCCCATTTTGGTTTTTTGGTGGAGTTGACCACAGGTGGCTAGTAAGGGTTTGTTCCTATTCCCGATGACTTAATCTTGACCATTTTCCCGTTATGGTCTTGTGCATTTGTGGTGCTGTTGTTTTACATGACACTTCACGTAAGTGTTCCGTTTTTTACTTTTGTACCTTATCGTTGTACCTTAATTAAGTATTTTTTTCCTTTGGTCTTGGGTTGGTACCCATTGACTTTGACTACTTTTGGCTTACTTTTTGCCATCACTTGTACCATCTTGCTGAGGTGTTCTCTCTTTGGAATGCCTCAGGTTCAGAGCTGTAGCTTAGTTCAATGCTGGTTTTGGAGTGCTTGAGCGGCAGTGTTGGTCGTGGTTGTTGCCTCGCCATAGCGAGGTAGATTGTTGATTATTTTGCTTTACTAGTTCAGACATAGTTGGATTTTGTGGGTTCGTGTCAGTTTGTTGACGCCCACATGACTGTTGTTCTTTTTGTATACTTGCTATATGCTTAGTTTTCTTTCTGTAGATGTAGATTACTTGTTATATGTGATGTTTTATGTTAGGATTGCATGGTAGTTATTTTCAAGTATAACAACTACTACTATTACCTCATGCATTGCACGTTTTCAAATGTTAAATCACTATATTTAGCGACCGTAAAAAAATCTACTTTTATTGCTATTATAAATTTAGAACTTGCATACCCTGAGGTGTCCCATGAGAACCTCCAAACTCATTTTGGGTGCCTAATCTTGTAAAATAAGTACTTTCCGCAACGTTTAATTACTTTTCTTATGTACTAGATGAGAGACTAAGCCGTGGGATACAACTAACCACTATTCTTAAACTGATTTTACCATTAAACAACTTAAAGAATCTTTCTTTAAGGTTATGTAGGAAGTTTTGTCTGAGCGTCCGCAGTTATCCCCTGCTGCCGTGGCATCATGACCCGAATTTTTCCTTTACTCTAATATACCTTTATTGGCTGTGAAAATTGCGGGTTGTGACTGTCGTTGTTGAAAATTGTGAAGTGAAAGTGGGAGAATGGAGGACTTGGGCAAATTATCCGTGCGGACTATGCGGACAGGTTTGGCAGACAGCCAGGTCGGCAGGGCTGGTGCAGACGGTTTGTTCTGTGGCGGCCTGGACTGTCTGTTCGCGCGGACTATGCGAACAGCAGCGGCAGTTTGCAAGGACAGCTTATGCTCTGTAAGCTGTTGGATCCCAGAAGGTAACCAGGCGATTTTGTCTCTATCCACGGAGTTCGGCAAGAAGCAGACTGAAGGACTGGAGCTCGGCAGACTGGCTTGGCAGAAGCCTTGGTATTGCTCTGGTAAAGCGACAAGTGGAAGCCGCGGAGATTGTCAGTCAGTGCGGACAGGTGCTGGAGTTAGCTAAGGCAGGAGGACAGATTCTAGTGTCCACCAGTAAGTGCGAACTGGCCCTTGTGGCTAGTGGTATTGATTTGGTGTAAGACCCCCCTCTCGGATCCCAAAACATGGCACAAAGGGGGTCTTATGCCCAGAACAACCGCCTTGCGGTAGCATTAGCACACGGGCTAACCTGTACCACAAGACGCCTATTCTGCCGGCTACAACCAATAGCAATATATGCCAACCTAACCAAAACAATAATAAGAGAAGTCAAATTCACACAAAGCATATATGTCCAAAGTACAATAAGTAAAGAAGCTAAACATGCTTCTACGATATCAGAGTACAGCTAATAAACGCCCAATGGGGCTACATTAGAGTCGCTCAACTCTCACATCAGTGATCGACGGTAGCGACGGCACCGTCACTTCAGGCCCTGTCATCCTGGCCCGGCTGTCCTGCTGCATAGTCTGCGGCTGCTCTTCCTGCGGGGTGACCTCCTAAAAGGAAGACGTAGCAACTGTTAGTCGAAAATACTAAGTGTCTTCACATCTGCTCCCCCGGCGACTCCTCGGCACTGGGCGGAGAAAGGAACAAGGGTATATTATATAACAAGTAAGGTAACAGGTACAAGCAGTTGGTAATAGTACAATAAGATTAACTACAGTATAATCTAGCAGTTCTACAAGAGCTATAACCATCCATCAAAATATAAGTATCTACATCAGGAAAGTAACTTAACTTATAAGGATGCTCATACAAGATTATAAGTTAAGGATCAGTATAACATAAAGTAACTCATCATATAGGAGTGCCCATATAAACTTATATGATGAGGGTCTTGTTGTGCAATGTAATGAGATGGTATATGCTATGCAATGACTCACCCATGATCACACACATGCAACCGCTATATCGACACAGAGTTGTAGTTCCCAATTTTCGAGCAGGTAGCTAACCTATCAGGCATCAACCGTCGTGGCCAGGCGGCTACAGTAGAGCGGGCTTCTCTAATACTAAGCGGGCATCCACACTGCTTCACTTAGGCCTCTATACGCCTCAACGCTAAGAACACAACAGTGGAGCCCATACGTACTATGGCCTAGCTGGAGTCTCGGGTAGATGTACACCGAGAACCAAGCCCCGAACTGGCCTTGTGTGACCCGGAAGGGGCCTCGGAAGAAAGCACGCGGACCCAGCCCAACCGTTCACTTGACACTGAAGGAGCCCCAGATGTGAACACCAAGGACCAAGCCCAACCGCCCAAAGTCTAACTGTCAACTCCCGTCGGTGTGACGATTGGCGAGCCCATAGAGCTGCCACACTATCCTTAACCCAGGATTATGACACCGCGTGTCGACTCACACTACATGCAATTCCGCATCACCGTGGCATGGAAGGAGCCTCGGAGAAAGCACGAGGACGAATTCCAACCATCCACTCGGCATGGATGGAACCCCGGGAAATGAGCACCGAGGACCAAGCCCAACCGTCCGACTTTGACTCATCTCAACGCAATCCCTACTAGTGACGGTCAACACCGCACTTACACCCTTCCATAATTCTACCCATAGGGAGACGACAATCCAAGCATTGGACTACTAAATTCAATCCGTTAAATAGTTATTCACATGGCCATAGATTATCTTCCTACATGTCATTCCATATGATTTCAACACGTTATTATCATGATGAGCATTTATAATAGTCTTCCAATTTCTATCAAATCATTTTGTTTAAGTATGCTTCGCTTCACAAATCAATTATGTGGAATCCAATTAATAAACTTCATCATTCACTGGACTAAGATGGTTAACATAAAAGAGTTCACCAAACCTTAAGTTAATTTGCAACATTATCTCTACCGAGTCCAAATCCAATATTATTCCAAACCCAGAATTTAAGTACAGGATAAATCTGGACCGCAAATTCGACCGAAGATTCCCGAAGCTACATGAATTCAGTGAAGACGTGTAACCCCTCGATGGAAAGGTCTTTCTATGGGATACAACGTTCATGTTCAGACCACAACCCAGATTTAATAGTATCATACTAGCAATCGGCTTTGAAGTCTGCTGCGTACAGAACACAATTTCTCAATGCAGGGTTTGCCAGCCGCCAAATTCGTTTGGATTTTCCCGTAGCTACATACGTCGCCTGAAGTCGTGCAACCATTCATTGGAAAGTAATTTTCAAGGGATTCAACGTTTTTGTTTAGTTGAAAGCCCAGATCTGTCCATATCACATCTGAAAAAGGCCAAGGAGATCACTGCGCGCAGAACACAGATTCTGCATGCATCTTAAGGCGGAATGAGCGACATCAGTTCATCTTCCTCCTCAAGTCAATCTTCCAAAATCACCTCCAGAAATTCCTCCTCCCTTATTCACCCTCATGAGTCCATGACTCTTCACGAAACCATCCCCCATCTTCACATAGAAGGTTGGAGAGGTTGAAGACACCACTAACCTTAGAGCACAAGCCCCAGAACGACCTCTTCCTAGAGAAATCATCATCTCGCAAGTCTAGACTCTTTTGAGTCGACATATCACCTAGATATCTACAGATATAGAATAAAGGGAGAGGGGAGGAAGCTCACCTCATTTCCGGCGTTTCCACTATTTCTGGCCATGGATCTTGTGACTCGTCTCGGCGGCATTTTCTCCTTCACGGCGGCGGCAGATCTTCACATCTAGGACTTGCACCAGCACATCCTTCCCTTCTACAGAAGTTCTCTCAGAAAAATGGCTGGAATGAGGAGTGAAAATGGCTAGGGTTTTCACAACCCTTATATGTGAAAAGTGACACGGGTAGGGACACGCCCGTATCCTTACCCGTGTCCTGCTTAGGCGAAGCATCGACGAAGGTTTTAGTGTCGGTTCAATACTCGACACGGGAAGGTACAGACTCGTGTCCCGACCCGTGTCCACATGACACGACCGTGTTATCTGGCCGTATCCTTCTCTGGACATGCCTCGACGAGCTCAACTCGACACACACTGGTAGGGACACGCCCGTGTCTCTACCCGTGTCCTTCTTGGGTTCTCTTCGTCGATCTGAAATCGATGCACACGGGTAGGGACATGCCCGTGTCTCTACCTGTGTCCTCCTTGGGACACACCTAGTCGAGCTCTACTCGAAACAAATGGGTAGGGACATGCCGTGTCCCTACCGTGCCATCATGCACTCGGGTAGTGACACTCCCGTGTCACTACCTGTGTCCTTGTTTGGACATACTCGAGTCATCGACTCGAGAACTGGCATCCCCCACATGAGTAGGGACATGCCCGTGTCCTATTCTGTACCGATTTCTTTTCCCATTTACAAGTGCAGCTCCGCTGCCAGCACTTCTCTGAGCCCAAGTCAGCTCTCCTGACTCAAAAACGTGCACGAGGGGCCTAGTGTGAATCGGGACGTTACAAATCCTATAAACAAAATAAAAGATTTCGTCCCTGAAATCAGGCTAAGGCTATGGGAGAAAAATCATAACAAAAGATAAAATATTCTTCTAAACAAAATTACCTCGAGGAAATAATTCCGGGTAATATTTTTGCATCAAGTCCACCGGCTCCCATGTATACTCCTCCTTCGCATGATTAAACCATAGCACATTCACCAAAGGAACACTTTTGCGACACAAAATCCTTATCTCATTGTCTACGATCCGCACCGGCTCTAGTCGCAGAGACCTATCAGTCGCCACTACACCATCAGTGGTGGGGATATGTTGATCGGGCCGCAACAACACCTTTCGAAGCGACGACACAAGGAACATGTCGTGGAGATTCTCTAGCTCTGGCGGTAACTCCAACCGATAGGCCAACGGGCTAATCCTTTCCAGTATAGCGTAAGGCCAAACGTACCTTGGGCTGTGCTTTTTCACACCACGCACCCGTGACACTCCATGCATCGACCGAATCTTCAGAAACGCCATATCACCCACTTGAAACTCCACCATCCGGTGCTTCGCATTATAATACTCCACCTGCCGAATTTGAGCATCCAACATGCGATCTCGTATTAGTCTAACCACCGCATCAGTATCATCAATATACTCAATTCCCAAAGCCTACAGGTCTTCATCTTGCACCCAAGATAAGGGGGTTCTGCACCTTCTTTTGTAAAGGGCTTCATGGGGCGCCATGCCGATGCTAGCTTGATGACTGTTGTTGTAGGAGAATTCTACCAGTGGTAGGAGCCTTTCCCATGACTCTCCTCTATCCAACACACATAATCTTAATAAATCTTCCAGTGTTTTGATGGTCCTCTCAGACTGCCCATCCGTCCGAGGATGAAACGCGGTGTTAAAGGTAAGGTGCGAACCCAAATATGCATGTACCGCCTTCCACTCCTTTGAGGTGAAACGACCATCCCGGTCAGAAACGATTTTCTTAGGCATGCCATGATACCGTATAAACTGCTCCACAAAAGGCGTACAAAGACATCCACGTGAGCCTCTTTATTCATATGGATGAACCGGGCAACTTTCATCAGTCGATCCACGATCACCCACACCGAATCATTCCCTGAGCATGAGCGAGGTAACCCATGTACAAAGTCCATGGAGATATCCTCGAACTTCCAATTGGGGATGGGCAACGACTGTAGCAAACCACCAGGGATCTTACATTCCACCTTCACCCTTCGACAGGTTCGCAGTGTGTAACAAAATATCTGACATCCTTCTTCATTCCCGGCCAACACATGGTCTTCCGTAGGCCGGCGTACATCTTGGCCGCGGAAATAAATGAGGCCGTCTTTTAGTGTATACTCATCAGTAGTCCCATCTTCGATTGACTTGATTGCCGGGGCCAGAGCCGCATCCCTTCCTTCCCAGACAGAAGTGCTTGGATATGTGCAGATGTCAGTCTGTCCTTCAGCTCTTGGAATGCCGCTTCACACTGTGGTGTCCACTCAAATGGCACACCTTTCTTTGTCAAGTAAGAGGGAGGGCAATCTTGGAGAATCCTTTTACGAACTTGCGGTAGTACCCGGCAAGTCCAAGGATGCTCTGCACATCGGCTGCTGACTTCAAGGGAGACCACTCCTTCATGGCACACACCTTGGTCGGATCCACCGCTAGTCCTGCTCCACTGATCACATGCCCCAAGAAAGAAACCTCTTTAAGCCAGAATTCACCCTTGCTGAACTTGGCGAACAAGGCGTGCTCTTTTAATTTCTTCAATACCAAGGTCAAGAGCTCAATATGCTCCTCCTCCGTCTTTGAGTAGACCAGGATGTCGTTGATGAAAATAATGATGAAGATGTCCAAATATGGTTCAAACACCTTTTTCATCAGGCTCATGAAGGACAAAAGGGCATTGGTGAGCCCAAACGACATTACAGTGAATTGGTACAGTCCATATCATGAACTAAAGGTCGTTTTCTGGATATCCCCTTCTTGTATCCTCAACTTATAATATCTCGAGTGCAAATCCAACTTAGAAAACCAATGCGCTCCCACCAGTGGATCGAACAACTCGTCGATCCGGGGTATTAGATAAGTGTTCCGCTTCGTCAATCGATTGAGTTCCCGATAATCTATGCATAAACGCAGTGTTCCCTCCTTCTTCTTGACAAACAAAATAGGGGATCCCCAGGGTGACGAGTTGGGGCGAACGAACCCTTACTCCACTAGTTCTTGCAGTTGCACTGTAAACTCCGCGAGTTTCTTCGGGGCCATTCGGTAATGGGCCCTGGATACAGGCTTGGCGCCCGGTACAAGATTAATTTGAAAATCAACTTTTCTGTGCGGGGGTAATCCTGGAAGTTTCTCAGCAAATACCTCGGGTAAATACCGCACTAGCCGTACATCTTTCATATCCAACGCCATCTCCTTCAACTCGAAATAGATCATGAAGACATCATCCCACTTCATATGGGCTTTTACAGCCTGAACTGAAGATAACAACAAACGAGGTGCGAAGCTAATACCTTGGAAGGTGATGTCGGTGTCTCCATGTCTCAAATAGATTCGCTTCTCCGCGCAGTCGATCCTAGTGAAGTGCCAGTCCAACCACGCCATGCCCAGAATGATGTCAAATTCCGGCATTCTCAAGACCGTGGTAGGCATATCAAAGGCCTTCCCCCAATTAATATCTCTAACTTGCACTTAGCGGTTGCAGTCATCTTAGAGCCGTCTGGGAGGCGTACTCTTCAAGCAATACCAGTGAAGTATTGCACTCCTTCTAGGTTTTTAACGAAGTCCGCCACACAAACGAGTGTGTGGCACCGGTATCAAATAGAGTGTAGGCCAGTTTCTCACTAACCATTACGCCTAAGTATCAGAATTGTGAAGGCTCAAGCCAGATTCCTACAATAACTTAGGCAGACTAAGGACGAATGCTTAATTTCTTCCTCGTAGTCCTCGTCCTGGAGTTGGGTCATGATTCAATTACTCCTTCAGCGAGTCTCTTAATGCTTGTCTGCTATAAACAAAAGTGGTTGCCCTAGGGAATCTGTCATGTTTGTTATCTCCAACAGATTCAAAATCCGTTATAAACAAAAGTACTTGCCTTAGGTGATCTCGCAAGACTTTATACAATAGGTTTACATACCTAGGGTCGTCCAAACTTTAGGAGATCGATGTATAAAGGTATGTACCTAAGGTCAGGTTGGCTAATTGTAGGGTCAAAGTTGGACATACATAGTGTGAATTACATATGGGCACACCACTGCTTCCGCTAAGTCAGGTTGTCCCCATACTGACTAATCGAATGGAGGTGGTACCATTGTTGAATAACTTCTTTAGTTGAGGACCATGACAAGCTGATGCCATTTGTAAGACCCCCCTCCCGGATCCCAAAACACGGTACAAAGGGGGTCTTATGCCCGAAACAGCCGCCTTGCAGTAACATTAGCACACAGGCTAACCTGTACCACAAGATGCCTATTCTGCGGACTACAACCAATACCAATATATGTCATGAAAGTAGGGTTAGATCTGAAATACTCTAGAGGGGGGGGGGTGAATAGAGTATCTTGAAAACTTAAAAAAAACTTTTTGCTGTAAATAAAAACAAACCTAAGATAAAGTAAACTAGCACAGCATATCACAAACACATCAACCTAGCTAGAACAACCACAACAAGAACAAAAGAAAAAGACAACCAGACAACACAAGAATTTTATAGTGGTTCCCATAAACTTGGGTACATGCACTCTTTTTGTAAGACCCCCCCCCACCCGGATCCCAAAACACGGCACGAAGGGGGAGTTTTATGCCCGGAACAGCCGCCTTGCGGTAGCATTAGCACACGGGCTAACCTGTACCACAAGACGCCTATCCTGCCGGCTACAACAATATCAATAAATCATGCCAACCCAACCAAATAAATAAACATGAGAAGTCAAAATCCACACTAAGTTATAATGTCCAAATACATCAATAGATAGAAGCTAAAACATGCTTCTACAATATATCAGAGTACAGCTAATCATTGCCCAAACGGGCTACATCAGAGTAAGCAAAACACTAACATCGGTAACAGACGGTATCGACGGCACCGTCACGTCAGGCCCTGTCGTCCTGGCCTGGCTGTCCTGCGGCGTAGTCTGCGGCTGCTCTACCTGCGGCGTGACCTCCTAAAAAAAGGAAGACGTAGCAACCGTTAGTCGAAACGACTAAGTGGTTTCACATCCGCTCCCCCGGCGACTCCTCGGCACCGGGCGGAGAAAAGAAACAAGAGTATAGTATATAACAAGTAAGCAAGTAAAGGAAGTACAAGCAAGTGGCAGTAGTGTAAGAGTAACAACATCATAGTCAGCATATATGAAAGAGCTACACTAAACTAGCAAGTATAAGTAACAACAGGAAAGTAACTTAACTTATAAGAATGCCCATACAAACTTATAATTAAGGATCGGGTTACATAAAGTAACTCATCGTATAAGAGTGCCCCTACAAACTTATACGATGAGGATCTTGTTATGCAATGTTATGAAATGCTATGAATGCTATGCAATGACTCACCCATGCACACCCATGCAATTGCTATGTCGACACAGACTATAGTTCCCACTTTTCGAGCAGGTAGCTAACCTCTCAGGCATCAGCCGCCGTGGCCAGGCGGTGACAGTAGAACGGGCACTTCTACTACTAGGCGGGTATCACACTACTTCACCTAGGCCTCCGTACGCCTCAACGCTAAGAACACAACAGCGGAGCCCATGCGTACTATGGCCCAGCGGGGTCTTGGGTAGGTGTGCACCAAGAACACAGCTCGAACTGGCCTTGCGTGACCCGGAAGGGGCCTCGGAAGAAAGCACGAGGACACAGCCCAACCGTTCACATGGTCGGAGGGGCCTCGGGACGTGAACACCGAGGACACAGCCCAAACCGACCAAGTCTAACTGCCAACTCCCGTCGGTGTGACGACTGGCGAGCCCGTAGACCTGCCACACTATCCTTAACCCGGGATTACGACACCGCGTGTCGACTCACACCACATGCAAATACCACATCAACATAACATGGAAGGGGCCTCGGAAGCAACACGAGGGCACAGCCCAACCATCCATCCACACCTTATCTCAACACAACCAAAACAAGTGACGGTCAACACCGCACTTACATCCCTTCACAATACAACCCGTAGGGAGACGACTCTCTAAGTATTGGACTACCAAATTCAATCCACTAATCAACATTCACATGGCCATGAGTTACCCTTCTATATGTCTTATCAGGTGATTTCAACACAATATATCAAGATGCACATGTATAAAAAATCTACTAACTTCTAACAAGTCAAATCATCCAAGTATACTATCTTACAATTCTATCACATGGAATCCGATTAATAATCTTCATCATTTATGCAACTGAATTAATTATTTATAAGAGTTTATCCAAGCCTCAGGGTTACCTGTAATACTAGTTTCTCCGAATCCAAATCCAAATATTATAAACCCAGATTTTTAAGTGCAGGAATAGTCTGGACAGCAACTTCGACCGGAGATTCCCGAGGCTACAGGAATTCGGTGAAGTCGTGTAACCCCTCGATGGAAAGGTATTTCCATGGACTACATCTTTCATATTCAGAGC
The DNA here is from genome assembly GCA_039583875.1 of Platanthera guangdongensis. Lineage (NCBI taxonomy): Eukaryota > Viridiplantae > Streptophyta > Magnoliopsida > Asparagales > Orchidaceae > Platanthera > Platanthera guangdongensis. The sequence continues at coordinate 93,691,849 of CM077156.1, read as the reverse complement.
TCAACCCAGATTTGACATTATCCTATTTGAAATCAGACTTGAAGTCCGCTGCGTACATAACACAGTTTCTGCATACAAGGTTTATTGAACACCATTTTCGTTTAGACTTTCCCTTGGCTACAGACTCCGCCAGAAGTCGTGCAACCATTCGTTGGAAAGGTATTTTCAAGGGTTTCAACTTTCGTGTTAAGCCGAAAGCCCAGATCTGGCCATAGCATACATAAAAATGGGCTATAAGATCGCTGCGCGCAGAATACAGATTCTGCGCGCATCTTAAAGGAAAATGAACGGCATCGGTTCGTCTTCCTCCTCAAGGCGATCGTTCATAAATTTTCCAGAAATATTCTCCTCCCTTATTCAACCTCAAAGGCCATAAACTTCTCACGAGACCATCCACCCATCGTCATATTGAAGAAAAGGGGAAGGGTTGAAGAGATCTAAAATCTAGAACACAAATTCTAACATGGCCTAACCTAGAAATCTTCTCCTCTCCATCAAGACTCTCTTGAGTCGATGTCTCTCCTAGGAAAATGACTATAGATCTAGCACCAAGGGAGAGGGTAGGAAACTCACATTGGCTCCAGCGGTACCACCATTTCTAGCCATGGATCTCGTAGTTCTCCTTGGCGGCATCTCTTTCACGGCGATGGCGGATCTCCTTCGGTAGGACTTGCTCCTGCAGTTTTCCCTCTCACAGGAGTTCTCACTGGAAATAGGGGATGAAAAAAGAATGAAAATGGCTAGGGTTTTCTCTCCCCTATATATATAAAATGTGACACGGGTAGGGACACGGCCGTGTCCTTACCCGTGTCCTTCCTGGCGAAGCGGCAACGACAGTTTCCATGTCGGTTCAATACTTGACACGGGTTGGGACACGCCCGTGTCCCGACCCGTGTCCACATGACACGGCCGTGTGCATAGCCATGTCACTGGTCGTGTACTTCTCGGGTTGCATCTCGACACTTCTCGTCGAGCTCAACTCGACGCACACAGGTAGGCACACGGCCGTGTCCCTACCCGTGTCCCTTGGTGTCGACACAGCTCGACGATCTCGACACGGGTCGTCAAGCTCAACTCGACGCACACGGGTAGGCACACGGCCGTGTCCCTACCCGTGTCCCTTGGTGTCGACACAGCTCGACGGTCTGGACACGGGTCGTCGAGCTCAACTCGACGCACACGGGTAGGCACACGGCCGTGTCCCTACCCGTGTCCCTTGGTGTCGACACAGCTCGACGGTCTCGACACGGGTCGTCGAGCTCTACTCGACGCACACGGGTAGGCACACGGCCGTGTCCCTACCCGTGTCCCTTTTTACACTGATTCTCCACTTCCCCACAAGTGTAGTCCAATTCCCTGCACACTCAGGACTCAAGTCAGCCCTCCTGACTCAAAACACACACACTAGGGGCCTAGAGCGATTCGGGACGTTACAAATCCTATAAAAAAAATAAAAGATTTCGTCCCCGAAATCAGGCTTAGGCTGTGGGGAGGAAAGCATGACAGGAAATTTAACACTTGCTTTTAAATAAAATTACCTTGAGCAAACAACTCCGGGTAGCGTTGCTGCATTAAATCCAATGGCTCCCATGTGTACTCCTCCTTCCCATGATTCAACCATAGCACCTTTACTAAGGGAACACTTTTGCGGCGCAAAGTCCTTGTCTCGCTGTCAACAATCCGCACCGGCTCTAGTCGCACAGACCTATCTGATGTCACTGCACCATCAGTAGTGGGAATATACTGGTCGGGCCGCAACAGTGCTTTTCGAAGCGACGACACATGGAACACGTCGTGGAGATTTTCTAGTTCTGGTGGTAACTCCAACCGATAGGCCAACGGGCCAATCCTTTCCAAAATAGTATAAGGCCCAACATACCTTGGGCTGAGCTTTTTCACTCCACGCACCCGCGACACTCCATGCATCGGCCGAATCTTAAGGAACACTTTTTCGCCCACCTGGAACTCCACCATCCGGTGCTTTTTGTTGTAATATTTCGCCTGTCGACTTTGAGCCTCCAACATGCGATCCCGTATCAATCTGACCGCCGCATCAGTATCATCTATGTATTCGTTTCCCAATGCCTTCAGATCTTCATCTTGCACCCAAGACAAGGGAGTCCTGCACCTTCTTCCGTAAAGGGCTTCATGGGGCGCCATGCCGATGCTCGCCTGATGGCTATTATTATAGGAGAATTCCACCAGGGGCAAGAGCCTTTCCCATGGCTCTCCTCTGTCCAGCACGCATTACCTCAATAAATCTTCCAGTGTCCTGATGGTCCTTTCAGACTGCCCGTCAGTCTGTGGATGAAATGCGGTACTAAAGGTTAGGCGTGAGCCCAAATACGCCTGTACCGCCTTCCACTCATTGGATGTAAACCGACCATCCCTATCCGAAACAATTGTCTTGGGCACGCCATGATACCGTACAAATTGCTCCACAAAAAGGCGTACCAAAACATCTACGTGTGCTTCCTTCTTCATTGGAATGAACCGGGCCACCTTTGTTAGTCGATCCACAATAACCCACACCGAATCATTCCCGGAGCGGGAACGAGGTAACCCATGAACAAAGTCCATGGAGATATCCTCGAACTTCCATTCGGGGATGGGCAGCGACTGCAACAAACCACCGGGACTCCTGCATTCAGCCTTCACTCTTTGGCAAGCTTCGCAATGTGTAACATAATAGCGAACATCCTTCTTCATTCCCGGCCAACACATGGTCTTCCGCAGTCCGGCGTACATCTTAGCAATACCCGGATGCACTGAATATTGAGAGGAATGCGCCTCTCTCAATATATCTTCCCGAATTTTGCCGCCCTTGGGAATATAAAGTCGGCCACGAAAATAAACGAGGCCGTCTTTGAGTGTGTACTCATCGGTGGTCCTATCTTCAATTGCCTTGATTGCCGGGGCCAAGGACGCATCCATTCCTTGCTCCACCCGAATCCGGTCTCGGATATCACAAACTATGCTCATGTTGGCCAAATACTCCGCATACTCTGCCGAAGGATCCTTGAATACTAGAGTAATTTCCATCTCCTCGATCATCCGAGCTAACCCCATGCTCATCAGCCGAGACTCTGGGCTAGAGCCTGGCACTTTTCTACTCAAGGAATCGGCTACCGAGTTCGCTTTCCCGGGGTGGTAGTTCATGGTGAACTCGTAGTCGCATAGAAATTCCAACCACCGCCGTTGTCTCAGGTTCAACTCCTTCTGAGTGTGAACATACTTCAAGTTTTTGTGATCGGAAAAGATCTCGCAGTGCACGCCATATAAATAATGCCTCCAGACTTTCAAAGCGAACACCACTGCTCCCAACTCCAAATCATGAACCGGGTAATTGATTTCATGTTTCTTTAACTGCCTTGAAGCATAAGCGATCACATGCCCGTGCTGCATCAGCACCGCTCCCATCCCTTGATATGATGCGTCCGTGTAAACTTGGAATCCTTCCTTCCCAGACGGAAGTGCAAGGATGGGGGCGGAGGTAAGCTTATCTTTCAATTCTTGAAATGCCTCTTCACATTGAGGTGTCCACTCAAATGGCACACCCTTCTTCGTCAAGGAGGTAAGAGGAAGGGAAATCTTGGAAAAACCTTTCACGAACTTGCGGTAGTAGCCAGCAAGTCCAAGAAAGCTTCGTACATCAGCCGCCGACTTCAAGGGCGACCACTCCTTCACGGCCCGCACCTTTGCTGGATCCACTGCTAACCCTGCTCCACTGATCACATGCCCCAAGAAGGCAACCTCCTTAAGCCAGAATTCACACTTGCTAAACTTGGCATACAAGGCATGCTCCTTCAATTTCTTCAAAACCAAGGTCAGGTGCTCGACATGCTCCTCCTCCGTCCTTGAGTAGACCAAGATGTCGTCGATGAAAACAATGACGAAGATGTCCAAATACGGTTCAAACACCTTGTTCATCAAACTCATGAAGGCCGAAGGGGCATTTGTGAGCCCAAACGGCATTACTGTGAACTCATACAAACCATATCTCGAACTGAATGCTGTTTTCTGAATATCCCCCTCATGTATCCTCAACTGATAGTATCTGGAGCGCAAATCCAATTTAGAAAACCAATGTGCTCCCACTAGTTGATCGAACAACTCATCGATCCGCGGTAGTGGATAAGTGTTCCGCACCGTCAACCGATTGAGTTCCCGATAATCTATGCACAATCGCAGTGTTCCATCCTTCTTCTTCACGAACAGCACAGGGGCTCCCCATGGTGATGAACTGGGGCGAACGAACCCTGAATCCACCAGTTCTTGCAATTGAACTCTAAACTCCGCGAGTTCTTTCGGAGCCATTCTGTACGGAGCCTTGGATACAGGCTTGGCACCTGGTACTAGATTGATCTGGAAGTCAACTTCTCTATGCGGAGGTAATCCTGGTAGCTTCTCAGGAAATACCTCAGGAAAATCCCGCACTACCCGTACATCCTTTAATTCCAACGCTGCTTCCTTCAACTTAAACCAGATCATGAAGACCTCATCCCCCTTCATATGAGCTTTTACAGCCTGAATATAAGATAATATCATACGTGGCGCGAAGCCAATACCTTGGAAGATGATGTCAGAGTCTCCATGCCTCAAATAGATCCGCTTCTCCGCGCAGTCGATCCTCGCGAAGTGCCAGTCCAGCCATGCCATGCCCAAAATGATGTCAAACTCCGGCATTCTCAGAACCGTGGCCGGCGTATCAAAGGCCTTCCCATCAATAAATAACTCCAACTCGCACTTGGCGGTCGCGATCATCTCCGAGCCGTCCGGAAGGCGTACACGTCGAGCTATGCCAGTGAAGTACTGTACATCCCCCATGTCTTTTATAAAATCCTCGGACACAAAGGAGTGTGAGGCACCGGTATCGAACAGCGCATAGGCTGTCTTCCCGCCAATAATCACGGTGCCTAAGTACCAACAACCAAAACTTATTGCTAGTGGCTAGTAAGTTCTAATCAATTCAAGCTAGATCATGCAAATATGTAAATTAATTAAATCATACCTGCAATCACATCTTGTGGGTTCCTTTCCTGCGCCATGTCAAGCGCGTACACCTGATCCCGGACCGGTCCGGGGTTTCCTCTTGGCGGTCCTCGTCCTCGACTGCGCATATATCCCCGCCCTCGTGGAGCGGCTGGAGGGAGAGCAGGAGGGAGAGCAGGAGGGGCGTTCCCATATAGCTGCGGGCAAAAATGCCGGATGTGGCCCGGCTAGTTGCATTCGAAGCACACCAGACCACGACGCCCTTCAAGTTGTTGAAATCGCTGATGCTGTGGGGGTGGAGGCAACGCAGGCGGCTGCGGAACTGGATGCTCCACCCTATAGTTTCGGTGGACACGCCCACCACCTCTTTGATAACCTCTTCCTCCTCTGAAGTCCCATCTCCTTCTATTACTTGGGCCGGCTTCCATCACGTCCTCCGCAGGCCTCTTACTACATCCCAGGTGGTCCGCCTCCAATCTTTTCGCCATATCAATGATCTCCGCCAAGCTACCATCCGCTATAAACAAAAGGGACTGCCTTAGGGGATCTCGCAGCCCTTTATAGAAGCGCTTGGCATAACCTCTGTCATCCAACTCATAAGAGTCCGCAAACCTTGCGAGATGCTGGAATTCCCGCTGGTATTCTGTAACCGACTTTGATCCCTGCTTTAGTAGAAGGAACCTCTGCTCAAGCTCATCTCGGGCCGATGTAGGGATAAAGTGCTCCAAGAAAACACCCGAGAATTCACTCCAACTTATCTCTGTGTAGATCCGGCCTTGGAAGGTAGAGCCCATGAGGGACTTCCACCACCTCTTCGCATGTAAGTCCAAGACAGACACTGCCAATGTCACTGCCATGTTGGCTGGGCAACGGATACCGGCCAACAACTCCTGTATCGTGTCTAGCCATTCCTCTGTACGTACGGCTGACTCCGTCCCAAGGTAGACGGGAGGGGAGAGAGCCCGGAAGGTGCTCAGCCAGTTGGAGCTCGGGGCCTGTTGTTGCACCGGAGTCTGCTGTGCCTTAAAAACATTAAGAATGGCGGTGAGCGTCTGCCCCAACTCAGATTGTTCGAACTGAGTGGGTATGGGAGGGGTAGGAGTACCCCCCATCGGCTAAACATGCAGTGGAACCTACACATACACGACAGATTTGTGGTCAGGTTGGCTAAACTTAAGGTCAAAGTTGGACAAACTTAATGTGAATTACATATGGGCACACCACTGCTTCCGCTAAGTCAGTTTGTCCCCAAACTGACTAACTAAATGGGGGTGGCACCATTGTTGAATGACTTCTTAGTTGAGGATCGTGGCAAACTGATACCCACAGGTCCCAGGATCGAAACCTGGCTCTGATACCATTTGTAAGACACCCCCCACTCGGATCCCAAAACACGGCACGACGGGGGAGTCTTATGCCCGGAACAGCCGCCTTGCGGTAGCATTAGCACACGGGCTAACCTGTACCACAAGACGCCTATCCCGCCGGCTACAACAATATCAATAAATCATGCCAACCCAACCAAATAAATAAACATGAGAAGTCAAAATCCACACTAAGTTATAATGTCCAAATACATCAATAGATAGAAGCTAAAACATGCTTCTACAATATATCAGAGTACAGCTAATCATTGCCCAAACGGGCTACATCAGAGTAAGCAAAACACTAACATCGGTAACAGACGGTATCGACGGCACCGTCACGTCAGGCCCTGTCGTCCTGGCCTGGCTGTCCTGCGGCGTAGTCTGCGGCTTCTCTACCTGCGGCGTGACCTCCTAAAAAAAGGAAGACGTAGCAACCGTTAGTCGAACCGACTAAGTGGTTTCACATCCGCTCCCCCGACGACTCCTCGGCACCGGGCGGAGAAAAGAAACAAGAGTATAGTATATAACAAGTAAGCAAGTAAAGGAAGTACAAGCAAGTGGCAGTAGTGTAAGAGTAACAGCATCATAGTCAGCATATATGAAAGAGCTACACTAAACTAGCAAGTATAAGTAACAGCAGGAAAGTAACTTAACTTATAAGAATGTCCATACAAACTTATAAGTTAAGGATCGGGTTACATAAAGTAACTCATCGTATAAGAGTGCCCCTACAAACTTATACGATGAGGATCTTGTTGTGCAATGTTATGAAATGCTATGAATGCTATGCAATGACTCACCCATGCACACTCATGCAATTGCTATGTCGACACAGACTATAGTTGTAACATCCCATGTTACTTCTGGACCTCTCAACTTAGATTGGGTTAGGCATGAGGTGAGACCTAAGGGGATCAACTAGGTTTGACCCTAGATAGTGGGTGGTAGCCATGTGGAGCCCACTATAGGACCAAGTCAAACTAGGTCAAACTAGCCTAATTAAGGACCCTAGCCACACCATGATCCCACCACATTGCCCTAACCCTAAAAACAATCTAAGTGGACCCTAGGGTATGTCACTGGGTCAACATTTTGACCCCAGTTGACCAAGGTCAACCTTGGGCTTAATTTGGTCAAACCCACACCCATAGGCCTAATTAACCTAAGTGGGGCACCCCCTTGACCCAAACCAAGTTGGGTGGTGCCACTAGACCCATTTCCACCAAGTGGGGTCAGTCCACCCACCATAGTTGACCAGTCAACCCTAAAAGTCAATTTGGTCAACAAATTGACCTAAAGAGAGAAAATGAAGACCAAGCAATTTTCCTTTGGACCAAGCCCACCAAATTGGCCCATGACCAGCCTTAATGGTTAATGACAGCCCCTACCCTCCTGATATTGGAGAGAGAATGCATGCAAGGGGGTAAAATTGAGATTTTTAGGAAAAGAGGAGAGAGAAAGAGGAATAAAGGGAATAATGGCCACATGGCCACCCCATCAGCTGGTTTTGGCTGCCCAAAACCAGGTGGCTGACCTCCCCTCTTCATTTCCAGCAGAATACCAGAGTTGAGAGCCACATGGCACCATGGGTGAAGCCTCCAAAGCTCAAACCGAGCTCACCTTGGAGTTAACTCCACTTATAGCCCACCTCAGTCCAAACAGACCCCTCCATTAGCTTCAGAAGGTCCAGAGGAGTGGAATTCGACTACTTACACATGGAGAACGGTGGAGAATGCAACTTTCGGGGAGGAGCTCGCCGGCGCACCACCACCACGGCAAACCGCCGCCTGACCCGCAGCCAAGCCCCGATTATGGTGCGTTTCACTTCACCTCTACCCGCACTAGCTTCTTAGATCAAATAGGCGAGAGATCGGGCTCAATTGAGCCCGATGCCATGTGAGAAAATCTAGAAAATTCTAAGTTTCTGAAACCGCTCGGGATCGCCGTCGCCGCCGTCTCCCGCCGCCCCATCGCCGGGAAATGATAGCCACCACCACCGTGAAGGTGATGGCACCATTGGCCGGAGGTGGCGACGCCTCAGCTGGCCGGAAACCGCCGGCAAAATCGCTCCAGGTCGGCTCGATCTCAGCCGTTGGCTGGAGGTAGACGATAACCCGATTCCGTCCATTCTTGCTTTAAGATTCGTGCGCCGACTTTAATATAAATCAGGATTAATAAATGAATAGTAACATTTTCTGTCACACTTAATCAGTACTGTTGCATGTTAAATTTAGGCCTCTTAGATGCATTTCCAGAGCTTAGGCCCTTAATAAAAATTGTAGCCTAGGGTCTTACCTTTAAAATGCCACCCTAAACATACATTTTGGTGTAGTGTACAGCCCTGTAGGACCTTTCTCCTAGGACTGGTCCTAGACTAGGTCAAAAATTATATTGGATGCCCTAGTCTCAATATTAGTCACCATGATCCCAAATTTTGGGCACATGCATTATTAGGGCTTACTTACCTCCTGCCAAAATTTAGGAATTTTTAGAAAACATTTTCCTATAGTTTTTGGTAAAATATCAAAAATTTAAATTAATGGCATATATGGAGTTCTACTCCTCCCCATGGCCCCAAATTTTGGTGGTGGGTCAGTGGGGTCACCCTTGGTGCTTGATAAAATTTTCAGCACCTTGGGATCACTGCATGTGGGAGAATCCACTTGCATGTGATAGCCTATGTTAAGGCTTGGTGTGCAAATAGTAAAAATGTAATTTGGTGAATTTAGCCCAATGGTTGCATGCAAGGATTATGAAATTTTTATAGTGGCTCATTAGGGTAAATGGCACTCTTCAAATTAATAATGTAATTTTTGGAATCAAAATTCCATTTATTGGAATTTACCTTATAAATAGCTATTTTGGAATTAATAATTGGAAAATAGGATTCATTCAAGAACAAATCCAAACAACATTACCAAGGCATAGATTACATCACACTTAACCTAGGAAAATTATGATTTCTCTGTTTTGAAGAACCTTGGAGTAGATACCCTAAATTTCCCATTTTACCCTTATCATGATAATTCTTGAAATGATATATATATACCTCTGAAAAATTTGGGATTTATTCTACTGTCATAAAATATTGTTATTAGTTTATCATGAATTTCTCAGAATTTATTGGATGCATTACTTGTGTTAAACTAGTACAATGGCATTTTGGTAAATACCTTAAAATGGAACCCCATAGGCCATCCTACATTCAATATTGATGAATCTCTGCCAATAGCCATAATTTAGTGTCTTAAAGGCTCTGTAAATTTTCTGGAATTTTTGAATATGTAATGCTTATACTTCATGTGTAAAATGGAATTTATGTGGGATTGTTAATAAATAGAAAATGACAATAAATAATTTAAGGAAAATTATGAAATTTGGAAGGCAGCAATATTTGGTCAATATACATCTCAGGAAAAATTCCCTAAGTCAGTGGATGCTTAATTAAATCACTTCATGTGTAAAGTGGCCGAGCATTTAAATTAAGAGAATTAATTAAATGACCATTTGGCCAGGAAAAATTATGAGAATCCTTAGGGTAGTTCCCTTAGTCCATAATACCTTAGGATAAATATTTAGAGGCAAGATGCCTTAAGTTTTGGAAGATCACATTTCTAGGGTAAACATAGGTCATGGTCTGCATATAACACAAATAGGTCTTGTCTTAGGGGAATTACCAGGGGACTGATTATCGGCAGAAATAAGAGAGAGTTCAACATATGTAACCCTGGTGGGTAGAGTTTTTCTTAGTGAGGGATCAAAAATGCAAGTCTTAACTAGCAACTGGAGTGGGGATCGGCGGAAGACCGTCGGTTTTCCCGATAATACCTTAAGTCACTAGGGTTGTACTAAAGCAATAAGGAGAGCTGGGGTGATACATGGGTAGCCATCAACTAAAATAAATATCCTTGCGAAAGGGAACGTTGGGCGTAATCCCAACATAGTTCCTAGTGCCCTTTGAGAGCCCTTCACAGGGAATACCGGGGGCAGTCCTGGGATTAACCTTAAATCTCTAAGTATAATAAACCGTAGGCAAGAGTAGTTTAATAGGTTAGGACATTGTTGTACCTTCTCGCCCGTGTGGGGGCTGGAGAGATTCATGATATATGCTCACCAGTTTGGGGTTTGAGGGAGTTGACACAAAGGCACTGATGTGCGTTCTCACCCGGGTTTGGGTTTGAGGGATTCAGGACGGGTTTTTGTCCTGCGAGCGGAAGGCTCGGTATGAATTACTTGCATGTGCATAAATATCGTGGCGGGGCATGCAGTACTGGCCGTTCGTCACACCGATGGCAGTACGGTGCACCAGGCGGTTGTGGGAGTTAGAGGGGCCAGTGGGTTGTTTTACACTGCGGTCTGGAGGACGACCCCCGATAACACACATCCGACCCAACAAGACTGACGGGTTTGTCAGCAAAGTACGTACGCGAGACTCTAGAGTGCACCTTGGACGTGTACAGGGGCGTATGAGAGGGGTCTAAGGCTTGGTAGTGTGCATACCGGTCTAGAAGCGGAGACGCCCGCTCCGCTGCTGCCGTAGCCACAGCGGTGGTACCCGAGAGTGATGCTAGCTCTCAAAAAGTGGGAACTAAAGGTCTGTGATCACAGAGTCGTTGTGTGTGAGTTGCACTTGCCTGCGCATAAAATTGCATCATATCATTCATTCATAATTAGGTCATACGCTTCATAGATCCTTATCATATAAATTAGTATGGGCTCTTTTATATGATAAGTTAAATTTCCTGGAAATCCTAACTTATATATTTGTATGGGCATTTATATAAGTTAGGGTACGCTTGTGATGATAGCATAGTGGTAGCTTAGCTCATTTACTTGTTTATACTGCTGCTTCTTTACCTTTCATTACTGCACTACTTATTACTTGTTACTTGTACCGTACATAGAATTGCTAGAGTAGATCTACAGTATTTATTACATCCTTAGTTAGATATTGTCACCTGCTTCCACCTTGTTACCCCTTGTTGTCCTCCGCTTCGTCCTCCCGCTCGGTGCCTAGGAGCTGCGGGGCGAGGTGCGGAGGAAACGACTTAGTCTTTTTGACTAATGGTCGGTGACCAACTATTTTTAGGAGCCCGTGGAGATGGAGCACCAGCACGTCGAGGAGGCAGGGCATGAGGAGCAGATACCGCTTCAGCAGGCTACCACTGCTACTGTGCGTCCTCAGGTGGGACGAGACTTGATGTTCTAGTTTAGCTTCCGCATTTACTATTTGTGAGAGGGAGAGAGAGATTTGATGTACTGGGCATAAGCCCTTTTTACTCTTTCAGTTGTACTTATTTGTGGACTATATGTTGTACTATTCATCTCTTTTTTTTCATGATTATACAGTGGCTTGTGGACTGGTATTTTTACATATACAGTTTTACTTCTTTTCTCATATTGGCCTACAGGTTTATGATCGTATTAGCCGGCAGAATCGGCGTGTTGCGGTGTCGACTAACCCGTGAGTTAGTGCCACCGTAAGACGGCGGTTCTGGGCATAAGATCCGGTAGCCCTCCTTGGTAAGGGGGAGGGGGTCTTACAAACTGGTATCACTTGAACAACGATCATATGAGAAAGAAGTCCACAACATGGGACCACCCCCGCCCCAGCATTAGTTTGCGGACAAACTATGCAGCGGAAGCAGTGGTGTGCCCATGTACAAAAGTCACAGAAATGGTCCACAAAGTACAATTTGATAGGCCAATTTTGCTTTAACCTTACCTTTATGCAACCTCCACAGGTCGCAGCGCCGCAAAATGCGGCTCCTCCCCCTCCAGCTGCCACTCCATTCCTACATACGGAGATGGGGCAGACCCTGACGGCGATTTTGGATGCCTTTAGAGCCCAGCAAGTCCCGGCTCCACAGCCAAATCCGGGGTCGAGCTGGCTGAGTGCATTCAAGAGCCTGTCCCCACCGACGTACCGTGGGACAGAGGATGCAGTGAAGACGGAAGAATGGCTGGAGGCCATACACGAGATCTTAGCGGGCATCAGCTGCCCAGTCGGCCAGGCAGTACCTCTAGCCACCTCCGTGCTAGAGGCCCACGCGAAGAGATGGTGGAAGTCAGTCCGGGAGACTACTTATGCGGACTTTGAGTTGTCAGAGATTTCTTGGGAGGAGTTTGGCGATGTGTTCCTGGAGCACTTCGTTTCTGCTACGGACAGGGATGCTTTGGAGGAGAGGTTTTTGAACCTCAAGCAGGGGACCAGATCTGTGATAGAGTACCAGAGGGAGTTCTCCCACTTGGCCAGGTTCGCGGGGATTCAGGACACCGACGACAGGAGGTACGCAAAGAGGTTCTACCGGGGCCTCAGGGATGATCTGAGGCAGGCTCTGTTATTCATTTCACATGGCACATCCAGGCAGATCATCGAGATGGCGAAGAAGCTGGAGGCTGACCAGCTGATGGTGCGAGCCGGAGGGAAGAGACCATTTGATGGATCGACATCAGGCGAGAGCAGTAGGGGCTCTCAGAGGGGCAGGACCATTGGATACAGGAGGGGTGGGGGACGTCGTCGTCCCAACTTCAGGCAGGAGCAGGGGCCTCCTCCAGCTTTGGCTCCCCCACCTCTACAGATGCACGATCCGAGGAGACAGGATGACCGAGGCCACCGACAAGTGGTTTGTTATGGATGCCGCCAGCCAGGGCACATCAGGTCGGAGTGCCCGCACCGATTCCATCCCCCTCCTCCTCCTCCACCTCCAGTGGCCCCAGTACAGCAGGGCCGAGGACGAGGCCGAGGACGAGGCCGAGGCCGGGGATATCATGGCAGGAGGCGCGAGCAGGAGCAGATATACGCCTTGGATCTCACAGAGCCGAGGAATCCTGAGGAGGTCATCACAGGTACTTAAAGTTAATTTTGAGTTTTCTTAAATTTTCAATGATATATATATATAGTACCTGGAACCTTAGGGTAACCATTAACCTTCACGTAAACAAACCTCAGGCATAGTCATGATCAGCGGCAAGCCTGCCCATACTCTTTTCGACACGGGTGCGTCACACTCGTTCGTATCCGAGGCCTTCATCGACGGACTCGAAGGCGTGAAGAGGTTCCCTGGACTAGAGATGAGGGTACGCCTACCCGATGGGTCGGAACTGCGGACTACTGCACATTGCGACATGGAGGCCGAGATTGGCGGCAAGGCTTTTGAGGCGCCGGCGACTATTCTGAAGCTGCAGGACTTTGACTTGATCTTGGGCATGGCCTGGTTGCACCGGAACCATGCCCAGATAGATTGTCCGTCCAGGAGGATCACGCTGAGACATGGCGACTCTCATGTTATCGTTGAAGGTATCCAGCCTGTCTGCCACCTACTATTATCTTCTATACAGGCTGTGAAGGCCCATGAGCAGGGTGAAGAAGTCTATATTGTCTGCTTCGAGATGGTGGGGACAGAGGCGACTATCTCAGATATTCCGGTGGTTCGGGATTTCTCCGACGTATTCCCGGAGAAATTGCCCGGGCTACCGCCTGCTAGAGACTTGGATTTCAGGATTCAGCTAGTGCCGGGAGCGAAGCCGGTGTCCCGAGCACCCTACAGGATGGCTCCTAGAGAGTTAGCAGAGTTCAGAACTCAACTGCAGGAGCTAGTCGAGTCAGGATTTGTACGGCCTAGTTCATCGCCATGGGGAGCACCAGTTCTATTTGTGAAAAAGAAGGATGGATCATTGCGATTGTGTATAGATTACCGGGAGCTGAACCGGTTGACGGTCCGCAACACCTATCCTCTGCCTCGGATAGATGAGTTATTTGACCAACTACAGGGAGCATTCTGGTTCTCCAAGTTAGATCTGCGATCCGGCTACTATCAGCTCCGTATCAGGGAAGAAGACATACCGAAGACGGCTTTCAGTTCGCGCTATGGACTATACGAATTCACGGTGATGCCTTTTGGGCTCACGAATGCTCCTGCCGCATTCATGAGTCTGATGAACCGTGTCTTCGAACCTTTCTTGGATCGCTTCGTGATAGTATTCATCGACGACATCCTTATTTATTCTCGGACTCGGGAGGAGCATACTGAGCACTTGGCACAGGTCCTGCAGAGGTTGAGGGAGGCACAGATGTACGCAAAATTTTCGAAGTGCCAGTTCTGGTTGCAGGAGGTGGCATTCCTGGGGCACACGATCAGCGGGGCTGGGTTAGCAGTGGACCCAGCCAAGATAGAGACGGTGAGGGATTGGCCACGGCCGAAGACCGCATCTGACATCCGCAGTTTCTTGGGACTAGCAGGCTATTACCGCAAGTTCGTGGAGGGGTTCTCAAGGATAGCACTCCCCCTCACGTCCTTGACGAAGAAGGATGCTGATTTTGTTTGGTCAGAGCGGTGTGAGACGGCTTTTCAAGAGCTGAAGGACCGGCTCATCTCATCCCCTATTCTTGCGCTTCCATCCGGGAGCGAAGGATTCCAGATTTACACGGACGCCTCATATCAGGGGATGGGTGCAGTCTTGATGCAGCATGGACACGTTATCGCTTATGCTTCGAGACAGTTGAAGAAGCATGAGCATAACTATCCAGTACATGATCTAGAGCTCGGGGCTGTGGTTTTCGCCCTGAAGATATGGAGGCATTACTTATATGGGATTCATTGTGACATCTTTTCAGATCACAAGAATCTCAAGTATATCGATACTCAGAAGGACCTAAACCTGAGACAGAGGAGGTGGCTGGAGTTTCTCTGTGATTATGATTACAAGATCCACTATCATCCGGGAAAAGCGAACACGGTTGCGGATGCTTTGAGCAGGAGGGCCGGCACTTCTGGACCGGAGCCCCGATTGATGTCCATAGAGCTGCTTCAGATGATGGAAGACATGCACATTACCGTGGTGTCCGAGGCCGAGCCAGTGGTATATAAAGAGTATTTGAGCTCAGTGATCAGCTGCGATGATATACAGGAGCGCATCCGAGCACATCAGAGGCTGGATGCTGCGTTACAGCCGATTTTCAGTGCCCTAGAGAGGGGCAAGGTCGAGGACTACACACTACAGGATGATCTTCTTCGGTTCCGGGGGCGCATCTACATACCAGCAGGGGGCAGTATTCGAGATGACATACTCCGAGAGGCACATTGCTCGAGATATTCAGTGCACCCCGGCATCACCAAGATGTGGGCAGATTTGCGGAGATCTATGTATTGGCCCGGGATGAAGAGGGAGATCACGGATTTTGTGACGCATTGCGAGACCTGCCAGCGTGTGAAGGCGGAATGCAAGAGCCCAGGAGGTTTACTACAGCCACTGCCAGTTCCAGAGTGGAAGTTCGAGGACATTGCTATGGACTTTGTACACGGATTGCCTCGCTCCCACTCCGGACATGATTCTATATGGGTTATAGTGGACAGATTGACCAAAGTCGCGCGGTTTATTCCAGTTCGGAAGGATGCCCCAGTTGCAGTTCTGGTGAGACTATTTGTGGAGCAGTACATCAGATATCATGGTATCCCCAGGACTATTGTTTCGGACCGTGATGGTCGGTTCACTTCGAGCGAGTGGAGGGCCGTGCATGCTCACTTGGGATCTCGGCTTACCTTTAGCACCGCCTTCCACCCGCAGACCGACGGACAGACCGAACGGACCATCCGGACCATGGAGGACCTGCTCAGATTATGCATATTGGATACGGGGAGGCCTTGGGAGAGGCTGCTGCCATTGATCGAGTTCTCGTATAATAACAGCCACCAGGCTAGCATCAGGATGGCTCCGTACGAGGCGCTTTATGGGAGGAGATGCCGGACTCCGCTATCATGGGTACAGGATGTGGACACCAGGGCTCTGGGATCCGATTATATAGAGGACACAGAGGCTCAGATTCGATTGATCAGGAATCGGCTACTGGAGGCCCAGAGCAGGCAGGCAAAGTATTATGATGCTCGGCACCGGCAGGTGGAGTTCCAGGTTGGAGACAGGGTATTCTTGAAGATACGTCCGGTACACGGTGTTTCACGGGTGCGGAGGCACAAGAAGCTCAGTCCACGATACATGGGGCCCTACCTGATCCTGGAGCGGATCGGCCCCCTAGCCTACCGACTGCAGCTGCCACCGGAGTTGGGTGCACTACATGACGTCTTCCATGTCTCTTCCTTACGGAGAGCTCTCCTCCGGCCGGAGCAGCACATCACTACCACAGCCGGACCGGTAGAGCCTGACAGGTCAGTGAGATTGGAGCCGATCCGGATTGACGATACAGCCATCCGAGTGTTGCGGAAGAAGAAGGTTCCCCTTGTGAAGGTGCTGTGGTCCAACCATGGACGGGAGGAGCACACTTGGGAGCCGAGAGATCTGATGCTGGAGCAACACCCGGAGCTATTCGCATCAGGTACATTTAAGTTATGCTTTTAAGATTCTTGATAATTCTTGCAAATAGAACCCCGTAGACCCGAACTTAAATTTCGGGGACGAAATTATTTTCTTGTTTATTGGAATTTGTAACATCCCATGTTACTTCTGGACCCCTCAACTTAGATTGGGTTAGGCATGAGGTGAGACCTAAGGGGATCAACTAGGTTTGACCCTAGATAGTGGGTGGTAGCCATGTGGAGCCCACTATAGGACCAAGTCAAACTAGGTCAAACTAGCCTAATTAAGGACCCTAGCCACACCATGATCCCACCACATTGCCCTAACCCTAAAAACAATCTAAGTGGACCCTAGGGTATGTCACTGGGTCAACATTTTGACCCCAGTTGACCAAGGTCAACCTTGGGCTTAATTTGGTCAAACCCACACCCATAGGCCTAATTAACCTAAGTGGGGCACCCCCTTGACCCAAACCAAGTTGGGTGGTGCCACTAGACCCATTTCCACCAAGTGGGGTCAGTCCACCCACCATAGTTGACCAGTCAACCCTAAAAGTCAATTTGGTCAACAAATTGACCTAAAGAGAGAAAATGAAGACCAAGCAATTTTCCTTTGGACCAAGCCCACCAAATTGGCCCATGACCAGCCTTAATGGTTAATGACAGCCCCTACCCTCCTGATATTGGAGAGAGAATGCATGCAAGGGGGTAAAATTGAGATTTTTAGGAAAAGAGGAGAGAGAAAGAGGAATAAAGGGAATAATGGCCACATGGCCACCCCATCAGCTGGTTTTGGCTGCCCAAAACCAGGTGGCTGACCTCCCCTCTTCATTTCCAGCAGAATACCAGAGTTGAGAGCCACATGGCACCATGGGTGAAGCCTCCAAAGCTCAAACCGAGCTCACCTTGGAGTTAACTCCACTTATAGCCCACCTCAGTCCAAACAGACCCCTCCATTAGCTTCAGAAGGTCCAGAGGAGTGGAATTCGACTACTTACACATGGAGAACGGTGGAGAATGCAACTTTCGGGGAGGAGCTCGCCGGCGCACCACCACCACGGCAAACCGCCGCCTGACCCGCAGCCAAGCCCCGATTATGGTGCGTTTCACTTCACCTCTACCCGCACTAGCTTCTTAGATCAAATAGGCGAGAGATCGGGCTCAATTGAGCCCGATGCCATGTGAGAAAATCTAGAAAATTCTAAGTTTCTGAAACCGCTCGGGATCGCCGTCGCCGCCGTCTCCCGCCGCCCCATCGCCGGGAAATGATAGCCACCACCACCGTGAAGGTGATGGCACCATTGGCCGGAGGTGGCGACGCCTCAGCTGGCCGGAAACCGCCGGCAAAATCGCTCCAGGTCGGCTCGATCTCAGCCGTTGGCTGGAGGTAGACGATAACCCGATTCCGTCCATTCTTGCTTTAAGATTCGTGCGCCGACTTTAATATAAATCAGGATTAATAAATGAATAGTAACATTTTCTGTCACACTTAATCAGTACTGTTGCATGTTAAATTTAGGCCTCTTAGAGGCATTTCCAGAGCTTAGGCCCTTAATAAAAATTGTAGCCTAGGGTCTTACCTTTAAAATGCCACCCTAAACATACATTTTGGTGTAGTGTACAGCCCTGTAGGACCTTTCTCCTAGGACTGGTCCTAGACTAGGTCAAAAATTATATTGGATGCCCTAGTCTCAATATTAGTCACCATGATCCCAAATTTTGGGCACATGCATTATTAGGGCTTACTTACCTCCTGCCAAAATTTAGGAATTTTTAGAAAACATTTTCCTATAGTTTTTGGTAAAATATCAAAAATTTAAATTAATGGCATATATGGAGTTCTACTCCTCCCCATGGCCCCAAATTTTGGTGGTGGGTCAGTGGGGTCACCCTTGGTGCTTGATAAAATTTTCAGCACCTTGGGATCACTGCATGTGGGAGAATCCACTTGCATGTGATAGCCTATGTTAAGGCTTGGTGTGCAAATAGTAAAAATGTAATTTGGTGATTTTAGCCCAATGGTTGCATGCAAGGATTATGAAATTTTTTATAGTGGCTCATTAGGGTAAATGGCACTCTTCAAATTAATAATGTAATTTTTGGAATCAAAATTCCATTTATTGGAATTTACCTTATAAATAGCTATTTTGGAATTAATAATTGGAAAATAGGATTCATTCAAGAACAAATCCAAACAACATTACCAAGGCATAGATTACATCACACTTAACCTAGGAAAATTATGATTTCTCTGTTTTGAAGAACCTTGGAGTAGATACCCTAAATTTCCCATTTTACCCTTATCATGATAATTCTTGAAATGATATATATATACCTCTGAAAAATTTGGGATTTATTCTACTGTCATAAAATATTGTTATTAGTTTATCATGAATTTCTCAGAATTTATTGGATGCATTACTTGTGTTAAACTAGTACAATGGCATTTTGGTAAATACCTTAAAATGGAACCCCATAGGCCATCCTACATTCAATATTGATGAATCTCTGCCAATAGCCATAATTTAGTGTCTTAAAGGCTCTGTAAATTTTCTGGAATTTTTGAATATGTAATGCTTATACTTCATGTGTAAAATGGAATTTATGTGGGATTGTTAATAAATAGAAAATGACAATAAATAATTTAAGGAAAATTATGAAATTTGGAAGGCAGCAATATTTGGTCAATATACATCTCAGGAAAAATTCCCTAAGTCAGTGGATGCTTAATTAAATCACTTCATGTGTAAAGTGGCCGAGCATTTAAATTAAGAGAATTAATTAAATGACCATTTGGCCAGGAAAAATTATGAGAATCCTTAGGGTAGTTCCCTTAGTCCATAATACCTTAGGATAAATATTTAGAGGCAAGATGCCTTAAGTTTTGGAAGATCACATTTCTAGGGTAAACATAGGTCATGGTCTGCATATAACACAAATAGGTCTTGTCTTAGGGGAATTACCAGGGGACTGATTATCGGCAGAAATAAGAGAGAGTTCAACATATGTAACCCTGGTGGGTAGAGTTTTTCTTAGTGAGGGATCAAAAATGCAAGTCTTAACTAGCAACTGGAGTGGGGATCGGCGGAAGACCGTCGGTTTTCCCGATAATACCTTAAGTCACTAGGGTTGTACTAAAGCAATAAGGAGAGCTGGGGTGATACATGGGTAGCCATCAACTAAAATAAATATCCTTGCGAAAGGGAACGTTGGGCGTAATCCCAACATAGTTCCTAGTGCCCTTTGAGAGCCCTTCACAGGGAATACCGGGGGCAGTCCTGGGATTAACCTTAAATCTCTAAGTATAATAAACCGTAGGCAAGAGTAGTTTAATAGGTTAGGACATTGTTGTACCTTCTCGCCCGTGTGGGGGCTGGAGAGATTCATGATATATGCTCACCAGTTTGGGGTTTGAGGGAGTTGACACAAAGGCACTGATGTGCGTTCTCACCCGGGTTTGGGTTTGAGGGATTCAGGACGGGTTTTTGTCCTGCGAGCGGAAGGCTCGGTATGAATTACTTGCATGTGCATAAATATCGTGGCGGGGCATGCAGTACTGGCCGTTCGTCACACCGATGGCAGTACGGTGCACCAGGCGGTTGTGGGAGTTAGAGGGGCCAGTGGGTTATTTTACACTGCGGTCTGGAGGACGACCCCCGATAACACACATCCGACCCAACAAGACTGACGGGTTTGTCAGCAAAGTACGTACGCGAGACTCTAGAGTGCACCTTGGACGTGTACAGGGGCGTATGAGAGGGGTCTAAGGCTTGGTAGTGTGCATACCGGTCTAGAAGCGGAGACGCCCGCTCCGCTGCTGCCATAGCCACAGCGGTGGTACCCGAGAGTGATGCTAGCTCTCAAAAAGTGGGAACTAAAGGTCTGTGATCACAGAGTCGTTGTGTGTGAGTTGCACTTGCCTGCGCATAAAATTGCATCATATCATTCATTCATAATTAGGTCATACGCTTCATAGATCCTTATCATATAAATTAGTATGGGCTCTTTTATATGATAAGTTAAATTTCCTGGAAATCCTAACTTATATATTTGTATGGGCATTTATATAAGTTAGGGTACGCTTGTGATGATAGCATAGTGGTAGCTTAGCTCATTTACTTGTTTATACTGCTGCTTCTTTACCTTTCATTACTGCACTACTTATTACTTGTTACTTGTACCGTACATAGAATTGCTAGAGTAGATCTACAGTATTTATTACATCCTTAGTTAGATATTGTCACCTGCTTCCACCTTGTTACCCCTTGTTGTCCTCCGCTTCGTCCTCCCGCTCGGTGCCTAGGAGCTGCGGGGCGAGGTGCGGAGGAAACGACTTAGTCTTTTTGACTAATGGTCGGTGACCAACTATTTTTAGGAGCCCGTGGAGATGGAGCACCAGCACGTCGAGGAGGCAGGGCATGAGGAGCAGATACCGCTTCAGCAGGCTACCACTGCTACTGTGCGTCCTCAGGTGGGACGAGACTTGATGTTCTAGTTTAGCTTCCGCATTTACTATTTGTGAGAGGGAGAGAGAGATTTGATGTACTGGGCATAAGCCCTTTTTACTCTTTCAGTTGTACTTATTTGTGGACTATATGTTGTACTATTCATCTCTTTTTTTTTCATGATTATACAGTGGCTTGTGGACTGGTATTTTTACATATACAGTTTTACTTCTTTTCTCATATTGGCCTACAGGTTTATGATCGTATTAGCCGGCAGAATCGGCGTGTTGCGGTGTCGACTAACCCGTGAGTTAGTGCCACCGTAAGACGGCGGTTCTGGGCATAAGATCCGGTAGCCCTCCTTGGTAAGGGGGAGGGGGGTCTTACAATAGTTCCCACTTTTCGAGCAGGTAGCTAACCTCTCAGGCATCAGCCGCCGTGGCCAGGCGGTGACAGTAGAACGGGCACTTCTACTACTAGGCGGGTATCACATTACTTCACCTAGGCCTCCGTACGCCTCAACGCTAAGAACACAACAGCGGAGCCCATGCGTACTATGGCCCAGCGGGGTCTTGGGTAGGTGTGCACCAAGAACACAGCCCGAACTGGCCTTGCGTGACCCGGAAGGGGCCTCGGAAGAAAGCACGAGGACACAGCCCAACCGTTCACATGGTCGGAGGGGCCTCGGGACGTGAACACCGAGGACACAGCCCAAACCGACCAAGTCTAACTGTCAACTCCCGTCGGTGTGACGACTGGCGAGCCCGTAGACCTGCCACACTATCCTTAACCCGGGATTACAACACCGCGTGTCGACTCACACCACATGCAAATACCACATCAACATAACATGGAAGGGGCCTCGGAAGCAACACGAGGGCACAGCCCAACCATCCATCAACACCTTATCTCAACACAACCAAAACAAGTGACGGTCAACACCGCACTTACATCCCTTCACAATACAACCCGTAGGGAGACGACTCTCTAAGTATTGGACTACCAAATTCAATCAACTAATCAACATTCACATGGCCATGAGTTACCCTTCTATATGTCTTATCAGGTGATTTCAACACAATATATCAAGATGCACATGTATAAAAAATCTACTAACTTCTAACAAGTCAAATCATCCAAGTATACTATCTTACAATTCTATCACATGGAATCCGATTAATAATCTTCATCATTTATGCAACTGAATTAATTATTTATAAGAGTTTATCCAAGCCTCAGGGTTACCTGTAATACTAGTTTCTCTGAATCCAAATCCAAATATTATAAACCCAGATTTTTAAGTGCAGGAATAGTCTGGACAGCAACTTCGACCGGAGATTCCCGAGGCTACAGGAATCCGGTGAAGTCGTGTAACCCCTCGATGGAAAGGTATTTCCATGGACTACATCTTTCATATTCAGAGCTCAACCCAGATTTGACATTATCCTATTTGAAATAGGACTTGAAGTCCGCTGCGTACATAACACAGTTTCTGCATACAAGGTTTATTGAACACCATTTTCGTTTAGACTTTCCTGTGGCTACAGACTTCGCCAGAAGTCGTGCAACCATTCGTTGGAAAGGTATTTTCAAGGGTTTCAACTTTCGTGTTAAGCCGAAAGCCCAGATCTGGCCATATCATACATAAAAATGGCCTATAAGATCGCTGCGCGCAGAATACAAATTCTGCGCGCATCTTAAAGGAAAATGAACGGCATCGGTTCGTCTTCCTCCTCAAGGCGATCGTTCCTAAATTTTCCAGAAATATTCTCCTCCCTTATTCAACCTCAAAGGCCATAAACTCCTCACGAGACCATCCACCCATCGTCATATTGAAGAAAAGGGGAAGGGTTGAAGAGATCTAAAATCTAGAACACAAGTTCTAACATGACCTAACCTAGAAATCTTCTCCTCTCCATCAAGACTCTCTTGAGTCGATGTCTCTCCTAGGAAAATGACTATAGATCTAGCACCAAGGGAGAGGGTAGGAAACTCACATTGGCTCCAGCGGTACCACCATTTCTAGCCATGGATCTCGTAGTTCTCCTTGGCGGCATCTCTTTCACGGCGATGGCGGATCTCCTTCGGTAGGACTTGCTCCTGCAGTTTTCCCTCTCACAGGAGTTCTCACTGGAAATAGGGGATGAAAAAAGAATGAAAACGGCTAGGGTTTTCTCTCCCCTATATATATAAAATGTGACACGGGTAGGGACACGGCCGTGTCCTTACCCGTGTCCTTCCTGGCGAAGCGGCAACGACAGTTTCCATGTCGGTTCAATACTTGACACGGGTGGGGACACGCCCGTGTCCCGACCCGTGTCCACATGACACGGCCGTGTGCATAGCCATGTCACTGGCCGTGTACTTCTCGGGTTGCATCTCGACACTTCTCGTCGAGCTCAACTCGACGCACACGGGTAGGCACACGGCCGTGTCCCTACCCGTGTCCCTTGGTGTCGACACAGCTCGACGATCTCGACACGGGTCGTCGAGCTCAACTCGATGCACACGGGTAGGCACACGGCACGTGTCCCTTGGTGTCGACACAGCTCGATCTGGACACGGGTCGTCGAGCTCAACTCGAAAAGGCAAATCCTTTTTCGATCTCGACACGGGTCGTCGAGCTCTACTCGACGCACACGGGTAGGCACACGGCCGTGTCCCTACCCGTGTCCCTTTTTACACTGATTCTCCACTTCCCACAAGTGCAGTTTCCCTGCACACTCAGGAATTCCTGACTCATTAGAGCGATTCGGGACGTTCACTACCACCCTGGTAGGAATCCACTCAGGTTTTTGATCAGGTGACTGCCACCAATGAGATCTGGTGCTCAAAAACCAATCCTCAAGTCTTTTGATCAGGTGACTTGCAAACAGGAATAACTGATTTATTTTACACAGTGGGGGATGTGAGAGTGATTATGTTTTCAACTGATTTTAGTGGATCTTGATTTTGACAAATCTCCCCCTGAGATAAAGATTTGTTCAGGAAAAGCTTTGCTTCTGAGTAGGCCTTCAATATTTCAGCCTTGACCAGCACAGGTACTTCTTGACTAATATAGTAATTGTTGTCCTTTGAAGAATCCTGGGAAAGACCGTAATCAGCATGCTTGCTTTTCTAATGGTAATAGAAGGAAGAAGAAAGCGTTATTCAGTGTTGTTGTCTGTTCTGCTGAAGGAAGAAAAATCATTTTCTATGTAGAATTTGAATTTCTTCCTTCATTTAATGTTGACGGCCTGGAGAATATTTGCATTGATTTATTTTCCCAACTATCCTATGGAAAAACGACAAGTAATAATCCTGATGAAGACCGTAATCAATGCTTGCTTCTAATGGTAATATTCAGAGAACATTTAAGCATTGATTACTCAGGAATTATTGCAATAGAAAAGGGACAGAGGGAGGGAAATTTCCAAGTCTGGAACTTTACAGAATTCATTGAGCAGAGAACAGAATTCGTCGATTTGTGTACAGAATTTTTCGATCTGTGTCCAGAGTTCGTCGACCAGATAATAGTTGTTCATCGAGCTGAGATCGAAGATTATCGACCTAAGAACTGATAACTGCTTTCTCTAGACCCTTGACAATTCTGTGCATCAAGATCGTTGAGCTGACAGTATAACTTCGTCGACTGGAGTTCAGAATTCCATGTTTCGTGGACTTAAGAATGTTGAAGTTACGTATACTGAAATCATCGACCTCAGAACTGGGTTCGTCGACCTGAGAACTAGTTTCGTCAAGCTGAGAGCTTCTAACTACTACTTGATAAATCTTGCCAAGACTGTGGTCTAAGTTCGTCGAGCAGAGAAGGTGAGTTCGTCGACTGGAGTGTGATTCTGGACTTAGAATACTTAGATGTTTCTGGAATAAGATGTTGAAGTAGAATACCCAGTAATCATCGACCTGAGAACTAAGTTCGTCAACTAGAGTTAAGTGTGATGAATTCTGGACTTGGAATGTTGAAGTATACTCTGGAAATCATCGACCTGAGATTCAAGTTTGTCGAGCTCAGCTTAGAGAATTGTCTCTAAGTTCGTCGAGCTGAGCACGACTTTCGTCAACCTGAGTTCGACGAATGTCGAACTCATTTTCTGAGTCTTTAAAATTTCTCCAAGTCTTGAGTCTTTTGCAGTCTATTGATGGCTGTTCCATGTAGTGTTGACTCTAAGGACCTTGCCAAGAACCTAGGACACACACATCACCCTAGCTATACATGTTGGGTCAAACATCCTAGTTTAGTGAACCTAGACCAAATCGAACTAGGGATCCAACAATCTCCGCCTATTTGGGTAAGGTCACTAATTACAGACTCACATTAATAACAAAGCAATAAAATATATATATGACATGAAAAGTTTAAATGTGCATCAGATATATATATACAAAGAGCTTTGTATCAGAATATAAACAGACAATTTTAAAATAATCAAAAGACTTAAACAGTTTAAAGTTCATTTCTTCTTCTTGGGCTCCTTTGGCTTATCCTCCTTAGTTTTGTCACCAGGCTATGTAAACTTGATCTCCCTGTTTGGATCTGCTGCTTGAGATTTTGTCATGGTCATGTCAGTAGCTCCAATGATTTTAAGGGAGGTGGCTCTTGGCACTACAGCTTCAAAATGTAACTTCATATAATCATCAACATTGAAAAATTTATTAGCCTTAGCAAACCTGTTAAGTTCATCCTTTTTGTACTTGGACATTGTAGTATATTCAGATGGATCCTTTCCTTCAGCTCTTTCTTTGTTGATCATGGATAGGCCAAACAATTCTTGGAATCTGGCCATCCTAGTTGTTTGTAGCTGACTTTGGATCTTCAAAGGGTACAGGAGGGGAAGCAGGTCTCTTGGGACTTTTAGCCTTTTGATGTTCAGTGAATTGTTACTGTTGATGTTGTTGATGCTGCTATTAGCCAGATGAATAATGCCTTTCCTGACTGCTTCCTAAAGAGGAGAACCTACCATGCTGTCTTTGATAGGTTTGAAACTGGGTAGTCCTCTGAGTTGAAGAACTGGAAGTGTTAAAACCAAAAATTAGTCTCCTGTGGAGTTCACACTTGGGGAAGGGGTGATCGCGGACCTACTTCACTCCTGCAAGCAAAACAACAAAAGAAACAAGGAAGAACTGACTTAAGGGCTCGGAGGGGAGGACCCACCACACACCCGAAAGATCTGTGAGTGCTTCCCCTCCTTAGCCAAAGGCCGAGCTAAGGTACCCTCAGAAAGCACTTGAAAGCTGGAGCAAGAGAGCACAGGAAGCGTGCCTTCTGGGGTACCCCTTGTATCATATTTATAGATGTTAGAATTTGAACTGCCAATAACCAAACTGAACTGACCTGAAGTTACCAAAATACCCTTAGTTGGGTCTGCCAACAGCCAAACTCTGCTGTTTCGAAGGGCTATGGGCAGACCAGCGGGGGCAAAACAGTAATAAGTACCTCATAGATCTGGGTGAGCTGGGGAGCCTGGCCATCTCGGCAGATCCTGCTCGCCTTCTATTGCCGAACTCTTTTGTGCAATCGCGAGTTGGGACGGCGAGCTCGCCTATCGGTTAGCCTCCATCAGTCGACCTCTGCTCGACAAATCTTTGCTTAGCCCGGTGAAAGCCGAGCTCGTGGCCGACGAATGCCGAGCTCGAGCTTGGGTTTCTCTGCCGAGCTCGTCGGGGGCCTGGGTGATCTGAGCCGGACGGCCTGGTTCCGGGTTCACCCCACTCACCGGATATGGGGTTGTACACAATCCCTGCTCTTTTTGAGCTTGGCAAAGCTCGGAAATAAACATCCAACCCCAATTGTTCGGCGAGTGCGGGGTGGACTGGAGGGAATCTTCGGCTGGGGTCCACCTGCGGTTATATATATACACCTGCATACCTGCTTGACTCTTGTCATCCCATTTGCTCTAACCCTGCCAAGATGTCGATCCCAAAGGAGATTCAAGAACGGCTCGCTCGAGCTCGCCAGACCTCTGCTGCTCGCGTGGCCGCCCTGACTGCGGTTCCACCCAGTGTTCCACATGTTGATTCTGTCGAGCCCAACTCCAAGAGGGTGAAACCATTTCCTCAAGCGGCCGATCCCATTTATGATGACCTGAGGACCATGCTGGAGCACGGGACCGGCTCCTCCACTCTGCCTGCCCATAGAAATGGCAAGAATATTGTCGAAATCTGCGACGGCCCGGACAGCCCGCTTGATGGATTGGGGGGCGTCGCGCTGCAAGACACCACCCCGCGAGTCAAGACCACTATTATGGACTCGTGATTCATGACTCCGGAGAACCATCCTCGGGACCCATCCCCTCCCTTTGGGACCTTAGGGATGAGCTCGCATAGGCCGAACTCGCCGGTGCGCCCCCATCTCCTCAGCGAGCAGTTATGACCACGGGGGCGGGTGTGGAGACCATCCCCGTCCCGGGATTCGAGCTTCTCTCTTCGGGAGCGCGCGGCCCATGTTACGGGAAGGACCTGAGGTTTGTCCCTCCCCGCATCTCCTTTGATTGGTCGAGCTCATCAGGTAAATTTCGCCCGGATTCTTTTTACGCGACTTTCCGTCATGCCTCCCCTTGCTGATGCTTCTGTCTTTGCAGTTCCCCCCCAGCCAATCCGCTGCAGAGGAATCTTCGCGGCCAGCCCATTACTCTCCCCTCCCCTCACCGAGCTCGTTGGACTCTTACCTAGGCCCTGAAGTGGAGCAAAGCGAGCTGACCAGGAGGGGGTCAAGCTTTTCAAGAAACTGGTGTGCGGGCTGCGCGAGGTGCATGAATTCAACGAGGCGCTACAGCGAGACTATGTTCGGCTTGCTGACGAAGTGCGAGGCGGCCAGGCTGGCGAGTATATGTCTCCTTATCAGCTTCTGGATGAGATCGACGATGGCCTCTCGGCAGCGCAGAGGAATTCGGGGAGGATCTGCGAGCTGCTCTGCACGCGGCAGTCTGGGGGCGGGGGCTGCGAGGCTGGGGTAGATAAAAGGCGGATCCCTTGCCGAGCCGACCGGTACTCGCCTCCTAGTTCCCCCTGCCCGTGCGCCCTGCTTTTTATTCTTTACATGATTCCTATAATAATCTGCGAACACTTTTAGGTTGGTACCTGATGTTTGAATAATAATAACAATATGTTTCTTTATATTTAGCTCGGCGCAGGGTGGGACACGTAGGAAGTGGGCGAGCTGGGGTGGCGAGCCGGGGTGGCATGCTGGGCCGATCAGACAACTTTCTCTTAGACTTCTTTTTCTATAGATAGCCCCCCCCCCGCCATCCTTGTACGTCGTATTAACTACATCGTTTCTCTTTTTCTGCGCTTTTCTCTTTCTTACTCGCGCTCCACCACTTCCTTTACGAGCATGGGCAAAACCAACCCAGATTCTCAGAGCCGCTCCAAGTGCGCCCAACACTTCACTAACTACTAATTCTTTGAGGAACACACAAGGGAGGCCGAGCTCGCTGAATTTGTTGGCGACCATGTGCCGCCAGGATTCGAGGCGTGCCGGCCG
Source organism: Platanthera guangdongensis (assembly GCA_039583875.1). Classification (NCBI taxonomy): domain Eukaryota; kingdom Viridiplantae; phylum Streptophyta; class Magnoliopsida; order Asparagales; family Orchidaceae; genus Platanthera; species Platanthera guangdongensis. The sequence goes on along the minus strand of CM077156.1, from coordinate 93,663,255 downwards.
AGATAGGGGAGGCCGTCAACACTTTTTATGATACGAGATCGCCTTCCACATATTGCACTTTGAGGTGGGGCTGCGCCTCCCCCTCTGGCCGGAGATCCGGCAGATTATGAAATACTATGACACGGTGCCCGCGCAGCTGAATTCAAACGCCATCGCCATGATGGTGGCGTACACGAGCTACCTCCGCTGAGAGAGGATTGAGTTCAACCTGACGGTGTTCAGGAAGCTTTTCTCCTACAAGGCGACGTCGGATGGTGTCGCCTACTTTATGGGCTTACTTATAAAAGTCCGTGAGATCGCGAACAAGCAACACAATTGGATGACCAAGATCGCCTTCATCAAGGGCGATCTCGGCAACATCCCTTACTCGCCCCAGTAGAAGGGAGAGGAGGTCTACCGCCCGCCGGCCATGTCCGGCAATGATGCAGACCTCCACAAATACTTCCTCCACAAGGACTTCGAGGTCACCTTCCTGCGAAAGGGCCTCGACGCGCTCCGCCCCGTCCTGCCCGGTGAAGGTATGGTTCTCTCCATATTACCAAGCTCGCCAGATTGCCGAGCTCACCATATTGCCGTTGAAAATCTTCTGACTTTTCCAAGTTTTTTCTTACAGGGGAGCGGCTAATCCCCGAGAACCCGCCGTTTGCGAACTCGGGTTTGTACCCAGACCCTCTCGCTCGCGATAAGGCAGTGACGGCGGCCTGCGGAGACGAGGCAACCTTCTCTAACCCTCCTCCATCAAGAGGTGGCCTGAGGATGCGGGGTCTACCCCGCCCCATCGCCAACAACTACCCAAAAAGATGAAGAAAGCCTTGCTGGCTCCGCGGGGGAAACAACATCAACCATATCAATCCAGCCCCAAATACATGAGCTCGCCTAAAGTCATCCCCGATGCATCGCCGGAGAGCCCGCTGAAGGAAATCACCAGCAAGGGGTGGAAGGGTGGCGAGACCCCCGCTCCCCCTGCGGAGATCACTCCACCTCCTTCGGCGAAGAGGACGGCTCGCAAGCTCGGCGCGCCAAAAGAACATCCCCTCTTCAGCTTTGGTGGGCGGTGGAAAGACTTGGCGGGCGAGCCCATGGTGCAGTGGGATGAGCTGGCCCATCGGGTTTCCATCTCCACCCTTCACCCCTCCTGGCATGACCGCGAGTCCGCCACCGGTCACTCTTACGCCCTTGGCTTCGGCCTCTATGGCCGGGAGGACGCCGAGGCCTATAAGGGCATGAACCTGCGGCAGCTCGGCCATGAGGGCCTGCAGGCCCACCTGTGATCCATGGAGCTCCATCATATGTTGGTCCGCCGCAGCTTTGGCTTCAACAACCTAATTCAAAAAGCCGAGCAAGCCCACAATGTCGCAAAACACAAGGTCGCCAATCAGGCGAGGCAGCTTGACATCGCTGAGGGTCTTCTCGCCCAGGCCGCTGGCGGGTTGGTGAGTATCGGGCTCCCTCTTTCACTTGAGATATCCTGCGCTACTGTTAACAAATTTTTCTTTCTCATCAGGATACCAAGGGTACCGGGGAGTTTCGGGCTCTTAATGACGAGCAGGAGGATGAGATCGACTAGCTGCGCGCCCAGCTTGCCGAGATGGAGGGGGCGAATGTGAGGCTGAGGGAGGAGAATCAGAACCTCAGTCGCGAGGTCCGCCAACAGGCGGAGATCTTCTTCCCATCCAGTGACGCTGATCCTACCCTCCCCTATAAGAGGCCGAGGATCTTTGGCGAGGCCGACCTCGTCGTGTGGATGCAGATGAACTCCATCCAGGCCGCTGAGTGCACCCTCCAGATGATGAAGGACACTGAGGTGCTGGTGGAGGGGTGCGAGGAGATCTCCGCCAAGGACCTGATGTCGAGCTTGTTCCCGGCGACGCCGCCCAGCGAGAAGGAGGATAGCCTGGACGCGCTCTTTGGGAAAAGCTTCCAGTACCCATCTAGCGGAGGGGAGGGGGATCGTCAATCCGGCGAAGGGGGCGAGGACTAATCCTGCAAATTTCTTTCTTCCCCACTTTTTTTGTAATCCCGCTGAGGTGTGCTCGACCTGTAAATATCATTACTTAATGAAAGAATATTTTTGATACCTTCTATGTCCACTGTAACTATATCACTATATATATATTTTTATCCTTTGCTTGATTTCTCTGTCGTGCCCTGTTTGCCTGCGAGCACTTTCCCCAGCGACCTCGCGTAGATGGGCATTGCGAGTAGGGCAGTCATTAGGACTCGCCCATAAGAGTACATTTTGAGAGCTCTCCCATTCTCAGGAATCGCCCTAGCTCGCTCGCGAGCAGCCCATAACCTTATCAATATAAGACAAAATTCACCAAATTCTCCGAATTTTCCTAAGTAAAACATAGTGGGGGGGGGGGGGGGGCGAGGTGTCCCAGCGGGATTCACCTCCCTTCGGCGAGGTCCAAGGGCCTGGCTGGCCACCCTTCTGTCGAGGCCGAGCTGAATTGGCGAGCCCGAACCCCCCCCTGCCGAGCTCTCCTCTCTTAATCTTAGAAGGGCCAGGTTGGTTAGGCACTAACCGGGGTGTGCAGGACTTCCCTGAGTGACCTCCAGCCCTGTCAGCTAGCTGAGAGCCTGACAACGGGATCTGGTCGAGGTCTAAGGATGACACCGAGTGACTTCCAGCCATGCCAGCTAGGTGAGAGACTAAAAGCGGGATCTGCTCGGGGTCCAAGGTTGACACCATCGAGTGACTTCCAGCCCTGCCAGCTAGGTGAGAGCCTGACAGCGGGATCTACTCGATGTCTAAGGATGACACCGAGTGACTTCCAGCCCTGCCAGCTAGGTGAGAACCTCACAGCGGGATCTGCTCGTGGTCCAAGGATGACACCATCGAGTGACTTCCAGCCCTGCCAGCAAGTTGAGAGCCTGACAGCGGGATCTGCTCGAGGTCTAAGGATGACACCGAGTGAATTCCAGCCCTGCCAGCTAGGTGAGAGCCTGACAGCGGGATCTGCTCGGGATCCAAGGCTGACACCATCGAGTGACTTCCAGCCCTACCAGCTAGGTGAGAGCCTGACAGCGGGATCTGATCGAGGTCTAAGGCTGATACCATCGAGTGACTTCCAGCCCTGCCAGCTAGGTGAGAGCCTGACAGCGGGATCTGCTCGAGGCCTAAGGATGACAACGAGTGACTTCCAGCTGTTCCAGTTAGGTGAGAGCCTGACATCGGGATCTGCTTGGGGTCCAAGGCTGACACCATCGAATGACTTCCATCCCTGTCAGCTATGTGAGAGACTAACAGCGAGATCTGCTCGAGGTCTAAGGATGACATCGAGTGACTTCTATCCCTGCCAGCTAGGTGAGAGCCTGACAGCGGGAACTGCTCGGGGTCCAAGGCTGACACCATCGATTGACTTCCAGCCCAGCCAGCAAGGTGAGAGCCTGACAGTGAGATCTGCTCGAGGTCTAAGGATGACATCGAGTGACTTGCAGCCCAGCCAGCTAGATGAGAGCCTGACAGAGGGATCTGATCGGGGTCCAAGGCTGACACCATCGAGTGACTTCCAGCCCTACCAGCTAGGTGAGAGCCTGACAGCGGGATCTGCTCGGGGTCCAAGGCTTACACATCGAGTGACTTCTAGCCCTGTCAGCTAGGTGAGAGCCTGACAGCGGGATCTGCTCGAGGTCTAAGGATGACACCGAGTGACTTCCAGCCCTGCCAGCTAGGTGAGAGCCTGACATTGGGATCTGCTTGGGGTGTAAGGCTGGCACCATCGAGTGACTTCCAGCCCTGCCAGCTAGGTGAGAGCCTGATAGTGGGATCTGCTCGAGGTCTAAGGATGACACCGAGTGACTTCCAGCCCTACCAGCTAGGTGAGATCCTAACAGCGGGATCTGCTCGCTATCCAAGGCTGACACCATCGATTGACTTCCAGCCCTGCCAGCTAGGTGAGAGCCTGACAATGGGATCTGCTCGAGGTCTAAGGCTGACACTATCGAGTGACTTCTAACCTTGCCAGCCAGGTGAGAGCCTGATAGCGGGATCTACTCGAGGTCTAAGGATGACACCGAGTGACTTCCATCCATGCCAGCTAGGTGAGAGCCTGACAGTGGGATCTTCTTGGGGTCCAAGGCTGACACCATCGAGTGACTTCCAACCCTGTTAGCTAGGTGAGAGCCTGACAGCGGGATCTGCTCGAGGTCTAAGGATTACACCGAGTGGCTTCCAGCCCTGCCAGCTAGGTGGGAGTCTGACAGCGGGATCTGCTCGGGGTCCAAGGCTGACACCATCGAGTGACTTCCAGCCCTGCCAGCTAGGTGAGAGCTTGACAGCGGGATCTGCTCGAGGTCAAAGGATGACACCGAGTGACTTCCAGCCCTGCCAGCTAGGTGAGAGCCTGACAGCGGGATCTTCTTGGGGTCCAAGGCCGACACCATTGAGTGATTTCTAGCCCTGCCAGCTAGGTGAGATCCTGACAACGGGATCTGCTCGAGGTATGAATACACTTCATTGCTTCATGCAAACTTATTGTGACAGCATTTATGTGTTAAAGAACTTTTATTAAAAATCAAATCATGACTTACATATTTCAAGGGAAAAAGTGTTTCAAGTCGTCACCACTCCAGGTGAGACTCAGGGTCTTGCCATCCATATTTTGGAGTCGATGCCTCCATAATCTTAAAGCCTCTTTTACAATAAATGGACCTTCCCAGCTGGGGTTGTGCTTCAACACAGTTGCCGAACTCCCTGCTGCATCCACCTTCTTCAGCACCAAGTCCCCCTCCATAAATTGCTTAACTCTGACGTGTTTGTAAAAGTACTTGGCCATCCTCCTCTTCACCTCTTCTTGTCGGACGGCAGAAAGGTCTCGCAGTTCTTCCACCTTGTCAAGGGAGAGCCACAACTCTTCCTCGTTCTCAACTTGCCATTCTTCCCTGCCTTCCCCGGCCGCAACAACTCGAGGTGTTTGGACTTCAAATTCCACGGGGAGCACTACCTCGTACCCATGAGAGAGCTTGAAGGGGGTCTCTCCTGTAGCTGTGTCGAGGGTGGTCCTCAGGGCCCAGAGAACCGCGGGAAGCTGCTCTATCTAGCTCCCCTTCAGGTTTTCCACCTTCTTCTTTAGGAGGTTGACAATAATCTTGTTCGCGGCTTCCACCTGCCCGTGGCTTCTGGGGTGAAGGACTAAGGCGAACCTGAGGTCGATCCCAAGCTGTTCGCAAAAACTGGTAAACTCCGCGCTGGCGAATTGGGGCCTATTGTCTGTGAAAATGTCCTGGGGCAGCCCATGGCGGCAGATGATCTCCAGCCAAACGAAGTTCCTGATGACCTGGGAAGTCACCTTGGACAGCGCCTTCACTTCCATCCACTTGGAGAAATAATCGATCATCACCAGTAGGAACCTCCTCTACCCACTGGCCTGGGGGAATGGTCCAAAAAAATCCATTCCCCAAATTATAAAGGGCCAGGGGGCTGTGATAATCTTGAGTCGCTGAGCTAGCTATAGCTGGAGGGTGGCAAACAGCTGGCACTTGTGGCAACTTCTTACGAACTCCGCTACATCACGGCCCAGGGTGGGCCAGAAGTACTCCTTCCTGACACTTGTGGCTCCCACACTCCCCGGAGTGGACTTCTTCCAAGATTCTTTGTACTTCCCCCTCAGCCACGCAACGAGCCAACATCCCCGAGAGAGTCTTCCTGTACAGCTGTCCGTCCCGGAGGAGGTAGTACGCCGATTTGTACCTGAGATTCTTCTTATCCGCCCCCTCCGGATATTCTCCCGTAGAAAGGAAGGCGGTGACTGGGTCCATCCATGAGGGCCACTGATCTATCTCCATGAGCTCCCCCTCTTCAATGGAAGGGAGGAATAGGTCGGTGATGGTACCCCCCACCCGGGGGCCATGCTTTGCTAGCTGATCGACCTGCTCATTCTCCTCCCGGGGCATGTGCTGGATGGAAAAAGTTTGGAACGCGCCAATGATCCCATTTACTTTGGCTAAGTATAGCTGCAGGGTAGGCTCTCTTGCCTCGAACTCCCCGTTGATCAGGGAAGCTACTATCATGGAGTCAGTAAGGACCTCTATGTACAACACCCCCAGCTCCTTGTCCAGGCATATCCCTGCTATCACGGCCTCATACTCGGCCTGATTGTTGGGGATGGGAAAGTGTACCTGTAACGCCACGAAACTCAAAGGAGCAACAGGTAACGTTTTGGGCCAGTTTTGGGTTCTGGTAGGAGGCACGTGGCCTGGGACACGGGCGTGTCCCAGGGCGTGTCAGGCTTATGTTATCGAGTTGGTCGAGAGATCGACGAATTTTGCTCGACGTTGTGTCGAGACAGGGCACACGGCCTGCGACACGGGCGTGTTGCATGGCGTGTCGACCCGTGTCGACACTCAGCCCGCGAAGTCGACACTGCGCTTGACAAAGTGTCGAGACATGGCACACGGCCTGCGACACAGGAGTTTCGCAGGGCGTGTCGACCCGTGTCGACACTCGTCCCGTGGAGTCGACGAATTTTGCTCGACGATATGTCGAGTGAAGGCACACGGCCTAGGACACGGGCATGTCCAAGGCTGTGTCGTCAGGTCGACGATCTTCGCTCGACGAAGTGTCGAGTGTCGAGACCGTGTACACAGCCTGGAGCCCAGGCGTGTTGAGGTAGACACGGGCAAGGACACGGGCGTGTCCTAGAACCCGTGCAATGCTCGGGTTGTTTTCGGGATAAATCGATGGGGGTATATGTCCGACCACACGACCGTGTCCGGTGGAATACGGTGTTGGAACACCCTATTGCTAATTTGGGTCAGGATCACTATGTCTTTAGGAAACCTGTTTTTGACCTCATTGTATAGATCTAAAGGTCAATTAGAATTTAGTCTAAGGGTTAGTAGTTAGGTTTGGAAGCTGCCCTCAAGACCAAGGTTTTTTAATTTGGAGACTAAGTCATTTCGTCGAGCTCAGTACGATGAATCGTCGAACTCCAATCGACGATCGTTGAGCTCACTTCGACGGATCGTCGAACTCCATTCGACGATCGCTGAGCTCAACTTCAACAAATCGTCGAGCTCCATTCGACAATCTTCGAGCTCAGTTCGACGATCTTGACTCCAGTATTGATTCTCTATCTCTGAGCTCAGTTCGACGATAGTTGAGCTCAGATCGACGATCTCTATTGCTGTATAAGTCCAAATCGCTGAGCTCAGTTCGACGATAGCGGAGCTCAGTTCGACGTTTTTCTGAAGAGTTAAATGACTTTCGAGATTCTAATTCAGAACAGTTAAGGGGTTATTGCCAGCAATTAATTCAGAAGATTTTGTAGCCGTTTTCATTTATTCTGGACCAAGTTTCAAGGAATTATCAAGGAATGTTTCTTTGGACTTTCCCCCAGAAGACAATTGCAATTAAGGAAGTCAATTAATGGCAGGCTAACGGCTATTCTTGACAGAGGATCATTTCTATTCAGCAAAAAAAGGAATAAAAGACAAGATTTTTGAATTCCTGAGGACAAGAAGAAGAAGAAGAAGAGAAAAAGATTCTCTGCTACAACTTTTCTCTAGAACAACATCTTTCTCAACAACAATCTCTCAAGAGAAAAAAAAAAGCTGTAGACATCCTCTGTCTCCAAAAGAATTCATACAAGATCACACAACCAAGGAGATCAACCAACTGAAATCTTCAGATCTCTTTTAATTCAAGTGTTCAAGGCCATCATCATCCAAGACCCCAGACACCGCATATTTCAGCTGTTGCTGAAATCATCAATTGCTGGAGATCAACTTTCTGAAGGCCTATCACCCTACAACAAAGCTTCATTTCCTGATCAACTGCAGATCTCAGGGGGAGATTTGACAACATCACTATAACCACATAGTCTTCTCATTATGATTTTTTGATCACTCTGTAAAGGGTTTTTCAAACTCCCTTCAAACGTTTGTGCTTGGTTTTTGAGTACCTTATCAAAAGCTCATTGGTGGCAAGACACCTGATCAAAAAATCTGGTTTGGTTTTTGAGCACCTTATCAAAAGCTCATTGGTGCCCAGGACACCTGATCAACTCATCCTGCAGTGGATTCCTACCTAGGGTGGTAGAAGAGTGGATGTATCCAAGTTTAGGGGAACCACTATAGCTCCTTGTGTCTTCTGGTTGCTTATCTTTATTTTTGTTTCTGGCTGTGATCTGTGATTAGTTAGGATCTGTGATTAGTTTCTTTTGTAGATTGTGATTAGATAGCTGTTGTGTTTAGATTTACTATTTGCTTCCATGTTCACTTAGATTGCAACAATTGTTGTAAAACGTTTTTAAGCACCATACTGTATTCACCCCCCCTCTAGAGTATATCAGATCTAGCTGCACTTTCAATTGGTATCAGAGGGAGGTTGGTTAAACATACCACACCTTGGTAGTTGCACAGGCTAACACCTGAACCCAAGGATTCCTAGTTAGATCTGTTTTCTTTTGACTTTATTATTAGATTATTTCCTCACAAATCATGGCCCAAAACAAAGATTATGCTAGCACCAGACCTCCAATGTGCAATCTGTCTAAGTTTGCACTTTGGAAAGCAAGGATTAGATTATACATGAATTCTATTGAGGAGGACATTTTTAATTCTGTTTTGACAGTTTGTCCAAGACCTCCAGAGAACACAAGTACAAATGCTGTTCCACCTCCATCAGGAACAGATGCTGATATCAAGAAGTGGAAGGTAGCAGATGCAAAGGCTATGAATATCTTAGCCCAGACCATGTCTGATGACATATTCCAAAAGATGGCTGAATGTAATTCAGCAAAGGAAATCTGGGATAAGCTTTCTGAAATAGTCTCAGGGTCAGCTGACGAAAGAAAGGACATGAGATCCCACCTCATATCCCAATATGAGAATTTCAAGAAATGAGAAGCTGAGCTAGTAGCTGAAATATACAATAGGCTCAGTTTGATAGTCAATGAACTCAAGACTTTGGACAAAGAGATCTCACTGACTGAACTTAATGACAAAATCCTAATGTGCTTCCCAAGCACTTGGGACTCAAGAATCTGGCCAATCAAGGATGCTAGAAGTCCGAATGAGATCACCACAGAAGCTCTCTTGGGCAAGCTCAAATCTTATGAGCTGCTCATTAAGAACAGAGAAGAAGAGCAGAAGGCTGCCTCACCAGCCACAAGAAAAGAAAAGACAATAACCTTCAAAGCAAATAAAGATCAGCCTGAAGACAAAGTCACAGGCAATGATGAGCTACTTAGTCTATTGGCCAAAAGATTTTACAAGATGGCCAGAAAGGACTTCAGAAAGAGATCATACAAGGAGCATGATAAGCCAAGGTATGATAAGTCAAATAATAAATAAATTGTTTGTTTTGGTTGCAGGAAAACAGGGCACATTGTACCTGATTGTCCAGAAAACAAAAACAAGGACATAAGGGACAAGAAAGAAAGAAGAAAGGACAAAGACTTCAAGAAGAATGGCAATGGCAAATCCTCCTCAAGCAAGAACAAACACACAAGGAAGGGATCTGTTGCTAAATCCTGGAGTGAAACTGAAGAGGAGTAAAAAGCTTCATCCAGCTCCAGTGATGATGAAGATGATGCTGAAGAGAAGGAGTTCTGCATGATGGCAATCAATACCTCTCAACATAATTCAAATGCAGAAGACTCAGAGTCAGACTCAGAGACTCAACTTGAAGAGGACCAGGTAATTAGTTCTTTTGATTTCAATTCAGAGGACTTTAAGTCTGAGTTTAAAGCACTATGTTTAGACTTACTAAAATCTGAGAAGGAAATTATTTCTCTCAGAAATCATTTATCTGAACATAGTATCTTAACGTCAGAAAACCTCAAACTCTCTAAGGAGTTAGAGTGTTGTAGGGAGCAGATAGCTTCACTGAAAGGTGAGCTATCTGAGGCCAAGAAGCTTGAAGAATCCCTTAATGGGAGAAGTATCAAGCTGATGGACATCACAAGCACAGTGAACTCCAGATTTAATAGTACACTAGGTTTGGGTGCTTCATCCATCCAACCTATAGTTCTAACAACCCCAATCAAGTTCATTTCTGATAAAGGGAAGGCAGTTGTAGAGGTAGCTAGGAAAAATTCTGATCTGCCTAAGAAAACCAAGTTTCAGCAGAAATCGTCGAACGGAGATCGATGATCGCCGAACGCAGATCGACGATCTCAGGCAAAATCATCGAACTCAGGTCGACGATCTCTAATTCCTGAACTCTGCCACAGTCGACTGTCGAACGGAGCTCGATGATCTGACCCAAGATCGTCGAACGCAGCTCCACGATCGTCGAACAGAGATCAGAGCTCTGGAAATTCTTTCAAGGGAAAATCAAAATCCAATCCTAGGGTTCCTTCATCCCAAAGCTTTAACCCTTATACTGAATGGATAATACCTCCAAGGAGATATCATCCTGAAGGTTATAAGAGTCAACCTGGGATGTCTTTTATTTCTGAGTTTAAAGGTTATCAACCTAGGCCCAAGGTAAACTTGGTCAAAAACAAGTGAATTGTTTTATGTGCAGGTGAAGACCTATCCAACATCAAATCAACAATGGTATTTGGATAGTGGGTGCTCTAAGCACATGACAGGAAACAAGGACAACCTCACATCCTTTAAAGCCAAGCTTGGACCCAAAGTCATATTTGGTGATTCAAACTTTGGACAAACTAAAGGATATGGTGTAGTCCAGATTGGGACAGTGACATTTAAGAAGGTAGCCTATGTGGAAGGACTGAAGCACAATTTGATAAGAATCAGTCAGCTATGTGATGAAGGCTACCAGGTAATCTTCAGCAAAGCCCTATACAAGATTAAGTCAGAGGACAACACAACTGTGTTGACAGGTAAAAGGAAAGGTAACATCTACTTAGTAGATTTTCTTTCAACAGATGTAGACATTTGCCTGTTTAATTCTGTTTGTAGACCAAATGTTTTATGTCATAAGAGACTAGGGCATTTTAACCTTAGAACCATTGCTAGGCTATACAAGGACAACCTTTTTAGAGGACTACCTTCTGGCCCCTACAAGAGGGAAGGACTCTGCAGGGCTTGTCAATTAGGCAAGCAAACCAAAAATAGTTTCAAGCCACTTAATAAGAGTGATTCACCTAGGATTTTATATCTGTTACACATGGATCTTTTTGGACCCATTACAGTACAAAGCCTAGGATGGAAATCTTACACTTTAGTAGTTGTAGATGACTTCTCTAGATTCACATGGGTGTTCTTTCTGAGGAAGAAGTCTGATAACTTTAAGTGTTTGACAGAGTTTCTCAAATGCATACAGATTGAGTTCAATACTCACATTGCCCTGATCAGAAGTGATCATGGGACAGAGTTTGATTCTCTTCTTATGCAAGAGTTCTGTTAGAGTGAAGGGATCAGGCATACTTTCTCAGCTCCTAAAACTCCACAACAAAATGGGGTAGCTGAAAGGAAAAATAGAACCCTTATTGAATCTTCCACTACATTGTTGTCAGATGCTCACCTTCCTCTATCTTTTTGGGCAGAGGCAGTGAATACCTCCAACTATGTGCTGAACAGAAGTTTAATACATAAACTAAAGGGAAAGACTCCCTATGAATTACTCAAAGGGAAGAAACCTAAAGTTGATTATTTTAGAATTTTTGGCTGTATTTGTTATATTCATAATAATGACAAGAGATATTTAGCAAAATTTTAAGCTAAAGCTGATGAAGGAGTGTTTCTGGGATACTCCATGATCAGTAAGGCTTATAGGGTATATAATAAATCATCTCTTAAAATTGAGGAATCTGTTCACATATCATTTGATGAATCTAACATGTCTTTCAAGGAGAAGAATACTTCTACCATAGAACCTTTGCAGGTACATTCTCTTGCTGAAGATTTGAACAGGTTACAGGTTACTCAAAAAGAGGAAAGCAGTGAAGATGAAGAAAGCATTCAACATATTGAAGAGAAATAACTTGAAGAGCCAGTTGTTGTACCACAAGAGGAAACAACAACACAAGTTGGTGAACAATCAACACCTCTTGTTGATTTAGTAAAATCAAGAGACCATCCAATTTCCCAAGTAATTGGAGACATCTTAGCTGGTGTGCAAACCAGAAATCAGGTCAACCAAAACCTATTGCACACTTGCTTCCTATCTCAAATTGAACTTCAATCCATTCAAGATGCAGAGCAAGATCCACACTGGATCATGGCAATGCAAGAAGAGTTGCATCAATTTGAAAGGAACAAAGTTTGGGAACTAGTGCCAAAGCCTAAGGATCACTCCATTGTTGGAACAAAGTGGGTGTTCAGAAACAAATTGGATGATCAAGGAGTAATTGTAAGGAACAAGGCAAGGCTAGTTGCTCAAGAATACTCACAAGAAGAAGGCATAGACTATGACCAGACTTTTGCACCAGTTGCAAGATTGGAAGCCATCAGAATCTTCTTAGCTTATGCAGCACACAAATGCTTCAAGGTATATCAGATGGATGTAAAAAGTGCATTTCTAAATGGAGACATCAAAGAAGAAGTCTATGTCAGACAACCTCCAGGTTTTATCTCTCCAACTTATCCTGATTATGTTTTTAAGTTGAACAAAGCATTATATGGTCTCAAGCAAGCTCCTAGAGCATGGTATGAGACCATAGCATGCTTCCTTCTAGAAAATGAATTTATAAGGGGTAGAGTAGACCAAACTCTTTTCATTAGAACCCATAAGTCTCATACCCTACTAGTACAGATTTAAGTAGATGATATTATTTTTGACTCTACTGATTCAAATTTGTGCAGAAGGTTTTCCAACCTAATGCATTCTAAATTTGAAATGAGTAGCATGGGTGAGCTATCCTTCTTTCTAGGATTGCAAGCCAAACAACATGCTGAAGGCATCTTTATTTCTCAAACCAAGTATGCAAATGAATTGGTTAAGAAATTTTGTATGTCTGAAGCATCTTGTATGAAAACACCTATGCCTACTAATGTTGTATTGGATGCTGATGAACATGGGAAACCTGTTGATCATACAACATATAGAGCAATGATTGGCTCTTTACTGTACCTTACAGCTATTAGACCTAATATAATGTTTGCTACATGCATATGTGCTAGATTCCAAGTGAGCCCTAGAGAGTCACACCTAACATTAGTAAAAAGGATTCTCGGGTATGTTAAAAGTTGTCCAAATCTAGGTCTCTGGTATACAAAAGATTCAGCATTTGATTTAACTGGATTTTCTGATGCTGATTATGCTTGATGCAGATTTGACAGGAAAAGCACCAGTGGAACTTGTCAGTTTCTTGGTGACAGACTTGTCTCTTGGTTTTGCAAGAAACAAACTTCTGTGTCAACTTCAACTGCTGAAGCTGAATATATGGCTGCAGACAGTTGTTGTTCACAAATATTGTGGATTCAAAACCAACTTCTAGACTATGGCTACAACTTAGAGAAGTCTAAAATATTTTGTGACAACACCAGTGCTATTTTTATAGCTCAAAATCCAGTCCTCCATAGTAGGATTAAACACATAGAAATTAGGCATCACTTTTTAAGGGATAATGTTGAGAAGAACAAAATTGAACTTCAATATATCCCAACTGATTTGCGAGGGGAGATATTTTCACCAAACCCTTGGATGAAAAGAAACACACCTTCTTCCTAAATCAGTTTGGAATGTTAGATGGAGGAAGTCTAAAATAATATCCAAGATTTTAAAACTTTAAAAATTGACCAAGATTAGGCAAACACTTGATTTTTCTAAGTGTCTAGAGTGTATTTCTGGTCTCTGAACTGCGCTCGACGATTTTCCCCCAGATCGTCGAACGGAGATTGACATTTTCCGAAATCGTCGACCTGAGTTCAGCGCTTCTCAGATAGTGCTCAACTATCTTTCAGGTCAGCGATCGTTGAATGGCGCTCGATGATTTTGTTTTCTAAACTATCGTCGAACGGAGCTCGACGCTCTCCAATATCGTCGAACGGAGATCGACGATATTGAAGACCTTTCAGATTCCTTTAGAAGCCCCGATCGTCGAACTGAGTTCAACGATCTTTCCTTTTCTGCGTCGAACCCGAATATAAAATTCATTTTTCGGCCGTTGTTCTCCTTTTAAGCTTTCAATCTCTCTGCAAAAATTCTCTTTCCCTCCAAACATCTCTACACTTGGTCGCTTCGTGTGTTGATTTTTGCAGGTAACCATGGTCGTCTCTGTTGCTGTTCTAGCCGCAATGAAATTCGATGCTGGATTTGATATAAACATGGAGTCTTTCAGCACCACTGATCAAATTTTTCAGGACATTCTGGAACTGTTCAAGGAGCAGAAGCTTGTTACCATCATGTCCACCAGAATCAAAATAGATGCTGATGAGATTAAGGATTGGGTCTATACTGCCCACAATCAGGACCAAAACACAGTGGTTGGTTCAATATCTGGAACCCAGGTACCTTTGACTCCTGCTATTCTGACAGAGGTTTTTGAATTAAGTTCTGGAAGAGATTCTACTGAGTTATCTGGAGAAGAATTTTCTAATTTACTTGCAAGAATGGGTCACTCTGATGCTAACCCTAGCAAACTGCTGAAAAAGAACTTAGCTGTGGAATATAGATTTTTAGCTGATGTAGTGGGAAAGGTTTTACTGGCCAAGCATTCGGCACATGATACCATATCCTGGTATCAGCTTTGCTTGATGGGTGCTTTAGTGGATAGGAAACAATTACACTGGGGAGAGGTCTTCTTTGACCTGATTAAGAAGAAAATCAACAAGAACATTGTGAATTATGGAAGGATTCTAGGGCTCTTTCTTCATAACAGATGCCCTGCCCTGCTAGTCTCTTCTGGGATGCATATCAATGCTTCAAAGAGGCTGTCCTGTGCCCTCTTTGGAAAATGGGATAGGCAGATAGTGAAGCCCAGCAGGCCTTCTGCAAGCACAACTTCAGGAACAAGGACTGTATCAGTCTCTTCCCCTCAAGTCTCTGCCCCTGTAGATGACTTGCCTGCTGCTTCTTCTCCTCCTCCAACTCCTATTCCATCTCCACCAGTCACCTCCACCATTCAAACTCCATCCACCATCATCATTTCCAGCCGATCTCCTACATCAATTCCATCTCCAATCCCAACTCTTCCAACAACAGAAGAAATCTTCCACCCATTATATAACTACCCTCAACCAGACATTGACACATCATCCACCATTCCCTCATTCAATCTTCTAGATGATTCCCTCATGGATGATTCACCTTCATCCCCTCCTGATCTACCCTCCTCATCCACCTCATATCAACAGCTTCTACAAGATATCATTGATCAACCCTCATTCACACCCTCTATCTCCATACCACTGTCTTCCATTTCCAAAATCCCCACACCTCAACCTTCACTTCTACCATCCACCAGCTGTCCAACAACATCTCCAGTTGCTCCTCCGTCCTTCTCTACCTCTGCTTACATCCCTGTTGAGCATGTAGATCTTCCAGCCCTAGCTGACAAATTACATGAACTGCTAGCTCCCAGGCTATCACTTCTATTGGAGACCTCCTTGGCTCCACTTCTTCAGTCAGTTGCAGCCCTTTCTGCCAGGCCATTTCCATCTTTCCTCCTCAGGCAATCCCTTCATTTGGGTGCCTTGATCCAGCTCTCTCTGAATCTAGGCAGGGGGAGATGCCTCATGAAGATGTGAGATTGCCTGCTGCTATTTCCTCAGTTCCTGCTGCTGCTGCTGTTACCCCAACTCAAGCTCCAGTTCCACCTCAGGTTGCAGTCTTTTCAGTGGACCTCAGGTCCTTATTATCAGTTTTTGATTCAACTTTTTTCAGCTGTCTTCCAGTGAGTACTGCAGTTCAGCCATCAGAGGATCTTTACAAGGCCATTGTGCCCTTCTCAAGTTGTGACACCGGTGTTATAACTTCATTTGTAAATTCAGTTTATGATGCTGAAAATGTTGCTGTTTCTGTTTGTTCTGATGCTGCTGATGTTCCAGTTTCTGAGGATATGCAGACAGAGGCATATGACTTTGAGCCTACTGTTATTGCTGATGTTATTACTGATGATATTAATGCTACTGAAACTATTATATCTGAAACTGCTGATGTTGTTGTATCTGAAAATGTTTTATCTGTATCTGATGTTGCCCCAGTCACTACTGTCATTACTGCTGCTATATCTTCTGCAAGTATTGCTCCAGAAAGTTCTGTGTCTGTTGTTACTACTGCTGCTGCTACAACATCTGCCAGTACCATATCTGTTGTGTCTGCTGTTGCTACAACTGCTGTCTCATCTGATGCAACCCAACTTCAGAAAGAGTATCTGAAAAAGATTTATGCCTTATATGATGAGCAAAGCTCTGAAAGTGATGAATTTAGGACTGATTTTGATGATTCTTCTGCCACTATAGTCAGGAAAAGAAAGGCAAGGAGCAAATCTATGAAAAGGGTGCCTCCAGGCAAAGTCAAAGACACCAATGACATTCCCTACTACATTCTTCATGACTGCCCCATTACTGAACATTGGATGCAATATTCCAAGAACCAACTAAAAGCTATGAAGAAGAAGAGGAAGTATGAGAAAGGATCTTCTCAGTTTCATCATCCACATCCTCCTCCACCACCTCCTCCTGATGCAGGTGCAGGTGGAAGCTCAGCCACTCATCCTTCTACTAATAGCCAAACCCCCTATCAGCCTCATGCAAGATCTCAATATAGGGGAAGCCAGTCCAGAGGCTCTCAATCAAGAAGAGGAAGTTATAGAGGAAGCCAAAAGGAATTTCAAGTCTACTCCAAAGGCTATTCAAGGCAACATCCATACTCTAGGGAAGGACAAGCTTCATCAGATACAACTTCAGGTCCTTTTCCCTACAAGTTGAAAGAAGTAGTCTCATCCAGGGCTCCTCAAGACAATCCTTCCAACAGATATGAACCTCCAGTGCCCTTTGAGGATCCAGAGAATAACCCTACTGCTTGGACTGCCAGAATGAAAGAATTAGCTGCCTTGGATCTGATCAAGAAAGCCAGAGAGCAAGGCAAGGACTCCTCCAGCATTTCTACTATGTCTGAACAAAGAAAGAAGGAACTTGAAAGATATGCCTCAAGCAAATTTTTTGATTCTGAAAGATATATGGAGCTGCATCCTGAAGCTGTGGTCCCAAGGCCTAAACAACAAACTTCTTTAGGTGCAACTGATGACAGAAGGTCAAAGAAAGAAGCTCTTAATCCCAATAGAGAAATTAAGCTGACAAACTGTGCACAAAGTCCATAGAGATGTCGTCGAATTTTCACTCTGAAATAGGCAAGGACTTCAGAAATCGTCCCAGCTTTTGGCATTCCGCCTTCACCAAGGCCCAATTTTGGCACTTCTCCACGTAGAGCGCCACATCCTTCTTCAAACCCGGCCACCAAAATAGTTTCTTAACATCACGGTACATCTTCGTGCTCCCCGGGTGAATTGAGTACTTGGTATGATGTGTCTCGTACAATAATTCCACCCGCAAATTACCCACACTTGGGACGCACAGACGACCGTCTTTCCAAAGTAATCCATCCTCCACAACGAATTGGGAATTTGACCCATCCAGAGCCTCTACCATGAACTGCTTCATGTGATCATCCAAATCCAATGCCTGCCAAATCCGATCCGCCAGGTCATATTGGACTTCAGTCTAATTCAGTACTGCTTCAGCACTTGATTGCTTATCTACACAAACAATCTCCAACGCCTCCAACTCCCGAACCAACCGCTCATCATCCACCGATAGCCAATTGGCTTGAGCTGGGGCCCGGCGACTCAACGTGTCCGCAACCGCATTACCTTCACCAGGCACGTAGTGGATCTTGAATGTATAGTCCCCTAGGAAATCCATCCATCTACGCTGCTGCATATTCAGATCTTTCTGATCAATCAAATACTTCAGGCTCCGGTGATCGGTGTAGATATCAATCTTCATACCGTACAAATAGTGCCTCCACAGCTTCAAGGAAAAAATCACGGCCGCTAACTCCAAGTCATGGACCAGATAATTCCTCTTGTGCACTTTTAGCTGTCACGAGTCATAAGCTATCACACTTCCGTGTCGTAGTAGCACGCAACCCAAACAGCTGCCCGAAGCATCGCTATAAATCTCATAACCTTTGGTCCCACTCGGCAAACTCAGCACAGGCGCCGTGGTCAACCGACATTTCAACTCCTCAAAAGCTCGCGCGCACTTTGGCGTCCAAACGAACTTCTGCTCCTTCCTCATCAAAGTAGTGAGAGGTAACGCTATCCGCGAGAAGTTCTGTACGAAGCGCCTATAATAGCCGGCTAGCCCCAGAAAGCTCCGGACTTCCGTTACTGTAGAATGCTCAGGCCACTCCCGTATCGCAACATTCTTCGCCGGATCCACTGCAATACCTTCTCCACTCACTATATGACCGAGGAACGCCACTGATGATAACCAATACTCGCACTTCGAGAACTTGGCATACAATTGATTCCTCCTTAGCGTCTCCAAAACCAAATGAAGATGCTTGAAGTGATCTTCCTCACTCTACGAGTACACCAAAATATCGTCGATGAAGACGATCACAAAATGGTCCAAGTACTCCCTGAAGGTCCTGTTCATCAAATCCATGAACACTGACGGCGCATTAGTCAGCTCAAACGACATGACCGTAAACTCATAATGCCCGTATCTCGTACTGAACATTGTCTTCGGGATATCACTCTCCCTTATTCGCAGCTGATAGTACCCAGACTTGAGATCCAAATTCGAGTACACCGTCGACCCAACAAACTGATCAAAAAGATCATCGATCCGGGGGATCGGGTACTTGTTCTTTTCCGTCAACTTGTTGAGCTCCCGATAATCAATACATAGCCTCAAGCTTCCGTCCTTCTTCTTAACAAAGAGGACCGACGTGCTCCAAGGCGAAGAACTTGGGCGCACATACCCTTGCTCCAATAACTCTTGCAGTTGAAACTTCAGCTCCGCCATTTCCTTAGGCGCTAGCCGATATGGGGATCGTGACACAGGCTTTGCACCTGACATTAGGTCAATTGTGAAATCTATCTCCCGCTGAGGCGGGGCTCCAGGAAGGTTTGCAGGGAACACATCAGGGTACTCAGCTATCACTGATATACTATCCAACGTAGGCTTTGGCTTTGCAACCTCCACTAGTGTAAAGAACAGCTCTACACCAGCACGAACCGCCTTCACAACCTGAAGAGCAGACATCAACGTCTTGCTCGATCCTTTTAAGCCTTTAAAAGTCATCTCATGACTTGCTCCAAACTGGAGTTCCTTCCGACAACAATCAATATAGGCTTGCTACTCCGAGAGCCAGTTCATGCCAAATATCACGTCGAACTCCACCAACGGTAGTAACGATGCTTGTAGATCGAACTCTTGATCCCCAATACGAATCTTAACACCGCAGATTCTATCCGCGCGCATCGAACACCCATTGGGCAACAACACATCCAACTTATCCTTCACCATCGAAGAAGGGACTCCGATGCGTGATATAAATCCTTCAGACAAGGAGTGTGAAGCTCCCGTATCGAAGAGTGCTCTTGCCGGATTTTCACAAATCAAAACAAATCCTAAACAAGCAGTGGTAAGGTAACATGTGCGTAACAAGTATTTCAAGAAATTAACTTGCTATAAATTAAACCATACCTGTCACCACATCCGCCTGTTTGATGGCCTCCTGTTGGCCAAGATTGTATACCCTTGGTTGGGCCGCAGCATAGTGGGACGCGGTTGACTCCACCGCCTTTCCCTTCTCTTCGTATGATGCTCCCGGTTTTCTTTAGGACTTGGGATGTCCGCTCCAACAGTCGCGGGCAAAGTGCCCCGACTTTCCACAAGTAAAACATGCACTCGGGGTACGGCTCGTAGTCGCCCCAGAAGCACCAGAAGAGGGAGCTGGACCCGAAGTCCTAGACTTCTTAAAGAATCTTCGATAGCCGGACTTTGAAGTAGTCGGCACTTTGAATTCAGACTTCTTGTCACCCAAGCTTTTTTTTGCTTGTACATTCTTCATGTCCTTCTCCAAGGACAGGGCCGTGTTGACCAAGGTCAAGAAACCCTGCGTCATCGGCCCCGAGAGTAGTAAGCTCAACTCATCTCTCAACCCTTCGTAGAATCGATTCGTCTTGCGCTCCTCATCCGCTATGGTGGAGCTAGCATATCGACTCAAACGAGTAAACTCGTGGAGATATTCATCCATGCTACTGTCCCCTTGTACCAACTTCAGGAACTCGTTCTCCAACATTATCCTCTGCGCCGAAGGGATGTATCTAGCCAAGAAAAATCTCGAGAACTCCTCCATCGAGACATCACCAAGTTGCCTACCTCTCAATAGGTGCAGCTCCAATACTTCGCACCACAATCTCGCTTCACCGTCCAAAGGAACGTGGCAATGGTGGTCATTTGCCACTCCTCCGTCTCTATTGTTGTCATGACTCTCTTCACCCTGGAGAGCCAGTCTTCAGCTTGAGATGGGGTCCCAACCCCGAGAATACCGGAGGATTAAAGCTCATGACATGTTTGAGATGTCTCTCGGTTGCCCTCTTTGGCACCAACAGCTCCACTACTACCTGCTCCACCACAGGAGCGGGCTGCTGCATTTGCCTTGCAGGCTGCGCATTCATCATAGCCAACACTACTTCGGCCACCAATCGTATGGTCTCAGCCGATGGAGGTGTTTCAGGAGCATCATTAGGTGCACTACTAGCCTCAGAAACTCGACGTTCTGACGACCCAGCACCACTTCTGGGCAACTATAGTGGTACAAAACACCGTTAAGCGACAAAATAAAATTGCAAACAACAATTATAGGAACACACAGGTTCCCCAAACACGTGTATTTTCATTCCTAAGTGGACATTCAAGGGTTCTTTTACTGTTATAACGATGACGCACACACATGTGCTCACCACCCCTTAAAAATAATTCGCCCACTAATTCATTTTAATCCTGACCGAAACCAGTAGTCTGATACCAAATTGTAACACCCCCTATCCGTCGCATAGCATATAGCAGTAGGTCCGGCCGGGGCCCGATGCCATATACCACAGATAGACCGGGTGGTTACTCAATGGAAACAATCAAACTAATCATAACGTCCTACACAGAGCATTCTAGCGGAAGCAGTTTTATAAGTTGCAATTAAAAGAACCCAACACCGAGCATGAATGTCCACTAATCACCAAATAGGAATGTAGTACATACACAAGTACAGGCCTTAAGGCCTTACAAAATGGTTTACTCAATATTACATGTTTTCCATACCACGGCACACAGGCCGGTCATACATGAATAAAAGAAAGTAAACACTCCAGTTAGGCCTTCGAGGGCCGGCTTCGCAATTTGGGCTTTAGTCCGCTATTGACCGATAGGTCCAACAGCACCTGCAAGCAACAAACCACCGCACGGTGGCAAACAAAAGCAACGGTCAGCAATGCTGACCAAATTGTAACGATCCCGCCCCTAAAACGGGTCGGCGATGCTCCTTCCCTGCACTTATTAGCATAACCAAGCAGTATATAAATATACATTGCATCACATGCGTTGGCACGCACGGCCACACGCCCCGTGCTCTCAGGGCATATTCTCGGTGAACCGGCCAATGTCACGTCAATTTAAGCCATAGACATTCCGGACTCACCGCCGCCACTTTGACGGCCAAACATATGAGCATTTTGTCTTCTTAGCATGGGTCACGTCAATTAAAGCCATAGACCGTCGAAGACCATCATCTATGCCAACGGCTCTAACCGAACGACATAGAACGGGTACGGTTCCATCTAACTCTGGCTCACATCGCAACGACAATTTAAGCCATATGCGCGGGTCAAACTTCTCCCGAGTCCCGTTTCCATCACACATCACATAAACCGGTTATGTTCAAGTTGGCTCCCAGGCCACCAAGTTGGCAAGATCACGCATCCGCTCAGTTTTCCGGGTGCACCTTAGGGTTAATCCCCAAGGCTCCCTGTTGCAGTCTACCACGTAGAAAACCCGAAAAACAAACAATCACACGAAGTCTTCTCCGACATTTATGCAATGCAACAACACCGATCCGGACCAACATGTCCGGGTAGGCTTCACACATCATCCTTATGTCCGTTCTTGTATACGGACTCTAAACAACGAGGACTTTACATATCTACCCGAAGGAACGCCTCCAACTCACCGCAAACTCGCAAGAGCGGGCTTCCTATGCAAAGAAGGAGAGCTTCACATGCTCAAGAAGAGAATCGTTACACTAGAGTTCTTCCTCGGCGCCATGGAAATGTAAGCAGATGAAAAGCACCACACTCTATTTGCCTCCGTAGATCCGAAGTCGGCTTGCGATTTGGAGCTTCGAAGATCCTCCAATGGCCGGATCTAAGCTTCTTCTTCCTCCTTTGCTCTCCTCTCTCTCTTTACTTAGAAAGAGAACCACTCAAAAGAAATGAGGGTTTCAAGGGTCCAATCCCGTGTATATCCCATCAGAAACAACCCCCAACCGTTGGATCCCAAATTAAAGAAACCAACGGCTTTGATTCGGGCCTGAAATGCTAAAACTGGGACGAACACGGCCTGTGACAAGCCCGTGTCCAGGGTCGTGTCCCCCATTCGCCGTCAAAATCGACATGTTTGGAACAACACACGGGCATCTAACACGCCCGTGTTCGACCTGACCCACCCGTGTTCCAAACTAACACGGCCGTGTGGCTCCATCGACACAGCCCCAAAACATCCCGAGACTCACACGTGTCTTGGACACGCCCGTATCCACGCCCGTGTCACACCCGAACACGTCTGAGCTTCAGGCCATGTTCATAGTCTCGACACTTCATCGAGCGAAGTTCGTCGACCACATGGCACGACCTTGTACACTCCCGTGTCCTAGGCTGTGTGCCTTGTCTCGACACATCGTCGAGCGAAAATCGTCGACTTCCCTGGCCGATCGTCGACACGGCTCGACATGCCCTGAGACACGACCGTGTCTCAGGCCGTGTTCCCTGTTCGACGATCGTCGACTCCAAGTTTCTTCGACATCGTGGACAAATTGTCGACTAGAGCCTGACATGCCCTGGGACACGCCCGTGTCCCAGGCCGTGTGCCCCCTGCCAAATACCAGATTTGGCCCAAAATGCCTCCCGTCATTCTTTTGCGTTTCGGGGCGTTACAACCTCATACTTTATGAACATACAACCTTGATGTATGACCACCGAGCAAAAGCTCCCTGGACCATCCCGTCCATCCCAAAGCACAACCGAGCCAAAGCTCGCCGGGACAACCTGCCCATCACAAATAGTTATAGAGCCAAAGCTAGCCGGGCCAACCTGCCCATCACCAAATCGACTGAGCCTACTGCCCAAGTGACCCAACCTAACACACCGATATATCAAGATGAATGAAGGTGGAACCCTAGTTTTACTAGTTACTCTTGCATTCCAGTTTATTATTCTTACTGTTTAGGTTAGCCCAGGACTGCCCAAGGTATTCCCCGTGAAGGGCTCTCGAGGGCTATAGGAAGTACGATGGGCTGAAGCCCAATGCTCCCTTTCACAAGGCACTTATTTTTTTTGGTTAATACCTATCTCCTAGTCCCTTAAATGTTGTATTGGATCTAACCCTATTGTATTTGACACTTCCTCTCCACAGGAAAGACGATCTTTCGTCGATCCCGAGAACCACCTAACACCAGCCAATCCAACACTCTACTCATCCTAACTTCCAATGATGAACTCATTTTTTTATTCACCCAAACCAGAAAATAACTAACCCCAACTCATGTTCCCAAATCCATATTCCAACATAATTTCTGCAGTTTTGCTAAATGCAGACCAACTTAAGCAATATGACATCTAAAATGGGAGGTACTTAAAATAATCAACCAGTATCCCTATAATAATTATTGGAGGGCTGTCATGACATCTTTACCCTAAAACCAGAAATTCATAATTTTCCTAATTTATCTGATAATTTATTATATTATTCTAGTAATCCAAAAACCTCAAGTTTGAACATGAAGTACCAATTTGTTACATGAAAATGCTCCACAAAATTTATGATAAATACAATATGACTATTTAACATAGAATGCAAAGTCTCCCAATTTTGCAGGAAGGTTTAGGCCTCTAATTCTAATTGTGAAGTTAACCTATTTTAATCAATTTTAAGAGGCAAGTGCAGCAAAAATACTTCCAAACGTTCTGAGAAAATTCGAGAATGATTGTAAGGATATATAAATACTCTAGGTCAAGTTTCATAATTTATAAACAAATAATGAGCTATAAACAAAATATTGAACAATTATCCAAATTAATGAGCTTGTGAAGTAGGTACTATAATTATGTATTCCAAAATTCTAATAAAATTTATACATGGGCATAATGGTCTAAAACTCCGTCTGCCTAAATTTTCATGACTTTTCAATGGACAGTGAGTTCACAATAACCAAATATTTAAGAAGGGCAAATTCATGCATCACAAAGAGAGTACTAAGATTAATGTTCCAAAATTCCCAATTAAATTTCCAGAGGTTCATAATGCCCCTATGACCAACATAACCAAGTTTCATTATTGTTCAATGATTTTTAACAACCTATTCTAGCACTACAAGATTTGTGCCCTAAGCTAGGGTTAGGGATTTGAGGGGCCTATCTATCTCCAAATCCTCTAAGGCTCCATTTGGTTCGGCGGTGGCGGGTGGATCCGGCAGGTGAAAACGGAGAGTTCGAACCGGAGGGGAGAGGTGGCTGCTCTAAACGGAGCTTTTGGGGGCGTTTCTCAAGGCGGGCGGGTGGAAACATAGCAAACGCCGCCGGAAGTTCATTTGTTTACCCTCCTTCCGGCGGCGTTTGCCCAAAACGGAGCTGCGAAATGCCCAAACAAACAGAGCCTAAGATTTTTCACCTGAGGGTTTTTGCTACACTAGTACACTCCCTACCAAATTTCAAGTCCATACAAGGTATTTTGACCCCATGCCCTTCACAATACACCAAAAACCATCCTTAGGGTTTGGTCTTAGGTCCTAGAGCAAATCTATTCCAATCCACCCCATCTTCCATGGGAAGGTGTTACAAGCCATGCCGAGTTAGTGACCAAAATTTTCAACCTTTGTTGAGGTGATTTGGTCACTCAAAACCCAAAGTGCAGTTTTTGACCTAAATACACTTATTATGGCAAGACTAGGGTTTGCATGTTTTCAATTCAAACCATGTCCAAATGAGATGAAATTTAAACCAGAGTCTTATGATGACCCCAAGGACCACTCACCAAAATTTGGGTGAGTTTGGAGGTCATTTGGTCCCATAATTAATTTACCCTAGAGTAATTAAATAATTTCGAAAACTATATAAAACCTGTCCCCATAAATTCACATTTTTGGGAAGGACCTAGGTATAGACTAGGGTGACTCTCTATCCAAATTTCAAGTTATTTGGACAAGTGATGAAGTGTGGGCACCCATTCAAATCTCTTTCTAGCTCTAGGTATATACTCCATCAAAATGAGTGCCCTGGTCAAACCAGGACTATAATTGGTTCAAACCAATTTTGAATTAACGTAAACCCATAGGGCTATAGTTTATATGTTGACCTTTTTCTCTGAATTAGCATCTAGGTATTTTTCAAATCATTGCCAACACTAATATCAAAGCAAGATCCAAGGGTGGCTGGATCGTCTTCCTCCTCCAGCCGATGGCCAAAATTCAACCCACCTGGAGAAACTTCCAAACGCCATCACTGGCCATCCAGCCACCTCCCTAGAGGCCCACCGCCACCACCACCTCCGTTGAGGTGGTGGCTATCGCCAGGTGGCGGCACGGCCGCCAGAGGAGCCTATTCTGGCGAACTCGATGGGTTATTGTTTGCGGAAAAACTGGAGAAAAAGTTCTCCCGACCGGGCTCAATTGAGCCTGAAACTTGGCCCTAAATGTTGTTATGATCTACCTATGGAAGAAGGAGAGGAGGAGGACCTGAATCGCGGCCTGAGAGCGGGTGTTGTTTCTCCTCGCCATTTCCGACCACCAAGTTTCGGCTCCTCTGCAACCTCCACACCAACTCCTATATAACTGAAATGTTATCGGGGGAAACTCTTCCCCTTGCCCTGGTGAAGGTCTCTAATGACGGAATTGGGGAGAGGAGGTTTGTAACTCCCCAATTCTTCAAGACACCATTAAAGCAGTTAATGGTGATTTTCGGTTTCACACAATTTGAGGGGCAGAGCCTCCCCACTGGCCGGCCACCTTCTGAAAACTCCTCCCCTGCCTCCAAGGAGTTAAAGACCCATCAAAAGGAGGGGTTATGGAGCCTCCATGGCCATGATGGCCATTAACCTCCTCTTTCTCTCTTCTTCAAATTTGGATAACTCCCTCTTTCTCTCTCCTAGTCACAAATTCGAGTTTGGTGGACCCAAAATATGTCTCACCACCTCCTAGACCAATGGGACACACTTGCCTAGGCCTAGCCTACTTGGATTGGGCTTGAGTTAGCCATTTAGGCTAGTTTGACCACTTTGACCCAAGAGTTGACTTTGGCCAAATTAGCCACTAGGGCTGACCCCAATGGGTCCTTGGTGACCCATGGGCCTCCCCTAAATTCTAGAAATACTTGGGTAGGGTTAACTTGCACTCTGAGGGTCACTTGCCCCTTAGTTAGGGCACTTTGACCTTTTTAGGGCTAAGGTTGACTTGGGTCAACTTACGCTCTAGAGTTGAGCCCAATGGGTCCTAGGTGACCCATTGAACTCACCCTAGGGTTAAGAGGACATGAGTGGGATCCACTTGGCTAAGGGAAGGTCAGTTGACCCTATGTTGGTCAGTTTGACACAATTAGGGTTAGAGTTGACTTTGGTCAACTTAACAACTTTGACTGCCCTCCATGGGTTCTTAGTGACCCATTGACCCCACTTTAGGTCTAGAAGGACCATGGTTGGGTTGGTTGGACTTTACTAGGGCACACTGCCCTTAGTTAGGGCACCTTGCCCAATTTTGGCATATAGTGGTCCTAGGTCAACTTGGCCTTCTTGAGTTTCCTAGGGTTTTTTCATGACCTAGCCATGTCAAAATCACTCCTAGGGGTCTAGTTGTTTGAGGGATGTTACATTCAACTCCTCAAATTTATTACTTGACTATGGTCGGTACACTTGCCGAATGTGCCATCAAGTTTTTGGCGCCGTTGTCGGGGAGTGTAACCGTTGTGTGTATTTTTCTATTGGAAACATTGTTGCAAGCGTTTTTGGCATTTTGATCATTTTTTTATATGTTGTATGACAGATCCAAACCCCAGGAATATAGAGGAAGATCTTGGAGTAGATCTTGAAACCGCACGAGCGAGGTGAGCTCACAGGCGTGCTGCTGCTGCTAAAGGTAGAGAAAGAATGGAAGAGTTCAGTCAAGGAGGAAATAGCCTTGGTGAATGGGTCGTTGCGGACCAGGAGATTGTCACAACCCGCATTTTTCACAGCCAAAAACTATATCAGCGTAAGGAAAAATACACGTCATGATGCCACGTCGGCAAGGGATAACTGTGGATGCTCAGGAAAGACTCCTACTTAATCATGAAGAAAGATTCTTTAAGTTATTTAAAGGTAAAATCAGTTTAAGTATAGTAGTTAGTCGTATCCCTCGGTTTTTTGACTCATCTACTCCACGAGAAAAGTAGTTAAATGCTGCGAAAAATACATCTTTTACAAAATTAGACATCCTATATGAGTTTAGAGGTTCCGAGAGGACACCTTAGGGTATGCAAGTTCTAAATTTATAATAGCAATAAAAGTAGATTTTTACGGTCGTTAAATATAGTGAGTTAACATTTTTAAAAAACGTGCAATGCATGAGGTAATAATTGTAGTTTTTATACTTGAAAATACCTACCATGTAATCCTAATATAAAGCATCCTAGTGAGCAAGTAATCCAATACACAAAATGAAAACTAAGCAGTTAGCAAGTATCCAAAATCAACAATCATGTGGGTGTTAACAAACTGACACGAACCCACAAAAAAATAAAGTATGTCTGAACTAGTAAAGTAAATAAAACAACAATCTACCTCGTTACGGCGAGGCCATACCACATCCAACACAGCTGCCCAGGAACTACAAAACTAACACGACAATCAGGTACAGCTCTGAACCTGAGGCTTTCCAAAGACTGAACACCTCAGCAAGAATGTACAAGTGATGACAAAAAGTAAGCCAAAGGAAAACAAAGTCTAGGGGTACCAACCCAAGACCAAATAAAAAAACTAAAATAAAGTACAACAGTAAGGTACAAAAGCCAAAAGAGAACACTTATGTGAAGAAACACGTACAACAAAAGTATTCTAAATGCACAGGACTATAAGGGGAAAAGGTGAAGATTAAATCATCAGGAAGAGAAATAAACCCCTATTATCCACCTGTGGTCAACTCCACCAAAAAAAACCAAAACGGGCGGGGTGGCCAACCCCGAAGATAATTTACCCATCTAATTATGGGGGAGACTGGATACTCCACCATACACCGCAAATGCCCAAACACCCGGTAAAACCCCATAAAGTACTAATAGGGAGAACAAACGTTGCAGCGGTGGTTTTGTCCACTAATAACGTCCGCAACAAAGGAAACACGGAAGGAAAAACCCTGTAACTACCCGAGTTTAGAGCTTATTGGCCCACCACAACCCTTCCTGGGCCTGGAGGCTTATCTTGCCCCACAGCATCGCCACAAAGAAAAACAATGATAAAAATC
The DNA here is from genome assembly GCA_039583875.1 of Platanthera guangdongensis. Taxonomy (NCBI): domain Eukaryota; kingdom Viridiplantae; phylum Streptophyta; class Magnoliopsida; order Asparagales; family Orchidaceae; genus Platanthera; species Platanthera guangdongensis. The sequence continues at coordinate 93,634,622 of CM077156.1, read as the reverse complement.
TCAAGACAACCATGGCACACCGGATTCTACTAGACAATTCTACATTTAAAACGGTTGATCAACCTTTAGGAAGAATTTACAATCCTAGATAAACTCTAATGCGTTCTACATGAAAGTTGAGGAACGGTAAAAAGAGTGGAATTAACTGCATCATCAAAACATATAACATTTAACAGGGCTTGATAGCAAAATCAAGAACATGAAAATCATGAATAGGATTAGATAGAAGATCTAACATCACTAAAATCAGCAAACTAATTAATAATCATGATAACAATAAGTTAGAAATTCCTGCAAATCAGGGTAAAGAAAGGAAGAGAAGGAGGAAACCATCACTTGCCTTGGTTTTACCGAAAATATTCTCCAAATCACTTCTTGTCGTTGATCAGGGCTAAAGAAGATGAGGAAAGTGGAAATTTAACAAGAAATAGCTGAAATAGAGGTTAGGGCCAAAAACCCTAATGAGAGTTTTTTCGCGATGGGGAAGATTTTACCACGATGATGAAGCTCTCGCTGAGAGCCTTCCAGATCTATGATCGGTTAGAAATTTCGAGCAGCGGAGCACCGTCGGCAGCCACCGGAAGGATAGTGGAAAAACTTTCTCTCTCTCGCTCACGCAGCTCTGGTTTGGGAGATGAAAAGGAAATTCGGTCTAAATGAAGGAGGTAGAAGAAGTGGGTATATATATATACTAAGGGTAATATTAGGATAATAAAACTTAAGAAAAAGAACCGGGATCGTCTAAACCGGGCATCTCGAGAAGAAGGTAAGGTTAACTCGAGAACAACCAGGCAATTCTCGAGAATAATACAGATCTCGAGTAGTAGAAGAGACTTCTCGAGTACACAAAGGCATTTCTGGAGAACTAGAAGGCTTTCTCGAGAACAAGACTGTTATTCCCGAGAACAGAGAAGCACATCTCGAGAACTAAGAATAAATTTCTCGAGAGCTGATAATAGAATTCTCGAGAACAAGCAAGGGACTCTCGAGAACAGAAGATACGGGTATCTCGAGAACAAAAAGGCATTCTCGAGAACAAAAATGCATTCTCGAGAACAAAAAGGCATTCTCGAGAACAAGGCAGCAAATTCCCGAGAACAGAAAGGCATAAATAGAGAACGACAAGGTGGAACTCTAGTACAGAAAAGACTTCTCAAAACAAGCAGGAAAGACAAATTCATTTGACACTTGGTCGAGCTCAACACGACGTTCGTCGAGCTCCGCTCAAAGTTCATAGAACATAAAGGAAAAACCCCGTTCGACGAATTCTGCTCGAAGTTCTTCGAACCTAGATCCGCTCGACGCTTTGTCGAGCTCATCACAATGTTCGTTGAGCTCCGCTCGACGATAGTCGACCTCCATACAGCACCTAGAAATTTCATATAATAAAATTGAGTTCGACGAAAAGCTACCACTTTAGGAGGGCTTCCCGAGATTCAAAACAAGCTTAAGGCTTTGATATAATAAGTTTCATAATTAAATAGTTGAACAAGGAAATATGAGTTCAAAACAGAGGCCCAAATACGCCGAATTAAACGAATTAAACAACAAAGATAACCCGAGAATCCGACGTACCATTCTTGAGACAGAACATCAATTGACCTCACAAGCAAAAGAAATCACCACTAGGGTCCAAACACGCACCGCGACTCCAAAATGCTCGGAATGCAACAAAACTGGACAAGACCAATGCCTCAAAACCTCATCCTCAATATCAAGGAAAATATTCAAACCCATCAAAATCCCAAAATATGGATAAATAGGCTAAACGGACGTGAAAACGTAGAAATGGTGCAGCGCTGTCAATAAAATAAAAAAGTGGTAATGCCCTGACATCATAATTATGACGTAGACAAACCAAATAATAACATCAGAAAATCGGGTGCGTTACAGTCACACACCGTAAAAAGAAGTTTCGTCCCGAAACTTAACATAACTTTTAAACAAAACCCAAACCAAAACCCAATTATTACCAAAAACCTGAAGACATACCTGAACTAAGGGAAGAGATGCGGATGAGATTCTCTCATCCCCGACTCCAATTCCCACATCATGCTCTTGATATCCTGATTTCGCTAGAGAACTTTCATCGTGGGGATGGTCTTTCTCCACAACACTCGATCTTGAGAATCCAAAATACGAATAGGTTCTTCCACATACGTAAGGTTGGTTTGAATCTGGGGCACCGAGTCAAGGACTTGACGATCACTATAGATATACTTCTACAACTGGCTCATATGGAACACATCATGGACACCATGGAAGGTAGCAGGTAACTCCATCCTATAAGCAGACACTGCAACATGCTACAGAATCTGAAAAGGTCCCACATACCGGGGGTCTAACTTGTGATTCCTTACAAACCTTGTAACACATAACAATGGAGAAACTTTCAGAAAAACCATGTCCCCAACAGTGAACTCTAGATCAACCCTTCGTTGATTAACATATTTCTCATATCGTTCATGTATCACGCAGAGCTTTTCTTGAATATGAGTCATGGCACAATTCATCTCTTCAAGGGCTTCCAGACCTAGCGACGGTATCTCAAAAACCTCATCCCAAAATAAAGGAGTCCAACAATGCCTCCCATATAAGGCCTCAAATGGGGCCATCTGTAGACTCTCTTGATAACTATTATTATAAGCAAACTCCTTGAGTCTGAGACGTCCATCCCAAGCACTACTGTTATCCAAAATATAACACCTGATTATATATTCTACGATCTAATTAACTCTTTTTGTCTGACCATTCGTCTGCGAATGATAGGCGGTGGAATACCTCAAGTCAGTACCCAACCCATCCTGTAAACTCTTCCAAAAATGAGTTGTAAATCTAGAGTCTCGATATGATATCATACTGACAGGCACTTCATGTAATCTGATAACCTCATTAAGGTATAATTCAGCTATCTTCTTTATAGAATATCCAATCTTAAAAGGCACAAAGTGAGCACATTTAATCAATCTATCAACTATCACCCAAACAGAGTTGTGCCCACTGGGAGATCTTGGTAAACTAATGATGAAATACTTCAAAATACTCTCCCACTTTCAACTTGGAATATTAAGTGGTGTCAATTTACCTTCAGGTATTCTATGGTCAGCCTTAACACGTTGACACGTGTGACATTCTGACACAAACTTCGCTATATCAATCTTCATTCCTGAGCACCAAACAATTTGCTAAGTTTCTTCTGGAGAATAAACTTGTGTCTGTGAAATAAATTCTCAAGAGGGAAAATAAATTCTCAAGAGGGAAAATAAATTCTCAAGAGGGAAAATAGACAAAATGTTATTCCTAAGGGAAGTCAAAGGCAAGACCATCTTAGTACAAATATATGTTGATGGCATTATATTTGTTTTTACATATGAGTCACTTTGCAGTAGGTTTGCCAAACTTATGCAAGATAAGTTTGAGATGAGTATCATGGGTGAACTCAAGTTTTTCTTGGGTCTCCAAGTTAAGCAAACAATATAAGGACTTTTCAGCAGTCAATCTAAGTTCACCATGACGATAATCAAAAAGTATGACATGGAAACAACCACTACAATGAGAACTCCTATGGGGTCAAGTATGTCTTTAGATAAGGATGATGCTGGCAAGCCATTTGATATCACCTTGTATAGGGGCATAGTTGGATCACTGCTCTATCTTACAGAGAGTAGACCAGACATAATGTATGTCACTTGTGTCTGTGATTGGTATCAAGCATGCCTTAACTAATCTTATTATATAGCAGTTAAAAGAATATTGAGATATCTAAATGACACTCCTAATCTTGGCTTATGGTATTCCAGGAATAGTGATTTTGAACTGATAGGTTTTTCAGATGCAAATTATGCAGGTTGTAAAGAAGATAGGAAAAGCACTTCATGATCATGTCAATTCCTTGGAAGGAGGCTGGTGTCATGGAGCAACAAAAAGTAAACAAGTGTAGCAATATCCACAGCTGAATCTGAGTACATATCAGATGGAAGTTACTATGCACAACTGCTTTGGATTCAACACCAGTTATAAGATTACAACATAAAGCTAAGAAAATTCCTTTATTCTGTGATTCTAGTAGTGCTATTTCTATTGCAAACAATCCTGTGTCACATAGTAGTAAAAAGCATATTGAAATTAGATATCACTTTATTAGGGAGCATATAGAAATTAAAGATATTAGATTAGAATTTGTTCCAACAAATAAACTAATTGCTAATATTTTTACTAAGCCCATAGAAGAAGAGAAATTTAATTTCTTTAAATTTGAACTTGGAATGTTGAATCTTGATTAATTAATGCACATAAAAACTGATATAAAATGAGAATAAAATAATTAGTCAGTAATTAAGTATACTCATTTAGATTTCAAGGATAAACCTCATAAATGTCAAGGTTCTACATTTTAGAAAACCGAATTTTGACTAAGTTAAAATTTGTGTCGATGTACAAGAGAATGTGTCGAGACATCTTAGAAAGTTTTGATACACCAAAAAGTGTGTCGACACTATATATAGTAATGTGTCGAGACATAAGAAATTGTGTCGACACTACATAGCTATAAAGTTTCAAGACACTAAAGTAAGTGTCGAGACACAAGTGTATCTAAACCCTAAGGTATATGTAGAGAGACATAATCCTTGTGTCGACTTAAGTCGACACATCTCGATAGATCTTTTCCAAGTGTCGACACTAGGTATTTACCTAAAGATTTAGAATTGTCTAAATGTAGCGCGCCCGTTTGTCTTCAGGAAAGATAGAATATAAAAAGGGTGTGAGAGTATGAATCGATTACACTTTCTTGATCTCTTGAACTTTTGATGCCTAAGTGTCGAGACCTAGAATTCTGATTAATCGACACTCGTCAATCCTTTCTCTCAACGCCAATGCCTCCTAAGAACGACAACATCTTTGAAGGTTATGAACTAGTGCACAACGGATGTGTCACATACAAGAAGAAATTAGAAAAGGCATTTACCTAATTACTGCAGCGGGATTAGAATATCTACTCTATAAACCGACGAACATCTGGAAACGTGAAGTTTCAGAGTTCTCAAATGCAATATTGGATTCAAACACAATGAAGACCAAGTCGACAGTGAATGGAGCTAAAGTTAAAATCACAACCAGGAGATAGGCAATGTTTTTTCAAATACCAAGCATTGTTCAGGATGATGACCTTAATTCTTCCAGGACTGCAGAAGCATTGGTGTGTTGTGGGTTGGCCCCAACCACTAGAATTGGAAGTACCCTGAATAGAAAGGGAATGAATTCTTAGGGCAATTTCTTGTCTGAGATAGTAGGAAAAGTGCTGCTGTGCAAGACAGGTGCACATGATAGGATATCTGGATCTATGTTTGAATTAATGACTAGAATATTTTTGAAAATCAAGACTAACTAGAGCAGAGTTGTCTTTTGTAAAATTACAGAGAGCATAAAGAAACCTAACATGGGGAGAATTCTTAGTGTATATCTGGTTCATGTCATTCCTGACAGCCACAACCTAAAGCTTGGATCTAAAATTAACAATATGAGAAGAATGTTCTTGAGGATATTAACCAGGTGGGATAGAGTCCTATCCAAAGAAACACCTGCTTTTGAGAAGGTGAAAGAGAAAAAGAAGAAGGTTGTAGTTATGGAAGATGATTCTTCCAGTAAGTCTGAAGAACAAGAATGTTCTACCACTGAAAAACAAGATGATACAATTGTAGTGAAATCTCAAAGGACCTGTTGGAACACCCTATTACTGATTTGGGCAAGGATCACTATGTCTTTTAGGAAATCTGTTCTGACCTCCTTGTATAGATCTAAAGGTCAATTAGAATTGAGTCTAAGGGTTAGTAGTTAGGTTTGGAAGCTGCCCTCAAGACCAGAGATTTCAATTCAGGAGACTAAGTCATTTTGTCGAGCTCAGTACGACGAATCGTCGAACTCCATTCGACGATCGCTGAGCTCACTTCGACGAATCGTCGAACTCCATTCGACGATCTCTGAGCTCAACTTCAACGAGTCTTCAAACTCCATTCGATGATCTTCGAGCTCAGATCGATGCTCCTGTCTCCAGTTTGTTTCTCTGTCTCTGAGCTCAGTTCGACTATAGTTGAGCATAGATCGACGATCTCTGTTTCAGTCCAAGACCAGTCTCTGAGCTCAGTTCAACGATAGTGGAACTCAGTTCGACGTTTTTCTGTTGAGATCGACGTTTCTCAGGATTCAAATCCAGACAGTTATAGAATTATTCTCAGCATTTATGTCAAAAATCTTGTAGCCATTTTCAATTAATCTAGAGCAAGTTTCAAGGGATTTTCAAAGGAATGTTTTTATTGGACTTTCCTCTATAAGACAAAATGTAATTAAGAAAGTCATTTATTGATAGGCTAACGACTATCTCTGACAGAGAAATATTCTATTCAGATCTAAGGAATAAAAGATCAGTTTTTTTCATTCTCTTCTCAGAGTTAGATACACATATTCTGCAACAACAACAATTACAACAATAAAAGAGAAAGAGTTGTAGACATTCTCAGTCTTAGAATTCATACAAGAACACCATCACAAAAGGAGATCAACATACTGAAATTTTCAGATCCCTTTTGATTCCAGTGTTCAAAGGCCATCATCATTCAAGACTCCAGACACCACACATTTCAGTTGCTGCTGAAATCATATTTTGCTGGAGATCAAATTTTCTGAAGGCCTATCACCCTACTGCAAAGCTTCACTTCCTGAACAACTCAAGATCTCAGGGGGAGCTTTGACAACATCCACTATCTTCTCTCTGATTGTTGACAGAGAAGATCATCTCATCCATCTCTCTCTCTCTGCTGTAAAGGGTTTTTCAAACTCCCTTCAAAAGTTTGTGCTGGTTTTTGAGACCTTGTCAAAACTCAGTGGTGGCAAGACACCTGATCAAAAAATCTGGTTTGGTTTTTTAGTACCTTATCAAAAGCTCATTGGTGCCCAGGACACCTGATCAACTCATCCTGTAGTGGATTCCTACCTAGGGTGGTACAAGAGTGGATGTACCCAGATTGATTGGGGAACCACTATAGCTCCTTGTGTCTTCTGGTTGCTTACTTTCTTTTTGTTTTCTGGCGGTGGTTTGTGATTGCTTTTTGATTAAATATTTGTTATAGTTCATTTGCTTCCGTGTTCACTTAGGAATACAACAACTGTTGTAAAACATTTTTAGCAAGCACCATATACTTTATTCACCCCCCTCTAGAGTATATGAGATCTAACTTGCACTTTCAGGCCCTCACCTGGAACTAGTGGTCATGTGGATAGGGAGACATTGCAAGAGATGGATCAAATTAAGGGAGATAAGCTCAGTGTTATACCTGACATTGATATGGATATTGTACATACTATAGTAATGGAAGCAGTATAAGAACTTGAAAAGGAAATGCCTGATGGAGAATATGAGGAAGTAGTCTCCAAGGAGACAGGAGAAGAAATCATTCTGAATATAGATACAGGTATCCAGGAGGAGATAACTACTCCTCAAGAAAACACTGTTACTGATGCTGAAGTTCAGAAAGATGAGTATAACTTGGAAAACATCAATATTGATGAAGAAAATGCAATGGTTGAGGGGGAGTCAGCAGATCAAGCCCCAACTACTAAAATAGCTAAACAGCCTACATCTGTTGAAGTTGTTAGTTCATTTGAATCCGAGGACGAAGAAGCCTCATAGATAAAGAAGAGGAAGCTATCCGAACATAAAAAGAAAATTAGAAGTTATAAGTAGGTTATTCAGTCTGGAACAATGATGAGTCCGATTTATATAGTGTTTTTCGCACTCATCTGGACCTGTTTTCTCACTCGTGCACTGCATTTCAACCGGTAATCGGTTATATTTGCTTTGATTAGTCAATGACCAAACTGTGCACCGCTTTGGCCCGAGGGTTTGCAATTGCGCATTCTGTTGTCGGGGGTAAGCACATGTTGCTCCCCATGGTTCTTTCCGGCTGTTTTTTTATTGCGTATTGGTACTAGAAGCTTTTGCTCCAGCTTTGGTTTTGCTGTGCAGGTGGTCAGTCTTCCCCCAAATCTTGAATTATAACTTGTGGAAAACGCATGGTTGTGTGATTCCTTAGCGCACGATTTCCAATAAATCATGCGATTTCTACATGTTTTCTCTGGATGGACTGACCAACTCATGCGATTTCTTCACGCACAGTTTCTTCAGAACCATGCGCGAAGGAAACACATGGTTTTCCTGTTGTATTCGGATTTTATAGAGCTCTGTGGTTAATCGTGTGATTTGTTCATGCACGGGAAGAAGTGCCCGTGTGCGAGTAAAATTCATGGTTCCACCTGCTTGCCTGAAATTTCTATTTTCTTTTATTACTCGTGCGTTTTCCTTCATGCACGGGCAGAAGAGCCCATGAGAGAGTAAACCACACGGGTCAATGCTTCTTCTTCCACAAGCTTGTTATAGAATTTAATATCGCACGGTTAACGCACGGTCATGCACCATACCGTGCAAGACCATTTTTTTGACTTCTCTATTTAAGCCACAGGTCCCATTCTCCCAGGGAATCCAGTCCGCCATTTTCGCTCCTTTGAGCGGGAAAACCTTCCTCCTATAGTTTTCTCCTCTCTCCTCATTAGAGAGCTCGTACTGCCACCGTTCTCCCTCCATAGCTCTCAATAGCTTCATATTCGACCGTCATCATCTTCTCCAACCTCAAAACCATGTTTCAAGTTCTTAGGTGCTGCATACGAGGAGTTCTCCGGTCAGTTTTAACTCGACGGCTATTCACGAAGAAGACGGGCTATTAGATGGAAGTGAAAGCCCTTCTCAACCCCGGATGTCATCTGTAGACCGAGCACGGACAAGGCCCGACAAACCTTGACTCCGGCCGCGAATCTCGGAAAGTCTTCGTGTGTTTGCTTGTACCTTTCCCCCTTCTCTTGTAGTAAATTTGCTCTTGATTGCTTGGTTGTTGGATTGATGAGAAAGGACTTGATTATTTAATGATTTTAGCATGTCTATGTGTTGACATATTTTAGTTCTTCATTATGTTGATGTGCTTCCATCCTTTGTGTTCTTGATGTGATAACGTCATCCTAGCAATTGTTAGGTGTGTGTGTGGCGAAGAGGTGACTGCGACCCTCAATGGTTTGTCCATCCTCCTTATTACTCACTTGAGTAATCCACCCAAGTGACGTTGTGAAGGCGACCCACATTAGTTTTACTGGTGTTAAAATTAGGAAACCCAAAATCAAAATCCCTTGTTATGTTGGCCCTTGCAATTCCTCTTTCAATATCGAAGTCACACTCCCTACCTGCACTCCTCGAGAGATCGATATCTGGGGATTCAACTACTCAAATTTATTGCTTGACAATGGTCAGTGCACTTGACAAATGTGCCATCAAGTTTTTGGCGTCGTTGCCGGGGAGTGTAACCGTTTTGTGTATTTTTCTATTGGAAAAGTTGTTTCAAGCATTTTTGGCATTTTGATCATTTTTTGTATGTTGTATGACGGATCCAAACCCTGGAAATATAGAGGAAGATCTTGGAGTAGATCTTGAAACCGCAAGAGCGAGGCAAGCTCACCGGTGTGTTGCTGCTGCTAAAGGTAGAGAAAGAATGGAAGAGTTATGTCAAGGAAGAAATGGCCTTGGTGAATGGGTCGTTGAGGACCAGGAGGTTGTCACAACCCCCATTTTTTACCGCCAAAAAGTATATCAGCATAAGGGAAAAATGTGCATCATGATGCTACGTCGGCAAGGGATAACTGTGGATGCTCAGACAAGACTCCTACTTAATCATGAAGAAAGATTCTAAGTTATTTAAAGGTAAAATCAGTTTAAGTGTAGTAGTTAGCCATATCCCTCGGCTTAGTCGCTTATCCAGTCCACGAGAAAAGTAGTTAAATGCTGTGGAAAATACATCTTTTACAAAATTAGACATCCTATATGAGTTTAGAGGTTCCCAGAGGACGCCTCAAGGTATGCAAGTTCTAAATTTATAGTAGCAATAAATGTAGATTTTTACGGTCGTTAAATATAGTGATTTAACATTTTAAAAAAAAACGTGCAATGCATGGGGTAATAATAGTAGTTTTATACTTGAAAATACCTACCATGTAATCCTAATATAAAACATCTCAGAGAGCAAGTAATCCAATACACAGAAAGAAAACTAAGCAGCTAGCAAGTATCCAAAATCAACAATCCTATGGGTGTCAACAAACTGACACGAACCCACAAAAAAACAAAGTATGTCTGAACTAGTAAAGTAAACAAAACAACAGTCTACCTCGCTACGGCGAGGCAAAACCACAGCCAGCATAGTTGCACAGGAACTACAAAACTAGCATGGCAATCAGCTACAGCTCTGAACTTGAGGCATTCCAAAGACAGAACACCTAAGCAAGAATGTACAAGTGATGGCAAAAAGTAAACCAAAGAAAAATAAAGTCTTGGGGTACCAACTCAAGATCAAAGAAAAAAAAACTAAAATAAAGTACAGCAGTAAGGTACAAAAGCCAAAAGGGAACACTTATGTGAAGCATCACGTACAAAAAAAGTATTCCAAATACACAGGACTACAAGGGGAAAAGGTTAAGATTAAATCAACAGGAAGAGAAACAAACCCCTATTATCCACCTGTGGTCATCTCCACCAAAAACAAAACAAAACGGGCAGGGTGGCCAACCCCGAAGACAATTTATCCGTCTAATTGCGTGGGAGACTGGATACTCCACCATACAACGCAAATGCCCAAACAACCGGTAGATCCCCATAAAGTACTAATAGGGATTACAAAGGTTGTGGCGGTGGTTTCATCCACTAATAACACACGCAACAAAGAAAACCCGGAAGGAAAAACCCCATAATTACCTGTGTTTAGAGCTCAGTGGCCTACCACAACCCTTCCTGGGCATGGCGGCTTGTCTCGCCACAAAGAAAAAATATGATAAAAATCTCAAGACAACCATGACACATCAGATTCTACTAGACAATTCTAGATTTGAAACGGTTGATCAACCTTTAGGAAGAATTTACAATCATTGATAAACTCTAACGCGTTCTACATGAAAGTTGAGGAATGGTAAAAAGAGTGGAATTAACCGCATCATCAAAACATATAACATTCAGGACTTGATAGCAAAATCAAGAACATGAAAATCATGAATAGGATTAGATAGAAGATTTAACAGCACTAATTAATAACAGCACTAATTAATAATCATGATAACAATACGTTAGAAATTCCTGCAAATCGGGGTAAAAAAAGGAAGAGAAGGAGGAAACCATCACTTGCCTTGGTTTTACCAGAAAAATTCTCCAAATAAAACCTTGTCGTTGATCAAGGATAAGAAGACGAGGGAAGTCAAAATTTAACAAGAAATAGCCGAAATAGAGGTTGGGGCTAAAAACCCTAACAAGAGTTTTTTTCTCGATGGGGAAGATTTTACCATGATGATGAAGCTCTAGCTGAGAGCCTTCCGGATCTATAATCGGTTGGAAATTTCTATCACCGGAGCACCATCGGCAGCCACCAGAATGATAGTGGAAAAACTTTCTCTCTCTCGCTCATGCCGCTCTTGTTCGGGAGATGAACAGGAAATTTGGTCTAAATGAAGGAGGAAGAAGAAGTGGGTATATATATACAAAGGGTAATATTAGGATAACAACACTTAAGAAAAAGAACCGGGATCGGCTGAACAGGGCATCTCGAGAATAAGGCAATGTTAACTCGATAACAACCAGACAATTCTCGAGAACAATACAGATCTCAAGGACTAGGAGAGACTTCTCGAGTACACAAAGGCATTTCTGGAGAACATGAAGGCTTTCTCGAGAACAAGACAGCTATTCCCGAGAACATATAAGCATATCTTGAGAACTAAGAATAAATTTCTCGAGAGCTGATAATAGAATTCTCGAGAACAAGCAAGGGACTCTCGAGAACAGAAGGTAAGGGTATCTCAAGAACAAGCAGAAAATTCTCGAGAACAAAAAGGCTTTCTCGAGAATAAAAAGGCATTCTCGAGAACAAGTAGCAAATTCCCGAGAACAGAAAGGAAAAACTCGAGAACAACCAGGCGAAACTCGAGTACAGAAAAGACTTCTAAAAAACAAGCAGGAAAGACAAATTCGTTCGACGCTTGGTCGAGCTCAAATTGACGTTCGTCGAGCTCCGCTCGAAGTTCGTCAAACACAAAGGAAAAATGCCGTTCGACGAATTCTGCTCGAAGTTCGCCTAAACCACATCCTCCCGACGCTTTGTCGAACTCAGCACGATGTTCGTCGAGCTCCGCTCCACGATCATCGACCTCCATACAGTGCCCAGAAATTCCGTATAATAAAATTGAGTTCGACTAAAACCTACCACTTTAAGAGGGCTTCCCGAGATTCAAAACAAGTCTAAGGCATTGATACAATAATTATCATAATCAAATAGTTGCACAAGGAAATATGAGTTCAAAATAGAGGCCCAAATGCGCCGAATTAAACGAATTAAACAGCGAAGACAACCCGAGAATTCGACGTACCATTCTTGAGACACAACATCAAATACTCTCACAAGCAAAAGAAATCACCACTAGGGTCCAAACACGTGTCGAGACTCCAAAATGCTCGGAACGCAACAAAACTGGACAAGACCAAGGCCTCAAAACCTCATCCTCAATATCAAGGAAAACATTCAAACCCATCAAAATCACAAAATTTGGATAAACAGGCTAAACGGAAGTAAAAACGCACAAACGGTGCAACGTCGTCAACAAAATGAAAAAGTGGTAATGCCCTGACGTTATAATTATGATGTCGACAAATCAAATAATAACAACAGAAAATCGGGGGCGTTATAGTCACACACACTAAAAAGAAGTTTTGTCCCGAAATTTCACACAACTTTGAAACCAAACCCAAACCAAAACCCAATTATTACCAAAAACCTGAAGACATACATGAACTAAGGGAAGAGATGCGGATGAGATTCTATCATCGCCGACTCCAATTCCCAGGTCACACTCTCGACGTCCTGATTTTGCCAGAGAACTTTAACCATGGGGATGGTATTTCTCCGCAACACTCAATCTTGAGAATCCAAAATATGAACAGGTTCTTCCACGTACGTAAGGTTGGGCTGAATCTAGGGCACCGAGTCAAGGACTTGACGATCACTGCGGATACACTTCCGCAACCGACTCAAATGGAACACATCATGGACACCACGAAAGGTAGCAGACAACTCAATCCTATAAGCAGACACTGCAACATTCTCAAGAATCTGAAAAAGTCCCACATATCAGGGGTCTAACTTGTGATTCCTTGCAAACCTTTTAACACCTGATATAGGAGAAACTTTCAGAAAAACCATGTCCCCAACAGTGAACTCCAGATCAACCCTTCGTTGATTAACATATTTCTCGTATCGTTCATGTGCCACGCAGAGCTTTTCTCGAATATTAGTCATGGCACAATTCACCTCTTCAATGGCTTCCGGACCTAGCGACGGTCTCTCACCAACCTCATCCCAAAACAAAGGAGTCTGACAACGCCTCCCATATAAGGCATCAAACGTGGCCATCTGTAAACTCTCTTGATAACTATTATTATAAGCAAACTCCTTGAGTCTGAGACGTCCATCCCAAGCACCACCGTGATCCAAATATAACACATGATCATATCTTCTATGATCTGATTAACTCTATTTGTGTGACCATTTTTCTACGGATGATAGGTGGTGGAATACCTCAAGTAGGCACACAACCCCTCCTGTAAACTCTTTCAAAAACGAGATGTAAATCTAGAGTCTTGATCTAATACAATACTGACAGGCACTCTATGTAATCTGATAACCTTATAAAGGTATAATTCAGCTGTCTTCATCATAGAATATCCAATCTTAAAAGGCACAAAGTGAGCACATTTAGTCAATCTATCAACTATCACCCAAACAGAGTCGTGCCCACGGGGAGATCTTGGTAAACCAGTGATGAGATCCTTTGAAATACTCTCCCATTTTTAACTTGGAATATCAAGTGGTGTCAATTTACCTTCAGGACTTCTATGGTCAGCCTTAACACGTTGACACGTATAACATTCTGACATAAACTTCGCTATATCATTCTTGATTCCTGACCACCAAACAATTTGCTTTAGATCTTTATACATTTTAGTGGAACCAGTATTGTAGGCAACACTAGAACCATGAGCTTCCGTACAAATTTTATCCCGAACATCACCAAAAGCAGGGATCCAAAATCTACCCTGATACTTCAAGGTATCCAACTCATCCAAAGAGAAATCAGGTAGCTCTCCCTTCACAGTTCTATTCCAGAGATGCATCAAATTCGTATCATCCTTTTGGTGTGCTCTAGTAAGGGAAATCCAAGAGGGCTCTTCTGCTTCCAAACTAGCAGGCAAAGCACTACTCCCAACTTCAATATCCATCAGCAAAAAATCTTCCACCAAGGACTAAACAAATAGATTAAAAATTTTGGAGGTCTTTCTACTCAAAGCATCGGCTACTACATTAGCCTTTCCTGGATGATAAAGAATCTCCACCTCATAATCAACCACATATTCTAACCACCGATGCTGACGTATATTTAATTCCTTCTAAGTGAAGATGCACTTCAAACTCTTATGGTCTGTATAGATATTGCACAGCGCGCCACACAATAAGTTTCTCCAAAGCTTCTGTACATAAATTACAGCAGCAAACTCCAAATCATGCGTAGGATAGTTTCTTTCATGACTCTTTCATTGCCTTGATCCATACGCGATCACCTTTCCATTTTGCATCAAAACACAACCAAGTCCAATGTGTGATGCATCCACATACACAGTGTACTCAACCCCTTCGGTAGGAAAGGCTAAAATTGGAATAGTACACAATCTCTTATTCAATTATTGGAAAGCTTATTCACACTTATCACTCCAAATGAAAGCAATATCCTTCTGGGTAAGTCTAGTTAAAGGAGCAGACAACACTGAAAACCCTCCCACAAATCGTCTATAATAGCCAGCCAGGCCTAAGAAGCTCCTAATCTCCATAGGTGTAGAAGTTCTCTCCCATTCCATCACATCAGAAATCTTGGTCGAGTCTACAGAAATACCGTCTTTGCTTACAACATGACCCAGAAAGGACACCTGAGATAGCCAGAACTCACACTTGCTCAACTTCACATAAAGCTTATGCTCCCTCAGGGTTGACAAAACCAATCACAAATGTTGAGTATGCTACTCAACACTGCTGGAATACAGAAGGACGTCATCTATGAATACGATCACGAAACGATCCAAGAAATCCTTGAACACTCTATTCATTAAATCCATTAATGCAGAGGGTGCATTGGTCAAACTGAAGGACATCACGAAAAACGTAAAATGTCCATGCCGCGAACGGAAAGCGGTTCTTGGAATATATGCCTCACGAATTCTCAACCGGTGGTAGCCTGAACGAAGATCGATCTTTGAAAATACCGAGCTACCACGCAACTGATCGAACAGATCATCAATCCTCGGCAAGGGATATCTATTCTTAATGGTCACCTTATTCAATTCTCTATAATCGATGCAAAGCCTCATCGATCCATCCTTTTTCTATACAAATAATACAAAGCCTCCACTGGTTAAAGAAGACGAGGGAAGCCTCTTTACCTTGCATTGGATGACTGCATCATACTTGGACAGCCAGTTCATGCCCAAAATCACACCAAAGTCTGCCAGATCTAACACCATCAGATCCGCAAAGGCTAGGAAATTGCATAGATAAATAGGGCATCTCAGATCTCCTAGATTAGATATCGCTGATTCACCGGAGGGAAGCTTGACATTGAAGGAGTATCCTAACTGATCCACATTCAAATGATATTTATCTACAAACCTCCGTGCCACGAAGGAATGTGTGGCACCCGAATTAAAAAGAACGTGCGCCCACCTATTTCGCATCTTAAACTCCCCTAAAACTATGTCATACATAACTAAACAAACGAAAACTAGGGCAACATTAGAGAATAAAATTAAACTAAGGTCTAACCTGATATCACATGCATAGATGTCTGAGCTTCCTCCCTCTTCAACACATTCAGGTTTCCTTTTCCTCTGTCTTGGTTTGATTGCAGCGGCAGAGCCCGAAGCGGGGCAGGCTGCAGTGAGGACTGAGCTTGGGGGCATGAAGACTTTAGGTGCCCCTTCTGCCTGCACTGGAAGCAACCCATATCCTTCAACTAGCAATGACTCCTGTCAGGTCCATTCCTTGCACAGTACGTGCACACCAGATCTCCATTAGGTGTACCTTGGATGGAGAGCACCTATTGCTGCTTCAAGGTGGCAGTTCTCTTGAAATAACTTTCGTAAGGGTTGTCAGATCGACCACAGAAGCTATATACTTCCTTACTTTTATTCTTCAAAAAAGGGCCAGATGCCCTGGAGCTTCCTTCCTAATCACCTTTCCTCTTCTCTTTTCTCATCGCGGCACCTCGGTTCTTGGCGTTCTTGATCGCCTCAACCCTCAGAGCGGCTTCCACTGCCTCAGCATACTTTCATCTCTATAAGCACATTCCAATTGTTTGGCATCGCTTATTAACCCTCCGAGAAAGCGCTTCACTCTTCCTGCCTCCTAAGCTACCATATCAGGAGCAAATCTGCTCAACTTACTAAACTCAATCTCATATTCGCTCACTGTGAGTTGTCTCTACTTCAAATGCAGGAAATTATTAATCAGTCTGTCATCCTCGACCGAGGATAAGAACTTCTTCAGCAGCATCTTCTTGAAGGACTCCCAAGAGCATCCTTCCTTCAAACTTTTCTTTTCCCGAATCCACCAAGTCTTTGCCAAGCCTTTCAGCTGCTAGGCCGCAATCATTACCTTCTGGGATTCAGCAATTCCCAAATACGTGAACATCTCATCGATTGTGATGATCCAATCTGTAACACCCCAAAATGAAACACGGAAAGAGTTTGCCTGGATGGGTGAGAAAATCGTCGAGCGGAGCTCGACGAAAATCATCGAGCGAAGCTCGATAAAATTGGCTGGTTCGACGAATTTCATTTGACGAAACTTGTCCCGTCCGACGAATTGTCGAAAATATGGATATGGCCGAGCAATGTCTCATGTTAGGTGGCTGGCGTGTGGCCACTGAGCGGTGGTTGACGTTTCAGCTTCAATCCCGAGTCGTTGATGTGTTTTGAGGGGAAGAAATCGCGTGGTTGGAAGATAACCGATGCCTTATCTGTAGTGAATGGAAATTGGAAATCATTATTCCCTATGTATATTCTCTTTCTTCCCAAGTTTTGGAGCAGGCCCTCTCGGCTAGTAGGGTTGGAGTGCTCTGGTTATGCTGCTGAAGGAGGATTTTGGGCTGAAGTCTAAAGCCAAAGCGAGATTTGTGAAGAGGAAAGTATAACGATCATTTCCGTCCGAGTAGAAACGCTTTGTCAATGCTCCAAAGAGATCTTCAAGGGTAACGATCTTTCTTCTTGGACAAGTGAAGTCCTTCTTATGGCATATGCATGGAATCCCCCAACAAAAGGTTGAAAGTCGAGGGAGTTCCTTTGGGTTGATTCATGAAATCCCCAATGAGTCTTGCATATAGATCCAAAAATGTGTAGTACGGAATATGCATACTGTGTGAAGCCCATCTGGACAGGTTGGTCTGGATTGGTGATGTTTATTTTGCACACCAGAGAAGACTCCGCATATAAATGAGTATGTTGTTGAGTCGGTGGGTTGTTCCTGTGTAGGGTGATAGCAAGAAGTACTGGAGTGGAATTCCAGGAAAATACTCGCAAAGTGCATGTGTTGTATGCTATTAAAGACCATTATTTCTGGTACTACAGGTTGTTGCATGGATTTCTGGATGTTTGGTCCAGATAAGGTTATGGATGAAGATGGAAAGTGAGTTTTGTCGCTAACGTCAGGCGATAGTGAGTGTTGCTGGCGATGACTCCTAGCTAACATGTGATTAAGGAGGCAGTCTTGAGGGGACAGTGTGGCTATTTTAAGTTATGTGAGCTCTTAAAAAGGTTTCATGCCGAATGGACAAGGGGATGCCGACCTGCGTCAGTCTATTCATTGAATTGATGATTTGAGCAACAGGTAAGGGCTGAACTGTATCCGCGTTATGGTTGTCTGACATGAGTGCCTGAGATATTGGTGTTCATCAGGTTCATATAATGAGAGTCTTAGTCCTATGTGCCATTAAGACTAAAGTCTCTGGTTGTATGCCGTGGTGTGAAATGCTCAAGTTTGGCATTATAAATGGTGGTGGGACCCTGGTTTTTTGGTATACTGAGAATGTGCCCTGATTGCACGGAACGTCGGGATGTGTGGTCAACATTTGCGATATATTGGTGGTGCGTGAGTGCACATCTTGTGATATATCTTCTTGTATATATCATTATTGCGGTGGATTGTCCCCATGTAGGTGTTGGAGAGTCGAGTGGAAAATAGTGGTCTGAAGCCCTTGTTGCTGTTGCTGCTGGCCCGCGAAGGACGAATGAAGAATTTTATTGTTTTCATGTATGGCCGGACTGCATGCCGATGTTTGTAATCCACACCTATAAAACTTAATTGTAAGTCCTTAAGGCCAGACTTGTTGTGTATGTGGAGGACATTCCTTTGTGGATATATATTTATGTAGGTTTATATATTGTAGACATTCAAATGAGTTGAGTTCAAATAACTTAAAAGCTTCTGTTAGCATGCTCTGGATTAGGATGCAAATAGTTTTTTATATTAACTTGTAAACTCCGCCACTTGTTTGTGATATATGGTGTGGGGCCCCGGTCGGACCTTCTATTATATATCATGTAACGAATGGAGGTGTTCTAATTTGGTATCAGACTATCTCGGTCTTCCTCTTTCGAATTCGTGGTAGAATTCTTTTGTAGGGCGGTGAGCACATGTCAGTGCGACCCACTTTAACCATAAATGAACTCAAGAATGTCCACTAAAGAATGCAAATACACCAGTGTAAGGAACCTGCGTGTTAATATATTATTGGTCTTACTTGTGCAAAGTCGCTAATGTGTGTATTGTCCACCATTAGGTGACTCGACGTGGTGCTGGGAAGTCTGAGCCCCAGTGTTATTGATGGCGACAGTGATGGCGACGGTGATGACGATGGCCACCAGGACGACCAACTTGGGAATGACTATGTTGAAGATGTGCCGGCAAAGGACATGCGACGTCGTAGCGGTCATGGTTACAAGCTTCGCCCTCGCAACAAGACTCATATTTGATATTTTAGCTTTGGTGTGCTAATAGTTGTTTCATGATGGATCTTTTAAAAAAAATATTATTTAATTTCTGCATTTTCTTTATGTGGTGTGTCTTTAGCCACTTGTCATTTGCTTTGAGATGTAAGCCTATATAAGGCCTTGAACTTTTCATTTGATGGGAGACTTTAATTGAAATCTAAATTTGAATTTGCCAACCCTAATTTTCCCTCTCTTCTTCTCCTAGCCGCCGCCCCCCCCCCTCTTTCTTCCTTCCTCCATATCGCCGGCCTCAAGGCTCCTTCCTTCTAGAGTTCAGCCATCTCCTCTCTCCCTCGTGCTCTCGGCCGCCCCCTTCTCTCTAGTTCTCGGCTACTCTCATCTCCCTCTTGCTCGCGGCCACCCGAGATCCTCTCTCTCCAAGGATACTTTGGCCCATGCATGAGAGGTTGTTTGCAAGGAAGAAGATAAGGGTTTCCTCCACGGCGTGAAGTGAAGGAGATTAGCACGTTCATCATCCGTAGCGCGCTTCCCGTGGACTTTCAACGGAGGAGCGATCAAACTTGGTGGATCCACGCATCACGGATCTACAAATCCGAGAGGGTAATGGAAATTTCTACCAAGAGTTTTCTTTCTCTAGATAGTTCTTGTGGTGGATGAATTTTTGCGTTATTTTCCGATTTGTTTTTCTTCGCGGTTAATCAAATAATAGATCGGTATTTTTTCGTTTGGATTTCCGAAAGATTCGTAAGAGTATTGACGATCCTCGCTTTCTTTTTGTGGGATAGATCCTACCATCTTTCGAATCATTTTGTTCTTGGTGGATCTATTTTGTTACAACCCCAAAACTCGTTAGGGATCAAGATTATCCCATTTAGCCGGAAAGAATTTGGCCTATAGCAAACATTCAATCTATTTGCGGAACGACGATCCGTATTGTTAGCGCGAGCGATAAATAAAATAATTGTTGTGGCTGCGTTTTCGTTAGCGTGTGGAATAGAGAGAGTAGATCGTGTCATAAGCGTTATCGTGGCCTCCGTGACGAATCTCTAGGATATACCCTGCATCAATTTGGTATCAAAGCGAGGTTGTGTTGATTTCCCAATCGACACCATCCTTTTTTTTACGGGTTATCCTCGTTCACTAGGGTGTGCACTTCCACTACGATTCACATCAAATCTGAATTTTTGTTTTTCAAAATAATACATAGTTAGGCTGCAATTAGTAAAATACAAAAAAAATTTTGCAGAAAATTAAAAAAAAATCTGAATTTTATCCTCATTTTTTAAGAAAAAAAGTCTGAAATTTTTTCCTGTTGCTCACTTGTTTAGTGTCAAAAAAAATTCAAAAGCGTAATTTAAATCAGGACAAAATCGTTGTTTGTCCCGTTCGTTCATGCGCACTAGGCTGGGCACGGAATATCTTTCCTCCACCTCACACATGGAAAACAACCAAGGTGATGAGCATGCTCCGGCCACGATCTCCATGCTACGAGGAGAGTTTAACGCTAGGTTTGACGCACTGACACAGTTAATAGAAGGGCTCGATGTAAACCAAGCGGCGCCCCGAAACAACGGCGTTGGAAGAAACCGACCGGGCCCCCAACCCCTGGCCGCCACCTAGCGAGAGGAAATACAAAATCATCCACGTGATCAGGACGATGAGTACCCACCTCGAAGTCATTATGAGTTCGACGTAAATAGGGCCGTTAAAATAGACTCACCCTCATATGATGGTTTGGGAGAGCCCCAACTATTCCTAGACTAGATCATGGGAATCGAGTGCTATTTTGAATGGCACGACCTGACGGACATTGAGAAAGTGAAGGTTGCACGGATGAAACTAATAGGAAGGGCCAAGACATACTGGTTGAACGAAGAGAGACGATTAGGTATGGTTAATGGAGTACCCCCAATAGGGTGTGCTGCCATGAAAGCACTTCTACACGACCAATATGTTCCCACCTATTACCGGACCCAAATGTTCGACGACTTAGCCTCCCTTCGTCAAGGTAACGCTTCGGTAGCAGAATACATGGGACAACTTAAGGATATGTTGGTGCATTGTGATGTTCGTGAGATGCCCGAAATCACACTCTCCCGATTTCGTAAGGGACTCAACCCGGACATTCAAGGCAAGCTCTTGCGTTATGGTCACACGGACCTTAACACCACGTTCAATGCCGCCTTGGATATTGAAAAACACAACGCCTACAAAACCAAAGGATGAAACTTTCAGAAGGGAAAATCCCTCTTAGGACCGCATCCGTCTTCCTCCATGCGAGACAAGGGAAAGTATCGATCGACGGATTCAGAGTCCATTATCATTACCGCTAGGAATAACCAAAATCCCACCGGTGAGCGAGTACCAATAGGACGAATCAACAAGACTAATGCCACGTGTTATTCTTGCGGAATCCAAGGGCACTATTCTAGTGAGTGCCCCATGAGGAGCAAACCGTTAGCCCTATTAGACTCCACGTCTGAGCCTGCCGATATCGTCTATGGAGCGGGAGAAGAATCTGATGCCGAGCCGAGTGACATTGAGTACGATTCTTACATGATGGTGATGAGATGTATTTTGGCCACACCGCGAGCGTTGGACGAGTTTAACCGGACAAATATATTTACCTTAAATTTTAAGTGCGGTGAAAAATGGTGCAAATTAATTATTGATAGCGGTAGTTGCATGAACGTCGTTTCGGAGAACGCCATCGCACGCATGCATTTAGTCGCCGAGCCGCACCTGCATCCTTATAAAATCGCGTGGGTAAACAAGACATCAACAGCGGTCTCTAAGCGATGCTTGGTGCCACTAACATTGAAAAACTACGTTGATAAAGTGTGGTGCGACGTCATCCCCATGGACGTGTGTCATGTCTTACTAGGACGACCTTGGCTTTATGATTATGACGTGACACATTTTGGAAGAGCCAATACTTATGTGTTCAAATTCAATGGTAATACCATTGTATTGAAACCATCGCCGCCCAAGGATCCGTCACCTGCGTCCAAAGATACCATTGTGCGGGTAGAAAAGAAAACAATAAGTATGATAAGTAGGAAAGAGTTAGAGCGTGAGACTTTCATGGATGGCGTTATCTACGCTCTAGTTTGTCTACAAGCTAAGGAGGATGCACCTTCGTTAGCGAGCCTCCCGTTATCCCTTCGAACTCTCTTAGAAAAGTATAAGGATGTATACCCTGTGGAATTACCACCTCAGTTGCCACCTATGCGTGATATCCAACATGAGATAGATTTTGTCCCGGGTTCTTCGTTGCCGAATCAGCCCCATTACCGCCTCAACCCCTCCTCACATGAGGAGTTGCAAAAATTAATTTCAGATTTGTTAGCGAAAGGATTTATACGTCATAGTAAAAGTCCTTGTGCCGTCCCTGCCTTGTTAGTCCCGAAGAAAGATAAAACGTGGCGATTGTGTGTCGATTATCGGGCTATAAATAAAATAACTGTCAAGTATCGGTTCCCCATTCCCCGATTGGATGATTTACTAGATATGTTATCAGGAGCCGCCGTGTTCTCTAAATTGGATCTTAAGAGCGGTTATCATCAAATACGAATACGGGAGGGAGACGAATGGAAGACAGCATTTAAGTCTAAGGATGGACTATATGAATGGCTAGTGCTTGGAGAGGGACTTACCAATGGACCTAGTACGTTTTCGCGATTGATGACCCAAGTCTTTAAACCCTACATGGGAAAATTTGTAGTGGTCTATTTCGACGACATTTTTGTGTTTAGCATCTCTCCGGGGGATCATGAAACTCACCTAAGAACAATCCTTACCACATTGCGCAAAGAGAATTTATTTATTAATCTAAAAAAATGCGCATTCAGTGTGCCTTCCGTAGAGTTCTTAGGATACATCGTGAGTTCAGATGGCATTCATGTGGATCCAAAGAAGGTTCAAGCAATTAAAGAGTGGTCGGAACCCAAGAATATAAGGGAAGTTCGAAGTTTCCACGGGTTGGCCACGTTTTACCGAAGATTTATTCGGAATTTTAGTAGTATTATGGCACCCATCACTGAGTGTATGAAGAAAGGAGAATTTAGTTGGACTAAAGCGGCCACTAGTGCTTTCCAAATGATTAAGGAACGGATGTTTGAAGCCCCCTTACTACGATTACCGGATTTTTGTAAAGTGTTTGAACTATCATGCGACGCATCGGGGATCAGAATCGGAGGAGTGTTAAGTCAAGAGGGACATCCGCTAGGATATTTTAGCGAGAAACTAGCCGGCCCAAAGTTAAAATATTCGAATTATGATCGCGAATTCTATGCCGTGATTCGTTGTCTCCAACATTGGCGACATTAAGTTATATCGAAAGAATTCGTGATATTATCGGACCATGAGGCCCTCAAATTTGTTAATTCTCAAAATAAGATTAGCCCACGACACGCTAAATGGATCTCGTACCTACAGGAGTACACTTTCATTATCAAGCATCTGAAGGGTATAT
The DNA here is from genome assembly GCA_039583875.1 of Platanthera guangdongensis. Classification (NCBI taxonomy): domain Eukaryota; kingdom Viridiplantae; phylum Streptophyta; class Magnoliopsida; order Asparagales; family Orchidaceae; genus Platanthera; species Platanthera guangdongensis. The sequence goes on along the minus strand of CM077156.1, from coordinate 93,610,965 downwards.
TAAATCGTGTGGCAGACGCATTAAGTAGGGTCACCTTATTACTAACTACCATGGAAGTGTCAGTCATAGGATTTGAGAGGATTAAAGATGAATATGTCCAATGCCCAGACTTTAAGGAAATTTATTTCACCGCTCAGGACAATTCCTCTACCACCATTTCGGCGTACTATATCCGTGACGGATACTTATTTAAACATTTGCAACTATATATTCCCCGCTCGTCATTACGACATTTTATCATATGGGAATTACATAGCAGAGGGTTAGGCGGATATTTTGGTAGAGACAAAACGATAACACTCGTAGAGGATAAATTCTTTTGGCCGGGCCTCAGACCCATGGTCAACAAAATCGTAGGAAGTTGTCGTATTTGTCAACTAGCAAAGGGAAACAAGACCAATGTGGGTCTTTACACTCCACTTCCGATTCCGTCGGTACCATGGGAAGATGTCAGCATGGATTTTCTTTTGGATTTACCCATGACATTGCGACGTCACGATTCGATTCTAGTCGTATTAGACCGTTTCTCCAAAATGGCCTATTTTATCGCTAGTAATAACACCTACGATGCTTCAAATGTAGCAAAATTGTATTTCAAGGAGGTCGTGGCACATCGGGGTGTTCCCAAGTCGATAGTGAGTGATAGGGATGTAAAATTTACAAGTTATTTTTGGAAGACACTCTGGAAACTCATGGGCACTAAACTTATGTTTTCGTCGGCCTATCATCCCCAAACAGATGGGCAAACGGAAGTTGTCAACCGTAGCTTGGGAGGGTTACTTTGTTGTTTAGTGGGCGAACATAAAGGTACGTGGGATCTTATCCTTCCACATGCTCAACTAGCGTACAATAATTCTAAGAACAGGTCCATTGGGTTGTCTCCGAATGAGATAGTGCATGGTTATAAGGCGCCAGTGCCTCTTGACTTGGTTCCGTTACCGCCTTCCTTTAAGTCAATTCAATTTGCACAGGACTTCGCTTCACACGTTCACACTCTCCATGAGCATATTGGCAAGACGTTAGCTAAGCAATATTCTATCTATCAATCGAATGCTAACGTACATAGGCGAGCAGTCTCCTTGAACATTGGTGATTTGGTTATGGTTCGTCTTATCCCTGAACGGATGTCTTCGGGCACCATAAAAAAAATTAGCGAACAAGAAAGCCGGTCCTTTTCGAATTTTGAAGAAATTAGGCGAAAATGCTTATTTGTTAGAATTACCCGTTGATTGGGGAATCTCCCCTGTGTTTAACATTTCAGATTTAACACTTTTTGTTGCTCCACCACCTGAACTGCCTGTCTCTTCGTTTAATAATTCCACTATACAATCTAATGGGGTGGGGGTGAGCTCAATTCTGGATCGCTTTCTCCTTCGAAATCTACGAGAGGTATGCCGTCTATTGATGACGAAACTTGTTTTTCTGCTTCACCTAACGTTTTTCTGAGGTTTCCCCGGACGGATTTCTTTCCTTACAGGATTTTGCAGGATGATGTGTTTCCCACTCCCGGTGGCGACATTCACAGGTTTTTGGTTTGTTGGCGTGGTCGTCCGGCTTCGAACGACTCTTGGCTCTCTGCTGAACATGTGGATCTTCTTGACGCGGACCTCGTACGCCGTTATATTTCAGCCCGCTCATCGGAGATGAGTCCTTTTGAGCGGCGGAGGATTGATGGCGACGGTGATGGCGACGGTGATGACGACGACCACCAGGACGGCCAACTTGGGAATGACTATGTTGAAGATGTGTCGGCAAAGGACGTGCGACGTCGTAGCGGTCATGGTTACAAGCTTCGCCCTCGCAACAAGACTCATATTTGATATTTTAGCTTTGGTGTGCTAATAGCCGTTTCATGATGGCTCTTTTAAAAAAAACATTATTTAATTTCTGCATTTTCTTTATGTGGTGTGCCTTTAGCCACTTGTTATTTACTTTGAGATGTAAGCCTATATAAGGCCTTGAACTTTTCATTTGATGGTAGACTTTAATTGAAATCAAAATTTGAATTTGCCAACCCTAATTTTCCCTCTCTTCTTATCCTAGCCGCCGCCCCCCTCTTTCTTCCTTCCTCCAAATCGCCGGCCTCAAGGCTGCTTCCTTCTAGAGTTCGGCCATCTCCTCTCTCCCTCGTGCTCTAGGCCACGCCCTTCTCTCTAGTGCTCGACTACTCTCATCTCCCTCTTGCTCACGGCCACCCGAGATCCTCTATCTCCAAGGATACTTTGGCCCATGCATGAGAGGTTGTTTGCAAGGAAGAAGATAGGGGTTTCTGAAAGTGCAACTAGATCTGATATACTCTAGAGGGGGGGGGGGGTGAATAGAGTATGTGGTGCTATAAAAACTTTTACAAACTTTTACAACTATTGTTGTAATATGTGTGAGCAGGGAAGCAATAAGAAATCTAATCACAGCACAGCACTAAGCTAAGCAAAAACTAAGCACAGGAAAATCAAGGCCAGAAACAAACATAAAAGCAAGCAAAACCAGAAGACACAAGGAAATATAGTGGTTCCCCAAACTTGGGTACATCCACTCTTCTACCACCCTAGGTAGGAATCCACTGCAGGATGAGATGATCAGGTGTCCTGGGCACCAATGAGCTTTTGATAAGGTGCTCAAAAACCAAAGCAGATTTTTTGATCAGGTGTCTTGCCACCAATGAGCTTTTGACAAGGTGCTCAAAAACCAGGTTCAAACTTTTGAAGGGAGTTTGAAAAACCCTTTACAGAGTGGGGGTGAGAGAGTGATGGAAGTCTTCTCTTTCTCAAACAACTAAGAAGACTATGTGGATTGATGTCAAAGCTCCCCCTGAATCCTTGAGATCTTCAGGAAGAAAAGCTTTGCTGAGGGTGATAGGCCTTCAAAGATTGAACTCCAGCAAAAGATGATTTCAGCAATAGATGAAATGTTGAATGTCTGGAGTCTTGGAAATGTATTGGCCTTGAACACTTAGAAAACTACAGAGATCTGAAGATTTGAGCAAGCTTGATCTCCTTGGATGAGTGTTCTTGAGAATTCTTTGTGACAGAAGATTTTTGCATATTTATCTGTAATCAGTATTCTCTCTCTGTATTGTGTGTTTTCTGTTGAGAGCTTCTAAGATCCTGTCACTTATTCTCTGGTATAGAGTAGAATAACATTCTCTGTCAAGGATAGTCGTTAGCCTGCATTAATTGCTCATTAATTGCATCCTTAATTGCATAATCTCTTCTGGAGGAAAGTCCACAGATATATTCCTTGAAAAATCCCTTGAAACTTGGTCCATAATTGAATGAAAACGGCTAGCAAATCTCTGAATTAATTGCAGAATAACTCCTAACTGATTTGAATTTGAATTCTGGAAGTTATCAGAAATCGTCGAACTGAGCTCTGCTATCGTCGAGCTGAGCTCAGCGATCTGAAAACACACAGCAGCAAAATAATCGTCGATCTGAGCTCAAAGATCGTCGAACTGAGCTCAGAGATAAAGATCCAAAGCAGAGTCAAAATCGTCGATCTGAGCTCACCGATCATCGAATAGAGTTCGACGATATTATGAAGTTGAGCTCAGCGATCGTCGAATGGAGTTCGACGATCTGTCGAAGTTGAGCTAGACGATCGTCGACCGGAGTTCGACGAATCGACGTGCTGAGCTCGACGATATGACTTAGTCTTCAGACTGAGAATCCTGGTCTTCAGGGTAGCTTACAAACCTATACTTCTAACCCTTAGACCCAATTCTAATTGACCTATTAAGCTATACAGAAGGACAAGCAAAGGTTCCTAGAGACATAGTGATCCTGTCCCAAATTAGTAATAGGGTGTTCCAACAATCTCCCCCTATTTGGGTTAGGATTACTATTTACAGACTTTGGAAAAAAAATTTGAATAACAACATACAATCAGAAGAACATAAAAACAACAACTAGACATTGCAGAAACATCACAGAGATATATATATATCATCCAGATAGCAATCAGAATTCACAGAAACTGTCACCTTACAAAGTCATTTCTTCTCTTTGCCTTTAACCATTTTAATTTCTCTATTTGGATTGAGGGCTTCTTTGTTGGACCTGGTGTCATCTGCTGCACCCAAATAAGTTTGCTTTGAAGGCCTGGGAACCACAGCTGCAGGATGTAATTCCATGTATCTCTCAGCATCAAAGAATTTACTGGAAGCATATTTCTCTAATTCTTTCTGTCTTTGCTCAGACATTGTAGAAATGTTGGAGGAATCCAATCCTTGATCTCTTGCCTTCTTAATCCGATCCAGTGCAGCCAATTGTTTCATCCTGGCAGTCCAAGCAGCTGGATTGTTTTCAGGGTCCTCAAAAGGTATAGGTGGCTCATACCTGTTGGAAGGATTGTCTTGAGGAGGCCTGGCAGACACAGTCTCTTTCAGCTTATAAGGGAAAGGACCTGATGATGTATTAGATGAAATATGTCCTCCCCTAGAATATGGGTGCTGCCTGGAGTACCCTTTGGAATATACTTGAATGTCTCTCTGATTACCTCTATATCCTCCTCTCCTAGAATATGAACCCCTGGATTGGCTTTCCCTTTGGTAAGATCTGGCATGAGGTTGATAGGGAGCCTGGCTTCTGGCTGGGGGTTGACTTGCAGAGCTTCCACCTGCACCTGCATCAGGAGGAGGTGGTGGAGGAGGATGAGGGTGCTGGAATTGGGATGAGCCCTTCTCATATTTTCTCTTTTTCTTCATGGCTTTCAGCTGGTTCTTGGAATACTGCATCCAGTGTTCTGTGATAGGGCAATTATGAAGGATATAATAAGGGATATCATTGTTATCCTTAACTTTAGCAGGAGGAACCCTTTTCATTGCCTTGCTCCTTGCCATCCTTTTCCTGGCAATGGTAGTAGATGAGTCATCAGAGTCTGTTTTGAACTCATCAGATTCAGAACTCTGATCATCATATAGAGCATCTATTTTCTTCATCAAATCTTTCTTTAGCTGAATAGAGGCAGATGAGGCAGAAGCTGAAACAGCAGCAGGTGGAGAAGGTGCAACAACAGCAGCAGCAGTAGCAGATACTGGAGAGGTGACAGTAGCAGTAACAGTCTCACTTACAGCAGTAGAAACAGCAGAAACATCATCAAAAACTGCAGCAGGCTCAAAATCAGTGGCCTCTGACATCAGAATGTCCTTGGATATTGGCTCATCAGAAGCAGTTGGAACTTCAGCAGCAGTATGAATATCTTCAATAGCAGCAGCATCAACATTCTCAGAAGCAACATCAGTTGTTTCTTCAGAAGCAGCAGCAATGACTGAATTTATAAAGGAGGAGATCATGCTAGGGTCACAGCAAGAAAAAGGCACAACTGCCTTGGATAAGTCTTCTGTAGGCTGGACAGCATGGACCTCTGGCAGACAGCTAAAGTAGGCAGAATCAAAGGCAGATAGCAAAGACCTGAGGTCAATTGCAAGAGCTGCAGTAGGAGGCTCAGCAACATCAGCAAGAGAAATAGCAGCAACAGGAGGGCTCATAGCAGCAGCAGGCAGAGAAATAGCAGCAGCAATAACATGAAGGCTTTCTTCATATAGCATCTCCCCCTGCCTAGATGCAGATACATCTGGATCAAGGCACACTGCTGTAGGTGCTGGCTAAGGGAAGAGGGAGGAGAGCATGGCAGAGAGAGCTGCCACTGACAGGTGTAGAGGAGCCAAGGAGGTCTCCAATAGTAGAGAGAGCCTGGGGGCAATCAGCTCATACAGCCTGTCAGCTAGGGCTGAGAGGTCTACTTGCTCAACAGCTAGAGCAGAGGTTGATGGGATGGGAACAGCTGGGGATGCTGGAAGGGAAGGACTGGAGAATTGGGGAATGGAGGGCTGAGGTGTTGGTAGGGTGGATATGGAGGATAAGGGGATGGATATGGATGGAGTCAGTGTTGGCTGGTCTATGATGTGGTGGAGGAGGTCTTAGAAGGAAGTGGAGGAGGAAGGTAACTCTAGAGGAGATGATGGGGAATCATCCATAAAGGAATCATCCAGTAGGGTGAAGGATGGGATAGAGGGTGAGGAGGTAACATTAGGTGGAGGGTAGGAGAACAGTGGGTGGAATTGTTCTTCTGGTGTAGAAAGAACAGGGACTGGAGATGGAGTTGATGTTGGAGATGGGCTAGATATGGTGATGGTGGATGGAGCTGGAATGGTGGATGGTAGGGGAAGGGATGGAATTGGAGGAGGAGGAGAGGCAGCAACAGCAGCAGCCAGGTCATCTGCAGGAGCAGAGACCTGTGGGAGAGTGACTCTTGGAGTCCTTGTGCCTGAAGGGGCACTGGAGGAGGGCCTCTAAGGCTTGCTTATTTGCCTGTCCCACTTGCCAAAGAGGGCACATGTTCGTCTCTTGGAGGCATTGATATGAACTCCAGAGGAGAACAACAAGGCAGGGCACCTGGCCTGCAGAAAAACTCCAATAATTCTACCAAAATTAACAAAACTCTTGTTTATTTTCTTCTTGATGAGGTCAAAGAACACCTCTCCCCAGTTCAGATTTTTCTTATCCACAAGAGCTCCCATGAGGCAGAGCTGATGTCTGGATATAGTATCATGAGCTGAGTGCTTTGCCAGTAGCACTTTCCCTACCACATCTGCCAGGAACCTGTATTCAACTGACAGGTTCCTTTTGAATAGCTTGCTAGGGTTTCCCTCTGGATGACCCATCCTGGCAAGCAGTTCAGAATAATCTTCTCCAGATAACTCAACAATATCTTCTCCATTTCTCAGTCCGAAAACCTCTGAAAGAATGATTTGGGTCAAGGGTACCTGATTTCCAGCTATTGACCCAACTATAGTGTTGTTGTCTTGATTATGAGCAGTTAAACACATTCCTTGATCTCATCAGAAGCCAGCTTCATCCTGGTAGTCATGATAGCAGTCAGATTCTGATCCTTGAACAAGCCCAGTATGTCTTGAAAAACCTGGTCAGTGGTGCTGAAGGATTCCAGATCAATGTCAAAACCGGCATCGAATTTCATGGCAGCAAGAACAGCAACTGACACAGCCATTGTACCTGCAAAAACTCAATAAACAAAACGACCAAGCGTAGAACTGTTTGGAGGGAAAGAAAATTCTTGCAGAGTAATCGAAAGTGCAAAAGAGAACGACGGCGAAAAATGAGTTTTATATTAGGGTTCGACGCAGAAATGGAAAGATCGTTGAACTCAGTTCGACGATCGAGGCTTCTAAGGAATCTGAAGAGACTTCAACATCGTCGATCTCCGTTCGACGATATTGGGGAGCGTCGAGCTCCGTTCGACGATCGTCCAGAGAATATAATCGTCGAGCGCCGTTCGACGATCGTTGACCGGAAGAGATAGTTCATACTATCTGAGAGGCGCTGAGCTCAGTTCGACGATCTTGGGGCAAATCGTCGAGCGCAGTTCAGAGATCAGAAAAATTCTAAACACTAAGAAGAATCAGAATGTTTGCCTAGTCTTGGTCAAATTTTGAGCTTTCAAAATCTTGGACATTATTTAAGGCTTCCTCCATCTAACATTCCTAACTGATTTAGGAAGAAGTTGTGTTTCTTTTCATCCAAAGGCTTGGTGAAAATATCTCCCCTTTGTAAATCAGTTGGGATATATTGTAATTCAAATTTATTCTTTTCAACATTATCCCTTAAGAAATGATGCCTAATCTCTATGTGTTTTTTCCTACTATGGAGGACTGGATTTTGAGCTATGGAAATAGCACTTGTGTTATCACAAAAGATTTTAGACTTCTCTAAGTTGTAACCATAGTCTAGGAGTTGGTTTTGAATCCACAAGATTTGTGAACAACAACTGCATGCAGCCATATATTCAGCTTCAGCAGTTGAAGTTGACACAAATGTTTGTTTCTTACAAAACCAAGAGACAAGTCTGTCACCAAGGAACTGACAAGTTCCACTGGTGCTTTTCCTGTCAATTCTGCATCCAGCATAATCAGCATCAGAGAATCCAGTTAACTCAAATGCTGAATCTTTTGGATACCAGAGACCTAGATTTGGACAACTTTTAACATACCTGAGAATCCTCTTTACTAATGTTAGGTGTGACTCTCTAGGGCTTACTTGGAACCTAGCACATATACATGTAGCAAACATTATATCTGGTCTACTAGCTGTATGATACAATAAAGAGCCAATAATCATTGCTCTATATGTTGTCTGATCAACAGGTTTCCCATGTTCATCAGCATCCAATACAGTATTGGTAGGCATGGGTGTTTTCATACAAGATGCCTCAGACATACCAAATTTCTTAACCAATTCATTTGCATATTTAGTTTGAGAAATAAAGATGCCTTCAGCATGTTGCTTGACTTGCAATCCTAGGAAGAAGGATAGCTCACCCATACTACTCATCTCAAATTTAGAATGCATTAGGTTAGAAAACCTTCTGCATAATTTGGAGTCAGTAGAACCAAAAATGATATCGTCTACATAAATTTGTACTAGTAAGGTATGGGACTTATGGGTTCTAATGAAAAGAGTTTGGTCTACTCTACCCCTTATAAAACCATTTTCCAAGAGAAAGCATGCTAGGGTCTCATACCATGCTCTAGGAGCTTGCTTGAGACCATATAATGCTTTATTTAATCTAAATACATAATCAGGATAAGTTGGGGAAATAAAACCTGGAGGTTGTCTGACATAAACTTCCTCTTTGATGTCTCCATTTAAAAAAGCACTTTTGACATCCATCTGATATACTTTGAAGCTTTTGTGAGCTGCATAAGCTAGAAATATTCTGATGGCTTCCAATCTTGCAACAGGTGCAAAAGTCTGATCGTAGTCAATTCCTTCTTCTTGAGAGTATCCCTGAGCAACTAGCCTTGCCTTGTTCCTTATAATTACTCCCTGATCATCCAATTTGTTTCTGAATACCTATTTTGTTCCAACAATGGAATGATCCTTAGGCTTTGGCACTAGTTCCCATACTTTGTTCCTCTCAAATTGATGCAACTCCTCTTGCATTGCAATGATCCAGTGTGGATCTTGCTCTGCATCTTGAATGGACTGAGGTTCAATTTGAGATAGGAAGCAAGTGTGCAACAGGTTTTGGTTGACCTGATTTCTGGTTTGCACACCAGCTGAGATTTCTCCAATTATTTGGGAAATTGGATGGTCTCTTGATGTTACTCAATCAACAGGGGGTGTTGATTGTTCACCAACCTGTGTTGTTGTTCCCTCTTGTGGTACAACAACTGGCTCTTCAGGTTGTGCTTCAATGTGTTGAGCATTCCCTTCATCTTCACTGCTTTCATCCTCTTAAGCAACCTGTAACTTGTTCATATCTTCAACTAGGGAATGTTCCTGCAAAGGTTCTATGGTAGAAGAAATCTTCTCCTTGAAAGACATGTTAGTTTCATCAAATGAAAGGTGAACAGATTCCTCAATTTTCAAAGATGATTTATTATAGACCCTATAGGCCTTGCTGATCATGGAGTATCCCAGAAACACTCCTTCATCAGCTTTGGCTTGAAATTTTGCTAGATATTTCTTGTCATTATTATGAATATAGCAAATACAACCAAAGACTCTAAAATAGTCAACTTTAGGTTTCTTCCCTTTGAGTAATTCATAGGGAGTCTTTCCCTTTAGTTTATGTATCAGACTTCTGTTCAGCACATAGTTGGAGGTGTTCACTGCCTCTGCCCAAAAGGATAGAGGTAGATGAGCATCTGACAACAATGTGGTGGCAGATTAAATAAGGGTTCTATTTTTCCTTTCAGCTACCCCATTTTGTTGAGGAGTTCTAGGAGCTGAGAAAGTGTGCCTGATCCCTTCACTCTGACAGAACTCTTGCATAAGAAGAGAATCAAACTCTGTCCCATGATCACTTCTGATCAGGGCAATGTGAGTATTGAACTCAATCTGTATACATTTGAGAAACTCTGTCAGACACTTAAAGTTATCAGACTTCTTCCTTAGAAAGAACACCCAAGTGAATCTAGAGAAGTCATCTACAACTACTAAAGTGTAGGATTTCCCTCCTAGGCTTTGTACTGTGATGGGTCCAAATAGATCCATGTGTAACAGATACAATATCCTAGGTGAATCACTCTTATTAAGTGACTTAAAACTATTTTTAGTTTGCTTGCCTAATTGACAAGCCCTGCAGATTCCTTCCTTCTTGTAGGGGTCAGAAGGTAGTCCTCTAACAAGGTTGTCCTTGGATAGCCTAGCAATAGTTCTAAGGTTTAGGTGTCCTAATCTCTTATGCCATAAAACATTTGGTCTACAGATAGAGTTAAGCAAGCAAATATCTACATCAGTTGAAAGAAAATCTACTAGGTAGATGTTACCTTTCCTTTTACCTGTCAACACTGTTGTGTTGTCCTCTGACTTGATTTTGCATAAGGCTTTGCTGAAGGTCACCTGGTAGCCTTCATCACACAGCTGACTGATGCTAATTAGGTTGTGCTTCAGTCCTTCCACATAAGCTACCTTCTTGAAAGTTACTGATCCAATCTGGACTGCACCATATCCTTTAGTTTGTCAAAAGTTGGAATCACCAAAGATAACTTTGGGTCCAAGCTTGGCTCTGAAGGATGTGAGGTTGTCCTTATTCCCTGTCATGTGCTTAGAGCACCCACTATCCAAATACGATTGCTGGTTAGATGTTGGATAGGTCTTCACCTGCACATAAGACAATTCATTTATTTTTGACCCAGTTTACCTTGGGCCTAGGTTGATAACCTCTAAATTCTGAAATGAAAGACATCCCAGGTTGACTCTTATATCCTTCAGGATGATATCTCCTTGGAGGTATAATCCATTCAGTATAAGGGTTAAAGGTTTGGGATGAAGAACCATTAGAATTCAATTTTGATTTGCCTTTGAAAAAGTTTCCAGAGCTCTGACCTCTGTTCGACGATCTTGGAGCTGCGTTCGACGATCTTGGGTCAGATCGTCGAGCTCCGTTCGACGGTCGACTATGGCTGAGGTCAGGTATATGAGATCGTCGACCTGCGTTCGACGACTTTGGCTGAGATCGTCGATCAGCGTTCGATGATTTTTCCTGAGATCGTCGAGCTGTGTTCAGTGATCGTCGATCTTCATTCGGCGATCGTCGATCTCTGTTCGACGATTTCTGCTGGGACTTAGTTTTCTGAGGCAGATAAGAATTTTTCCTAGCAACCTCTACAACTCCCTTTCCCTTGTCAGAAATGAATTTGATGGGAGTTGTTAGGACTATAGGTTGGCTGGATGAAGCACCCAAGCCCAGTGTACTGTTAAATCTAGAGTTCACTGTGCTTGTGATGTCCATCAGCTTGATGCTTCTCCCATTAAGGGATTCTTCAAGCTTCTTGGCCTCAGAGAGCTCACTTTTCAGTGTAGCTATCTGTTCCCTACAGCTCTCCAACTCCTGAGAGAGTTTGAGGTTTTCTGACTCTAGGGCATTGTGTTCAGATAATTGCTTTCTGAGAGAGATAATCTCTTTCTCAGACTTTAGCAGGTCTAAACACAGTGCTTTAAATTCAGATTTAAAATCTTCTGAACTAAAATCAAAAGAACTGATTACCTGATCTTCTTCAGGTTGGGTCTCTGAGTCTGACTCTGACTCCTCTTCTTTTAAGTTATGCTGTGAGGCATTGATTGCCATCATGCAGAACTTCTTTTCTTCTGCATCATCCTCATCATCACTAGAGCTAGAAGAGGCTTCTGACTCCTCTTCTGTCTCACTCCAGGATTCAGCAACAAACCCTTTTCTTGTGTGATTATTTTTGCTTGAAGAAGGTTTGCTATTGCCATTCCTTTTGGAGTCTTTCTCCTTCCTTCTTTCTTTCATGTCCCTTCTGTTCTTGTTCTTGTTCTCTGGACAGCCAGGAACTATGTGCCCTGGTTTCCTGCAACCAAAGCAAATAATGTCTTTATTATTACCAATGGACTTGTCATACCTTGGCTTATCCTGCTCCTTGTATGATCTTCTTCTGAAGTCCTTTCTGGCCATCTTGTAGAATCTTTTGGCCAGCAGACTGAGTAGTTCATCATTGCCTGTGGCTTTATCTTCAGGCTGATCCTCAATTGCCTTGAAGGCTATGGTCTTCTCTTTCCTTGTGGCTGGTGAAGCAGCCTTCTGTTCTTCCTCTCTATTCTTGATAAGTAGCTCATAAGATTTGAGCTTACCCAACAAAGCTTCAGTGGTGATCTCATTCAGACTTCTGGCATCCTTAATTGGCCAGATTCTTGAATCCCAAGTGCTGGGGAGGCACATTAGGATCTTGTCATTAAGTTCTGTTAGAGAGATCTCCTTGTCCAATGTCCTTAGTTCACTGACAATTAGACTTAGTCTGTTGTACATATCTCCCACTGACTCAGTCTCTCCCTTCTTGAAGTTCTCATATTGAGAGATGAGATGGGATCTTCTGTCTTTTCTCTCATCAGCTGAGCCTGAGACTATTTCTGAAAGCTTGTCCCAAATTTCCTTGGTTGAATTTCATTCAGCTACCTTCTGAAATATGTCATCTGACATTGTTTGGGCTAGGATGTTCATAGCCTTAGCATCAGCTACCTTCCATTTCTTGACATCAGCATCTGTTCCTGTTGGAGGTGGAACAGCATTTGTACTTGTATTCTCTGGGGGTCTTGGACACACTGTCAAAACAGAATTAAAGATATCTTCGTCAATAGAATTCATGTAAAGTCTGATCCTTGCTTTCCAGAGTGCAAACTTGGATAGATTGCATACGGGAGGTCTGGTGCTTGCATAATCTTTGTTTTGGGCCATGATTTATGCAAATAAAATCTAATAATACACTACAAAAGAAGAACAGATCTAGTTTGGGATCTTTGGGTTCAGGTGTTAGCCTGTACAACCAATCAGGTATGGTAAGTTTAACCAACCTTGGAAGATGTGGTATATTTAACCAACCTGCCTCTGATACCAATTGAAAGTGCAACTAGATCTGATATACTCTAGAGGGGGGGTGAATAGAGTATGTGGTGCTATAAAAACTTTTACAAACTTTTACAACTATTGTTGTAATATGTGTGAGCAGGGAAGCAATAAAAAATCTAATCACAGCACAACACTAAGCTAAGCAAAAACTAAGCACAGGAAAATCAAGGCCAGAAACAAACATAAAAGCATGCAAAACCAGAAGACACAAGGAAATATAGTGGTTCCCCAAACTTGGGTACATCCACTCTTCTACCACCCTAGGTAGGAATCCACTACAGGATGAGTTGATCAGGTGTCCTGGGCACCAATAAGCTTTTGATAAGGTGCTCAAAAACCAAAGCAGATTTTTTGATCAGGTGTCTTTCCACCAATGAGCTTTTGACAAGGTGCTCAAAAACCAGGTTCAAACTTTTGAAGGGAGTTTGAAAAACCCTTTATAGAGTGGGGGTGAGAGAGTGATGGAAGTCTTCTCTTTCTCAAACAACTGAGAAGACTATGTGGATTGATTTCAAAGCTCCCCCTGAATCCTTGAGATCTTCAGGAAGAAAAGCTTTGCTGAGGGTGATAGGCCTTCAAAGATTGAACTCCAGCAAAAGATGATTTCAGCAATAGCTGAAATGTTGAATGTCTGGAGTCTTGGAAATGTATTGGCCTTGAACACTTAGAAAACTACAGAGATCTGAAGATTTGAGCAAGCTTGATCTCCTTGGATGAGTGTTCTTGAGAATTCTTTGTGACAGAAGATTTTTGAATATTTCTCTATAATCAGTATTCTCTCTCTGTATTGTGTGTTTTCTGTTGAGAGCTTCTAAGATCCTGTCACTTATTCTCTGGTATAGAGTAGAATAACATTCTCTGTCAAGGATAGCCATTAGCCTGCATTAATTGCTCATTAATTGCATCCTTAATTGCATAATCTCTTCTGGAGGAAAGTCCACAGATATATTCCTTGAAAAATCCCTTGAAACTTGGTCCAGAATTGAATGAAAACGGCTAGCAAATCTCTGAATTAATTGCAGAATAACTCCTAACTGATTTGAATTTGAATTTTGGAAGATATCTGAAATCGTCGAACTGAGCTCTACTATCGTCGAGCTGAGCTCAGCAATCTGAAAACACACAGCAGCAAAATAATCGTCGATCTGAGCTCAAAGATCGTCGAACTGAGCTCAGAGATAAAGATCCAAAGCAGAGTCAAAATCGTCGATCTGAGCTCACCGATCGTCGAATAGAGTTCGTCGATATTATGAAGTTGAGCTCAGCGATCGTCGAATGGAGTTCGACGATCTGTCGAAGTTGAGCTAGACGATCGTCTACCGGAGTTTGACGAATCGTCGTGCTGAGCTCGACGATATGACTTAGTCTTCAGACTGAGAATCCTGGTCTTCAGGGCAGCTTCCAAACCTAGACTTCTAACCCTTAGACCCAATTCTAATTGACCTATTAAGCTATACAGAAGGTCAAGCAAAGGTTCCTAGAGACATAGTGATCCTGACCCAAATTAGTAATAGGGTGTCCCAACAGTTTCCTCCACGGCATGAAGTGAAGGAGATTAGCACGTTCATCATCCGTAGCGCGCTTCCCGTGGACTTTCAACGGAGGAGCGATCAAACTTGGTGGATCCACACATCACGGATCTACAAATCCGAGAGGGGTAACGAAAATTTCTACCAAGAGTTTTCTTTCTCTAGATAGTTCATGTGGTGGACAAATTTTTGCGTTATTTTCCGATTTATTTTTCTTCGCGGTTAATCAAATAATAGATCGGTATTTTTCGTTTGGATTTTCGAAAGATTCGTAAGAGGATTGGCGATCCTCGCTTTCTTTTTGTTAGGATAGATCCTACCATCTTTCGAATCATTTTGTTCTTGGTGGATCTATTTTGGTACAACCCCAAAGCTCGTTCGGGATCAAGATTATCCCATTTTGCCGGAAAGAATTTGGCCTATAGCCAACATTCGATCTATTTGCGGAACGGCGATCCGTATTGTTAGCGCGAGCGATAAATAAAATAATTGTTGTGGTTGTGTTTTCGTTAGCGTGTGGAATAGAGAGCGTAGATCATGTCATAAGCGTTATCGTGGCCTCCGTGATGAATCTCTAGGATATACCCTGCATCAGTTATGATGAGAGTGCAACACTAGTTGAGGTGCTACATCTCCTCCTTCTGAGGAAACAGTATGCTTAGTTGTTGAGGTGCTGTTTGCATTGATTCATGCACAGCCTGCTGGTCAGGCTCAGCCTGCAGTGGTGCCCGAACAGGTTGGTGTGAGGCCAAAACCTGGTGTTCTGTTGTTGATCATCGAGCAGCTGAACGGCAGTTGAAGCAGTTTATGAGCTACAATCCTCCTACGTTTAAGGGTGTGGAATCACCGACGCAAGCGGAGGATTGGTTGTCCCGTGTCAAGAGAATATTGACAGGGATAAGAACGGATGTAGAAAATAAATTCACCTTGTCCATCTTATTGCTGGAAGGCGAGGGCCGGTTATGGTGGGACGAGATAGAGTTACACCACTTAGTGGGCAGACAATTAACAGAAATCTCGATAGAGGAGTTTTCGTGATTGTTCTTGGCAATGCATTTGCCAACAGGACAGCGCATCGCCATGGAAAATGAGTTCCAACATCTAACTAAGGGTGAATGTAGTGTTGACACCTACCTACACGAGTGTACATGATTGGGATGCTATGCGGGGTCTATATTCACTGATGAACAACGTAAAATCAATCGTTTCTATGAAGGACTGCTGGATGAGTTAATATTCCTACTCTTGATTTCGGTGAGCTAGGGGTTTCAAGCATTGCTGGATACGGTGTGTGAGTTGGAAAAAGATATGAACCGGGTACAAGGAAAAAGGGACATGGCTGTGATAAAGTCCATGTTCAAAGCGTCGCACCCGGGGAAATCAAACTACCGAAGGAAATGGGGTAAGAGATCCAAGTCTTCTCCATAGGCTCCCTCGAGTGTTACATCTGGAGCAACTTCGAGGCATGGGTCTCGTACATGTTATACATGTGGTAGAGTGGGACATATAGCCCATGACTGTAGGGTTGGTCCACCAAAGGTTGAAAAGATGACATGAGTGTCATATGTTGATAAGGGAAAGGCAGTGGTGGAGTCCTCTACATCCCAGGCGCAGCCCCGAGTCTATAATCTTCGCCAGCAGGAGGCCATAAAGCAAAGCGATGTCGTCACAGGTACGATTTAAGTTATTGATTGTTTCCTTTTCATATTTCATACCTTATATGTAGCTTGTGTATGATGTGTTTGTATTAGGCTTTGTCCTGATTCGGGACTATCCGGCGAGAGCACTGTTTGATACTGGTGCTTCGCATTCATTTCTATATGTGGACTTTGTGTTACGGATCAAGGTGTCGATTCGTATGATGGCAGATAGCGTGAAGGTTTTATTACCGAACGGATGTGTGATGCATGCAGATAGAGCTTGCTTTGTGGAGGTACGAATAGGAAGTCGTGATTTCGGGTTGGAAGCATATGTGCTGCCGATATCAGAATTTGATGTGATCTTTGGTATGGACTGGCTCTCGGAGGAGCGTACCTATATAGACTGCAATTCAAAGGAAGTCATACTGCGGCAGAATGCCGAACGAGAGATGAAATTCGCTGGTATGCGAGGATCGAGCAAGACATTGATGTCTGCTCTCCAAGTGGTTAAGGCAGTTCGGAAAGGTGCAGAGTTATTATTCACGCTTATTGAGGCTGTTAAGCCAAAGGCCACTATGAATGATCTTCCGATTATTTCAAAATTTGCCGATGTGTTTTTGAATGAGCTTCCTGGGTTACCACCACAGTGAGAGATTGACTTCTCGATTGAGTTGGTTCTAGGTGCAAAACCTGTGGCCCGCACGCCATATCGAGTAGTGCCAAAGGAAATGGCAGAACTAAAAGTTCAACTACAAGAGCTGTTGGAACAGGGTTATATATGCCCAAATATGACACCTTGGAGCGCACCTGTTCTCTTTGTGAAAAAGAAGGATGGTAGCCTAAGATTGTGTATCAACTATCGTGAATTGAGCAAGTTGACAGAGAAAAACAAATATCCAATTCCACGGATAGATTACTTGTTTGTTCAACTGGCTGGACCGATAGTATATTCAAAGCTTGATTTGAAATCTGGCTACTACCAGTTGTAGATTCGGGAAGGTGACATTCCCAAGACAGTGTTTGGAACACGCTACAGTCACTGTAATGTCATTTGGACTATGTAATGTGTCATCTGTGTTCATGGACTTAATGCACCGCACTTTTAGAGAGTGCTTGGATTTATTTGTGATCGACTTTATCGACGACATTTTAGTGTACTCTCAATCGGAAGAAGATCATGCGAACCATTTACGGATGGTGTTGCACACCTTAAGGAGGAATCAGCTCTACGCTATGTACGCCAAGTGTGAGTTCTAGTTATCGTCAGTGGCTTTTCTTGGCCATGTGGTGAGTGGAGAGGGCATTGCAGTGGATCCTTCAAATATAAGAGCCGTATGGGAGTGGCCGGTGTTGTCTTCGGTGGTCGAAGACAGGAGTTTCCTCGGACTAGCGTGCTATTATATACATTTTATATAAAACTTCTCACGGATCACTTTGCCTCTTACCACATTAACAAGGAAGGACTAAAAGTTCGTTTATATGTCGGAGTGCGAGCGAGCTTTTGAAGAGCTAAAGAGTCATTTGACCACGACGCTCGTCGCCTTGTGGGACAGACGGCTATGAGATCAATAGTGATGCCTCAGGGAGCGGCTTAGGCTACG
This sequence comes from Platanthera guangdongensis, assembly GCA_039583875.1. NCBI lineage: Eukaryota > Viridiplantae > Streptophyta > Magnoliopsida > Asparagales > Orchidaceae > Platanthera > Platanthera guangdongensis. The sequence goes on along the minus strand of CM077156.1, from coordinate 93,593,310 downwards.
TTCTTCTTTAGTTTGGAAAGGTGATCCCTTATGGCTCATGTCAGTTGAAAGTGCATGAGCGAAACTATCCCGTCCATGACTTGGAGTTGGCGGCGGTGATTTTTGCACTTAAATTGTGGCGTCACTATCTATATGGAGTGAAGGTGGATATATTCATGGACCACAAGAGCATAAAGTACCTTTTGGATCAGAAGGATCTCAATATGTGATAACGAAGGTGAATGGAGTTCCTCGGGGACTATACCTTTGATATTCTTTATACTCCGGGGAAGGGAAATGTTATTGCAGATACCGTGAGTCGTAGGACTCCAGCAAGGGAGAATTGGTTACAGATGCATGTTGAGCGTCTAATCCAGGAGTTAGAAGCGTTAGAGATTTCTTGTGTTTGCAAGAATTCCACAGCAAATGTATGCTTGAACTGGACGGCGGTATAGTATTACCTTACGGACAGGGTTCGGCGGGCAACAGAACTTTATGCAAGTTTGCAACTCTATGTAGTGGATGGGTCAAATGGACCATTCTCCTGGGATCACGGCCTCTTGTGGAAAGATGGTCGTTTGTACGTCCTAAGTATTGGTAAGCTAAGAGAAGAATTGATGTATGAGGCTCACTTTACGAAATACACAATTCACCCTGGGAGCACCAAGATGTACAAAGACATGAAAAAGTTATTCTGGTGGCCGGGTTTGAAGAAGAACATCGCACATTATGTGGCTAAATTTCAGACATGTGTCTTAGTGAAAGCTGAATACCAGAAGCCTGGGGGTTTCCTGAAGTCGCTACCTATTCCGGAATGGATGTTTGTTGATATTTCTATGGATTTCGTGCTTGGTTTGCCAAGATCACAACGCGGTAATGATTCGATTTGGGTGATCGTAGACCGGTTGACTAAAGTGTCTCACTTCATTCTGAATAAGAGGGACGATTCAGTGGAAGTTTTGGCAAGGCTGTATGTAACACCCCCGATTTTCCTGTGATTTATTTTAATTTCTTATTTGACGTATTATGACGTCAGAGCGTTATGTTAGCGCGTGTTGGTCAGGTGACGTTGTTAGAGCGTGCTTTTAGCTCTTTAGGTTCCCTGCGTGGCTTGGTGATGCCTGGTAGCAAGATTCCCTAGCGAGCCGGAGTCTGTTTGGTGACTCGGTAGAGCCTCTTGGGGAATGCTTGTGTTTTGGCTTCGGGAGAATTTGCCCGAGTTTTGTTCGTCGGATTTTGTTACCGACTTTGTCGTAGCGCGTTTGCGTTCGTTAGGTTTGACCGGCCAAATTTTGGGATTTGCGTCGGGAGTGAAAAATTTTATATTAGGAAATTAGATCGGCTAATTTTAGACTTGCTCGTCAAGTTTCGTCGCGTTCCGAGCATTTTTGGAGCCTCGGCGCGCGATTGTAGTTTGTATGTTTTCGCGTACGCCGTTAACTTTAGAAATTATTATCTCGAAAACGGTGCGTCAGAATTCGATTTCGACTTCGTCGTTGGATTCGTAGCGTCGTCATTCGCTTACGGTGCAAATTTCGTTCGATTCGGCGCGCGTTTGGCCCTTTGTAATGATATATGTTATATCATTTCTTTTTAAATAATTATATAAATATTAATATTGTATATATATTTATAAAGTATTTAAATAAAAATAATAATAATAAAATAAAATCGGTGAGAATCGGTGAGAATGATTCTCACCGAATCGGTGAGAATCATTCTCACCGATCGGTTCCCCCCCCCCCCCCTGTCATAAGTTAGTATTTATATTTAGGATTTTTATTTTAATTATATATTATTATTATTATATATATATATATATATATATATATATATATATATATATATATATATATATATATATATATATAAGACAAAGAAGAAATTCCTTTCTTCTTCCTCCGATTGCCAGCAGCCCCCCCTGTGCGATATTTTTTGACGAGTGCAGATCCGTTCGCGAATCTTCCGACGGCCGCCACCGTCGATCCGGTGGATGGAATTTCGATCCGATTGCGGCGTTGGAAAGCTCTCGGCGAGAGCTTCGAGATCGCGGTAAGTTATTCCCATTTCAGTGACCGTTTCGCCATAGTTTTTTCGGCCCTAACCCCGGTTGTCCGTTTTTTTCGTAGATCTCGTCTCCGCGTGTCCCCTTTTGGACGGATCTACGTGTTGGAGTATTTTTGGGAGGACGTTTTCAAGAATGATTTGAGGCAAGTGGGTTTCTCCCCTCTTGCGTGCCTCCATGGGTTGTATTTCGCTTTATTATTTCTCCTTGTCGTAGAATACCAGAATAGTATAGGTGAGACTAGAAATATTCCTAGGTTAGGGCGTGTAGCCGGCCTAAACTAGGAAGTTTCAGTAGTTATTTTAAGTTGAATTCGGCGGGTAGGGGGAAATAATTCGGCGGGTAGGGGAAAATAATTCGGCGGGTAGGGGGTAATAATTCGGCGGGTTTTGGTTGTAGAACTTGGTAGTTTCTAAGTGGTGTTGTCGGCTAGTTTTGGCGCCGAATCGTGGATCCTTAGCATGTGGTAGCTGGGTTTCTGAAGGAGTATGGTACCGGGGGAGTTCGAGCCGTGGCCACCACCATTCCCTCCTTTGGACATTTTGGGTTCCTGTAAGAGGTTGGAACTCTATGTGTGTGGACCCTGTGGTGGCCCCTTTAGTACTCTTGAGACACCTGGACCTGGTTGTTCGGTTGTGACTGTTCTTAGTCTCCGACACAGGTTTGGGATTTGTGCCAGTGCTAACGATTTACAAGTTTAGGACTGTTAGTTCCTTTCATACTGTTCATTTGATGCATATTGGTTTCCTTTTTGTCTCTGCAGGCTTGAGCGGAGTTTGGTACGTTTTAGTACTTGTTGCTTTTCTCTCACTTTACTGACTGTTATACTTACATTGTGTCCCTTTTTGGATTCTTTAGCTGAGATTTTCAGCATTTCTCTTGCAGGGTTGGTAACCCTTTTTCTTTCTGCTCTTTTCACTCGAGTATTATCTGATGTTTCTTTGCCTCTTGTTTTATTATTTCTTGCTGAGGTGTTCTTCTTTTGAATGCCTCAGGTTCAGGTCTGTAGCCGGCTGTGCGGCTAGTTTCAGGAGTTTCCCTGTGGACTGCGTTGTGGCAGTGTTTTCCTCACTTGTTGAGGTAGTTCTTTACCCTTGTAGTAGTACAGACATACATGCTCGCCAGCGAGTTCGTGTCAGGTTGTTGACGCTCGTTGGTGATTTTCCTTTGTGATATTAAGTCTTTGCTTAGCTGCTAGTTTACCTGTTTTGTGGTAGTTTCACTTGCTCTCTGGGAATGTTTTATGCTAGGTTGCTAGTTACTTTAAAACCTATAAAGAACTACTATAAGTATTGCATGATCAGCATGTTTTATAAAAGCTCAATCATTATTTTCCAAATGCGTAAAAAAGATGGTTTTCTTTATAAATATTATAAATTGAAATCTAGTGTCTTGCATAGTGTAAGTTGTCCTCTTAGGACACTTATGCGCTCTTTTAGGATGTTAAGCATAAATGAAGTATTTTTCCGCTACGTATAAAAAATAGTTTTCCAACCATGGACTATCTGATCCACTGAGCCGAGGGATACGGCCAATTAATTTAAAAATCAGTTTTCTATTCATTTTAACTTATGATTTGAAGGTTAGGGTGTCGCCTGAGCGTCAGCAGTTATCCCCTGCTTGACGTGGCATCACAGCTCGTAGTTATCTCGTGCTCTGATTTATCTTTTATGAGAAAATACGGGCCGTGACAGTTGGTATCAGAGGGAGGTTGCTTGACAAATTGTCCGGCAACCTGTCCCTGTAAGTGTTAGGTGTTTAGAGTCATATCATACACACATCGATATGTCATCAGCACGTCTTGGCTGTAGCACGAACACTACACTCATAGCATGACATGAAGTATACAAGGCATATTATGTAGTATGGGATGCATACTATGTGTTTGTATATGGATCTACCATAGGAGGCAACATGTGAGGGTTATGTAGTATGAGATGCATAACCTCACCACATGAATGCGGCTAGCACGTTTTCTTTTTCGTTGCATGGAAATGTTATGTAGTATGGGATGCATAACATTTTCATGTGTACGCCGCTCATAACATGCATTAGGGCCTTTATAGAATGCATAGCACAATCATGCATAGCATAACATTGCATAAGCACAACGTGCCAAGCTAAAGATTTGCAGGATGACATGTGTACACACATAATTTTGAGTCAAAAAGAATATAAATTCATGCATTCCCGATCTAGGCACAAGAGTTAGTGTGATGATAGTGAATCATCGTAGGATAAGCATATCATCATTATTGAAAATCCCAGAGCAAGTTAGCAGCATGAGCAAGTACTTAAGTATGTATTGTTTGTACTATGTTGTTTGGTTCCAGTGGGTGGGCTAGGTGCCTAATTAGTATTTTGTTGTTCCATTAGAATGTCGAGGCGTCCTTCGACAAGGTTGACTCCCCAATCGGAGGGAGAATCTTCAGGTGCACAGAGCAGCGCAATGATAGAAGGTCTGCGACAAAGCAATGAAGCCTTGTCAAAGCAAGTAGTGGATTTGCAGTCTCAGGTCCAGTCCTTGTTAGCGGTTGTGGCAGGGCAAATTCCGAGAGTTCAGGACCCTATTGTGGGTCAAGCTGTCCCTATTCCCCCCGCTCCTCTGGTGCCTCCGGTCGTGGTGCCACCAGAGATGACCTTTATTTCTCAGTTTCAGCGACTTAGGCCTCCGACGTATGATGGCAAGGCAGATTACATGGTCTTAGACGATTGGATGATATCAATCGAGGAGATGTTCTCATACTCCGGGATCACTGATGATCAGAAAGTGATGTTAGCCGCATATCAGCTCAAAGGATTGGCAAAGGGCTGGTGGCTGAGGGAGAAAGAAGGTCTGAAGGACGGGTGTTCCTGGGAGTCCTTTAAGGAGCTACTTCTGAGCAAGTTTCTTCCATCGGTCAAGAGGGACCGTCTGATGAATGATTTCCTGCACTTAAAGCAGAGGCAGCTCACGGTTAGTGAGTACGTAATCGAGTTTAGTAAGCTAAGCCGATTTGCCCCAAACTTGGTGAGTTCCGATGAAAATAGAAGCAAGCGATTTCTGGCTGGGGTAAGGAGTGACGTCCAGCAATTAGCAAGTGCCTATGCTACATCAAGTTATGCTGGTATGGTGGAAGCTGCCTTAAAGGTAGAGGCAATTGATAACGCCAAGAATCGAGGTCAACAACTGAGAAAAAAATAAAAGAAAGTCTGATGAGGGTAAGAGTACTCAGGTCCCTGACGCTGCTCCGAGGAAGAGAAACAAAGAGGTATGCAGTTTCTGTTGCCGACCGGGCCATCCATTTGAAAGGTGCTATCAAAGATTAGGAGCTCAGAAGAAAGAGCAGATTCATGCGATCCAAGGTATCCCAAAGAAAGACTTGTTTTGTTCTGTATGCAAGAAGCCGGGGCACGATGCTGCCCATTGCTGGAAGAAGGCGAGGAGTTGTTTCTTGTGCGGTCAAGAGGGTCATCTCAAGTATCAGTGCCCGCAAGCTCAGGTTACTCTGCAGCCAGTTCCTCTTCAGGCTTTGCCGCCGCCGCAGCGAGTGGACAAGGGAAAAGGAAAGTTGAATGTGGTCTCTATGGAGGAAGCTCAGACGTCCACGCAAGTGATATCAGGTTAGATTCTCTCCTAGTTTTAATGTTTAGCTCATAGTTATAGTTTTGAGCGTTCGCTTCCTTAGTCGCGTTTGCAATTTTATAGGACGATTTAAGGTAAAGAACAGCTGGGCGCGTATTCTGTTCGATTCCGGCGCTACCCACTCGTTTGTGGCTAGGGCCTTCGTAGAGCGTTACCGTTTGAATCTCGATCGTGTTGGTGATGCGTTCTGTGTTAAGTTTCCTTCAGACAAATTTGTAGTTTCGGATCAGGGTATTCAGAGTTGTCCGATTTACTAGGCGATTTTCTCGCGATTGCTGATTTGAAGCTGTTGGATCTGGAAGACTTTGATGTGATCCTAGGCATGGACTGGTTGTCCAGATATGATGTTGTGATCCAATGCAAGGGTAAACGCTTGGACTTCAGGATGGACAACGGTCAGCCCGGGAGTGTTTACGGTTATCCGCGCCAGGATTCTCCGACTATATCGGCGGTATGTGCTCGGAAGCTTGTAGATTCCGGATGTTTTGCTTGTTTGGTTTCAGTTTTAGAAACCAAGGTTAGTTTGCCGTGTTTTGAGGAAATCCCGGTGGTTCGTGATTTTTCTGATGTCTTTCCAGCTAACCTTCCTGGTCTCCCGCCTGATCGAGACGTGGAGTTTGTTATAGATTTGGAGCCGGGTACGCGTCCTATTGCCAAGGCGCCTTACCGGATGGCCCCACGCGAACTGGAGGAGTTGCGTATCCAGTTAGACGAGTTGCTTGAGAACGGATTTATAAGGCCGAGTTCTTCGCCTTGGGGTGCTCCCGTTTTGTTCGTCAAGAAAAAAAGATGGATCGATGAGGTTGTGCATCGATTATAGAGAGCTAAATAAGGTAACGATCAAGAATAGGTATCTGTTGCCGAGGATAGACGATTTGTTTGATCAACGGCGAGGCAGTGTCGTGTTCTCTAAGATTGACCTTCGTTCGGGCTACCACCAGTTAAGGATCCGTGAATCAGATATCCCGCGGACTGCCTTCCGTTCCAGACATGGACATTTTGAATTTTTTGGTGATGTCGTTTGGCTTGACCAATGCACCTTCTGCTTTCATGGACATGATGAACAGGGTTTTCAAGGACTTTCTGGATAAGTTTGTCATCGTATTTATAGACGATGTGTTGGTGTATTCACGCAATGTTGAGGAGCATGACCAACATTTGCGTCTAGTTTTATCTGCCTTGAGGGACCATAGGTTGTTCGCCAAGGTAAGTAAATGCGAGTTCTGGTTGCCTCAGGTTTCTTTCCTGGGTCATGTGGTTAACAAGGACGGAATCTTTGTCGACCCAGAAAAGATAGCCGCAGTTATGGAATGGACGAGGCCTGCCATACCCAAAGAAATAAGAAGCTTCCTAGGGTTGGATGGCTACTATAGAAGATTTGTAGAGAGTTTCTCTACGTTATCTGCGCCATTGACCAAATTGACGCAGAAGAATGCAGCATTTGTGTGGAGCGATAAGTGCGAAGAAGCGTTCCAAGAGCTAAAGAATAGACTGTGCAATGCTCCGATTTTGACATTGCCTACGGAAGGATTAGACTATGCCGTTTACGTAGACGCATCCCACGTGGGTCTTGGTTGTGTGCTGATGCAAGAAGGAAAAGTGATTGCGTATGGGTCAAGACAGCTTAAGATTCATGAAAGGAACTACCCTACGCATGACTTGGAATTCGCAGCAGTTATTTATGCATTGAAATTATGGAGACACTTGTTGTATGGCGCGCAGTGCAAGATTTATACAGATCATAAGAGTTTGAAGTACGTCTTCACTCAAAAGGAGTTGAACTTGCGCCAGCGCAGATGGTTAGAGTATGTGGCTGATTATGAAGTGGAGATCCTATACCATCCGGGTAAGGCTAACGTGGTAGCCGATGCCCTAAGCAGGAAGACAGGGAAAAATTTTCAATCTCTCCTCTGAGTTGTTGGTAGAAGAGTTCCTTTTAATGGATATTTCAGTTGGTAGATGTGACTCGCCAAGCAGTTTGGAAGTGTCTGAGCCTTCATGGATTTCTCTTACGAGGCTTCATCAAAAGGACGATCCTGATCTACTGCACCTTCATAATAGAACTGAGAAGGGGGAGCTGCCTGACTTTTCGATCGATGATGCGGGTACTCTAAAGTACCGCGGTAGATTTTGCATCCCCAATTTTCAAGATATTCGAGTTAAGTTGTTCAGTGAGGCACACGGTTCAAGTGTGACCTACCATCCAGGGTCTACAAAAATGTATAAGGACTTGAAACAGATTGCCTGGTGGATTGGGATGAAGGGTGACATTGCAAGGTTTGTGTCAGAATGTTTTACGTGCAAAAGAGTTAAGGCTGATCATGGAAGGCCTGGTGGAAAGTTAGCGCCTTTAGAGATTCCAACTTGGAAGTGGGAGAGTATCTCAATGGATTTCATTACTGGTTTGCCGAGATCTCCCCGAGAGCATGACTTTGTTTGGGTGATTGTTGATAGATTAACAAAGTGTGCGCACTTCGTACCCTTTCAGATTGGTTACTCGATGAAAAGGATAGCAGAACTATATTTGAATGAAGTTATCAGATTACATGGAGTACCCGTAAGTATAGTATCAGATCGAGACTCCAGGTTTACGTCTCGTTTCTGGAAGAGCCTTCAAGAAGGATTGAGAACTGACTTGAGATATTCTACCGCATATCATCCACAGACCAATGGTCAAACGGAGCGTGTTAATCAGATTGTGGAAGATATGATCCGTTGTTATATATTAGACCACGGAGGAGCGTGGGATGAACGCTTGAGGTTGATGGAGTTCGCATACAATAACACTTATCAAGAGAGTCTGCAAATGGCTCCTTTCGAAGCGCTATATGGAAGACGATGTAGAACTCCTCTATTTTGGGCTGAGGTTGGTGAGAGGCCGATGTTAGGTCCAGATGCCTTAGAAGAAATGGAAGTCTCTGTAAAGCTTATTCGAGAGAAGCTTCGGATAGCTCAAGAGCGATACGTGAAGAACGCCAATCGGCGTAGGTCCGTTTTGGAATTTTCTGTGGGGGACATGGTATTCCTTAAGGTTTCCCCGATGGTTTGAGTGAAGAGGTTCGGTAAGAACCATAAGTTGGACCCAAGGTATGTGGGACCATTTGAAATTGTGGAGCGGATTGGTGTGTCAGCCTACAAGTTGAAATTGCCCGAAAATTTTCCTGGTGTGCACAATGTTTTTCATGTGAGCCAACTGCGGAGGTGCGTGCTAAGTGACAGACAAGTTCTGGATGCAGTGCCCCAGTTGGAGCCTGACCTTTCCTACGTGGAAGTTCCTATTCGTGTTCTGGATGTGCAAGATCGAGTGTTGCGGAGAAAGACAATACCGATGGTAAAGATTCTGTGGAGAAACCAAGACGTGGAGAGCGCGACTTGGGAGCTGGAGTCAGCTATGAGGGAGGCGCATCCTCATTTGTTCTCCTAGCTGTGCTCGGTAAGCATTCGATAACCCTTGGTTATTTTCTTTTCCTTCTTTGGTAGAAGTGTTTTGTGCGTAAAGTTTCGGGACGAAACTTTCTTTTAGGGGGAGTGACTGTAACACCACCGATTTTCCTGTGATTTATTTTAATTTCTTATTTGACGTATTATGACGTCAGAGCGTTATGTTCGCGCGTGTTGGTCAGGTGACGTTGTTAGAGCGTGTTTTTAGCTCTTTAGGTTCCCTGCGTGGCTTGGTGATGCCTGGTAGCAAGATTCCCTAGCGAGCCGGAGTCTGTTTGGTGACTCGGTGGAGCCTCTTGGGGAATGCTTGTGTTTTGGCTTCGGGAGAATTTGCCCGAGTTTTGTTCGTCGGATTTTGTTACCGACTTTGTCGTAGCGCGTTTGCGTTCGTTAGGTTTGACCGGCCAAATTTTGGGATTTGCGTCGGGAGTGAAAAATTTTATATTAGGAAATTAGATCGGCTAATTTTAGACTTGCTCGTCAAGTTTCGTCGCGTTCCGAGCATTTTTGGAGCCTCGGCGCGCGATTGTAGTTTGTATGTTTTCGCGTACGCCGTTAACTTTAGAAATTATTATCTCGAAAACGGTGCGTCGGAATTCGATTTCGACTTCGTCGTTGGATTCGTAGCATCGTCATTCGCTTACGGTGCAAATTTCGTTCGATTCGGCGCGCGTTTGGCCCTCCGTAATGATATATGTTATATCATTTCTTTTTAAATAATTATATAAATATTAATATTGTATATATATTTATAAAGTATTTAAATAAAAAAAAATAATAATAAAATAAAATCGGTGAGAATCGGTGAGAATCATTCTCACCGATCGGTTCCCCCCCCCCCCCCCCACCCCCACCCCTTGTCATAAGTTAGTTTTTATATTTAGGATTTTTATTTTAATTATATATTATTATTATTAAGTATATATATATATATATAAGACAAAGAAGAAATTCCTTTCTTCTTCCTCCGATTGCCAGCAGCCCCCCCTGTGCGATATTTTTTGACGAGTGCGGATCCGTTCGCGAATCTTCCGGCGGCCGCCACCGTCGATCCGGTGGACGGAATTTCGATCCGATCGCGGCGTTGGAAAGCTCTCGGCGAGAGCTTCGAGATCGCGGTAAGTTATTTCCGTTTCGGTGACCGTTTCGCCATAGTTTTTTCGGCCCTAACCCCGGTTGTCCGTTTTTTTCGTAGATCTCGTCTCCGCGTGTCCCCTTTTGGACGGATCTACGTGTTGGAGTATTTTTGGGAGGACGTTTTCAAGAACGATTTGAGGCAAGTGGGTTTCTCCCCTCTTGCGTGCCTCCATGGGTTGTATTTCGCTTTATTATTTCTCCTTGTCGTAGATTACCAGAATAGTATAGGTGAGACTAGAAATATTCCTAGGTTAGGGCGTGTAGCCGGCCTAAACTAGGAAGTTTCAGTAGTTATTTTAAGTTGAATTCGGCGGGTAGGGGGAAATAATTCGGCGGGTAGGGGAAAATAATTCGGCGGGTAGGGGAAATAATTCAGCAGGTTTTGGTTGTAGAACTTGGTAGTTTCTAAGTGGTGTTGTCGGCTAGTTTTGGCGCCGAATCGTTGATCCTTAGCATGTGGTAGCTGGGTTTCTGAAGGAGTATGGTACCGGGGGAGTTCGAGCCATGGCCACCACCATTCCCTCCTTTGGACATTTTGGGTTCCTGCAAGTGGTTGGAACTCTATGTGTGTGGACCCTGTGGCGGCCCCTTTAGTACTCTTGAGACACCTGGACCTGGTTGTTCGGTTGTGACTGTTCTTAGTCTCCGACACAGGTTTGGGATTTGTGCCAGTGCTAACGATTTACAAGTTTAGGACTGTTAGTTCCTTTCATACTGTTCATTTGATGCATATTGATTTCCTTTTTGTCTCTGCAGGCTTGAGCGGAGTTTGGTACGTTTTAGTAATTGTTGCTTTTCTCTCACTTTACTGACTGTTATACTTACATTGTGTCCCTTTTTGGATTCTTTAGCTGAGATTTTCAGCATTTCTCTTGCAGGGTTGGTAACCCTTTTTCTTTCTGCTCTTTTCACTCGATTATTATCTGATGTTTATTTGCCTCTTGTTTTATTATTTCTTGCTGAGGTGTTCTTCTTTTGAATGCCTCAGGTTCAGGTCTGCAGCCGGCTGTGCGGCTAGTTTCAGGAGTTTCCCTGTGGACTGCGTTGTGGCAGTGTTTTCCTCACTTGTTGAGGTAGTTCTTTAGCCTTGTAGTAGTACAGACATACATGCTCGCCAGCGAGTTCGTGTCAGGTTGTTGACGCTCGTTGGTGATTTTCCTTTGTGATATTAAGTCTTTGCTTAGCTGCTAGTTTACCTGTTTTGTGGTAGTTTCACTTGCTCTCTGGGAATGTTTTATGCTAGGTTGCTAGTTACTTTAAAACCTATAAAGAACTACTATAAGTATTGCATGATCAGCATGTTTTATAAAAGCTCAATCATTATTTTTCAAATGCGTAAAAAAGATGGTTTTCTTTATAAATATTATAAATTGAAATCTAGGGTCTTGCATAGTGTAAGTTGTCCTCTTAGGACACTTATGCGCTCTTTTAGGATGTTAAGCATAAATGAAGTATTTTTCCGCTACGTATAAAAATAGTTTTCCAACCATGGACTATCTGATCCACTGAGCCGAGGGATACGGCCAATTAATTTAAAAAATCAGTTTTCTATTCATTTTAACTTATGATTTGAAGGTTAGGGTGTCGCCTGAGCATCAGCAGTTATCCCCTGCTTGACGTGGCATCACAGCTCGTAGTTATCTCGTGCTCTGATTTATCTTTTATGAGAAAATGCGGGCCGTGACACTGTATGTAGAATAAATAGTACGATTACATGGTGTTCCCCGTAGCAACGTAAGTGATCGAGATGGTCGCTTCACTTCAGATGATTGGAGGCTAATCCATCAGTTGTTGCAGATAAAGTTAACATTCAGTATGGTCTTTCAGCCACAAATGGATGGCCAAACTGAATTTACCAACATAACGGTGGAGCACATACTCCGAATGTGCGCCTTGGATTTTGGAGAGAGATGGGAAGATCATCTTTATATGGTAGAGTTCGCCTACAATAATAGCTATCAAGCTAGTATAAATATGCCACCGTTTGAAGATTTGTATGGTAGGAAATGTCGTACATCGTTGGCTTGGGCGGAAATAGACGAATCTAAGTTATATAAGCGTAAAGAAGTCAAAGAAGCTAATTCGACAATACGCTCTATTCGGGAGAGTCTATTGATAGCCCAGGATAGACAAGGCAAATACTACAATGCCAAGCAACAAAATGAGAAATTTGCGGTGGGCGAGTGAGTTTATTTAAAGATCATACCATTCAAAGGCATATCCAGGATTCGACGCTTGAAAAAGCTGAGTCCAAGTTATCTTGGTCTGTTTGAAGTGGTGGAACAAGTTAGCGAAGCTTCCTATGGGCTAGCACTTTCGGTAGAATTGAGTGGATTGCATGATGTGTTTCACATCTCCGTGCTTTGAAAAGCCATGAAGGATCCAAATCAAGTAATTGCGAATGATCGCGTACCGGTCGAATCTGGGTTAACTACGAAGGTTAGGCCCATTCGGATCGAAGACAAAGTGGTTAAGCAGCTGCAGAACAAGACAATCAGGATGGTCAAGGTCCGGTGGGACAATTGTGACCGTGAGGAGATAACATGGTAGCGGGAGCAGACCATGCCTGCTGAATTTGCCGAACTGTTTGTCTAAACTGGTATAACAGGTTTTCTTTTATTTTGGACATAACATAAAATATTGTAACAAATTTTGTTGAAGAAAAGTTATGTTATAACTTATTGGTTTCTATGTCCTGATGCTGTATCCGAATTTCGGGATGAAATTTTTGTAAGGAGGGGCGGGTTGTAACACCCCAAAATGAAATAGGCAAAGAGTTGGCCTGATTGGGAGGGAAAATCGTCGAGCGGAGCATGATGAAATTGGCCCGTTCGACGAATTTCGTTAGACGAAATTGGTCCCATCTGACGAATTGTCGAAAATATGGATATGGCCGAACGGTGTCTCGTGTCATGTGCCTGCTGTGTGGCCACTGAGCGGTGGTTGACTTTTCAGCTTCAATCCCGAGCCATTGATGTGTTTTGAGGGGAAGAAATCGCGTGGCTGGAAGATAACCGATGCCTTATCTGTAGTGAATGGAAATTGGAAATCATTATTCCATTTGTCTATTCTCTTTCTTCCCGAGTTCTCGAGAGGGCCCTCTCGGTTAGTAGGGTTTGAGTGCTCTAGTTGTGCTGTAGAAGGAGAAGTTTTGCTGAAATCTAAAGCCAAAGCGAGATTTGCGAACAGGAAAGTGTAATGATCAATTCCGTCCGAGTAGAAATGCTTTACAATGGCTCCAAAGAGATCTTCAAGGGTAACAATCTTTCTTCTTGGATAAGTGAAGTCCTTCTTTTGGTATATGGATGGAATCCCCCACCAAAACGTGGAAAGTCGAGGGAGTTCCTTTGAGTTGATTCATGAAATACCCTATGAGTCTTGCATATAGATCGAGAAATGTGTAGTATGGAATAGGCATACTGTGTGAAGCCCATCTGGACAGGTTGGTCTGGATTTGTGATGTTTTATTTTGCGCACCGGAGAAGACTCCATGTATAAATGAGTATTTTGTGGAGTCGGTGGATTGTGCCTGTGAAGGATAGTAGTAGGAAGTACTGGAGTGGAATTCTAGGAAAAATACCCGCAAAGTGCATGTGGTGAATGCTATGAAAGACCAGTATTTCTGGCACTGCAGGTGGCTGGAGGGATTTCTGGATGGTTGGTCCACCATTGCAGTGGTTTGTCCCCACGTAGGTGTTGGAGAGCCGGGTGGAAAATAGTGGGCTGAAGCCCTTATTGCTGCTGCCGCTCGCCCCCGAAGGACGAAGGAAGAATTTTACTGTTTTCATGTATGGCCGGCCTGCGTGCAGATGTTTGTAATCCACACCTGTAAAACTTAACTATAAGGCCTTAAGGACAGACTTGTTGTGTATGTGGAGGACATTCCTTTGTGGATATATATTGTAATGCCCCAAAAATTGTGATCGAGCTGGTCGTGTCCAAGAGAATATTTTGGTATCTGTACATGGGTACACGGCCTGAGACACGGGCATGTCCAAGGCCATGTGGTTCTCTGTGTTGGCCGGCTGCGTCCAGAGAAGGACATGGCAGGAAACACGACAGAGTGACATGGGCGTGTCAATTGACACGGGCGTGTCCATACCCGTGTCACCACCCATGTTCCTAAGGGTCGTGTCGGTTGGCATGGCGGTTACTGGTAACACGCCCCTAGGACACGGGCGTGTTAGATTGAGACACGGGCGTGTCTTGACCCATGTCCTTTTCTGTGCTCGACGATTGTGTCTGGATCGAGGCATACGGCCTGGGACACGGCCGTGTGCGAGGTCGTGTTCGGCCCAGGTTTGAGGATTTTTTGTGTGGATCTGAGCCGTTCGTTTTCTTTAAGTAAGATCTGACGGCCCAGATGTGTTCTTGCTCTGATATGGCCGGGAATGGAGGTTTAATTACACATTTCCTCTTTACCATTCTCTTTCTAAGGAGTTGGAGAGAGGAGGAAAGAAAGGGAGGGATTCCGGCCACCGGCGGAGCATCAGAGCACCGATTTGAGAACCGAGAGCGGATCCACGGAGGAAATTCCATTGCGAAGCCTTCTGTCCATATAGTTTTTCCATGGCGCAAAAGTGTACTACAAGGGTAACGATTCTCTACTTGATAATGTGAAGCTCTCCTTCTTTTGCATAAGGAAACCCGCTCTCGCGAGTGTGCGGTGAGTGTGCGGTGTTCCTTGGGGTTGACAGGAATAGTCCCCCTTGTGTTGCATATAGAGCCTGGAATCGAAGTACGGACATAGGCATTGATGTGAAGCCTACCCTGACGTGTTCGTATGGATCAGTGATGTTGCATTTTGTATTGTTTGTCGGAGAAGACTCCGTGCTTTGTGTTTTCGGTTTTCTACACGGTAGATTGCAGCAGGGATCCTTGGGGATTAACTCCAAGGCGCACCCGGAAAACTGAGCAGAAACATAATTCTGCTAACTTGGTGGCCGGGGAGCTTGCCTTATACATAACTGGGTTATCTGATGTTTGGTATTGATGCGGGATCCGAGAGAAGCTTGGCACATGCGTACGTTTTAAGGTGACTACGTGGTGTGAGCAACAGGCAAGTGGAATCGGACCTGGGCTATGTGGTTCGGTGCAAAAGACCCCAAGAGGTACTGGCCATTAGCATAGTCGGGAGCCTTAGACAGTGGCCAAAAAGGCTAAAATGCTCATGTTGTTGCCATCCTGGGGATGACAGTGAAGCCACTTAATTGACAGGATTCACCGATAATTTGCCCTGAGTGCATGTGGTGTTTGGCCGTGTGAGCCTACACCTATGGCGTAGTATTTTTGTACTCTATTGTTTAGCTGGGCTAATGAAATGCAGGGAAGGAGCACTACCGTCCCGAGTAAGGGGCGGGGTCGTTATAATTTGGTCAGCTTTGGCTGACCGTTGCTTTGTTTGCCAACGTGCGGTGGAATGTTGCTTGCAGGTGCTGCGGAGCCGAGTACCAAATAGCAGGCTGAAGCCCATATTGCTGAGCTGACACTCAAAGGCCAAAGCGAATAGTTGTATTTTATTTCTATTATGTGTGGACGGCCTGCGAGACGATATATGGAAAACACTATTTTATTAAGTGAACTCTTGTAAGGCCATAAGGCCAAATACCTTCAGTGTATTTGCTATTTCATTACTGTGGTAGGTGTGGACATTCATGATAGTTGATCTTGAAATTATGGGTTATTTATAACTGTTTAAAAGCTTCCGCTAGAATGCTCTGTGTTAGGGAGAGTAGTCATAGTTGGAATGTTTTGATATACTTAAGTAACCCTTCCGACTGTCTGTGGTATATGGCGTCGGGTTCCAGCTGGACCTTCTGTTATATGCCATACGACAGATGTGGGTGTTACAATTTGGTATCAGAGTTCTGGTTTCGATCAACTTAAATGAATTTGTGGACGAATTCTTTTAAGGGGTGGTGAGCACATGTGTGCGTCATCATTATATCATCAAAAAGAATCCATGAATGTCCACTTAGGAATGAAAAATACACTTGTTTTGAGGAATCTGAGTGTTCCAATGATTATTTTTAGCAATCTATTTGTCGTCTAATCAAGGATTTTTGCTATTATAGGTAGCTAGGAGTGGTGCTGGGAAATCAGAACGCCCGCAGTCGGCGGAAAGTAGTGCACCGAGGGACATGCCTCCAACACCTCCTTCAGCGGAAACCATCAGATTGGTTGCTGAAGCAGTCTTTGCTATGATAAATGCCCAACCTGCAAGGAAAATGGACCATGCACCACCTGTAAATTAGTAAGAATCGATTAGGCCGGTAGTGCCGGGAGTGGTAGAGCGCGCGACCGATGATCAGGTAGCACCTAGGAGAGCTACAGAGAAGAAGCTCAAGTATGTAATGAGCTTTAATCCTCCGAGGTTCGACGGGATTGGAACGCCAACTCAAGCTGAGGATTGACACTCTTTGATTAAGAGGGTCTTGACGGCCACAGAAACTCTTGAGTGGCAGAAGACCAACAGATCGACCTTCCTTTTGGCTGGTGAGGCGAGGCTGTGGTGGGCCGAGTTGGAGGTTCACCTCTTAGTGGGAAGGCAACTTGCGGATGTGCCTACAGAGGAATTCTCAAGGTTGTTCTTGGCCAGATATCTAACCTCTGCCCAGAAGCTTGAGATGGAGAATCAGTACTTTGGATTGACTCAGGGAGACAGAAGCGTGGATGAGTATCTCCACGAGTTTACACGGTTGGTTTGTTATGCTGGTGCTATGTTTACTGAAGAGGAGCGGAAGACCAACCGATTTTATGAGGGTCTACGTGGCGACCTACAGCCTCTCCTTGCTGGGACTAAGGCACATGGCTTCCTAGCCTTGGTCAATTCAGCCCGGTCGTTGGAAAAGGTCATGAAGAAAGTGTAAGAGAAGAAGGACCCAGGGGAAAAGAAGTCAGAGTTCAAAGTGCCAAATTCAAAGTACGGTTTACGCAGATGGAACAAGAAGCCGAATACTTCGAGCTCAGCCCCTTCGTCTGGTGCAGCGGGGGCAACCTCAAGTCGAGTCCCAAGAGCGTGCTATAGCTACAGAAAGATGGGGCATTTTGCTCGTGAGTGTTGGAGCGGACGTGCAAAGTCCGAGAGGAAATATGGAGCGACCTATGAAGAGAAAGGGAAGGCGGTGGAGTCAACCACATCCCACCATGCTCCAGCCCAGCCTAGAGTTTATAACCTTGTTCTGCAATATGCCATAAAACAAGCTGACGTGGTGATGGGTATGAGTTAAATTATAGCATTTTAACTTTATGTAGTTGTTACCTTTTTATATGTTAGCTTACATTTGTCGGTGCTAGGCTTCGTGTTGATTTTTGATTGTCCGGCGAGAGTCCTGTTTGATACGAGAGCTTCACATTCCTTCTTGTACAAACGATTCTTATCGTGCATCGGAGTCCCTTCATCGATGGCTAAAGACAAGTTGGATGTGTTGTTGCCCAATGGGTGCTCAATGCGTGTGGATAGAGTCTGTGTGGTTAAGATTCGGATTGGGGATCAGGAGTTTGACTTGCAAGCATTGGTACTTCCGTTAGCGGAGTACGATGTAATTTTTGGTATGGACTGGCTCTCGGAGCAGCGAGAATGCATTGATTGCAACCGAAAGGAGGTTAAGTTGGGACTGAACACTGATCAGGAGACTACGTTTGCGGGCATGAAGGGGTCAGGTAAGGTTTTGATGTCGGCCCTTCAGGTGATCAAGGCAGTTCAGTCTGGGTCAGAGCTGTTTGTCACATTAGTGCAGGCTTCAACGCCTAAGCCAAGTCTGAGCAGTATTCCAGTTGTGTCCGAGTATCCTGATGTATTTTCGGATGATCTCCCAAGAGCCCCTCCTTAGTGGGAGATTGATTTTACTATTGAGCTGGTGTCGGGTGCCAAACCAGTGTCACGCTCTCCGTACCGGATAGCGCCAAGAGAGATGGAAGAGCTAAAGGTGCAACTGCAAGAGTTGTTGGAGCAAGGGTATGTGCGTCCAAGTTCATCGCCTTGGAGCACACCGGCCCTTTTTGTTAAGAAGAAGGATGGGAGCTTGCGTCTCTGTATTGACTGTTGGGTACATTGGTCAAATGTACCTGATTTGAAGAAGCCTCACCCAACTCAATGATATACATCATAATGTATTTGATGTATGTTGAGTTTACTTGTGCAGGTTAAGTAATCACTGGACTAAAGCAAAAAGTTTCTAAGTCCATGTGTCGGCACCTAGAGGGAAAGTGTCTACACTCAAGAAAGCTTGTGTCGATACCCAGACAAGCAGTGTCGACACTTGGAGTCATTGTGTCGACACCTGGGATGCAGAGTCGACACCAGACAGAAAGTGTCGACACTTGGAGCTGTGTCGACACTCAGTGAAGAAAAGTGCAGACAGAAAGTGTCGACACAAGGAGCTGTGTCGACACCCAGTGAAGCTGTGACTACACCAGAAAGTGTCGACACTTGGAGCTGTGTCGACACTCAGCAAAAGTCTGCAGAGACTAAGTTAAAGTGTCGACACTCAGAACAATGTGTCGACACTCAATAGAAGAGTCAGCACTTGAAGTAAGTGTCGACACTCAACACAATGTGTCGACACTCAACCAGAAGAGTCAATACATGAAGTATGTGTGGACACCCAGCACAATGTGTCGACACACAACCAGAAGAGTCAACACATGAAGTAAGTGTCGACACCCAGCACAATGTGTCGACACTCAGCTAAAGACTCTACACTTGAAGAAAGTGTCGACACAAGGAGCTGTGTCGACACTTAGCAAAGATCAGAAAGATCAACAAAATTATTCTAAGTACAAGTGTCAACACTAAGGGAATGTGTCAACACTCAGCTGAAGTCTCAATAAGAAGAAGGTGTGTCGACACAAGGAGCTGTGTCGACACTCAGCAAGTATCGACATTGAAGACTATGTGTCGACACCAAGAAGCAGTGTCGATACTTAACAGTTACAACACATGAAGATGTGTCGACACAAAGGAGATGTGTCGACACTTAGAAGAATTCAGCTAAATATAGAAGATCAAGTACTTGTGTCGACACTCAATTTCAGTGTCGACACCTAAAGAAGAATCTGTGTCGAGACATACAAGGAGTTGTGTCGACACCTTGTAGACTTGTGTCGACACTTACACAACATGTGTCGACACTTGGACTATAAGTGTCGACACTTAAAGACAGAAAGTCTCGACACTTACAGACAGTTAGAGATTTCCAAGAAATGACTGGATGACTTGACAGCTGCCGTTCCAGCAGGTCTACAGCACCTGTCAGAGATATCAGAAGTCAGTTATGGACCGGACCAGCCGGTTACCATGAAGAAGGCCTATAAATAGGCACCTACAATTTACAGAAACTGTTGTTCAGGTTGATCACATTGTTGAAGAACAAGTCATTAAAGTGGTACATAGAGTATCAACATAAGAAGATCTTGCAGTCCAAGTGCAGATCTAATAAGTTGGAGAGAGAGCGCTCCATCCAAGAAATCAGCCTTTGGAACTAGGCTGAGAAGAAGGATTCAGATTCATTCTGGATCCTAAGTGGAAGAGGTCAAGGAACAACTGTAGGAGGATTCAGTCTTATTCAGTTCTACTCAAGAAGCTTTGAAGAAAGCTAAGTCAGATTGAATCCAACTGAGTTCTTCCAAAAACTCATCAAGAAACTCTCAACTCCCCTCTTTCATTTCTGAGTTGTTGAGTTAATATTTGTAATTCATTTTTAACTTGTAGGATCCTTTGGATCTGAGTGAATTGTAAGCCTATAATTATAAAGGCTGAGGGTAGGGCTTGAGAGCCTGAGTGTAGGAGATTGAGATCTCTGAGTGTAGGCCTTGTTGGCTGAGTGTAGGTCTTTGGGGCTGAGTGTAGGCCTTGGTTGGCTGAGTGTAGGCTTTGGGATAAAGTTGAGTTGTAGGGCCTTGGGCCTGAGGTGTAAGAACCAATTTGGGTTCTGAGACAGTGGAGGAGTTTGGCCGAATCTAGTACACTGCTAGATAGGCGAAGGGGGAAAGTGGATGTACCCATATCTTGGGGAACCACTATAAACCACTGTGTATACTGTGCTGTGCTGTGATTATTGTTGTGTATGCTGTGTGTTTGCTGTGATAAAGTAGTTAGTATTCTGTGATATAACTGATTGCTGCCATTAAAGTTTTAAAAGGATTAGGTCACCTATTCACCCCCCCTCTAGGTGTTTAGGTACCATATCTTTCAAGTGGTATCAAAGCGAGGTTCCTCAAAAAGGACTAACAGTCTGAGGAGATCCTGTTTGGCAGATTGAGTGTAAGGCAAAACACAGATTCAAGAAATTCAAGAAAATCAAGAAACATGGGTTCCTCTGAGAATCACAAGGAATTGGGTTCTATGAAATTACCCATATGCAGGAAAGAGATCTTTGGGATCTGGAAGGAAAGGGTAAGGCTGTTTATGGAGGCCTCAAACCCTAGAATATACATCACAGTAAAGGAAGGGCCTTATGTGCCCATGAAGATTTCAGTTTTAGATGCAAATCAGAGAACTCCAAAGGATTTCTCTGAGATGACTAAGGATGAGATTGTCCTAGCCACAATGGACAAGAGGGCACAAAACATAATAGTGAGTGCCATTGATGATGCAACTTTTCAGAATCTTATACACTGTAAGACAGCCAAGGAGATGTGGGACACTCTTATAGTGTATATGGAAGGATCTGAAGAAGTAAGACAAGATAGAAAATCCTTGCTAAATCAGGAGTATGAGAGTTTTAGGCAAGGAAAAGATGATAGCATAACTGAGTGCTACAAGAAGTTCTACAGAATAGTTAATGAACTCATGTCTTATGGAAGAGAGTTCAGTAACTATGAACTAAATGATAAGTTCTTAAGGTCCCTAACCAAAGATTGGGACACAAAGATCTGTGCCATTAGAGAAATGACTAAGTTGGGAGAAATTCCTCCTCCTACACTGTTTGGCAAGTTATTGTCATATGAGATGCAATTGACAGTGAGGAAAGAGGAGGAGAAATCAACAAGGACTGAGCACAAGGAAAGAACTGTTGCTTTCAAGACAGAAGTTCCCAGAAAGTGCAGGAATAAGTCATCAACTCCACCTCCAGAGGTAGTTGAATCAGAGTCTGATGAGTCTATCAGCACAAAGACTGAGAGCAGTGAAAGTGATGAAGACTTTGCTGCCTTCACTAGACACTTTCAGAAATTCTTGAAGAAGAAACAGTGGAGGTCAAGACTTTCTACTTCAAAGGGAAAGGAAGTCTTTTATCAGGAGAAAAAGCCTTCAAAGAAAGACAGGAAGGGGACAAAGTCAAGCAAGGCAACTGGATCTAAGATAGTGTGTTATTGCTGCAATAGACAGGGCCATGTTATTGCAGATTGTCCAGAGAAGAGAAAGGAATTTGGTGACAGGAAAAAGACTCACTTCAAAGGAAAGAAAGAGAAGTCTTTTGTTGCCAAGAAGGAGAAGACTCTATCAGATATCTCTTCTTCAGAAACTGAGTCTGAGGTTGAAGCCTACATAGGGCTGTTTGCTGAAGAATAAGAGGAAGACTTCATGCAGATCATGGAGTCTATTTATGAACAAGAAGACAGTCAATGCCAAGGGCTAATGGCTTTGACAGAGAGTGCCAAAATCCTGGAGCAGCCAGGACCCAGTCAGGTACAAAGTTCAAGTTTAAATTCAGTTTCTTGTTCTAGTTCAGAATCAGATTCATCTTCATCAAGTGATGTAAGTGCATCTGAGTCTGAGAATGATATTCATCAGCTTATAGATGAATATAAGGTGCTGTTGCAAGCTTACAAGAAAAGCAAGTCCCTAGCCAAAAGTCAGGCAAAGGAAATTGCTGATCTTAAAGCTGCTGTAATAGATTTTGAGAAGCAATTTGATCAAAAGCTGAATGAGATAGCCAGACTGAAACACATAACAGTGATTCAGATGGGGACTATCACCTTTAAGAATGATCAAATTAAGAGTCTGGAGATCAATCTTCAGAAGGAGAGGGACTTAGTTGCTAGGTTTTCTAAACCTAAGTCAGTATTACCCATAATTGATGAATTTGTTCATCATAAGGGTAAAACTGGACTGGGCTTTATTAGACCTGCAAGGACTGAGCAGTCCAAGTCTAAGTCCAAGGGCAAAGCCCTAGCATTCAACAAGTCTGCTGTAGATAAGACAGCAAAGGTTGTACCTAAGCAAAGGTACAATAAGTTTGAATGCTGGTGCTGTGGCAAGGTTGGCCACTTTGCAGTGGACTGTTGGCACAATGCCAGTGCCAAAGTGAGTAGCAAGCTATCTGGTGGAAAGCCAGTAGGTAGCTTTGTCAGATTGCAGACTAACAAGTACCAAGGACCCAAGAATTCTTTGGGTTCTAAGGTTCATTAATCTGTTTTGCAGGTGAGTCCAAGTGGCCATACCCCAACATGGTACTTGGACAGTGGATGTTCCAGACATATGACTGGAACAAGAGGATTACTAAAGGACTACATTCCAGTAAAAGATGGTCCAAAAGTAACCTTTGGTGGTTCTGAAAAAGGAATCATCAAAGGATTTGGTAACATTTCTATAAACTTAGTTACCATTACTCAAGTGGCTTATGTTAAAGGGTTGAAACACAACCTAATAAGTATAAGTCAATTAAGTGATGTAGGGTATGACATCTCATTTGTTAAGAATGGTTGTCATATCAAGAGATCAAGTGATCAAGAGATCATTTTGACAGGTTATAGGAAGAGGAATGTCTACTGCCTAGACATTATGATTGAGAACAATAGTTCTCCAGTTTGTCTTGTAGCTGATGAGATAGTCTCTCATTGTGTCAAATGGCACAAGAGGCTTGCCCATCTTAACTACAAGACTATTAGCAAACTCTTTAGCAAAGAGTTAGTGAGGAATGGTCCTCAAGTTAAGTGTGTTAAAGATGGTATTTGCTCAGCTTGTCAAAAGGGCAAGCAGACTAAATCCACCTTTAGAAGCATAGAAAACAAAGATGCTGTGAGGTGTTTATACCTCTTGCATATGGATCTCTTTGGTCCAATGCCAGTTCACAGCTTAGGTAGGAAGGTCTATACCTTTGTAGTTGTAGATGACTACTCAAGGTTTTCCTGGGTGTTCTTCTTAAGACAGAAATCTGAAACACCTAGTGTCTTCCATAACTTTGTCAAACAAATTCAGAATGAACTAAACAGTACAGTGGTCAAGATTAGAAGTGACCATGGTACTGAATTTCAGTCTGATAGCATGACAAAACTATGTGAAGACTATGGGATATTTCAAGAATTCTCTTCACCTAGAACACCTCAGCAAAATGACATTGCTGAGAGGAAAAATAGGACCTTGATAGAGGCTGGTAGGACCCTACTAAGTGATACATCACTGCCAGAATATTTCTGGGCTGAAGCAGTTAATACTCTATGCCATGTTATAAATAGGGCTACCATCACTAAAAGGCTTAACAAGACCCCCTATGAAGTTGTGAAAGGCAGGAAACCAAACCTATCCTATTTTAGGATCTTTGGTTGTAAATGATTCATACTTAACAATGGGAAGTCTTACTTAACTAAGTTTGCTGCCAAGTCACAAGAGGGAATTTTTGTTGGGTACAGCAATAATAGTAAGGCTTATAGAGTCTACAACTTGACTACACAAGTTGTAGAAGAATCTGTACATGTAGTTTTTGATGAGACTAAACTTATTAATAATGAGTTGTCTAGTAGTGTATGTAGCCCCACAGGTTTGACAAAGAAAATGGACAAGCTTACTATAGAAGAAGTGCCTGCTGCAAGACAGCAAGTAGAAGACAGTAGCTGTTGTTCAGGGGGAGAACTACATGTGACAATTGTTGAAGAAATCCAAGGAGTACAGCATGATGCAGATGCTGAAGTGGTTCAACCAGAAGTTAGGATGCCTCCAGCCCACAGGCATCTTAGAGATCATCTAGTAGAGCTGATTATTGGAGATCCAAGACAAGGAGTACAAACCAGGTGTAGAAACATGAATACAACAATCTACTCCAGCTTTCTATCACAAGTTGAACCTAAGAAGTTTGAAGAAGCAATACAAGATCCACAATGGACTGAAGCAATGCAAGAAGAGCTTAATCAGTTCAAGAGGTGCAAGGTCTGGGAATTGGTTCCTAAACCTAAAGACCACAATGTAATAGGAACTAAGTGGATCTACAGGAATAAGATGGATGAACAAGGGGTCATCATTAAGAATAAGGCTAGACTGGTTGTTAAAGGATATAGGCAAGAAGAAGGTATTGATTTTGATCAAACCTTTGCTCTAGTAGACAGACTGGAAGCCATAAGGATGTTCTTGGCCTATGCAACCTATCAAGGATTCAAGGTTTACCAAATGGATGTCAAGTCAGCATTCCTAAATGGTAATCTTAAGGAAGAAGTCTATGTGGAGCAGCTTTCAGGTTTTGTTGATCCAACTCTACCTCATCATGTCTATAGACTTAGGAAAGCTTTATATGGGTTAAAGCAAGCCCCTAGGGCTTGGTATGAAACCCTATCTAGTTTCCTCATTGAGAACAAATTCTCAAGGGCGAAAATAGATAAGACTCTATTCCTTAGGGAATCTAGAGGCAAAGTAATACTAGTCCAAATATATGTAGATGACATTATATTTGGGTCTACTGAAAGCAGCCTTTGCAAAAAGTTTGCAAAACTTATGCAAGGTCAGTTTGAGATGAGTAGTATGGGAGAGCTGAAGTTTTTCTTGGGTCTCCAAGTTAAACAGACTGAAAGTGGTTTATCCATATGTCAGTCCAAGTTCACCCTAGAACTCGTAAGGAAGTATGGTATGGATTCATCCAGTACCATGAAGACTCCTATGGGTTCGAGTATGTCTCTTAGTAAGGATGATGTAGGGAAACCTGTAGATGAAACATTGTATAGAGGGATAGTTGGCTCCCTATTATACTTGACTGCTAGTAGATCAGACATCATGTATGCTACATATGTTTGTGCAAGGTATCAAGCCTGCCCTAAAGATTCTCATTTGACTGCAGTCAAAAGAATATTGAGATATCTAAAGGGCACTCCCTATCTAGGCCTCTGGTACCCTAGGAATGGAGATTTTGATCTTACAGGTTATTCAGATGCAGACTTTGCAGGATGCAATGAGGATAGAAAGAGCACTACTGGAACCTGTCAATTCCTAGGTGGGAGACTAATTTCATGGAGTAGCAAGAAGCAAACCAGTGTGGCTATCTCCACAGCTGAGTCAGAGTATGTGGCTGTAGGAAGTTACTGTGCTTAACTTCTGTGGATTCAACATCAGCTAGAGGACTATGGATTTCGGGTAAGTATAACTCCACTTTTCTGTGATTCTACAAGTGATATTTCAATAGCTAATAACCCTGTATCTCATAGTAGAACTAAACATATTGAAATTAAATATCATTTTCTTAGGGAGCATGTAGAAAGAGAAGATATTTTATTAGAATATGTTAAAACTGATAATCAGATAGCTGATATGTTTACTAAGCCCCTAGAAGAAGCTAAGTTCAATAGATTCAAAATTGAACTAGGAATGATAAACTTAGAATAAGTTTACAGAATTAAAATTGGCTAAATAAAAAGGTGTCGACACATAGACAAGTCTATGTCGACACAGAATAGTGGTGTCGACACTTCAGGAAAAAGGTGTCGACACATCTAGGAAGTTGGTGTCGACACTTCAGAATGTTAGTGTCGACACATGACAAGTAGGTGTCGACACATCCAATATGGTGTCGACACTTAAGTTTTACTCAGAATTTTCTAAGTAAAGTCTCGACAATGTGTCAAGTTATGTTGTGTCGACACATAAACAAGTGTCGACACATAAAATCTGTTGACTAAACTTGTGTTGACACATGTGTGTCGAGACATTATAAGTCAGTGTCGACACTTATTGCCAGTGTCGACACATTTTAAGTTAGTTGTCCCGCCTGTTCATCTTCAAAATCAGAAAGGTATAAATAGGGTTCTGTCTTTGTTTGTCGACACGCTTTCAAAGTTTCGAGACCAAAACTACTGTGTCGACACCTCTCTTTTCTAAAGACAAATTCTACAAACCCTAATGGCTCCTAAGCTTGAGGAGAACGTTAACGAAGGATATGAGCTTGTGCGCGGCGCGTTCGACGATGCATATCAAGAAATCACGTCGGTAGTAACCCTAGTCGCCGATTCAGGGTTGGAATACTTAGTTTCAGAACCTACTAAGATATGGAAGAAAGAGGTTCTTGAATTCCTTAATGATGCTCCATTAAATGTACAAGATACAGATGTTCCTCCAGTTCAACTACAACAGGAATTCACTCTTGAGGAATTGTTTCCTGACTTACAAGAAGAAATAACTAGGGAAGTAGTGCCAAGGACTGAGGGGGAGGAGCCAGGGACTAAGGGGGAGTTGCAAAGGCTTGACAAGGAGCTGCCCTCTAGTCTAAAGGACACAGTGAACCTTGAAAGTTCTTCTGCATCTGATGGAGAAGCCCTCAGAGAAAAGAAGATGTTGGAACACCCTATTACTAATTTGGGTCAGGATCACTATGTCCCTAGGAATCTGTGTTTTGACCTTATGTATAGCTTAATAGGTCAATTAGAATTGAGTCTAAGGGTTAGAAGGCTAGGATTGGAAGCTGCTCTGAAGACCCAAGTTTTTCTGGAGGCTAAGTCCAAATCGTCGAGCTCAGCACGACGTTTCGTCGAACTCCGGTCGACGATCGTCTAGCTCAACTTTGCCAGATCGTCGAGCTCCATTCGACGATCGCTGAGCTCAAGCCTCATAATATCGTCGAGCTCTGTTCGACGATCGCTGAGCTCAACTTCTCAATATCGTCGAACTCCATTCGACGATCGCTGAGCTCAGGTCGACGATTTTGACTCTGCACTGGATCCTTATCTCTGAGCTCAGTTCGACGATCTTTGAGCTCAGATCGACGATTTCATTGCTGCTTGCATTTTCCAGTTCGCTGAGCTCAGCTCGACGATAGCAGAGCTCAGTTCGACGATTTCAGTTATCTTTCAGAATTCAAATTCAAATCAAATAGAAGTTATTCTGCATTTAATTCAGAAGATCTGCCAGCCATTTTCATTTACTTCTGGAGCAAGTTTCAAGGGATTTTTCAAGGAACAATTCAGTGGACTTTCCTTCTGAACATATTATGCAATTAAGGCTGTAATTAATTCAGACCAACGGCTATCTTTGACAGAGCAATTTCCTATTCAGACTCAGAGAATAAAAGAGAGAATGTTTTTGAGTCAGAGAGAATACAGACAAGAACAAAAAGAGAATAGAGATTGACAAGAATAAGGACACCTCTCAACATACAGAGACTCAGAAAAATATTCTGTCAACAAGAATTCAGAAGAACACTCATCAAGAGATCAAACCTTCAAACATTCTTCAGATCTCTTTAGCTCTCAAGTGTTCAAGGCCAACATCATTTCAAGACTCCAGACACTCAACATTTCAGCTTGCTGAAATCATCTTTTGCTGGAGATCCATCTTGGAAGGCCTATCACCCTCAAAAAAGCTCATCTTCCTGAAGATCAAGGACTCAGGGGGAGCTTTGATATCAATCCACTTAGTCTTCTCAGTTGATTGAGAAAAGAGAAGACTGCCATAACTCTCTCAACCCCCTCTTTGTAAAGTGTTTTTCAAACTCCCTTCAAAAGTTTGAATCTGGTTTTTGAGCACCTTGTCAAAAGCTCATTGGTGGCAAGACACCTGATCAAAAAATCTGTTTTGGTTTTTGAGCACCTTATCAAAAGCTCATTGGTGCCCAGGACACCTGATCAACTCATCCTGCAGTGGATTCCTACCTAGGGTGGTAGAAGAGTGGATGTACCCAAGTTGGGGAACCACTATATTTCCTTGTGTCATCTGGTTCTCTGCATGTTTTCTTTTTGTTTCTGGCCTAGATTTTCTTGAGCTTAGTTTCTGCATAGCTTAGTTTTGTGGTTTATTTTACTTCTGCTTCCCTGTTTACACTCATTACAACAATTGTTGTAAAGCTTTGCAAAAGTTTTTCTTTGTGTTTTAAAAAGCACCATATACTCTATTTCCCCCCCCCCTCTAGAGTATATCAGATCTAGTTTCCCCTTTCAATTGGTATCAAAGCGAGGTTGGTTAAACATACCATATCTGTTTGGTTGTACAGGCTAACACCTGAACCCCAAAGATCCCAAACTAGATCCCTCTTTTGTATTCTAGTATTAAATTTAGCTTGCACAAATCATGGCCCAGAACAAAGATTATGCTAGCACCAGACCTCCAGTGTGCAATCTATCAAAGTTTGCACTTTGGAAAGCAAGGATTAGACTCTACATGAATTCTATTGACGAAGATATTTTTAATTCTGTCTTAACAGTGTGTCCAAGACCTCCAGAGAGCACAAGCACAAATGCTGTTCCACCTCCATCAGGAACAGATGCTGACATCAAAAAGTGGAAAGTAGCTGATGCCAAGGCAATGAACATTCTAGCTCAGACAATGTCAGATGACATTTTTCAGAAGGTAGCTGAATGTAATTCAGCCAAGGAGATCTGGGACAAGCTCTCAGAAATAGTTTCAGGATCAGCTGATGAGAGAAAGGACAGAAGATCCCATCTCATCTCCCAATATGAGAACTTCAAGAAGGGAGAAACTGAGTCAGTGGGAGACATGTACAACAGACTGAGTCTAATTGTCAGTGAACTGAGGACATTAGACAAAGAGATCTCACTAACAGAACTTAATGACAAGATCCTAATGTGCTTCCCCAGCACTTGGGATTCAAGAATCTGGCCAATTAAAGATGCCAGAAGCCTGAATGAGATCACCACTGAAGCCTTGTTGGGTAAGCTCAAATCTTATGAGCTACTCATCAAGAATAGAGAAGAAGAACAGAAGGATGCTTCACCAGCCACAAAAAAGGAGAAGACTATAGCATTCAAGGCAACTGAGGATTTGCCTGAAGAAAAAGGAACAGCCAATGATGAACTTCTCAGCTTGTTGGCCAAAAGATTCTATAAGATGGCCAGAAAGGACTTCAGAAGAAGATCATACAAGGAGCAGGATAAGCCAAGGTATGACAATTCCATTGGCAATAGCAAAGACATTATTTGCTTTGGTTGCAGGAAACCAGGGCATATGGTTCCTGACTGTCCAGAAAACAAGAACAAGGACAAAAGGGACAGAAAAGAAAGAAGAAAGGAGAAGGACTCCAAAAGGCATGGAAGTAGCAAACTTTCCACCAGCAAAAATAAGCACACAAGGAAAGGATTTGTTGCTGAATCCTGGAGTGAGACTGAAGAGGAGTCAGAGGCCTCTTCCAGCTCAAGTGATGATGAGGATGATGCAGAGGAAAAAGAATTCTGCATGATGGCAATCAATGCCTCACAACACAACTTAGAGGAAGAGGAGTCAGAGTCAGACACAGAAACTCAACCTAAAGAAGATTAGGTAATCAGCTCTTTTGATTTCACTTCAGAAGATTTTAAACTTGAATTTAAAGCACTATGTTTAGACCTGCTAAAGTCTGAGAAAGAGATCATCTCTCTCAGAAATCAATTCTGAGAAAGAGATCATCTCTCTCAGAAATCAATTATCTGAACAAAATGCTTTAAAATCAGAAAACCTCAAACTCTCTCAGGAGTTGGAGAACTTTAGGGAACAGATAGCTTCACTGAAGAGTGAGCTCTCTGAGGCCAAGAAGCTTGAAGAATCTCTCAATGGGAGAAGCATCAAGCTGATGGACATCACAAGCACAGTGAACTCAAGATTTAACAGTACACTGGGCTTGGGTGCCTCATCTAGCCAACCTATTGTTCTAACAACCCCTATCAAGTTCATTTCTGACAAGGGAAAGGGAGTTGTAGAGGTTGCCAGGAAAAATTCTGATCTGCCTCAGAAAACTAAAGTCCAGTACAAATCGTCGAACGGAGATCGACGATCGCCGAATGAAGATCGACGATCGCCGAACGCAGCTCGACGATATCAGGAAATATCGTCGAACGCAGATCGACGATCTCAGCCAAGATCGTCGAACGCTGCTCGACGATCCCATATACCTGACCTCAGCCATAGTCGACCGTCGAACGGAGCTCGACGATCGGACCCACGATCGTCGAACGCAGCTCCACGATCGTCGAACAGAGGTCAGAGATCTGGAAATTTTTTCAAAGGCAAGTCAAAATTGAATCCTAAGGGTTCTTCATCCCAAACTTTTAACCCTTATACTGAATGGATTATACCTCCAAGGAGATATCATCCTGAAGGATATAAGAGTCAGCCAGGGATATCTTTCATTTCTGAATTTAAAGGTTATCAACCTAGGCCCAAGGTAAACTGGGTCAAAAACAAGTGAATTGCTTTATGTGCAGGTGAAGACCTATCCAACATCTAACCAGCAATGGTATTTGGATAGTGAGTGCTCCAAGCACATGACAGGGAACAAGGACAACCTCAATTCCTTTAGAGCCAAGCTTGGACCCAAAGTTATCTTTGGTGATTCCAACTTTGGACAAACTAAAGGATATGGAGCAGTCCAGATTGGTTCTGTAACCTTCAAGAAGGTAGCATATGTGGAAGGACTGAAGCACAACCTAATCAGCATCAGTCAGCTATGTGATGAAGGCTACCAGGTGACCTTCAGCAAAACTTCATGCAAAATCAAGTCAGAGGACAACACAACTGTGTTGACAGGTAAAAGGAAAGGTAACATCTACCTGGTAGACTTTCTTTCAACTACTATAGATATCTGTTTATTCAACTCAGTTTGTAGACCAAATGTTTTATGGCATAAGAGATTAGGACATCTAAACCTTAGAACTATTGCTAGGCTCTCCAAGGACAACCTTGTTAGAGGACTACCTTCTGGCCCCTACAAGAAGGAAGGACTCTGCAAGGCTTGTCAATTAGGCAAGCAAACTAAAAACAGTTTTAAGTCACTTAATAAGAGTGATTCACCTAGGATATTGTATCTGTTACACATGGATCTATTTGGACCCATCACAGTACAAAGCCTAAGAGGGAAATCCTACACTTTAGTGATTGTAGATGACTTCTCTAGATTCACTTGGGTGTTCTTTCTAAGGAAGAAGTCTGATAACTTTAAGTGTCTGACAGAGTTTCTCAAATGTATAAAGATTGAGTTCAATACTCACATTGCCCTGATCAGAAGTGATCATAGGACAGAGTTTGATTCTCTTCTTATGCAAGAGTTCTGTCAGAGTGAAGGGATCAGGCATACTTTCTCAGCTCCTAGAACTCCTCAACAAAATGGGGTAGCTGAAAGGAAAAATAGAACCCTTATTGAATCTGCCACTACATTGTTGTCAAATGCTCATCTACCTATATCCTTCTGGGCAGAGGCAGTGAACACCTCCAACTATGTGCTGAACAGAAGCCTGATACATAAACTGAAGGGAAAGACTCCCTATGAATTACTCAAAGGGAAGAAACCTAAAGTTGACTATTTCAAAATTTTTGGTTGCATTTGCTATATTCACAATAATGATAAGAAACATCTAGCAAAATTTCAAGCCAAAGCTGATGAAGGAGTGTTTCTGGGATACTCCATGATCAGCAAGGCCTATAGGGTTTACAATAAATCATCATTGAAAATTGAGGAATCTGTTCATGTTTCTTTTGATGAAACTATCATGTCTTTCAAGGAGAAGATCCCTTCTACCATAGAACCTTTGCAGGAACACTCTCTAGTTGAAGATATGAACAAGCTACAGGTTGCTCAAGAGGATGAAAGCAGTGAAGATGAAAGCAATGCTCAACATATTGAAGCACAACCTGAAGAGCCAGTTGTTGTACCACAAGAGGAAACAACAACACAGGTTGGTGAACAATCAACACCCCCTGTTGATTTAGTAACATCAAGAGACCATCCAATTTCCCAGATAATTGGAGAAATCTCAGCTGGTGTGCAAACCAGAAATCAGGTCAACCAAAACCTGTTGCACACCTGCTTCCTCTCTCAAATTGAACCTCAGTCCATTCAAGATGCAGAGCAAGATCCACATTGGATCATTGCCATGCAAGAGGAGTTGCATCAATTTGAGAGGAACAAAGTATGGGAACTAGTGCCCAAGCCTAAGGATCATTCCATTGTTGGAACAAAATGGGTATTCAGAAACAAACTGGATGATCAAGGAGTAATAATAAGGAACAAGGCAAGGCTAGTTGCCCAAGGATATTCTCAAGAAGAAGGAATTGACTACGACCAGACCTTTGCACCTGTTGCAAGATTAGAAGCCATCAGAATATTTTTAGCTTATGCAGCTCACAAAGGCTTCAATGTTTATCAGATGGATGTCAAGAGTGCCTTTTTAAATGGAGACATCAAAGAGGAAGTCTATGTCAGACAACCTCCAGGTTTTATCTCTCCAACTCATCCTGATTTTGTTTTTAGATTAAATAAAGCATTATATGGTCTCAAGCAAGCTCCTAGAGCATGGTATGAGACCCTAGCATGCTTTCTCTTGGAAAATGGTTTTATAAGGGGTAGAGTAGACCAAACTCTTTTCATTAGAACCCATAAGTCCCATACCCTACTAGTACAAATCTATGTAGACGATATCATTTTTGGTTCTACTGACTCAAAATTGTGCAGAAGGTTTTCTAACTTAATGCATTCTAAATTTGAGATGAGTAGCATGGGTGAGCTATCCTTCTTCCTAGGATTGCAAGTCAAACAACATGCTGAGGGCATCTTTATTTCTCAAACCAAATATGCTAATGAGCTGGTTAAGAAATTTGGCATGTCTGAGGCATCTTGTATGAAAACACCCATGCCTACCAATGCTGTATTGGATGCTGATGAACATGGGAAACCTGTTGATCAGACAACATATAGAGCAATGATTGGCTCTTTACTGTATCTTACAGCTAGTAGACCAGATATAATGTTTTCTACATGCATATGTGCTAGATTCCAAGTTAGCCCTAGAGAGTCACACCTCACATTAGTAAAGAGGATTCTTAGGTATGTTAAAAGTTGTCCAAATCTAGGTCTCT
The DNA here is from genome assembly GCA_039583875.1 of Platanthera guangdongensis. Classification (NCBI taxonomy): domain Eukaryota; kingdom Viridiplantae; phylum Streptophyta; class Magnoliopsida; order Asparagales; family Orchidaceae; genus Platanthera; species Platanthera guangdongensis. Next base: position 93,560,091 of record CM077156.1, on the reverse strand, counting down.
GGTATCCAAAAGATTCAGCATTTGAGTTAACTGGATTCTCTGATGCTGATTATGCTGGATGCAGAATTGACAGGAAAAGCACCAGTGGAACTTGTCAGTTCCTTGGTGATAGACTTGTCTCTTGGTTTTGCAAGAAACAAACATCTGTGTCAACTTCAACTGCTGAAGCTGAATATATGGTTGCAGGCAGTTGTTGTTCACAAATACTGTGGATTCAAAATCAACTCCTAGACTATGGTTACAACTTACAGCAGTCAAAAATCTTTTGTGACAATACAAGTGCTATCTCCATAGCTCAAAATCCAGTCCTCCATAGTAGGACAAAACACATAGAGATTAGGCATCACTTCTTAAGGGACAATGTTGAAAAGAATAAAATTGAACTGCAATATATCCCAACTGATTTACAAAGGGGAGATATTTTCACCAAGCCTTTGGATGAAAAGAAACATACTTTCTTCCTAAATCAGTTAGGAATGTTAGATGGAGGAAGTCTTAAATAATATCCAAGATTTTGAAAGCTAAAAATTGACCAAGACTAGGCAAAATTTCTGATTTTTCTTAGTGTCTAGAGTTTTCTGATCTCTGAACTGCGCTCGACGATTTTCCCAAAGATCGTCGAACGGAGTTCGACGATTTCCTGAATCGTCGAACTGAGTTCAGCGCTCCTTTGATAGTGTGGACTATCCCCTCTGGTCAACGATCGTCGAACGGCGCTCGACGATTTTGTTCACTGAACGATCGTCGAACGGAGCTCGACGCCTTTCCAGATCGTCGAACGGAGATCGACGATTTTGGAGTCTCTTCAGATTCCTTTAGAAGCCTCGATCGTCGAACTGAGTTCAACGATCTTTCCTTTTCAGCGTCGAACCCTAATATAAAACTCATTTTTCGCCGTCGTTCTCTTTTGCGCTTTCAATTTCTCTGCAAACTTTTTCTTCCCTCCAAACAGTTCTACCTTGGTCGTTTTGTTTGTTAAGTTTTTTGCAGGTACCATGGCCGTTTCAGTTGCTGTACTCGCTGCAATGAAATTTGATGCCGGCTTTGACATCGATCTCGACTCCTTCAACACAACCGATCAAGTCTTCCAGGACATTCTCAGTTTGTTCAAAGATCAGCACTTATCTGCCCTTATGACTACCAGAATCAAACTTGCCTCAGATGAAATCAAAGAATGGGTATATACAGCACACAACCTTGACAACAATACCATAGTTGGTTCTATTGGTGGCACCCAGGTACCTCTGACCCCAACAGTATTGACAGAGGTTTTTGGTTTAAGGAATGGTGAAGATTCTGCTGACCTTTCTGGAGAAGAATTCTCAGATGTACTTGCCAGGATGGGTCATCCTGAGGGGAACCCTAGCAAGTTGTTTAAAAGGAACCTGTCAGTGGAATACAGGTTTCTGGCTGATGTAGTAGGCAAGGTTCTCTTGGCCAAACATTCTGCTCATGACACCATCTCCAGATATCCGCTCTGCCTCATGGGAGCTCTGGTGGATAGAAAAAGCTTGAACTGGGGAGAAGTCTTTTTTGATTTGTTGAAGAAAAAGATAAACAAAATATTTATGAATTATGGAAGAATACTGGGAGTCTTCCTTCAGGCCCAGTGCCCTTCTCTGCTAGTCTCCTCTGGAGTGCACATCAATGCCTCCAAGAGACTCACCTGTGCCCTTTTTGGGAAATGGGACAGGCATATCTCCAAGCCCAGCAGGCCCTCTTCTTCTGCCCCTTCAGGCACCAGGACTCTAAGAGTCACTCCACCCCAGGCCTCTGCCCCTGCAGAGGACCTGCCTGCTGCTAGTGCTGCTGCTTCTCCTCCTCCAAGCCCAACCCTACCAATTCCATCCACCACTCAAGCTCCATCCACAATTACCATCTCCAGCCCATCTCCAACTTCTATTCCATCTCCAGCAACCATTTCATCTCCACCAGCAGACCACTTCCACCCCCTTTTCTCCTATCCCCCACCAGATGTCACCTCATCCCCATCCCTTCCATCCTTCACTCTCCTGGATGAATCCTACATGGATGATTCCCCCTCCTCTCCTCCAGAATTGCCATCCTCCTCCACATCTTTCCAAGACCTTCTCCACCACATTATTGATCAACCCACCTTCACTCCCTCCATATCCATCCCTCTATCCTCCATCTCTACCATTCCCTCTCCTGAACCATTCATTCCACCCTTCAGCCCTCCTCCTCAAGCTCCATCAGCCATCCCTGTACCCTCTACCTCTTCTCCTCTCATTGAGCATGTAGATCTCCCAGCCCTTGCTGACCAGTTGTATGAGCTCCTTGCACCCAGGCTCTCTCTTCTCATGGAGGCCTCTTTAGCTCCTCTACAACAGTCAGTGGCAGCTCTCTCTGCCAGGCTTTCCTCCTTCCTTCCTCCTCTAGCAGCCCCACAAGCAGTGTGCCTTGATGCACAGGTATCTGCATCCAGGCAGGGGGAGATGCCCTATGAAGCCAGCCTTCATGCTGCTGTTGCTGCTGCCTCTGCCCCTGCTGTTGTTTCTGCTGCTACTGCTGCTGGTTCTGTGTCTGCTTCTGCTGCTGCTGCTACACCAGTACTAGCAATAGACCTAAGGTCTTTGCTATCTACCTTTGATACTGCATACTTCTGCTGCCTCCCAGAGCCCAATGCTGCCCAGCCCTCTGAAGATCTGTCCAAGGCTCTGGTGCCCTTCTCATGCTGTGACCCCAGTATCATCTCTGCTTTTATTCATTCAGTGACTGCTGCTTCTGATGATGTTACTGCTGCTGCTGCTGAAGACAAGGCTGTATCTGCCTCTGAAGTTATATCTGCTGCTGAAGAAAATGTTTCTGCTGAGCCCTCATCCCAAGATCTTTTGATGACAGAGGCTGTTGTTTTTGAGCCTGCTGTAGATGTTGTTGTTTCTGAACCTGCTGCTGCCAAAGTTCCTGAAATCATCACTGTTGCTTCTACTACTGCTCCAGTATCTGCTGTTACTTCTGCTTCTGTATCTGTTGCCCCATCAGCTGCTGTTCAATTAAAAGAGGATTTGATGAAGAAGATTGATGACTTGTATGATGCACAAAGTTCTGAATCTGAGGAATATGACACTGCTTCTGATGACTCATCTGCCACAATTGCAAAGAAAAGGAAAGCAAGAAGTAAGGCTTTGAAAAGAGTTCCTCCTGCCAAGGTTAGAGATGACAATGATGTTCCCTACTATATTCTGCATAACTGCCCAATCACTGAGTATTGGATGCAGTTCTCTAAGAACCAGTTGAAGGCTATGAAGAAGAAGAGGAAATATGAGAAAGGTTCCTCTCAGTTCAAGCACCCTTATCCTCCTCCACCACCTCCACCTGATGCAGGTGCAGGTGGCAGCTCTGCAAGTTCAGGCCCTGCTAGAAGCCAGGCTCCCTACCAACCTCATGCAAGAACATATCAAAGGGAAAGCCAGTCTAGGGGCTCTTATTCTAGAAGGGGAGGATATAGGGGAAACCAAAGAGAGACTCAGGTTTACTCTAAAGGACACTCCAGGCAGCACCCTTACTCTAGGGGAGGACATGTTCCATCTGACACATCTTCTGGTCCTTTTCCCTACAAGCTCAAAGATACTGTGACTGCCAGGACTCCTCAAGATACTACTTCCAACAGGTATGAGCCACCTGTTCCATTTGAGGATCCTGAGAAAAATCCTATGGCTTGGACTGCAAGAATGAAAGAGCTGGCTGCTTTAGATCAAATCAAGAAAGCCAAAGAAAAAGGTCTAGACACTTCCAACATATCTACTATGTCAGAACAAAGACAGAAGGAATTAGAGAGATATGCCTCCAGCAAATTTTTTGATGCAGACAGGTACATGGAGTTGCATCCTGCTGCAGTGGTTCCAAGGACTTCTAAACAACCATATCTGGGAGCAGCTGATGATACAAGATCAAACAAGGAAGCATTAAATCCTAACAGGGAAATTAAAATGGTAAAAGGCAAAGAAAAGGAATAACTCTGTAAGGTGATAATTCTTGGTTTTTCTGACTGCCTTCTGGATATCATGCTTTTATATATCTCTGTGATGGTTCTGTGATGTATAGCTGCTATTGTTTTTATGTTTCTGTGACTGTATGATGTTGTTTGTTTTTCCTATGTCTGTAAATAGTTTTCCTAACCAAAATAGGGGGAGATTGTTCGAACACCCTATTACTAATTTGGGTCAGGATCACTATGTCCCTAGGAATCTGTGTTTTGACCTTATGTATAGCTTAATAGGTCAATTAGAATTGAGTCTAAGGGTTAGAAGGCTAGGATTGGAAGCTGCTCTGAAGACCCAAGTTTTTCTGGAGGCTAAGTCCAAATCGTCGAGCTCAGCACGACGTTTCGTCGAACTCCGGTCGACAATCGTCTAGCTCAACTTTGCCAGATCGTCGAGCTCCATTCGACGATCGCTGAGCTCAAGCCTCATAATATCGTCGAGTTCTGTTCGACGATCGCTGAGCTCAACTTCTCAATATCGTCGAACTCCATTCGACGATCGCTGAGCTCAGGTCGACGATTTTGACTCTGCACTGGATCCTTATCTCTGAGCTCAGTTCGACGATCTTTGAGCTCAGATCGACGATTTCTTTGCTGCTTGCATTTTCCAGTTCGCTGAGCTCAGCTCGACGATAGCAGAGCTCAGTTCGACGATTTCAGTTATCTTTCAGAATTCAAATTCAAATCAGATAGAAGTTATTCTGCATTTAATTCAGAAGATCTGCCAGCCGTTTTCATTTACTTCTGGAGCAAGTTTCAAGGGATTTTTCAAGGAACAATTCAGTGGACTTTCCTTCTGAACATATTATGCAATTAAGGCTGTAATTAATTCAGACCAACGGCTATCTTTGACAGAGCAATTTCCTATTCAGACTCAGAGAATAAAAGAGAGAATGTTTTTGAATCAGAGAGAATACAGACAAGAACAAAAAGAGAATAGAGATTGACAAGAATAAGGACACCTCTCAACATACAGAGACTCAGAAAAATATTCTGTCAACAAGAATTCAGAAGAACACTCATCAAGAGATCAAACCTTCAAACATTCTTCAGATCTCTTTAGCTCTCAAGTGTTTAAGGCCAACATCATTTCAAGACTCCAGACACTCAACATTTCAGCTTGCTGAAATCATCTTTTGCTGGAGATCCATCTTTGAAGGCCTATCACCCTCAGAAAAGCTCATCTTCCTGAAGATCAAGGACTCAGGGGGAGCTTTGATATCAATCCACTTAGTCTTCTCAGTTGATTGAGAAAAGAGAAGACTGCCATAACTCTCTCAACCCCCTCTCTGTAAAGGGTTTTTCAAACTCCCTTCAAAAGTTTGAATCTGGTTTTTGAGCACCTTGTCAAAAGCTCATTGGTGGCAAGACACCTGATCAAAAAATCTGTTTTGGTTTTTGAGCACCTTATCAAAAGCTCATTGGTGCCCAGGACACCTGATCAACTCATCCTGCAGTGGATTCCTACCTAGGGTGGTAGAAGAGTGGATGTACCCAAGTTGGGGAACCACTATATTTCCTTGTGTCATCTGGTTCTCTGCATGTTTTCTTTTTGTTTCTGGCCTAGATTTTCTTGTGCTTAGTTTCTGCATAGCTTAGTTTTGTGGTTTATTTTACTTCTGCTTCCCTGCTTACACTCATTACAACAATTGCTGTAAAGCTTTGCAAAAGTTTTTCTTTGTGTTTTAAAAAGCACCATATACTCTATTTCCCCCCCCCCTCTAGAGTATATCAGATCTAGTTTCCCCTTTTAGAAGAGAAAACTGATGGTTTACATGAAGAAAAGCTCAAGCTATAAGAAAGCTTTACAGACTGCCTCACAACCAACAGCTCCAGCAGTTGACTTCAGTTCACTGTTGGTTGCTCTGCAAGTTAAAATGGATGAGAAAATACAAGCTCTTGAAAAATATGTAGATGAAAGCCATAAGGAACTTCAGTTTACTTTGGCTCAAGATATAAAATCAATCAGATTTGAAGTAAACCAGAATAAGAAGGAGATGACAGATTGCTTCCATAAAGGAGGTAATGCTGTAGTTTATCTGGCCAAGAAACAACAAGAGGCAAGAACACTGATTGATGATATAGTGGTAAAGCAAGGATATGTCCTGGAAAATCAGCTTAGGATGAATGATAATCTTACTGAATCACATAATGTGATTGTTACTGAGTTAAAGAATAAATCAACTGCATTAATTGAGGAAAGGGATAAAGAGAAGTCAGAGTTTGATAAGAAACTTCAAGAAGATTTAGCCACTTTTCAATCTGCCATTCAAGCCTCTTAGAAGATCATATCTGCTCAGCTACAAAAGTTTAAAGCTTATTATACAGAAGGAACCAATTATCTAGTTAATCAGATAAGGTTCCAAAAGGATGATCTCAAGGATCATATTGAGAGAGAAGTCATAAAGGGGGAGAGGTTGTTAGTCAATGCTAGCTCAGAGCATGCTAAATGGATAACAAATGTTGTTCGAGCAACTCTAGGATATCCACCCCTATGTGATGATGATAATACAACTGAGTCAGGTATTGAAGCTGCAAGAATTGAACATGTTCAGCATGAGGTAGCTCAAATCATATACCCCCTTCTAACTTTGAGGGAATTCAACAACTGGTTCACCAGATATATAGCCCTCCGGAGGCTACTAAGAATATTATAATTGAGAAAGTTGAAATGTCAAAGGCAGCATTGAATAAAGAGCAAGAAGCTCAACTCTCAAAGAAAAGGTTTAGAGAGCAGGCTGAACTAAAGCCTGATTTTGAAAGATGGAGTCCCACCTCCAGAAATATAATACTCACTACCTGACATGCTGTCAAAGACAAAATGTATGATAGAGGCAAGTGGTATTCTAAAGTTGAGTGGAACAAATATCTGTAGAGATAAGATGTGATACATCAGATCAGAAGGGATCACAAGGCTGGGAAAATACCTACTATAGCTGTGGAGCCCAGTAAATACTTTCCTAAGCCTTATCACTATTTTGAAAGGCAAAAAGTTAAGGCTGAAGAACTTAAGAAGAAGGATCTCAAAGGCAAGAAGCCTGCTGAAGATACTGAAGCTCCAATACAAGCAAGGGTCCAGTCTGGCAAAGGTATAGTTATCAAGGAGCCTGATCAGCCTTAGGATAGATTGAATAGATTTTAGAACATTGAAATCTTAAGTTTTAAAATCTATGTAATCTGTGGTCAACAAACCTTTTGTGAAGTTTAAACAAAATAATGGTTCATGCTTATTATGTTTGTATCATATTCTGTGATGATATAATATACTTATTTTGTTTATATGTTTCCCTGTCATTGAATGCTTTTATACATCATATTGTTTATTTTATTATATGTGATGTATATCATTGACTAAGGGTTATGACTTCTCCAAATAGGGGGAGATTGTTGGGTACATTGGAAAATGTGTACCAGATTTGGAGAAGCCTCACCTAACTCAATGATATGCATCAAGTTGTATTTGATGTTGTGTTGAGTTATCATGTGCAGGTTAAGTAAATGGTAGAAAACTTTCTAAGTCCAAGTGTCGACACTTAGGGATGGCTGTGTCGACACTAAGGGCCAGATTGTGTCGACACCCAGAATTTGTGTCGACACACAAAAAATCTGTCGACAATGCTGTGTCGACACTAAGGTCCAGATTGTGTCGACATCACCAGGATCTGTGTCGACACACAGAGAAGCTGTCGACACATTCCAGAATTCTGTCGACAACGACTGTGTCGACACACACCAGAATTCTATCGACACCAACTTTGTCAAGACAAGGAGTGTTTGTGTAGACATACAGGACTTATGTCGACACATTCCACAGAAGTTATGTCGAGAAGTAAAAGTGAAGCTGTGTCGACATCATCAAGACTTGTGTCGACACATTGACTATGTGTGTCGACACATGTGAAGTATTCCGTCGACATTCTCTGTTGCTGAGTCAAAGACCAATGAAGGTTGAAGTAATACAACTGGAGACTTGACAACTGTCATTACTGACATTACTGTCACATCTGTCAGAGGTATCAGAAAAATGTTTGGAACCAGAACCGCCGGTAACCATGGATGAAGCCTATATATAGATATGCTCTCTCAACAATAAAGGAATCAATCAAGCTAATAAATTATAATCTCTGAAGGATTGAGGATCCAGAAGAAGAGAAAGAAGAAACAGTCAACAGATTGTAGAGAGAGAAAAATAAGAAGGAAAGAATTCTCATCCAATGAAGGCAGATCCTGAACAGTCTGCCTGAAGAGTTCAGATCAAGTCTGAAGAAGAATTCAGATTAATTTCAAAAGGAAGTTGATTCAAGATCGACTCCAACACCAAGAAAATCAACCCTACTTTATTCAGATTCAAGAAGCTTTGAAGAAGCTAAGACCGGTTGATCCTTAAGTAATCAGTTCTATCAAGAACTGATCAAGAAACCTTCAACCAATTCTCTCTCCATCTGGTTGAAGATATTATTATCTTTTTCATCAATAACTTTTGTAGGATCTGTAATAGATCTGAGTGTAAGAGATTTACTTCTCTGATTTGTAAGCCTAAATTATAAAGGCTGAGGTAGGGCTGAGTGACTGAGGTGGGGAAATCTGTTCCCTGAGTTGTAGGCCTGTGAAAGAGGCTGAGGTAGGGCTTTTGCCTGAGTTGTAGGAGTGGGGTGTCACTCTGAGTTGTAGGCCTGTGGAAGAGGCTGAGGTAGGGCTTGTTCCTGAGTTGTAGGAGTGTAGATTCACTCTGAGTTGTAGGAATCAGTCTTGGTTCTGAGCTGTAAGATCTGCGTATCTGAGTAGAAAGAAGGAGGTTAGGCCGAATCTAGTACACTGCTAGATAGGCAAAGGGGGAAAGTGGATGTACCCATTATTTGGGGAACCAGTATAAATCTGGTGTGCAATCTGTGGAATGCTGTGTGTATGTGAATGCTATGTTGTGTTTGCTGCTGAATAAATTGCTAATCTAGATACATTTGACTGCCTAAGTTAGAAAAAGAATTGAACCTATTCACCCCTCCCCTCTAGGTGTTTAAAATATCTTGAAAGCAATTGTTTCACATGTCTCGCCCCGCGGCATCGCCACAAAGAAAAACCATGAAAAAAATCTCAAGACAACCATGACACATCAGATTCTACTAGAAAATTCTAGATTTGAAACGGTTGATAAACCTTTAGGAAGAATTTACAATCCTAGACAAACTCTAACGCATTTTACATGAAAGTTGAGGAACGGTAAAACGAGTGGAATTAACCGCATCATCAAAACATATAACATTTAACAAAGCTTGATAGCAAAATCAAGAAAATTAAAATCATGAATCAGATTAGACAGAAGATCTAACAGCACTAAAATCAGCAAACTAATTAATAATCATGATAACAATAAGTTAGAAATTCCTGCAAATCGGGGTAAAGAAAGAGAAGGAGGAAACCATCACTTGCCTTGGTTTTTGTAACGACCCGAGTCGCTCTAGGCCCCTCGTGTGTGTTTTTTTGAGTGAGGAGGGTTGACTCAAGTCCTGAGAAGTGCAGGGTATTGGACTGCACTTGTGGAGGAGTGGAGAAATCAGTGCAAATAAGGACACGGGTAGTGACACGAGCGTGCCACTACCCGTGTGAATGTGACACGGGTAGAGACACGGGCGTGTCCCTACCTGTGTGCGTGTGTGTCGAGTTATACTCGATAGGGTGTGTCGAGATCGACGAGGTTTGTCGACATCGTATGACACGGGTAGCGACATGGGCATGTCCCTACCCGAGTGTGTCGAGTTACACTCGACGAAGCGTGTCGAGATCGACGATCTGTGTCGCGATCGACGATGTGTCTGACACGGGTGGAGACACGGGTGTGTCCCTACACATGTGTTTTGAGATGGACTCGACGAGGCGTGTCGAAATCGACGATCTACTTGTCAATATTGACGAATTGTATGACACGGGTAGAGACATGGGCGTGTCTCTACCCGTGTTCCGTGTGTGTCGAGTTGAGTTCGTCGAGATGTATCCAGAGAAGCACACGGCCAAGGACATGGCCAGGAACACGGCCGTGTCATGTGGACATGGGTCGGGACACGGGCGTGTCCCTACCCGTGTCAAGTATTGAACCGACACGGAAACTGTCATTGCCGTTTCCCTCAAGTGGGACACGGGTAAGGACACGGGCGTGTCCCTACCCGTGTCACCTTTCATATATAAGGGGAAGAGAAAATCCGAGCCGTTTTACATGCTCATTTCATTCCCTATTTCTTGTGAGAACTCCTGGTGAGAGTAAAAACTGCTGAAGCAAGTTCTACAGGAGAAAATCCGCCATCACTGTGAAGGAGAAGATGCCGCCAAGGAGAATTACGAGATCCATGACCGGAAATGGAGGAACCGCTGGAATCGATGTGAGTTTCCTACCCTCTCCCTTGGTGCTAGATCTGTAGATATTTAGGCGAGACGTCGACTCAAAATAGTCTTGACATGTGAGAAGATGCTTTCTCAAGGGTGAGGCCAATCCGGGGCTTGTGCTCTTAGTTAGTGGTGTCTTATACCTCTCCGATCTTCTAAATGGAGATGGGGGATGGTTTCATGAAGAGCAAAGGCATCTTGAGGGTGAATAATGCATGATATGTTTTGGAATGATTTGGGAAGATCGCCGTGAGGAGGAAGATGAACCGATGTCGTTCATTTCGCATTAAGATGCGAGCAAAATCTATATTCTGCGCGCATCGATCTTCGTGTCCATTTCTAAGCATGATATGGCCAGATCTGGGCTTTCAGCTAAACACAAGAGTTGAAGCTCTTGAAAATACCTTTCCAACGAATGGTTGCACGACTTCAAGCGAAGTATGTAGCCACGAGAAAGTCTAAACGAAAATGGTGTTCAACAAATCCTGCATGTAGAAATTGTGTTCTGTACGCAGCGGACTTCAAGTCCGATTTCAAATAGGATAGTTTCAAATCTGGGTTGAGGTCTGAATATGGAAGTTGTAGACCACAGAAATCCCTTTCCATCGCAGGGTTACACGTCTTCACCGGATTCCTGTAGCCTCAGGAATCTCCGGTCAAAGATGATGTCTAGGTTCAAACTACACCTAAATTCTGGGCTTATATAAGATGGATTTGGATTCAGTGGAATTTATATTGCAAGTTACTTGGCCTGGATGAACTCTTATGATTAATAATTTGTTGCGTGATTGATGTAGCTTATTAAACCGATTTCATATAATCAAATTGTGAAACAATCTTATTTAAACGATTTGACTTGATAGGAATTGAAAGGTTGATATTTGTGCGCATCATGTTTATAATATGTCATTATCATATGGAAAGTGTGACATATCTTTATATGCGCATCATGTTTATATTACGCTGTCATTATTTGGAAAGTCATGTAGAGGAATAAATTATGGCCATGAGTAAGGTTGACTAATGGAATGTGTTTAGTAGTCCAATACTTAGAGCATCGTCTCCCTACGGGTAGTGTTGTGAAGGGATGTAAGTGCGGTGTTGACCATCACTTGTTTGGTTGTGTTGAGATAAGGTGTGGATGGATGGCTAGGATGTGTCCTCGTGCTTACTTCTAAGGCCCCTTCCATGTTATATTGATGTGGCATTTGCATGTGGTGTGAGTCGACACACGGTGTCGTAATCCTGGGTTAAGGATAGTGTGGCAGGTCTACGAGCTCGCCAGTCGTCACACCGACGAGAGTCGATAGTTAGACTTTGGGCGGTTGGGATGTGTCCTCGGTGTTCACGTACCGGGGCCCCTTCCGTGCCAAGTGAATGGTTGGGCTGTGTCCTCGTGCTTACTTCCGAGGCCCCTTCCGGGTCACGCAAGGCCAGTTCGGGTTGTGTTCTTGGTGCACATCTACCAAAGACCCCGCTGGGCCATAGTACGCATGGGATTTGCTGTTGTGTTCTTAGCGTTGAGGCGTACGGAGGCCTAGGTGAAGTAGTGTGGATACCCGCCTAGTAGTAGAAGTGCCCGTTCTACTGTCACCGCCTGGCCACGGCGGCTGATGCCTGAGAGGTTAGCTACCTGCTCGAAAAGTGGGAACTATAGTCTGTGTCGACATAGTAATTGCATGGGTGTGATCATGGGTGAGTCATTGCATAGCATTCATAGCATTTCATAACATTGCACAACAAGATCCTCATCGTATAAGTTTGTATGGGCACTCTTATATGATGAGTTACTTTATGTAACCCGACCCTTAATTTATAAGTTTGTATGGGCATTCTTATAAGTTAAGTTACTTTCCTGCTGTTACTTATACATGTTAGTTTGTTATAGCTCTTAAATATTTGCTAGATCATGTTGATGATACTCTTACACTACTGCCACCTACTTGTACTTCCTTTACTTGCATACTTATTATATATTGTACTCTTGCTCCTTTTTCCCGCCCGGTGCCGAGGAGTCGCCGGGGGAGAGGATGTGAAACCACTTAGTCGTTTCGACTAACGGTTGCTACGTCTTCTTTTTTTAGGAGGTCACACCGTAGGTAGAGCAGCCGCAGACTACGCAGCAGGACAGCCAGGCCAGGACGATAGGGCCTGAAGTGACGGTGCCGTCGATACCGTCAGTTATGGATGTTAGTATTTTGATACTCTGATGTAGCCCGTTTGGGCAATGTTTAGCTGTACTCTGATATATTGTAGAAGCATGTTTAGCTTCCCCCTTATTGATGTATTTGGACTTTATTACTTGGTGTGGATTTGACTTCTCTTGCTTATTATATTTGGTTGGGTTGGCATGCTCTATTGATATTGTTGTAGCCGGCGGAATAGGCGTCTTATGGTACATGTTAGCCTGTGTGATAATGCTACCGCAAGGCGGCTGTTCCGGGCATAAGACTCCCCCTTCATGCCGTGTTTTGGGATCCGGGAGGGGGGGGGGTCTTATAAATGGTATCAGTTTGCCACGATCCTCAACTAAGGAAGTCGTTTAACAATGGTGCCACCCCCGTTTGATTAGTCAGTTTGGGGACAAATTGACTTAGCGGAAGCAGTGGCGTGCCCATATGTAATTCACGCTAAGTATGTCCAACTTTGACCTTAAGATTAGCCAACCTAAACATACATTTGCGTTTTATGTGTAGATTCAAGCGCTCGTTCAGCAGGTGGGAGGCACTCCTGCGCCCTCTTTGCCCACTCCCACTCAGTTCCAACAATCTGAGTTGGGGCAGACGCTCACTGTCATCCTCGATGCTTTTAGGGCGCAGCAGCCCCCGGTGCAACAACATGACCCGATCTCCAACTGGATGAGCACCTTCCGGGATCTCTCCCCTCCCGCATACCTTGGGATGGAGTCAGCCGTACGTACTGAGGAATGGGTATACACGGTTCAGGAGTTGTTGGCTGCTATCCGTTGCCCGGCCAACATGGCAGTGACATTGGCGGTATCCGTCTTGGACTCACATGCTAAGAGGCGGTGGAAGTCCCTCATAGGCTCTACCTTCCAAGGTCAGATCTACACAGAGATAAGTTGGAGTGAATTCTCGGGTGTTTTCTTGGAGCACTTTATCCCTACATCGGCCCGAGATGAGCTTGAGCAGAGGTTTCTTCTACTAAAGCAGGGATCAAAGTCGGTTACGGAATACCAGTGGGAATTCTAGCATCTCGCAAGGTTTGCGGATTCTTACGAGTTAGATGACAGAGGTTATGCCAAGCGCTTCTACAAAGGACTGCGAGATCCCCTAAGGCAGTCCCTTTTGTTTATAGCGGATGGTAGCTTGGTGGAGATCATTTATATGGCGAAAAGATTGGAGGCGGACCACCTGGGATGTAGTAAGAGGCCTGCAAAGGACGCGATGGAATCCAGCCCAAGCAATAGAAGGAGGCGGGACTTCAGAGGAGGAAGAGGATATCAAAGAGGTGGACGACGTGTCCACCAAAACTATAGGGTGGAGCATCCGGTTCCGCAGCCGCCTGCGTTGCCTCCACCCCCACAACCTCAGTAATTTCAACAACCTGAAGGGCGTCGTGGGCTGGTGTGCTTCGAATGCAACCAGACGGGTCACATCCGACGTTTCTGCCCGCAGCTATATGGGAACGTCCCTCCTGCTCTCCCTCCTGCTCTCCCTCCTGCTCTCCCTCCAACAGCCCCACGAGGACGGGTATATATGCGTGGTCGAGGACGAGGACCGCGAGGAGGTAACTACTAGGGATCACGTGTACGCGCTTGATATGCCGCAGGAACGGTACCCCCAAGATGTGATTGCAGGTATGATTTAATTAATTAACATATTTTCATGGTCTAACTTGAATTGATTAAGACTTACTAGACACCTAGCAATAAGTTTTGGTTGTTGGTACTTAGGCACCGTGATTATTGGCGGGAAGACGGCCTATGCGCTGTTCGATACCAGTGCCTCACACTTCTTTGTGTCCGAGGATTTCATAAAAGACGTGGAGGGTGTACAGTACTTCACTGGCATACCCCGACGTATACGCCTTCTGGACGGCTCGGAGATGATCGCTACCGCCAAGTGCGAGTTGGAGTTATTTATTGATGGGAAGGCCTTTGATACGCCGGCCACGGTTCTGAGAATGTCGTACTTCGACATCATTTTGGGCATGACATGGCTGGACTTGCACTTCGCGAGGATCGACTGCGCAGAGAAGCGAATCTATTTGAGACATGGAGACTCCGACGTCATCTTCCAAGGTATTGGCTTCACGCCGCATATGATATTATCTTCTGTTCAAGCTGTAAAAGCCCATATGAAGGGGGAGGAGGTCTTCATGGTCTGGTTCGAGTTGAAGGAAGAAGCACTGGAAGTGAAGGATGTACGGGTAGTGCGGGATTTTCCCGAGGTATTTCTTGAGAAGATGCCAGGATTGCCCCCTCTTAGAGAGGTTGACTTCCAAATTAATCTAGTACCAGGTGCTAAGCCTGTATCCAAGGCTCAGTACAGAATGGCCCCAAAAGAACTCGCGGAGTTTATAGTTCAATTCCAAGGACTGGTGGAGTCAGGGTTCGTTCGCCCCAGTTCATCACCCTGGGGAGCTCCTGTACTGTTCGTGAAGAAGAAGGATGGAACCCTGCGGTTGTGCATAGATTATCGGGAACTCAATCGGTTGACGGTGAGGAACACTTATCCACTACCTCGGATCGATGAGTTGTTCGAACAAATAGTGGGAGCACATTGGTTTTACAAACTGGATTTGCGCTCTGGATACTATCAGTTGAGGATTCGAGAAGGGGACATCCAGAAAACGGCCTTCAGTTCGAGATTTGGTTTGTATGAGTTCACGGTAATGCCATTTGTGCTCACAAATGCCCCTTCGGCCTTCATGTGTGAGACCCCCTTTTTTTTTCTCTCTCGACACCGGGGTCTTAGGCCCAGAACCGTCGTTTTGCGGTGACTCCTTCACGACCTGAAGGGTCATCACCACAAAGCGCCGATTCTGCCGGCCAATTCGATCACAGAAAAGTAGCATAACGAAGTAAATGGAAACTAACAGTCCACAGAGAATCACATGTCATAATAAATATAACTCCACGAAGGGAGTGTCCACAGAAATAAACATCAGAGTAGCAAAATACGGTCTTATGCCCGGTACATCATAGCCTCACTACAAAATCACTCATGCGGAAGCAAAAGCAGAAAAGCTACTCAAGGTCGAGACTAACGGCCCCGACTGCATGAACTCCGGAGCTAGACTGCCCCACCTCCAAGCGCACCGGTCTCTAGGGCTGCTCCTCCATGCTGGTCTCCACGATCCCCTAAATGATGCGGTTCGAAAACCGTTAGTCTAAAAGACTAAGTCCTATCATCCCCCACCCCTTCCCCCACGGCTCCTAAGCACCGAGCGGAGAGGAAGAAAGGGGAGGACTTGAAGGTGGAGAATATCAAAAGCAGATGGCAGCGGTCCTATACTAGCAAATTCTATAGCATGTAAAGACAATAAGCTGAAATATGAAAAGTAACCTTTACTTATGTGAAAACACATAAGCCAAGGGGTCTTCTGCAAGGCTCCCATCGTATAAAAAGTCCCATACCAATTTATACATTGGGGTGGCGGTTATCAAACAGCAGTAAATATATATACCCAAAATTAAACCTTAATTTATAAACTTGCCCACACAAGCTTATAGACCAAGGGGTTGTTTTGCATGTCCTAAAGTATAAGCGTCCAATTCCACTTATACTTTAGGTGTCAAGGTTAAAGGAAACGATTATGCTATGACATGCAAGTGGGTATGATGGATCATGCAAGTGCAACACACACACCCAACTCTGTGCACACAGACCTTTAGTTCCCCCTTTCTGGAGCCGTAACCTCCCAGGATACCTCCGTAGTGGCAGACGGAAGCGGTGGGTTGGTCCACGCCCACCTCTAAACCAGTAAAGCACTACCGGTCAGACCTATCGTACGCCTCAATGCTTGGTGCATGAAGCGGACTCCTGCGTACTCTTGCCGGCTGGCGCACCGGACTACTGTTGGCGAAGTGCTAACCACATTTGCCGAGTCAACGTATTGGAGTCGGTGCATCGACCCACCAATACCGAAGACCCACCACCTTAATTTCCTTTCCTTTTATGCACATGCAAATTTAGCGTAATCAAGAACCGAGCCGAAGTTCCCCGGACCAACACGTCCGTCTCAAACAATCGAACCGAAGCTCCCCGGACCCAAAGTCCGCCTTTTAACCATCCGAGCCGAAGCTCCCAGCTATCTTTTGGTGCTACCTGTGTTTGTGAAATGTGCAATCCTAATTACTAAGTTACTCTTTTCATCTTGCTAAAACAGTTTACGTTAACCCAGGACTGCCCCCGGTATTCCCTGTGAAGGGCTCTCAAGGGGCACTAGGAACTGTGTTGGGATTACGCCCAGCGTTCCCTTTCGCAAGATACTTATTTTGTTATTGGTTGATTCCCTTACCCTTTTCTTCCTCATGTTCCGATATGCTAATCCTAGAGTGATTTGACTCTGACTCTCCTTGGGCAGGACGATCTTCTGTCGGACCCGAACGCCTCTAAACCATAGACAAAACCACACCCTACCCACTTATCTTCCATAGATGCAACCCATTCTACTTATCCTTCCAGCAAAATATGAAGACCCATCACACGTGCTCTAATTCATATCCAAAATGATTTCCTGCAGTTTTGCTATAAGCAAACCACTTAAGCTACATGACCCGTAAAAAGGGAAGTACATGAAATACTCATCCAGTACCACTATGATAATTATTAGAGGGCTAAAATGACATTTGTATCATAAATCCAGAAATTCATAATTTTCCTAATTTGTCTGATAATTTATTTATTTATTCTAGTATCCAAAAAGCCCAAGTTTGAACATGAAGTACCAATTTCAGATAGGATAATATTCCAATAAATTTATGTTAATTACAAAATACATAATCCACTCTAAAGCCTAAGCCTTCAAATTTCAGCAAGTTTTAGGCCCTTAAATGTAATTTCAAAGATATCTCATAAAAAGTCATTTTAAAAGATTTTACAGCAATAATACCTCCAGAAATTCAGATAAAATTCAGGGATGATTATGATGGCCTACAAATACCCTAGAAACAGTTTCATAATTTGTCATTTAATAATAAGGTTATACTTGATTTTCTCATGAAATTTCAAGTTTATGGGTTAATGAACAAAGTATACTAATTATCCATCAAAATTTTCCACAAAAATTCCCCCATGATAATAATGGACTAGGAACACTATGCATCAAGTTTCATAATTTGTCATCAAGTATTGTGCTCTTGTAAAAATTATTTAGTATGTAACCGAAGTAATGCACTTGTGAAGTAGATGCCCTAACTAGGTATCCAAAAATCGTACATGATAAGTAAGGTCTAAAACTACCTTTGCCAATGTTTCATGCCCTTTCAATGAGCAGTGAGATCACAATAGCCAAATTATTAATTAGGGCAATCATATTGGTTACAAATGAAGTGCTACAAATATTAATCAAAACTTCCCAAATAAATTACCAAAGGCTCAAAATATCCTTATACCCTCACTACCCAAATTTGATTAAATTTCAAGATGTTTAGCTAACCTAAACTAACACTACAAGTTTTAGGTCCTAAGCTAGGGTTAGGGTTTTGTGGACCCTACCCTTTTCAAAATTATTTAACATTTTAACCAGAGGGTTTTATATACCCTAGGACCCTCTATACAAAATTTGATGTTCATCCAAGGTGTTTAGGGTTCATGCCCTTCACAAGGCACAAAGGTCCCTCCTTAGGGTTTGGCCTGGAAACTTAGGGCAAATCAATTCCACTCTACCCCACATTCCATGGGGAGGTGCTAAGTGCCATACCAAGTCAGTGGCCCAAATTTCAGCCTCTGTTGAGGTGATTTGGTCACTCAAAATCAAAAGTGCACTTTTTGACCAAAATACCCTTATTAAGGTAAAGCTAGGGTGGGTCAATACCTATTCAAAACACATCCAAATTAGGTGAAACTATATACAGATATATAACATGAGCCCAGGGACCACTCACCAAAATTTGGGAGTGTTTGGAGGTCATTAGACCACCTCATTAAATTATCATAGGGAAATTAAATAATTTCCAAAACTATAGAAATATTGTCCCCAAAAATTCCCATTTTTGTTATACTCCTAGATATGGTCAATAGTGACTCCCTTCCAAAATTTCAGCTCATTTGGGTCAAAGATAAAGTGTGAGAACCCAATTGAAGTTCTGCCTAGCCATATGTGTAGGCCCCACCAAAATGGGTGCCCTGGTCAGACCAGGCACCCAAATTGGTCCAAACAAATTTTAAAATAAAATAGACCCAAGGGGCTACAAATCCTATGTTGAGCATTTCCTCATACAGAGCTTCTAACTATTTTAAATAATTAAAATATTAAATGACATAAGTGTGACAGAATTCATATAACACACATTTCATATACTATAGTTTAATTCATCCATCTGCACGAATCTTGGCGCAGGGATTAACGGGATCCTATCGTCTTCTCCGTTCAGCCAACGGTCCGGATTCCTCCCATCGTGAGAAACTTCCAAACGCCACCGCCGGCGATCCGGCCGCCTCCCCGGCCGGCCACCGCCACCCCCACCTCCGTTGAGGTGGTGGTCGTCGCCAGGCGGCGGCTTGGCCGCCGGAGGGCCGTTTTCCGACGATCCCGAGAGGAGGATTTCCATGGAAAAACCATGAAAATTCGAAATGGATTCGGGCTCAATTGGGCCCGAACCTTGAACCTAGTGATTGCTAAGAACTATCCATAAGAGTAGGAGTGGAGGAGGACCTTCCTAGCGGCCTGAATGCGAGTCGATCTTCGGGTTGCCATGGTGGTGGTGCCGCCGGCCGGATTTCTGCAACTGTGTAGTCAAGTTGCCCGAATTCCTAAGGTAAATGATGGGAAGGGATCCTCTCATGTCACTGATGGTGTATATATCATCAGTTGGGGGAGGGGAGAGGCCAACCACCAATGGCCATTAATGCCCTTGAACGCTTGGCTCAGGTTGAGTGGGGGGGGGGGGGGGGCTGTATCCTCCTCTTGGTGGCTGGGAAACGGCTGGAATCAACTCCTCTTCCCTAGAGGAGTTGATTGCAGCCATAAATGGTGGCTGTTGATCTCCTTGGTCGGCTTTCCACTCTCCCCTTCCTCTCCCCCATCTTCTCTCTCCTCCATTATCATGGAGGGAAGCTTCCTTCTCTCTCCTAGTCACCCCTGATTGACTGGTCAACCCCATAAGCTAAATGCAGCCCACTTGGTTATGATGAACATGGAAATGGGGTTAGCCTAAGGAAGAAGTGGCTTGGGCTTGGGTTAGCCCTTTTGGGCTAGGTTTGACTTGACTTAAATGAGGGTTGACCTGGGCCAATTTGACCATCTGGGTTGACTCCATTGGGTTTTTGTGGCCCATTGAACTCCCTTAAGGTCTAGGATTACTTGAAGAGGATTGGTTGGGCATCTTGGTGGTCACATGTCCCTTGGTAAGGACACTTTGACCATTTTAAGGCTAGAGTTTACTTGGGTCAACATGACCAATTGGGTTGACCCCTATGGGTCCCTGGTGACCTATTGGCTTCCCCTAAGGTCTAGGTAGGGTTATGTAGGGTTACCCTGTGTAACGCCACGAAACTTAAAGGGATCAAAGGGGGACGTTTTGGGCCAGTTTGGGTTCTGGCTGCAGGCACACGGCCTGGGACACGGGCGTGTCCCAGGGCGTGTCTAGCCTATGTCGACACTGAGACGGGAAGTAGACACTTTGGTGTCGACAATATGTCGAGACATGGCACACGGCCTGCGACACAGGCGTGTCGCAGGGCGTGTCAACCCGTGTCGACTCTCGTCCCGCGAAGTCGACACTTTGGTGTCGACAATGTGTCGAGACATGGCACACAGCCTGCGACACGGGCGTGTCGCAGGGCGTGTCAACCCGTGTCGACACTCGTCCCGCGAAGTCGACACTTTGGTGTCGATAATGTGTCGAGACATGGCACACGGCCTGCGACACGGGCGTGTCGCAGGGCGTGTCGACCCGTGTCGACACTTAGCCGCGAAGTGTCGAGACCGTGTACACGGCCTGGAGCCCAGCCGTGTCAAGGTGACACGGGCAAGGACATGGGCGTGTCCTAGAACCCGTGCAGTGCTCGGGTTGAAAACGGGGAAAAATCATGGGGTACACGGCCGGCTACACGGCCGTGTCAGGTGGAACACGGGCGTGTCAGCTCGAACACGGGCATGTTCGATACCCGTGTGAGGTTCCAAGTGATTCGATTTTGACGGCGAATGAGGCACACGGCCCTGGACACGGGCGTGTGCCAGGCCGTGTTCGGTCCAGATTGGGCATTTCAGCCCCGAATCGAAGCCGTTCATTTCTTTGACTGAAGATCCAATGGCTGGGGGTTGTTCCTGAAGGGATATACCCGGGTTTTGACTTAGAAAACCCTAATTTTTCTTCACTTATCATCTCTCCAAGTCCTTAGAGAAAGAGGAGAGCCAAGAGTGGAAGAGGAGCTAGATCCGCCATTGTAGGAGCTTCGGAGCTCCGAATCGCAAGCCGACTCCGGATCCACGGAGGCAACGCTAGTGCGGTGATTTTCATCCGGATACTTTTCAATGGCGCCAAAAAGGAACTCAAGGGTAACGATCCTCATCTTGAGCATGAGTCGCTCTCTTTCTTTGCATAGGAAGCCCGCTCTCGCGAGTTTGCGGAGAGTTGGAGGCGTTCCTTCGGGTAGATATGTAAAGTCCCCGTTGTTTAGAGTCCGTATGCGAGAACGGACATAGGCATGATGTGTGAAGCCTACCCGGACATGTTGGTCTGGATCGGTGATGTTGTATTGCATAAGGCCGGAGAAGACTCCGTGCTATTGGTTGTTTTCGGGTTTTCTACACGGTAGATTGCAGCAGGGAGCCTTGGGGACTAACCCAAAGGTGCACCCGGAAAACTGGGCGGATACGAGATCTTGCCAACTTGGTGGCCTGAGAGCCAACTTGAACATAACCAAGTTATGTGAAATTGTGTGACGAAAATGGGACTCGGGAGAAGTTTGACCTGCGCAAATGGCTTAAATTGTCGTTGCGACGTGAGCACGGGTTAGATGGAACCGTACCCTTATCTATGTCGTTCGGGTTAAAGAGCCCTAAGGTTACGTGGCACTTGCCGTTGGCATAGATGTGAGTCTTCGGTGGTCAATGGCTTAAATTGACGTGACCCATGCCGGGAAGACAAATTGCTCATATGTTTGGCCGTCTAAGTGGCGGTGGTGAGTCCAGAATGTTAATGGCTTTAATTGACGTGACATCGACCGGTTCACCGAGAATGTGCCCTGAGTGCACGGGGAGTGTGGCCGTGTGAGCCAACATCTGTGATTAAATGGCTATATATATATATTGCTCGCTTATGCTAATGAAATGCAGGGAAGGAGCGTCGCCGCCCCGAGTTTGGGGCGGGATCGTTATAATTTGGTCAGCATTGCTGACCGTTGCCTTGTTTTGCCACCGTGCGGTGGTTTGTTGCTTGCAGGTGCAGCTGGACCAAGCGGTCAATAGCGGGCTAAAGCCCTTTTTGCGAAGCCGGCCCTCGAAGGCCCAAATAGTTGTGTTTACTGTTTTATTCATGTATGACCGGCCTGCGTGCCGTGGTTTGTAAAACATGTACTATTCAAGTGAAACATTTTTGTAAGGCCTTAAGGCTTGTTTTGGGGTATTTTGTGTAACATTCCTATTTTGTATTAGTGGACATTCGTGCTTCGATGCTGGGTTCTTATTTACAACTTTTATAAACTGCTTCTGCTACAATGCTCTGTGTAGGACGTTGAGATTGGTTGAATGGTTTCCATAAGTAATCACCGGGTCTGTCTGTGGTATATGGCGTCGGGCCCCGGCCGGACCTAATGCTATATGTTATGCGACGGATAGGGGGCGTTACAATTTGGTATCAGACTACTGGTTTTGGTCGGGCTTAAAGTGAATTCGTGGGCGAATTCTTTTTAAGGGGTGGTGCGCACATTGTGTGCGTCATCGTAATAACAGTCAAACGAACCCATGAATGTCCACTTAGGAATGCAAATACCTGTGTTTGGGGAACCTGCGTGTTCCTATAATTGCTGTTTGAAATTTTATTGGTCGCTTAACGGTGCTTTGTACCATTATAGGTGACCAGAAGTGGTGTTGGACCGCTAGACTGTCCGGTTTCTGAGGAGCATAGTGCACCCGGTGAGGTGTTTGAGACTCCTCCTTCGTATGTAACCGTTAGAAGGATCGTAGAAGCGGTGTTCTCTGTGACGGGTGCACAGCTTGGAGGAAATGTACAACCCTGCGCCCCTGTTGTGGCTGCAACGCCGGTGGGCCTGATGCAGCAGACGACCTTTGGTAGACCATTGGGGCAGCAGCTGAATATGCATTTAGTGCAGGGAGCGCACACAGTTGAGGAATATTTGCAAGCATTTCTTATGATAAGTCGCTACCCATGCTTTGAGTTGGATAGTGAGCAAGCTACAGTCGATAGATTCTATAATGGCCTACGCGCTGAGTTACGAGTCCTACTGCTAGGACCAAAGTTATTGGGATTCCGAGCCTTGGTGGAATCAGCTAGATCTTTGGAGGCAGATTTGAGGAAGACTCTCCCGATGCCAGCGCCCATGGTATCGAACTATGCAAGCCCCATAAGAGTTGCATCCGTTGGAGTGCTGGACAAAGGGGCTATAACATCGACTAGCAAAGATACTTACACATGTTTTACCTGTGGAAAGAAAGGGAACTTTGCCAGAGACTGTTGGAATGGTGCTCAGAAGGGTAAGAAAGCTAGCTCAGGAGCAGTCAAGGGCGTTAGTGCAAAGAAAGCGGCATTTAAAGTGTCGAACACCTCAAATTCTGTATATCGAAAGTGGTGCAACAAGGCTAGGACTTTGGGTCTAGTCCCTCCTTTCAGAGCTTCGGGGGCAACTACAGACCAAACCCCGGGAGCATGTTATAACTGTGGGGAGCCGGGGCATTATGCTCGTGAGTGCCTAAAACCCTGGAGGAAGCACGCCGTTGCGACGACAGGTATGGTTTAAAGATAGTTTTGTCGTAAACACTTGCTGCCCTTGTGCGCGTTAGCTTAGAACTACTGGTGATAAGCCTTGTTATGACTGTATTTTATTTGCGAGAGCACCGTTCGTTTAGGGAGCTTCGCATTCCTTTATTAGGAATTTGTTTGTGCCCTGGGAATACCTCCTTCGGTGGAAAGAGATAAATTGGATGCGTTATAGTCCAATGGTGCTCATTCTGCAAGGGTAGAATCCGTTGCTCTTAGTTTGTGGTTTGGGAATTAGGAGTACGATCTGCAAGCGTCGTTACTTCCATTGGTGGAGTTTGACGTTATATTTGGCATGAACTGGCTCTCAGAGCAGCAAGCCTACATAGGCTGCGGTAGCAAGGGAGTCAACTTGGGAGCAAGTCGTGAGACGACCCTTACGACCTCAAAGAGGTCGAGCAAGACGTTGATGGCCGCTCTTCAGGTGGTGAAGGCGGTTCATGCTGTTGCAGAACTATTCTTTACACTAGTGGAGGTTGCAAAGCTGAAGCCCACGTTAGATTGCATTTCAGTGGTATCAGAATACCCTGATGTGTTCCCCGCAGATCTTCTTGGAGCCCCGCCTCAACGAGAGATAGATTTTACAATCGAGTTAGTGTCAGGTGCAAAGCCTGTGTCACGATCTCCGTATTGGCTAGCACCTAAGGAAATGGCGGAGCTGAAAGTTCAACTGCAAGAGTTGTTGGAGCGAGAGTATGTGCACCCGAGTTCGTCGCCTTGGAGCACATCGGTCCTCTTTGTTAAGAAGAAGGACAGAAGCTTGAGGCTATGTATTGATTATCGGGAGTTAAACAAGCTGACAGAGAAGAACAAGTACCCAATCCCCCGGATTGATGATCTCTTTGATCAGTTAGTCGGGTTGACGGTGTACTCGAAGTTGGATCTCAAGGCTGGGTACTATCAGCTGCGAATAAGGGAGAGAGTGATATCCCGAAGACAGCGTTTAGTACGAGATACGGGCATTATGAGTTTACGGTCATGCCGTTTGGGCTGACTAATGCGCCGTCTGTGTTCATGGATTTGATGAACAGGACGTTCAGGGAGTACTTGGACCATTTCGTGATCGTCTTCATCGACGATATTTTGGTGTACTCGCAAAGTGAGGAACAAGCATCTTCATTTGGTGTTGCAAATGCTAAGGAGAAATCAGTTGTATGCCAAGTTCTCGAAGTGCGAGTTTTGGCTATCCTCAGTGGCATTCCTCGGTCACATAGTGAGTGGAGAGGGTATTGCTGTGGATCCGGCGAAAATTGTTGCGATACGGGAGTGGCCTGAGCTTGCTACGGTAGCAGAAGTCCGGAGCTTTTTGGGGCTTGCCGGCTATTATAGGCGCTTCGTAGAGAATTTCTCGCGGATAGCATTTCCTCTCACTACTTTGACGAGGAAGGAGCATAAGTTCGTTTGGACGCCGGAGTGCGCGTGAGCTTTTGAGGAATTGAAGTGTCGGTTGACCACGACGCCTGTGCTGAGTTCGCCGGTTGGGACTGAAGGCTATGAGATATATAGTGATGCCTCGGGCAGCGGTTTGGGTTGTGTGCTACTGCAGCACGGAAGCGTGATAGCTTATGGCTCGAGACAGCTAAAAGTGCACGAGAGGAATTATCCGGTCCATGAATTGGAGTTAGCGGCCGTGATATTTGCCTTGAAGCTGTGGAGACACTATTTGTACGGTGTGAAGATTGATATCTACACCGATCACAAGAGCCTAAAATATTTGATAGATCAGAAGGATCTGAATATGCGGCAGCGTAGGTGGATGGAGTTCCTGGGGGACTATACATTCAAGATCCACTACGTGCCTGGTAAAGGGAATGCGGTTGCGGACGCGTTGAGTCGCCGAGCCCCAGCTCAAGCAAATTGGCTATCGGTGCATGATGAGCGGTTGGTGCAGGAGTTGGAGGCGTTGGAGATTGTTTGTGTGGACAGGCAATCAAGTGCTGAAGCAGTTCTGAATTGGACTGAAGTCCAATATGACCTGGCTGATCGTATTCGGCAGGCATTGGATAAGGATGCTCATATGAAGCAGTTCATGGTAGATGCTCTGGATGGGTCGAATTCCCAATTCGTCGTGGAGGACGGACTACTTTGGAAAGACGGTCGTCTGTGTGTCCCAGGTGTGGGTAAGTTACGGGTTGAGTGGTTGTACGAGACACACCATACCAAGTACTCGATTCAACCGGGGAGCACGAAGATGTACCGAGATGCGAAGAAACTGTTTTGGTGGCCAGGTTTAAAGAAGGATGTGGCGCTATACGTAGCAAAGTGCCAAACTTGCGCCTTAGTAAAGGCGGAGTGCCAAAAGCCGGGAGGATTTCTTAAGTCCTTGCCTAATCCGGAGTGGAAATTCGACGACATCTCTATGGACTTTGTGCACGGTTTGCCAAGGTCGCAAAAGAGGAACGACGCCATTTGGGTGGTTGTCGATCGATTAACGAAGGTGTCGCATTTTATTCCGCATAGGAAGGATGATCCGGTGGAGAAGCTGGCAAAGCTTTATGTGGATAACATAGTACGGCTTCATGGTGTGCCCCGCAGCATCGTGAGTGAACGAGATGGGCGGTTCACGTCCAATGATTGGAGGCTTGTGCAGCAAATGTTGGGAACAAAGCTGAAATTCAGCACAGCCTTCCATCCACAAACGGATGGGCAGACCGAGAGGGTCAATAGAACGATGGAAGACATGCTTCGCATGTGTGTCTTAGATTTTGGAAAGCAATGGGAGGACCACCTTTATTTGGTGGAGTTCGCATACAACAACAGCTACCAAGCAAGTATTCAGATGGCGCATGTCGAGGCCCTATATGGTAGAAGATGTCGCACGCCGTTGTCTTGGTTAGAAACGGGTGAGTCAAAGTTGTATAAACGATCGGAAGTGGATGATGCTACTTCTTTGGTGAGAACCATTCGGGAGAGGTTGCTTATCGCTCAGGACCGGCAAGCAAAATACTATAATGCCAAGCACAGGAACGTGGAGTTCGCTGTGGGAGATTATGTATACTTGAAGATCAAGCCGTTCAAGGGTGTCTCGCGGTTGCGGCAATTGAAAAAGCTAAGCCCGAGGTACCTTGGACCGTTTGAGGTTTTGGAGCGAGTTGGAGAAGCAGCCTATCGGCTGAAGCTTTCAGTGGAGCTAAGTGGTTTACACGATGTATTCCATATTTCGGTGCTTCGAAAGGCGGTGCAAGAGCCTACGCAAGTGATCGCGGTTGATCAAGTGCCGGTGGATAGTGGGCTAACGACAAAGGTCAAGCCCGTGCGGATTGAGGACTCGGAGGTCAAGCGGCTACGCAATAAAGAGATCAGGATGGTCAAGGTCCAGTGGGACAATTGCGGTCGTGAGGAGCTCTCTTGGGAGCGAGAGCAGACTATGCTTGACGAGTAGCTGGGGTTGTTCCGCTCAGGTACAAATTTTGGTTTTGTACATGTCCTTCCTTTATGTAATTTCGTGGACGAAATTCTTTTAAGAGGTGTAGAGTTGTAACGCCCCGAAACTTAAAGGGATCAAAGGGGGACGTTTTGGGCCAGTTTGGGTTCTGGCTGCAGGCACATGGCCTGGGACACGGGCGTGTCCCAGGGCGTGTCCAGCTTATGTCGACACTGAGACGGGAAGTCGACACTTTGGTGTCGACAATGTGTCGAGACATGGCACACGGCCTGCGACACGGGCGTGTCGCAGGGCGTGTCAACCCGTGTCGACACTCGTCCCGCGAAGTCGACACTTTGGTGTCGACAATGTGTCGAGACATGGCACACGGCCTGCGACACGGGCGTGTCGCAGGGCGTGTCAACCCGTGTCGACACTCGTCCCGCGAAGTCGACACTTTGGTGTCGACAATGTGTCTAGACATGGCACACGGCCTGCGACACGGGCGTGTCGCAGGGCGTGTCGACCCTTGTCGACACTTAGCCGCGAAGTGTCGAGACCGTGTACACGACCTGGAGCCCAGGCGTGTCAAGGTGACACGGGCAAGGACACGGGCGTGTCCTAGAACCCGTGCAGTGCTCGGGTTGAAAACGGGGAAAAATCATGGGGTACACGGCCGGCTACACGGCCGTGTCAGGTGGAACACGGGCGTGTCAGCTCGAACACGGGCGTGTTCGATACCCATGTGAGGTTCCAGGTGATTCGATTTTGATGGCGAATGAGGCACACGGCCCTGGACACGGGCGTGTGCCAGGCCGTGTTCGGTCCAGATTGGGCATTTCAGCCCCGAATCGAAGCCGTTCATTTCTTTGACTGAAGATCCAATGGCTGGGGGTTGTTTCTGAAGGGATATACCCGGGTTTTGACTTAGAAAACCCTTACTTTTCTTCACTTATCATCTCTCCAAGTCCTTAGAGAAAGAGGAGAGCCAAGAGTGGAAGAGGAGCTAGATCCGCCATTGTAGGAGCTTCGGAGCTCTGAATCGCAAGCCGACTCCGGATCCACGGAGGCAACGCTAGTCCGGTGATTTTCATCTGGATACTTTTCAATGGCGCCAAAAAGGAACTCAAGGGTAACGATCCTCATCTTGAGCATGAGTCGCTCTCTTTCTTTGCATAGGAAGCCCGCTCTCGCGAGTTTGCGGAGAGTTGGAGGCGTTCCTTCGGGTAGATATGTAAAGTCCCCGTTGTTTAGAGTCCGTATGCGAGAACGGACATAGGCATGATGTGTGAAGCCTACCCGAACATGTTGGTCTGTATCGGTGATGTTGCATTGCATAAGGCCGGAGAAGACTCCGTGCTATTGGTTGTTTTCGGGTTTTCTACGCGGTAGATTGCAGCAGGGA
The DNA here is from genome assembly GCA_039583875.1 of Platanthera guangdongensis. Classification (NCBI taxonomy): domain Eukaryota; kingdom Viridiplantae; phylum Streptophyta; class Magnoliopsida; order Asparagales; family Orchidaceae; genus Platanthera; species Platanthera guangdongensis. Next base: position 93,531,815 of record CM077156.1, on the reverse strand, counting down.
GCCTTGGGGACTAACCCAAAGGTGCACCCGGAAAACTGGGCGGATACGAGATCTTGCCAACTTGGTGGCCTGAGAGCCAACTTGAACATAACCGAGTTATGTGAAATTGTGTGACGAAAATGGGACTCGGGAGAAGTTTGACCTGCGCAAATGGCTTAAATTGTCGTTGCGACGTGAGCACGGGTTAGATGGAACCGTACCCATATCTATGTCGTTCGGGTTAAAGAGCCCTAAGGTTACGTGGCACTTGCCGTTGGCATAGATGTGAGTCTTCGGCGGTCAATGGCTTAAATTGACGTGACCCATGCCGGGAAGACAAATTGCTCATATGTTTGGCCGTCTAAGTGGCGGTGGTGAGTCCGGAATGTTAATGGCTTTAATTGACGTGACATCAACCGGTTCACCGAGAATGTGCCCTGAGTGCACGGGGCGTGTGGCCGTGCGAGCCAACGTCTGTGATTAAATGGCTATATATATATATTGCACGCTTATGCTAATGAAATGCAGGGAAGGAGCGTCGCCGCCCCGAGTTGGGGGCGGGATCGTTATAATTTGGTCAGCATTGCTGACCGTTGCCTTGTTTTGCCACCGTGCGGTGGTTTGTTGCTTGCAGGTGCAGCTGGACCAAGCGGTCAATAGCGGGCTAAAGCCCTTTTTGCGAAGCCGGCCCTCGAAGGCCCAAATAGTTGTGTTTACTGTTTTATTCATGTATGACCGGCCTGCGTGCCGTTGTTTGTAAAACATGTACTATTCAAGTGAAACATTTTTGTAAGGCCTTAAGCCTTGTTTTGGGGTATTTTGTGTAACATTCCTATTTTGTATTAGTGGACATTCGTGCTTCGATGCTGGGTTCTTGTTTACAACTTTTATAAACTGCTTCCGCTAGAATGCTCTGTGTAGGACGTTGAGATTGGTTGGATGGTTTCCATAAGTAACCACCCGATTTGTCTGTGGTATATGGCGTCAGGCCCCGGCCGGACCTACTGCTATATGCTATGCGACGGATAGGGGGCGTTACACCCTGCACTTTGGAGGTCACATACCCTTAGTAAGGGTACTTTGACCAGATTAGGAGCTTGAGTTGACTTGGGTCAACCTGGCCTCTAGGGCTGGCCCCAATGTGTCCTTAGTGACCCATTGACCTCTCTGTAGGGTTAGGAGGGCATATGTGGGGTCCTCTAGGCTGGGAGTAGGTCAATTGACCCTAAGTAGGCTAGTTTGACCCCTTAAGGGCTATGGTTGACCTTGGTCAACTGAGCCTCTTTGGTTGACCTCATTGGGTCCTTATGGCTCTAAAGGGCCTCCCAAGGTATTAGGGGGTGTTGTGGTAGGGTATTGAGGTCAAGGTGTAGCACATGGTCATCCTAAACCATTGCTCGGAGTTCTACTATTGGCAGACCATGATGAGTTTCCCCACTTTGTCTCCTACCTCTTGGCCCATTCCTGGCTTCCTAGGGTTTGTCATGACCTAGCCATGACAAAACCACACCTAGGGGTCTAGTTGGAAATGGGATGTTACAAATCCCAATAAACAAAACAAAGATTTCGTCCCCGAAATCAAGGTTACGCCTACGGAAATTTTCTACCGATGAAGGAAACTTGTAACATACCATCACGACGCCATGCTTGCTAAACTAGGTTTAAAGGAAAACCTAAATCTATGTTCAATTCACCCCAATTTATGAAGTCAAGATCCCAATAAACAAAAGATAAGCCCCCAATAAACAAAAGATAAGCCTCTACCTGCCTAAAGCAGCCCTTACTAGTTAAAGTAGGAAAAATAATTAAAACATCTTGAGGGGTTTGTGAGGTATACCTGACAGAACACCTCTGGGTATCTTTGTTACATCAGGTCCTGCGACTCCCAGGTATGCTCTTCCTGGCTGTGGTTCCTCCACAAGACCTTGACTAGTGGGACCTTCTTGTGTCGCAAGACCCGTACTCCTCGGTCGTCGATCCTAACCGGCTCCAAACGAACTTACCGGTCTGATGCTACCGGCCCTTCGGTGGTCAAATACTGCTGCTCCGGGCATAGCAGAGCCCTCCTCAGCGAAGAAATATGGAAGACGTCGTGCAGCGCTTCCAACTCTGGCGGTAACTCCAGCCTGTAGGCTAGGGGCCCGATCCGCTCCAGGATCCTGTAAGGGCCCATGTACCTAGAGCTGAGCTTCTTACTCCGACCACGCACACACGAGACTCCATGCATGGGCCGGATCTTCAGAAACACCCGGTATCCCACCGGGAACTCCACCTGCCGATGCCGGGCGTCATAGTACTTAGCCTGTCTACTCTGCGCTTCTAGCTTCCTGTCTCTGATCAGCCTCACCTGAGCCTCGGTGTCTTCAACAAACTCTGATCCCAACACCTTCGGATCTTCGTCCTGAACCCAAGAAAGCGGGGTCCGGCATCTCCTTCCGTACAAGTCTTCGTAAGGCGCCATCCTGATGCTGGACTGGTAGCTGTTGTTATAGGAGAACTCGACAAGGGGTAAGAGTTTCTCCCACGGTTCCCCGTGGTCCAAAATGCATAGCCTCAATAGATCTTCCAGCGTCCGGTTGGTACGTTCTATCTGCCCGTCCGTCTGGGGATGGAATGAAGTGCTGAAAGTCAAACGCGTGCCCAAGTAAGCTTGCACGGATCTCCACTCCCTGGAAGTGAACCGGTCATCCCGATCTGACACGATCGTCTTGGGCACCCCGTGATATCGAACGAACTGCTCCACAAATCTCCGTACTAATACCCCCACAGTGTCGTCCTTCCTGATCAGAATGAACCTGGCTACCTTAGTCAACCGATCGACGATGACCCATATCGAGTCATTTCCTGTTCGTGATCGGGGAAGTCCGTGAATAAAGTCTATTGTGATGTCTTCGAACTTCCACTCTGGTACTGGGAGTGGCTGCAACAAACCCGCGGGGTTCTTACACTCTGCCTTCACTAGCTGGCAAGCTTCGCAGTGGGTCACAAACCGAGCGATATCCTTCTTCATGCCATGCCAATACATAGTCTTCTTCAAATCCGCAGTCATCTTCGTGATGCCCGGGTGCACCGAGTATCTACTGTGGTGGGCCTCTGCCATGATATCTTCCCAAACCTGGCCTCCTTTCGGTATATAAGTCCGACCTTTGAAGCATACCACGCTGTTCCTCATCGTGTAATCTCCCGCTGTACCGTTCTCCAAGGCCCAGAATATCGGCTCCAATTTGACATCTCGCCTCTGTCCCTCTCTGACTCTGTCCCGGATATCGTATGTAGCACTCACCGCTGCTAAATACTCCATGTAAAGCTCAGGGTCCTCGGATGACACTAGTGTGATGTGGATATCCTCCAATCTCCTCACCAGCTCCATAGACATAACCTGGGGCCCGACGTCGGAAGTGGCAGCTCTCCGACTCAATGCGTCAGCCACCACGTTTGCCTTCCCCGGAAGGTAGTGCATCTCATACTGATAATCTGCTAGGAACTCCACCCAGCGCCTCTGTCTGATGTTTAATTCCTTCTGTGTGTCCACGTACTTCGAGTTCTTGTGGTCGGAGTAGATGTCGCAATGGACTCCATATAGATAATGACGCCAGATCTTCAAGGCAAAAACGACTGCTCCCATCTCAAGCTCGTGCACCGGATAGTTCTGTTCGTGCTTCCTCAATTGGCGAGACGCATATGCAATTACATGACCCTTCTGCATCAGTACATCTCCCATACCCAGGTAAGAGGCATCAGTATAGACCTAAAATCCTTCCATTCCCGAGGGGAGAGTAAGAATGGGAGCTGAGGTTAGTCGGTCCTTCAGTTCCTGGAAAGCTGCCTGGCACTGTGGGGTCCACACGAAGGGTACCTCCTTCTTCGTTAAGGATGTGAGCGGGCGGGCGATTCGAGAGAATCCCTCCACGAACTTCCGGTAGTAACCGACAAGTCCTAGAAAACTCCGTATGTCGGTGGCTGTCTTCAGTTGCGGCCAATCCTGAATAGCCTGAATTTTTGCCGGATCCACTGCCAATCCATCTCCACTGATGATGTGGCCTAAGAAGCCCACCTCCTTCAGCCAGAACTGACATTTACTAAACTTCGCAAATAGATGATTCTCCCGCAGTCGTTGTAGGGTCAGTGTCATATGGCGCGTGTGCTCCTCCTCCGTCCTCGAGTAAATAAGAATGTCATCGATAAACACAATGACAAACACATCAAGATATTCCCTGAAGACTTGGTTCATGAGGGTCATGAACGCTGATGGTGCATTGGTGAGCCTGAAGGGCATCACCGTAAACTCGAATAAACCATATCTGCTACTAAAAGCAGTCTTCTGAATGTCCTCCTCTCGGATCCGAAGCTGGTAGTATCCCGACCTCAAATCTAATTTCGAAAAGAACAGCGCTCCCTGTAGCTGGTCGAACAGCTCGTCTATCCTTGGTAGTGGATAGGTGTTCCGGACCGTCAGCCGATTTAGTGCTCGGTAGTCGATGCACAATCTGAGGGTCCCGTCTTTCTTCTTGACGAACAACACCGGGGCTCCCCAAGGTGAAGAGCTTGGCCGGACAAATTCGGCTTCCACAAACTCCTGAAGCTGGCTCCGGAACTCTGTCAATTCCTTTGGGGCCATCCGGTAAGGTGCCTTGGATGCTGGCCTGGCCCACAGCACAAGTTGTATCTGAAAGTCTTGCTCCCTGTGCGGGGGTAATCCGGGCAATTTCTCTGGAAAGACGTCCTCAAACTCCCGCACCACCGGGATATTCGATATAGCATTCGTGGCCTCCGCTATCTCAAACAGCACCTTGAAGACCTCCTCCCCCTGTAAATGGGCCTTAACGGCGTAAAGCACTACCGGTCAGACCTATCGTACGCCTCAACGCTTGGTGCACGAAGCGGACTCCTGCGTACTCTTGTCGGCTGGCGCACCGCACTTCTGTTGGCGAAGTGATAACCACACTTGCCGAGTCAATGTATGGGAGTCGGTGCATCGACCCACCAATACCGAAGACCCATCACCTTAATTTCCTTTCCTTTTATGCACATGCAAATATAGCGTAATCAAGAATCGAGCTGAAGCTCCCCGGACCAACACGTCCGTCTCAAACAATCGAACCAAAGCTCCCCGGACCCAAAGTCTGCCTTTTAACCATCCGAGCCGAAGCTCCCAGCTATCTTCCGGTGCTACCTGTGTTTGTGAAATATGCAATCCTAATTACTAAGTTACTCTTTTCAGCTTGCTAAAACAGTTTACGTTAACCAAGGACTGCCCCCGGTATTCCCTGTGAAGGGCTCTCAAGGGGCACTAGGAACTGTGTTGGGATTACGCCCAGCGTTCCCTTTCGCACGGTACTTATTTTGTTATTGGTTGATTCCCTTACCCTTTTCTTCTCATGTTCCGATATGCTAATCCTAGGGTGATTTGACTTAGACTCTCCTTGGGTAGGACGATCTTTCGTCGGACCCGAACGCCTCTAAACCCTAGACAAAACCACACACTACCCACTTATCTTCCATAGATCCAACCCATTCTACTTATCCTTCTAGCAAACCATCAAGACCCATCACACGTACTCTAATTCATATCCAAAATGATTTCCTGCAGTTTTGCTATATGCAGAACACTTAAGCTACATGACCCGTAAAAAGGAAAGTACATGAAATACTCATCCAGTACCCCTATGATAATTATTAGAGGGCTAAAATGACATTTGTAGCATAAATCCATAAATTCATAATTTTCCTAATTTGTCTGATAATTTATTTATTTATTCTAGTATCCAAAAAGCCCAAGTTTGAACATGAAGTACCAATTTCAGACAGGATAATATTCCAATAAATTTATGTTAATTACAAAATACATAATCAACTCTAAAGCCTAAGCCTTCAAATTTTTCAGCAAGTTTTAGGCCCTTAAATGTAATTTCAAAGATATCTCATAAAAAGTCATTTTAAAAGATTTTACAGCAATAATACCTCCAAAACTTCAGATAAAATTCAGGGATGATTATGATGGCCTACAAATACCCTAGAAATAGTTTCATAATTTATCATTTAATAATAAGGCTATTCTTGATTTTCTCATGAAATTTTAACTTTATGGGTTAATGAACAAATTATACTAATTATCCATCAAAAGTTTCCACAAAAATTCCCCCATGATAATAATGGACTAGGAACACTATGCATCAAGTTTCATAATTTGTCATCAAGTATTGAGCTCTTGTAAAACTTATTTAGTATCTAACCGAAGTAATGCACTTGTGAAGTAGATGCCCTAACTAGGTATCCAAAAATTCTACCAAAAATCATACATGATCAGTAAGGTCTAAAACTACCTTTGCCAATGTTTCATGCCTTTTCAATGGGCAGTGAGATCACAATAGCCAAATTATTAATTAGGGCAATCATATTGCTTACAAATGAAGTGCTACAAATATTAATCAAAACTTCCCAAATAAATTACCAGAGGCTCAAAATATCCTTATACCCTCACTATCCAAATTTCATTAAATTTCAAGATGTTTAGCTAACATAAACTAACACTACAAGTTTTAGGTCCTAAGCTAGGGTTAGGGTTTTGTGGACCCTACCCTTTTCAAAATTACTTAACATTTTAACCAGAGGGTTTTATATACCCTAGGACCCTCTATACAAAATTTGATGTTCATCCAAGGTGTTTAGGGCTCATGCCCTTCACAAGGCACAAAGGTCCCTCCTTAGGGTTTGGCCTGGGAACTTAGGGCAAATCAATTCCACTCTACCCCACATTCCATGAGGAGGTGCTAAGTGCCATACCAAGTCAGTGGCCCAAATTTCAGCCTCTGTTGAGGTGATTTGGTCACTCAAAATCAAAAGTGCACATTTTGACCAAAATACCCTTATTAAGGTAAAGCTAGGGTTGGGTCAATACCTATTCAAAACACATCCAAATTAGGTGAAACGTTATACAGATACATAACATGAGCACAGGGACCACTCACCAAAATTTGGGAGGGTTTGGAGGTCATTAGACCACCTAATTAAATTATCATAGGGAAATTAAATAATTTCCAAAACTATAGAAATATTGTCCCCAAAAATTCCCATTTTTGTTGTACTCCTAGATATGGTCTATAGAGACGCCCTTCCAAAATATCAGCTCATTTGGGTCAAAGATAAAGTGTGAGAACCCAATTGAAGTTCTACCTAGCCATATGTGTAGGCCCCACCAAAATGGGTTCCCTGGTCAGACCAGGCACCCAAATTGGTCCAAACCAATTTTAAAATAACATAGACGCAAGGGGCTACAAATCCTATGTTGAGCATTTCCTCATACAGAGCCTCTAACTATTTTTAAATAATTAAAACATTAAATGACATAAGTGTGACAGAATTCATATAACACACATTTCATATACTATAGTTTAATTCATCCATCTGCACGAATCTTGGCGCAGGGATTAACGGGATCCTATCGTCTTCTCCGTTCAGCCAACGGTCCGGATTCCTCCCATCGTGAGAAACTTCCAAACGCCACCGCCGGCGATCCGGCCGCCTCCCCGGCCGGCCACCGCCACCCCCACCTCCGTTGAGGTGGTGGTCGTCGCCAGGCGGCGGCTTGGCCGCCGGAGGGCCGTTTTCCGACGATCCCGAGAGGAGGATTTCCATGGAAAAACCATGAAAATTCGAAATGGATTCGGGCTCAATTGGGCCCGAACCTTGAACCTAGTGATTGCTAAGAACTATCCATAAGAGTAGGAGTGGAGGAGGACCTTCCTAGCGGCCTGAATGCGAGTCGATCTTCGGGTTGCCATGGTGGTGGTGCCGCCGGCCGGATTTCTGCAACTGTGTAGTCAAGTTGCCCGAATTCCTAAGGTAAATGATGGGAAGGGATCCTCTCATGTCACTGATGGTGTATATATCATCAGTTGGGGGAGGGGAGAGGCCAACCACCAATGGCCATTAATGCCCTTGAAGGCTTGGCTTAAGGAGGTTGCCTTATTGGGGCATGTGATCAGTGGACCCAGCAAAGGTGCGAGCCGTGAAAGAGTTGTCGCCCTTGAAGTCGGCGGCCGATGTGAGGAGTTTCATTGGACTTGCTGGGTACTACCGCAAGTTTGTGAAAGGATTTTCAAAGGTTGCCCTTCCACTTAGCTCATTGACGATGAAAGGTGTGCCATTTGAGTGGACTCCCCAATGTGAAGCGACGTTCCAAGAGCTGAAGGATAGGCTTACCTCCGCCCCCGTCCTTGCACTTCCATCTGGGAAGGAAGGATTTCAGGTTTACACTAACGCATCGTATCAAGGGATGGGAGTGGTACTGATGCAGCATGGTCACGTGATCGCATATGCTTCAAGATAGTTAAAGAAACATGAAATTAATTACCCGGTCCATGATTTGGATTTGGGAGCAGTGGTGTTTGCTTTGAAGGTCTGGAGGCATTATCTATATGGCGTCCATTGCGAGATCTTTTCCGATCACAAAAACTTGAAGTATGTCCACACTCAGAAAGAGTTGAACCTGAGACAACGGCGGTGGTTGGAATTTCTTTACGACTATGAGTTCACCATGAACTACCACCCCGGGAAAGCGAACTCGGTAGCCGATGCCTTGAGTAGAAAAGTGACAGGCTCTAGCCCAGAATCACGGTTGATGAGTATTGAGTTGGCTCGGATGATTGAGGAGATGGATATTACTTTGGTTTTCAAGGCTCCTTCGGCAGAGTATGCAGAGTATTTGGCAAGCATGGGCATAGTTTGTGATATCTGGGACCGGATTCGTGTGGATCAAGAAATGGATGCGGCCTTAGCCCCGGCTATCAAGGCAATTGAAGATGGGACCACCGATGAGTACACACTAAAGGGAGGCCTCGTTTATTTTCGTGGCCGGCTCTATATTCCCAAGGGCAACAAAATCCAAGAGGATATCTTGAGAGAGGCACATTCCTCTCAATATTTTGTACACCCGGGTATTTCAAAGATGTACGCCGGCTTATGAAAGACCATGTGCTAGCCAGGAATGAAGAAGGATGTTCGTTACTATGTTACACATTGCGAAGCTTGTCAAAGAGTGAAGGCTGAATGTAAGAGTCCCGGTGGTTTGTTGCAGTCGTTACCCATCCCCGAGTGGAAGTTTGAGGATATCTCCATGGACTTCGTCCATGGGCTGCCTCGCTCCCGCTCCGGGAATGATTCAGTGTGGGTTATTGTTGATTGTATGACAAAGGTGGCCCGGTTCATTCCAATGAAGAAGGAAGCACACATGGACGTTTTGGTACGCTTATTTGTGGAGCAGTTCGTGCTGTTTCATGGCGTGCCCAAGGCAATTCTTTTTGGATCGGGATGGTCGGTTTACTTCCAAGGAGTGGAAGGCGGTGCAGGTGTATTTGGGCTCGCACCTAACCTTTAGTACTGCATTCCACCCTCAGACAGACGGGCAGTCAGAGCGGACCATCAGAACACTGGACGATTTATTGAGGTTATGTGTGTTGGACAGAGGAGAGCCGTGGGAAAGTCACTTGCCCCTGGTGGAATTCTTCTACAATAATAGCCATCCGGTGAGCATCGGTATGGCGCCCCATGAAGCCCTTTACGGAAGAAGGTGCAAGACTCCCTTGTCTTGGGTGCAGGACGAAGATCCGAAGGTATTGGGAAATGAATATATAGATGATACAGATGCGGCGGTCAGATTGATACGTGATCGCATGTTGGAGACTCAAAGTCGGCAAACAAAGTATTATAATGCAAAATACAGAATGGTGGAGTTCCAAGTGGGTGATAAAGTGTTCCTCAAGATTCGGCCGATGCATGGAGTGTCGCGGGTGCGTGGTGTGAAAAAGCTCAGCCGAAGGTATGTTGGGCCTTATACTATACTAGAAAGGATTGGCCCATTGGCCTATCAGTTGGAGTTACCACCAGAACTAGATAATCTCCACGATGTGTTCCATGTGTCGTCGCTTCGAAAAGCACTGTTGCGGCCCGACCAATATATTCCCACTACTGATGGTGCAGTGGCGTCAGATAGGTCTGTGTGACTAGAGCCGGTGCGGATTGTTGACAGCGAGACAAGAACATTGCGCCGCAAAAGTGTTCCCTTGGTGATGGTACTATGGTCCAACCATGGGAAGGAGGAGTACACGTGGGAGCCAATGGATTTGATGCAGTAACGCTACCCGGAGTTGTTTGCTCAAGGTAATTTTATTTAAAAGCATATGTTAAATTTCCTATTATGCTTTTCTCCCCACAGCCTAAGCCAGATTTCGGGGACGAAATCTTTTATTTTATTTATAGGATTTGTAATGTCCCGAGTCGCTCTAGGCCCCTCCTGTGTGTTTTTTTGAGTCAGGAGGGTTGACTCGAGTCCTGAGAAGTGCAGGGTATTGGAATGCACTTGTGGAGGAGTGGAGAAATCATTGTAGAGAAGGACACAGGTAGTGACACGGGAGTGCTACTACCCGTGTGAATGTGACACGGGTAGAGACACGGGCGTGTCCCTACCCATGTGCATGTGTGTCGAGTAATACTCTACAGGGCGTGTCGAGATCGCCGAGGTATGTCAACATCGAATGACACGGGTAGCGACACAGGCGTGTCCCTACCCATGTGTGTCGAGTTACACTCGACGAAGCGTGTCGAAATCGACGATCTGTGTCAAGATTGACGATGTGTCTGACACGGGTAGAGACACAGGCGTGTCCCTACCCATGTGTGTTGAGTTGGACTCTATGAGGCGTGTCGAGATCGTCGAAATACGTGTCGGGATCGACGAATTGTATGACACGGGTAGAGACACGGGCGTGTCTCTACCTGTATTCCGTGTGTATCAAGTTCAGTTCGTCGAGATGTATCCAGAGAAGGACACGACAATGGACACGGCCAGGAACATGGCCGTGTCATATGGACACGGGTCGGGACACGGGCGTGTCCCTACCCGTGCCTAGTATTGAACCGACACGGAAACCGTCGTTGTTGTTTCGCTCAAGCGGGACATGGGTAAGGACACGGGCGTGTCCCTACCCGTGTCACCTTTCATATATAAGGGGAAGAGAAAATCCGTGCCATTTCTCATGCTCATTTCATTCCCTATTTCCTCTGAGAACTCCTAGTGAGAGGCAAAACTGCTGGAGCAAGTTCTACAGGAGAAAATCCACCATCGCCATAAAGGAGAATATGCCGCCAAGGAGAATTACAAGATCCATGGCCGGAAATGGAGGAACCGCTGGAATCGATGTGAGTTTCCTACCCTCTGCCTTGGTGCTAGATCTATAGATATTTAGGCGAGACGTCGACTCAAAAGAGTCTTGACATGTGAGAAGATGCTTTCTCTATGGTGAGGCCAATCCCGGGCTTGTGCTCTTGGTTAGTGGTGTCTTCAACCTCTCCGATCTTCTATATGGAGATGGGGGATGGTTTCATGAAGAGCAAAGGCCTATCGAGGATGAATAAGGGAGGAGATTTTCTGAAATGATTTGGGAAGATCTTATTGAGGAGGAAGATGAACCGATGTCATTCATTCCGCCTTAAGATGCATGCAGAATCTGTATTCTGCGCGCATCGATCTTCGTGGCCATGTTTAAGCAAGATATGGCAAGATCTGGGCTTTCGGCTAAACATGAGAGTTGAAGCCCTTGAAAATACCTTTCCAACGAATGGTTGCACGACTTCAGGCGAAGTATGTAGCCATGGAAAGCCTAAACGAAAATGGTATTCAACAAATCCTGCATGCAGAAATTGTGTTTTGTACGCAGCGGACTTCAAGTCCGATTTCAAATAGGATAATGTCAAATTTGGGTTGAGGTCTGAATACGGAAGTTGTAGACCACGGAAAGCCCATTCCATCGTGGGATTACACGTCTTCATCGGATTCCTGTAGCCTCAGGATTCTCCTGTCGAAGTTGCTGTCCAGATTCAAACTGCACCTAAATTATGGGCTTATATAAGATGGATTTGGATTCAGTGGAATTAATATTGCATGTTACTTAGCTTGGATGAACTCTTATGATTAATCATTTGTTGCGTGATTGATGTTGCTTATTAAATCGATTTCATATAATCAAATTGTGAAGCAATCTTATTTGAATGATTTGACTTGATAGGAATTGAAAGGTTGATATTTGTGCGCATCATGTTTATAATATGTCATTATCATATGGAAATTGTGATAAATCTTTATATGCGCATCATGTTTATATTACATTGTCATTATTTGGAAAGTCATGTAGAGCAATAAATTATGGCCATGAGTAAGGTTGACTAATGGAATGAGTTTAGTAGTCCAATACTTAGAGCGTCGTCTCCCTACGGGTAGTGTTGTGAAGGGATGTATGTGCGGTGTTGACCGTAACTTGTTTTGTTGTGTTGAGATAAGGTGTGGATGGATGGTTGGGTTGTATGCTCGTGCTTACTTCTGAGGCCCCTTCCATGTTATGTTGATGTGGCATTTGCATGCGGTGTGAGTCGACACACGGTGTCGTAATACTGGGTTAAGGAAAATGTGGCAGGTCTTCGGGCTCGCCAGTCGTCACACCGACGGGAGTCGACAGTTAGACTTTGGGCGGTTGGGCTGCATCCTCGGTGTTTACGTCCCGGGGCCCCTTCCGTGCCAAGTGAATGGTTGGGTTATGTCCTCGTGCTTACTTTCGAGTCCCCTTCCGGGTCACGCAAGGCCAGTTCGGGCTGTGTTCTTGGTGCACATATACCCAAGACCCCGCTGGGCCATAGTACACATGGGATCCGCTGTTGTGTTCTTAGCATTGAGGCGTACGGAGGCCTAGGTGAAGTAGTGCGGATACCCTCCTAGTAGTAGAAGTGCCCGTTCTACTGTCACCGTCTGGCCACGGCGGCTGATGCCTGAGAGGTTAGCTACCTCCTCGAAAAGTGGGAACTATAGTCTGTGTTGACATAACAATTGCATGGGTGTGATCATGGGTGAGTCATTGCATAACATTCATAGCATTTCATAACATTGCACAACAAGATCCTCATCGTATAAGTTTGTATGGGCACTTTAATACGATGAGTTACCTTATGTAACCCGACCCTTAACTTATAAGTTTATATGAGCATTCTTATAAGTTAAGTTACTTTCCTGCTGTTACTTATACATGTTAGTTTGTTGTAGCTCTTAAATATTTACTAGATCATGTTGATGATACTCTTACACTACTGCCACCTGCTTGTACTACCTTTACTTGCATACTTATTATATATTGTACTCTTGCTCTTTTTTCATGCCCGGTGCCGAGGAGTCGCCGGGGGAGCGGATGTGAAACCAATTAGTTGTTTTGACTAACGGTTGCTACGTCTTCTTTTTTAGGAGGTCACGCCGTAGGTAGATCAACCGCAGACTACGCAACATGACAGCCAGGCCAGGACGATAGGGCCTGAAGTGACTGTGTCGTCAATACCGTCGGTTACGGATGTTAGTATTTTGATACTCTGATGTAGCCCGTTTGGGCAATGTTTAGCTGTACTTTGATATATTGTAGAAGCATGTTTAGCTTCTCCCTTATTGATGTATTTGGACTTTATTACTTAGTGTGGATTTGACTTCTCTTGCTTATTATATTTGGTTGGGTTGGCATGTTCTATTGATATTGTTGTAGCCGGCGGAATAGGCGTCTTGTGGTACAAGTTAGCACGTGTGCTAATGCTACCGTAAGGCAGCTATTCTGGGCATAAGACTCCCCCTTCGTACTGTGTTTTGGGATCCGGGAGGGCGGGGGTCTTACAGTTTTACCTGAAAAATTCTCCAAATCACTCCTAGTCATAGATCTGGGCTAAAAATACGTGGGAAGTCGAAATCTTACAAGAAATAGCCGAAATAGAGGTTAGGGCCAAAAACCCTAACGAGAAAAAACTCAAGAAATGGGGAGATTTTACCATGATGATGAAGCTCTCGCTGAGAGCCTTCCGGATCTATGATCGGTTGGAAATTTCGTGCACCAGAGCACCATCGGCGGCCACTGGAAGGATAGTAAACAACTTTCTCTCTCTCGCTCATGCCGCTCTTGTTCGGGAGATGAACAGGAAATTCGGTCTAAATGAAGGAGTAATAAGAAGTTGGTATATATACTAAGGGTAATATTAGGATAACAACACTTAAGAAAAAGAACCGGGATTGGCTGAACCGGGCATCTCGAGAAGAAGAGAAGGTTAACTCGAGAACTACTAAACAATTCTCGAGAACAATATAGATCTCGAGTACTAGAAGAGACTTCTCGCGTACATAAAGGCAGTTCTCGATAACAAGAAGGCTTTCTCGAGAACAAGACTGCTATTCCCGAGAACAGAGAAGCACATCTCGAGAACTAAGAATAAATTTCTCGAGAGCTGAGAATAGAATTCTTGAGAACAAGCAAGGGCCACTCGAGAACAGAAGCTAAGGGTATCTCGAGAACAAGCAGAAAACTCTCGAGAAGAAAAACGAATTCTCGAGAACAAAAAGTCGTTCTCGAGCACAAAAAGGCATTCTCGAGAACAAAAAGGCCTTCTCGCTAACAAAAAGGCATTCTCTAGAACAAGGCAGCAAATTCCCGAGAACAGAAAGGCACAACTCGAGAACGACCATGTGGAACTCGAGTACAGAAAAGACTTCTCGAAAACAACCAAGAAAGACAAATCTGTTCGACGCTTGGTCGACCTCAGTTCGATGTTCGTCGAGCTCCGCTTGAAGTTCATCGAACACAAAAGAAAAACCGCGTTCGACGAATTCTGCTCAAAGTTTGTCGAACCCAGATCCGCTCGACGCTTTGTCGAGCTCAACACGACGTTCGTCGAGCTTCGCTCAATGGTCGTCGTCCTCTATACAACGTCAAGGAATTTCGTATAATAAAAATTGAGTTCGACGAAAACCTACCACTTTTGGAGGGCTTCCTGAGAATCAAAACAAGCCTAAGGCTTTGATATAATAATTATCATAATCAAAAAGTTAAATAAGGAAATATGAGTTCAAAACAGAGGCCCAAACACGACGAAATAAACGAATTAAATGGTGAGGACAACCCTAGAATCTGACGTACCATTCTTGAGACATAACATCAAATGCTCTCACAAACAAAAGAAATCACCACAAGGGTCCAAACACGCGCCGAGACTCCAAAATGTTCGGAACGCAACAAAAGTGGACAAGACCAAGGTATCAAAACCTCATCCTCAATATCAAGGAAAACATTCAAACCCATCAGAATCCCAAAATCTGGATAAAAATGCTAAATGGATTCGAAAACGTACAAACGTTACAGCGCCGTCAACAAAACGAAAACGGGGTAACGCCCTAACGTCATAATTATGACGTCGACAAACCAAATAGTAACATCAGAAAATCGGGGGCATTACAGATGTGGTGCAACCCCGCATTAGGACAATACGAGACTTCACTACCCCTACCTTGTAAGACCTCCCTGCCGGATCCCAAAACACGACACGAAGGGGGTCTTATGCCCAGAACAGCCGCCTTGCGGTAGCATTAGCTAGCACACGGGCTAACCTGTACCACAAGACGCTTATTCTGCCGGCTACAACTAATATCAATATATGTCAACCCAACCAAAACATAATATAGAAGTCATATCTACACAATGCATAATAGTCCAAGTACATCAAATAAAGCAGCTACAACAAGCTTCTACAAAATATCAGAGTATAGCTAATATACGCCCAAAGGGCTACATCAAAGTTGCTCCACACTCACATCGGTGACTGACGGTAGTAACGGTACCGTCCCTTTAGGCCCTGTCGTCCTAGCCTGGCTGTACTGCTGCATAATCTGCGGCTCCTCTACCTGGGGGTGACCTCCTAAAAAAAGAAGGCGTAGCAACCGATAGTCAAAATACTAAGTGGCTTTCACATCCACTCCCCCGGTGACTTCTCGGCACCGGGCGGAGAAGAGAACAGGGGTACAATATATAATAAGTAATTTAAGCAGGTACAAGCAGATGGAATAGGTACAATATCATTTACAACATTTTAATCTAGCAAATCTACAAGAGCTATAATCATCCATCAAGTATAAGTATCTACAACCGTAAAGTAACTTAACTTATAAGGATGTCCATACAAGCTTATAAGTTAAGGATCGGTTTGACAAAAAGTAACTCATCGTATAAGAGTGCCCATACAAACTTATACGATGAGGATCTTGTTTGTGCAATGTAATGTAATGGTATGTATGTAATGCAATGACTCACCCATGATCAAGCACATGCAACCGCTATGTCGACACAGACTTGTAGTTCCCACTATTAGAGCGGGTAGCTAACCTCTCAGGCATCAATTATCGTGGCCAGGCGGCGACAGTAGAGCGGGCTTCTCTACTAATAAGTGGGCATCCAAAGTGCTTCACTTAGGCCTCCGTACGCCTTAATGCTAAGAACACAACAGCGGAGCCCATGCATACTATGGCCCAGCGGGACTCTCGAGTAGATGATCACCGAGATCCAAGCCCTGAAATGGCCTTGTGTGACCCCGAAGGAGCATCAGAACAAATCTTGAGGACCAAGCCCAACCATTCACTTGGCAGGGAAGGAGCCCTGAGGCATGAACATTGAGGACCAAGCCCAACCGCCCAAGGTCTAACTGTCAACTCCCATCGGTGTGACGACTGGCGAGCCCGTAGACCGACCACACTATCCTTAACCCAGGATTACGACACCGCGTGTCGACTCACACCGCATGAAATTCCACATAACCGTGGCACGGAAGGAGCCTCGGAGAAAGCACGAGGACCAAGCCCAACCATCCACTTGGCACGAAAGGAGACCTGGGAAATGAAGACCGAGGACCAAGCCCAACCGTCCGTCTATGACTCTTCTCCACGCTATCCAACTCGGTGTGGTCAACACCCGCACCTACATCATTTCATAATGCTACCCGTAGGGAGACGCCACTCTAAGCATTGGACAACTAAATTCATTCCGTTAAACAATTATTCACATGGTCATAGATTAACATCCTACATTTCAATTCCATTTGATTTCAACCCATTATTAACATGATGCGCATTTCTATTGTTTTACCAATTTCTACCAAATCATTTCGTTTCAGTATGCTTAATTTCACAAATCAATTACATGTGATCCAATTATCAAACTTCATCATTCATAGAACTATGTTGGTTAACATAAAAGAGTTCACCCAACCTAAAAGTTAATTTGCTACATTGTCTCAACCGAGTCCAAACCCGACTCAACACTAACCCAGAATTTAAGTACAGAACGCATCTGGATATTAAATTCGACCGGAGATCGCTGAAGATATGGAATCCGGTGAAGGCGTGTAACCCCTTGATGGAAACATCTTTCCATGGGTTACAACTTTCATATTTAGAACACAACCCAGATTTGAGAGTAACACACTTGAAATCGGCTTCAAAGTATGCTGTGTAGAGAACACAATTTCTGCATGCAGGGTTTGTCGGACGTCAATTTCGTTCAGACTTTCCTGTGGCTACAGACTTCGCCTGAAGTCGTGCAACCACTAGTTGGAAAGGTATTTTCAAGGATTGCAACTTTCTTGTTTTGTCCATAGCCCAGTCCGGGACATATCACACCTGAAAATGGCCAAGAAGATCGCTGCGTGCAGAACACAGATTCTGCACCCATCCTAAGGCGGAATGAACGACATCAGTTCATCTTCCTCCTCAATCCTATCTTCCCCAAATCAGATTAGAAATTTCACCTCCCTTATTTACCCTCATGAGGCCATTACTCTTCACGAAACCATCCCCCATATTCACATAGAAGGTTGGAGAGGTTGAAGACACCACTATCCTTAGAGCACAAGCCCTAGAATGACCTCTAGCTAGGGCAATCATCATCTCGCAAGTCTAGACTCTTTTTTTGACATCTCACCTATATATAACTACAGATCTAGCACCAAGGGAGAGGGAAGGAAGCTCACCTCATTTCTGGCGTTTCCACCATTTCCGGCCAAGGATCTTGTGACTCTTCTTGGCGGCATGTTCTCCTCCTCGGCGATGACGGTTCTTCTCCTCTTGGACTTGTTACAGCACCTTCTCCTTCTCTATAACAGTTCTCTCAGGAAAAAGGGTTGGAATGAGGAGTGAAAATGGCTAGGGTTTTCACATCCCCTTATATGTGAAAAGTGACACGGGTAGGGATACGCCCGTGTACTTACCCGTATCCTGCTCGGTGAAGCGTCGCGACAGTTCCAATGTCGGTTCAATACACAAACACGGGTAGGGACACGCTCGTGTCCATACCTGTGTCCACATCACACGTCCGTGTTCTCTGGCCGGTTCCTGCTCTGGACACGATTGAAAGTGAGGGTTAGATCTACAATACTCTAGAGGGGGGTGGGGGGGGGGGGTGAATAGAGTATATTTTAAATTTCTTAGGTCTCAAATAAGAAGGCTGATATAGCTTTTGCTGTAACCTGAAAAAGTGCAGTAATTAAGAAAACTAGAAAACAGAAAAGAATAAACTTAATCACAGACACACAGTAAGAACAAAAGAAAAAGATAAGCAACCAGACGACACAAGAAATTTATAGTGGTTCCCCAAATCTGGGTAGTCCACTCTTCTACCACCCATGGTAGAAATCCACTCAGGTTTTTGATCAGGTTCCTGACACCAATGTGTTTTGATCAGGTCCCCAAAAACCAACTCAACTCTTTTGGTAAGGAGACTTGCAACTAGGAATCACTTTTGAAGGGAGATGACAATCCTTTGTACAGGACGGGGTGAGAGAGTGATTATGTCTTCTCTTTCTCAATAAACTGAGAAGACTTAAGTGGAATGATGTTAGCAAACACATCCCCTTGAGATGTAGAATGATTCAGGGAAGATCTGGAGCTTTGATGTAGGGTGATAGGTCTTCAATCAGATTTCTTGACAAGTACTGATGCAGGTGCTTCTTGACTGATTTGATATTTGTTGTCCTTGGAAGTCCTGGAGAGAATGTTGAAGAAGAAGAAGACTCTTAATATAGTATAGTTGTTCTTCTTCTGAATGAATGAATATCACTGCCTGTCACTGTAAGCTTCAGTATGAGTTATGTGTGAAGCTTTTCTGGTGCTGTATGAATTCTTGCAATCAGTCTATCTGTCTGTATTTTTCTGACTGAGTATTTTCTTGTACTCTGATTCCTCTACTGATTGTCGGTCTTCTTTTCTTCTATATCTTTTCAAACATTTGAATCCTCTGTAATTAATTTTGACTGCCTAAGAATAATCAACATTAATGTATTTCCCCAACTGTCCCGGGGAAAATCAGCAAGTAATATTCCTGAAGTAGACTGTAATTAATGCTTCCTCTAACGGATACATTCAGAGAATGTTTGAGTTATTAATCTGTTAGGAATTATTGCATTTGAGTGATGATTAAATGCCAGAAATGGCTAAGTCTGGAATCGTCAAATGAATAACAGAATTAGTCGAGTTGAGTTACTAGTTCTTCGAACTGAGGTTTTGTATTCATCGACCAGACAGCTTCTGTTCGTCGAGCTGAGTTCCAAGTTCATCGAGCGGATAACAGAACTTGCATGCTTCAGAACTTTGCCTGTTATGTCTGAAGTTCGTCGAGCTGACAATTGCATTCGTCGACTGGAGTTCAGCAACAATTCTGGACTTAGTCAAATATTTTGTGTTGACTGATATTCTGTGTGTCGACATGAAAACTTCTGGTGTTGACACAGGTTTTCTGGTGTCGACATAAATATTCCGATATCGACATAAGTTAGTGTCGAGAGATTATTCTTGGTGTCGACACAAATCTTCCAGTGTCTACATAGTTGGTGTCGACAGATTATTCTTGGTGTCGACACAAATCTTCCAGTGTCGACATAGTTGGTGTCGACACATGCCCTAAGTGTCGACACAAATCTTCTGGTTCCAGAATTCGTCGACCAAAGAACACAGTTCATCGACCTAAGAATTTGTCGGCCTGAGAAGTTAACTTCGTCGACCTGATATCTTTTAACATAAGGTTATTGTGAACTCGAGGTCCAAATTCGTCGAGCTCATAATCTTGTTCGTCGACCAAAGTCTGAAGTTGGACTTAGAATAATCTGAAGTTACCCTGTCTTCAGTTTGTTGAAGTGTCCCATTTTTCGTCGACCAGAGAATGAAGATCGTCGAGCTCAGCTTAGAGAAATATCTCAAGATCGTCAAGCTGAGAACGCCTTTCGTCGACCTGAGTTCGACGAATGTCGAACTCATTTTACTTAGTCTTGAAATCTTCTATGTCTTGAGTCTATGATGATCTTGTTGATAGCTGGTCCATCTGATGTTGACTCTAAGGATTTGGCCTAGACTCTAGGACATAAATTTGACCCTGGCTATACATGTTGGGTCACATCCTAAGTTAGTGAACCTAGCCCAAATCAATTAGGGATCCAATAATCTCCCCCTATTTGGGTATGGTCACTAATAGACTCAAAGTATAAACATAAAGATAAACAAAGCAAGAAAAAGATATATCTGGCAGAGAATTACCAACACATGCAGCCGATATATATGTACATAAGCTTTGTTTAATCAGATAACATGGTTTGAAAGCAAATGCAGAAAGAAATTAAAACAAAGTAAAGATTACTTCTTCTGCTTCTTCTCTATGGTCTTGTCCTCTTTATGCTTTTCTCCTGCCTTGGTAAAGATAATTTCTCTCTTTGGATCCAAAGCCTGTGCCTGTGTCATTGTCATGTCAGTTGCCCCAATAATCTTCAGGGATGTAGTTCTGGGGACAACTGCGTCAGGATGTAGCTTCATGTAGTCATCAACACTAAACAGTTTATTTGCTTTGTCAAATATTTTAAGTTCTTCCTTCATATATTTGGACATGGTGGAATATCCTGATGTATCTTTCCTTTCAGCTTTTGCTTTATTTATCAAGGACAGACCAACAATTTCCTGAAATCTAGACATTCTAGCCGTGTTTGCTGTCCCTGGATCCTCAAAAGGAACAAGAGGTAAATATGGTGTTTCGGGACTGTTAGCCTTCTGATTTGCAGGGATACTTTGTTGTTGTTGCTGAGTTTGTTGATGTTGTTGTTGATTTCCTGAAGAATGATGCCCTTGCTGACTGCTTCCAGAGGATCTCCCTTGATGTCTCTGATAAGTTTGCATAGGGGTAGATCTCTACGAGCTAGAGCCAGTTGCACCAGCTGTTGGAGGAGGTGGAGCTCTTTTGTATCTCTGAACTGGTGGTGGAGAATATTTCCTACTTCTATTCCTCTCCTTTTGCTGATTTTTAGACAGCCACATCCATGCTGGCATTTCTTTATAAGGAGTAATGTTTTGAAGAATATAGAATGGGGTGTCATTCTTTGAGCTTGGCTTTGCAGGAGGAGGAGGAGGGTCTTTCCTTTTCTTTGACAGCATTGTCTTCTTCTTCTTATCAATTTCTTCATCTGAATCTTCTTCATCATCATCTTCATCATCTTCACTGCCAGAACCCTGAGGGATATCATATAGAGCATCCAATGCTTTAAAGGCTTTATCATAAGTGGCAGTCTTTTCTGGAGCAGGAGCAGAAGTTTCAAAAGTTAGAGCTTCAGCAGTAGTTGAAGAAGAGACTATACAGGAATCAGAAGTAATTAGGACAGAGCTTTCTGCTGCTGCCTTATTTTCTTCTTCAATATCAGCCAAGATCAACTCATCTAGATCTGGCATAGGGGAGTCATCAATCACAAAGATTGCTGCTGAGATAGCTTTTGGAGAGGATGGAATGACTGTAGAGGTTGGTGCAGAAACTGGAATTTCAAAACTGTCACATAGTTGCTTAGCAACTGCTTGACTGATAGGAGGAGTATAAGGTACAATAGCCAACCGTGGCTCGGTAAATTCTCCTGGAAGATACTGCATATATACAATGTCAAAAGTTTCCAGTAATTCTTGTAAATTAACTGTGGGATTGAGGATAAAATCACCAACAGTTTCATCAATGTCCATATCAGTATCAATAAAATCAATTAAATCAATTAAATCTGTATCTATACAATCTGTACATGCTGATGTGGGGACTGAGGTATCTGCTGGTGCTGGTGCTGAAGTGTCTGAAGCTGTTGTTGCTGCTTCATCATCAGGCATCTCCCCCTGCCTGGTTTCAGTAGGAACTGAAGCCAGGCCCCTGAGTGAGGAGGGGGCAGCAGTGAGGGCAGAGATTTGCGCAGATAAAGATTGAATGGTAGTAGAAAGAGGTGTAATGGCCTATGCTATTAGGGATTTTAGAAGAGGGGTGATGATGGTGATGATAGATGAGATGGTAGTGGGGTCCAATGAGGAAGTTGTAGATGGTGTTGCAGTTGGTGTGGAAGGGGTGGCAACTAGTGAGGGAACAGAGTGTGGAACATCAGATATGTTAAGGTGAGATGTTGATGGGGATGGAAAGGTGGCATCTTGCATTATGGTGTCTGATGGTATAATGTAGGATGGTATGGAAGATAAATGTGGGGGAAGTGGAGACTGTGGTGGTGTAGGAATGTAGGTGTCTTGAGGTGATTCAGGAGGTGTTGGTTGTGGATTTTCTTAAAGAGGGGTAGATGGAATGTCAGTGATGTCAAGTGGTGGAGATGGAGGTGGAGTAGGAACATGAGTATGCTGTTGTGATTGGGGTATTGAAGAAATAATGGGAGAGGAAGTGAGTTGTTTTGCGGGAAAGGGTGCTGGGAGAGATGGTGGTGTGGGATGAATCTCTTCAGTAGGTGTGGGAGTGGCTTTAATAGCCCTGGTGCCTTTAGAAGCTGGGATGGAAGAGGTAGAAGCCTTAGTGGGATTGGTGATTGTCCTCTCCCACCTGCCAAATAATGCACAGGTGAGCCTTTTACTGGCATTAATGAATATGGTGTGGGAGACCAGTGATTCAGCAGCCTTTTCCTTAAGGAAGATACTTAGGATCCTTCCAAAACATACTTCCTTTTTGGTATTCTTCTTCTTAATCAAGTCAAACGAAGTTGTGCCCAGTCTATTTGCTTCTTGTTTATTACTACACACATGACCAAGAACTGATATCTTGTGATGTAGTCATGGGCAGTATGCTTGCAAGCAAGACCTTCCCAACAATGTCTTCCAGGAACTTGTATGCTGCAGACAAATGTCTCTTCAATAATTTATGTGGGTTATCACCAGCATAACCCATCAGATTTAGCATCATATTAAACTTTCTGAATCAATTTCTAAATCCTCTTCGCCATTTGTCAAACCAAATATTTCAGTTAAAACCGCGGGGGTTAAGGAGATGGTGTTACCGACGATTGATCCTCTCATAGTATTGTCTTCAGAAGTGGCTGAAGTATATACTCATTCTCTGATTTTTGTTCCTACCAACTTTATCTTGCTGGTCATCAGGTTCTTCAGATTCTGTTCTTCCAGAAGTTCCAGAATATATAGAAAGATTGGATCCGAGTGCTGGAATGATTCGAAGTCGACATCAAATCCAGTGTCAAACTTCATAGCGGATAGAGCTCCTGCTGGAATCGCCATAGAATCACCTGCAAATGAGCGAAACGGCGATCAAGTGCAAGGGGAATAGAAAATGCGGGACAGAGGTTGAAGAAAACCTAGATATAAGGTTTTCCAGAATATGAATCGACAATCTCCGTTCCACGAAAATACAATTAATTCTTCGAACTGAGGTCGACGAAATGAGTTAATAATAAATAAGTCGTCGATCTTATTCAGAAGACTTGACGGTAATTCGTCGAACTCCGGTCGACGAATATCTTTTGAAGTAAGTTCGTCAAGCTCCTCACGACGAAAATTGTTTCACATAGAGAATTCGGCGAACTACGTTCGACGAATATCTCTCAAACCTTCCCCGGTTCGTCGAACTTCGTTCGACAAACTTTAGAAAATTCGTCGAATGCAGACAGAACTTAAGCTAAGTCTTCTCCATTGATCATTCCCAGCTGATTTAGAAAGAAAGCATGATTTTTCTCATCCAGAGGTTTGGTGAATATATCAGCTTTTTGTAAATCAGTGTAGATATAGACAAGCTTAATCTTATTTTTGTCTACACACTCCCTAATGAAATGATGTCTTATATCAATATGCTTTGTCCTACTATGGTGAACTGGATTTTGTGCTATGGCTATAATACTAGTATTATCACAGAATAGTGTTGAATTATTTTAGTTGAACCCATAATCTAGGAGATGATTCTGTATCCAGAGCATCTGTGAATAACAGCTGTCTGCTGCAATATATTCTGCTTCAGCAGTTGAAGTTGACACTAATGTTTGCTTTTTACAGAACCATGATACTAATCTCATACACAGGAATTGACAAGTTCCTGAAGTACTTTTTCTATCTACCCTGCATCCAACAAAATCAGCATCAGAGTATCCAGTTAACTCAAATTCTGATTCAGCAGGATACCATAGGCCTAGATCAGGACAACTCTTTATATATCTTAAAATCCTTTTTAAGAAAATTAGATGATATTCTTTTGGGTTCACTTGGAACCTAGCACAAAGGCATGTAGCAAACATAATATCTGGCCTACTTGCTTTGAGGTATAATAGGGGCCCAACAATGCCCTTATAAAGTTTCTGATCTACAGGTTTTCCTGGTATATTAGAGTCCACAACAGCATTTGTGGCCATGGGAGTTTTCTTTGCTGAGGCATCAGCCATCCCAAACTTCTTTAGAAGTTCTTTAGCATATTTTGCTTGTGAGATGATGATGCCATCAGGGAGTTGTTTCACTTGGAGACCAAGGAAATATGAAAGCTCTCCCATGCTACTCATTTCAAATTTAGAATGCATGAGGTCGGAAAACCTCTTGCACAATTTTGAATCTGTAGAGCCAAATATGATGTCATCTACATATATTTGTACTAACAAAATTTTGTCCTTATGATGTCTAGTGAAAAGGGTTTTATCTACAGTTCCTCTTGTAAATTTATGCTCTAATAATAAACTTGCTAAGGTCTCATACCAAGCTCTTGGAGCTTGCTTTAGACCATAAAGAGCCTTATTTAATCTAAAAACATAAGAGGGATAAGTTGGAAAAACAAAACCCGGAGGTTGTTCTACATAAACCTCTTCTTGTAGCACTCCATTTAAGAAGGCACTTTTTACATCCATTTGAAAGACTTTGAACCTTTTGAATGCTGCATAGGCAAGGAAAATCCTTATCGCTTCCAACCTTGCAACTGGTGCAAAGGTCTGATCATAGTCAATTCCTTCCTCTTGTCTATATCCTTTAGCAACAAGCCTAGCCTTGTTCCTCACAATGACTCCTTGGGCATCAAGCTGATTCCTGAAAACCCATTTGGTTCCAATAACTATGAAGTTTTGGGGTCTTGGAACAAAATCCCAAACTCTACATCTCTCAAATTGGTTTAATTCCTCTTGCATTGTAAGGATCCAGTGGGGATCTTGCTCAGCATCATGAATGGTTAGAGGTTCAACCTGAGAGAGAAAACAGGCATGCATCAAGTCTTGGTTGCGTTGATGCTTTGTCTGTACACCTGCTGAAATGTCTCCAATTACTTGAGATCTGGGGTGATCCCTAAGTGTGACAAAATCAGTGGGTGGAGTTGGTTGTGTAACAGCATTTTGAATAAATTCCTCTTGTAGAGTTATATTTGCTGTTGGTTGAGGCTCATGTTCTTCAGCTTCATCTTCTTCACTATCTTCAATGACCTGTCAAAAGGGATGAGTGGGAACCTCTTGGGTGAGGTTTAGTCCATCCAATGTCTCACACAAGTGGGGTACCTGCAAGTTGCTAATGGTAGAAACTTATTTCTCCTTGCAGTACATGTTAGTCTCATCAAATGACACATGAATAGACTCGTCAACTTTTAAGGTTGATTTATTGAATACCATATAAGCCTTGCTTACTTGGGATTATCCCAAAAAAAGTCCCACTTCAGCCTTAGCTTCAAACTTTCTAATGTATTTCTTGTTGTTATTGTGTATATAACATGTACAACCAAATACTTTAAAATAGTTAATTTTAGGTTTCTTCCCTTTGAGCAATTCATTGGGAGTCCTATTCTTTAGTTTGTGAATTAAACTCCTATTCAGGACATAGTTTGCTGTGCTTACAACCTCTGCCCAAAAGGTTAGTGGCATGTATGCATCAGCAAGTAATGTACCTGCAGCTTCAATGAGTGTTCTATTTTTCCTTTTAGCTACCCCATTTTGTTGGGGAGTTCTAGGAGCTGAGAAGCAATGCCTGATACCTTCCTTCTCATATAACTCATACATAAGAAGAGACTCAAACTCTGTGCCACGATCACTTCTGATCAATGCAACATGAGTAGAGAACTCAATCTGTATGGTCCTGAGAAAATCTGTAAGAACCTTTAATGTATCTAACTTTATTCTCAGAAAGAATACCCAACTGAACCTAGAGAAGTCATCCACAATAACCAAGGTGTAGGATTTCCCTCCTAGGCTTTGTACTGTAATGGGTCCAAAAAGATCCAAGTGTAGCAAGTACAAGATCCTAAGTGAATCACTCATATTAATTGATTTGAAACAAGTTTTAGTTTGCTTGCCTAATTGACAAGCCGTGCAGAGACCTTCCTTTTTGTAGGGAGCAGAAGGTAGACCTCTAACAACATTGTGCTTAGATAACCTATCAATATTTTTCAGATTTACATGTCCTAGTCTTTTGTGTCATAAATCATTCTGATTACTAGTTAAATTTAGTAAGCAGATATCAGTTGTGGTAGAAGAAAAGTTTACTAAATAAATGTTTCCTTGTCTACTTCCAGTTAAAACAGTTTGGTTATTTTTATCAATAATAGAGCAGGTAGAAAGGTTAAATTATACCTGATAACCATCATCATATAATTGACTTATGATGATGAGGCTATGCTTCTGTCCACTTACATATGTCACCTTTCTGAATGTGACAGCTCCTATTCTCACTTCTCTAACTCCTTCTGACTGACCACATTTTGAGTCACCAAAGATGACCTTTGACCCCATCTTGGACTTATAGTTGAATAGGATGTCCTTGCTGCCAGTTATATGCTTGGAGCAGCCACTGTCCAGGTACCAAGTTTCATTTACCCCTGGACAGTTTTTCACCTGCAATATAAACAGTTAGTGATTTTTGACCCAGGTTACCTTGGGCCCTTTGTATGGCTGATAGGAGAAACTAGAAATAACAGAAAATTCTGGCTGGGACTTATATCCTAGGGGGTGGTATCTCCTAGGTGGAATGGTCCAGTCAGCTAGGGGATTGAATGATTTCCTAGAATTATTTAAGTTTCTGTTAAAGTTATAGTTTTGGTTATGTATTCCTGGGTTCGACGAATTTATGTAAGTTCATCGACCAGAGTTCGATAAAATGGGTTGAGATCATCGATCTCTGCCGAGAGAATAAACATGTTCATTCTCTGTGCCCCACGTTTGTCGATCACTGCTCGACGAACCATATAAAGTTCGTCGATCGCAGTTAGACGAATAATAATAGCTATAGTTTGCGTTCAGAGTTCGTCGATCTGGTTTCGACGAACGGGCCCCTTTTTGTCGATATGAGGTCGATGAAAATTGCTGAACTTTGTTTTTATTTGGTGTTTTCTGTTTTTCCATTTTGTCCTTAGTTTTAATTTGTTCAAGAATTTTATTTACTTTATATACTTGCTCAGTATTCTTCTTTCCTTTCTCAGAAATAAAATTGATGGGTTGTAACAGGTGGTTTTTCTGAATAACAGGTGGTTCACTAGATGATGCACTTAATTCTAACCTACTTCCATTAAACCTAGCATTAGATATGTTGGTGATTATTGCTAGTTGTTTGCTTCTTCCATTTAGTGATTCTTCTAGGTGTTTTGCCTTATTTAATTCATCTTTCAGAAGGTGATTTGTTCACTAAACATATCTATTTCATTTTTAATTTAGTATTTTCTAATACTAAGCTATCATAGTTAACTTGCTTATCTCTGAGAAGTTTGATTTCCTTCTCAGAGTTGATTAAGTCCAAACACAAGATTTTAAACTTTGATTTAAAAGATTCTGAATTATAATCAAATAATGATAATACCTGATCAGCTTCTGATTCAGAAGCTTCCTCATTGTCTGAATCTCCTTCTTCTGAGTTGCTTCTTGAGGCATCAATTGTCATGAGGCAAACCTCTTTTGCTCTTTCCTCTTCTTCATCTTCGCTGGAGCTTGAAGATGTTGACTCCTCTTCAGTCTCACTCCAAGACTCAGCTACAGACTCCTTTTCCTTCCTCTTGTGTTTGTTCGAAGAGGGTTTGCTGGTGAAATGTTTTCTAGAATCCTTTTCATTTTCTCTTCTCCTCTCCTTCTTCTGATTTTCTGGACACTCAGAGAGGATGTGCCCAGGCTTTCTGCATCCATAACACACCATTTCCTTTGTTGGTGTCTTGTCATTCTTTGGCCTGCCATGCTTTCTTGCTGACTTCCTCCTGAAGTCTTTTCTAGCTATTTTGAAAAATCTCTTAGCCAAGAGACTTATAAGTTCTTCATTTGATATTGAACACTCTGATTCTTCTGAGGCTTTGAATGCTATGTTCTGATCTCTTCTGCCTGCAGGAGGTGTTCTTTGTTCAGCAGCCTCCCTTGTCTTTATTAATTGCTCAGAAGATTTCACTTTGCCCAATAGAGATTCAGTTGACATCTCATTCAGGCATCTGGCATCCTTGATGGGACAAATCCTTGTATCCCATGAGCTTGGGAAGCACATCAAAATTTTGTCATTCACTTCAGTGAAAGTGATGACTTTGTCTAGAGTTTTTAGCTCATTAATGATTGAGCTTAGTCTATTATACATCTCTGAGACTGTTTCAACTTCCTGCTTCTTGAAATTCTCATATTGTGATATGAGATTTGATCTTCTGTCCATTCTTTCATCAGTTGATCCATCAACCATTTTGTTCAAGGAATCCCAAATGTCCTTTGCTGATGTGCACTCAGCAACCTTCTGGAAAATATCATCAGACATTGTCTGTGCCAATATGTTCATGGCTTTTGCATCAGCCATTTTTGCTTTCCTGTAAGCATCATTATAGTCTGGAGGAGGTACTGCAGTCATATTTATGGAAGTGCTTGGAGGAGCTGCAGGTGGTTGAGGTACTCCTGTTAAGATAGAAGAAAAGATATCTTCATCGATAGAATTCATATACAATTTGATTCTTGCCTTCCAGATTCCAAACTTTTGTAAGTTGCAAACTGGAGGTCTGGTGCTTGCATAATCTTTGTTCTGTGCCATAGCTGTGGTTATACTTTAAAATGTGAACAAATTGATATATAGATCTAACACAGGATCTTTGGTTCAAGGATTAACTTGTGCAACCAAAGGAACCAACCTCTGATACCAATTGAAAGTGAGGTTTAGATCTACAATACTCTAGAGGGGGGGGGGGTGAATAGAGTATATTTAAAAATTTTTAGGTCTCAAATAAGAGGCCTGATACAGCTTTTGCTGTAACCTGAAAAAGTGCAGTAATTAAGAAAACTGGAAAATAGAAAAGATTAAAAGTAATCACAGACACACATCAAGAACAAAAGAAAAAGATAAGCAACCAGATGACACAAGAACTTTATAGTGGTTCCCCAAATCTAGGTAGTCCACTCTTCTACCACCCTTGGTAGGAATCCACTCAGGTTTTTGATCAGGTGCCTGACACCAATGGGTTTTGATCAGGTCCCCAAAAACCAACTCAAGTCTTTTGGTAAGGAGACTTGCAACCAGGAATCACTTTTGAAGGGAGATGACAACCCTTTGTACAGGAGGGGGTGAGAGAATGATTATGTCTTCTCTTTCTCAATAAACTGAGAAGACTTAAGTGGAATGATGTTAACAAAGAGCTCCCCCTGAGATGTAGAATGATTCAGGGAATATCTGGAGCTTTGTTGTAGGGTGATAGGTCTTCAATCAGATTTCTTGACAAGTAGTGATGTAGGAGGTTCTTGACTGATTTGATATCTGTTGTCCTTGGAAGTCCTGGAGAGAACGTTGAAGAAGAAGAAGACTTTTGATATAGTATAGTTGTTCTTCTTCTGAATGAATGAATATCACTGCCTGTCACTGTAAGCTTCACTATGAGTTATGTGTGAAGCTTTTCTGCTGCTGTATGAATTCTTGCAGTCAGCCTATCTGTCTGTGTTTTTCTGACTGAGTATTTTCTTGTACTCTGATTCCTCTACTGATTGTCGATCTTCTTTTCTTCTATATCTTTTCAAACATTTGAATCCTCTGTAATTAATGCTGACTGCCTAAGAATAATCGGCATTAATGTATTTCCCCAACTGTCCCGTGGAAAATCAGCATGTAATATTCCTGAAGAAGACTGTAATTAATACTTCCTCTAACGGCTACATTCAGAGAATGTTTGAGTCCTTAATCTGTCAGGAATTATTGAATTTGAGTGAGGATTAAATGCCGGAAATGACTAAGTCTGGAATCGTCGAACGAATAACAGAATTCGTCGAGCCGAGTTACTAGTTCGTCGAACTGAGGTTTTGTATTCGTCGACCAGATAGCTTCAGTTTGTCGAGCTGAGTTCCAAGTTCATCGAGCGGATAACAGAACTTGCATGCTTCAGAACTTTGCCTTTTCTGTCTGAAGTTCGTCGAGCTGACAATTGCATTCGTCGACTGGAGTTCAGCAACAATTTTGGACTTAGTCAATTGTTTTGTGTTGACTGATATTTTGTGTGTCAACATGAAAACTTCTGGTGTCGACACAGGTTTTCTAGTGTCGACATAAATCTTCCGGTATCGACATAAGTTGGTGTCGACAAATAATTCTTGGTGTCGACACAAATCTTCCAGTGTCGACATAGTTGGTGTCGACAGATTATTCTTGGTGTCGACACAAATCTTCCAGTGTCGACATAGTTGGTGTCGACACATGCCCTAAGTGTCGACACAAATCTTCTGGTTCCAGAATTCATCGACCAAAGAACAATGTTCGTCGACCTGAGAATTTGTCGGCCTGAGAAGTTGACTTCGTCGACCTGAGATCTTCTAACAGAAGGTTGTTGTGAACTCGAGGTCCAAATTCGTCGAGCTCAGAATCTTGTTCGTCGACCAAAGTCTGAAGTTGGACTTAGAATAATCTGAAGTTAGCCTGTCTTCAGTTTGTTGAAGTGTCCCAGTTTTCGTCGACCAGAGAATGAAGATCGTCGAGCTCAGATCAGAGAAATATCTCAAGATCGTCGAGCTAAGAACGCCTTTCGTCGACCTGAGTTCGACGAACGTCGAACTCATTTTACTTAGACTTGAAATCTTCTAAGTCTTGAGTCTCAAATGGTCTTGTTGATAGCTGGTCCATCTAATATTGACTCTAAGGATTTGGCCTAGACTCTAGGACACAAATTTGACCATGGCGATACATGTTGGGTCACATCCTAAGTTAGTGAACCTATCCCAAATCAACTAGGGATCCAACAACACGATTCGTCGAGTTTCACTTGTCGCACACGGGTAGGGACACGCCTGTGTCACTGCCCGTGTCCTCCTCAGGGCAAACTTCGTCGATCTTTGCTCGACACGCACGGGTTGGGACACGCCCGTGTCTTCTTCACACGGTTAGTGACACGCCCGTGTACTTCTCTGGGACAACTCGAGTCGTCGACTCGAGAGTTGGTTGGATAGACACTGGTAGGGACACGCCCGTGTTACTACCCGTGTCCTTCTCTGGACCTACTCTAGTCATCGACTCGAGAGCTGGCCTCTCACACACGGGTGGGGACACGCCCGTATCTCTACCCGTGTCCTATTCTGGACTGATTTCTCCTCCCATTTACAGGTGCAGCCTAGCTTCCAGCACTTCCCTGAACCCAAGACATCTCTCCTGACTCAAAAACGCGCACGAGGGGCCTAGTGCTAATCGGGACGTTACAAAGCCTATAAACAAAATAAAAGATTTTGTCCCCGAAATCAAGCTAAGGCTATGGGGAGAAAAAGCATAACAAAAAATAAAATATGCTTTTAAGAATTACCACGAGCAAACAACTCCGGGTAGCATTTTTGCATCAAGTCTACCGGCTCCCATGTATACTCCTCCTTCCCATGATTAGACCACGACACCTTCACCAAAGGAACATTTTTGCGGCGCAAAATTCTTGTCTCGTTGTCTACGATCTGCACCAGCTCTAGTCGCACAGACCTATCAGTCGCCACTGCACCATCAGCGGTGGGGATATATTGATTGGGCCGCAACAGTGCCTTTCGAAGTGAAGACACATGGAACACGTCGTGGAGGTTCTCTAGCTCTGGAGGCAACTCCAACCGATAGTCCAAAATGCCAATTCTTTCCAATATAGTGTAAGTCCCAACATACCTTACCCTGAGCTTTTTCACAACACGTACCTGTGACACTCCATGCATCAGTCGGATTTTCAGAAATGCCTTATCACCCACTTGAAACTCCACTATTCGGTGCTTTGCATTATAATACTTTGCCTGCCGACTTTGAGCCTACAACATGCGATCCCGTATTAGCCTAACCACCGCATCATTATCATCAATATACTCAATTCCCAAAGCCTTCGGGTCTTCATCTTGCACCCAAGACAAGGTGGTTCTGCACCTTCTTCCGTAAAGAGCTTCATGGGGCGCCATACCGATGCAAGCTTGATGGTTGTTGTTGTAGGAGAATTCTACCAATTGTAAGGGCCTTTCCCACGGCTCCCGTCGATCCAACACACACAACCTCAGCAGGTCCTCCAATGTCCTGATGGTTCTCTCAGACTGCCCGTCCGTCTGAGGATGAAATGTTGTGCTAAAGGTAAGGTGCGAACCCAAATACGCATGTACCACCCTCCACTCCTTAGAGGTGAAACGACCATCCCGGTCAGAAACGATTGTCTTAGGCACGCCATGGTACCACACAAACTGCTCCACAAAGTGGCGTACCAAGACATCCACTTGAGCCTCTTTCTCCATAGGGATGAACCTGGCTACCTTTGTCAGTCGATCAATGATCACCCACACCGAATCATTCCCCGAGCATGAGCAAGGCAACCCGTGAACGAAGTCTATGGAGATATCCTCAAACTTCCACTCAGGGATTGGCAATGACTGTAATAAACCACCGGGGCTCTTGCATTCCGCCTTCACCCTTTGATAGGCTTCGCAATGTGTAACAAAATACCTCACATCCCTCTTTATTCCAGGCCAACACATGGTCTTCCGCAAGCCGACGTACATTTTGGCAATGCCGGGATGCACAGAATACTGAGAGCAGTGTTCCTCTCTCAATATATCCTCCCGGATTTTACCGCCATTGGGAATGTAGAGCCGGCCGCGGAAATAAATGAGGCCGCCATTTAATGTATACTCGTCAGCAGTCCCATCTTTGATTGACTTGATTGCCGGGGACAGTGTAACACCCCCATCCGTCACATGGCATATAGCAAATGGTCCAGCTGGAACCCGACGCCATGTACCACAGATAGTCAGAAGGGTTACATAGGAATATTCAAACTATCCAATTAAGACTACTCGTCCTACAAAGAGCATTCTAGCGGAAGCTTTTAAAGTTGAAAGAACTCAAAACTTAAATCCAATAAACATGAATGTCCACAAAGACACTACTGGATTGAAACCCAAAATACACTGAAAGGCTACATGGACTTATGGCCTTGCAATAGTTAACTTAATAAATAGTGTTTTCCATACATCGGCTCGCAGGCCGGCCACACATGACAAAAGTAAAGTAAACTATTCTTTACGGCCTTCTAGGGCCAGTACAGCAACATGAGCTGCAGCCCGCTATTTGGTACTCGGCTCCGCAGCACCTGCAAGCACATTTCACCACACGGTGGAAAACAAAGCATCAGTCAGCCAAAAGCCGACCAAAATATAATGACCCCGCCCCTAGGATCGGGACGGCGGTGCTCCTTCCTTGCAATTCATTAGCCCAGCTAAACAATAAAGTGCAACTATATATTTCGCCATAGGTGTAGGATCGCACGACCAAACACCCCGTGCACTCAGGGAACATTAACGGTGAATCCTGACACTTCAGCGTCTTCAACACCACCCCCAGGATGGCAACAACATGAGCATTTTAGACTTTCTGACCCTGACTAGTCTAAGGCTCCCGACTATGCCAACGGCCAGTCCCCTTTTCGGTTCTCTCGCACAGAGCCACGTAGCCCAGGTCTAATTCCACTTGCCTATTGCTCAACAGCGTAGTTTACATTAAGATGTATGCACGAGCCAAGCTTCTCTCGGATCCCAACATTTTCCAAACAATCACATAACCAGTTATGTTCAAGGCCGGTTCCGAGATCGCCAAGTTAGCAGAACAACGATTCCGCTCAGTTTTCCGGGTGCGCCTTCGAGCTAACCTCCAAGGATCCCTACTGCAATCTACCGCGTAGAAACCCAAAAACCCAAAGCACGGAGTCTTCTTCGGCAAAACATATCAAATGCAAAATCACCGATCCAGACAATACGCGTCCGGGTAGGCTTCACACACAATGCCTATGCCCGTACTCCGATTCAGCTGGAACCTAAACATCCCCATCCGTCATATGGCATATAACAGAAGGTCCAGCTGGAACCCGACGCCATGTACCACATACAGTCGGAAAGGTTACAAAAGAATATTCAAACATAAACATCCAGTTTTCTGTGTGGCCCTAAACATCCCCATCCGTCAAGACTAAGGGTTATGACTTCTCCAAATATGGGGAGATTGTTGGGTACATTGGAAAATGTGTACCAGATTTGAAGAAGCCTCACCTAACTCAATGATATGCATCAAGTTGTATTTGATGTTGTGTTGAGTTATCATGTGCAGGTTAAGTAAATGGTAGAAAATTTTCTAAGTCCAAGTGTCGACACTTGGGGATGGCTGTGTCGACACTAAGGGCCAGATTGTGTCGACACCCAGAATTTGTGTCGACACACAGAAAATCTGTCGACAACGCTGTGTCGACACTAAAGGCCAGATTGTGTCGACATCACCAGGATCTGTGTCGACACACAGAGAAGCTGTTGACACATTCCAGAATTCTATTGACAATGACTGTGTCGACACACAGAACTTGTGTGTGACACCAACTTTGTCAAGACAAGGAGTGTTTGTGTAGACACACAGGACTTGTGTCGACACATTCCACAGAAGTTATGTCGAGAAGTAAAAGTGAAGCTGTGTCGACATCATCAAGACTTGTGTCGACACATTGACTATGTTTGTCGACACATGTGAAGTATTCAATCGACATTCTCTATTGCTGTGTCAAAGACCAATGAAGGTTGAAGTAATACAACTGGAGACTTGACAACTGTCACTACTGACATTACTGTCACATCTGTCAGAGGTGTCAGAAAACCGTTTGGAACCGGAACCGCCGGTAACAATGGATGAAGCCTATATATAGATATGCTCTCTCAACAATAAAGGAATCAATCAAGCTAATAAATTATAATCTCTAAAGGATTGAGGATCCAGAAGAAGAGAAAGAAGAAACAACCAACAGATTGTAGAGAGAGAAAAATAAGGAGAGAAGTTCTCATCCAATGAAGGCAGATCCTGAACAGTCTGCCTGAAGAGTTCAGATCAAGTCTGAAGAAGAATTCAGATTAATTTCTAAAGGAATTCGATTGAAGATCGACTCCAACACCAAGAAGATCAACCCTACTTTGTTCAGATTCAAGAAGCTTTGAAGAAGTTAAGATCAGTTGATCCTTAAGTAATCAGTTCTATCAAGAACTGATCAAGAAACCTTCAACCAATTCTCTCTCCATCTGGTTGAAGATATTATTATCTTTTTCATCAATAACTTTTGTAGGATCTGTAATAGATTTGAGTGTAAGAGATTTAATTCTCTGATTTTAAGCCTAAATTATAAAGGCTGAGGTAGGGTTGAGTGCCTGACGTAGGGAATTCTGTTCCCTGAGTTGTAGGCCTGTGAAAGAGGCTGAGGTAGGACTTTTGCCTGAGTTGTAGGAGTGGGGTGTCACTCTTAGTTGTAGGCATGTGGAAGAGGCTAAGGTAGGGCTTGTGCCTGAGTTGTAGGAGTGTAGATTTACTCTGAGTTGTAGGAACCAGTCTTGGTTCTGAGCTGTAAGATCTGCGGATCTGAGTAGAAAGAAGGAGGTTAGGCCGAATCTAGTACACTGCTAGATAGGGAAAGGGGGAAAGTGGATGTACCCATTATTTGGGGAACCAGTATAAATCTGGTGTGCAATCTGTGGAATGTTGTGTGTATGTGAATGCTATGCTGTGTTTGCTGCTAAATAAATTGCTAATCTAGATACATTTGACTGCGTAAGTTAGAAAAAGAATTGAATCTATTCACCCCCCCCCCTCTAGGTGTTTAAAACATCTTGAAAGCAATTCTTTCACTTTTCTCGCCCCGCGGCATTGCCACAAAGAAAAACCATGAAAAAACTCTCAAGACAACCATGGCACATCAGATTCTACTAGAAAATTCTAGATTTGAAACGGTTGATAAACCTTTAGGAAGAATTTACAATCCTAGACAAACTCTAACGCATTCTACATGAAAATTGTTTATATGTTTCCCTGTCATTGAATGCTTTTATACATCATATTGTTTATTTTATTATAAGTGATGTATATCATTGACTATGGGTTATGACTTCTCCAAATATGGGGAGATTGTTGGGTACATTGGAAAATGTGTATCAGATTTGGAGAAGCCTCACCTAACTCAATGATTGTTGGGGAGTCGGAACGATTCCGCTCAGTTTTCCGTGTGGCCCTAAACATCCCCATCCGTCACATGACATATAGTAGAAGGTCCAGCTGAAACCCGATGCCATGTACCACATACAGTCGGAAGGGTTACAAAAGAATATTCAAACTATCCAATTAAGACTACTCGTCCTACACAGAGCATTCTATCGAAAGCTTTTTAAGTTGAAAGAACACAAAATTAAATATAATAAACATGAATGTCCACAACCACACTACTGGAATGAAACTCAAAGTACACTGAAAGGGTACATGGCCTTATGGCCTTACAATAGTTCACTGAATAAATAGTGTTTTCCATACATCGGCTCGCAGGGCGGCCACACATGACAAAAGTAAAGTACAACTATTCTTTATGGCCTTCTAGGGCCAGCACAGCAACATGGGATCCAGACCGCTATTTGGTACTCGGCTCCGCAGCACCTCCAATCACATTCCACCGTACGGTGGAAAACAAAGCAACGGTCAGCCAAAAGCCGACCAAAATATAACGACCCCGCCCGTAGGATCGGGATGGCGGTGCTCCTTCCCTGCAATTCATTAGCCCAGCTAAACAATAAAGTGCAACTATATATTTCGCCACAGGTGTAGGCTCGCACGGCCAAACACCCCGTGCACTCAGGGCACATTAACGGTGAATCCTGACACTTCAGCGTCTTCACCACCACCCCCAGGATGGCAATAACATGAGAATTTTAGCCTTTCTGACCCTGACTAGTCTAAGGCTCCCGACTATGCCAACGGCCAGTCTCCTTTTCGGGTCTCTCGCACCAAACCACATAGCCCAGGTCCAATTCCACTTGCCCGTTGCTCAACCGCGTAGTTCACATTAAGACGTACACACGAGCCAAGCTTCTCCCGGATCCCAACATTTTCCAAACAATCACATAACCCAGTTATGTTCATGGCCGGTTCCCAGACCGCCAAGTTAGTAGAACAACGATTCCGCTAAGTTTTCTGGCTGCGCCTTGGAGCTAACCTCCAAGGATCCTTGCCGCAATCTACCGCATAGAAACCCGAAAACCCAAAGCACGGAGTCTTCTCCGGCAAAACATATCAAATGCAACATCACCGATCCAGAAAATACACATCCGAGTAGGCTTCACACACAATGCCTATGCCCGTACTCCGATTCCGGACTCTATATGCAACACAAGGGGGACTATTCACATCAACCCCAAGGAACACCACGCACTCACCGCACACTCGTGGGAGAGGGATTCCCTATGCAGAAAGAAAGAGCTTCACATGCTCAAGTAGAGAATTGTTACCCTTGTAGTCCGCTTTGGCGCCGTGGAAAAAGTATACGGACAGAACTTTTCGTAACAAACTTTCCTCCACGGATCCGCTCTCAGATCTCAAAACGGTGCTCCGATGCTCCGCTGGCGGCCGGAATCCTCCATCTTCTTCCTCCTCTGTCTAACACCTTGGAAAGTGAAAGCCTTGGAGAGAAATGAAGGATTAACTCCCCTATTCCCGGCCTTAACAGAGCAGGAAACCATCTGGGTCGTTGGATCTTATTTAAAGAAAACAAACGGCTCACATCCGCTCAAAAATCTCCAAACCTGGGCCGAACACGGCTTGGAACATGGCCGTGTCCCTGGCCATGTGCCTCGATCCAGGCAAGATTGTCGAACACAGAGACTCACATGGGCTCAGACACACCCGTGTCCTACATGACACGCCCGTGTCGGGTCTCTCGACACGCCCGTGACCTGGGGCGTGTCACGCATAACCGCCACGCCAACCGACACGACCCAACTGAATATGGGTACTGACACGGGTAGGCACATGCCCGTGTAAAATGACACGCCCGTGTCATGCAGATGTGTTCCTGGTCGTGTCCTTCTCGGGATGAAATCGGCCAAAACACCAGCCAGACACAGCCTTGGACACGCCCGTGTCGTAGGCCGTGTACACCTATACAGGCACCAAAAATCCCTTTTTATGTGACCGACTTGAATACAATTTTCGGGGCATTACAAATTTCCCCCACTTAAGGAATTTCGTCCCGAAATTAAGTAAAAGGTACACAAAATTAAATGTTAACTGAATGAAATAACTCGGGGTATTCTTCTAACATAGCTTGCTTTCGCTCCCAAGAAAGCTCCTCCTATATGCAGTTATCCCAACGGACTTTAACCATCTGGACCTCCTTGTTGCGGAGTCGTTTGACTGCAACATCTTCAATACATACCGGCTTGACCCTTGTTGTCAACTCATAGTCAACTGGTACTTGATTGTCCGCAATGATCTGCCAAGGCTCTTGCACTGCCTTACGCAACATCGACACGTGGAACACATCATGTAGCCCACTTGAAAGTCCACCTAGTGTCAACTATGTGCACCTATGGGGGGGATAGGTGACTTGTAGAGCTTTTGCGGAATTTACGAATGTACCTACACAATAAAAATAAAAAGCACAGCACACAGAATACACAAGCAATTTATAGTGGTTCCCCGACTTGGGTACATCCACTTTCCCCCTTCGACCTATCTCCCAACAAGGGACGACTCGGTCACTTCTCCAACAGGATTGAAATCCAATCCCTGCACTAACGGAAGGAACCCTTCCACATGTGAGAGTCAACACTCCCACAAAACAGGTTGCACCCAACCCTTACAACACGGAACAAAAGTTCCTTTACAACAAAAGTAAATATAGAATGTACACGAGATACAAACTTCGTTTAGAGACTACGATGTTCCTCTTCGTTCGACGACGTGTTCGTGAAGTCAACGAAGAGTCTACAACCTTGGTCTCTCTTGGAAAGGATCTCCCCGAAACCGGTGGCGGCAATCCGAGCGGCGGCTTGGTTCGGGATCGATGGCAACGAAGGTGCGCGGCAGCAATACTTTGAGATCCAAACTTCGTTGCAAAGCAAACTAGGTCTACCAATGGTCACTCTAGGATCGGTCGTCTCGATCGATTCGGACGGGGGAGTTTTTCCCAGTCAACAAATCGAGAGACAAGGGATCTCTGGATAGACACGTGAGACTCAAGCTTTGCTAAGCTTCTGTCACCGGAGATCGGGAAGAAAAGCGATCTGCAGCGGCGACGGACTAGCGCGAGCGGCGACGGAGGCGGCGGAGAGATTTCGCGATTTTAGGGTTTGCGCTCGGCTTCTTTCTTTCTGGGTATCTCGTTCAAAAAAATACCCGTATATAAATACTGTAGTTAACTCCAATATGACCGTTTGTGGGACCCACAATAGAAATCCCTAAATCCCGGTCCAGAAATTTAACAGCGGCAGAATCCGGTTCAGGAAGTTCCAGAAAAACGCCAAGTCAAAATCGGTGAGAATCGAAAGTGATTCTCGCCGAGTCGTCGAGAATCAAAGGTGATTCTCGACGATTCGGCGAGAATCAAAGATGATTCTCGTCGAATTTGCCTTGGTTGCACGCACTGCTTTAGGCTAGGTCAAGACGGCGAGAATCAACCAGTGATTCTCGTCGATTCGACGAGAATCACTAGTGATTCTCGCCGAATC
Source organism: Platanthera guangdongensis (assembly GCA_039583875.1). Lineage (NCBI taxonomy): Eukaryota > Viridiplantae > Streptophyta > Magnoliopsida > Asparagales > Orchidaceae > Platanthera > Platanthera guangdongensis. The sequence continues at coordinate 93,491,759 of CM077156.1, read as the reverse complement.
GGCGAGAATCACTAAGTGATTCTCGTCGATTCTTACTTAGAAGCAGAGGTGCTTGCTTAGAAGTGGCTGGAACTTGTTCGGCGAGAATCAACCACTGATTCTCGACGAATCGGCGAGAATCCATTGTGATTCTCGCCGAATCGGCGAGAATCACTTGGTGATTCTCGTCGATTTACACTTAGACGAATTTTCGTCTCTCCACCCATGAGCTGCTCCTTGACCCATCCGTGCTCCTTGTCTTCTCTTGCATAAATACGGCCCTGTACTTGAAAGTAAGTGCACTCCAATAGAGAGAGTACACGTAGGCCAACACACTGATCTGCTCAACGAGGGATTACGTCGTGCAGACCCGTGTATATTGACCTACTGCACCCTGACATTGGTGTGCACTTAGCGTGGAAGAACTGAAAGCACAACTTAAAAGAGTTTATCAAATACATTGTCTATTGTCCTTTGCTTGTCCAGGGGCTTCTTCAAATCAGGTACATTGTGGATACAATACCCAACAATCTCCCCCTATTTGAAGAAGCCTAAACCCTACAAGCTAAGGTGAATAGAGCAAATGAGAATGAAAACCATAAACTTAACATTGAGTTGAGTCATCCCTTACCAATACCAATTTCTTGGGAGCAAGCTTGGAGCCACCTTAGCCTTGGCCGAGAGGGTAATCTCCCCCTTTTCGGCTTCTGCAAATCGGGGCGGTAGCATGTGACCCCTTGCTCCCCCTCAGTTCTTGCATCCGTGCTCACACTTGATTTCCTTGCTCCCCCTCAGATCGTGCATGAGCATGGAGCTTCTGTAGTCTTCATTCCTCATAATTGAGCATCCCCAATTCAGTCTTGAAAAGATTGAACTTGGCCTCGTCTAAGGGCTTTGTGAATATATCAGCAATCTGCTTGTCCGTGGGGACATAACATAGAGAGATGTCCTTGTTCTCCACGTGCTCCCGAATGAAGTGGTAGCGCACTTCAATATGCTTCGTTCTGCTGTGCGAGACAGGATTGTTGGCAATGACAATTGCACTGGAGGAGTCGCAGTACATTGGAACTTCCTTGAACTGAAGGTCGTAGTCGGCTAACTGGTTTCTGATCCATAGGAGTTGTGCGCAACAGCTGTTTGCTGAGATGTACTCAGATTCTGCTGTGGAGGTAGCCACACAGTTCTGCTTCTTGTTGTTCCATGAGATAAGCCTTCTTCCGAGGAATTGACACGTCCCGGAAGTGCTTTTCCTGTCATCCCTACTCCCTGCAAAATCAGCATCTGAAAAGCCTATTAGCTCGACATCATTGTTTCTCGGGTACCACAAGCCAAGATTGGGAGTACCTTTAAGGTATCTTAGAATTCGCTTTGCAGCGACATAGTGAGATTCCTTAGTGTTCACCTGATATCGGGCACAGACACATGTGGAGAACATAATATTCGGTCTACTGGCAGTAAGGTAGAGCAGGGATCCAATGATGCTTCTGTATTTGGTTTCATCGAAAGGTTTACCTTTCTCATCCTTATCCAGAGACAAGGTGGATCCCATTGGAGTCCTCATAGAGGTTGCACTCTCCATACCGAATTTCTTGAGGAGTTCAGTTGTGAACTTCATCTGAGAGATGAAGATTCCATCCTCAGACTGTTTCACTTGAAGTCCTAAGAAATACTTGAGCTCTCCCATACTGCTCATTTCAAACTTTCCTTGCATAAGTTTAGAAAACTTTTTGCAAAGATTGTTGTCCGTTGAGCTGAATATTATGTCATCGACATAGATTTGCACCAGCAAAATCTTGCCTTTGACTTCCCTGAGAAACAATGTTTTATCTATTTTACCTCTGGAGAACTTGTTCTAAAGAAGAAAACTAGATAAAGTCTCATACCAAGCTCGTGGAGCTTGTTTCAACCCATATAAGGCCTTATTAAGAAAATAAACATGATTGGGATAAGTAGGATCGACAAAACCTGGGGGTTGAGCGACGTATACTTCCTCTTTCAGGTCTCCGTTCAGGAATGCCGATTTCACATCCATTTGATAGACTGTGAATCCTTTGTGTGAGGCATACGCCAGGAACAACCTGATTGCCTCGAGCCTTGCTACTGGTGCGAAGGTCTGGTCGAAGTCAATCCCTTCCTCCTGTCTGTAACCTTGAGCCACCAGCCTGGCCTTGTTCTTGACGATGACACCATGTTCATCCAGCTTGTTTCTGAAGATCCACTTCGTGCCAATCACATTCTGCTTGTATGGTCTGGGAACTAGCGTCCAAACATTGCAACGTTCGAATTGATGTAGTTCCTCTTGCATGGCCAGAATCCATGTCGCATCCTTATTTGCCTCGGCGAACTTCTTTGGCTCAACCTGTGACAGGAAGCTAAGATGCAATACTTCGTTAATAGTACCTCTTCGAGTTCTGACACCAACACAAGGATCTCCGATGATCTGATCTCTAGGATGATCCCTCACGTGCCGGAGCTCAAGAAGTCTGGCGTCTGGAGCTTCGACTACTTCTTGGGCTTCCCCTTCTTCTAAGATATTTGTTCCATTTTGATCTTCAACATTTTCAGATGACGTGGAGGTGGAAACTTTAACGTACTTGGGAGCGTCATCTTTAGCGGTCTCATCCAGACTCAGTTGTTTAAGTCGAGCACCTGCATCTTCAAGAATACTATTGGAAGAATTGCTGTTAAGCAAACTTCCTTCATCAAATACAACATTTATTGATTCTTCTACCACTAGGGTTTTCTTATTGAAGACCCTATATGCCCGACTATTGGAACTATAGCCCATGAATATGCCTTCGAAGCATTTTTCACCGAATTTAGTACGCGGGTACTTCCCATTATTCAGTACATAGCATCTGCAACCAAAAATCCTCAAGTAGGACATGGTTGGTTTCCTGCCTTTCAGTAGCTCGTAGGGCATCTTACGATGATGCTTGTTGATCAATCCTCGGTTTTGTACATGACAAGCTGTATTGACAGCCTCTGCCCAAAAGTATTCCGGGAGAGAAGCGTCTTTCAACATTGTCGTGCACGCTTCAATGAGAGTTTTATTTCTCCTCTCCGCAACTCCATTTTGCTGAGGAGTGCGCGGGGAGGAAAACTCATGAAAGATACCTTGTTCTTCACAAAATTCTGTCATAGCACCAGACTCGAATTCTGTTCCATGGTCACTTCTGATTTTGACCACGGAGCAGTTAAATTCGTTCTGAACTTGCTTGACAAAACTAGTGAAGATGTCAAACGTATCTGACTTTCGTTTCAAAAAGAACACCCATGTAAACCGAGAATGATCATCAACTATCACTAGCGTATATGACTTGCCTCCCAAGCTATGAACTTGCATTGGACCAAACAAGTCCATATGTAACAGGTAAAGACATCGGGAAGAGTCTTTGTCTGCAATGCTCTTAAAGGTATCCCGAGTCTGTTTGCCCATCTGGCATGCAGGACAGGGGCTATCTTTGATGAACTTGATACTGGGAGCATCCCTTACTAAGTTCTTAGAAAATAGCATACCAATTGTCTTGAAATTAATATGTGCCAATCTCTTGTGCCATTGTTCACAAAGAGATGCACTACCTGTTGCCACAAGGCATACGGGGTTAGAAGAATCTAAACTGAGAAAATCTAAGCAGAAGATATTTCTGCTCCTAATGCCTGATAATACCGTCTCAGAAGAGGTACGTGAAATTATCAGACATTTATCTTTGCAGAATTTAACGTCATAACCTTTGTCACATAACTGACTTACACTGATCAGGTTATGTTTTAACCCTTCAACATAAGCCACGTCGGTGATAGAGATTATACCGTTGGAAATCATACCGTAACCTCTGGTGACTCCTCGATCTGACCCTCCAAAGATGACTTTGGGTCCATTCTCGACTGGAGTGTAATCACGCAGCAGGCTTCTTGTCCCAGTCATATGCCGGGAGCATCCACTGTCCAAATACCAGATCGGCATTTTGGTGGCCTTTGGACATTCCTGCAAAACAAAATTAATTTGCCTTAGGAACCCAATCGAACTTGGGTCCTAGATTCCTGGTTAGCACACTCCCCCTCAGTTGGTTAACCCTACGAGTGGTCGGCCTCGCATTGTTAACATGGGGAGTCTCGTAATGCCTTAGATTAAACCAACAATCCACGGCAAAGTGACCAACTTTGCCACAGCACCAACAGTCAAATCTGTTGTACCTCTTCCTAGGCACCTGCCTTACCCTGGGAATGGTGGGTACAGCGGGGGCCTTGGATCTGGAGGTGGAGGCCTCATGGTGACAACAGTCACATGACTTTGTCACCTTCTGTATAACAGGCTTGGCTTTTGGTGCCTGCTTTCCATTATGGTCGCTAGAGAACGGACCATAATTTCCTATGTGGATTTCCTCATAAGGTGCCCTGAAGGCACTCTCACCGAAGTTCTGGGGAAAGTTCCAACCGTCATACCGGCTCTTTGGCTTTGCAACCGAGGGCCGGAAATGATGCCCAAATGTTGACTCAAAGTCGTGTTGGTTGCAAAGCCAGGCTTTCTGAACGCAACAGGACTAAGAGGAGCCTTACCCTTTTCATCAACAGAGGCCTTCTTGGCGGCCTTATTCTTCCTCTGGTTCTTGTTTCTCCTTGATGAAGAACCAGATACCCCTTTATGCCCCAAGCCAGCTCCTTTAGCCTGAGCAGAGATGTTATCAACGACTGGAAGAACTGTTTTTGGCATAGAGAAGCTCTTGACGATCTTCCTTTCTGCCGCAAGTAGTTCTTCCAATTTGTTGACTTCCTCCTGCTTAAGATCAAGGAGCTTCAAAGACTCGGAATGCTTTGAAGTCAGGTCAAGGTGTTCCTGTCGGAGAGAAATCAAGCTAGTGACCTCTTCCCTTAGGGATACACACTCACCCTTAAGGAATTTTACTTCCTTCTTCTCAGCCTTCAGTCTCTTACGACACTCATCGAAAGTGTTGAGCAGATGCTCATACTTCTCGAGGAGCTCAGCTTCACGGGCCGAAGGGCCATCCTCAGGTTCATCATCCTGAGACTCAGGATCAGAGACGGAGTCGGAGAGAGGGGTGTGAGCTTTTACCTTCCCAGTAAATGGGGGGCATTCTCCTTCTGAGTCCGAGCGACCCACCAGCCCAAAGTAGGCTTCCTCATCATCACTTGAGTCTAAGGAGTCAGACTCACTCAGTGTCTTTGACCGTTTGGCGATGTAGCTCCGCTCCTTCTTCTTGTCTCTAGAGGACTTGTGCTCCTCTTCTTTCCCTTTTTCCCTCTTGCCTTGATAGAAGTCGGCCACGACGTGTCCTGGCTTGTTGCATCCAAAGAAAATAATGTCAGAGGAGCGATGTTTGTTCGGTCTAGATGCATACCTGTCAGAAGAGTAGTTTTTCTTCTGATGCCTGGAGGAGGAGCCGTCTCTCTTTCTTTGATTTCTCATCTTGAGGAACTTCTTGAACTCTCAAGTGATGAGGGAGAAATCCTCCTCCGACAGCTCTGAGCTGGAGGAGCATGGCTCGGAGTCCTCCTCCTCATCCTTTTTCCTGGCACGGTACGACACTGCACCCTTGCCTTTTCTGGAGTGACTGGCTTTTAGAGCCACCGTCTTTTCTTTGGCAGCCGCCTTCTCAGCTTCTTCTTCTGCTTTTCTGGTGTTCAGCTCAAGCTCATAGGACATCAGCTTTCCAAACAGAATTTGTGGATCAGTTTCTGCTAGTCTGCCAAATTCTCTGATGGCGCAGATCTTTGTGTCCCATTCCTTAGTGAGGGACCTAAGGAATTTGTCATTGAGTTCACCATTAGTGAACACTCTTCCGTAGCCCTTGAGGGCGTTGACAATCTTCAGGAAGTTCTCGTAGGTGACTCTGATCTCTTCCTTAGGCCCTTGTCTGAAGGCCTCATACTTCTGGTTCAGGAGGGATCTCCGATCATCCCTCACTTCATCTGTGCCCTCCATTAGGATGATCAGGCACTGCCAGATCTCCTGTGTTGTCCTGCAGTTGCTGAAGTTTTGCATCATAGAGTCATCAACTGCGCTGACCAGGATGTTTCTTGCCTTCATGTCAAGGCCCACTAGCACCATCTCGTCCTTGTCCATTTCAGAAAGTGTCTTCGGCACTTTCTTGGTGGGATCAATGGTGGAGGCCTTAGTGGGGACATAAGGTCCCTCCAGCACGATCATGAAAAGTCGAGGATCCACTGCTTCCATGTAGAACCTGATCCTTTCCTTCCAGATAGGAAAGTTGAGCATGTTGCACACTGTGATCTTGCCGGAGTACTTGAACCCGTCCATAGTAGATGTATGTCTCCTTGTTGACACTAGTGGCAGGATTCAACTCAAGGTGTTAACCTTTTTGTTGAGTAACCTCCCTCTGATACCACTTGAAAGTCCACCTAGTGTCAACTATGTGCACCTATGGGGGGGGATAGGTGACTTGTAGAGCTTTTGCGGAATTTACGAATGTACCTGCACAATAAAAATAAAAAGCACAACACACAGAATACACAGGCAATTTATAGTGGTTCCCCGACTTGGGTACATCCACTTTCCCCCTTCGACCTATCTCCCAACAAGGGACGACTCGGTCACTTCTCCAACAGGATTGAAATCCAATCCCTGCACTAACAGAAGGAACCCTTCCACACGTGAGAGTCAACACTCCCACAAAACGGGTTGCACCCAACCCTTACAACACGGAACAAAAGTTCCTTTACAACAAAAGTAAATATAGAATGTACACGAGATACAAACTTCGTTTAGAGACTACGGTGTTCCTCTTCGTTCGACGACGTGTTCGTGAAGTCAACGAAGAGTCTACAACCTTGGTCTCTCTTGGAAAGGATCTCCCCGAAACCGGCGGCGGCAATCCGAGCGGCGGCTTGGTTCGAGATCGATGGCAACGAAGGTGCGCGGCAGCAATACTTTGAGATCCAAACTTCGTTGCAAAGCAAACTAGGTCTACCAACGGTCACTCTAGGATCGGTCGTCTCGATCGATTTGGACGGGGGAGTTTTTCCCAGTCAACAAATCGAGAGACAAGGGATCTCTGGATAGACACGTGAGACTAAAGCTTTGCTAAGCTTCTGTCGCCGGAGATCGGGAAGAAAAGCGATCTATAGCGGCGACGGACTAGCGCGAGCGGCGATGGAGGCGGCGGAGAGATTTCGCGATTTTAGGGTTTGCGCTCGGCTTCTTTCTTTCTGGGTATCTCGTTCAAAAAAAATACCCGTATATAAATACTGTAGTTAACTCCAATATGACCGTTTGTGGGACCCACAATAGAAATCCCTAAATCCCGGTCCAGAAATTTAACAGCGGCAGAATCCGGTTCAGGAAGTTCCAGAAAAATGCCAAGTCAAAATCGGTGAGAATCGAAAGTGATTCTCGCCGAGTCGTCGAGAATCAAAGGTGATTCTCGATGATTCGGCGAGAATCAAAGATGATTCTCGTCGAATTTGCCTTGGTTGCACGCACTGCTTTAGTCTAGGTCGAGACGGCGAGAATAGACCAGTGATTCTCGTCGATTCGGCGAGAATCACTAGTGATTCTCGCCGAATCGGCGAGAATCACTAAGTGATTCTCGTCGATTCTTACTTAGAAGCAGAGGTGCTTGCTTAGAAGTGGCTGGAACTTGTTCGGCGAGAATCAACCACTGATTCTCGACGAATCGGCGAGAATCCATTGTGATTCTCGCCGAATCGGCGAGAATCACTTGGTGATTCTCGTCGATTTACACTTAGACGAATTTTCGTCTCTCCACCCATGAGCTGCTCCTTGACCCATCCGTGCTCCTTGTCTTCTCTTTCATAAATACGGCCCTGTACTTGAAAGTAAGTCCACTCCAATAGAGAGAGTACACGTAGGCCAACACACTGATCTGCTCAACGAGGGATTACGTCATGCAGACCCGTGTATATTGACCTATTGCACCCTGACATTGGTGTGCACTTAGCGTGGAAGAACTGCAAGCACAACTTAAAAGAGTTTATCAAATACATTGTCTATTGACCTTTGCTTGTCCAGGGGCTTCTTCAAATCAGGTACATTGTGGATACAATACCCAACACCACTCAACTCCACCGACAGCTTCAATCTATACGCCGCCTCGCCAACACGCTCCAGGATTTCAAATGCTCCAAGGTATCTCGGACTCAGCTTCTTCAAGCGTCGAACCCGCGATATACCCTTGAACGGCTTGATTTTTAGATACACCATGTCGCCAACACTGAACTCCATGTTCCTATGCTTGACGTTATAGTACTTTGACTGTCTATCCTGAGCGATCTTCAACCTTTCCTGAATTGTACGCACCATTGAAGTGGCGTCTTCCACCGCTTGACGTTTATACAACTTCGATTCGCCTGCCTCCAAACAAGACAACGACGTACGACACTTCCTCCCGTACAAGGCTTTGAAAGGCGCCATACCAATGCTACCCTGAAAGCTGTTGTTATACGCAAACTCCACCATATACAGGTGATCCTCCCAAAGCTTTCCAAAATCTAGGACGCACATGTGAAGCATGTCCTCCATAGTCCTGTTGACCCTCTCGGTCTGACCATCCGTCTGTGGATGAAAGGCTGTGCTGAAACTCAGCTTAGTTCCCAACATACTATGCACCAACCTCCAATCCTCCGACGTAAAGCGTCCATCTCAGTAACTAACAATACTACGGGGCACACCATGCAAATGTACAATATTATCCACGTAGAGTTTGGCTAACTTTTCCACCGGATCCTCCTTCCTGTTCGGAATAAAGTGTGACACCTTTGTCAACCTATCTATGACCACCCAAATGGTGTCATTTCCCTTCTGTGACTTTGGCAAACCATGTACAAAATCCATAGATATGTCATCGAATTTCCATTCTGGGATAGGTAGGGGCTTCAAGAAACCTCCGGGCTTCTGGAATTCCGCCTTCACCAATGCACAAGTACGACACTTGGCCACATAAAGTGCTACATCCTTCTTCAATCCTGGACACCAGAATAACTTCATGTCTCTATACATCTTCATGCTTCCCGGGTGGATTGAGTACTTGGTATGATGAGCCTCATACATCAACTCCTCCCGAAGATTATTCGTACTAGGAACACATAGGCGACTGTCATTCCTTAGCAACCCATCCTTAACAGCAAACTGGGAATTTTAACCATCCAATGATTCATCCAAGATCTGCTTCATGCTATTATCCTGAACCAAAGCCCGCTGAACTCTATCAGCTAGGTCACACTACACCTCTGTCCAAAATAGTTTCGCCTCAGCACTAGACTGCTTGTCGACACAAGATATCTCCAAAGGCTCCAACTCATGGACCAATCTCTCATCATGTATCGATAACCAGTTGGCTTGTACAGGAATCTTACGACTCAACGCATCCGCCACTGCATTTCCCTTCACAGGCACATAATGTATCTTGAAGGTATAGTCCCCTAAGAACTCCATCCACCTCTACTGCCTCATGTCAGATCCTTTTTGTACAACAGGTACTTCAAGCTCTTATGATCGGTGTAAATATCGGCCTTCACACCGTACAGGTAGTGCCTCCAAAGCTTTAGAGCAAATATCACGGCCGCTAACTCTAAGTCGTGGACCAGATAATTTCTCTCGTGAGCCTTTAATTGCGTGAACCATAGGCTATCACTCACCCATGCTGTAGTAGAACACAGCCAAACCACTGCCCGAAGCATCACTATAAATCTCGAACCCTTCGGTTCCACTTGGCGAACATAAAATAGGCGCTGTGGTCAACCGCCTCTTCAACTCTTCAAAAGCCTCTTTGCACACCGGAGACCACACAAACTTCTGATCCTTCCTTGTCAACATCGTGAGTGGAAGTGCTATCTGCGAAAAGTTCTCTACGAAGCGCCTGTAGTAGCCAGCAAGCCCCAGAAAACTCTGGACCTCTGCCACTGTAGTCAAAGCAGGCCACTCTCGTATCGCCACTATCTTCGCCGGATCCACAACTATCCCTTCTCCACTGACAACATGACCAAGGAACGCTATAAAGGATAACCAGAATTCACACTTGGAGAACTTATCATACAACTGATTCATTCTCAACGTCTCCAACGCCATGTGTAGATGATTGTAGTGATCCTCCTCGCACTGCGAGTACACCAGGATATCATTGATAAATACTATCACGAAACGATCCAGGTACTCTCTGAACGTCCTGTTCATCAGATCCATAAACACGGATGGCGCATTCGTCAGCCCAAACGACATGACCATGAACTCGTAATGCCCAAACAGCGTACTGAATGCTGTCTTTGGGATGTCTCTTTCCCTTATCCTCAACTGGCAGTACCCGGACTTCAGATCTAACTTCTAATACACCATTGACCCAACCAACTGATCAAATAGATCATCAATCCTCGGAATCGGATACTTATTCTTTTCCGTAAGCTTGTTCAATTCCCGGTAGTCGATACAAAGCTGCAAGCTCCCATCTTTCTTCTTAACAAAGAGAACTGGTGCTCTCCAAGGCGACGAACTTGCACTCACATAACCTTGCTCTAGCAACTCTTGCAGTTTCACCTTCAACTCTGCCATCTCTCTTGGCGCTATCCGATATGGAGAGCGTGACACCGGTTTGGCACCCGGTACCAGCTCAATGGTAAAATCAATCTCCCGCTGAGGAGGGGCTCCTGGGACATCATCTGGGAACACATCGGGATACTCAGACACAACTGGGATACTGCCAAGACTTAGCTTAGGCGTCGAAGTCTGCACTAATGTGACAAACAGCTCTGCCCTAGACCGAACTGCCTTAAACACCTGAAGAGCCGACATCAAAATCTAACCCGACCCCTTCATGCCCGCAAAAGTAGTTTCCCGATTAGTGTTCAGACCCAAACTAACTTCCTTACGGTTGCAATCAATGCATGCACCCTGCTCCGAGAGCCAATCCATACCAAAGATTATGTCGAACTCTACTAACGGTAGAATCAACGATCGCAACTCAAACTCCTGGTCTCCAATCCGAATCTTCACCACGCAGATCCTATACGCGCGTATTGAGCACCCATTGGGCAACAACACATCCAAATTATCTTTTGCCATCGAGGATGGAACTCTGATGCGTGATATGAATTTTTCGGACAAGAAGGAATGCGATGCTCCCGTATCAAACAGGGCTCTTGCCAGAAACTCAAAGATCAACATAAATCCTAGCATCAATATTAGTAAGCTAAAAAACAATAGAGGTAACAACTACATAAAGTTAATCTGCTATAACTTAACTCATACCTGTCACTAAGTCAGTTTTTTATGGCCTCTTGCAAACTAAGGTTGTAGACTCTAGGCTGGGCTGGAGCATGATGGGATGTGGTTGACTCCACCGCCTTCTCTTTCTCCTCATAAGTTGCTCCAGACTTCCTCTCGGACTTTGAACGTCCGCTCCAACACTCACGAGCAAAATGCCCCGTCTTCCCACAGTTGTAGCAAGCTCCTGGGACTCGACTTGTAGTTGCCCCCGATGCATCAGCCGAAGGGGCTGAGTTCGAAGTCCTCCACTTCTTGTTCCATCTGTGGAATCCTGACTTGGTATTTGGCACCTTGAACTCGGACTTCTTTTCTCCTGGGTCCTTCTTCTCTTGAACTTTCTTCACAACTTTTTCCAAAGACCGGGACGAGTTAACCAAGGCTAGGAAGCCTTGCGCCTTTGGCCCAACAAGTAGTAGTTGTAGATCACCGCGAAGACCCTCATAAAATCGGTTGGTCTTCCTCTCCTCTTCCGTAAACATATCCCCAGCATACCGACCCAACCGTGTAAACTCGTGGAGGTACTCGTTCATGCTTCTGGCTCCCAGAGTCAGCCCAAGATACTGATTCTCCATCTCCAACATCTGAGCAGAGGGTAGGTATCTGGCCAAGAATAGTCTAGAGAATTCCTCCATCGGCACATCAGCAAGTTGCCTTCCCACTAGAAGATGAAACTCCAACTCATCCCACCACAGCCTCGCTTCCCCCGCCAAAATAAAGGTTGCTATGGTGGTCTTCTGCCACTCCTCAGTTAATGTGGCTATCAAGACCCTCTTTATCGAAGAGAGCCAGTCCTCAGCTTGAGCTGGCGTTCCAGTCCCGTCAAACCTTGGAGGATTAAAGCCCATTACATGCTTGAGTTGCTTCTCCGTAGCTCTCCTCGGCTCTACCAGATCAACTGCTACGCGCTCCACCACTCTCGGCTCTGCCGCCCTAACCGGTTCTTGCTCATTCGCAGTAGGTGCGTGATTCATTTGCCCTGCATGTTGGGCATTTATCATTGCAAATACTGCTTCAGCCACCATCCTGATGGTTTTCGCTGAAGGAGGTGTTGTAGGCACGTCCCTTGCTGCACTACTTTCCGCTGATTGCGGACGCTCTGACTGACCAGCACCGCTCCTAGCTGCCTATAGTAGCAAAGACACACGATTAGACGACAAACAAATTGCTAAAAGCAATCATTAGAACACTCAGATTCCATAAAACAAGTGTATTTTCCATTCCTAAGTGGACATTTATGGGTTCTTTTGATGTTATAACGATGACGCACACATGTGCTCACCACCCCTTAAAAGAATTCCCCCACGAATTCATGTAAGCCTGACCGTAACCAGAAGTCTGATACAAAATTATAACATCCCCATCCGTCACATGGCATATAGCAGAAGGTCCAGCTGTAACCCGACGCCATGTACCACATACAGTCGGAAGGGTTACAAAAGAATATTCAAACTATCCAATTAAGACTACTCGTCCTACACAGAGCATTCTAGTGGAAGCTTTTAAAGTTGAAAGAACACAAAACTTAAATCTAGTAAACATGAATGTCCACAACCACACTACTGGAATGAAACCCAAAATACACTGAAAGGGTACATGGCCTTATGGCCTTACAATAGTTCACTTAATAAATAGTGTTTTCCATACATTGGCTCGCAGGCCGGCCACACATGACAAAAGTAAAGTACAACTATTCTTTACGGCCTTCTAGGGACAGCACAGCAATATGGGCTCCACTCTGCTATTTGGTACTCGGCTCCGCAGCACCTGCAAGCACATTCCACCGCACGGTGGCAAACAAAGCAATGGTCAGCCAAAAGCCGACCAAAATATAACGACCCCGCCCCTAGGATCGGTACGGCGGTGCTCCTTCCCTGCAATTCATTAGCCCAGCTAAACAATAAAGTGCAACTATATATTTCACCACATGTGTAGGCTCGCATGGCCAAACACCCCGTACACTCAGGGCACATTAACGGTGAATCCTGACACTTCAGCGTCTTCACCACCACCCCCAGGATGGCAGCAACATGAGCATTTTAGCCTTTCTGACCCTGACTAGTCTAAGGCTCCCGACTATGCCAACGGCCAGTCCCCTTTTTGGTTCTCTCGCATCGAACCACATAGCCCAGATCCAATTCCCCTTGCCCGTTGCTCAATCACGTAGTTCACATTAAGACGTACGCACGAGCCAAGCTTCTCTCGGATCCCAACATTTTCCAAACAATCACATAACCCAGTTATGTTCAAGGCCGGTTCCCAGACCGCCAAGTTAGTAGAACAACGATTACGCTCTGTTTTCCGGCTGCGCCTTGGAGCTAACCTCCAAGGATCCTTGTTGCAATCTACCGCATAGAAACCCGAAAACCCAAAGAACGGAGTCTTCTCCGGCAAAACATATCAAATGCAACATCACCGATCCAGATAATACACATCTGAGTAGGCTTCACACGCAATGCCTATGCCCGTACTCCGATTCCGGACTCTATATGCAACACAATGGGGACTATTCACAACAACCCCAAGGAACACCAGGCACTCACCGCACACTCGTAGGAGCGGGATTCCCTATGCAGAAAGAAAGAGCTTCACATGCTTAAGTAGAGAATCGTTACCCTTGTAGTCCGCTTTGGCGCCGTGGAAAAACTATACGGACAGAACTTTTCGTAACAAACTTTCCTCCACGGATCCGCTCTCAGATCTCAAAACGGTGCTCCAATGCTCCGCTGGCGGCCGTAATCCTCCTTCTTCTTCCTCCTCTCTCTAACACCTTGGAAAGAGAAAGCCTTGGAGAGAAATGAAGGATTAACTCCCCTATTCCCGGCCTTAACAGAGCAGGAAACCATCTGGCCGTTGGATCTTATTTAAAGAAAACAAATGGCTCAGATCCACTCAAAAATCTCCAAACCTGGGCCGAACACGGCTTGGCACACGGCCGTGTCCCAGGCCGTGTGTCTCGATCCAGGCACGATATTCGAACACAGACACTCACACGGGCTCAAACACGCCCGTGTCCCACCTAACACGCCCGTGTCGTGTCTCTCGACACGCCCATGACCTGGGGCATATCACGCATAACCGCCACGCCAACCGACACGACCCAACTGAACACGGGTACTGACATGGGTAGGCACACGCCCGTGTCAAATGACACACCCGTGTCATGCAGCCGTATTCCTGGTCGTGTCCTTCTCAGGATGAAATCGTCCAAAACACCAGCCAGACACGGCCTTGGACAAGCCCGTGTCCTAGGCCTTGTACCCCTATACAGGCACCAAAAATCCCTTTTTACGTGACCGACTCAAATACAATTTTCGGGGCGTTACAGCCAGAGCCGCATCCCTTCCTTGCTCTGCCCGGATTCGGTCCCGGATATCGTAGACTATACTCATAGTCTCCAAGTACTCCATGTATTCTTCCGAGGGAACCTTAAACACCAATGTAATCTCCATCTCCTCGATCACCCGAGCTAACTCCATGCTCATCAACCGAGACTCTGAGCTCGAGTCCGGTACTTTTTTGCTCAATGCATCAGCCATCTAGTTCGCCATCCTGGGGTGGTAGTTTAGGTTGAACTCAAAATCGCACAGAAACTCCAACCACCACCTTTGTCTCAAATTAAGTTCCTTCTGAGTGTGAATATACTTTAGATTTTTATGGTCCGAATATATCTCGCAATGAACTCCATATAGGTAGTGTCTCCAAACTTTAAGGGTGAACACCACTGCCCCCAATTCCAAATCCTGAACCGGATAATTGAGTTCATGCTTCTTTAAATGCCTTGAGGCATATGCAATTATATGGTCGTGCTCCATCAGTACCGCTCTCATCCCATGATATGACGCATCAGTGTACACTTGAAATCCTTCCTTCCTAGATGGAAGTGCTAGGATGGGGGCGAGGGTAAGTCTATCTTTCAGCTCTTGGAATGCAGCTTCGCACTAGGGTGTCCACTCATATGGCACACCTTTCTTTGTAAAGGACATAAGAAGAAGGGAAATCTTTGAGAACCCTTTTACGAACTTGCGATAGTATCCGGCAAGTCCAAGGAAGCTTCGCACATCGGCTGCTGACTTCAAGGGCGACCACTCCTTCACGGCACGCACCTTGGCCGGATCCACAGCTAAACCAACCCCACTGATAACATGGACCAAGAAGGAAACCTCCTTAAGCCAGAATTCACACCTGCTGAACTTGGCGAACAAGGCGTGCTCTTTTAGTTTCTTCAGTACCAAGGTCAGATGTTCGATGTGCTCCTCCTCTGTCTTTGAGTAGAACAGGATGTCGTCGATGAAAACGATGATGAAGATGTCCAAATAAGGCTCAGACACCTTGTTCATCAGGATCATGAAAGCCGAAGGGGCATTTGTGAGCCCAAACAACATTACGGTAAACTCGTACAATCCGTACCTTGAGTTGAAAGCCGTTTTCTGGATGTCCTCTGTAGAAACCGAACAAAAAACAAACTGGAAGGGAATAACTGAAACTTTATTATCTGAAAATGTATCAATTACAATGGTATAGCCTCCCTTTTATATAATGGAGTAGATGAGAGAGATTACAAATAATCAATGTGGGACTAAAATTTACAAGGGTAAGCGGTTTTACAAAAGACAAACCGGACAAGCCGTGCGGTTAGACAAACCGGCTAACCGCCCGACTACCAACAAGAGGAGAGATCAAACCGCCACAGGAGACCGCTAGACCGCTTGGTCTCCTAGTCGCCTGAGACAAGCCGCCTGACCGCTGCGAAACCAAACTGCAACAGCCCGGCACACAGACTGGCTAGGAGAAACTGCCAGACCGCCCAGTCTCCAAGCAGCGACAGACCGCGCGGACTCCAACCTACAACACTCCCCCTCAAGCTGGAACAAAGATATCAATCATGCCCAGCTTGTCGCAGATGTGAAAAAATGAAGCGGAAACCGGCTTGGTGAAGACATCTGCCAACTCGTTGTCGGAGGTGACGAACGGAGTGCAAATCTGTTTCTTCAATATTTCTTCCCGAATAAAATGACAGTCAACTTCTATGTGTTTTGTTCTCTCATGCAAGTCCGAATTCTTGGAAATGTATATCGCGGCCTTGTTGTCACAGAACATAGGAAGAGGATAGTTGTAAACCTCTCCTAAGTCAAGCATGAGTGCCCGAAACCACTTCAACTCACATGTAGTCGATGTCATGCTGCGATATTCTGCTTCTGCACTAGACCTGGAAACCACAGACTGTTTCTTGCCCTTCCAACTCACAAGATTGCCTCCAACCAACGTGCAGAAACCTGATGTCGATTTGCGGTCCACTTTGTCATCCGCATAACTTGAATTAGAGTAAGCTTCAACCCTTAGGTGACCATTCTTCTGAAAGAGGAGTCCTTTCCCTGGTGAAGCTTTAATATACTCTAATATCCTCAGTGAAAATTGTAGATGACACTCCCTCGGAGCTTGCATGAACTGGCTCACCTTGCCAACAGCATAAGAGATGTCGGGTTTGGTAACCGTGAGATATATGAGCTTGCCCTCCAGACGCCGTATCTCGTAAGATCGGAGAGAAGAGGCGAGTCATCTGTCCAAGTTTTGTCTTCTCCAGCAGCCATAGGACAACGTGCAGGTTTAGCACCAGTCAATGATGCCTCCTTTAAAAGATCAAGAGCATACTTCCATTGGGAGAGGACCATGGAGGTGGGCTTCCTAGAGATTTCAATCCCCAAAAAGTATTTCGGGGAGCCCATATCCTTTGTGACCAGGTGTTGACGAAGGTGTTTCTTGGTCATCAATACCCCATCCTGGTCATCGCTAGTAAGAAGAATGTCATCAACATAAACCACAAGAACAATGAGACCAGAGGCAGTTTTCCGAACAAATATGGAGTGATCTGCTGAGCTTCTTGTAAAACTAATGGCCGCAACAATACCACTGAACTTGTCAAATCAGGCATGAGGACTCTGCTTGAGGCCATAGATAGCCTTCTTTAGCCGGCATACCCGTGTCTCCCCTTGAGCAACATACCCAGGAGGTTTCTCCATGTAAACATCTTCCTGCAGATAACCATAGAGAAAAGTATTCTTAACATCTAGCTGCGAGATGGGCGAATCCCTATTGACGGCCACAGAGAGAAGAACCCGAATAGTGCTGAGACGAGCATCTGGAGAGAAAGTGTCAAAGTAATCGACGCCATAAGTTTGGGTAAAACACTTGGCAACCAGGCGAGCCTTATAACGATCCACACTACCATCCGGGAGAAACTTCACCACGAAGACCCATCAACAACCAACAACATCCGTGCCGAAAGGAGGAGGAACAAGGGTCCAGGTACCCCGTTCAGTGAGAGTAGCAATCTCCTCATCCATGGCAGCTTTCCAATGAGTAATAGTAATGGCCTCCTGGTATGAACGAGGGGTGGCAGTGGCTGAGATAGCCAGTGCAAAAGCTCTGCGAGAAGGGGTAAGATGATCGTAGGAAATAACTGCAGCAAGCGGGTGTTGGGTACATGACTGAACCCCTTTGCGAAGAGCAATCGGGAGATCCAGGTCAGCAGGTTCCTTAGTATCCGTAGTATCCGTGGTGGAGAGAGCTGGCCCGGGAGTAGAGAGATGACAGCGGAGTGGAGGGAGAAAGTGGAGCAGTGGGTGGAGATGGTGGGGATGGTGAAAATGGTGGAGAGGGTGGAGATTTGGGAACATCAGTGGGAGCAGAGGGAATGTTTGGGTATGTATGAGAAGTAGGATCAGGAGGAGGAGAGGAGGAAGCGGGAGAGAAGTACGATGCATTTTCAAAGAAGGTGACATCCGCAGAGACAAATTGCTTGCGGGTAATGGGGTTAAAGCAATAATAACCTTTCTGAGTGGGAGAGTACCCCAGAAAGACACATTTAGTGGCACGTGGGGAGAGTTTGTCACGGGTGGCAGCGGGAGAGTGCACAAAGGCGGTGCAGCCAAAGATGTGCAGAGGAAGAGGAAAGGGATCCGTGTTCGGATAAAGAATGGAGAAGGGGGTAGCACCGTGGAGAACTGTGGAGGGAAGGCGAATAATGAGATAGAAGGAGAGGAGGACAGCATAGCCATAATAGGATCGAGGAACATGCATTTGAGTCAGCAGAGTGCGAGCGACATCAAGGAGGTGACGGTTTTTGCGTTCCGCCACCCCATTTTGTTGTGAGGTGTAGACACAGCTTGTTTGATGAATAACACCATGGTGAATACAAAAAAGGAGAAGTCATGGCTAAGATACTCCTTAGCATTGTCAGAACGAAGGATTTTAATAGGCGTATCAAACTGAGTCTTAATCATAGAATAAAATGAGGTCCAAACATAGAACAACTCGGAGCGATCCTTGAGAAGATACACCCTCGTACATCGAGAGAAATCATCAATGAATGTGACAAAATATGAACTACCCCGACCGATGGTGAGGGTAGGAGCGGGACCCCATATGTCAGAGTGAACGAGGTCGAACGGACGGGAAGAGCCCCGAATTTGCGTTGGTGGGAAGGATGAGCGGTGATGTTTGCCAAGTTGACATGCATCACAGTTTAGAGGAGGACGATGAGGAGGGAGGTGGGGCAGCAACTGGCGCAGATTTTGGGGAGGAGCATGTCCAAGGTGAAGATGCCATTGGAGAAGATCTGTAGAGGAGGAGGAGAAGGCGGATAGAGCGGAAATGTTGTCGAGGAAGTAGAGGCCACCACTCTCAGTTCTGGTAGAAATCGTCCGTTGGGAGTCCGGATCCTGAAAAGAACAAGAGGTAGAGGTGAATATGACAGAACACCGTAGTTGCTTGCATAAATAAGTAATGATGTATGCCTCTACCGCGGATACTATATGGGTTACGGGAAAGAAACGGACGCCACACTCACTCCACAATCTCACACGCACTAGAATTAACCGCAGCGCACTCGCAAACGTTTTATCACAGTTCACCAACGTACGGTAGCTAATCCGCGCGAAGGGCAAACGAACGACTATAGGTCGACGTTCTCCCAAGATAAGATGAACAATATTGGGTCCGACCGAGCGAAAGTTGTACCAAAGGAGGTCTACCCAAAATGCGATCGAAAAATGGTAGATCTCCGCAACAAAAATACGGGGTTCGCCAAACCCTTTTGAAAATAACGCGGTTAAGATAGATTCAAGTCAAAAGGAAAACCACGAAGAATCTAACGATTCGAATCCAACGCGAAAATCTTTCCGGCCACTAGAATATCAAGAGGGAATCACACTTGAGAGGAGAGGATCATTAACCAAGTCGGAATAGATGATTCCGACTACCTTTTGAAGGGTCGCTCTTCCGCGGTTCCGCCGGAGTCGTGCCGGATGGAGATATAGATCGTCTGCCTTGGCCGCTTCACACCAAAGTCCCGATTCCTCGCCGTAGAAGGAGACCCTTCCGGGTAAAGCTTTACGTGAAGTGGGGCTGTCGGGCTCTCGTCAAAGGGGCTGCTCGGGTGGAGGAGGTAGGTGGACGGCCGGCTATGGAGGGTGGTGGTCAGGTTGGAGAGGGTGAGAGGAGTTGGCGGTTTTGGAAGAGGGGAATGAAGAGGGCTGGCCGAAATTTTAGAGAGAGAGAGGGGGAGAGGAGGGTGACGGCTAGGAGATGTAGAGAGACAGTGAAGGTTTAGCAAGAAAGAAAAGTCTAGGGTTTTTTTTTTCACATTCAACTTGAGTTAAACAAAACATACATGCCTATATATAGGATTAACAATAAGTCTTGGCTATCTGTAGCCCAAAATAAAAATAAAAATAACACACTAAATGGCTATATGCAGCCCTCAATAAAATATCCCAAATAAAATAGCATACTAATAATAAGATAAATTCAACTAGATATTTGTCTTGCGCCGCGGGCGGAAATTATAGCGCCCCTTCATACGAACACCACGACGACGCGAGTCCTTCATTGGAGACGATGGAGGGTCTTCCGTTAGCGTGCCGTCATCAACAACTTAGGGGCCGTCGTCCACTTGGGGGCCGTCGTCGCCACCAATCCTCCCCCGCTTGAAAGGACTCATCACCGATGAGTTGTCTTGAAGATACCGTCGGAGAAGAACACCATCCAAGAGAACCACTTCCGCTTCCGGGAGCCAAGAGTCATCAGAGGCGGGGCGATCACGCCAGCGGATCAAGTAGCGGCGCACATCGCCATCAGCAGTGGGAAACACATCATCCTGGAGAAACCTGTCTGGCAAAAATGCAGTCCTGGCAAACTTGGGAAAAGCATTAGGCAGCAAAGGGGGAAAATCTATATCATCAACATGTAGCGTACCTCCGTTGGAGACCGACGGAGAGAGCGAGCCCTTACCCCCCTCAACCCCATACCCATGAGAATCTGTAGTGGAACTAAATGGACAGGAAGATAGTTCTTGTGGCGGAGCAATATATGGCGTTAAATCCTAAACATTAAAAACAGGGGAAATACCCCAATCAGTTGGCAATTCCAAAAGAAAAGCATTGTCTCCTAACCGTTTTAAAATCCGAAAAGGTCCAGCTCGCCGATCCGCTAACTTTTTTAAGGTGCCCGTAGGCAACCATTCAGGGATGAGATGTACCATGACTAAATCGCCCACTTTCAAGGGAGACACTCGCTTATGTGCGTTGGCATGAAATTGATAAGACGCGTATTGAGTGGTAAGCGTTTCATTTATGCGTTTGTGAAAATCATGGATGTGAGAGGCAAAGTCCTGTGCAAATTGACTTGACTTAAACAATGGCAGTAACGGAAGCAAGTCACGGGGCACGAGAGCTTTATAACCGTGCACGATCTCATTCGGGGACAAACCCGTGGACCTATTTTTTGAATTATTATATGATAACTGAGTATGAGGGAGGATAAGGTCCCATGTACCCTTGTGGTCTCCCACAAGGCATCGAAGAAAACTACCTAAACTTCTGTTCACAACTTCTATTTTCCCATCCGTCTGCGGATGGTACGCGGAAGAGAATAGAAGTTTGGTGCACATAATCCTCCACAGGGTCTTCCAAAAAAAAACTAGCAAACTTCGATCCCTATTAGTAACTATAGACTTTGGAACTCCTCGATGGCCTACCACCTCTTTAAAATATAATTGTGCAACGTGTGACGCATCGTTGGTTTTATTGCAAGCGATAAAATAGGCCATTTTAGAGAAACAATCTACAGCAACTAAGATAGAGTCGTGACGTCGAAATGTGATTGGGAGGCCAAGAATGAAGTCCATGCTAACGTCTTCCCAAGGAATAGACGGAATCGGAAGAGGGGTATAAAGCCCCGCATTAGTTTTGTTCCCCTTAGCCAGTTGGCACGCTCGGCAACTACCCACGATCTTACTAACCATGGCCTTTAGACCGGGCCAATAAAACTTGTCTTCAACTAACGTGATCATCTTGTCACGGCCAAAGTGTCCACCTAATCCTCCACCATGCAATTCCCACACTATGAAGTGTCGTAGGGAGGAACGGGGGATGCAAAGCTTCGAATGGTTAAATAAGTAGTCGTCCCGAATGTAAAAAGAAGTAATAGTTGTCAGCGAGTCATATTGAGTGGCGAAATAGATATCCTTAAAATCTGGGCAGTGGACGTACTCGTCCTTAATCCTATCGAAGCCAATCACCATAACTTCTAGCGTGGAGAGCAATAACGAAACACGACTAAGGGCGTCGGCTACACGGTTGAGAGTCCCCTTGAGGTGTTTGATAATGAAAGTGTACTCCTGAAGATAGGAGACCCATTTGGCATGTCTAGGACTAACCTTAGTTTGAGAGTTAAGAAACCTTAGCGCTTCATGATCGGATAGGATGACAAACTCCTTAGGAAGTAAATAATGTCGCCAATGTTGGAGGCATCGAATGACCGCGTAAAACTCCCGATCATAATTGGAATAATTTAATTTTGGACCGGCTAATTTCTCACTGAAATACCCAACAGGGTGGCCTTCCTGACTCAACACTCCACCAATTCCCACTCCAGACGCATCACATGACAACTCGAAAACCTTGGTAAAATCCGTTAGTCAAAAAAGAGGGGCTTCCGACTTGCGCGATTTAATCAATTGGAACGCCGTAACGGCCGAGTTCGTCCATGTAAATTCACCTTTTTTAATGCACTCGGTAATAGAGGCCATAATACTACTAAAATCCTTAATAAATCGCCGATAAAATGTGGTGAGCCCGTGAAAACTCCTAACATCCTGAATGTTGGCGGGCTCGGGCCAATCTCTAATGGCTTGTACCTTCTTGGTGTCTACGTGGATCCCCTTCGAACTCACAATATAACCGAGGAACTCAACCGATGTCACATGGAAGGTACACTTCTTAATGTTCACGAATAATTCTTCCGATCTCAGCGTGGTAAGGATGGTTCTTAAATGTGACTCGTGATCAATCGTGGAGGTGCTAAATACCAAAATATCGTCAAAATATACCACGATGAATTTTCCCATATAGGGTTGGAAGACGTGGGTCATCATCCTCAAAAATGTGCTCAGCACATTGGAAAGCCCAAACGACATAACTAACCACTCGTAGAGCCCTTCCTTAGACTTAAAGGCGGTTTTCCACTCGTCACCTTCCCTAATTCGGATCTGATGGTAGCCACTCCTAAGATCCAATTTCGAGAAAATCGTGGCACCGGCTAACATATCCAATAAATCATCCAAGCGAGGGATGGGAAAGCGGTACTTAATAGAGATTTAATTAATGGCTCTACTATCCACACACATCCTCCAAGAGCCGTCCTTCTTGGGGGCAAGTAAGGCGGGTACGGCACACAGGCTCTTGCTGTGGCGGATAAAACCATTTTGCAATAAACCCGAGATTTGGGTTTGCAACTCTAAGTGCGCGGAGGGGTTTAGCCGATAATATGGGAGGTTGGGCAAAGAGGAGCCCGGAATGAAATCAATGGCATGTTGGATTTCCCGCAACGGGGGTAACTCAGCCGATAGCTCGTCCGGGTACACGTCCACAAACTCTTCTAAGAGATTCCTCAACGCCGGCGGCAAGTTCTCAAACATTGCCGCATCTTCCTTAACTTGTAGACACACTAAGGCATAGAGGACACCATCTAAAAAGGTAGTACGCTTTAATTCTTTCCTTCCTATCAGACTGAACGTCTTCTTCTCGACCGGGAGGACTGTATCCTTGGAGGGGGCCGAAGGATCCTTTGGCGGGGCGGGTTTTAAGAGTATGGTTCTGCCATTAAATTTAAACTCGTAAGTATTGGCCCGACCAAAGTGGGTGACGTCACGATCATACAACCAAGGGAGACCCAACAAGACGTGACAAGCATCCATAGGGATGACATCACACCAAATCTGCTCAGAATAAGCTTTGATGGTAAGGGGTACCAAACATCGCTTCGACACAGGGAGGGACGACATGTCTACCCATGCCACCTTATAAGTGTGAGGATGCGGCTCGGCATCAAGAGACATTCGTCTCACCGCGGTTTCAGAAATAACGTTCATACAACTACCGCTGTCAATGATCAACCTGCACCATTTTTCACCACTCTTTAAATTCAACGTGAAAATGTTAGTCCTATTCCAATCGTCTAACGCTCGAGGGGTCGGCAGAATACACCTCATAACTATCATATGGGAGTCATCCTCCATATCACTAGGCACTCCGTCCGACTCGCTCTCTTCGCCCACCTCGTAAGTAATGTCGTCTGTCCCACCGGTGGAATCTAACAGGGCTAATGGTCTGGGAGTAGTAGGACAATCACTAGCATAGTGCCCTTGGATCCCGCAAGCGTAGCAGGTGACATTCGTTCTGTTGACCTGACCCACCGGGACTCTCTCACCAGTGGGGTTTCTATCATTCCTAGCCGTTACGACTATGGAGGTCGAATCGGGGGACTGATACTTTCCTTTAGCCTTATAGGTGGCGGTGGAAGGCGGTCCTAAAATGTACTTACCCTTTTGGAACGTGCGAGACTTGCCCTTAAGCGAGTTGTGCTGCTCAATATCTAAGGCAGCATTGAAAGTGGTGTGCAAGTCAGTGTGACCATAACGCAGAAGCTTTCCTTGGATGTTGGGGTTTAGTCCCTTACGGAACCTGGAGAGGGTGACCTCGGGCATCTCTTTCACGTCACACCTAACCATCATGTCCTTCAGCAAACTCATATACTCAGACACCGACCTCGACCCTTACTTAAGGGTAGCTAAATCATCGAACATTTGTGTCTGATGGTAAGTAGGGACGTACTGTTCCGTTAGTCTAGCCTTCATTGCATCCCAGCCTATGGGCAACGCTCCGTTCTCGACTCTCAAACATCGCTCCTCATTCAGCCAAAATATTTTAGCGTGCCCTAGCAACTTCATTCTCGCTATTCGCATTTTATCCGCGTCGTTCAGGGTATATTACTCGAAATAACATTCGATCTCCATGATCCAGTCCGGGAAGATTTGGGGATCTCCTAAACCATCGTAGGATGGTGGCTTGACTCGGACGGCCCGAGTAAGGTTGAACTCGTACGGTGCTCGTGGGGCGTTCTCATTAGGAGGGTGGGGGTAAGGATTGTGATGTTCTCCCACCCGTGGGTGAGCGGGTTAATTATGGGGTGCCCCTCGTGGTAACCCCAGCCCGTGAAGTGCCTCCCTAATAGCCGTCAGCTGCTCCTTGAAATCCTGACGGAGCTCCTCAATCTTCGTGAGGGGACGACCCTCACCCCGGTCATCATCCATATTAGACGACGATGGAGGATATTCCGTACCGAGCCTAGTGCGCATGCAAAAAGGAAGACAATTGATTCAGACAGACCAAAAAAGGAATTAATCCCGCTTAAAGAGTATAGGAAATTTTTTTTTTATTTTCTTACAGGAAATTAAAAGAGGATTATTAAAAATTTTAGTTTGATTTTTTTGGCTGAGAAATAAGAAAACTAAGCCGCTATTGGCAGACCAAAAATAAATTTTTTTTGAGATTTGTTTGTGACAACTAACGCGCAAACACAAGTGCAGGTTAACGTGCTAAAAAGAGGGGAGGGTGCCAATTAAAAAATTGACAAGAACCTTGATTTGATACCAAAAATTGATGTATGACTCTACCGCGGACACTATATGGGTTACGGGAAAGAAACGGACGCCACACTCACTCCACAATCTCACACGCACTTGAATTAACCGCAGCGCACTCGCAAACGTTTTATCACAGTTCACCAACATACGGTAGCTACTCCGCGGGAAGGTTCTCCCAAGCTAAGAGGACCAATATTGGGTCCGACCGAGCGAAAGTTGTACCAAAGGAGGTCTACCCAAAATGCGATCGAAAAATGATAGATCTCCACAACAAAAATACGGGGTTCGCCAAACCCTTTCGAAAATAACGCGGTTAAGATAGATGCAAGTCAAAAGGAAAACCACGAAGAATCTAACGATTCAAATCCAACGCGAAAATCTTTCCGGCCACTAGAATATCAAGCGGGAATCACACTTGAGAGGAGAGGATCGTTACCCAAGTCGGAATAGATGATTCCGACTACCTTTGAAGGGTCGCTCTTCCGCGGTTCCGCCGAAGTCACGCCGGATGGAGAGATAGATCGTCCGCGTTGGCCGCTTCACACCAAAGTCCTGATTCCTCGCCGTAGAAGGAGACCCTTCCGGGTAAAGCTTTACGTGAAGTGGGGTTGTCGGGCTCTCGTCAAAGGGGATGCTCGGGTGGAGGAGGTAGGTGGCCGGCCGGCTATGGAGGGTGGTGGTCGTGTTGGAGAGGGTGAGAGGAGTTGGCGGTTTTGGAAGAGGGGAATGAAGAGGGCTGGCCAAAATTTTAGAGAGAGAGAGGGGGAGAGGAGGGTGGCGGCTAGGAGATGTAGAGAGAGAGAGAGAAGGTTTAGCAAGAAAGAAAAGTCTAGGGTTTTTGTTTCTCATTTAACTTGAGTTAAACAAAGCATACATGCCTATATATAGTCTTAACAATAAGTCTTGGCTATCTGTAGCCCAAATTTAAAATAAAAATAACACACTAAATGGCTACATGCAGCACTCAATAAAATATCCCAAATAAAATAGCATACTAATAATAAGATAAATTCAACTAGATATATGTCTTGCGCCGAGCGCGGAAATTGTAGCGCCGCTCCATACGAACACCACGGCGACACGAGTCCTTTGTTGGAGACGAAGGAGGGTCTTCCGTTAGCGTGCCGTCATCAACAACTTGGGGGCCGTCGTCAACTTGGGGGGCCGTCGTCCACTTGGGGGCCGTCGTCGCCACCAAGTAACCGATAATAAATTGCACGAAAACTTGGGCACATAGAGGGTATCAGCCAGGTAGAGAGTTGGAGTGACTTGAACCAGGCCCGTCTCATGGACCGGTGAGGGAGATCCATCCGCAACAATGACCGGGGGCAACCGAGCATGTGTTTCAAGAAGAGAAAAACATTGAGGATTGCGTGTCATATGATTTGTAGCACAAGTGTCGATTAGCCATCTTCCACGAGTAACAACGTGAGCACTACCAGAAGAGGAGACCACCGAGGCGGACAGTCTGGAGGAGGGGGAAGCCATAGAATAGAGTCTATGCGAGAATAGAAGGAAGCAAGAGAGGAGCAAACCGCAACGATAAGACCAAGCCGCGAGTAAGAGAAAGAAGCAGAACGGTTAAGCGAAGAAGAAAAGAGAGAACCAAGCCGGGCGAACAGAAAACAGGTCGTGCGGCTAGGATGGCCACGACCAAGAAGCAGAGCAAAGCAAAGGGAAAGAAGTCGCACGGCTTGAGAAAAGTCGGCCGAACAGAAGAGAACAAGTCGTACGGCTAAAGATGAGGCCGGGGCAAATATCAAGCAGGAGTGGGAAGAAGGCAACAGACGTGGCGACTTAGATGAGATCGCGAAAATTGGTCGTGAAAAGGAAATGAGAAGAGGCCGCACACACAAAGGGCAGCGACAAGGAGGAAGAGACAAGTCACGAAACCAAGTCGCGAAAAAAGGAGCAAGCCGCGCGGACAGGTCGCGCGGACAGATGGGGAATCAAGCCGCAAAAGCAGTGAGAGCACACACAATCAGGAGGAATAGATCGAGTCCTCTGATACCATGTAGAAATCGAACAAAAAACAAAGCGGAAGGGTTTAACTGAAACTTTATTATCTGAAAACGGTATCTATTACAATGGTATAACCTCCCTTTTATAGAATGGAGGAGATGAGAGAGATTACAAATAATCAATGTGGACTAAAAATTTAAAAGGGTAAGCGGCTTTACAAAAGACAAACCAGACAAGCCGTGTGGTTAGACAAACCGGCTAACCGCCCGACTACCAACAGGAGGAGAGATCAAACCGCCATAGGAGACCGCTAGACTACTCGGTCTCCTAGTCGCCTGAGACAAGCTGCCTGACCGCTGGGAAACCAAACAGCAATAGCCCGGCATACAGACCGGCTAGGAGAAATCGCTAGACCGCCCGGTCTCCAAGCAGCAACAGACCGCGCAGTCTCCAACCTGCAACATCCTCATCTCGTATCCTCAACTGATAATACCCCGAGCGAAAATCCAACTTTGAAAACCAATGCACTCCTACCAGTTGATCGAACAGCTCGTCGATTTGGGGTAGCGGATAGGTGTTCCGCACCGTCAGTCGATTGAGCTCCCGATAGTCTATGCATAGTCGTAGGGTTCCATACATCTTTTTGACGAATAGAACAGGGGATCCCCAGGGTGTCGAGCTGGGGCGCACAAACCCTAACTCCACCAGTTCTTACAACAGAACTCTAAATTCTGTGAGTTCCTTCGGGGCCATCCGGTAAGGGGTCCTGGAGACGGTCTTGGCACCCGGTACTAGATTAATTTGAAAGTTAACTTCTCTATGCAGGGGTAATCCTGGCACTTTCTCAGGAAAAACCTCAGGGAACTCCCACACTACCCGTATATCTTTCATATCCAATGCTATCTCCTTTAACTCGAAACAAATCATGAAAACTCCTTCCCCCTCCATATGGGCTTTTACAGCCTGAATCGAAGATAACAACATACGAGGTGCGAATCTAATACCTTGAAAGATGATATCGGTGTCTCCATGCCTCAAGTAAATTCGTTTCTCCGCGCAGTCAATTCTTGCGAAGTGCCAGTCCAACCATGCCATGCCCAGAGTGAGGTCGAATTCAATCATTTTCAAGACCATGGCAGGCATATCAAAGGCCTTTCCTCCAATAAGTATCTTAAATTCGCACTTGGCAGTTGCGATCATCTCAGAGCCGTCCGGGAGGCGTACTCATCGGGCTATATCAGTGAAGTACTGTATACCCTCCATGTCTTTAATGAATTCCTCGGACACAAAACAGTGTTGGGCACCAGTATCGAACAACGCATAGGCCGTCTTCCCGCCCACTACCACGGTGCCTAAGTACCAATAACCAAAACTCAATGCTAGATATCTAGTACGTCTTAAGAAACTTAAGTTTAACAATGAAGATGTGAAAATCTAACTGCAACATACCTGCAATCACATCCTGAGGATCCCGCTCCTGCGCCATCTCCAGCGCATACACTTGATTCCGAGCGGGACCGGGGTTTCCTCCTCGCAGTCCTCGTCCACGACCACGCATGTAACCCGGTCCCCGTAGATCTGCCGTAGGGAGAGCAGGAGGAACATTCCCAAACAACTACGGGCAGTAACGTCGAATGTGGCCCGGTTGGTTGCATTCGAAGCACACCCGCCCATAACGCCCCTCTGGTTGCTGGAATTGTTGAGGCTATGGTGGAGGAGGCAACGCGTACGGCTGCGGAACCGGATGCTCCACTCTAAAATTTCGGTGGAAACGTCTGCCACCCCTTTGATGTCCTCTTCCTCCTCTATAGTCCTGTCTCCTACTGTTGCTTGGGCCAGCTTCCATCATGCACTCCGCAGGTCTCTTACCACTTCCCAAGTGGTCCGCCTCCAATCTCTTCGCCATGTTGATTATCTCCGCCAAGCTAGAGACCTTTATAAACAAATGGGCCTGCCTCAGGGGATCCCGCAACCCTTTGTAGAAGCGCTTGGCATATCCTCTATCGTCCAAATCATATGAGTCCGCGAATCTCGCGAGATGTAGGAACTCTCACTGATATTCCGTAACTAATTTTGATCCTAGCTTTAGCAGTAGAAACCTCTGTTCGAGTTCATCTCGAGCAGACGAGGGAATGAAGTGCTCTAAGAACACTCCTGAGAACTCGCTTCAACTTATCTCCGTGTAAACTCGTCCTTGAAAGGTGGAGCCCATGCGGGAATTCCACCACTTCTTGGCATGTAGTTCCAGGACGGACACCACCAACGTTTCAGACATGTTGGCTGGGCAACGGATCCCCTCCAATAGCTCATGCACCGTGTCGAGCCATTCTTCAGTGCGCAGAGCCGACTCTATCCCAAGGTAGGCGGGAGGGGAGAGAGCCTGGAAAGTGCTAAGCCAGTTTGAGGCCGTAGTCTGTTATTGTACTGGGGTCTGCTATGACTTAAAGGAATCCAGGATGGCCGTGAGCGTCTGTCCCAACTCTGAATGTTGGAACTGAGTGGATATGGAAGGGGCAGGAGTGCCCCCCATCGGCACAACATGCACTGGAATCTACATGTAGAATACAAACGTATGGTCAGGTTGGCTAATCTTAAGGTCAAAGTTGGACATACTTAGTGTGAACTACATATGGGCACACCACTGCTTCTGCTAAGTCAGTTTGCCCCCAAACTGACTAATTGAACGGGGGTGGTACCATTGTTGAATGACTTCTTTAGTTGAGAATCGTGGCAAGCTGATACCATTTGTAAGACAACCCTCCCGGATCCCAAAACACGGCACGAAGGGGGTCTTATGCCCAGAACAGCCGCCTTGTGGTAGCATTAGCACACGAGGTAACCTGTACCACAAGACGCCTATTGTGCCGGCTACAACCAATATCAATATATGCCAACCCAACCAAAACATAACATAGAAGTCATATCCACACAAAGCATAATAGTCCAAGTACATCAAATAAAGAAGCTACAACAAGCTTCGACAAAATATCAGAGTACAGCTAATATACGCCCAAAGGGCTACATCTAAGTCGCTCCACACTCACATCGGTGACTGACGGTAGCGGCGATACCGTCCCTTCAGGCCCTGTCATCCTGGCCTGGCTGTCCTACTGCATAATTTGCGGCTCCTCTACCTGCGGGGTGACCTCCTAAAAAGGAAGACGTAGCAACCGTTAGTCAAAAGACTAAGTGGCTTTCACATCCGCTCCCCCGGCGACTCCTCGATACTAGGCGGAGAAGAGAACATGGGTATAATATATAATAAGTAATTTAAACAGGTACAAGCAGGTGGAATATGTACAATTTGATTAACAACATTTTAATCTAGCAAATCTACAAGAGCTATAATCATCCATCAAGTATAACTATCTACAACATGAAAGTAACTTCACTTATAAGAATGCACATACAAGCTTATAAGTTAAGGATCGGTTTGACATAAAGTAACTCATTGTATAAGATTGCCGATACAAACTTATACGATGAGGATCTTGTTTGTGCAATATAATGTAATGGTATGTATGCAATGCGATGACTCACCCATGATCACGCACATGCAACTGCTATGTCGACATAGACTTGTAGTTCCCACTATTCGAGCAGGTAGCTAACCTCTCAGGCATCAACCGTCGTGTCCAAGCGGCGACAGTAGAGCGGTCTTCTCTACTACTAAGCAGGCATCCACACTGCTTCACTTAGGCCTCCGTACGCCTCAATACTAAGAACATAATAGCGGAGCCCAATGCATACTATGGCCCAGCGGGAGTCTCTGGTAGATGTGCACCGAGAACCAAGCCCCGAACTGGCCTTGCGTGACCCGGAAGGAGCCTCAGAAGAAAGCACGAGGACCAAGCCTACATCCTTTCACAATTTTAAAGGACCAAGCTATCGAACTCGGTGCGGTCAACACCCGCACCTACATTCATTCACAATGCTACCCGTAGGGAGATGCCACTCTAAGCATTGGACAACTAAATTCATTATGTTAAAAAATTATTCACATGGTCGTAGATTAACATCCTATATTTCAATTCCATTTGATTTCAACCCATTATTAACAAGATGCGCATTTTTATTGGTTTACCAATTTCTACCAAATCATTTCGTTTGAGTATGCTTCATTTCATAAATCAATTATGTGTGATCCAATTATCAAACTTCATCATTCATAGAACTATGATGGTTAACATAAAAGAGTTCACCCAACCTCAAAGTTAATTTGCTACATTGTCTCAACCGAGTCCAAACCTGACTCTACACCAACCTAGAATCTAAGTACAGAACGCATCTGGATAGCAACTTCGACCGAAGATTCCTGAAGCTACAGGAATCCGGTGAAGGCGTGTAACCCCTAAATGGAAACGTCTTTCCATGGGTTACAACTTTCATATTCAGACCACAACCCAGATTCGAGTGTAACACACTTAAAATAAGCTTCAATGTTCGCTGCGTACAGAACACAATTTCTGCATGCAGGGTTTGTCGGACGTCAATTTCGTTCAGTCTTTCCCATGGCTACAGACTTCGCCTGAAGTCGTGCAACCACTTATTGGAAAGGTATTTGCAAGGACTTCAACTTTCGTGTTTAGTCGAAATCCAGTTCTAGCGATATCACACCTGAAAATGTCCAAGAAGATCGTTGCGTGCAGAACACAGATTCTGCATGCATCCTAAGGCGAAATGAACGACATCAGTTCACCTTCCTCCTCAAGCCGATCTTCCCCAAATCACATCAGAAATTTTTACTCCCTTATTCACCCTCATGAGGTCATTACTCTTCACAAAACCGTCCCCCATCATCACATAGAAGGTTGGAGAGGTTGAAGCCACCACTATCCTTAGAGCACAAGCCCTAGAACGGCCTCTACCTAGGGAAATCATCATCTCGCAAGTCTAGACTCTTTTGAGTCCACATCTCACCTAGATATAACTATAGATCTAGCACCAAGGGAGAGGGGAGGAAACTCACATCATTTCCGGCGTTTCCACCATTTTCGACCAAGGATCTTGTGACTCTTCTCGGCGACATCTTCTCCACCTCGGCGGCGGAGGTTCTTCTCCTCTTGGACTTGCTCCAGCACCTTCTCCCTCTCTAGAGCAGTTCTCTTAGGAAAAAAGGTTGGAATGAGGAGTGAAAATGGCAAGGGTTTTCACATCCCCTTATATGTGAAATGTGACATGGGTAGGGACACGCCCTTGTCCTTACCCGTGTCATGCTCGGCGAAGCATCGTCGACGGTTCCAATGTCGGTTCAATACACAAACACGGGTAGGGACACGCCCGTGTCCATACACGTGTCCACATGACATGGCCGTGTTCTCTAGCTGTGCCCTGCTCTGTACACGATTAGTCGAGTTTGACTTGTCGCACACGGGTAGTGACACACCCGTGTCTCTACCCATGTCCTCCTCGAGGCAAACTTCATCGAGATCTGCTCGACACACATGGGTAGGTAAACGTCCATTTCTCTACCCGTGTCTTCTTTACATGGGTAGTGACATGCCCGTGTCAGTACCTGTGTCCTTTCTGGGATAACTTGAGTCGTCGACTCGAGAGTTGGTTGGATAGACACGGGTAGGGACACGCCCGTGTTACTACCCGTGTCCTTCTCCGGACCTACTCGAGTCGTCGACTCGAGAGCTGGCCTCTCATACACGGATTGGGACACTCCCGTGTCTCTACCCGTATCCTATTCTGGACTTATTTCTCCTCACATTTACAGGTGCAGCCCAGCTGCCAGTACTTCCCTGAACCCAAGTCAGCTCTCCTCACTCAAAAACGTGCACGAGGGGTCTAGTGCGAATCGGGACGTTACATACCGAGGGAGGTGTTTACCCGGGATTCAGACCGGCCATCGTAAACAACCACTTCGAGATAAAGCCTGCCATCCTCAACATGATCTGAAATAACACATAGTTTTCGAGCTTGACAAGGATACGAAGCTCCATCTGGCGGAATTCTCAGAGATGTGTGGCACCTTCCTCTACGCCGGTATTACTGATGATGTGGTGAAGCTGAGGTTGTTCCCATTTTCACGGAGGGACAAGGCAAAAATCTGGCTCCACACTATTTCTCCCGGGAATGCAACTATGTGGGAGGCTCTTTCCACGAAGTTCATAGCTAAATTCCACCAGGTGGACAAAATAGTGAACGTCCGAAGGGAGATAGCCTATTTTCGACAGCTGGACCAGGAAACTTTGTCTGAGGCCTGGGTGAGATTTGCTGATCTGCAGCGTCGATGCCCCCAGCACGACTGTGAGACGTGGAATTTAGTTGAAATCTTTTACTTTGTTGTTGAGCCCAATTACAGGGCTATGATCAACACGGCAGCTGGAGGCAGTATCATGAACCTGATTCCCGACGAGGCTTTGCGGCTCCTTCATGATACAACTTCCCATAGCACGTATTGGACTACAGAAAAAATGCACTGAGGGGTTCGAGAAATTTTTTTGAGGTAAATGCGGTGCATCCGCAAGCTGAGGCGAGCCATCCTACGATGGATGGAATGATGATGCTGACTAGATCAACCCCTTCTCCGGCTCGGGTGATGGCTAATTCATTCCATGGTGTGGAAACCCCAGACATCATGCACATGAGTGCCCAGCTAGAGAAGCTTTTGCTGATCCCTCAGGTATATCTGCTGACGAGAATGTAAATTTTATAAGTTATCAAAACCACACTTCTCCTTATAACAATGCTTATAACCCGAATGTGAGAAATCATCTGAATTTCTCCTGCAACAAATATGTGCCCGGCCAAAGGCGGCAGGGAGGACATCATCAGTTTGATTCTCAAGCTTCTAATAGCCAGCTGCGACCACCGCAAGCGGGTTATAATCACAACGCGCAGGGGACGCGAAAGAGTGCATTAGAAGAAATGATGGAAAAGTTTGTGGAGATGCCAAAATCCAACATGGCCACTCAGACCGCCTCCATGAGAAGTGAAGGATCTCCGGGGCCCTCCCACTTTCTTTTAGTTTAATTTTTTCTTTAAGTTGTGTGTGCCTTCAGACTTTATCGCAGCGTAATTAAATTATACAGTGAGCATTATATAAGTCTGCTAATACATGTATTTAGTCTACCTTCAGGACGGTAAAGAAAAGGGCTTATGGGAGACAACCCAATTTCGCCGCTTTTAATTTATTCAATTATGCTATTGTGATTATATGTTTATAGTATTCGTGCTTGGAGGTATTCTCTTTTGCAGGTGGAGTTCGTTTGGGACGTGGACCTTCTACTGAAAATAATGTCAATCTTCTAGAATGCTCATTTGCTGAGCATGGGGTAACCTCTCACCCAACTTCTATTTCATTAATTTTATTGCAAATCTTGTGTTAAATTGTTTAGATTTAGTCTGGTGGGGGAGATTTATGCGAGTTACCTGTGCACATGCACCACTTTCACTTTCATACCGAAAGCACCTGTTTATTTTCTATTTTCTATTTTCATGAATTCACGTCCGCATTGCGCACCTATACCCACATGAGCGCAATCTTAACCACGCTCGCTGCTCGAGTCAAATGAATTTCTTTTGTGTAAATTTTAAAATAGCGGTGCTGGCTTGGGATTTTAGGATATAGTAGTGTGAAACTCATGCAGTGCTCCTAATCGAGTACTCATGGTCTGTGTAGAAATAGTATAGATTTGATTTTTTTTATGCGCGTAGATTTATACTTTTTCTGCAGATGTAAATATTGTTTGTACTACTCAAAAATGTTGAATCTGGTGTAATCGAACAGTAGTGTAGGGATGTGTGTAGTCGTCACTAAACTCATTTTGCTCGAGTCGGGAGTAAGGATCATCTTTCCCGGTGTCTAAGAACTTGCCTCAAGCAACTCTCAAAATATTAGTGCATGGTTAGTCAAGAGTTAGCGTGATGTAGGCCCTCATTTTGGCCCGGTTGAGCCTTGTACCCCATCCTAACATTAATATTTGTTAGCCTATATTGTGTCTATCCTACCTATTGACTTAGCCCTACTCCGTGATCATCAAAGCCTAAAAGCCTATCCTAGTAGCACGCCCCTATCTCGAGCTATTAGTATGTTACTTCTTGCGTGTTGGATGTTGTTATAGTGTTGTTATGTGGTTGTGTGGTGGCGTTTTCTTGATAATTTGCGCTCAATGTGTTGCTTAATAAAAATTAAAAAAAAAAGAGAAAAGAAAAGAGTGTAAAAAGAAAAAAAGAGAGATGTTGTTTGGTGTGATATAAGAAAGGTAATTGGAAATTCCATTTGTGATTTTATTTTTGTGGTGATAGGCGGTGCACACACCCTTATTGTCAAGTTCAAGTATAGTGGTGTGGTTCACCTGCAATTTGTGTTCGTTCGAGGATAATCTTTTGTATGAGCTCATTTGGGGTTATGCGTAGTCTTCGTTTTTAACCTTGTGCATCCTTACCTACATATACACCGCAGACCCATTTTTATCCTAAAGCCCTGCAGATTCACGCTTGACTCAAGCTAGCGCCTTGGAGAGAGTGTGAACAGGTAAGCGTATGGTCCCCGACATTGATGGATTTCTTTGGTGGTGATCACGAGCCTCGGTCTGTGGCAATGCTCATCTGAGTGGCCTGCCAACTATCTTCCTATGTATAACTGAACAATTCTCCAGAATTATAATTTTGAGTATATAAAATATTTATTTACGCCTGTCGAAAAGTATAAACTCTGTAGTATAATTTAAAAGTTTATCTATTATATTTTCTATGCCCATGATGTATTTGATTTCTCGCAATACTTCATTTGGAAATTACTAAGCCAACTAACTGTTTTCTAGTCCACGGGCTGATGATTTGCTCGGGATGAGCAAATGTTTAAGTCTGGTGGTGTGATGAGTCCGATTTATATAGAGTTTTTCGGACTCATCTGGGTCTATTTTCTCACTTGTGCACTGCATTTCAACTGGTAATCAGTTATATTTGCTTCGATCGGTCAATGACCATATTGTGCACTGCTTTGGCCCTACGGTGTGCAATTATGCATTCTGTTGTCGGGGGTAAGCACATGGTGCTCCCCATGGCTCTTTCTGGCTATTTTGTTTTGTGTATTGGTTCTATAAGCTTTTGCTCCAGCTTTGGTTTTGTTGTGTAGGTGGTTAGTCTTCCCCCAATTCTACAATTCTGACTTGTGGAAAACGTACGGTCGTGCGATTTCTCAGCGCATGATTTCCACCAAATTGTGCGATTTCTACAGTTTTCTCTCGATGGACTGAACAACTCGTGCGATATCTTCACGCACGGTTTCTTCGAAACCGTGCACGAAGGAAATGTACAGTTTTCCTGTTGCATTCTGGTTTTATAGCGCTCTGTGGTTAATCGTGCGATTTGTTCACGCACGGGCAGAAGTACCCGTGCACGAGTAAAATGCATGTTTCCACCTTCTTGCCGAAATTTTTTACTTTCTGTTGTTACCCGTGTGTTTTCCTTCACGCACGGGCAGAAGCGATCGTGCGAGAGTAAAATGCACGGGTCAACGCTTCTTCTTTCGCAAGCTTGTTTTGGAATTTAATATCGAACGGTTAATGCATGGTCGTGCGCCAAACCATGCGTGACCATTATTTCTAACTTCTCTATTTAAGCCGCAGGTCTCATTATCCAAGGGGATCCAGTCCGACATTTCCGCACCTTTGAGCGGGAAAACCTTCCTCCTGCCATTTTCTTCTCTCTCCTCCTTGGAGAGCTCGTCCGACAACCGTTCTCCCTCCAAAAGCTCTCAATAGCTTAGTCTTCGGACACCATCGTCTTCTACAACCTCAAAGCCCTGTTTCAAGCTCTTAGGAGCTGCATCCGAGGAGTTTTCCGGTCAGGTTTAACTTGACGGCTATTCACGAATAAGACGGGGTATTCGAAGGAAGTGACAGCCCTTCTCAACCTCGAACATCATCTATAGACCGAGCATGAACAAGGCATGACAACCCTTAACTCCGGTCGTGAATCTCGGAAAGTCTTCATGCATTTGGTTGTATCTTTACCCCTTCTCTTGTTGTAACTTTGCTCTTTATTGCTTGTTTGTTCGATTGATGAGAAAGAACTTGATTTACTTAATGATTTCAGCATGTCTATGTGTTGACATATTTTAGTTCTTGATTGTGTTATTGCGCTTCCATCCTTTGTGTTCTTGATGCTATAACGTCTTCCTAACAATTGTTAGGACCGTGCGTGGCGAAGAGGTGACTGCGACCCTCAATGGTTTCTCCATCCTCCTTATTACTCACTTGAGTAATCCACCCAAGCGACGCGGTGAATGCTACCCGCATTTGTTTTAATGGTGTTAAAATTAGGAAACCAAATATCGAAATACCTTGTTGCGTTGGCCCTTGCAATTCCTCTTTCAATAGCAAAGTCACACTCCCTACCTGCACTCCTCGAGATATCGATATCTGGGGATTAAACTCCTCAAATTTATAACTTGACTATGATCGGTACACTTGCCGAAAGTGCCATCAACCAACATCTGGTCCCACAACTCCTGCTCATGTAATGGATTTTAGTTCTCTAATGGTTCAACTGCAAATCATGCTTGGCAACGAAGAACACAACATGAAAAGTATGTAGATGAGAGCAATAAGGAGTTGCAGTTTCAGCTGCCTCGGGACATTAAATCAATAAGATTTGAAGTAAATCTACTAAAGAAGGATATGAGCGATTTCTTTGAAAGGGGTGCAAATGTTGTTGTTTACATTGCAAAACAACTACAAGAATCAAGAAAAACTGAGGATGAAATAGCTGTAAAACAATGCTACATCCTTGAAAATCAAAAAAGAATAAATCAAAATATGATTGACCTAAATAATACTTCACTAGTAAAGCTGGTTGAGCAGATTATTGCATTGGAAACAGAGATAACTTCTGCCCCAAAGGAAATAGAAACTGAGCTGACAACTCATTCAGCCTCATTCATTAAGGACATCAGGGCTTCTAACAAGGATTTGGATGAACATTTTCTAAAAGTAAAAAAATTCTTTAACCTTAGGAATCAATCATCTAAATGGTCAATTGAGATTTCAAAAAAATGATTTTAGGGATCATATTGAAAGAGAAGTCATAAAGGGGAGACGGTAATGATAAAGGTTAGCTTTGATCATGCTACCTGGATATCAAATAACATCAGAGACACCCTAGGCCATCCTCCCATATGGTATGATGGAGACGGAACTGCTGAGTTCGGTTGCCAACTAGCTCCTTTTGAGGCTATTCATACTGGTATACAATCCATATACAGTCCTCATGCACATATTCCTTTTGAAGCTATTCAAACTATTATCCAAACCATGTACAGTCCTCCACCTCAAATTTATAATGTAGTATGTGAGGAGGTGGAAATGACTGATTCTACATTATTATAGGAAAAAAGAAGCTGAACTATCAAGGAAAAGAGTCATGGAGCAAGCTGAGGCTAAGCCTGACTTTGAGCAATGAAGTCCAAAATCTAGATCAATTATACTCACTGCATGGAAGGCAGTCAACAATATTTCATCTGATATGGGCAAGTGGTATTTTGAATAAGAATAGGCTAAGCACACAAGGCAGTAGGAGATCATCCAGAAATATAGAAAAGATTTGAAGGCAGGGAAGATTCCAGCTAACTCAATAGAGCCCAACAAGTATTTACCCAAGTAATATCACTATCATAAAATGCAAAGAATCATGCAAGAAGAAATTACTAAAGCCAAGAATGCCAAGGGAAAGGAGAAAGTGGCAGATGACAAAGTGCCAGATGTTCAAGCTAAAACTCAATCTAGAAAAGACATTGTCATTAGAGAGCCAGATGATTCTAAGATTATATTTTCTAGGCATTATGTATTTTTTTGCTTTAAATAGTATAGTGTAACAAATCTAAAACATATAACCTTTTTGACAAATTATAATGAAGAATTTGGGTTGTACTGTAATCTATCTGTGTTATCATTTGTATGTTACTTTATATTTTGTTCAGTACTTTTGAATTTACATCAAACTTATTATATTTGGGTATTATGGTGTATATCATTAAATTGGGGTTATGACTTCTCAGAATAGGGGAGATTATTGGGAACATTGGACATAATGTTGAAAGTAAGGGTTAGATCTGAAATACTCTAGGGGGGTGGTGAATAGTGTATCATGAAAACTTAAAAACTTTTTGCTGTAAATAAAAATAGTCCTAAGATAAACTAATACAACACTATCACATGCACAACAAAACCAAATATCACAAACACAGCAACCTAGCTAGCACAGCCACAACATGAACAAAAGAAAAAGTGCAACCAGACAACACAAGAATTTTATAGTGGTTCCCCAACCTGGGTATATCAACTCTTCTACCACCCTGGTACGAATCTACTCAGGTTTTTGATCAGGTGACTGCCACCAATGAGCTTTTGATCAGGTGCTCAAAAACCAACCCAAGCATTTTGATCAAGAGACTTGTAACCAGGAATAACTTTTGAAGGGAGTTAAGGAACCCTTTATATAGTGGGCGTGAGAGAGTGATTATGTCTTCTCTTTCTCAAAATACAAGTGAGAAAACTTTAGTGGATATATGATGTTAGCAACAGCTCCCCCTGAGATATTGAAGTCAGGAAGATTGGAGCCTTGCTGTAGGGTGAGTAGGTCTTCAATATGTCAACCTTGACTAGATGGTATCCAAGAACTTCTTTTACATATAGAATATTTGTTGTCCTCTGAAGAATCCTGAGATGAAGAAGGAAGAAGACTCTTGATTTTTGATTGATGTTCTTCTTCTTCTTCTTCTTCAGCTTGATGTTCTTTCTCTGGTCTAGGGCTTCTTATTTCTCTACTGTGTTATTTCCCTGTGTATTCTATTCTATGTGTTCAGACGAGAAGGAAGAAAAAAACCTATACACTGTATTGTTGTGAGTCGTTTGTATTGTTCTTCTTTCTAGTAAAGGAAGAAAAATCCTTTTTATATTTCTGTGTAATCTTCCTTCTGAATTTTGAATTTCTTCCCTCATTCAATGCTGATGGCCTGGAGAATATTTGTATTGATTGATTTCCCCAACTGTACCATTGAAAAACAACAAGCAATAATCCCGATGAAGTCCATAATCAATGCTGCGTCTAACGGTAATATTCAAAGAATGTTAAGCATTGATTACTCAGTAATTATCACAATAAACAAAGAGACAGAGGAGAGGAAAAGTCCATGTATGGAACAACATAGAAATCATCGAGTGAAGAACAGAATTCATCGACCTGGGTCCAGATTTCGTCGAGCAGGGAAATCATGTTTGTCGACCTGATAATAGTTGTTTGTCGAACGGAGATCCAAGATCGTCGACCTTAGAACAGATAGCTGCTTTCTCTAAAACCTTGCCAATTTTGTGCATCAAGATCATCGAGCTGAGAATTTAATTTTGTCGACTAGTGTTCAGAGTAATGGTTCTTGTACTTTAGAATATTCAAGTGGAGTATCCTGAAATCATCGTCCTGAGAACTAGGATCGTCGACCTGAGAACTAGTTTCGTCGAGCTGAGAACTGCTAACTGCTACTTGATAAAAGCTTGTCAGGATTGTGGTCTAAGTTCGTCGAACTGAGAACATGAATTCGCGACTGAAATATGATTCTGGACTTAGAATATTTAAGTGTTTTGGTCTTAAAATGTTGAAGTAGATGATCCAGAAATCGTCGACCTAAGATCCAACTTCATCGAGCTGATACTCTAACTTCGTGGACTGGAGTTTAGTGAGAAGAATTCTAGACTTGGAATGTTGAAGTATAGTGTCGACCTGAGAACTAAGTTCGTCGAGCTAATATTCTAACTTCGTTCACTGGAGTTTAGTGAGAAGAATTCTGGACTTGGAATGTTGAAGTACAGTGTCCATAGATCGTCGACCTGAGTTCGACAAACGTCGAACTCATTTTCTGAGTTTTTGAAACTTCTCTAAGTCTTGAGTCTTTGGAGTCTGTTGATGGCTGGTCCTTATAGTGTTGACTCTAAGGACATGGCCTATACTCTCAGACTCATACATGAACCTAGCTATACATGTTGGGTCAAACATCCTAGTTTAGTGAACTTAGCCCAAATCCAACTAGGGATCCAATAATCTCCCCTTATTAGGGTAAGGTCAGTAATTACAGACTTACATTAATAACAAAGCAATAAAAATATATCTGTCAGGAATTTTAACATATACAGCAGATATATATATCCAGAGAGCTTTGTATTAAGACATAAATAAGCAGTTTTAAAATAATCAAAGACACTTAAACAGTTTAAAGTTTATTTCTTCTTCTTGGGCTCCTTGTATTTCTCTTTTTTAGCCTTTTCACCTGGCTGAGTAAACTTGATGTCCATGTTTGTATTAGCTGCTTGTGTCTTTATCATTGTCAAGTCAGCATCACCAATGATATTAAGGTAGGTAGCCCTTGACACTATAACTTCTGATGCAGTTTCAAATAGTCAGCAACATTAAAAAAATTGTTAGCCTTAGCAAACCTGTTAAGTTCTTCCTTCCTGTATTTGGATATGGTTGAATATTTAGATGGATCCTTTCCTTCAGCTTTTGCCTTGTTGATCATGGATATGCCAACCAACTCTTGGAACCTGGCCATCCTAGCAGATGTAGCAGTCTCTGGATCTTCAAAGGGTACAGGAGGGGAGGCAGGTCTCTTTGGGTTTCAGCTTTATGTTCAGTAATTTGTTGTTGCTGTTGATGTTGCTATGGTTGCTGTCTGCCTGATGAGTAATGCCTCTGCTGGCTTCTTCCTAAAGAGGAGGACCTACCCTGATGCCTTTGATAGATTTGATACTTGGTAGTCCTCTGAGTTGAAACACCTGAAGCACCAGCAGCAGGTGGAGGAGGAGGAGGAGGATCCTTTCTATATCTCTGAGGAGGTGGGGAGTACATCCTTCTTTTCTTTCTTTCTTTTTGATGGTTCTTGGACAACCACATTCATGCTAGCATGCCCTTATAAGGTGTGATTTTCTGCAGTTTATAATATGGAGTGTCATTTGCAAGATTTGGTTTTGGGGCAGGAGGTGGAGGAGCCTTTCTTTTCTTGGAGACTTTCTTTTTCTTAGGCTCATCATTAGAGTCCTCTTCATCATCATCCTCATCATCAGAGTCTTGAGGAGCATCATACAAAACATCAATAGCTTTTAGTACATATTTATCAATGGGCTTTTCAGCGTCAGAAGGAGCTGGAGAAAGAACTAGAGGAGGAGCTAGAGCTGGAGTAGGAGAGTTGTGTATATCAGTGCTTTCTACAACTGATTTATTTTCTTCTTCTATGTCCGCCATGATCAGTTCATCTAGATCAAGCATTGGGTAATCATCCATGACAAAAGTTGGATCAGGAGTGTCTCTGGGAGGGGATGAGATAATGATGGGATCAACTCTGGGTGGATATGGCAGGACTGGAACTTCTGGAACAACAAAAGTAGCTATAGGTTGCTTGGCAACCTTGGGGCTTATTGGTGAGGTATAAGATACTATAGCCAAAGATGGCTTTGTACTATACTCTGGAAGTCCACTCAAATAAACTGTATCAAAAACTTTCTACAGATTCATCTGATCAACTGTGAGATTTATAATGTAATCTCCACCAGTTACTATTTTCTCTGGGACTTGCTCATCCAGATCCATATTAGACTCAATAAAATTAATTAAATCAAATAATTCTTTATCAACATCTGCATCTACTTTTGCTTCTGCTTCTGCTTCTACTGCTTCTGCTTCTGTTGTTACTGCTACTGTTGTTACTGCTACTTCTGTTGTTACTGCTGCTGCTATTACTGCTGCTTCTGCTGCTACTTCTTCATAGAGCATCTCCCCCTGCCTGGTTTCAGTGGGAACTGGAGCCAGGCCCCTGACTGAAGATGGAGGAGCAGGGAGAGCAGATATTTTATCAGCAAGAGAGGAGATG
This sequence comes from Platanthera guangdongensis, assembly GCA_039583875.1. NCBI lineage: Eukaryota > Viridiplantae > Streptophyta > Magnoliopsida > Asparagales > Orchidaceae > Platanthera > Platanthera guangdongensis. The sequence goes on along the minus strand of CM077156.1, from coordinate 93,448,712 downwards.
GAAGAATCAAGAGGTGTAATAGCCTTTACTATAATGCTTTTGAGGAGGGGAGTGAGAAATGCAAGGAGAGATGGAATAATGGAGGGGTCCAATGGCAGAGATGCAGCGGGTGTGGCAGAAGGTATTTCAATGGAAATAGAGGGAGGGATGTAGAATGATGGTGGATGTCACAACCCGCATTTTCTCCGAAATTAAGAAGTATCAGAGTAGAAGAAAACGCGCGTTGTGATGCCACGTCGGACAGGGGATAACTGCCGATGCCCAGGCAACCACCAACTACTAAGACTATGAAAGTTCAAAAGCTTTAATGATGAAAAAAATCAATTATATTTTAGAGGCCGTATCCCTCGACTTCGTGGATCAACTAGTCCACCCCTCAAAATTATACTTATACGTAGCGAAAAAATACTTTATTGATCTTTTTTTTAACATCCTAAGAGAATGCATAAGCGTTCCCAGGGGACACCTAAGACTATGCAAGACCCTAGATTTAACTTATATAATATATATAGGAAATACCCTTTTACGTGGCTTTTGAAAGTAGTGATTAAGTTTTTTAGAAAGGAAAACACGCTGTCTATGTTTTTGATATAATAATTATTTTCTTTTATAGGTTTTAAAGTAACTAGCAACCTAACATAAATCATCCCAGAAGCAAGTTGAATAAACTCCAAAACAGGAAATCTAGTAGTATAAGCAAAGTACAAAGCATCTAAAAGAGAAACCACAAGTGGGCGCCAACAACTGACACGAACCCACTGGTGAGTAGGCATATCTGTACTACAAGTCTAAAGAAACTACCTCCCTGGAGTGAGGAAAAGAAAACTCAGCAGCAGCTATAGCACTAGCAAACTCCAGAAAAAACCTAGCCGCTCAGTCGGCTATAAACCTTAACCTGAGGCATTCAAAGAAAAGAACGCCTCAGCAAAGCAATATATATATATATATATTTATATATATAAATGAAACAATAGTGTAAGGAAAAAGTGAGACAGGTGAGAGCGAAAGTAAACAAACGAAGGAATAATACTCGCCATGAGTGAGTAAAAAGGGGTGCACCAAGTGCACGGGTGAAGTCAAGCCTCACAAATCTCTGCAGGAAGGAATAGCAAAACAAATAAATCCTAGTATAAGGCTAGAGCAGGAAGAGTCACCTAATGCTGGAGATGGACAAAATCAGAAATAAGGGCCGAGACTGGTGGCAACGGTCCAACCACGTCTAACAGGCCTAAACATCTCAAGGTGCTGTGGTGGTGGCATCGGTCGAACTCAACCAAACAGCTCACATTATCTTAATAAGACAAGAAGTAAAACAAGGGTGGCGGCATCGGTCCGACCCACCTCAAATCACATCCTACTCCAGCACTGAGTGACTCGGAAAAACCCTTGCTAGTGGTTCCATGAGCTACCAAGAAGTCACACTGAACCCCTAACACTCTAGAGAAACCCACCTAAGAGCCTATTATACCAACAACCGGACTGACCGTCGAGTTGTCCAAGCAAGTAGTTTGACACAAATAAAAAATGAAAGCAGAACGATACTACAATTATGCAAGTAGTACGACATTCAATTAAACGTGTACCATTAGTTGGTCGCCATCACAAAAGAAATAGGTTAGACACCGAAACAGGCATAAATAATTTGATATAAAACATAATTAATTTGATACCCATCCACGCACGATTAATTTGGTGCTAACATAAATGAACTTGAGGCTTCGAACTATACTCACTTGGGCAAGATCCAAAGCTACGACAATTTATTGAAAAGAGCAAAGCTACAAGCTATGTACTCGATTTGGGCATTGTTCAAGGCCAAACAAAAGGAACACTAAGGCTAAACTCTTTCCGATCGCAATTTAAGCAAACCAGGTATTTGAGCAAGAACAAGTTAAAATCCTTAACACAATCCGGGCATGACTCAAAGTCCAAAAAAAATTGCAGCATTTAGAGTAATACATCATTTGGTATAAAATTCTTTCCAACACCCCTAACCGTGAAACAGCAACATACAATAAGTGAGGATTAGCACCAAAGATTTCGGGTGAGCAAAAGCCTAGGAGAGAATCGGAAATCAGAAATCAAGCAACACAAAAAAAATCAAGAGCTTTATATTGAAATTATTTTGACAAGGGCGAAGGGCGCACTTGCCTTGGTTGCCTTTGAAGAACAAAAAAAAATCGGCCAAGCTCCCTCTTCTCAACCGCCGGCCACAAGCAAAATGTAGGGAAAATCCTGGACAACCCAACCGGGAAGAACAACATCATAAAAAAAACCAGGAAAAACTGCACCCTAAACTACCGATCGGGCAAAAGATCAAGGAGGAAATCGCGAAAATAATACCTCCAAATGGAGCTCTCGGCCAGGGGAGTGAGGATCCGGCCTCAACTCGCATTTTCGAGCGAATTTGGGCGGAGGGCAGGCGGTCGGAGCAGCACCAGGTTTCCGTCTATTGCGCCTTTCGCTCGGGATACTGCAGCGGCGCCGTCGGGTTTTGGGGGGGAAGAAATCTCCTAAACCTAATACATTCATATATATATATATATATATATATATATATATATATATATATATATATATATATATATATATACTTATTTATTTACATACATATATTTATATATACACACACTAACACTCATATATATATATTTATACATACACACTAACACACATATATATACATTTATACATACACACTAACACACGATCGCAGGCACGCACACACAAATTATTAAAACCTTGCATGTCTACAACACGCGCTATGCCCTGAATGCGCAAACTTGAAAATATGCTCGCACAAATAACGACTCGCTAACTAGCGACCGTCGAAAATGCGCGAAAACTAACGCTCTTGGATTCCGAACAAATCCGCACCGTAGCTAAACACTTGGGCTACGAAAACATCAGCGAAGTCGGGCACAACCTCCGCCGACCACAGACTCGGGCTAACCTCACCCAAAGCCAAAGCACAAGGATTCCCTAAAAGGCTCAGTCGGCCTCCAAAACAGACGTCGGCTAGCTGGGGAAACCATACAACAGGCTATAACCTCTAAGAACACATAACGAGGTACTCTAACAACGGCACGAGCCGGAAATTCGCCAACGTAACTCCAAACGAGGACTTAAATAATTGTCGAAAAAATTCGGGGGCGTTACAGTCACTCCCCTAAAAGAAAGTTTCGTCCCAAAACTTTACGTACACTACTTCTACTAAAGAGGAAAGTAACAAAATAATAGTTACTAGGAAGAAACATACCAAACAAATCAGGAGAACAGGCGAGGGTAAGCCTCCCTCATAGCCAACTCTAGCTCCCAAGTCTCACTTTCCAAATCTTGATTCTTCCAAAGAACCTTCACCATCGGGATAAACTTTGAACGCAGAACCCGATCCTGAGTATCCAGGATGCGGACCGACACCTCAACATACGAGAGGTTGGGCTCCAACTGGGGCACGACATCCAAGACATGCCCACTGCTTCGCACACATTTTCGCAGCTGGCTCACATGAAAGACATTATGCACGCCTAGGAAGCTGGCTGGTAGATCCAACCTATATGCTGCCACACCAATACGCTCCAAAATTCTGAATGGGCCCACATACCTCGGATCTAGCTTATGGTTTTTGCCGAACCTCTTCACTCCAACCATCGGAGATACCTTCAAGAAGACCAAATCCTCTACCGAAAATTCCAAATCAGACCTACGCCGGTTGGCGTTTTTCTCATATCTCTCCTGAGCTAACCGAAGCTTTTCCCGAATGAGCTTCACAGCAACCTCCATTTCCTCTAGAGCATCAGGACCCAACAAAGGCCTCTCACCAGCCTCAGCCCAAAACAACAGAGTTCTGCAGCACCTCCCATACAATGCCTCGAAGGGAGCCATTTGCAAGCTCTCTTGGTAACTGTTATTGTGGGCAAACTCCATGAGCCGCAAATGCTCATCCCACGCTCCACCATGATCTAGAATGTAGCACCTGATCATATCCTCCACAATCTAGTTCACTCGCTCGGTCTGCTCATTTGTCTGAGGGTGGTAAGCGGTAGAATATCTCAAGTCTGTGCCCAAACCCTCCTGCAAACTCTTCCAGAAACGGGAAGTAAATCTGGAGTCTCGGTCTGAAATGATGCTCACGGGAACTCGATGCCATCGGATGACCTCGCTCAAATACAGCTCTGCTATCTTCTTCATCGGGTAGTCGATCTTATAAGGTACGAAGTGCGCACACTTCGTCAATCGGTCCACGATCACCCAAACTGAGTCATATCCTCTTCGAGATCTTGGTAAGCCTGTGATGAAGTCCATAGAGATACTTTCCCACTTCCAAGTCGGGATTTCCAAGGGAGTCAACCTTCCACCAGGCCTCCCATGATCGGCCTTCACCCGCTTGCAAGTGTAACATTCAGAAACATACCGAGCTATATCCCCTTTCATACCTTGCCACCAGGCGATCTGCTTCAAATCATGATACATCTTCATGGATCCTGGGTGGTAAGCAACACTGGATCCATGACCCTCTTTGCATACCATACTCCTGATGTCTCCAACTGCGGGGATGCAAAACCTGCCGCGGTACTTCAAGGTACCTGAATCGTCGATGGAGAAATCCGGCAACTCCCTTCTCTCAGCCCTGAGGTACAGGTGTAACAAATCTGGATCATCCTTCTGGTGCAACCTGGTGAGCGAAATCCAAGATGGCTCTGCCACTACCAAACTGCTTTGCAAATCACAGCATCCCACAGAGATGTCCATCAACAAGAACTCTTCCACTAGACGGTCCGCCGTGAGGTTGAAGATCTTCCCTGTCTTGCGGCTCAGGACGTCGGCCACCACATTGGCCTTGCCTGGATGGTACTGGATCTCCACGTCATAATCAGCCACAAACTTTAGCCACCGCCGCTGGCTCAGATTCAGCTCCTTCTGAGTAAACACGTACTTCAGGCTCTTATGATCTGTGAAAATCTTGCACTGGGCCCCATAGAGTAGATGCCTCCACAGCTTCAACGCAAAAATCACCGCCGCAAACTCGAGGTCATGCGTAGGGTAATTCCGCTCATGAGTTTTCAACTGCCGCGACCCATACGCGATCACCTTCCCCTCTTGCATCAACACGCCTCCGAGCCCAACATGCGAGGCATCCACATAAACGTCATAGTCCTCTCCCTCCGTAGGCAATGTCAAAACAGGAGCAGTGCACAATCTCCTCTTTAGCTCCAGAAAGGCCTCCTCGCAATGCTCGCTCTAGATGAATGCTGCATACTTCTGCGTCAGCTTAGTTAAGGGCGCTGCCAAGGTAGAAAAGCCCTCAACAAACTTTCTATAATAGCCGGCCAACCCCAAGAAGCTCCTAATCTCCTTGGGTGTGCTCGGCCTATGCCAATCCATCACTGCAGAAATCTTCACCGGGTCCACTGAAATGTCATCCTTGTTCACCACATGACCCAAGAAGGACCCCTGAGGCAACCAGAATTCACATTTACTCAACTTGGCGTACAACTGATGATCTCTCAAGGCAGATAACACCAACCGCAAGTGCTGATCATGCTGCGCAGCATTCCATGAATAAATCAGAACGTCGTCTATGAATACGACCACAAACTTGTCCAAAAAATCTTTGAACACCCGATTCATCATGTCCATGAATGCTGATGGCGCGTTGGTCAACCCAAAAGACATAACTAGGAATTCGAAATGTCTGTGCCTGCTATCGTGTGTTAGTGTGTATGTATAAATGTATATATATGTGTGTTAGTGTGTATGTATAAATATATATATATATGAGTGTTAGTGTGTATATATATAAATATATGTATATAAATAAATAAGTATATATATATATGAATGTATTAGGTTTAGGAGATTTCTTCCCCCCCAAAACCCGACGGTGCCACTGCAGTATCCCGAGCGAAAGGCACAATAGGCGGAAACCTGGTGCTGCTCCGACCGCCTGCCCTCCACCCAGATTCGCTCGAAAACGCGAGTTGAGGCCGGATCCTCACTCCCCTAGCCGAGAGCTCCATTTGGAGGTATTATTTTCGCGATTTCCTCCTTGATCTTTTGCCCGATCGGTAGTTTAGAGTGCAGTTTTTCCTGGTTTTTTTTATGATGTTGTTCTTCCCGGTTGGGTTGTCCAGGATTTTCCCTACATTTTGCTTGTGGCCGGCGGTTGAGAAGAGGGAGCTTGGCCGATTTTTTTTTTGTTCTTCAAAGGCAACCAAGGCAAGTGCACCCTTCGCCCTTGTCAAAATAATTTCAATATAAAGCTCTTGATTTTTTTGTGTTGCTTGATTTCAGATTTCCGATTCCCTCCTAGGCTTTTGCTCACCCAAAATCTTTGGTGCTAATCCTCACTTGTTGTATGTTGCGGTTTCACGGTTAGGGGTGTTGGAACGAATTTTATACCAAATGATGTATTAGTCTAAATGCTGCATTTTTTTGGACTTTGAGTCATGCCCGAATTTCGTTAAGGATTTTAACTTGTTCTTGCTCAAATACCTGGTTTGCTTAAATTGCGATCGGAAAGAGTTTAGCCTTAGTGTTCCTTTTGTTTGGCCTTGAACAATGCCCAAATCGAGTACATAACTTGTAGCTTTGCTCTTTTCAATAAATTGTCGTAGCTTTGGATCTTGCCCAAGTGAGTATAGTTCGAAGCCTCAAGTTAATCGTTTATGTTAGTACCAAATTAATCGTGCGTGGATGGGTATCAAATTAATTATGTCTTTATATCAAATTAATTATGCCTGTTTCGGTGTCGAACCTATTTCTTTTGTGATGGGGACCAACTAATGGTACATGTTTAATTGAATGTCGTACTACTTGCTTAATTGCAGCATCGTTCTGCTTTCATTTTTTATTTGTGTCAAACTACTTACTTAAACAACTCGACGGTCAGTCCGTTGGTTGGTATAATAGGCTCTTAGGTGGGTTGTTCTAGAGTGTTAGGGGTTCAGTGTGACTTCTTGGTGGCTTATGGAACCACTATCAAGGGTTTTTCCGAGTCACTCAGTGTTGGAGTAGGATGTGATTTGAGGTGGGTCGGACCGATGTCGCCACCCTTGTTTTACTTCTTGTCTTATTAAGACAATGTGAGCTGTTTGGTTGAGTTGGACCGATGCCACCACCACAGCACCTTGAGATGTTTAGGCCTGTTAGACGTGGTTGGACCGTTGCCACCAGTCTAGGCCCTTATTTCTGATTTTGTCCATCTCCAGCATTAGGTGACTCTTCCTGCTCTAGCCTTATACTAGGATTTATTTGTTTTGCTAATCCTTCCTGCAGAGATTTGTGAGGCTTGACTTCACCCGTGCACTTGGTGCACCCCTTTTTACTCACTCATGGCGAGTATTATTCCTTCGTTTGTTTACTTTAGCTCTCACATGTCTCACTTTTTCCTTACACTATTGTTTCATTTATATATATATATTGCTTTACTGAGTCGTTCTTTTATTTGAATGCCTCAGGTTTAGGTTTATAGCCGACTGAGCGGCTAAGTTTCTTCTGGAGTTTGCTAGATCTATAGCTGCTGCTGAGTTTTCTTTTCCTCATTCCAGGGAGGTAGTTTCTTTAGACTTGTAGTACAGATATGCCTACTCACTAGTGGGTTCGTGTCAGTTATTGGCGCCCACTGGTGGTTTCTCTTTTAGATGCTTTGTACATTACTTATACTGCTAGATTTCCTATTTTGGAGTTTATTCAAATTGCTCCTGGGATGATTTATGTTAGGTTGCTAGTTACATTAAAACCTATAAAAGAAAATAATTATTATATCAAAAACTTAGACAACATGTTTTCCTTTCTAAAAAGCTTAATCACTACTTTCAAAAGCCACGTAAAAGGGTATTTCCTATATATATTATATAAGTTAAATCTAGAGTCTTGCATAGTCTTAGGTGTCCCCTGGGGACGCTTATGCATTCTCTTAGGATGTTAAAAAAAAAGATGAATAAAGTATTTTTCCGCTACGTATAAGTATAATTTTGAGGGGTGGACTAGTTGATCCACGAAGCCGAGGGATACGACCTCTAAAATATAATTGATTTTTTTCATCATTAAAGCTTTTGAACTTTCATAGTCTTAGTAGTTGGTGGTTGCCTGGGCATCGGCAGTTATCCCCTGCCCGACGTGGCATCACAACGCACGTTTTCTTCTACTCTGATACTTCTTAATTTCGGAGAAAATGCGGGTTGTGACAGTTGGTATCAGAGGGAGGTTTTTTATGTAACGGCCCAGCCTAGGACTCAGAGGCTGCCGTACCACACATGGGCCGAACAGCTTGGACCACCCGTGACAATGTTATAGGGATGCAGCCCAATACACCCCAACGCCTCTCCCGCCTGTTTTTCAGCAAGGTGCGTTGTTGGCGCTAGGTATCGAACCCACAACCCTTGATAACACTCTCTTCCAACAGAGCTCATCACCAACTGAGATGCAGCTCAGTTGGTGATGAGCTATGTTGGAAGAGAGTGTTATCAAGGGTTGCGGGTTCGATACCTAGCGCCAACAACGCGCCTTGCTGAAAAAACAGGCGGGAGAGGCGTTTGGGTGTATTGGGATGTAGCTCTGTAACGTTGTCACGGGTGGTCCAAGCTGTTCGGCCCATGTGGGGTACGGCAGCCTCTGAGTCCTACGCTGGGCCGTTACATAAAAGCTCATCACCAACTGAGCTGCATCTGTGGAAGAGAGTGTTATCAAGGGTTGAGGGTTCGATACCTAGCGCCAACAACGCGCCTTGCTGAAAAACAGGCAGCCTCTGAGTCCTAGGCTGGGCCGCTAGGTATCGAACCCGAAACGATGTACAACAACTAGCAGTGGCTCATGGAGCGGTGAGTTATGCTGGGGCGGTGGAGGCCGCTTTGAAGGTAGAGGCCATCGAAAATGCGAAGCATAGAGGACAGCAGCCGAGGAATGAGAAGAGGAAAGCTGTTGAAGAAAAGATCCCCCAGGTGCCCGGTGCTCCTTCGTGGAAGAGGAGCAAGGAGGTTTGTAGTTTTTGCGGCCGATCGGGCCATCCTGCTGAGAGATGTTTCAAGAGGGCTGCGGCGCAGAAGGAGCATGTGCATGCTATTCAGGGTGCTCCCTGGCACAATGTGGTGTGTACTTTGTGCAAGAAAGAGGGGCATGATGTTGCTCGTTGCTGGTTGAAGGACAAGGTCTGCTATTAGTGCGGACAGAAAGGTCATACCAAGGCCCGATGCCCGCAGCTCTAGTCTGTGCACCGACCAGTTCCTCTTCAGGCGTTGCCCCCGCCTCAGTCTAGGGATTGGGGCAAAGGGAAGCTGAATGTGGTATCCGCAGCGGAGGCTCAAACTTCGATGCACGTCATTTCAAGTAAACCTTCTCGCTAGTCTTTTACTTCCTTTGCAGATTAGTTTGACTTTTGTTTTCTTTGTTGACTGTGCAATTTCCCTGTTTATATTTATATAGGGAGTTTTAAGGTAAAGAACCATTGGGCGCGCGTTCTCTTTGACTCAGGTGCTACCCACTCATTTGTGGCTAGGGCCTTTGTAGAGCGGTGCTAGCTGGTTCTTGATCGTGTCGGTGATGCCTTTTGCGTCAAATTCCCCTCGGGTGATTCCGTGATACCAGATCAGGGCATTCTGGATTGTCCTATTTTATTGGGGGATTTCGCAGCCAAGGCAGATCTGAAGGTTATAGACTTGGAAGATTTCGACGTCATCCTGGGTATGGATTGGTTATCCAGATATGATGCAGTGATCTAGTGCAGGGGTAAGCGCTTGGATTTCAAGAAGGACAACGGTCAGCCTAGGAGTATTTATGGCGATCCGCTCCAGGCCTCTCCGGCGATTTCTGCGGTATGTGCTCAGAGGTTATTCAGTTCTGATTGTTTTGCTTGCTTAGTCTCGGTGCTGGGGACTGTTAGTAGTGTGCCGCTGTTGGATGAGATTCCTGTTGTCCGTGAGTTTTCGGATGTGTTTCCTAGCGACCTTCCCGGTCTTTCCCCTGTCAGAGATGTCGACTTCATGATTGATTTGGAGCCGGGTACGCATCCTATTGCTAAGGAGCCGTACTGGATGGCCCCGCGAGAGCTGGAGGAGCTGCGTACCCAGCTGGACGAGTTATTGGAGAAGGGTTTCATAAGGCAGAGCTCGTCGCCCTGGGGTGCACCCGTTCTTTTTGTGAAGAATAAAGATGGTTCGATGCGCCTTTGAATCAACTATAGGGAGTTGAACAAAGTCACCATCAATAACAGGTACCCCCTGCCCAGAATCGACGACTTATTCGATTAGTTACGTGGCAGTTCTGTGTTCTCCAAGATTGACCTTCGATCAGGATATCATCAGCTCAGGATCCGGGAGTCGGACATTCCGCGGACGGCTTTTCGATCGAGGCATGGACATTTCGAATTCCTATTTATGTCTTTTCGGTTGACCAACGCACCATCAGCATTCATGGACATGATGAATCGGGTGTTTAAAGATTTTCTGGATAAGTTTGTGGGTGTATTCATAGACGACGTTCTGATTTATTCACGGAATACTGCGGAGCATGATCAGCGCCAACAACGCTTATGCATTCTAGGGTCTTGCATAGTCTTAGGTGTCCCCTAACAACATACCCCACATGGGCTGATGGCGCGTTACAGCTAGGACTCAGAGGCTGCCGTACCCCACATAGGCTGAATAGCTTGGACCAGTTGGTGATGAGCTATGTTGGAAGAGAATGTTATCAAGGGTTGCAGGTTCGATACCTAGCGCCAACAACGCGCCTTGCTGAAAAACAGGCGGGAGAGGCGTTGGGGTGTATTGGGCTGTAGCCCTGTAACGTTGTCACGGGTTGTCCAAGCTGTTCGGCCTATGTGGGGTACGGCAGCCTCTGAGTCCTAGGCTGGACCGTTACAAAAAAAGTGCACTTTTTTATGTAAGGGCCTAGCCTAGGACTCAGAGGCTGTCGTACCCCACATGGGCCGAACAGCTTGGACCACCTGTGACAATGTTACAGGGCTGCAGCCCAATACACCCCAACGCCTCTCCCGCCTGTTTTTCAACAAGGCGCGTTGTTGGCGCTAGGTATCGAACCCGCAACCCTTGATAACACTCTCTTCCAACAGAGCTCATCACCAACTGAGCTGCAGCTCAGTTGGTGATGAGCTCTGTTGGAAGAGAGTGTTATCAAGGGTTGCGGGTTCGATACCTAGCGCCAACAACGCGCCTTGCTGAAAAACAGGCGGGAGAGGCATTGGGGTGTATTGGGCTGCAGCCCTGTAACGTTGTCACGGGTGGTCCAAGCTGTTCGGCCCATGTGGGGTACGACATCCTCTGAGTCCTAGGTTGGGCCGTTACAGTGGAGGAGGAGGTAAAACATCTATCATGTGGGCATCTAGAGAGGAAGAAGTACGAAGAAGGGAAGTGGGCAGAGTGAAGGATGGGATGTTGGCCAGATGATGGGGTAAGGGAGAGGAAGGTGGGGAGTTAGTTGGTGTACAATGGGGAGAGGGAATGGGAGTGTTGGAGGGAATGTGTGTACCATTTTGGGTGGAAAGGGATGTATGAAGGTGAATATGAGTGGGGGATGTATGTATTTGGGAGGATGGAGGTGTGGGACTATGGACTGTGATAGGAACTTGGGAGTGGGAGTGTTTCTCCAGTAGTTTGTTATGAGTTTCTCCAAAGTAACCCATCATACTCAGCATCACATTAAACTCTTCATTTTCAATCTCTAATTCTTTTGTACCATTGTTTAATCCAAAAATTTCAGTCAGAATGGTGGGGGTAAGAGAAACAGCATTATCCAATATGGTGCCTGTCATGGTGTTATCATCTGTGGTTGAGGAAGTATAGACCCACTCTCTGATTTCTGCGCCAGCTATCTTGATCCTGGTAGACATCAAAGTTTTTAACTGCTGATCTTCAAGCAGTTGCCTATCATGGTGTTATCATCTGTGGTTGAGGAAGTATAGACCCACTCTCTGATTTCTGCGCCAGCTATCTTGATCCTAGTAGTCATCAAAGTTTTTACCTACTGAGCTTCAAGCAGTTGCAAGATGTCCAGGAATATTGGATCTGAGTATTGGAAGGAATCAAAGTCCACATCAAATCATGTATCGAATTTCATCGCTGCAACACGTCCTACTAGAATCGCCATTAGTTCACCTGTAAGAGAAAAACGAAGATCAAGTGCAAGAGAACTGAAAGTGCGGGACATAGGTCGAAGAAAACGTAGATATAAGATTTTCCGGAATATGAATCGACAAACTCCATTCCACGAAAAGTAAATAATTCTTCGATCTGAGATCAACGAAATTAAATGTAGTTAAATAATTCAATGAGCTCGGTCTGAAGATTTGAAGATATTTCGTCGAGCTCCGTTCGACGAAAGTTTTCTGAAGTAGATTCGTCGATCTCCGTTCGACGAAAACAACTTCACTCACAGAGAGTTCGTCGACCTCCATTCGACGAATATCTCAAGAACTCTCCCCAGTTCATTGAGCTCCGTTCGACGAACTTTGAAAAATTCATCGAGTGCAGACACAAGTTAATTCAAGGCTTCTCCATTTATCATACCCAGCTGGTTTATAAAGAATAGATGGTTTCTTTCATCCAAAGGTTTGGTGAAGATATTTTTTATTTGTAAATCAGTGTAGATATAGAAAAGTTTGATTTTGATTTTGTCTATACACTCTCTAATGAAAAGATGCCTAATATCTATATGCTTAGTCCTAGTATGATTGACTAGATTCTGTGCTATGGATATAGCACTTGTGTTATCACATAATAGAGTTAAATTATTTAAGTTGAAACCATAGTCCAGGAGTTGATTCTGAATCCACAACATCTGTGAACAGAAACTACCAGTTGCAATGTATTCTACTTCAGTTGTTGATATAGACACATATGATTGTTTCTTGCAGAACCAAGACACTAATCTCATACCTAGGAACTGGCAAGTTCCTGAGGTACTTTTCCTATCTACCCTGCATCCAGTAAAGTCATCATATGAATATCCAGTTAAATCAAATTCTGAATCAGTAGGATACCAAAGACCTAGACTAGGACAACTCTTTATATATCTCAAAATTCTTTTTAGAAAAACTAGGTGAGATTCTTTAGGGTTCACTTGGAACCTAGCACAAAGACATGTGGTAAATATTATATCAGGTCTGCTAGCAGTAAGATATAATAGTGACCCAACAATGCCCCTATATAACTTTTGGTTAACATGTTTCCCATGTGGATCAGAATCTATTACAGCATTAGTAGCCATACAGTGTTTTCTTTGCTGAGGCATCAGCCATCCCAAACTATTTAAGAAGCTCTTTAGCATATTTAGCTTGGGAGATGAAGATGTCATCAGGTAGCAGCTTCACATGGATACCAAGGAAGTTGGAGAGCTCACCCATGCTAGTCATCTCAAACTCAGAATGCATGAGGTCAGAAAACCTCTTGTATAGTTTAGAACCAGTAGACCAAAATATGATGTCATCCACATAGATTTATAATAACAAGATTTTATCCTTATGGTGCCTAGTGAATAATGTTTTATATACTATGCCTCTAGTGAATTTATGCTCTATCAGAAAGCTAGCTAAGGTCTCATACTAAGCTCTTGGAGCTTGCTTTAGACCATAGAGGGCTTTATGCAATCTAAATACATAAGAAGGATGGGTTGGATAGATAAAACCTGGAGGTTGTTCAACATAAACCTCTTCTTTTAGTACTCCATTTAGAAAGGCACTTTTCATATCCATCTGGTAGACTTTAAACTTCTTGTAGGTAGCATATGCAAGGAAGATTCTGATTGTTTCTAACCTTGCAACTGGTGCAAAGGTTTGATCATAGTCTATGTCTTTTTCTTGCCTATAACCTTGAGCAACAAGCCTAGCCTTGTTCCTCATATTGCACAATAGGCATCAAGCTTGTTTCTATATACCCATTTGGTTCCATGACTGGGTAGTCTTTGGGTCTTGGAACTAAATCCCAAACTCTACATCTCTCAAACTGGTTGAGTTCCTCTTCCATTATAATGATCTAGTGGGGATCTTGCTCAACATCTTTTATGGATTGAGGCTCAACTTGAGAGAGAAAACAAGCATGCATCACATCTTGGTTGAGTTGATGCCTTGTATGTACACCTGCTGATATGTCTCCAATCACTTGGGATCTAGGGTGATCCCTTAGTATGACAAGATCAGTGGGTGGATTTGGTTTGACAACAACATTTGTATTTAATTCCTCTTGTGGAATTATGTTTGCTGTTGAATGAGGTTCAGCCTCTTCCAAAGATTCATCTTCACTGTCTTCAACAACTTGTGGAGGAGAGGGTGCTATAGCTTCTTGTGGAAGGTTTAATTCACCCATTTTCTCACACAAGTGAGGTACCTGCAAAGTGTTACTAGTAGAAATCTCTTTCTCCTTATAAGACATGTTAGTTTCATCAAAGGTAACATGAATTGATTTTTCAATTTTTAAAGTAGATTTGTTAAACACCCTATAAGCTTTGCTTACTTGGGAATATCCAGAAAAATTCAGTCTTCAGCCTTAGCTTCAAACTTTCTAATATATTTCTTGTTGTTATTATGTATATAACATATGCAACCAATTACTTTAAGATAGATGATTTTAGGTTTTTTGCCTTTAAGTAATTCATAGGGAGTCTTATTCTTAAGTTTATGTATCAAACTTCTGTTCAGTACATAATTTGCTGTTCTTATAGCCTCTGCCCAAACGAATAGTGGCATGTAAGCATCTACAAGTAATGTGCCTGCAGCTTCAATCAAGGTTCTATTCTTCTTTTGAGCTACCCCATTTTGTTAGAGAGTTCTAGGAGTTGATAAGCAGTGCCTGATACCTTCCTTCTCACAGAACTCATGCATAAGAAGAGACTCAAACTTTGTACCATGATCACTTCTGATCAATGTAACATGAGTAGAGTACTTAATCTGTATGGTCCTGAGAAAATCTGTAAGAACTTTAAAGGTATCAGACTTAGATCTCAGAAAGAACACCCAAGTGAATCTTGAGAAGTCATCTACAATGACTAGAGTATAGTATTTCCCTCCTAGGCTTTGTACAACAATGGGTACAAAGAGATCCATGTGCAGCAAGTACAAGATCCTAGGTGAATCACTTTTATTAACTGACTTAAAACTAGATTTAGTTTGCTTACCTAGTTGACATGCCCTGCAAAGGCCTTCCTTCTTATAGGGAACATAAGCTAAGCCTCTTACAAGGTTGTCTTTAGATAGCCTAGCAATATTTTTCACGTTTACATGTCCTAGTCTTTTATGTCATAATTCATTTTAATTACAAACAATATTAAGCAGACAAATATCTGAATTGGCATAAAGAAAATCAACTAAGTATATCTTTCCTTGTCTATTTCTAATTAAAACTTTTTTTTCTTTACTAGAAATAATACAGGATGTAGAGATAAAAAGTACCTGATAACCTTCATCACATAATTGGCTGATAGAGATGAGGTTATGCTTGAGTCCTTTTACATATATCACCTTCTTAAGCGTGACTGCTCCAATCCTTACTTCTCTATAGCCTTCAGACTGGCCACACTTTGAATCACCAAAGATTACCTTTGGTCCCAGCTTAGACTTGTAATTGTGTAAGTTGTCCTTGCTGCCAATCATGTGCTTGGAGCATCCACTATCCAGATACCATAGTTGATTAACAATTGGATAGCTCTTCACCTCCAGGGAAAATAATTAATTGTTCTTGACCCAGGTTACCTTGGGTCCTTTGTTTTGCTGATAGGAAAAACTTCAAATCACAGAAAATTCAGGTTATGATTTATATCCTAATGGGTCATATCTTCTAGGTGGAATTATACAATCAGTAATTGGGTTAAATGGTTTCCTTGTTTGATTAGAGTTGTTGTCATAATTATGATTTTTACTAAGTTTGACTGGGTTCGACAAATAGTTGTGAGTTCGTCGACCAGAGTTTGACGAAACGGGATTAGATCGTCGATCTCTGCTCAGAGAATGAACAAGTTCATTTTCTGTGCCCCACGTTCGTCGATCTCTGCTCGATGAATCATACACAGTTCGTCGATCGCAGTAAGACGAATGATTATTATATAGATTTGCGTTCAAAGTTCGTCGACTTTAGTTCGACGAACTGGCCATATTACGTCGATTTGAGTTCGACAAAATCTGCTAAACTTTGTTTTTATCTATGGTTTTCTGGCTTATGTTATTATGATTTTTAAAGTTAGTTACTTCTTTTGTGGTTTGGTTGTTGTTCATTACTTCTTTACCCTTAGCTGTAACAAATCTGATAGGAGTTGATAATATGTTCTTCTTGAGAATGGGGGGCAAACTTGATGATGCATCCAAGCCTAGTTTCCATTCAATCTGGCATTGAATGTGCTTGTGATGTCCATCAGCTTCAGGCTTCTCCCATTGAGAGATTCCTCAAGTTGTTTGGCCTCACATAACTCTTTTTTTAAATCAATGATTTGTTCATTAGCTAGTGTAAGTTCATCTTTTAGCTTAGTGTTTTCAGAAATTATATTTTCTTGATTAGCTAGTCTTTCCCTAAGTGTTTTGATTTCCTTTTCAGAATTTATTAAATCAATACACATGGTTTTAAATTCAAATTTGAAAGCATCAGAATTATAGTCAAAAGATAAAAGTACCTGATCAGCTTCTATTTCTGAAGCCTCTTCATTTTCAGATGCATCTTCTTCATTTTATTGACTTCTAGAGGCATCTGTAACAACCCCATCTGTTCATATAGTATATACTAGAAGGTCCGGCCGGGGCCCCACAGCATATATCACAAAACAGGAGGAAAAGTTACTGAATGATACCAGAGTAGCGCAGCGCATCTTAACACATTGCATTCTAGCGGAAGCCTATACTAACACATGAACTCCACACTTGAATGTCCAACATATAAAACAACTCCACATTGTTTATATAATAGGAATGTCTTACAACAACACGAAAGTTGGCCTTATGGCCTTACAAGGCTTCCAAACAGTGGCCTAAACATTGGCGCACAGGCCGTCCACATTAAAAGAAAACACAACAGTCATTCCAAATAGCCTTCGAGGGCTAGCAGCAGCAGCAGGGACATCAACCTTTATGCGTCCTGCTTGGCTCTCCAGCACCTGTACAGGGACAATCCACCCAACGGTGGCAAACAGAGGCAACGGTCAGCATTCAGCTGACCAAATTATAACGACCCTAACCCTTTCCTGGGGCAGCGGTATTCTTCCCTGCAGGCATATCAATCACAAGTATGTATATAATTCATACAAATGTGCTCTCACGCACACACATGCCATTACAAATGTCAGCCACCCGGCCCGACGATCCGTGCACTCAGGGTACATTCTTGGTGTACCGACGAACCAGTTTCCCACCACCGTATCAGGGCCACACCCCAACGGCAACTCTCTTGAGCATTTACTCCATGGCGTGCAGCCGGAGTTCTAGTCTTAAAACACCGGGATGGCCCGTAGCCCCCCAATTGTGTCATGGCATGCAGGCCTAAGACTCTCGCTATGCGCTCTAACAGACCGCACCTTCTGGTCCATGTTGGACGGACATAACGCAGGTCGGATCCTCCACCCCCCCCCCCCATTGCTCAAATCACCTTGCCTTCACCGAGTACGACGTACTCGTGGCTTAATCAAAGGCGCGGGTCGGTCTCACCAACCCTGTTCTTGGCATTCAAGCATGGATATTTCTATTACACCCATTCATCTCACAACATTTGCGGATCTTTCCTGGGCACACCAGTATTTCCTGTTACTCGTTCACAGGTATGACACCGCCATATCACAAATGTCAGGGGTCTTTCCTGGGCACACTAGTACTTCCTGCTACTCTCTTCACAGGTACCACCTACGACATCAAGCATCACAAAGGGCCTTTCCTGGTCACACCAGTACTTCCTGTTACCCATTCACAGGTACGAGCCAATAGCACAAGCATAACACGGATATTTCCTGGACTACCACTCCAGTACTTCCTACTACTACCCTTCATAGGCATAACCCGTTGACTCCTTAAACTATACGTTTATCATGAAGTCTTCTTCGATTCGTATGCAACATCACCAATCCAGCCCAACCTGTTCAGATATGCTTCACACAGCATGCCTATTCTATACTCCATTTCGGATCTATATGCCAACAAAAGGGGATTCCATGAATCACTCAAAAGACTCCCAAAATCAGCCACCTTTTGGTGGGGGGAATCACATGCAGATGCCAAAAAGGAAGCCTTCACATGGCTAGGAAGAAAGGTCGTTACCCTTGAAGACCGCTTTGGTGCCATGAAGTTCCTAGCTGGCTAGGAAGAGCTTTTTCGCCGCAAATATGGCCTCCGATCACTGCTTGACACTCACAAGCTCCACCACCGAACAACCCCTCTTCTTCTTCATCCATCTTCCTTTCCCTTTCTCTCTCTAAACTTTTAGAAAGATGAAGGCGATAATAAAATGAGAATACGTTCTCTATTTTCGGCCTTAAGGAAGCAGGAAAGAAGCTCAGCCCTTGGATCCAAGCTGAGAAAAATGGACGGCTACGAAAAATCGGGAAAACCGATTTTCGCGTCCAACACGCCCTATGACACGCCCGTGTCACCGACCGTGTACTCAAAGCGGTGCTCAACCCGCCTTATCCCCCAAAATAGGTCACCGCCACGGGACATGCCTAAAGTCACGCCCGTGACACAGATCTGCGCTCGATGATGTGCGTTCGACAATTAGGCAGCGATCGTCGAGCTCGCCAGCGATCATCAAGCCCTCCAGTGATCGTCAAACAGCGTGTTCGATGATTTTCGTTCGATGATTCCACGCGTTCGATGATTTCCACACGATGATTCCGCGCGTTTGACGATATCCGTTCGACGATCGGGCAGCGATCGTTGAATTGGCCCAGCGCTCAACGATTGGCCCAGCATTTGACGATCTCCGTTTGATGATTTTCCCAGCGTTCGATGATTTCCGTTCGACGATTTGCCAGCCCACAAAGCCTTTGCTAAATCGTCGAGCTCAATTCGTTGAACACAACATTCGTCGACCTGACGCTGAACCCGAGCGGGGCATGCCCTCTGTCATGCCCGTGTTCCAGGGCATGACCACCCAAACACTTTCCATCGAACGACTTTCGTCGATCTGGGCACGACTCCGCACCCGAGCAGGACACGCCCGGGGATACGCCCGTGTCCCAGGCCGTGTCACCCAAAATTTTTCCTGCTGAAAAATTGGGTTGTTACAGCATCAATGGCCATGAGGCAGACTTCTTTGGCCATTGCCTCTTCTTCTTCACTCGAACTTGAAGATGTGGATTCATCTCAGTTTCACTTCAGGATTCAGGTACAAAACCTATCTCCTTCTTTTTATATTTACTGGAGGAAGGCCTGCTGCTTTGCTGTCTTCTTGAATCCTTTTCTCTTCTCCTTTCATTCTTTTGATTTTCTGGGCACTCTGAGATGAAGTGTCCAAGTTTCCTGCAGCCAAAACAAACCACCTCTTTAGTAAGGTTTTGTCATACCTTGGCTTGTCATCCTGTCCGGATGACTTTCTTCTGAAATCTTTCCTTGCCATTTTATAAAATATTTTGGAAAGCAGACTCATTAACTCTTCATTCACTATTGAAGTTTCTGTCTCTTCAACATCCTTGAATGCCAGGTTGTGTTCCTTGCTTGCTAGTGGAGGTGTCCTTTGCTCTACTACTTCTCTGGATTTAATGAGCTGCTCATAAGACTTGAGCTTACCCAAAAGAGATTCAGTGGAAATCTCATTTAAGCTTCTGGCCTCCTTGATTGGCTAGATCCTTGAATCCCATGAGCTTGGGAAGCACATAAGGATTTTGTCATTCACCTCAGTGAGGGTGATGTCCTTATCCAAGGTCTTCAGCTCATTGATGATTGAGCTCAGCCTGTTGTACATATATGTCACAGATTCTGCTTCCTCCTTCTTGAAGTTCTCTTATTGGGATATGAGATTGGATCTTCTATCTTTCCTCTCATCAGCTGATCCAGCTACCATTTGGTTGAGAGAGTCCTAAATAGCCTTAGCTGATGTGCATTCTGCCACTTTTTGGAAAATATCATCAGACAATGTTTGGGCAAGAATGTTCATGGCTTTAGCATCAGCAACCTTGACTTTCTTTTGTGCTTCAGTCCACTCAGGTGGTGGAACTGCATTAGTGCTTGAAGCTGTTGTAGATGTAGAGGCAGTTGCTTGAGGAGGACCTGTCAAAATAGAGTTGTAGATGTCCTCATTAATAGAATTCATATATAATTTTATTCTTGTCTTCCAGATGACAAACTTATTTAGGTTGCACACTGGAGGTCTGGTGCTTGCATAGTCTTTGTTTTGTGTCATGTTGTGAATATAAACTTAATAGAAGTTGAGGTCAGATCTAACAGAGGATCTTTTGGTTAAAGGGTTAACTTGTACAACCAAAGGAAACTTGCTGTGATACCAATTGAAAGTAATGGTTAGATCTGAAATACTCTAGAGGGGGGGGGGGGGTGAATAGATTATCTTGAAAACTTAAAAACTTTTTGCTGTAAATAAAAACAAACCTAAGATAAACTAATCCAGCACTATCACATGCATAGCAAAACCAAATATCACAAATACAGCAACCTAGCTAGCACAGCCATAGTAAGAACAAAAGAAAAGTGCAACCAGACAAACACAACAATTTTATAGTGGTTCCCAAACCTTGGTACATCAACTCTTCTACCACCCTGGTAGGAATCCACTCAGGTTTTTAATCAAGTGACTGCCACCAATGAGCTTTTGATCAGGTGCTAAAAAACTAACCTAAGTCTTTTGATCAGGAGACTTGCAACCAAGAATAACTTTGAAGGGCGTTAAAGAACCCTTTTTACAGTCGGGGAGAGAGTGATTATGTCTTCTCTTTCTCAAAATACAACTGAGAAGACTTTAGTGGATATACGATGTTAGCAACAGCTCCCCCTGAGATTTTGAACTCAGGAAGATTTGAGCCTTGCTGCAGGGTGAGTAGGTCTTCAATATGTCAGCCTTGACCAGATGGTATCCAAGAACGTCTTTGACAGATAGAATATTTGTTGTCCTCTGAAGAATCCTGAGATGAAGAAGGAAGAAGACTCTTGATTTTTGATTGATGTTCTTCTTCTTCTTCAGCCTGCTATTCTTTCTCTGGTTTAGGGCTTCTGATTTCTCTACTATGTTATTGCCCTGTGTATTCTAATCTCTGTTTTCAGACGAGAAGGAAGAAAATCCTATACACTGTGTTGTTGTGAGTCGTCTGTATTGTTCTTCTTTCTACAAAAGGAATAAAAATCCTTTTTTATATTTTGTGTAATCTTCCTTCTGAATTTTGAATTTCTTCCCTCATTCATTGCTGACGTCCTGGAGAATATTTACATTGATTGATTTCCCCAACTGTCCCATTGAAAAACGGCAAGCAATAATCCTGATGAAGTCCATAATAAATGTTGCGTCTAACGGTAATATTCAGAAATTGTTAAGCATTGATTACTCAGGAATTATCACAATAAACTAAGGGATAGAGGAGAGGAAAAGTCCATGTCTGGAACAACACAGAAATCGTCGAGTGAAGAAAAGAATTTGTCGACCTGGGTCCAGAGTTCGTCGAGCAGAGAAATCACGTTCGACGACCTGATAATAGTTGTTCGTCGAACTGAGATCCAAGATCGTCGACCTGAGAACAGACAACTGCTTTCCCTGAAACATTGCCAATTCTGTGCATCAAGATCGTCGAGATGAGAATTTAAGTTCGTCGACTAGTGTTCAGAGTAATGGTTCTTGGACTTTAGAATATTGAAGTGAAGTATCCAGAAATCGTCATCCTGAGAACTACGTTCGTCGACCTGAGAACTAGTTTCGTCAAGCTGAGAACTGCTAACTACTACTTGATAAAAGTTTGTCAGGATTGTGGTCTAAGTTTGTCGAACTGAGAACATGAATTCGTCGACTGAAATATGATTCTGGACTTAGAATATTTAAGTGTTTTTGGTCTTAAAATGTTGAAGTATATGATCCAGAAATCGTCGACCTAAAATCCAAGTTCGTCGAGCTGATATTCTAACTTCGTCGACTGGAGTTTAGTGAGAAGAATTCTGGACTTGGAATGTTGAAGTATAGTATCGACCTGAGAACCAAGTTTGTCGAGCTGATATTCAAACTTCGTCAACTGGAGTTTAGTGAGAAGAATTCTGGAGTTAGAATGTTAAAATATTGTGTCCATAGATCGTCGACCTGAGTTTGACGAACGTCGAACTCATTTTCTGAGTCTTTGAAATTTCTTTAAGTCTTGAAACTTTTGTAGTCTGTTGATGGCTGATCATTGTAGTGTTGACTTTAAGGACATGGCCTATACTCTAGGACTCATACATGACCGTAGCTATACATGTTGGGTCAAACATCCTAGTTTAGTGAACCTAGCCCAAATCCAACTAGGGATCCAACAAATGTACTTGATTTGAAGAAGCCCTTTCAACTCAAAGATATACACAAGTGTGTATTTGATGTATGTTCCAGTTCATGCTTGTAGGTTTCCTATGTCATATTGATTTGACAGGTGGCCCAAGTCACATTGACATATGGATTCTAAGAGGCTGACTAAAAGTGAAGAAAATTGTCTAAGTACAAAAGCGTCGAGTGAAGTCAGCACAGTGCTGAGTGAAGTCAGCACAGTGCTGAGTGAAGTCAACACAGTGCTAAGTGAAGTCAGCAAAGTCAGAATCTAGCATCTTGCAGGGATCCAACAAATGTACTTGATTTAAAGAAGCATTTTCTTCTCAAAGATATACACAATGTGTATTTAATGTATGTTCCAGTTCATGCTTGTAGTTTGCCTATGTCATATTGATTTGACAGGTGGTCCAAGTCACATTGACAGGTGGATTCTAAGAGGCTGACTAAAAGTGAAGAAAAATATCTAAGTACAAAAGCGTCGAGTGAAGTCAGCACAGTGCTGAGTGAAGTCAGCATTGTGCTAAGTGAAGTCAGCACAGTCAGCATCTGGCATCTTGCTGGGATCCAACATATGTACTTGATTTGAAGAAGCTCTTTCATCTCAAAGATATACATAAGTGTGTATTTGATGTATGTTCTAGTTCATACTTATAGGTTGCCTATGTCATATTGATTTAACAAGTGGTCCAAGTCACATTGACAGGTGGATTCTAAGAGGCTGACTAAAAGTGAAGAAAATTTTCTAAGTACAAAAGTGTCGAGTGAAGTTAGTATAGTGCTGAGTGAAGTCAGCACAGTGCTATGTGAAGTCAGCACAGTCAGCATCTAGCATCTTGCAGTACAAGAATAAAATTGGCTAAGTACAAGTGTCGACACACTTCAACTATGTCGAAACCTTTGCTAGAGCATTGTCGAGACAAGTCAGCTAACTAGACATAAAGTCAGCAGTATCGAGACAAGTCAGCTAACTCGACACATAGAAGATTCTAGATAGTAGTGTCAAGACAATACAATTGACTCGACATAATGAAGGCTGAAAATTATTTAAAGTAAAATAGTGTCAAGACAATTCAACTATCTCGACATAGTGAAGAAATATAGTATAAAGAAAAATGTCGACACCGGTAGACTGGAGTGTCGAGACAATTCAGCTGTCTCGACATAGTGAAGAACTAATGCAAGTACAAGTGTCGACACAAAGAAGACTGGAGTGTAGAGACAATTCAGCTGTCTCCACACAGTGATAAAATAAAGCAGCATAGAAGTGTCGACACCCGACAGAAAGTTGTGTCGAGTCAATCCAACTATCTCGACACAGTGCATAATTAAAAGTGTTGACATAGATGACATTTGTGTCGAGACAAGTCAACTGTCTCGACACTTTCAAGTTAAGAAGAAAATTTTTCAAGTAAAATTGTGTCGACACTGCTAAGATGTCTCGACACAAGTGTCTAGACACTTTGGACATTTCGACACTTTTGATTCTGAAGATGTGCAGAGTCAATACAGAAGTGTCAAAACATGTTAGAACTATCACATTAGCTACAGTAAAGAGATATTTTAACAGAAAGAAGTTGAAGTATGACGTCAGATGCTGATGTCATCAATCAAAAATAAGCCATCCACGAAGGCTATAAATAGTGGGGTTGTCTACACAGAATTAACCAACCAAGCAATCAGAAATTCTTATTCTAATTTCTTCCAAGTCAAGGTTGGGCGACAATCCCGAGAAGGAGGAAGAAGACGAAAGTCTTCTTGAAGATCTTCAAATCCTTTCATTAAGTGATCAAAAAATTTAAGTGGGTCTGTTATACAATTTCTTCAACGGAATCAAGCCGATCATCAAGAAGATTTGTGATCCAAAGAAGTATCATTTCATCAAGCCTATTTTTCAAGATTCAATCAAGTGTAGCTGAATTGAAGTATCTGAATTCATTCAGATAAGTAATATTACAGAATTCCTATTTTCTGAAGATTAATTTTCTTTTTACCTCTTAATTTTGTAAGATCTTCTTGAGATCTGAGTGGATAGGAGATCTAATCTCTGAGATGTAAGCCTATTTTATAAAGGCTGAGGTAGGGTTCTTAAGGGACCTGAGGTAGGTGATTTGAGTGGATCACTGAGTTGTAAGCCTAAATTAAAAATGCTGAGGTAGGGTTCACAAAGAACCTGAGGTAGGAGATTTGGAGAATCTCTGATGTAGGACCTGTTAGTCTGAGTGTAGGTTTTTTAACAGAACCTGAGCTTGTAGGATATTTTGTTCTTAGTTAAAGAGGAGGAGCTATAACCTTATGTAGCACATTGCTAGTGAGGAAGAAGGGGGAAAGTGGATGTACACTAGATAGGAGAACCACTATAAATTCTTTGTGTGTTGTGCTGTGATATGCTTGTGACTGTGCTGTGTTCTGAGATTTGCATATGCTGTGTTCGGTGGTTTAATTGTGCTGAGTTATTGTGAACCTTATTCATCAAGTTTATTATCTATTGAATATATTATCTGCTGAACATTAAAGTGACAATGTATTGACAAAGTATTTTAAAAGACACTTATTCACCCCCCCCCCCCTTAGTTGATTATCTATCCATAGGATTATCTTTCAATACGGGTCTACCACCCCTTTCCCATTTGGCTCTCTGGCCATTCCTCGACTACCGCACCCTGGGTCCCTAGTACCAAAGCCTGCAATCGACACTTAATGGCACTCACGTCCATAGCTGAGCACCCAAGCTCTGAGCTCACCTGCCATTGTTGGGTATTGTATCCACAACGTACCTGATTTGAAGAAGCCCCTGAACAAGCTAAGGTAATTAGACTATGTATTTGACAAAATATTTCAAGTTGTGCTTGCAGTTTTCCACGCTAAGTGCACACCAATGTCAGGGTGCAGTAGGTCAATATACATGGGTCTGCACGACGTAATCCCTCGTTGAGCAGATCAGTATGTTGGACTACATGTACTCTCTCTATTAGAGTGTACTTATTTTCAAGTACAGGGCTGTGATATTGCAAGAGCAGACAAGGAGCTAGGATGGGTCAAAGAGCAGTCCATGGGCGGATAGACGAAAAATCGTCTAAGTGTTAATCGACGAGAATCATCAAGTGATTCTCGCCGATTCGGTGAGAATCACTAGTGATTCTAGTGATTCTCGCCGAATCGTCGAGAATCAATTGCTGATTCTCGCCGTCTCCTTCCGGCGAAAATAGTGCGTGCAACCAAGTCAACTTCGACGAGAATCATCCTTAATTCTCGCCGAATCGTCGAGAATCACCTTTGATTCTCGACGATTCGACGAGACTCTCCTTCGATTCTCGCCGATTTTGACTTGGGCGAATTCTGGATCCCGCTGGACCGGACTCTGTCGCTGGCGCTGTTTGAACCGGGGTTAGGGTTTCCTCAGGTGGGACCCATAACAGTTATATTGGAGTATTTCCACCGTATAAATATACGCGTAGTTTTGAACAGTAGAGACACAGAGAAAAAGACGAAAAACGAGCAGCCGACCGTGACCTAACTCGCGATTCCGCTCCGCCGCCACCGTCGCCGCTCGTGCTAGTTGGTCGCCGCTTTTGATCGAGATTCTTCCAGATCTCCCGGCGACAGAAGCTTAGCCAATCTTAGAGTCACACGCGTCTAACCAGAGATCCCTTGTCTCCTGATTTGTTGATCGGGAAAACCTTCCCCGTCCGAATCGATTGAGACGATCGATCCTAGTGTGACCGTTGGAAGACCTAGCTAGATTTGCTATGAAGTTTGGATCTCCAAAGTACAGCAGTCGCACACCGTTGTCGCCGCCGATCCCGTGAACCTAGCCGCCGCCCATCTTGCCGCCGCCGGTTCTGGGGAGATTCTCTCCAAGAGAGATCTAGGGTTGTGGACTCTTCGTGGACTTCAAGAACACGTCGTCAACGAAGAGGGACACCTTAGTCTCCAAACGTAGTTTGTATTTCTTGTACATTCTAGTTCATTTTTGTTGTAAAGAAACATTGGTTCCTAGTTGTAAGGGTTGGATGCAACCCGTGTTGTGGGAGTGTTGACTCGTACGTGTGGAAGGGTTCCTTCCGATAGTGCAAGGATTGGATTTCAATCCTGTTGGTGAAGAGACCGAGTCGTCCCTTGTTGGGAGATAGGTCGAAGGGGGAAAGTGGATGTACCCAAATCGGGGAACCACTATAAATTGCTTGTGTACTTTCTGTGCTGTGTTGTTTTGTTTTCTTGTGCAGGTACAATTTTAAATTCCGCAAAAACGCTGCACATCACCTATTCCCCCCACCCCCATAGGTGAAGGTAGTTGACACTAGGTGGACTTTCAAGTGGTATCATAGGCAGGTTACTCATCAAAAAGGTTAACACCTTGAGTTGAATCCTGCCGCTAGTGTCAAGTAGAAGGCAAACATCTACTATGGACGGGCTCAAGTTCACATGCAAGATCCCAGTGTGCACCAGGCTCAACTTTCCTATCTGGAAGGAAATGATCAGGTTCTACATGGAAGCAGTTGATCCTCGACTCTTCATGATCGTGGAGGAGGGATCTTACGTCCCCACTAAGGTCTCCACCATAGATCCTACCAAGAAAGTGCCAAAGAAAATTTCTGAAATGGACAAGGACGAAATGGTGCTGGTGGGACTTGACAAGAAGTCGCAGAACATTCTGGTCAGCGCGGTCGATGACTCAATGATGCAGAACTTCTGCAACTGCAGGATAGTAAAGGAGATCTGGCACTGCCTGATTATCCTAATGGAGGGCACTGATGAAGTGACGGATGATCGGAGATCCCTCCTGAACCAGAAATACGAGGCTTTCAGACAAGGGCCTAAGGAAGAGATCGGAGTCACCTTCGAGAACTTCCTCAAGATCGTTAATGCGCTCAAAGGTTATGGAAGAGTGTTCACTGATGGTGAACTTAATGATAAATTCCTTAGGTCCCTTACTAAGGAATGGGACACAAAAATCTGCGCCATCCGAGAGTTTGGCAGACTTGCTGAAACAGACCCGTAAATTCTGTTTGGGAAACTGATGTCCTATGAGCTTCAACTGAACACCAGGAAGGCAGAAGAAGAAGCAGAGAAGGCTGCAGCCAAGGAAAAGAGAGTGGCCCTAAAAGCCGTTCACTCCAGGAAGGGCAAGGGTGTAGTTTTGTACCGTTCCAGGAGAAAGGATGAGGAGGTGGAATCCGAGCCATGCTCCTCCAGCTCAGAGTTGTCTGAGGAGGATTTCTCCCTCATCACACGAGAATTCAAGAAGTTCCTCAAGATGAGGAATCAAAGAAAGAGAGACGACTTCTCCTCCAAGCTTCAGAAGAAAAATTATTCTTCTGACAGGTATACTTCTAAACAGAACAAACATCGCTCCTCTGACATTATTTGTTTTGGATGCAATAAGCCAGGACACGTCGTGGCCGACTGCTACATCGGCAAGAGAGAAAAAGGGAAAGGAGAGAAGCACAAATCCTCTAGAGATAAGAAGAAAGAGCGGAGCTACATCACCAAAAGGCTAAAGACACTGAGTGAGTCTGATTCTTCAGACTCCAGTGATGATGAGGAAGCCTACTTTGGGCTGGTGGGTCGCTCCGACTCAGAAGGAGAATGTCCCCCATTTACTGGGAAGGTAAAAGCTCACACCCCTCTCTCCGACTCTGAATCTGATCCTGAGTCTCAGGATGATGACCCTGAGGAAAGCCTTTCGGCCCGTGAAGCTGAGCTCCTCGAGAAGTATGAGCTTCTGCTCAACACTTTCGAGGAGTGCCGTAAGAGATTGAAGGCTGAGAAAAAGGAAGTGAAATTCCTTAAGGGTGAGAGTGTCTCCCTAAGGGAAGAGATCACCAGTTTGATTTCTCTCCGACAGGAGCACCTTGACCTGACTTCAAAGCATTCAGAGTCTCTTAAGCTCCTTGATCTTAAGCAGGAGGAAGTCGACAAGTTTGAAGAACAACTTGCGGCAGAAAAGAAGATCGTCAAGAGCTTCTCTATGCCAAAAACATTTCTTCCAGTAGTTGATACCTTCTCTGCTCAGGCCAAAGGAGCTGGCTTGGGGCATGAAGGGGTATCTGGTTCGTCATCCAGGAGAAACAGGAATCAGAGGAAGAATAAGGCCGCCAAGAAGGCCTTTGCTGCTGAAAAGGGAAAGGCTCCGCTCAGTCCTGTTGCGTTCAGAAAGCCTAGCTTTCCTTGCAACCAAAATGACTTTGAATCAACCTTTGGTCATCATTTCCGGCCCTCGGTTGCAAAGCCAAAGAGCCGATATGATGGTTGGACCTTTCCCCGGAACTTCGGTGAGAGTGCCTTCATGGCACCTTATGAGGAAATCCACATGGGAAATTATGGTCAATTCTCTAGCGGCCATAATGGAAAGCAGGCACCAAGTGTCAAGCCTGTTATACTGACGAAATAGAAGGTGAAGAAGTCATGTGACTGCAATCACCATGAGGCCTCCACCTTCAGATCCAAGGCCCCGACTGTACCCACCATTCCCAGGGTAAGGCAGGAGCCTAGGAAGAGGTACAACAGATTTGACTGTTGGTGTTGTGGCAAAGTCGGTCACTTTGCCGTGGATTGTTGGTTTAACCCGAGGTATAACGAGACTCCCTATGTTAGCACTGTGAGGCCAACCACTTGTAAGGTTAACCAACCGAGGGGGAGTATGCTAACCAGGAATCTAGGACCCAAGTTCGATTGGGTTCCTAAGGGAAATTAATTTTGTTTTGCAGGAATGTCCAAAGGCCACCAAAACGCCAATCTGGTACTTGGACAGTGGATGCTCCCGGCACATGACTGGGACAAGAAGCCTGCTGCGTGATTACACTCCAGTCGAGAATGGACCCAAAGTCATCTTTGGAGGGTCAGATCGAGGAGTCACCAGAGGTTACGGTATGATTTCAACGGTATAATCTCTATCACCGACGTGGCTTATGTTGAAGGGTTAAACCATAACCTGATCAGTGTAAGTCAGTTATGTGACAAAGGTTATGACGTTAAGTTCTGCAAGGATAAATGTCTGATAATTTCATGTGCCTCTTCTGAGACGGTATTAACAGGCATTAGGAGCAGAAATATCTTCTGCCTAAATTTTCTCAGTTTAGATTCATCTACCCCCGTATGCCTTGTGGCAACAGGCAGTGCATCTCTTTGTGAACAATGGCACAAGAGATTGGCACATATTAATTTCAAAACAATTAGTATGCTGTTTTCTAAAAACTTAGTAAGGGATGCTCCCGTTATCAAGTGCATCGAAGATAGCCCCTGTCCTGCATGCCAGATGGGCAAACAGACTCGGGCTACCTTTAAGAGCATTGCAGACAAAGACTCTTCCCGATGTCTTTACCTTCTACATATGGACTTGTTTGGTCCAATGCAAGTTCACAGCTTGGGAGGCAAGTCCTATACGCTAGTGATAGTTGATGATCATTCTCGGTTTACATGAGTGTTCTTCTTAAAATGAAAGTCGGATATGTTTGACATCTTCACTAGTTTTGTCAAGCAAGTTCAAAACGAATTTAACTGCTCAGTGGTCAAAATCAGAAGTGACCATGGAACAGAATTCGAATCTGGTGCTATGACAGAGTTTTGTGAAGAACAAGGTATCTTTCATGAGTTTTCCTCCCAGTGCACTCCTCAGCAAAATGGAGTTGCGGAGAGGAGAAATAGAACTCTCATTGAAGCCTGCACGACAATGTTGAAGGACGCTTCTCTCCCAGAATACTTCTGGGCAGAGGCTGTCAATACAGCTTGTCATGTACAAAACTGAGTATTGATCAACAAGCATCATCGTAAGACGCCTTATGAGCTACTGAGAGGCAGGAAACCAACCATGTCCTACTTGAGGATCTTTGGTTGCAGATGCTATGTACTGAATAATGGGAAGTACCCGCGTACTAAATTTGGTGAAAAATGCTTTGAAGGCATATTCATGGGCTATAGTTCCTACAGTCGGGTATATAGGGTCTTCAATAAGAAAACCCTAGTGGTAGAAGAATCAATTAATGTTGTATTTGATGAAGGAAGTTTGCTAAACAGCAATTCTTCCAGTGGTATTCTTGAAGATGCAGGTGCACGACTTGAACAGCTGGATCTCGATGAGACAGCTAAAGATGAAACTCCTAAGTACGTCAAAGTTTCCACCTCCACGTCATCTGGGAATGTTGAAGATCAAACTGGACCAAATCTCTTAGAAGAAGGAGAAGCCCAAGAAGTAGTCGAAGCTCCAGATGCCAGACTTCTAGAGCTCCGACACGTGACGGATCATCCTAGAGATCAGATCATCGGAGATCCTCGTGTCGGTGTCAGAACTCGAAGAGGTACTATTAACGAAATTTTGCATCTTAGCTTCCTGTCTCAGGTTGAGCCAAAGAAGTTCGACGAAGCGAACAAAGATGTGGCATGGATTCTGGCCATGCAAGATGAACTACATCAATTCGAACGTTACAACGTTTGGACGCTGGTTCCCAGACCAAACAAGCAGAATGTGATTGGCACCAAGTGGATCTTCAGAAACAAACTGGATGAACATGGTGTCATCATAAAGAACAAGGCAAGGCTGGTGGCTCAAGGTTACAGACATGAGGAGGGGATTGACTTCGACCAGACCTTCGCACCAGTAGCAAGGCTCGAGGCAATCAGATTGTTCCTGGCGTATGCTTCGCATAAAGGATTCACAGTATATCAAATGGATGTGAAATCAGCATTCTTGAACGGAGACCTGAAAGAGGAAGTATACGTCGCTCAACCCCCAGGTTTTGTCAATCCTACTTATCCCAATCATGTATATTTTCTTAATAAAGTTTTATATGGTTTAAAACAAGCTCCACGAGCTTGGTATGAGACTTTATCTAGTTTTCTTCTTGAGAACAAGTTCTCTAGAGGTAAAATAGATAAGACATTGTTTCTCAGGGAAGTCAAAGGCAAGATTTTGTTGGTGCAAATCTATGTCGATGACATAATATTCGGCTCAACGGACAACACTCTTTGCAAAACATTTTCCAAACTTATGCAAGGAAAGTTTGAAATGAGCAGTATGGGAGAGCTAAAGTATTTCTTGGGACTTCAAGTGAAACAGTCTGAGGATGGAATCTTCATCTCTCAGACGAAGTTCACAAATGAACTCCTCAAGAAATTCGGCATGGAGAGTGCAACCTCTATGAGGACTCCAATGGGATCCACCATGTCTCTGGATAAGGATGAGAAAGGTAAACCTTTCGATGAAACCAAATACAGAAGCATCATTGGATCCCTGCTCTACCTTACTGCCAGTAGACCGGATATTATGTTCTCCACATGTGTCTGTGCCCGATATCAGGTGAACACTAAGGAATCTCACTATGTCGCTGCAAAGCGAATTCTAAGATACCTTAAAGGTACTCCTAATCTTGGCTTGTGGTACTCGAGAAACAATGATGTCGAGCTAATAGGTTTTTCAGATGCTGATTTTGCAGGGAGTAGGGATGACAGGAAAAGCACTTCCGGGACGTGTCAATTCCTCGGAAGAAGACTTATCTCATGGAACAGCAAGAAGTAGAATTGTGTAGCTACCTCCACAGCAGAGTCTGAGTACATCTCGGCAGGAAGCTGTTGCGCACAACTCCTATGGATCAGAAACCAGTTAGCCGACTACGACCTTCAGTTCACAGAAGTACCAATGTACTGCGATTCCTCCAGTGCAATTGCAATTGCCAACAATCCGGTATCGCACAGCAGAACGAAGCATATTGAAGTGCGCTACCACTTCATTCGGGAGCACGTGAAGAACAAGGACATCTCTCTCTGTTATGTCCCCACGGACAAGCAGATAGTAGATATATTCACAAAGCCCTTAAATGAAGCCAAGTTCAGTCTCTTCAAAACTGAATTGCGGATGCTAAACTATGAGGAATGAAGACTACCAACGCTCCAGGCTCGTGCTTCCAGGGGGAGCCTCTGCTAGGAACTCAAGTGTGAGCACAGGTGCATGTACTGAGGTGGAGCAAGAGGTCAAATGCAACAGACCCAGATTTACAGAAGCCGAAAAGGGGGAGATTACCCTCTCGGCTAAGGCTAAGGTGGCTCCAAGTTTGCTCTAACAAAATTGGTATTGGTAATGAATATCTCTCTCAACTCAATTTCAAGGTTATGATTTTCATTCCCATACGCTTTATTCACCTTAGCTTGTAGGGTTTAGGCTTCTTCAAATAGGGGGAGATTGTTGGGTATTGTATCCACAACGTACCTGATTTGAAGAAGCCCCTGAACAAGCTAAGGTAAATAGACTATGTATTTGACAAAATATTTCAAGTTGTGCTTGCAGTTTTCCACGCTAAGTGCACACCAATGTCAGGGTGCAGTAGGTCAATATACACGGGTCTGCACGACTTAATCCCTCGTTGAGCAGATCAGTGTGTTGGCCTACGTGTACTCTCTCTATTGGAGTGTACTTATTTTCAAGTACAGGGCTGTGATATTGCAAGAGCAGACAAGGAGCTAGGATGGGTCAAAGAGCAGTCCATGGGCGGATAGACGAAAAATCGCCTAAGTGTTAATCGACGAGAATCACCAAGTGATTCTCGCCGATTCGGGGAGAATCATCAAGTGATTCTCGCCGATTCGGGGAGAATCACTAGTGATTCTCGCCGAATCGTCGCGAATCAATTGCTGATTCTCGCCGTCTCCTTCCGGCAAAAACAGTGCGTGCAACCAAGTCAACTTCGACGAGAATCATCCTTGATTCTCGCCGAATCGTCGAGAATCACCTTTGATTCTCGACGATTCGACGAGACTCACCTTCGATTCTCGCCGATTTTGACTTGGGCGAATTCTGGATCCCGCTGGACCGGACTCTGCCGCTGGCGCTGTTTGAACCGGGGTTAGGGTTTCCTCAGGTGGGACCCATAACAGTTATATTGGAGTATTTCCACCGTATAAATATACGCGTAGTTTTGAACAGTAGAGACACAGAGAAAAAGACGAAAAACAAGCAGCCGACCGTGACCTAACTCGCGATTCCGCTCCGCCGCCACCGTCGCCGCTCGTGCTAGTTGGTCGCCGCTTTTGATCGAGATTCTTCCAGATCTCCCGGTGACAGAAGCTTAGCCAAGCTTAGAGTCTCACACGTCTAACCAGAGATCCCTTGTCTCTTGATTTGTTGATCGGGAAAACCTTCCCCGTCCGAATCGATTGAGACAATTGATAATAGTATGACCGTTGGAAGACCTAGCTAGCTTTGCTACGAAGTTTGGATCTCCAAAGTACAGCAGCCGCACACCATTGTCGCCGCCGATCCCGTGAACCTAGCCGCCGCCCATCTTGTCGCCGCCGGTTCCGGGGAGATTCTCTCCAAGAGAGATCTAGGGTTGTGGACTCTTCGTGGACTTCAAGAACACGTCGTCAACGAAGAGGGACACCTTAGTCTCCAAACGTAGTTTGTATTTCTTGTACATTCTAGTTCATTTTTGTTGTAAATGAACGTTGGTTCCTAGTTGTAAGGGTTGAGTGCAACCCGTGTTATGGGAGTGTTGACTCCTACGTGTGGAAGGGTTCCTTCCGATAGTGCAAGGATTGGATTTCAATCCTGTTGGTGAAGAGACCGAGTCGTCCCTTGTTGGGAGATAGGTCGAAGGGGGAAAGTGGATGTACCCAAATCGGGGAACCACTATAAATTACTTGTGTACTTTCTGTGCTGTGCTGTTTTGTTTTCTTGTGCAGGTACAATTTTAAATTCCGCAAAAACGCTGCACGTCACCTATTCCCCCCCCCCCCATAGGTGAAGGTAGTTGACACTAGGTTGACTTTCAGCCATCCCTTCAGTATCCATGAGACGGGCTCTGCAATTGCAAATCTTTTTGGAAGCTACCGCCAGCAATAGCCACTATCGCTTGGTATTAGGGACAGAACTCTCATCTGTCTCCATACTCAGCTACAACAGGAACATCTGTCCAGAAAACCATGCTGCAACATGCAGTGCCAGAAACACTGGACTTTCATATCAATCAAAGCTCACTAAGAGCTATCGCTAGTGATACTCGCTGTCGCCCGACGACATCTAAGAGTTATGCAAATAATGGTACTTTCTGGGTATTTTCCTGGGGCACCCCCTAGTACTTCATGTTACTCTCTTTTCACAGCTACAACCCACAGACCCCATAAACTACTCGTTTATACTCTGAGTCTTCTCGGGCACACAAAAGAAAACATCACCAATCCAGACCAACCTGTCCGGATGGGCATCAAACAACATATCT
This sequence comes from Platanthera guangdongensis, assembly GCA_039583875.1. Taxonomy (NCBI): domain Eukaryota; kingdom Viridiplantae; phylum Streptophyta; class Magnoliopsida; order Asparagales; family Orchidaceae; genus Platanthera; species Platanthera guangdongensis. The sequence continues at coordinate 93,414,082 of CM077156.1, read as the reverse complement.
ATTTTATGCTGTGATTTGCGGATCTTTATGCAAAACCAAAACCGGGTACACTACGTATTGACCTATTGTAATCACCTTGATTCTCTACCTTTTGGTGGGGCTTCCATGAAGATGCAAAAAAAGAGGACTTCACTTGTCCAAGAAGGAAGATCGTTACCCTTATAGATCTTTTCAGAGCCATAAGTAAGTCTTCTATCCTAATGGAAAGGAGCGCCTCACTTTCCTCGTCATGGATCTTACTTCGATTCTTGATTCCGATCACAGGATCTCCTTCACCAATCTTGCAACACTAAGCCTCAGCCTCTTTCCCTCAAGAACTTGTAGTACCAAGATAGAGAGAAAATTGAGAGTTCAATCTCAAGCCCAGCACTTATTTAAAGGATACTGACGTACGGTACCTACTACCTCCACACAGTATCATAGGTGGTTGCCACTTCAGCCAATCGACACCGCATTATCACTCCAAAATTGTCTCCACCGTACTACCACGTGACAGCTACCGCCGCACGTCAGTTTACTACCGCCAAGCGGTACTTCAACCTGAGCTATCGCCGCACATTAATCCTACCACCGCGCGGTAGTCACTCAATGCCGCGTCAAAATCGTTGAGTAATAGAGCCATGCGCTAACCCTCTACCGCACTGCGGTAGTACTCTCAATGCTTTGAAGCGTTGAGTATGTTGAGTGGTAGCTCCATGGGCTAGCCCACTACCGCTTCGCGGTAGTCCTCTCAACGCTTCGTCGAGTGCATTGAGTACGTTGAGTGGTACCCCCATGCGCTTACTTTACTACCTCCATGCGGTAGCTTCCTGAACGGTCAATGTTGGGTACATTGGAAAATGTGTACCAGATTTGGATAAGTCTCACCTAACTCAATGATATTCATCAAGGTGTATTTGATGTGGTGTTGAGTTTCCATGTGCAGGTTAAGGAAATGAAAGAAAATTTTCTAAGTGTCGACACTTGAGAAGCATTGTGTCGAAGCATGGGAAAGGCTGTGTCGATACCAGTAGCCAGTTTGCGTCGACACATAGGATTTGTGTCGACACATAGAGATTCTGTTGACAAAGACTGTGTCGATACGAGGAGACAGTTTATGTCGACACACAGGACTTGTGTCGACGCACAGGAATTCTGTCGACAATAACTGTGCCAACAAACAGGACATGTCTCGACACACAAAAAGCTCAGTCAACAAAAACTGTGTCGACACACAGGACTTGTGACGACACACAGAAAGCTCAGTCAACAACAACTTTGTCGACACACAGTACTTGTGTCGACACACACCAGAATTTTTGTTGAAGTCAACTATGTCAAGACAAGAATTGATTATGTCGACACATAGGACTTATGTCGACACATTCTGCAGAAGCTATGTCAAGAAGATAGAGAAGTGTTGTGTCGACATTATGCAAGCTGTGTCGACATCACCATGGATTTTTTCGACACATGAACTATTTGTGTCGACACATTTGCAGTATTGTCTTGACACTTTGCTGCTGAGCTGAAGTTTATTGAAGTATCAGATATAATTACTGGAGAATTGACAGCTGTCATGATCAACAATGCTGTTGATTCTATCAGAGCTGTCAGAAGGTAGTTATGAATCGGATCAGCCGGTAACCTCGGATGAAGCTTATATAAAGACGTGTTATGTCATTAGATAGAAGAAGACTAGTACTGGAAGAATCCAAGGAGAGAAAAAAGCCAACAACAAGGAGAGAAATCTTCATCCAGAGAGGGCAGATCCTGAACAATCTCCAAGAAGAAATCAGAACCATATCTGATTAAGAAGAAGCTCGATTGAGGATCATCTCCAACTTCAAGAAGATCAACCTTACTTTGTTCAGATTCAAGAATCTTTGAAGAAGCTAAGACATGTTGATTCTAAAGTGGTCAGATCTATCAAGAACTAATCAAGAAGCCTACACCATTTCTCTCACTATCTGGGTGAAGGAATTATTCTCTTTATTTTCATTTTTCTTGTAGGATCTTTTACAGATCTTAGTGTAGGAGGATTATTCCTCCGAGTTGTAAGCCTAAATTTATAAAGGTTGAGGTAGGGCTGAGTGCCTGAGGTAGGAGATTAAGTTCTCTGAGTTGTAGGCCTGGGAAGAGGCTGAGGTAGGGCTTTATTTCCTAAGTTGTAGGAGTGTGGACTCACTCTGAGGTAGGATTCTCTGGGAGGATCTGAGTTGTAGGACTTGCTAAAGTTTGAGATTTAGGGACCTTTCAAGATTTTGAGTTGTAAGATCTGCGGATCTGAGAAGGAAGAAGTAAGTTAGGCCGAATATAGTACAATGCTAGATAGGCGAAGGGGGTAAGTGGATGTACCCATCAGTTGGGGAACCACTATAAAATTGTCTGAGTTCTGTGTTACTGGAAGATATGGTACCTAAACACCTAGAGGGGAGGGGGGGTGAATAGGTGACCTAATCCTTTTCTAACTTTGTTGGCAGCCAAACAGTTATATCACTGATTTCTAACTACTTTTGCACAGCAAACAGCATTAACAAAACATACACAACTAATCCACATCACAATCACAGCACAACACACAGTGTTTTATAGTGGTTCCCCAAGATATGGGTACATCCACTTTCCCCCTTCGCCTATCTAGCAGTGTACTAGATTCGGTCAAACTTCTCCACTGTCTCAGAACCCAAATTGGTTCCTACACCTCAGGCCCAAAGCCTTACAGCTCAGCTTTATCCCAAAGCCTACACTCAGCCACTAGGGCCTACACTCAGCCAATCAAGGCCTACACTCAGCCAATAAGGCCTACACTCAGAGATCTCAGTCTCCTACACTCAGGCTATTAAGCCCTACCCTCAGCCTTTATAATTATAGACTTACAAATCACTCAGATCCAAAGGATCCTACAAGTTAAAAAGTATTACAAATAATAACTCTACAACTCAGAAAGATAAGAGGGGAGTTGAGAGATTCTTGATGAGTTCTTGGAAGAACTCAGCTGGATTCAATCTGACTTAGCTTTCTTCAAAGCTTCTTGAGTAGAACTGAATAAGACTGAATCCTCCTGCAGTAGTTCCTTGACCTCTGCCACTTAAGATCCAGAATGAATCTGAATCCTTCTTCTCAGCCTAGTTCCAAAGGCTGATTTCTTGGATGGAGCCCTCTCTCTCCAACTTCTTAGATCTGCACTTGGAGTGCAAGATCTTCTTGTGTTGATACTCTGGGTATCACTTCAATAATTTGTATTTCATCAAACTGAACTCTTGACCAATGATCTGATCAATAACTTCAACAACCACCCTTTCTGTAAACTGTGGGTGCCTATTTATAGGCATTCTTCATGGTAACCGGCTGGTCCGGTTCATAACTGACTTCTGACATCTCTAACAGTTGCTGTAGACTGGCTGGAACGGCAGCTGTCAAGTCATCCAGTCACTTCTTGAAAATCTCTAACTGTTTGTAAGTGTCGAGACTTTCTGTCTTTAAGTGTCGACACTTATAGTCCAAGTGTCGACACATGTTGTGTAAGTGTCGACACAAGTTTACAAGGTGTCGACACAATTCCTTGTATGTCTCGACACAGATTCTTCTGCATGTGTCGACACTGAAATTGAGTGTCGACACAAGTACTTGTTCTTCTAGCTTTTGCTGAATTCTTCTAAGTGTCGACACCTCTCCTTTGTGTCGACACATCTTCTTGTGTTGAATCTGTCAAGTGTCGACACTGCTTCTTGGTGTCGACACATAGTCTTCTATGTTGAAACTTGCTGAGTGTCGACACAGCTCCTTGTGTCGACACACCTTCTTATTATTGAGACTTCAGCTGAGTGTCGACACATTCCCTTAGTGTCGACACTTGTACTTAGAATATTTTGTTGATAATTCTTTTCTTTGCTAAGTGTCGACACAGCTCCTTGTGTCGACACTTACTTCAAGTGTTGAGTCTTCTGGTTGTGTTTCGACACATTATGCTGGGTGTCGACACATACTTCAAGTGCTGACTCTTTCTGTTGAGTGTCGACACATTGTTCTGAGTGTCGACACTTTAACTTAGTCTCTGCAGACTTTTGCTGAGTGTCGACACAGCTCCAAGTGTCGACACTTTCTGGTGTAGACACAGCTTCTCTGGGTGTTGACACAGCTCCTTGTGTCGACACATTCTGTCTGCACTTTTCTTCACTGAGTGTCGACACAGCTCCAAGTGTCGACACTTTCTGTCTGGTGTCGACTCTGCATCCCAAGTGTCGACACAATGATTCCAAGTGTCGACACTGCTTGTCTGGGTGTCGACACAAGCTTTCTTAAGTGTCGACACTTTCCCTCTGTGTGTCGACACATGGACTTAGAAACTTTTTGCTTCAGTCCAGTGATTTCTTAACCTGCACAAGTAAACTCAACATACATCAAATACATTATGATGTATATCATTGAGTTGGGTGAGGATTCTTCAAATCAGGTACATTAGAACAATGTACCCAACAATCTCCCCCTATTTGGAGAAGTCATAACCCTTAGTCAATGATATACATCATTCATAATTAAAAATTACAGAATGATGTAAAGCAGATTATAAACAGCAGGGTAAACATAAACATGTAATAATTCACACATGTATACATATTCAACATTGCAGAACAAATAAGAAATAGACACATTCTCTGAACAATCATGAAATATATTTATCATATATTGTTCTAACATTTTTCTTATACATCTTCAATGGTTTACAAAAATGTTTTACATTCAAAAGATTACAACAATCTTCAAGTTAATTCCTAATCTATTTCTGGTCTGGTTCTTTGATAACTATGCCTTTGCCAGATTGGACTTGAGCTTTGACAGGGGCTTCAGTAGTGTCAGCAACAGCAGGCTTCTTGCCTTTAAGATCTTTCTTCTTGAGTTCTTCTGCCTTGATCTTCTGCCTCTCAAAATAATGATATGGCTTAGGGAAGTACTTGCTAGGCTCCACAGCAGTAGGAGGTAGCTTTCCCATCTTAGCCTTCCTTCTGAATTGTACTATTGCTTCCTGCCTGATCTCATGTTTTCTCCATTCTGCTTCAGAAAACCATTTATTTCTGTCATGAGTATTGTCCTTGGCAGCTTTCCAGGCAGTTAGAATTATATTCCTAGAGGTAGTGCTCCATTGCTCAAAATCTGGCTTTTGTTCTGCTTGTTCCCTAAACCTCTTTTTAGACAGCCTTGTCTCTTCTTCTTTGTTCATAGCCTCTTGCAGAGCTTCAGAAATAGGTTGAACAACCTTCTCAATATGAACATTGGCCTTGCCCTCAGTTGGGCTATACATGGTGCTCACATCTGCTTGAATCATATCAAAGTCTGGAGGTGGATATATCACTTGAGCTACTTCTGCTTGCTCACCTCCAAGATATGCATTTTGAATCCCTGATTCAGTAACATTATCATCATCACAGAGTGGAGGATAGCCCAGTGTAGCTCTGATGGAGTTAGATATCCATTTGGCATGGTCAGAGCTAGCTTTGACTAATACTCTCTCCCCCTTTATGACTTCTCTGGCCATATGGTCTCTGACATCATCCTTTTGAAATCTTATATGACTGTCCAAGTATCTGATTCCCTCTTTGAAGAATGGTTTAAGCTTTTGCAGTTGTTCAGAGATAGCTTTCTGGGAGGCTTGTATGGCAGTCTTGACAGCAGAAATTTCTTCTTGAAAGGCTTTATCAAAATCAGCTTTTGCAGTAGCAGCAGATGTAGAAGGTTCATCAGCCTTGTTCTTCAATTTTGTGAGTATAGCATTATGTGACTGAGTCAGATTGTCATTCATTCTGATTTAATTTTCCAGCACATATCCTTGCTTTAATGCTATATCATCTACCTGTGCTTTTATCTTCTCTTGGTGTATTGCCATATACACCACTGCATTCCCACCTTTGTGGAAGCATTCATTCATCTCCTTCTTATTAAGGTTCATCTCAAACCTTATTGACTTTATATCTTGAGCAAGATCAAACTGTAATGACTTCTATCCTTCATCTACATACTTCTCTATGACCTGCCTTTGCTCATCCAATTTTATCTGTAGGGCAACCATTAAAGCACTATAATCAGCAGTTGGAGCTTGCTGAACTATAGGCTGTGGGGCAATGGATTGCAAAGCTTTCTTATAACTCTGACTTCTCCTCTTGAAGACATAGAGTTTCTTCTTCTTAGCCTTTGCAGCCTCATCTTCTTCAGATTCTGAAGTGCTGGCTATTTCAACCCTTTCCTTAGGTCTTGGAGGTTTGTCAGCTTGCACATCAGTTGCCTTCACAGTTTCTGGCCTTAAAGGCTCTTCCAGAACTGTCATTTGCTCCCCCTCAGCAGCAGCACTCTTATCTTCAGCAGCAGCATCCTTGTCCATATCAAAATCTTCTTGATCTAGATTTAGGAATAAATCCTCCATGGTGTATTCTGGTGGTGAAGAAGCTGGAGATGTTCTTGGTTCTTCAACCACAGGATTAGGAATTACTTCTTGTACAGCAGATGTGTCTTCTCTAACAGCATCTGGTGCTTGAGTATTCAGCTGAGTTTGCTGAAGATCATCAGACAAATCAGCATCTTCTATAAGATATTCTAAAGTTTTTAGGTCAGTGAGTACCTCTTGGATGATGATGGTGGCTTGCTCACTGTCCAGAGTAGATGGTTCTTCTACAACTGGAGGCTCCCCCTGGCTTTGATCCCTGTGGATGGGGCTAGCCTGTGGTAGCTCCCCCTGGATCTCAGCTATATCTTGAGCAGCATGGGTCTTCTCTGCAGCCACTTCCTCTTGATCATCTGGAGTGAAAACAACTTGTTCTTCACTCCCTGAACTGCTGGAGGAGTCCTGTGTCACTGGAGCAGTTTTTCTCTTTTTCTTAGGAGGAATCTCCTTCTCAGTAATTGTCTTCTCTGGGGTTGGCATGTCCTTTGACAACACTCTATCCCATCTGGAAAAGATCCTTTGATCCATCTTCCTCATGTGGTTGATCTTGCTTCCTACAGCTGTACTCATTACCTCTAGTATGGTACCAGCTAGGTAGAGACTAAGTATTCTGCCCAGGTTGGGCTTCTTCAGACTCTCCTTGATCTTGTCAAACACTATCATAGACCAGTCTGTTTTCAGAGAGAAGATTATCCTTGTCATGATTCCAAACATAGAGGCAGACACCCTGTCATGCCCTCCAGGCTTACTGAGAATAACCTTGCCCACAATCTCAGACATGAATTTTCCTTGACTGTTCATGCCTTTCCTGTTAAAGACAGATCCTATCTTCATCTTTGGATCAAGTCCACACCAGGTAAGAGCTTCCCTGGTCTTAGATGCAGTTACTTCTTCTTCATCTTGAGTTTTAGGTAGCTGGAGTACCTTCCTCAGACTTTTTGGTGAAATCTTCACCTTAGATCCATGAACTCTGGATTTGATTCTGTATCCAGATTCATCTACAACAGCTCCATTAAGGAATTCAAGAACTTCCTTCTTCCAAATCTTTGTTGGTTCTGAAACCAAGTATTCTAGTCCAGAATTGGCGACTAGGGTTACCACCGACTGGATTTCTTGATCTGCGTCGTCGAACGTGCCGCGCACTAGCTCATAGCCCTCGTTAACGTTCTCCTCAAGCTTAGGTGCCATTAGGGTTGAAGAATTTGTCTTTAGAAAGGAGAGGTGTCGACACAGTAGTTTTGGTCTCGAAACTTTGAAAGCGTGTCGACAAACAAAGACAGAACCCTATTTATACCGTTCTGATTTTGAAGATGAACAGGCGGGACAGCTAGCTTAAAATGTGTCGACACTGGCAATAAGTGTCGACACTGACTTATAATGTCTCGACACATATGTGTCGACACAAGTTTAGTCAACAGATATTATGTGTCGACACATGTTTATGTGTTGACACCACTCTACTCGACGAATAGTCGAGACTTTACTTAGAAAATTCTGAGTAAAACATAAGTGTCGACACCACATTGGATGTGTCGTCACCTACTCGACATGTGTCGACACTAACATTCTGAAGTGTCGACACCAACATCCTAGATGTGTCGACACCTTTTTCCTGAAGTGTCGACACTACTATTCTGTGTCGACATAGACTTGTCTATGTGTCGACACCTTTTTACTTAGTCAATTTTAATTCAGTAAACTTAGTCTAAGTTTATCATTCCTAGTTCAATTTTGAATCTATTGAACTTAGCTTCTTCTAGGGGCTTAGTATACATATCAGCTAGTTGTTCATCTGTTTTAACATATTCAAGTACAATATCATTTCTTTCTACATGCTCCCTAAGAAAGTGATATTTAATTTCAATATGTTTTGTTCTACTATGAGATACAGGGTTGTTAGCTATTGAAATAGCACTTGTAGAATCACAGAAAAGTGGAGTTCTACTTACCTGAAATCCATAGTCCTCTAGCTGATGTTGAATCCACAGAAGTTGAGCACAGCAACTTCCTGCAGCCACATACTCTGACTCTGCTGTGGAGATAGCCACACTGGTTTATTTCTTGCTACTCCATGAAATTAGTCTCCCACCTAGGAATTGACAGGTTCCAGTAGTGCTTTTTCTATATTCTTTGCATCCTGCAAAGTCTGCATCTGAATAACCTGTTAGATCAAAATCTCCATTCCTAGGGTACCAGAGGCCTAGATAGGGAGTGCCCTTTAGATATCTCAATATTCTTTTGACTGCAGTCAAATGAGACTCTTTAGGGCAGGCTTGATACCTTGCACAAACACATGTAGCATACATGATGTCTGGTCTACTAGCAGTCAAGTATAGTAGGGAGCCAACTATCCCTCTATACAAGGTTTCATCTACAGGTTTTCCTGCATCATCCTTGCTAAGAGACATACTTGACCCCATAGGAGTCTTCATGGTGCTGGATGAATCCATACCATATTTCCTTATGAGTTCTAGGGTGAACTTGGACTGACATATGGATAAACCACTTTCAGTGTGTTTAACTTGGAGACCCAAGAAAAACTTCAGCTCTCCCATACTACTCATCTCAAACTGACTTTGCATAAGCTTTGCAAACTTTTTGCAAAGGCTACTTTCAGTAGACCCAAATATAATGTCATCTACATATATTTGGACAAGTATGACTTTGCCTCTAGATTCCCTAAGGAATAGAGTCTTATCTATTTTCCCCCTTGAAAACTTGTTCTCAATGAGGAAACTAGATAGGGTTTCATACCAAGCTCTAGGAGCTTGTTTTAACCCATATAAAGCTTTCCTAAGTCTATAGACATGATGAGGTAGAGTTGGATCAACAAAACCTGAAGGCAGTTCCACATAGACTTTTTCCTTAAGATTACCATTTAAGAATGCTGACTTGACATCCATCTGGTAAACCTTGAATCCTTGATAGGTTGCATAGGCCAAGAACATCCTTATGGCTTCCAGTCTGGATACTAGAGCAAAGGTTTGATCAAAATCAATACCTTCTTCTTGCCTATATCCTTTTACAACCAGTCTTGCTTTATTCTTAATGATGACCCCTTGTTCATCCATCTTATTTCTGTAGATCCACTTAGTTCCTATTATATTGTGGTCTTTAGGTTTTGGAACCAGTTCCCAAACCTTGCACCTCTTGAACTAATTAAGCTCTTCTTGCATTGCTTCAGTCCATTGTGGATCTTGTATTGCTTCTTCAAATTTCTTAGGTTCAACTTGAGACAAAAAGCTGGAGTAGATTGCTGCATTCATGTATCTGCTCCTGGTTTGAACTCCTTGTCTTGGATCTCCAATAATCTGCTCTACTGGATGATCTCTAAGATGCCTATTGGCTGGAGGCATCCTAACTTCAGGTTGAACCTCTTCAGCATCTCCATCAAGCTGTATACCTTGTATTTCTTCAGCAATTGGCACATGTAGTTCTCCCCCTGGACAACAGCTACTCTCCTCAACTTGCTGTCTTGCAGAAGGTACTTCTTCTATAGTAAGCTTGTCCATTTTCTTTGTTAAACCTGTGGGGCTGCATACACTACTAGACAACACATTATTAATAAGTTTAGTCTCATCAAAAACTACATGTACAGTCTCCTCTACAACTTGTGTAGTCAAGTTGTATACTCTATAAGCCTTACTATTGTTACTGTACCCAACAAAAATTCCCTCTTGGGACTTGGCAGCAAACTTTGTCAAGTAAGACTTCCCATTGTTAAGTATGAAGCATTTGCAACCAAAGATCCTGAAGTAGGATAGGTTTGGTTTCCTGCCTTTCACAACTTCATAGGGGGTCTTGTTTAGCCTTTTAGTGATGGTAGCCCTATTTATAACATGACATGCAGTGTTAACTGCTTCAGCCCAGAAATACTCTGGCAGTGATGTATCACTTAGTAGGGTTCTACCAGCCTCTATCAAGGTCCTATTCTTCCTCTCAGCAATGCCATTTTGTTGAGGTGTTCTAGGTGAAGAGAATTCTTGAAATATCCCAAGGTCTTCACACAGTTTTGTCATGCTATCAGACTGAAATTCAGTACCATGGTCACTTCTAATTTTGACCACTGTACAGTTTAGTTCATTCTGAATTTGCTTGACAAAGCTAAGGAAGACACTAGGTGTTTCAGATTTCTGTCTTAAGAAGAACACCCAGGAAAACCTTGAGTAGTCATCAACAACTACAAAGGTATAGACCTTCCTACCTAAGCTGTGAACTGGCATTGGACCAAAGAGATCCATATGTAAGAGGTATAAACACCTCACAGTATCTTTGTTATCTATGCTTCTAAAGGTGGATTAAGTCTGCTTGCCCTTTTGACAAGCTGAGCAAATACCATCCTTGACACACTTAACTTGAAGACCATTCCACACTAACTCTTTGCTAAAGAGTTTGCTAATAGTCTTGTAGTTAAGATGGGCTAGCCTCTTGTGCCATTTGACACATTGAGAGACTGTCTCATCAGCTACAAGACAAACTGGAGAACCATTGTTCTCAATCATAATGTCTAGACAGTAGACATTCCTCTTCCTATATCCTGTCAAAATGATCTCTTGATCACTTCACCTCTTGATATGACAACCATTTTTAACAAATGAGATGTCATACCCTACATCACTTAACTGACTTATACTTATTAGGTTGTGTTTCAACCCTTTAACATAAGCCACTTGAGTAATGGTAACTAAGTTTGAAGAAATGTTACCAAACCCTTTGATGATTCCTTTTTCAGAACCACCAAAGGTCACTTTAGGACCATTTTTGATTGGAATATAGTCCTTCAGTAGTCCCCTTGTTCCAGTCATATGTCTGGAACATCCACTATCCAAGTACCATGTTGGGGTATGGCCACTTGGACTGACCTGCAAAACAAATTAATAAACCTTAGAACCCAAAGTATTCTTGGGTCCTTGGTGATTGTTAGTTTGCAATTTGACAAACCTACCTACTGGCATTCCAACAGGTAGTTTGGAACTCACTTTGGCACTCACATTGTGCCAACAGTCCACTGCAAAGTGGCCAACTTTGCCACAGCACCAGCATTCAAACTTATTGTACCTTTGTTTAGGTACAGTCTTTATTGTCTTATTTAGAGCAGACTTGTTGAATGTTGGGGCTTTGCCCTTGGACTTAAACTTGGACTGCTCAGTCCTTGCAGGTCTAATAAAGCCCAGCCCAGCCTTGCCTTTATGATGAACAAAATCATCAATTAAAGGTAACACTGACTTAGGTTTAGAAAACCTAGCAACTAAGTCTTTCTCCTTCTGAAGATTGATCTGCAGACTCTTAATTTGATCATTCTTAAATGATATAGTACCCATCTGAATCACTGTAATGTGTTTCAGCCTGGCTACCTCATTCAGTTTTTGATCAAATTGCTTCTCAAAATCTGTTGCAACAGCCTTGAGATCAGCAATCTACTTTGCCTGACTTTTGGCTAGGGTCTTGCTTTTCTTGTAGGCTTGCAACAGTACCTTATATTCATCTATAAGCTGATGAATATCTTCCTCAGACTCAGATATATTCTCATCACTTGATGAAGAAGAATCTGATTCTGAACTAGAACAAGAAACTGAATTTAAACTTGAACTTTGTACCTGACTAGGTCCTGGCTGCTCCAGGATTTTGGCACTCTCTGTCAAAGCCATTAGCCCTTGGCAATGACTGTCTTCTTGTTCATAAATTGACTCCAAGATCTGCATGAATTTTTCCTCTTCTTCTTCTGCAAACAGCCCTATGTAGGCTTCAGCCTCAGACTCAGTTTCTGAAGAAGAGATATCTGATAGAGTCTTCTCCTTCTTAGCAACAAAAGACTTTTCTTTCTTCCCTTTGAAGTGAGTCTTTTTCCTGTCACCAGATTCCTTTCTCTTCTCTGGACAATCTGCAATAACATGGCCCTGTCTATTGCAGCAATAGCAAACAATCTTTGAACCAGTTGCCTTGCTTGATTTTGTCCTTTTCTTGTCATTCTTTGAAGACCTCTTTTTCTGATAAGAGTCTTCCTTTCCTTGTGATGTAGAAGGCCTTGACCTCCACTGTTTCTTTTTCAAAAACTTCTGAAAGTGTCTAGTGAAAGCAGCAAAGTCTTCATCACTTTCACTGCTCTTAGACTTTGTGCTGACAGACTCATCAGACTCTGATTCAACTACCTCTGGAGGTGGAGTTGAAGACTTATTCCTGCACTTTCTAGGAACTTCTGTCTTGAAAGCAACAGTTCTTTCTTTATGCTCAGTCCTTGTTGATTTCTCCTCCTCTTTTCTCACTGTTAACTGCATTTCATAAGACAATAGCTTGCCAAACAGTGTGGGAGGAGGAATTTCCCCCAACTTAGCCATTTCTCTTATGGCACAGATCTTGGTGTCCCAATCTTTGGTTAGGGACCTTAAGAACTTGTCATTTAGTTCATAGTTAGAGAACTCTCTTCCATAAGACATGAGTTCATTAACTATTCTGTAAAATTTCTTATAGCACTCAGTGATGTTATCACCCTTTCCTTGCCTAAAGCTTTCATACTCCTGATTTAGCAAGGACTTCCTATCTTGCCTAACTTCTTCAGAACCTTCCATATAGACAATGAGAGTATCCCACATCTCTTTTGCTGTCTTACAGTGAATTAAGTTCTGAAAAGTGGCATCATCAATGACACTCACTATTATGTTCTGTGCCCTCTTGTCCATGGTGGCTAGGACAATTTCATCCTTAGTCATCTCAGAGAAATCCTTTGGGGTTCTCTGATTTGCATCTAGAACTGAAATCTTCATAGGCACATAAGGCCCTTCCTTTACTGTGATGTAGATTCTAGGGTCTGAGGCCTCCATAAATAGCCTTACCCTTTCTTTCCAGATCCCAAAGATCTCCTTCCTGCATATGGGTAATTTCATGGAACCCAATTCCTTGTGATTCTCATAGGAACCCATGTTTCTTGATTTTCTTGAATTTCTTGAATCTGTGTTTTCCCTTACACTGAATCTGCCAAACAGGATCTCCTCAGACTGCCAGTCCTTGTTTTGAGGAACCTGGCTCTGATACCACTTGAAAGATATGGTACCTAAATACCTAGAGGGGGGGTGAATAGGTGACCTAATCCTTTTCTAACTTTGTTGGCAGCCAAACAGTTATATCACTGATTTCTAACTACTTTTGCACAGCAAACAGCATTAACAAAACATACACAGCTAATCCACAACACAATCATAGCACAGCACACAGTGTTTTATAGTGGTTCCCCAAGATATGGGTACATCCACTTTCCCCCTTCGCCTATCTAGCAGTGTACTAGATTCGGCCAAACTTCTCCACTGTCTCAGAACCCAAATTGGTTCCTACACCTCAGGCCCAAAGCCTTACAGCTCAGCTTTATCCCAAAGCATACACTCAGCCACAAGGGCCTAACTCAGCCAATCAAGGCCTACACTCATCCAACAAGGCCTACACTCAGAGATCTCAGTCTCCTACACTCAGGCTATTAAGCCCTACCCACAGCCTTTATAATTATAGGCTTACAAATCACTCAGATCCAAAGGATCCTACAAGTTAAAAAGTATTACAAATAATAACTCTACAACTCAGAAAGATAAGAGGGGAGTTGAGAGATTCTTGATGAGTTCTTGGAAGAACTCAGCTGGATTCAATCTGACTTAGCTTTCTTCAAAGCTTCTTGAGTAGAACTGAATAAGACTGAATCCTCCTGCAGTAGTTCCTTGACCTCTGCCACTTAAGATCCAGAATGAATCTGAATCCTTCTTCTCAGCCTAGTTCCAAAGGCTGATTTCTTGGATGGAGCCCTCTCTCTCCAACTTCTTAGATCTGCACTTGGAGTGCAAGATCTTCTTGTGTTGATACTCTGGGTATCACTTCAATAATTTGTATTTCAACAAACTGAACTCTTGACCAATGATCTGATCAATAACTTCAACAACCACCCTTTCTGTAAACTGTGGGTGCCTATTTATAGGCATTCTTCATGGTAACCGGCTGGTCCGGTTCATAACTGACTTCTGACATCTCTGACAGTTGCTGTAGACCGGCTGGAACGGCAGCTATCAAGTCATCCAGTCACTTCTTGAAAATCTCTAACTGTTTGTAAGTGTCGAGACTTTCTGTCTTTAAGTGTCGACACTTATAGTCCAAGTGTTGACACATGTTGTGTAAGTGTCGACACAAGTTTACAAGGTGTCGACACAATTCCTTATATGTCTCGACACAGATTCTTCTGCATGTGTCGACACTGAAATTGAGTGTCGACACAAGTACTTGTTCTTCTAGCTTTTGCTGAATTCTTCTAAGTGTCGACACCTCTCCTTTGTGTCGACACATCTTGTGTTGAATCTGTCAAGTGTCGACACTGCTTCTTGGTGTCGACACATAGTCTTCTATGTTGAAACTTGCTGAGTGTCGACACAGCTCCTTGTGTCGACACACCTTCTTGTTGTTGAGACTTCAGCTGAGTGTCGACACATTCCCTTAGTGTCGACACTTGTACTTAGAATATTTTGTTGATAATTCTTTTCTTTGCTAAGTGTCGACACAGCTCCTTGTGTCGACACTTTCTTCAAGTGTTGAGTCTTCTGGTTGTGTGTCGACACATTGTGCTGGGTGTCGACACATACTTCAAGTGCTGACTCTTTCTGTTGAGTGTCGACACATTGTTCTGAGTGTCGACACTTTAACTTAGTCTCTGCAGACTTTTGCTGAGTGTCGACACAGCTCCAAGTGTCGACACTTTCTGGTGTAGACACAGCTTCTCTGGGTGTCGACACAGCTCCTTGTGTCGACACATTCTGTCTGCACTTTTTTTCACTGAGTGTCGACACAGCTCCAAGTGTCGACACTTTCTGTCTGGTGTCGACTCTGCATCCCAAGTGTCGACACAATGATTCCAAGTGTCGACACTGCTTGTCTGGGTGTCGACACAAGCTTTCTTAAGTGTCGACACTTTCCCTCTGGGTGTCAACACATGGACTTAGAAACTTTTTGCTTCAGTCCAGTGATTTCTTAACCTGCACAAGTAAACTCAACATACATCAAATACATTATGATGTATATCATTGAGTTGGGTGAGGCTTCTTCAAATCAGGTACATTAGACCAATGTACCCAACAGTTACTTTGTTGTTTATTCTGTGCTGTGAACTGTGTTGTGCTGAATAATCTGTGATATAACAGTAAAAAGATTATTTGCCTTAAGAAAAAGAATTGGACCTATTCACCCCCCTAGGTGTTTAGGACATCCTGAAACCAATTCTTTCAAGTGATATCAGAGCCAGGTTCCTCAAGATTTGACTTAACAATCTGAGTTGATCTAAAGGCAGTTAACATTTAGACAAAATCAGTTCAGGAGAAAAACATAAGGAACTTGGATCCATGAAATTACCTATATGTAGTAAAGAAATTTTTTGTATTTGAAAAGAGAGAGTCAGGTTGTTTATGGAAGCATCTGACCCAAGAATCTATATTACAGTTAAAAAAGGGCCATTCATTCCTATGAAAATCGCAGTTCTTGATGCAAATCTCAGGACTCCAAAAGTTTATTCTAAAATAACAAAGGATGAGATCATCTTGGCTACTATGGATAAAAGAGCACAGAATATAATAATTAGTGCTATAGATGACTCAACATTCCAAAACTTGATTCACTGCAAAACCTCCAAGGAGATGTGGGACACCTTGATTATCTACATGGAGGGATCAGAGGAAGTGAGAGAGGACAGGAAGTCTATGCTTAATCAAGAATATGAAAGTTTTAGACAATCCAAAACAGATAGCATAACTGAGTGCTACAAGAAGTTTTTCAGAATAGTCAATGAGCTAATGTCATATGGAAGAGTTTTTAGCACATATGAGCTCAATGATAAGTTTCTTAGATCTCTAACCAAGGACTGGGATACTAAAATATATGCTATCAGAGAGGTGTCCAGGCTTGCAGATACACCTCCACCAACTCTATTTGGAAAACTTTTATCCTATGAGATGCAGCTCACTGCTAGAAAAGAGGAGGAGAAAAACAATAAGTATGAATACAGAGAGAAGTTAGTTGCCTTCAAGGTTGAAACCACAAAGAAGGATAGGAGGATGTCTCCATCTCCTCCTAAGAAAGCTGCTAAAGTCACCTCAGAAGATTCTGACAATCACACATCAAACAGTCTTAATTCTGATGAAGACTTTGCTGCCTTCACAAGGTAATTTCAAAGATTCTTAAAGAAAAAATAGTGGAGATCCAAGCCATCCTCCTCACAGTCCAAGGATGATTATTATCAGAAAAGGAAAACTTCAAGAAAGGACAGGTATGGTACTAAATCTAGTAAATTATCTTCTACTAAGATTGTTTGTTATTGTTGCAACAGGCTTGAACATGTAGTTGTTGACTGTCCTGACAAAAGAAAGGAATCAAATGACAAGAAGAAACTACAAAACAAGGGCAAGAAGAAGAGATCCTTTGTTTCAAAGAAGGAGAAAAGTTGGACTGATTCCTCATCATCAGATTCTGAAGTTGAGACTGAAGCTGAAGCCTACATTGGACTGTTTACAACTGAAGAGGATTCAGAGGTGACAGAATTCTTGCAAATGCTGGATTCAATCAATGGGATTGATCTTCATTATAAAGGGCTGATGGCTATATCTGAAGAAGATCAGTGCTAGGATCAGCCTGGTCCCAATAAGGTAAACAACCTTTCATCAATTTCAGACTATTATACTGGATCAGAATCAGAGGCATCTGCATCAAGAGATGTTGATGGTTCAGAACTTGAAGGGGATGTTCATCAACTTATTGATGAATATGGTGATCTGTTGCATGCACTTAAGAGAAGCAGAAACCTTGTCAAAAACCAGGCTAAGGAAATTGGTGCTCATAAGTTGGTTGTATCTGATTCAAAAAAATTGTTGGATCAGAATATGAATTAAGTTGCCAAGCTGAAGAATATAACTTTTATTCAGATGCGATCAAGGGTCTGTAAGTCAGACTATAAAGAGAAAAGGAACTTGTGGCTAAATTCTCAAAGTCAAAGTCTGTCTTACCATTGATTGATGACTTCGTTCACCAAAAGGGTAAGACAGGTCTAGGTTTTAAGAGAAGAACTAGGGCAACAAATTCTAAAAGAAAAGGCAAAGCTCTAGTTCAGCCACAAGCCTTCAAACCCCCTATTGCTTTTAGGAAAGTGGTGCAGCCTACTAACAGGTTTGACCATGACATTACACATGGTCACTGTAAGGATTGTATTCTGAATGACAAGGCTGCAACTATCAATAGGGCAACCCATATATACACTCACCATATTCCTCGGGAATCATTGGTATTTGATGCACCAGCCCCATCACTAAACAAAAGGACAACTGACAGTATGGATGTTAAGACTGTATCTACAAGAATATGTAATAGATATGAATGCTGGTGCTGTGGCAAGGTTGGGCATTATGACATAGATTGTTGGCACAACACCAGGGTCAGGAAAAATGTCAGTTTACCTATTAGAAAGACTACAGGGTATTCAGTCTTGTTTCAGACTAACCTGAACCTAGAACACAATACTTATTGGGGTTCTAAGGTTAAGTAATTATATTTGATGCAGGTGAGTCCAAGTGGCCATACCCCAATATGGTACTTGGAAAGTGGTTGTTCCAGGCACATGATTGGAACAAGAAGGATGTTGAAGGATTACACTCCAATAGTGAATGGACCCAAAGTGATCTTTGGTGGATCTGAAAAGGGGATCATCAAAAGGTTTGGTAACATTTCTAATGGCTCAACTACTATCATCCAAGTGGCCTATGTGAAAGGTTTGAAACACAACCTAATAAGCATAAGCCAACTGAGTGATCTAGGTTATGACACTTCATTTATTAAGAATGGGTGTCCGATTAGAAGGATAAGTGATCAAGAGGTCATCTTGTCAGGTTATAGAAAGGGGAATGTTTACTGTCTCAGTTTTGATTGTGAGAATAAGAACTCTCCTATATGTTTAGTTGTAGATGAGAAAGCATCTGAATTTGTCAAATGGCACAAAAGGCTAGCTCATCTTAACTATAAGACTATAGGACAACTCTATAACATGGAGTTAGTGAGGAATGGTCCTCAGTTCAAGTGCATAAAAGAGGATGTATGTTCAGCTTGCCAAAGGGCAAACAGACGAAGACCTCTTTTTATGGACATGATACCGAAGATTCTGTGAGGTGTTTGTACCTCCTGCATATGGATCTATTTGGTCCTATTCTAGTTCATAGTCTACGTAGGAAAGTTTATACACTTGTAGTTTTGGATGACTATTCTAGATTTACTTGGGTTTTCTTTCTGAGGCAGAAATCTGAAACACCTACTGTCTTCCACAATTTTGTTAGACAAATTCAGAATGAACTTAACAGTTCATCGGTCAAAATCAGAAGTGACCATCGGACTGAATTTCAGTCTGAATGCATGACAAGATTTTGTGAATAACTAGGGATTCATCAAGAGTTCTCCTCACCTAGAACTCCTCTGCAAAATGGTATTGCTGAAAGAATGAATAGGACTCTTATTGAGGCTGGTAGAACACTACTAAGTGACACTTCTCTCCCAGAATATTTCTGGGCTGAGGCAGTAAACACTGCATGTCATGTTCTCAATAGAGCATCAATCGCTAAAACTCATAAAAAAACACCCTATGAGATTATGAAGGGCAAAAAACCAAACATATCCTATTTTAGGATCTTAGATAGCAAGTGTTATGTACTTAATAATGACAAGTCATGTTTAACTAAGTTTGCTGTCAAATCCCAAGAAGGGATATTTGTTGGGTACAACAACAATAGTAGAGCTTATAGGGTCTATAACTTGACTACTCAAGTTGTAGAAGAATATGTTCATATAGTCTTTGATGAAACTGAACTAATCAACTGTGAGCAGTCTAGTGTATCTTGTAGCTCTATAGGTTTGAAAGAAAAGTTGAACAAGCTTACCATTAATGAAGACAACCTGCAAGGCACGATGAAGAAATTGATGGGTGCTGTCCAGGGGGAGTACAAGACCCTCTAGCTGTTGAAGAGGACAATGGAGTACAGCATGTTGAAGAGATTGGAGAAAATCTAGGTGTAGATGGATTGCCTCCAGTAACAAGGCATCTAAGGGATCATCTAGCACACTAAATAATTGGTGATCCAAGACATGGAGTCCAGACAAGGAGCAGGAACATGAACACAGTTCTTTGCTCAAGTTTCCTGTCCCAAATGGAACCCAAGAAATTTAAAGAAGCCATACAAGACCCAAACTGGATTGATGCAATGCAGGAGGAGCTGAATCAATTCAGAATATGTAAAGTATGTGAGCTGGATCCTAAACCAAAGGATCATAATGTCATTGGGACTAAGTGGATCTATAGGAACAAGCTAGATCAAAATGGCATCATAGTCAAAAATTAACAAGACTGGTAGCAAAAAGCTACAGGCTAGAAGAGGGAATAGACTTTGATCAGACATTTGCTCTAGTGGCAAGGTTGGAAGCAATAAGGTTATTCCTTGCCTATGCAGCATACCAAGGGTTCAAGGTATACCAGATGGATGTCAAGTCAGTATTTTTAAATTGTGACTTAAAAGAGGATGTCTATGTTGAATAACCCCCAGGGTTTGTAGATTCTCTATATCCTAATTATGTTTATAAGCTAAAGAAATAACTATATGGTTTGAAACAAGCCCCTATGGCTTGGTATGAAACCAAGTCTACATTCCTCATTGAGAAGAAATTCTCAAGAGGGAAAATAGACAAAACTCTATTCCTTAGGGAATCAAAAGAAAAGGTGATCCTAGCCCAGCTATATGTTGATGACATTATCTTTGGATCAACAGAAAATAACCTTTGTAGAAAGTTTGCCAAACTTATGCAAGGGAAGTTTGATATGAGCAGTATCGGTGAAATGAAATTCTTCTTGGGACTCCAAGTTAGACAGACTGATGATGGCTTGTCCATATCTCAGTCTAAGTTTACCAAGGAGTTGATTAAGAAATATGGTATGGAGTCAGCCTCCACCATGAGAACTCCAATGGGGTCAAGTATGCCTTTAGGCAAAGCTGATGCAGGGAAACCTGTAGATGAGTCTTTGTATAAAGGGATAATAGGCTCCCTTTTATACTTAACTGCTAGTAGAACCGACATCATGTATGCTACATGTGTATGTACTAGGTACCAAGCCTGCCCTAAAGAGTCTTATTATACTGCAGTCAAAAGAATTTTGAGATATCTTAAGGGAACCCCAAATCTTGGCATTTGGTACCCTAAGAATAGAGATTTTCTACTGACTGGGTATTCAGATGCAGACTTTGCAGGATGCAAAGAAGACAGGAAAAGTACAACTGGCACGTGTCAGTTTTTAGGTGGAAGATTGGTGTCTTGGAGCAGTAAAAAGCAGACAAGTGTGGCTATTTCCACTGCTGAGTCTGAATATGTTGCTGCAGGCAGTTGCTGTTCTCAGCTATTATGGATTCAACATCAACTTGAAGATTATGGAATCCAGGTAAGTAGAACTCCATTATTTTGTGATTCTACTAGTGCAATTTCTGTTGCTAGAAATCCTGTTTCACATAGCAGAACAAAGCATATAGAAATAAGATTTCTATTTTCTTAGAGATCATGTTGACAAGGAAGATATAAGTTTAGAATTTGTCAATACAAATTTTCAAATTGCTGATATGTTCACCAAACCTCTGGATGAAACTAAATTCAATTATTTTAAAATTGAATTAGGCATGCTCAACATAGAATAAGAATGAAAAATTTAACTAAGTAAATGTATGTCGACACTTAAAGACAAAGGTGTCGACACTTAGAAGATGGTGTCGACACATAAGAAAATTCTGTCGACACATCCAGAAGATTGTGTCGACACTCAGAATTTGGTGTCGATACATAGCTATCCTGACACTTAAATTTGGTGTCTATACATACAGTCATCTGTGTCGACACGCAGAGTTTAGTGTAAGCTCTCAATCTGAAGAGTTTGAGGAAGACACTACACTTGCCAAGGGTTCAAGAAGACGATGAAATAGTATCTTCCATGACCAGAGAAGCTCTCCAATGGTATGGACTGGATCCCACCACCAAGATTGGATCTTCTATTCTCAAAAAGGGAATGAACTCCCATGGAAAATTTCTTTCTGAAATAATAAAAAAATTAATTCTGTGCAAATCAGGAGAACATGAAAGGATATCTGCCTACATGTTCAATCTAATGACCAGAGTCATCTTCAAGGTCAAAACCAACTGGTCTGCTGTGATCTTTGAAAAGATCAAAGAAAGTTTAAAGAAACCTAATCTAGAAAGAATTCTAAATCTATATCTGGATGTGAATATTCCTGAAGTGATGAATCACACATTAGGATCTAAGATGAATCATATGAGAAGAATGGATTTAAGTATACTATCCAGATGGGAAAGGGTCCTGACCAAGGATATTTCTACACCACAAAAACAAACAAAATAGATACAGCCAAAGACGATACCAACCCATCAGACAGCTGAATCTTCTAGTGATTCAGAGGGAGAAGTGGTATTCTGCTCAGATGAGGAAAGACCAGAGACTGCTAGAAAATCACCTGCTCCTGAGAATGTAGATGATAGTATGGTGCAGGGGGAGTAGATTCCAAAAAGCAACATACAACTGGATCAAGTCCAGGAAGTGCATCATCAAGGGGGAGACAATGAGCTTTCTCCAGCTTCAGCTCAACAAGAGGCCTTACCTTCAGGGGGAGCTCATGAACAAGAGCCACTTATCAACACAACTACATTGGACAGTGAAGCAGCAACTCAATCAATACTTGAGGTAGTTCAAGACATCAATCAAACTGCAGTGGATACTGAGAATGATGCACTGGATGTGCTCTAGACTGATGTTGATACAAATATCCAAGACCATGTCCCAGATCAGGACATTACCATGGAAGACACTATTGACTTTGAAGGAGGAGAATCTATTGAGGAAGAGCAAGCTATTCCTCCTATTCAAATAAACCAAGAGGTAACTCTAGAAGAGTTATTTCCTAACATACAAGATGCAAGGACTGAGGGGGAGCAGCCAAGAACTGAGAAGGAGATGCCCATTATAGCATCTAGTCCAAAAGATATAGTGGACATAGCAAGCTCATCTGAGTCCTCAGAAGATGAAGAAGCCTCTAGGGCAAAGAAGAGAAAGCTTATGGAGCTAAGGAAGAGAAGCTCTGGCTATAAGAAAGCCTTACAGACTGTCCCACAAACTCCAGCTCCAACAGTAGATTTCAGTTCACTATTGGTGCAACTACAAGTTAAAATGGATGAGTATAGAGCTGCCCTAGAGAGATATGTGGATGAGAGTCACAAAGACCTCCAATTTACTTTGGCCCAAGACATCAAATCAATCAGATTTGAGGTAAATCAGCATAAAAAGGAGATGACAAATTGCTTCCATAAGGGAGGCAATATTGTAGTTTATTTAGCCAAGCAACAAGTTGAAGCCAAAATACAAATAGATAATATAGCAGTCAAACAAGGGTATGTTTTGGAAAATCAAATAAGAATGAATGACAATCTTACTGAATCTCATAATGTGATTGTTACTGAACTAAAAAATCAAGCCACTGCTGTCACATACCACATGGTTCAGGCAAAGTCAGAGTTTGATAAACAATTCCAAGAAAATTTGACTGTTGTTAACACTACTATCCAGGCCTCTCAGAAGGTACTTTCTGATCAGTTGTACAAAATTAGGTCACTCTACAAAGAAGGTACAAATTATCTCGCTGAATAGATAAGATTTCAAAAGAATGATCTAAGAGACCATGTTGAACGAGAAGTCATAAAGGCGGAGAGATTGTTGGTCAAAGCAGGTTATAAACATGACAAATGGATAACTAATACTATCAGAGCCACTTTTGGATATCCACCCCTATGTGATGATGACAATACATCTGAGTCAGGCATTTAAGCTGCTTATAATGAAGGGGCTCAACAGGAAGTGGCTTAAATCATTTATCCACCTGCTGACTTTGAAGCAATTCAAGCTGTTGTTCAACAAATGTACAGTCCTCCACAGGATGTTCAAAATGTGGTTATTGAGAAAGTTGAGATGTCTGAAGCAGCCTTGAAAAGAGAGCAAGAAGCTTAACTTTCTAAGAAAAGGTTTAAAGAGCAAGTTGAACTTAAACCTGATTTTGAGAAATGGAGTCCACTTCCAGGAATATAATTCTCACTGCCTGGCAAGCAGTTAAAGACAACATTTATGATAGGGGCATGTGGTACTCAGAATAAGAATGGAGTAAGTATCAGAAGAGGCAAGATGACATATTTCAGTTTAGAAGGGATCTTAAAGCTGGAAAGATACCTGCTACTACTGTGGAGCCAAGCAAATACTTTCCAAAGCATTATCATTATTTTAGAAGGCAAACGGTTAAGGCTGAAGAACTCAAGAAGAAGGATCTTAAAGGAAAGAAGCTAGCTAAAGACACTGAAGCTAGTATACAAGCAAGGATTCAGTCCGGCAAAGGCATTGTAATCAAGGAGCCTGATCAGCCCTAGAATAGATTGACTAGATTTTAGAACTTTGTAATCTTTAATTTTAAAATCTATGTAATCTATTGTTCGAAACTTTATGTAGTTCAACAAAACATTGATTCATGTTCTCAATAGGTTATCATATTCTGTGATGATATAATATGCTGGTTTTATTTATATATTACCCTGTCAAATAATGCTCTTATACATCATGATCTTTGTTTTATTATAAAGTGATGTATATCATTGACTAAGGGTTATGATTTCTCCAAATAGGGAGGGATTGTTGGGTACATTGGAAGATGTGTACCAGATTTGGAGAAGTCTCACCTAACTCAATAATATTCAACAAGGTGTATTTGATATGGTGTTGAGTTTCCATGTGCAGGTTATGGAAATGAAAGAAAATTTTCTAATGACAAGTGTCGACACTTGACAAGCATTTTGTCGACACATGGGAAAGGTTGTGTAGACATCAGGAGCCAGTTTGTGTCGACACATAGGATTTGTGTTGACACATAGAGATTCTGTCGACAAAGACTGTGTCGACACCAGGAGATAGTTTGTGTCGATACACAGGACTTGTGTCGACACATATGGATTCTGTCCACAATAACTGTGTCGACACACAGAAAGCTCAGTCAACAACAACTGTGTCAAAACACAGGAATTGTGTCGATACACAGAATGCTCAGTCAACAACAACTGTGTCGACACACAGGACTTGTGTTGACACACACCAGAATTTTTGTTGAAGTCAATTATATCAAGACAAGAAGTGATTGTGTCGACTCATTCTGCAGAAGCTATGTCAAGAAGGTAGAGAAGTGCTGTGTCGACATTATGCAAGCTGTGTCGACATCACCATGGATTGTGTTGTCACATGAACTATTTGTGTCGACACATTTGCTGTATTGTCTCGACACTTTGCTGCTGAGCTTAAGTTTATTGAAGTATCAGATATAATGACTGGAGACTTGATAGCTGTCATGATCAACACAACTGCTGTTTCTATCAGAGCTGTCAGAAGGTCGTTATGAACCGGATCAGCTGGTAACCTCGGATGAAACCTATATAAAGATGTGTTATGTCATCAGATAGAAGAAGACTTGTACTTGAAGAATCCAAGGAGAGAAAAAAGCCAACAACATGGAGAGATGTCTTCATCCAGAGAGGGCAGATTTTGAATAATCTGCAAGAAGAAATCAGAACCACATCTGATTAAGAAGAAGTTGGATTGAGGATCATCTCCAACTTCAAGAAGATCAACCTTACTTTGTTCAGATTCAGGAAGCTTTGAAGAAGCTAAGACAGATTGATTCTAGAGTGGTCAGATTTATCAAGAACTGATCAAGAGGCCTTCACCCTTTCTCTCACTATCTGGGTGAAGGAATTATTCTCTTTATTTTCAATTTTTTGTAGGATCTTTTACAGATCTGATTGTAGGAGGATTATTCATCTGAGTTGTAAGCCTAAATTTATAAAGGCTAAGGTAGGGCTGAGTGCCTGAGGTAGGATATTAAGTTCTCTGAGTTGTAGGCCTGGGAAGTGGCTGAGGTAGGGCTTAATTGCCTGAGTTGTAGGAGTGTGGACTCACTCTGAGGTAGGATTCTCTGGGAGGATCTGAGTTGTAGGACATGCTGAAGTCTGAGCTGTAGGGATCTTTCAAGGTTTTGAGCTGTAAGATCTGCGGATCTGAGAAGGAAGAAGGAAGTTAGGCCAAATTTAGTACACTGCTAGATAGGCGAAGGGGGAAAGTGGATGTACCCATCACTTGGGGAACCACTATAAAACTGTGTCTTCTTTGTTGATGTGTTGTTTATTCTGTGATGTGAATTGTGCTGTGCTGAATAATCTGTGATCTAACAGTAAAAAGATTATCTGCCATAAGAAAAAGAATTGAACCTATTCACCCCCCCTATAGGTGTTTAGGACATCTTTAAACCAATTCTTTCAGTCAGTTAATTTAATTCAAAGGCTAACGCCAGTGTTAACACTACCACTGCACGTTAACTTCCAATTCATCTTTTTTAGGATTTTTGGGGCATTACAAACCTCCCCTCCTTACAGAAATTTTGTCCGAAAATTTGATATGTCTATACAGGAAATAACACATAAGTTTCCAATATGATTTTACAAAAATAACTCTGGAAATTCATCTCGCATGGTTCTCTCATGCTCCCATGTAAATTCCTTATGGCCACAATTGTCCAAACGGACTTTCACCATCCCAATTTTCTTGTTTTGCAGGTGCTTGACATCTATATCCTCGATCTGAATGGGCCTAACCTTCGTCGTTATCACACCATCGACTGGTACTTAATCATTAGCCTCTAATTACATCGACTATTTCAAAGCTTTTTGCAGCTCTGATATGGGAAACACATCGTGAAAACCACTTAGCTTTGTTGAAAAAGATACTCGATAGGCAGGTTCTCCAATTCTCTCAACCACTTCAAACAGACCAGGATACCTCGGACTCAACTTTTTCAAGCGTCGAATCCCGGACACGCCTTTGAAAGGCATTATCTTTAGATATACCCTATTGCCCATTGCAAACTCCACATTTCGGTGCTTGGTATTGTCGTATTTTTCCTGCCTATCCTGGGATACCAATAGCCACTTACGTATCAAGTGTATAATCGAATTTGCATCTTCGACATCCACTTATACAACTTCGATTCGTCTGTTTCTGCCTAAGCTAAAGGAGTATGACACTTCCTACCTTATAAAACTTTGAAGGGCGCCATCTGAATGCTAGCTTGATATCTATTATTATAGGCGAACTCGATCATATAGAGATGGTCTTCCCTACTCTTACCGAAATCCAAGGTGCATATTCAGAGCATAACCATCATTGTTCTGTTGGTCCTCTCGGTCTGACCATCTATTTGCGGATGAAAGGCCATACTGAACTTTAGTTGAGTACCCAACAACTGGTGGACTAGCCTCCAATCATTCGAAGTAAAGCGCCCATCTCGGCACTGATGCTGCTATTGGGCACATTGTGCAATCGTACTATATTGTCCACGTACAACTTAGCCAATTTTTCCACTGAATCATCCTTTTTGTTTTGTATGAAGTGCGATACCTTTCACAATCGGTCAACCATTACCAAAACGGCATCGTTTCCGCTCTGTGATTTCGGCAGTCCGTGTACTAAATCCATAGAGATATCATCGAACTTCCATATCGGAATTTGTAATGACTTTAGGAAACCTCCAGCCTTCTAACATTCCGCTTTTACTAAGGCGCAAGTTTGGCGCTTTTCCACGTAAAGAGCTATGTCTTTCTTCAATCCTGACCACCAGAACATCTTGTTCATGTCCTTGTACATCTTTGTGCTCCATGAGTGAATTGAGTACTTCGTGAAGTGTTCCTCATACATCAATTCCGCCCGTAGTTTGCCCACATTCGGGATGCACAAACGACCGTATTTTCTCAAAATGCTATCTTTCAGGGAGAATTGGGAATTTGACCCATCCACTGGATAGCGTTTCATACTCTCATCGAGTTCTGTTGCTCGCCGAACCCTATCCTCAAGGTCATATTGTACCTCTGTCCAGTTCAGGCATGCATTTGTAGTGCCATTCTTGTCAACACCAGAAATGTCTAAGGCCTCTAACTCCTAGATTAGAAGCTCATCATGCACCTGAACCCAACTTGTACTTCCTGGAGTCCTCCGACTCAAGGCATCTGCGACCACATTTAACTTCTCGGGAGTGTAATGAATATGGAAGATGTAGTACCCGAGGAACTTCATCCACCTTCGTTGTCGCATGTTCAGATCTTTCTGATCTAATAAATACTTAAGGATCTTATGGTCCGTGAAGATGTCAACTTTCAGGCCATATAAGTAATGATGCCACAGCTTAAGTGTAAAAATCATAGCCACCAACTCCAAGTCATAGAGTGGATAATTCCGCTCATGCACTTTTAACTGGAGTGAGCCATAAGTAATAACTTTTTCGAACTGAAGAAGAACGCAGCCTTAGCCTCTCCCTGGAGCATCATAATAAATCTCGTAGCCATCTATACCACATGACAAACTCAAGATAGGCATCGTGGTCAAACAACTCTTTACCTCCTCAAAAGCTCGCGCGCACTCCGATGTCCAATCGAACTTTTGATCCTTCCTCATCAGCGTAGTGAGAGGTAAGACTATCCATGAAAAGTTCTCTACGAAGCGCCTGTAGTAGCCAGCAAGCCCAAGGAAACTCCTGACATCTGCTACAGAAGACAACACAGGCCACTCCCGTATCATAACTATCTTCACCAAATCCACTGCATTACCTTCTCCACTAATAACATGGCCAAGAAAAGCCACTGGCGACTGCCAAAACTTTCACTTTGAGAACTTGGTATAAAGTATGTTTTTCCTCAGGGTGTGCAAAACCATCAGCAAATGATTTGCATGATCTTATTTAGACTGAGAGTACACAAATATGTCATCAATGAAGACGATCACAAAGAGATCCAAGTACTCCCTAATCATTTTATGCATTAGTTCCATGAATACTGATGGCGCATTTGTTAGCTCAAATGGCATTACAGTGAACTCGTAGTGCCCAAAGCGTGTACCAAACACTGTCTCGTGAATGTCACATTCCTGAATCCTCAACTAGTAATAACCAGACTTTATATCCAACATTGAGTATACCGTTGATCCCACCAGCTGATCAAATAAATCATCAATCTGTGGTATCAGATAATTATTCTTCTTCGTCACCTTATTCGTCTCTCGAAAGTCAATGCATAGACGCAAGCTTCTATCCTTTTTCTTCACAAAAACGACATGTGCACTCCAAGGTGACATACTTGGACGTATATAGCCTTGCTCTAACAATTCCTGTGATTGAACTTTTAGTTTCGCCATCTCCTTTGGCACAACTTTAAATGGCGAGCAGGCCACAGGTTTCGCACATGGCTCTAACTCTATAGTGATGTCAATCTCCCGCTCGGATGGAAGCCTAGGGAGATCCTTAGGAAACACGTCTACATACTCTGATACACTAGAAACGTCACTCAAACTGGACTTTGGCTCAACAGCCTCCAATAGCATGAAGAATAATTTCATGCCTTTTTGAATAGCTTTGACTACTTGGAGAGCATACATCAATATCTTACTCAATCCTCGTATACCAGCGAACTTAGTCTCTCATTCGGTGTTCTTTCTCAGTGACTTCCTTAGAGTTTCATTCTATACAGGCATGCTACTCCGCGAGCTAGTCCATACCAAAGATTACATCAAACTCAGATATCAGCAGCACGGTGACTCCAATCCAAAATATCGACTACCAATCCATACCTCAAGGCAATATGATTTATTTACATGCATCACACATCTGTTACATAACAATACCTTTCTTCTATCTATTGACATAAGAGTAGGTACTCTGATCCGTGATACAAAGTCCTCAGATAGAAATGAATGTGAAGTACCATTATCAAATAGTGCCCTCGCCGAATGGTCCCGAATAAGGACAAATCCCGTAACGACATTAGACTAGTTGATGGCCTCTTGTTGGCCAAGATTGTACACCCTCGGCTAAGCTGGATCATATTGGTACGCAGTGGACTCCACCGACTTTCCCTTTTCTGCATACGATGCTCATCCCTTCTTATCCTTCCTTGGAAGGCCACTAATATACTTATGGGTAAAATTCCCTGGCTTGCCACAAGTGTAAAATGTGAGCGGGCCTCGCCCTGATGTTGATCTAGAAGTGCCGGCAGAAGGAGCCTATCCAGAAGACTTAGACTTCTTACACCATCTCTTGCAGTAGTTAGACTTTCTAGGATGCGACAATTTAAACTCGGGCTTTCTCACAGCCAAGTCCCTCTTGTCGTGCACCCTCTTCATGACTTTTTCTAACGAACGAGTTGTATTCACCAACACTTGGAAACCTTGGTTCAACGGACCCAAGATCAGCAACCTCGGCTCATCTAATAGTCCCTAGTAGAACCTATTGGTGTAATGCCCTTTGTCAGCAAAAGTAGACCCCGCATAACATCACAACCTGGTAAACTCATGGAGGTAGTCGTCTACACTACTCTCGCCCAGAGTCAAACACTAGTACACATTTTCAATGGCAATTCACTACGACGATGGCAGATGCTTTAACAGGAACAGTCTCGAAAACTCCTCCATCGAGACTTCTGATAGTCTCCTGCCCATGAAGTGGTGTAACGTCAACTCATCCCACCAAAGAAGAGCCTCTCATCCAAGATGAGAGTGGCCAAGGTGACCTTCTATCCCACCTCTGTCTCAATCATCTTCAATATCCTATTGACACGCGAAAGCCAGTCCTCTGCCTGCATTGGGGATCCTACACCCAAAAATGTAGGTGGACTAAAGCTGATAAAGTGCTTCAGCTGCCATTCAGTCGCTCGCTTCTCCACCAAAACCTCAGTAGGAACTTGCCTAGCAGCTACAGGCTCGGCTACACTAACCTGAACTGGAACCATCGTAGGTCGCACCTGCCCATTCGGCTGTGTATTTATCATTACAAACACTGCCTCAGCAACTAAGCGCACTATTTTCACAGAAGGAGGAGGTGTGGGCACCTCAATTGGTGCCACACTCTCTATAAAATTATGGGGTTCAGAGTGCCCACACACCACTTCTAGTCACTTATACGTGTAAAATACACAATTTAGCAACTACTCACAAGGCAAAGAACAATCAATAGGAATATGCAATTTACTCAAACATGTGTATTTTCATTCTTAAGTGGACATTCTTGAGTTCATTTTGTATTATGACAGTAAGCACAAACATGTGATTGCCACCCCTCAAAAGAATTCAACCACGAATTCGTAGGACGAAGACCACGACATGCTGATACCAAAATTATAACGCCTCCATCCGTCACATGAAATATACAGAGGGTCTGGTCGGGGCTCCACTCCATATTCCACAAACAGTCGGCGGAGTTACATGTTAATATCAAAACTAAACTTCATGAATCCTAACTCAGAGCATTCTTACGGAAACTTTAATGTTTAATGTTGGGTCCACTGCACACAATTTCTCAAATTTGAAGAAGTCAATCATGTCAATGATATTCATAAAGTTGTATTTGATGTGTGCTTAAGTTCTTGTATGTAGGTTGTCCTTCAAACATTGATAGGACATGTATTCCAAGTGATTGGACAGGTGGACACAAAGATAGATGTTGGACAGACAGGAATTTGCCTATGTCCACAGGCATTGAGTGGAGCTTACTCTCTCAACGCTAGGTGCAGGAATTTCGTTAAGTTCAGAAGAATTCAGTGAAGTCAAATCACTCAATGCCAGATGCATGAGAAGATGCTGGATAGGTTGGAAATCGCCAAAGTCCACAGGCATTGAGAGAAGTCTTTTCACTCAATGCTAGGTAAGCAAAAGTGTTAATTATAGCTTGGTTAGTCAAAGCCTAAATATTGGCTTGACAAAAAAGTGGCTAAGTCCATGGGCGTTGATTGTAGTCTACTCACTTAAATCCATACATCAAAAAACTGTGAGATAGGCTAAGGCAATCAAAGCCTAAGGAGAAACTGGCTGAAATGCGGCTAAGTCCACAGGCATTGAGTGACGTCTACTCAATCAATGCCGTAATATTTAGATCATTGAGTATTGCTCAGTCAGTCAAAGACACAAAAAATCTGTGTAAATATTTGACTAAGTCCACAGGCATT
Source organism: Platanthera guangdongensis (assembly GCA_039583875.1). Lineage (NCBI taxonomy): Eukaryota > Viridiplantae > Streptophyta > Magnoliopsida > Asparagales > Orchidaceae > Platanthera > Platanthera guangdongensis. The sequence continues at coordinate 93,382,506 of CM077156.1, read as the reverse complement.
GCGTGAAGATTACTCACTCAACGCCATGTGATAAAAAACATTGACTGAACCTTAGTCAGTTAGAGATAGTGTTTCCAACACAGGATTGTCTAAGGACAAAAGCGTTGAGTGAATGTTGCTCACTCAACGGCTAATCAACTGAGAATCTGTCTAAGGATAGAGGCGTTGAATGACGTCTACTCACTTAACTCCATGTCAATATAATTGACAGATGCTGAAAGTATTGAGTGAAAAAGCAACACTCAATGCTTCCCAAGAGGGAAAATCAACTAAGTCCAAATACATTGAGTGAAGGTTGTTCACTCAACGCCAAGTGAGTAGAATCATTTCTAATTAGTATGGCATTGAGTGAAGCTTACTTACTCAACGCCAAGAGACAAAAAGATTTTTCTAAGTGTTTTGGCATTGAGTTAAGCTTACTCACTCAATGCCTAATGATTGAAAAATTTTCTAAGTGTTTTGGCGTTGAGTGAAGGTTGCTTACTCAACGCCTAATGGCAGAGAAATTTTTCTAAGTGTTTTATCATTGAGTGAAGGATACTCACTCAACGCCTAGTAACAAAATTCAGTCTAAGTGTTATGGCATTGAGTGAAACTTACTCACTCAACGCATATACAAAAGATGTTTGATTTTGGCTAAGTCCACAAATGGTGACATCAGCAAAGTCAACAAAGTCAACAGAGTTCAAATTAAGTGCGAGAAAGCTACAGAACATGACAAATGTTACCGGAAGTCTACTGTATGACTTTTTTCGTTAAAGCAAGGTGCAGTTGTCTGCTCAGGTGGTCCCCACTACTTCCTAGAGTCGTTAATCGGCAGAATAAATACAGGGAGGGCTTCAGATGTTGAACTCAACTTTTTAGGGTTTTATCCAAAACGAAAAAGAGCGTCTGGACTTCTTCTTCCATGCCTATATTGTCAAGCAAAAGCTTTAAGCCTTCCAACAGAACAAAAAGTTCAGATAGTTATAGCACTTTTCTTTTGCAACATCAAGGTTAGAAACACTTCTGATAAAGAAAGAAAGGAGAGCCTTCAGTCTTCTGCGGGTTCAGTTAGCTGGTTGAAGATCTCAATACCTAGCCGTTCTTCTGTCTTCTTCAACAAGTTCAGAATTTATATTCTGAGATTCTTCCAGTAGAGGCAGAAATTTATTCCTGTTGTTGTGAAGAAAGATAGTGTTGAGATAACTCTGCCCTAGTTGTTGACACAGAAAAATTTCTCTGTGTCAAATTAATTAAACCACTATTCTTCTATAGGATCCTTCTGGATCTGAGCTGTAGGGCCCATGTCATGAGGTAGGGCAAATTTGCTTGAGTTGTATGAGTGTTTTACTTTCTGAGTGTAGGATCCTTTGGATCTGAGGTAGGGCTTAACAGTCGTAGGTAGGTGAGTCATTCTCACTGAGTTGTAGGGCACTTTTGCCTGAGCTGTAGGATCCTTTGGATCTGAGGTAGGTCTTAACATCCTCATGTAGGAGAGTCATTCCCTCTGAGGTAGGATCCATTGTAGAGCTGAGGTAGGTCTGTCCTCCCAGCCCGAGTTGTAGGGCTTAACAACCTGAGGTAGGTGATCTGTTGATCACTGAGTTATCGGGGCTCGTGCTTGAGCTGTAGATCTTGGAGGAGACTTAGTGGTCCTGCGGTATCATGGTGTAAGCTCTTTGAGCTGATATTTGGAGTAGTGTCTTATCTAACTTAAAGTTAGAAGGGTGGGAGGAGAGTGGGTTTACCCATAATCTGGGGAACCACTATAATTTCTGTGTGTGCATTTCTATTTTATTTCCTTTTTACAGGTTCTTCAAAGCAATTAACTGCCAACACACTAAGTAACTAAACAAGAAACTAAAAGAAAGTCACAAGAGTGCAATAAACCTATTCACCCCCCTCTAGGTTGGAAGCTACCTTGAAATCAAAGACTTTCAAGTGGTATCAGAGGGGGTTGCTCAAAAAGGATTTAACGATCTGACTGATCTCCAAAGGTAGCTACAGATCTGTACAAATGGGTTATGTGAATAACCATAAGGTGCTTAGTTCCATGAAACTCGCCATCTATAGGAAGGAGTATTTTGGAATCTAGAAAGAGAGGGTAAGGCTGTTCATGGAATCCTCTGACCGTAGAATCTTTTTGACTATAAGAGAGGGAAACTTAATCCTTATGAAGATCTTAGTTCTAAATGTCAATGTCTAGACTCCCAAGACTTATTCAGAAATGACCAAGGATGAGGTCATGTTGGCTATATTGGACAAGAGAGCCCAGAACATCATAGTCAGTGTTATTGATGATTCTACCTTTCAGAACTAGGTCCACAGTGAGACATCCAAAGAAATATGGGTCATACTAGTCATCTAAATGGAGGGTAATGAAGAGGTAAGAGATGATAGAAATTCCATGCTCAACTAAGAGTATGAGGCTTTCAGGCAATCCTTGAAAGAGAATACAACTACTTGCTATGAAAGATTTTCCAGGATCATTAATGAACTGAGGACCTATGGGAGGGTCTTCAGTAATTATGAAATAAATGACAAGTTCCTTAGATCTCTCACTAGAGAGTAAGAAACTATGATTTATTCCATAAGAGAGGTGGCCAAGCTTGCTGAGACTCCTCCCCAAATATTGTTTGGAAATCTTCTCTCCTATGAGATGCAACTAACTGCTAGGAAGAGGAGGAGGCCACTAACAAATCCCATGACAAGGAGAAATCCTTGTCATTCATGGCAGACAGCATCAGGAAGAGTAAGGAGAGGATTCCCTCTCATCCAAGAAGACCAAATAATTCAGACAGCTCAGAGTCAGATGCATTAGAAAGCAGCATGTCAGATGAGTACTTTGCTTCCTTCTCCTGGAACTTTTACGAGAAGAAGAAGAATTGGAAGAGCAGACCTTCTACCTCTTCTCATCACAGGAGGAATCATTCCACGGCTGACAAGTATGATTCTAAATCCAGCAAATATAATTCTTCTAATGTTATTTGCTACTGCTGCAACAAATCAGGGCATGTGATAGGAGACTACCTAGTGAATAGGAAGGGAGCTGCTGAGAAGAAATAGAAACAACACAAGGGCAAGAAGATGAAGTACTTTGATGCCCAGAAAGAGAAGAGCTGGACAGACTCATCCTCATCTGAAGAAGAAGAAGTCTATATTGGAGTAGTTGTTGCTGCTGCTGAACAGATAGCTGTAGAAGTAGATGAAGATTATCCTACTGTAAGGATAGGTATTAGGGCTTCTTTATCACAATCAAATAGTGATTCAGAGGTGGATGAGGAAGATGAAGAAGATGCCTATAGCAGCTATGGGCTAATGGCAATGGCTGGTGAGGAGACCAGCCAGGATCAGCCTGGTCAGAGGAAGGTAAAATCTCTATCAATCACTTCTTCTAAGTCAGAATATGAGACTACTCCTTGTACAGAAACCTCTTCACCCAGTGGTGAAGATGATTCTGAATTAGAAGTTGATGTCAATCAATTAATTTATAGGTATGGAGAACTTTTGGATTCCTTCAAGAAGTGCAAGAAGTTGTATAAGAAGGAAGCTATGGAGATTGCCTCTCTACAACTGTCTGCTTCCCAGCTGACTGAAATAACATCTTAGCAAGGTCAGAAGGATAGAGAACTTAGCCAACTTACAGTCTTGAGTGACATCCAGATAGGCTACATCAAGTACAAGAATAGTGTCATCGGGGATCTTGAAGAGAGGATACGGAGGGAGAACAGAATTGTGGCTAGTTTTTCTATGCCCAGTATAGTGTTGCTCTTGATTTGATGAGTTGTAAATATTTGTATTTTAAGTTACTTAATTTAGGTTGTTTTAGGTTGTTTTCCATTGTTTTTTAGCTTTTCTTTTCAATAAAATGTTTTTTTTTGTATATTCCCTTCTAACTTAGCTTTATTCTCGTTTCAAAAAAAAATTGCAGAAAAAAGTCGAAAATTCAAAGTGCATGCCCGTGACCTGACTGTCACGGCCGTGACCTGACTGTCACGGCCGTGACCTGACTGTCACGGCCGTAACCTGACTGTCACGCCCGTGACATGGTCGTATCGCCCGTGACATGGTCGTATCACTTTGATGCCAGTGAAAAAAGTTATTATCGCTGACAATCCATGAAACAAACAGTGAACACGCCCGTGATAAGGACTCAACGCCCCATACATGCCATGTCAGCCCAGTCAATGCCTTCTGCAAGCAAACCACTCTACGCCTTCAGCAAGCCAAAGGACTTAACTCCTCGAACATGCCCATGACCTTCCCGACATGCTCGTGTTCGGTCAGCGAGTTTTCAATCCCCTTCAAAAATATTTTTTGTCGACATCAAATTGCTACAAGATGTCCAGTCACAACCCCCCTCCCTCCCACCCCTCCCCGACACGCCCGTGACCGTCGAACACGCCCTTGCTCGCCACATGGATTTTCTAGAAGCTTCCAGAATTTCGCCAGTCACTGGGTTTTTGGCTTCACTGGCACTCCAACATTACAAGCCCCCGGTCACGCCCGTGACCAGGGCATGTAATCTATAATTTTTGCCAATAAATAGAACTTTTTTGTATGAACCAAGGGTTCAATTTTTTGCAACCATTTTGCTTTAGGTGGGTTGCTTGGGTGCCTTTTGTGCTATGTAAGGATATTTTCCCCCTCTCATTAGTGTTTGTTTTAGGTTTTGTAATCCAACTTTTCCTTAATAAAATATGTTAATCTTTTCATCCCTATGTTGTTATGGATTGCATTGGTGTGCCCCACTTTCAGTGATCTTTTGTCTCTTGTTTTTCCTTACTATGGTGTGTGTGTGTGTGTGTGTATGAGAGTAATTTTTTGTTTTATGTTTTCAAGATTTTCTTACTTAGTTTTGTAGTAGGTTTTCTCTAGGTTCTTAGTTATTATGATAACCTTTTTTTTCTTCATTCTTTCCCTTATCTTTGCTTAGGTTTAGTTTTTAAGTGCTCTTTATTCATATTTATGAATTTGTAAAACTATTTTCAAAGTGTTTTTTTTATCTTTTTTTTAAATTAGCTTTTTTAGTTTGTAAAACTTTTAGTTCTTTTTAACATTATTTCCACTTTTTAAACACTTTTATGAAGTTATAAGAATGAATATCAAGTTGTTTTAATTTTTGGAAACCATTGTTTTTTGCTTTTATTTTGAAAAATATTTCCTTTTTTAATTTTTATTTTGTCTTTTTATGCATTTTTTGCATGTTCTAGAAGTAGAAAAGTAGTTGTTTTAATTTTCCGAGTACTTTGTTTTTTTTTCTTTTTATGTAGAGTGTGTGCATGTGTGAGGTAATTTTTACTTCTTTCATTTCCCGCCTACTCGGTTGAGTAGGACTTGCTCTTTTTTGCCTTCATTTCCCGCCTACTCGTTTGAGTAGGACTCACATTTTACTGCTTTCTTTACTGCTTTCATTTCCCGTCTACTCATTTGAGTAGGACTTGTAAGTGACCGCTTTCATTTCCCGCCTACTCGTTTGAGTAGGACTTCCAATTTATGGCTTTCATTTCTCGCCTACTCGTTTGAGTAGTACTCGTATTTTACTGCTCTTTTTTATTGCTTTCATTTCTCGCCCACTCATTTGAGTAGTACTTGCAATTTAACGCTTTCATTTCCTGCCTACTCGTTTGAGTAGGACTTGTATTTTCAATTATATAACTTTTCATAAGTTGTCCCCATTCCGATGAGTGGCTAATCGCTCTTAGCCCTCAGTATCGAAGAGTTGTGGGACATAAAAATCTTTTTGAATAATTAAAGGTCTTTTTTCACTCTAATTAAAGAACTTAATGTTTTCCCCTGGTATACGATGCGTAGAACCACATATCGATGTATAGGATCTATTTATGTTATCCATTCACTAGCTAGTCGAGAGGCAGTGCGTATGGACTGAGCACCCTTATGTAAAGAGAGTTGCGTGGAATTCTACTGGATTGGGTCCCCCCCCAATAACATCATTCTTAGTATAATGCGAACATTAAGAGGAATCCTTCGTCGAACGAGATCGCGGTCGAATAGTCTTAATGTTCAGGCGAGTGATAGCCCTAAAGATAGGTGAACGCATGCTTGTGGAAACTCCACGACCAAGTTGCCTTTAATTAATTTGAAACTTAGGATCTCTAGTTATATAAATTTATTTTAGTCCTAACGTAATTCGATACAACGTTATTCCCTCATCGATCTATTTCAGTCTATTTTCTGCATTTTTTATAACCGCCTAAGTTAGTTAATCTGACACCCTTAATTTTGGTAAGATAATAGTCCCTCCGGGGGGGAGTAGAAATAATCAACCTGCCCTGAGAAATATACGACCTCGATATTCCCCCCGAATATCTTGTACTACTTGCGATAGGTGCACTAGCTTCATTTCGTTAAAACTCAGTTTTAACTCCCTCCATAAAATTCGACCCTCGTATCACTAATTAAATAAAGGTCAGGCATCGCAGAGGGCCAACAGGTTTTTGCCGCAGTTGCCGGAGAACTTGTGTTGCTATATTGAATTTCGGAGCCTATTACTTTTACTTTTTCCCCCAAAACTAAAAAACTTAAAAAAACTAACAAACTTTACTTTAAAATCCAAAAACTTCTTCCCCTTTGGTCTTAACTTTTTTTTTTTTATTTCTATTTCGAAAATCCAAAAAATTATCATATAGTATATATATTTTTAAAATAAAAGGTCGACTGCCTGCTTTTTCCCTTCTTTTTTTTCTCTTTACAAAATCCAAAATCTAAAAACTTTTCTACTTTGAAAAAACCCAAAAAGTTTTAGTCGACTATAAAACTATTTTCTCATTTCCATAACTCCTCCCTGAATTATAACTCCGCCTAAATAGTAAAGCTACACGACTATAAACATAGAGCTCCTGAGAGGCACCCCATATTTATATTTTTTTGCTCTTTCTTTAATTTTTGCAGAGTTTCTAAACGGGACTCCCCGAACATGTTTCAGGGAAGTTTCTACCCTCCCTCTTTAGTTTTGTACATTATGCAATTTTATTTATTTTTGTTCCACATACTTATCTTTCAACATTTGGGATAATATTGGAATTTAGTATTAGGGTGTTTTTGTATTTTCATTTCCTGCAATTCTATTTTCTACACCCTTAAAAATACAAAAAAATAAAAAAAACAAAAAAAATTATAAAATGAAAACTACAAAAATATCATTTTTATTTTATCTTCAAAAATTTCAAAAAAATATAAAACAAAAATTCCAAAAATATTTTTTCTAAATACTCTTCCCCCTCTTTCTTTCTCTCTCTTTGCTTAAAAATCTTAAAAACTCAAAAAAAATTTAGAAAACTCCAAAAAATGAATTCCAAAAAAATCTTTTTCGCATCTTTCTTTATTATATTTATAATAAAGAAATAATTTCAAAAATCCAAAAAAAAAACTATGATAACCCTAAAAAACCAAAACAATTGTATTATGAAAACAAATAAATCGAATATACCATTCTTAGATTTTTTTCTATCCAAAAATCTTGTTGCGAGTTTATTTTTAAGCGAATTTTATTGTATCTTTATTTTCTATTCGTCTATTGATTGGAGATTGATAGATTTAAATATCCGGGGTTAAGTTTTAAAGAATTTCTTATGTCTTTTTTTCTTGTGACAGGAGACTAGTTTTCAGCACTACTTCTAATTTTTTCTAAATAGAGGCATGTGTATTTTGTTAGAAAATAACAACTTTGGAATTCAATTATGTTTACTTCCAGTATTTTGAAACATAGGAACGTTCAATTTATCAAGGTTGCTCTAAAAAATATTTTATTAAAATCTAATTTTTTTTTAAAAAAAAAAACTTTCTCCTCATATTTATCATGCCTTACTTTGCATGAAAAATTTTTATCCTTAAAAGAACATATGTTTATCCTTTCTCCCCATATTTATCCTTAAAGGGAATAAGATTTCGTTTCATAAACATAGGCATCCAATATTTTAAAACTCCAAAATATTTTTGCTTGTTTTTATAATCGAAAACTCAAAATAATTTTCATAAAACAAAATTTCAGAAAATTATAAAAAAAAACAAAAATATTTTGTTTTTCCTTCGTAAATCTTTTTTGTAAAAAATCTTTCTCTTTCCCCCTCTTCTTTGTAAATAAAACTTCTTTCTCTCTCCTTTCTTGTAAATAACTTGATAGAAACTAAAAAAATCAAAAAATTTATAAAATCCTAAAAAGACGATAACTCTAAATTCAAAAAAAGATAATAAATCAAAAATATAAAAAAAAATAAGATAAAAAATACAAAAAATCACGAAAATTTTGTTTATTATGAAACAAATAAATCAAAAATCTCATTTTTATCCCCTTTTAGCTCTCCAAAAATTTTGTTGCGAGTTTATTTTTAAGCGAGTTTTATTAATTCTTTTTTTAGTATTCGTTTATTAATTGGAGATTGATAAATTTAGAAATTTGGGGTTATGTTTTAAACAATTTCTTATGCTTCTTTTTTTATTTATTTAATTAAGTGACTTGTTTTCAGCAACACTTCTAATTTATGTAAATAGTTGCACATTTATTTTGTTAGAAAATAACAACCTTAGATATCAATTCTATTTACTCCAAGCTTTTTTTTGAAATATAGGAACGTTCAATTTATAATGGTTGTTCTCAAAATTTTTTTATTACGTGTATTTTTTTTCTTAAAAAACCCATCTCCCTATTTTTTCATGTCTTACTTGGCATGATTTTGATCCTTAAAAGAACATATGTCAATGAAAATAAGATTTAGTTCCGTAAACATAAGCATCCAATATTTTAAAAAGATTATATGTTATGGAGTAAGGAGCTAAATTCATTACTCCAATACATATGTACATTGGGTTATATGAAGTTGTTCAAAAACAATTTACATGTAATGGAAAATAAGAGTTCATTTTCCTAAATAACCACATTCAAACAAAAAATTTCATTAGAGGTTTGAGGAAAAATACCGCACCTCTAAAATCAAAGCCATTTTCATAAACCATAACAACCTCATTTGTCATATTCAATGATTCTAGACTTAATTTAAAACCTTTATGAGAGAATAATTCTTAATTGCATTATTTCTTTTAAAATTCTTATAAGCTAAAGTTTCTATAATTCCAATCTACTTTTGTTAAACTAACAATTACAATTTTCACTTTCTATTTGATTACATCAAAAAGTCTTTTTGGCTGAAACTCTTCCTCTATTTAAAACATTTTCATAATTTAGGATTTAACTCTGTATACCCCTAATATTTATTTTGATCTCTCTTTCAATTAATTTAAGTGGTAGCTAGATTTAGGATTTATTTTAATTCTTTTTAAGTATATCTCCAACTTTTGCTCTAGAATAGCAAAAGCTTAAATATGAGGGTATTTGATAAGTTGTAAATATTTGTATTTTATAGTACTTAATTTATGTCATTTTAGATTATTTTTCATTATATTTTAGCTTTTATTTTCAATTAAATGTTTCTTTTTGTATATTTCCCTCTAACTTACCTTTATTCTCCTTTCTTAAAAATTTTGTAGAAAAACAAAGTCGAAAATTCAAAGTACATGCCCGTGACCTGACTGTCACGCCAGTGACATGGTCGTGTCATATTGATGTCAGTGAAAAAACTTGCTGCCATTGTGAATCCTTGAAACAAAGAGTGAACACGCCCTTGACAAGGACTCAACGCCCCCTACACGCCTGTGGCAGCGCACTCAATGCCTCAAGCAAGCCAACCACTCAATGCCTTCAGCAAGCAAAAGGACTCAACGCCTCGAACATGCCTATAACCATCCTGACATGCCCGTGTTCGGTCGGCGAGTATTCAATCCACTTCAAAAATATTTTCTGCCGACATCAAATTATTGCCAGATGTCCAGTCATGCACCCCCCCCCTAACACGCCTATGACATTCGAACACACCCGTGACTGCCACGTGGATTTTCCAAAAGCTTCCATAATTACGCCAGTCGCTAGGTTTTCGGCTTCACCAGCACGCCAACATTACACGCCCCTCAATCACGCCCTTGACCAAGGCGTGTAATATTAAAATTTTGCCTATAAATAGAACTTTTTTGTATAAACTAAAGTTTCAATTTTCTGGAACCATTTTGCTTTAGTTGGGATGATTGGGTTCCTTTGTGCTATGTAAGGATATTCCCCCCCCCCGCTCTTTAGTGTTTTTTTTAGCTTTTGTAATCCATATTTTTCCCTAATAAAATATGTTAGTCTTTTCATCCTTGTGACGTTATGGATTGCATCTGAGTGCCCCACTTTCAGTGATCTTTTGCCTCTTAGTTTTCCTTATTATGTTTTATGTGTGTGTGTATGAGAGTAATTTTATGTTTTCGTGCTCTTCTTACTTAGTTTTATAGTAGGTTTTACCTAGGTTCTTAGTTGTTATGATAGCTTTTTTTTTTCTTCATCCTTTCTCTTAGCTTTGCTTAGGTTTACTTTTTTAAGTGTTTTATATTCATTTTTATGAATTTGTAAAAGTATTTTCAAAGAGGTTTTTATCTTTGTTTAATTTAGTTTTTTTTTTGTTTGTAAAACTTTTTGTTCTTTTTAACTTTATTTTCAGTTTTGAAACACTTTTATGAAGTTATAAGAATGAATATCAAGTTGTTTAAATTTTTGGTAACCTTTGTTTTTTGCTTTTATTTTGATAAACGTTTCCTTCTTTAATTTTTATTTTGTCTTTTTATGCATTTTTCCAAGTTCTAGATATAGAAAAGTAGTTATTTTAATTTTTCGAGTACTTTGTTTATTTCTTTTTATGTAGAGTGTGTGTGTGTGTGTGCATGAAGTATTTTTTTATCGCTTTCATTTCCTGCCTACTCGGTTGAGTAGGACTTGCTCTTTAATACTTTCATTTCCCGTCTACTCGTTTGAGTAGGACTCACAATTTACTGCTTTCGTTACTGCTTTAATTTCCAGCCTACTCGTTTGAGTTGGACTTGCAATTTACCGCTTTCAGTTCAGGCCAACTCATTTTAGTAGGACATGCAATTTACCGCTTTCATTTCCCGCCTACTCGTTCGAGTAGGACTCGCATTTTACGGCTCTTTTTACAGCTTTCATTTCCCGCCTACTCATTTGAGTAGGACTTGCAATTTACCACTTTCATTTCCTACGTACTCATTTTAGTAGGACTTGTATTTTCAGTTATGTAATTTTTCATAAGTCGTCCCCATTTCAATGAGTGGCTAATTGCTCTTACCCTTAGTATCAAAGAGCATTGGGACATAAAAATCTTTTTTAATAATTAAAGGTCTTCTTTTTCTCTCTAATTAAAGAACTTAAGGTTTACCCCGAGTATACGATGCGTAGAACCACATACGACGCTAACTAGCCGAGAGGTTATGCGTATGGACCGATCACCATTGGGTAAAGAGAGTTACGCACTAAACTTTAAGAAACGAGGCGCGGAATTTTACCAGATTGGGTTCCACCCACCCAATAGTGAGGTTCTTAGCATAATGCGGGCATTAAGAGGAATCCTTCATCGAACGAGAGCTCGGTCGAATAGGCTTAATGTTCAGGTGAACGATAGCCCTAGATATGGTTGAGCTCATGCTTGTGGAATCACCACGACCAAGTTGCCTTTAATTAATTTGAAACTTTGGTTCTCTAGTTATATAAATTTATTTTAGTCCCAATGTAATTCGATTCCGAGCATTATTCCTTCATCGATCTTTTTCAGTCTCTTTTTTGCATTTTTTTATAGCCGCCATAGTTAGTTAATCCGACTAATTTCGTTAATATAATAGTCCCTCCAGGAGGAGTAAAAATAATCAACCGGCCCTGAGAAATATACGACATCGATATTCCCCCCGAATATACTATACTATTAGCGATAGGTGCACTCGCCTCCTTTCATTAAAACTCTATTTTAACTCCCGCTGCGAAATTCGACCCACGCATCAATAATTAAATAAAGGTTTGGCGTCACCGAGGGCCATCAGGATTCCAGGGAAGCACAAGAGTTGGTCCTTCTAGGGAACGACAAAGATCCAGCTCCATCGCATCCTCTTGCCTCATTGCCTCCCAATCCTTTTAGGAAAGTTCAGTGGCCTTCAAACATGTATGACCAAGAAAGCATCTTTGGTCACTAGATGAATGATAGATCCACTAGTGTGAACAAAGTTGTTCACAGCCAGGGTGGAAGGTATAGAAAAGTGAGTGCCTTTAAGGCTGCTCATGTAGAAATTCAAATGGACGATTATGAACCATTTATCTTTGGTTCTTCAGCCCCCTCTCTCAAGAATGTGGCTGTAGCAAATGTTCAGAACCATTGAGCTAAAAATCAGACTAAAGGTCAGTCCTAAAGCAAGCTTGGTTCGGATGTGTCTGATGTTATCAGAAGCATGCTTTCCAAAAAGAAACTTGCTGTTGCGGGCACTTAGAGCGGGCAAAACAATCCAGTTAGAAGACTTATCTTCGGTCAGATCCTTGCTGAAATGAATTTGAAGAAGGTTGTTGCCCCTCTTCTTACTGTTCATCCAGCAATTAACCAAACTGCTATGTCTGCATAGAAAAGAAGATACAACATTCATGAATGTTGGTGTTGTGTCAAAGTGGGCCACTTTGTTATAGACTGCTGGCATAATCCAAATGCTCTAAGAGCAGCTCTGAGTTTACCAGTCAGAAATGTTGCTGGTAGACAAGTTCATTATATGACTAACTTGCACCTAGGATGCATAGAAATTGGGGTCCTAAGGAAAAGTAATTTGTGTGATGCAGGTTAGTTCAATTGGCCATACTGCTATATGGGACTTGGACTGTGGTTATTCCAGGCACATAACTGGGATAAGGAGCAACTTGTAGGAGTATACTCCAGTGAAAGATGGATCCAAGGTTATCTTTGGTCATTCAGATAGAGGGGTGACTATAGGCTATGGTAAGATAACCAATAGCATGGTCATATTCACAGAAGTGACTTATGTTGAAGGTTTGTAACACAACCTCATAAGCATAAGTCAACTCTTTGATCATGGCTACGTTATTGTCTTCCGTAGGGATGAGTGCCTGATTAAGAGGACAAGTGACCAAGAGGTCATCTTAACATGCACTAGGAGTGGAAATGTTTACTTTTTAAACTTTATTTATCTAGATATAGACTCTCTTGTATGTCTAGTGACAAATGAAAAAGTCTTATATTGTGACCAATGATACAAGAGGCTGGTTCATTTGAATTACAAGACTATTGGCAAGCTCTTTAGTCAAGAGCTAGTTAGGAATTATCCTAATATGAAGTGCACCAAGGAGGATGTTGGCTCAGCATGCCAAAAGGGCAAGTAGACCAAAGCCTCCTTCAACAACATTATGACCAAAGACTCTGTGAGGTGTTTGTATATTTTGCATATGGACTTGTTTTGTCCTATGACAGTTCATAGTCTTGGAAGGAAAGTTCACACCTTTGTGGTGGTTGATGGATATTCCAGGTTTGCATTGGTGTTCTTTCTCAAGAAATAGAATGAAACTCTTGACATCTTCTTCAAGTTTGTCAAGCAAATTCAAAATGAGTTTAATAGTTCAGTTGTCAAAAATCAGAAGTTACCATGGAATTGAATTCTAGTCTGAAAGCATGATAATGTTCTTTGAAGAGCAAGAGATTCATCAAGAATTTTCTTCTCCAAAAAATCCCCAGCAAAATGGGAATTTTTAGAGGAAAAATAGGACTCTCATAAAGGCTAGAAGAACATTGTTGAGTGATACATCTCTCTCAGAATATTTCTTGGCTAAGGTAGTGAATACTACATGTCATGTCCTCAATAGGGACTCTATCACTAAGAGCCACAAGAAGACTATCTATGAGATCTTGAAAGATAGACAACCAAATCTGGGTTATCTCATAATTTTTGATAATAAGTGTTATGTGCTTCACAATGGGAAATCCTATATGACTATGTTTGCTGCCAAGTCCTTTGATGAGATTTTTGTTAAGTACAACAATCATAGTAAATCCTATAGAATCTATAACTTGATAAGCCAAATTGTAGAAGAATTTATACATGTAGTCTTTGATGATTCTACTATGAATAACAGTGAGCGGTCAAGCTCCACTTCTAGTACTACAGGTATAGACCAGATGATGGACAAGCCAAGCATCAATAAAGTAGCTTTAGTTATCCAAGATAAAGTGGACACTACAGTAGAGGAACTGTCAGACACAAATGAGGTTGATGAAGATCAATAAGAAGCTGCACCAATACCTGAAGCTGAAGATAAATTGCCTCCAACAATCAGGCATCCGAAAGATGATCCAATACACTAGATCATTAATAATACAAGACAAGGAGTAGTGACCAGGAGCAGAAGCATCAATATAACACTCTACTCAAGCTTCCTGTCATAGGTTGAGCCAAAGAAATTTGAAGAGGCCAACATAGATTAGTTCTGTATTGTTACTATGTAAGAAGAACTAAACCAGTTTAAGAGATGTAAGGTCTAGAAGTTGGTTCCCATACCACAAGGACATAATGTCATTGGATTCAAGTGGATTTACAGGAATAAACTTGATAAAAATGACATTATAATCGAGAACAAGTCAAGACTAGTAGCTAAGGGGTACAAGCAAGAGGAAGGTGTTGATTTTTATCAAACCTTTGCCCCTGTAGCAAGATTGGAGGCCATCAGATTGTTCCTTGCATATAATGCATACAAGCAATTCAAGGTCTACATGATGGATATGAAGTTAGCCTTCCTAATTGGTGACTTAAAAGAGGAAGTCTATGTTGAGCAGCCTCCAGGTTTTGTTATTGCTAACTCACCTGATTCTATTTATATACTTAGGAAAGCTCTATATAGGCTAAAGCAGGCCCCTAGAGCATGGTGTGAGACTTTGTCTAACTTCCCCATAGAGAATGAATTCTCAAGGTGGAAGATAGACAAGACCTTATTCCTAAGGGAATCTAAGGGTAAGATCATCCTATTCCAGATATATTTAGATGGCATTATCTTTGGATCTACTCTTGACAGCCTTTGCATAAAGTTTGCCAAACTTATGCAAGGGTAGTTTAAGATGAGCAGTATGAGTGAACTCAAGTTCTTCTTGGGTCTCCAAGTTAGAGAGACTGGTGATGGCTTGTCCATATCTGAGTCTAAGTTCACCAGGGAGCTAATCAAGAAATTTGGTATGGAGAATTTCATCACCATGAAAACTCTCATGGGATGAGGCAAGGAAATATGTTGATTAAACTTTGTATAGAGGGATAATTGGCTCTCTTCTATATCGAACTACAAGTAGGCTATACATCATGTATGTTATATGTGTTTGTGATAGGTAACAGGTTGCCCTAAAGAATCTCACTACTTTGTTGCAAAGTGGATTTTGTGGTATCTTCAGGGACACAAGATCTTGGCCTATAGTACCCTCGGAATGGAGAGTTTGAACTATCTAGCTATTCAGATGTAGATTTTGTAAGATGCAAAGAGGAAGGGAAGAGCACTTCTGGCATCAGTCAAATCTTAGGAGGAAGACTAGTGTCTTGGAGAAGCAAGAAGCAAACAAGTTTTGCAATCTCAACTATAGAGTCAGAGTACATTTCAGCATATAGCTGTAATGCTCAATTATTGTGGATCCAGGATCGACACCAGGATTATAACCACCAGATAAGTAGAAGTCCATTATATTGTGATTCTACTGGTGTCATCTCAATTGCTAGGAATCATGTCTCACACTGCAGGACTAAGCATATTGAGATTAGATATCATTTCATTAGGTAGCATGCGGAATGTGATGATATCAAACTTGAGTTTGTCCTAAAAGAAAAGCAAGTGGCTGACATCTTCACTAAACCACTTGATGAAGCAAAGTTCAACACATTCAAGTTTGAATTAGGTATGCTGAACCTAGCATAGCTTTGGTTGCTCCCCATGGTGTGCAAGTTATACCTTTTCTTGTAGGTGGACAAGTACTTCAGGAAATTTAAGATTCTTCAAGATTGTATATCTTGTGTGGTATCATGCTGGTTGAAGTACTATCCAAATGATATAGATCAAAGGGCTTATCAGGAAACATGATAGATGCAACTTTCATTGAGGGGGAGCAAGTCCAGCACTACTCCAACACTCTCAAGTTGTTCAACTGCTGCTTATTTGAAATCAAAAAGGGGAAGCCGAAGATAAGAACCTCCCTAACTATTTACAGAAGTCAAAATGGGGGAGGAGAAGGATATGATGAATATGGTATCATAGGATAGGAGGAGAAGGATACAAGTGGTATCAGAACTATGTGAAGGATATGATCAAATTGATCAAGACCAGGATGCAGCAATTCAGGGGGAGCAAGTGTGATGTTGATCACCCTGCAAGAAAGGAAGTGTAGTAACTAAACCTTCTCTTATTTAGTTAAATTTTCCAAGTTAATGCTCTGCAGCTGCATATGTTAATGTTTGTCATTGACTCAATTGTTTGAGAGTTTTGACTTCTTTAAATAGGGGGAGATTGTTGGGTCCATTGCACGCAATGTCCCAGATTTGAAGAAGTCAATCATGTCATTGATATACATAAAGTTGTATTTGATTTATTCTTAAGTTCATGCATGCAGGTTGTTCTTAAAACATTGATAGGACAGGTATTCCATGTGATTGGACAGGTGGACATAAAGATAGTTGCTAGATAGGAAGGAATTTTCCTAAGTCCACAGGGGTTGAGTGGAGCTTACTCTCTCAAATCTAGGTGCATGAATTTCGATAAGTTCACATGCATTGAGTGAAGTCAACTCACTCAATGCCAGATGCTTGGGAAGATGCTGGATATGCTTGAAATCGCCAAAAACCAAAGGAATTGAGAGAAGTCTATACACTCAACGCCAGTTAAGCAAAAGCATGGAGTATAGCTTAGTTAGTCAAAGCCTAACTATTGGCTTGACAAAAAATTGGCTAAGTCCACAGGCGTTGAGTGTAGTCTACTCACTCAACACAATACATCAAAAAGCTATGAGAAAGGATGTGTCAGTCAAAACCTAAGGAAAAACTGGCTAAAATGTCGCTAAGTCCACAGGCATTGAGTGATGTCTACTCACTCAATGCGATAACATAAAAATCGTTGAATATTGCTCAGTCATTCAAAGCCACAAGAAATCTGTGTAATTATTTAACTAAGTACACAAGTGTTGAGTGATGCTTACTCACTCAACGTCATGTGATAAAAAGCGCTGACTGAACCTTAGTCAGTCAGATGTAGTATTTGTAACACGGTATTTTGTCTAAGGACAAAAGCGTTGACTGAAGGCTGCTCACTCAATGACTAATCAACTGAGAATCTATCTAAGGACAGAGGCATTGAGTGAAGTCTACTCACTCATTGCCATGTCAATATAATTGATAGATGCTGAAAGCGTTGAGTGAAGATGCAACACTCAACGTGATGAGTTGTAAATATTCGTACTTTTCTGCATTTTATTAAGGTCGTTTACGTTTATTTTTGTTGTTTTTAGTTAATTTTGTTTAATAAAATGTTCCTTTTTTATATATAATTTTCTAACTTACCTTTATTTTATTTTCTGTAACTTTTGCAGAAAAAGTTTAAAAAATCAAAGTACACGCACGAGACCTCCATATCATGCCCGTGACTAGGTCGTGTCACTTAGACGCCAGTGAAAATATTGCAGCCGCTGTGAATACGAGAAATCTGGGTGGAAGATGACCGTGTCCCATCCAACATGCCCGTGTCGCATCTGACACGCCCGTATCACGCATGTCGACACTCAATGCTAGTCGACACTCAATGCCGCCTACAAGTCGACACTCAACGCCGAAGATACGCCTGTGTCCAGATTGACACGCCCGTGTCTGTCCTGGAGTTTTCAATGCAATCTAAACAGTTGCTGCCAAAATCAAATTCCAGCCAGGTGTCCAGTCACGCCGATGTCATTCGGTGCATGCCCATGACTGCCTCAATAGTTAAAGACAAGATGCCACCGGTGAGGCAAGGAATCGACGCCTTGTCCTATCACGCACCTCCTACACGCCCGTGTCATTTTGACACACTTGTGACCGCAACGTGGACATCCAGAAGCTTCCATAACCAATCTAGCTCACCGGATTTTCGGCTTCACTCTCACGCCAGTACCGACACGCCCCCCTACATGCCCTTGACCAGGGCGTGTAATCTAATTTGTTTCCTATAAATAGAAGTTTTCTGTAAGGGCCAAGGATTAAAAATTTTAGGACCATTTTAGTGTTGTAGTGCTGCTTTGTGCTTTTTGAGCTGTGAAAGGAGATTTTCTCCCCCTCACTTTAGTGTTTTCTTTAGCTTCTCTACTTTTGTCTTAATAAAATATGCTAGTTTTTCTCTCCGTATGTTATATTGAAATGCATCGGAGTGCCTCTCTTTCAGTGATCTTATGTATCATTGTTTTCTTTTTTAATATGGGTATGTATGTGTATGAGTAAGATTTGGTGTTTTTATGTTTTCAAATTATCATTTTGCTTAATTTATTTTTAGATTTTCTCAAACTTATTAGTTGTTATGATAGCTTTTCTTTTCTCGTCCCTTAGGTTCGTTTAGGTTTAGGATTTTTTGTTTTTTTTGTTCATTCTTATGGATTTATAAAAATGGGTTTAAAGTGATTTTAACCCCTTTTTACTTGGTTTTTTTAGCTTGTAAAACTTTTGGTTCTTTTTAAATTTTCTTCCACTTTTTGAGCATTTTTATAAAATTATAAGAATGAATTAGTTTTTATTTAAATTTTTCAAACACTTTGATTTTTTGCTTTTATTTTGAAAAACTTTTCCGTCTTTAATTTTTATTTGTCCTTTTAAAGATTTTTTATAAATGTCTAATGGTAGAAATATAAACGTTTAAATTTTTCGATCACTTTGTTTTTCTCCTTTTTGTTTATGTGTGTATGTGTATAAGTTAGGTTTTCATTGCTTTCCTTCAAGTAGAGTGTGTGCGTGTACGAGATAGAATTTACTGCTTTCATTTCCCGCCTACTCGTTTAAGTAGACTTGCAATTTACCGCTTTCATTTCTCTCATACTCGTTTAAGTAGGACTTGCAATTTACCGCATTCATTTCTCATCTACTCGTTTGAGTAGGAATTTCAATTTACCGATTTCATTTCCTGCCTACTTGTTTGAGAAGGACTTGCACTTTACCACTTTCATTTTCGGTCTACTCGTTTGAGTAGGATTTGCAATTAACCGCTTTCATTTCCCGCCTACTTGTTTGAGTAGGACTTGAAATTTTCCGCTTTCATTTCTCGCCTACTCGTTTGAGTAGGACTTGCAATTTATCACTTTAATTTCTAGCTTACTCGTTTGAGCAGAACTTGTCATTTATCGCCTACTCGTTTGAGTAAGACTAGTAATTTCAACTATGTAATTTTCTTGTTTTTGCAAATTAGCTTTATTTTTTATTATGGCTTTGGTTGAGTGTGTGAGTTCTTTCTTTTTTAGTAAGCTTTTCTCTTTCTAATGTTAGGTTATTTTATGTCTTATTTTTTGTAACCCTTCAGCATTTAGTTTTGAACTCACGGCTCATCAAACTCATAAGTCGTCCGCATCCCGATGAGTGGATAATCACTCTTAGCCTTTGGTATCGAAGAGCATTGGGACATAAAAATCTTTTTAAATAATTAATGGTCTTCTTTTTCTCTTTAATTAATAACTTAAGGTTTACCCCGGGTATACGACACGTAGAACCGCATATCGATGTGTGGGCGCTATTTCCGTTTTCCAAACACTACCTACCCGAGAGGTCGTGCGTATGGAACAATCACCATTAGGTAAAGAGAGTTTCGCACTAAACCTTGAGAGTGGAGGCGCGGAATTCTTCCGGAATGGGTTCCCCCCCAGTAGATGGGTTCTTAGTATAAAGCAGGTATTAAGAGGAACCCTTCGCCGAACGAGAGCTCGGTCAAATGGTCTTAATGTTCAGGTGATCGATAGTCCTAGAGATTGGTGAGATCATTCTTTTTGAATGTCCACGGCCAAGTTTCCCCTTTAATTAAATTGAAACCTAAGTTCTCTAGTTATATAAATCTATTTTAGTCCTAACGAAATTAGATACCGAGCATTTTTTCTTCATCGATCTTTTTCAGTCTCTTTTCTTCATTTTCATATAACTACCTTAGTTAGTTAATCAGACAACTTTATTTTTCGTTAAGATAATAGTCCTTCTAGGAGGAGTAGAGATAATCAACCCACCCCGGGAAATATACAATCTTGATATTCCCCCTGAATATCTTGTACTACTTGCGATAGGTGCACTTGCCTCATTTCTTCGCGCAAAATCTGAACCTAGCATGCTCATTAAATAAATTAGAGGCGGGTTGCGCACGGATCAAAACGCTTCCCAAGCAGAAAAATCGACTTAGTACAAATGCATTGAGTCAAGGTTGCTCACTCAGCGCCAAGTGACTTGAATCATTTCTAAGTGGGATGGCATTGATTGAAGCTTACTCACTCAATGACAAGAGGTAGAAAGATTTTTCTAAGTGTTTTGGCATGAATGAAGCTTTCTCACTCAACTCCTAATGACTGAAATATTTTCTAAGTGTTTTGGCATTGAGTGAAGGTTGCTTACTCAACTCCTAATGGCAGAGAAATTTCTCTAAGTGTTTTGGCATTGAGTGAAGGTTGCTCACTCAATGCCTAGTGACAGAATTCTATCTATGTTTTTTTGGCATTGAATGAAGCTTACTCAATATCTATACTAACGATGTTTTATTTTGGCTACGTCCACAGATGGTAACATCAGCAAAGTCATAAGAGTTCAAATTAAGTGCGGGAAAGCTACAGAGCACGACAAATGTTGACGGAAGTTTAATGTACGACTTCTTCTGTTAAAGCAAGGTGCAACTGTCTTCTCCAGGTTGTCCACACATCTTCCTAGAGCCGTTAATTGACGAAAGATATAAAGGAAAAGCGTCAAATGTTGAACTCTACTTTATAGGGTTTTATCCAAAACAAAAAAAGAGCGGTTGAACTTTTTCTTCCTCGCCATTGCCGCAGAGAAAAATCTTGAAGCCTTCCAGCAGAACAAAAAGTACAGTTAGTTATAGCACTTTTCTTCTGCAACAGCAAGATAAGAAAGACTTCTAGTAAAGAAAGAAAGGAGAGACTTTAGTATTCTGCGGGTTTAGTTAGCTGGTTGAAGATCTCAAGACCGAGCCGTTCTTCCGTCTTCTTAAACAAGTTTATAATTTATATAGTGAGATTCTTCCAATAGTTGCAAAGATTTCATCCTACAGCTATAATGAAAGATAGAGCTGAGATAACTCAGCCCTAGTTGTTGACACAGAGAAATTTATCAGTGTCAAATTAATTAAACCACTATTATTCTGTAGGATCTTTTTATATCTGAGTTGTAGAGCCCTTGGCCTGAGGTAGGGCAAATTTGCCTGAGCTGTAGGAGAGTTTTACTCTCTGAGTGTAGGATCCTTTGGATCTGAGATAGGGCTTAATAGACTGAGGTAGGAGAGTCATTCTCTCTGAGGTAGGATCCCTTGTGTATCAGAGGTAGAGTTGTTCTCCCAGCCTGAGTTGTAGGGCTTAATAGCCTGATGTAGGTGATCTATTGATCACTGAGTTGTATGGCCTTGTACCAGAGCTGTAGGTGTTCAAGGAGACCAAGTGGTCCTACAGAATTATGGTGTATGCTCTTTGAGCTGAGTATTGGAGAAGTGCCTTCTCTAGCTGAAAGTTAGAAAGGTGGGAGGAGAATGGATGTACCTATAATCTAGGGAACCAATATAATTTTTGTGTGTTTTTTTCTGTGTTGTTTCCTTTTTGCAGGTTCTTGGAATATATTAACTAACAACACACTAAGTAACTAAAGAAGAAACAAAAATAAAGTCACAAGACTTCAATAAATCATTCCCCCCCTCCCCGCGTAGGTTGCAAGCTACCTTGAAATCAAAGACTTTCAGTTAACAGTTTGAACTCAAGAACATACTAATGTCCACTATATATATAAAATAGGAATGTTCAATATAAATATACTAAATTCAACTGGCCTTAAGGCCTTACAACTGTTGTCTTTATGTTGGGTATTGTATCCACAATAACCTAAATTTGTGTAAAGTCACCCTTGAACTAAGATGAATTAAGAATGTATTTTATGCTATTCTTTAGCTGGGTTCTTGCAGGTCATTATTGCTAAGTGTAGACTAATGTCAGTTTACAATGAGTCACTAAACACAGGATCATGCAATGTAATCTCTCATTGTGTGGCACATGGTGGACTTATATGTAACCTCTCTATTGGGATGCACTTTATTTTCAAGTACTAAAGCAATGGGAGAAAGGAAAGGTTGCTAGTTTTCAACAAAGAAGATTTAATTTTTCTGAGAAAAAAATTCTAAGTCCTTTTCTCGAGAAAAGAAGTCTATTTCTCAAGAATTCTAAGTATATTTCTCGAGAACGCAAAGCTGTTCTCGAGAAACCATAAGACTTCTCGGGAAATTGTCTGAAAATATTCTAAGTCTTTTTCTCGAGAAAAGCCCTGAAAATTTCTCGAGAAACCAAGTTCATTTCTCGAGAACTAGTGCCTAAACACCTAAGGGGTGGGGGGTGAATAGGAGCAGTTAATCTTTTTAACTTTAAAGGCAGAAACACTGAATTATTAGACTTGTTTATGCAATTCTCTACAGCAATTCAGCACATATAACACAGCAATCACAGAATAAATCACACACAGAGTACACACAGCTTTTATAGTGGTTCCCCAAGGTCTGGGTACATCCACTTTCCCCCTTTGCCTATCTAGTAGTGTACTAGATTCGGCCTAACTTCTCCACTACTTCTCAGATCCACAGATCTTACAGCTCAGAACCCAAATAGGTTCCTACAACTCAGAGTGATCTCACTCCTACCACTCAGGCACAAATCCCTACCACTTAGTCTTCACCAAGACCTACACTTAGCCTTCAACAAGGCCTACACTCAGCCTTCAACAAGGCCTACACTCAGAGAAATGTATCTCCTACACTCAGGCACAAAAGCCCTACCACTCAGCCTTTATAAATATAGGCTTACAACTCAGATCCCTTAGGATCCTACAAAAAATAAATAGTACAAAGATTAATAACCACAACTCTGATTGAGAAAGATGAGTTGACTAGCTTCTTGATGAGTTCTAGAAAGAACTTTACAGAGATCAACCTCCCTTGACTTTCTTCAAAGCTTCTTGAATTAGAACACAGTAGGGTTGTATCTCTACGCAGATGATCTTCAATCAACTGCTAACTTGAGAATCAGATCTCAATCTAAAACTTTCTTATCAGCCTGGTTCAATAGCTGTCTTCTTAGAAGGAGATCTCTCTCTCCAACTTCTTAGATCTTCACTTGAAGGTCTTCTTCTTGTTGTGTTGTTTTTCACTTCATTGATTGATTGATTCGATCCCCTTCTGTTGAAGGAATATGCCTTTATATAAGCTTTCTTCATGGTGACCGGCTGATCCGGTTTCTAACAACCTTCTGACAGCTCTGACAGTAGCAGTTGACCGGTTGAAATGACAGCTGTCAAGTCATCCAGTCACTTCTTGAAATCTCTGTCACTGTCTGAAAGTGTCGAGATAGATAGTCTTTATGTGTCGACACAAATAGACCAAGTGTCGATACAAGTAGACTAAGTGTCGACACTAGCCTTCATGGTGTCGACACAACTCCTTGTGTTGTAGAAACTGCTTCTCGACACTGCTTCTTCAGAATGTGTCGACACTGATCATGTGTGTCGACACAAGTCCTTCTTCTTCAATACTTAGTTGATTTCTGCTAAGTGTTGACACAACTCCTTTGTGTCGACACATATTCTTATGTTGAAACTTGCTAAGTGTCGACACATCTTCTCTATGTCGACACATGCCTTCTATGTTTAAACTTTTGCTGAGTGTCGACACATCTCCTTTGTGTCGACACATTCTTCATGTGTTGATACTTTGCTGAGTGTCGACACATCTCCTTTGTGTCGACACTTGTACTTAAACTTTGTTGTAGTTTGCTGAGTGTCGACACAGCCTCCTAGTGTCAACACATGTACTTGAACTTTGTTGAAGTTTACTGAGTGTCGACACAGCCTCCTAGTGTCGACACTTTTGCAGTTGACAAAGTTTCTCTGAGTGTCGACATTGCTTCTAAGTGTCGACACTGATTATGTAGACAATTCTTCATTGTGTGTCGACACTGCCTATATGTGTCGACACTTTCCTTCTGGTGTCGACTCTGCCTTCCTAGTATCGACACAATTACTCCAAGTGTCGACACTACTTCTCTAGATGTCGACACAAGCCTTCTTAAGTGTCGACACTTTTCTTCTAGGTGTCGACACATGGACATAGAAACTTTTCCTGCAAACCTGCAGTTACTTAACCTGCACAAAGAAACTCAAAGCACATCAAATACACCTTGATGTATATCATTGAGTAGGGTGAGACTTCTTCAAATCAGGTACATATATTCCAATGTACCCAACAATCTCCCCCTATTTGGAGAAGTCATAACCCTTTGTTAATGATATACACCATACATAACAAATTCTCAGTATGATGTAAAACAGTAATATATGACAGGGAAAATACTTAAACATGCATGAACAGAACATGTATATACAATTAGCTCAGAATAATTAATGTAATAGATTTGAACCATGACACAATGTTCTTACAAATTCCAACATTTTCATTAGTCAAAAGTTTACATAGAATTTTAATACAAATGATTACAATTTGTAAACTTAAGAAAATGCTATCCTATGGCTGCTCTGGTTCCTTGATTACAATCCCCTTTCCAGATTGAATCTTTGCTTGAACTGGAGCTTCAGTGTCATCAACAGCAGCAGGCTTCTTCCCTTTGAGATCTTTCTTTTTCAGCTCTTCAGACTTTATCTTCTGCCTTTCAAAATAGTGATAAGGCTTAGGGAAATACTTGCTAGGCTCCTGTGCATTAGGAGGTAGCTTTCCTAGTTTAGCCTTTCTTTTATACTGTACTATGGCCTCTTGCATATTCTCATGTTTTCTCCACTCCAGGTCAGAATACCACTTGCCTCTATCCAGGACATTGTCCTTAGCATCCTTCCAAGCAGTCAAGATGATATTCCTAGATGTGGGGCTCCATTGTTCAAAATCTGGCCTTAGTTCAGCTTGCTCTCTGAACCTTTTCTTAGATAATTGGGCCTCTTGTTCTTTTAGAACTGCCTCTAGCACAGGCTGAACTACTTTATCAATGATGACATTGTGAGCATCTTCAGGAGGACTATACATAGTCTGTATCTCTTGATGTATCATGTCAAAGTCTGTAGCAGGGTATATCACTTGAGCCACTTCAGCTTTCTCTCATCCAAGGTATATAGGATTGACTCCAAACTCTGCAACATTGTCATCATCACATAAGGGTGGATATCCAAGGGTGGCTCTGATGGAATTTGAAATCCATTTGTCATGATCAGAGCCTGCCTTGACTAATACCCTCTCCCCCTTTAAGACTTCTCTCTCTATGTGATCCCTCAGATCATCTTTCTGAAACCTGATCTGGGCATTCAGATAGTTAACTCCATCTTTATAAAAAGCTTTCAACCTTTCGAGCTTGTCAGTGATTAGATTCTGTGAATCCTGGATGGCAGAGTGAACTGCAAGTAGGCTCTCTTGGATTTGCTTATCAAACTCAACTTTGGCAGCAACACTGTGTGCAGTCTGGGCAGTAGCTATATTCTTCATTTCAGTGACTATTGCATTATGAGAAGCTGTCAAATTATCATTCATTCTCAGCTGATTCTCCACGATATAGCCTTGTTTTAGTGCAATTTCATCAACTTGTTTCTTGATGTTCTCTTGATGAGTGGCTAGATAGACTACTGCATTTTCTCCCTTATGGAAACAATCAGTCATTTCCTTCTTGTTGAGATTCACTTCAAATCTGATAGATTTGATGTCTTGTGCAAGTTCAAACTGAAGTGACTTATGGCCTTCATCCATATAGGTTTGTAAAGCCTTCCTTTACTCATCCAGCTTAATCTGTAAAGCCACCATCAGTGAACTGTAATCAGTAGATGGGGCTGGCTGTGGAGCAATTGTCTGTAGGGCTTTCTTATAGTTCTGGCTCCTTCTTTTGAAGACCTGGAACTTCCTTCTCTTGGCTCTAGCAGCCTCTTCATCTTCTGAAGTAGAAATACTGACTATGTCCACTCTATCCTTAGGACAAGGAGGTAACTCCTTCTAAGTCCTTTGTGGTTCCTTAGCATCCTTTGGATTCTCTATCTCCTTGCTTGTAGTTTCCTCTACAATCTCCATATACTCCCCCTCAATATGGGCCTTCTCCTCCTCAACTGCAGCTATTTCTCTCTCAAGATCTGTCTGTACAAGATCAGGGAATAGCTCCTCTAAGGTAAATTACTGTTGAGAATGGGCTGGAGAATCTCAGATCTCATCAACCACTTTATCAGCAACAGATGTGTCCTCCATGACAACATCTTGTGGTTGAGGTTGTATCTGTGTTTGCTGATGAACATCAGGTAATGAATCAGTCAAAACTTCATCCTCAATAGGGAAATCTAATTGATTAATTTCAGTGATTACCTCTAGAATGGTTTGGGTAGCCCTTTCACTCTCTAGAGGAGTTGGCTCTTCCATAAGTAGAGGCTCCCCCTAGAGTGGATCCAGGTGAATTAGGCTTGCTGAGGGTAGCTCCCCCTGCCTCTGTGCATCTTCTTGTCTTGCTGGAGACTGTCCAGAATTTCCTGTCTCTTCATCATCAGGAGTAAAGACCACTTGCTCTTCAGAGATGCTGGAGGATTCAGAAGCCACAATGGCTTTCTTCTTCTTCTTCTTCTGAGGTGTGTCCTTTACTGGAGATGGCAGTTCCTTTGTCAGCACCCTATCCCATCTTGAGAAAATTCTGACATCCATTCTCCTCATGTGGTTTATCTTTGAACCAGCAGCTTGATTCATCACCTCAGGTATACTTCCTGCTAGGTATAGACTCAGAATTCTACCCAAATTGGGCTTCTTCAGAATCTCTTTTATCTTATCAAACAGAACTACTAACCAGTCAGTCTTAAGTTTGAAGATAATCCGTGTCATCAAACTGAACATATGGACTGAAATTCTGCCATGTCCTCCAGGCTTGCTCAGGATGACCTTGCCAACTATTTCAGACAAGAATTTTCCTTGGATGTTCATCCCTTTTCTGTTGAAAACAGATCCAATTTTCAAGTTTGAATCCAGTTCCACACCATCTCAATGCCTCTCTAGTCTTAGAAGCAGATACATCTTCTTCCTCTTTTGTCCTTGGTAGTTGAACTACCTTCCTGAGACTTTTTTGTGTGACCTTGACTTTGGTCCCATGAATTCTGGACTTAATCTTGAGTCCAGTATCATCAAGTGATGCTGCACTCAAAAATTCAAGGACCTCCTTCTTCCAGATCTTGATAGGTTCTGATACAAGGTATTCCAATCCAGTATCAGCAATTAGGGTTACCACACCTTTGATTTCGGGTTCCGCGTCATCAAAGGCGTGTCGCACGAGCTCATATCGTTCATTAATGTTCTCCTCTAGCTTGCGCGGCATTAGGGTTTGAAGAAATTTTGAATTTAGAGAAGAGAGATGTCGACACACAAGTTTGGTCTCGAGACTAAGGTGAGGGTGTCGACAAACACTGGGGAAAACCTATTTATACCTTTCTAGAAACAAAGGTGAAAAGGCGCGTCAAAATACTTAAATTGTGTCGACACTGTTGAAAAGTGTCGACACTTACTTATAATGTCTCGACCACTATGTGTCGACACAAGTACAGTCGATAGAATATATGTGTCGACACTTATATATGTGTCGACACCACTCAGCTCGACACTTAGTCGAGACTCTACTAGACTAATTCTGTGTAAATCCTAAGTGTCGACACCACCCTGCATGTGTCGACACCTACCCTGGATGTGTTGACACCGACACTGCATGTGTCGACACTAATTCTCTGAAGTGTCGACAAAGACTTCCTAGATGTGTCGACACCATTTCTCTGAAATGTCGACACCACTCGTATGTGTCGACACAGACAACTATGTGTGTCGACACCATTTTACTTAGCCAATTTTGTAAACTATTCTAAGTTTATCATCCCTAATTCAATTTTAAATTTATTGAATTTGGTTTCATCTAAGTGCTTAGTATACATATCAGCTAGCTGATTATCTGTATTAATATACTCTAGTGAAATATCTCCTTTTTCCACATGTTCTTTTAGAAAATGATATTTTATTTCTATGTGCATAGTCCTACTATGGGAGACAGGATTATTTGCAATAGAAATAGCACTTGTAGAATCACAAAATAAAGGTATTCTACTTACTTGAATACCATAATCTTCTAGCTGGTGTTGTATCCGTAGTAGTTGTGCAGAGCAGCTTCCTACAGCAACATACTCTGACTCAACTATGGAGATAGCCACACTGGTTTGCTTCTTGCTACTCCATGACACCAGCCTTCCTCCTATAAATTGACAGGTACCTGTTGTACTTTTATTATCTTCCTTGCAGCCTGCAAAATCTGCATCTGAATAACCTGTCAGTTCAAAATCTCCATTCCTAGGGTACCAAAGGCCTAGATAAGGAGTGCCCTTAAGATATCTCAAAATTCTTTTGACTGCTGTCAAATGAGATTCTTTAGGGCAAGCTTGGTACCTAGCACAGACACATGTAGCATAAATGATATCTGGTCTACTTGCAGTCAAATATAGTAGCGAGCCAACTATCCCTCTATACAAAGTTTCATCTACAGGTTTCCCTGCATCATCTTTGCATAAAGACATTGTTGACCCCATAGGAGTTTTCATGATAGTGGATGATTCCATACCATACTTCCTTATCAATTCTAGTGTGAACTTA
This sequence comes from Platanthera guangdongensis, assembly GCA_039583875.1. NCBI lineage: Eukaryota > Viridiplantae > Streptophyta > Magnoliopsida > Asparagales > Orchidaceae > Platanthera > Platanthera guangdongensis. The sequence goes on along the minus strand of CM077156.1, from coordinate 93,353,732 downwards.
GACTGGCATATGGATAAACCATCCTCATTCTGTCTAACTTGGAGACCCAAGAAGAACTTAAGTTCCCCCATACTGCTCATTACAAATTGTCCTTACATTAGTTTTGCAAACTTCCTGCAAATACTACTTTCTGTAGACCCAAATATTATGTCATCTACATATATTTGGACTAAGATAATCTTGCCTCTGGATTCCCTAAGGAATAGAGTCTTGTCTATTTTCCCCCTTGTGAATTTATTCTCAATGAGGAAACTAGACAGAGTTTCATACCAAGCCCTAGGGGCTTGTTTTAACCCATACAAAGCCTTCCTAAGTCTATAAACATAATTAGGTTTAGTAGAATCAACAAAACCTGATGGCTGTTCTACATAGACTTCTTCCTTCAGATTTCTATTCAGAAAAGCTGACTTAACATCCATTTGGTATACCTTGAACCCTTGAAATGTTGCATAGGCAAGGAACATCCTTATTGCTTCCAGTCTTGCTACTGGAGCAAAGGTTTGATCAAAATCAATACCTTCTTCCTGCCTATATCCTTTTGCAACAAGTCTAGCTTTGTTCTTTATAATTACTCCATTTTCATCCAACTTGTTCCTAAAGATCCACTTAGTTCCTATAATGTTGTGGTCTTTTGGTTTAGGAACTAGCTCCCAGACTTTGCATCTTTTGAACTGGTTCAGATCCTCTTGCATAGCCTCAATCCAATGAGGATCTAGGATTGCTTCTTCAAATTTCTTTGGCTCTACTTGGATATAAAGCTAGAGTAGAGAACTGAACTTAGATTCCTGCTCCTTGTTTGTACCCCTTGTCTGAGATCTCCAATAATTTGATTGGCTGGATGATCTTTTAAATGCCTATTTGCTGGAGGCAGCCTGTCTTCTGGTTGTACACCTTTAGCTTCTTCATTCAGCAGCTCCTCTTGGTTTTCTTTAGCAACATGAGTATCTTGTACTCCCCCTAGACATCAGCCACTATCATCCACTTGCTGACTTGCAGTGGAACCTTCTTCAATAGTAAGCTTGTCCAACTTCTCAGTCACACCTGTGGAGCTGCAAACACTTCTAGGCAATTCATTATTAATGAGTCTAGCTTCATCAAAAACTACACAAACAGACTCTTCTACAACTTGAGTAGTCAAGTTGTAGACCCTATAAGCCTTACTGTTGTTGTTGTACCCAACAAAGATTCCCTCTTGGGATTTGGCAGCAAACTTGGTTAGATAAGACATACCATTGTTAAGGATATAACACTTGCAACCAAAGATCCTGAAATATGATAGATTTGGTTTTCTGCCCTTCATAATCTCATAGGGGGTCTTCTTGTGGCTCTTGGTGATTGTAGCTCTATTGATCACATGACATGCAGTATTAACTGCCTCATCCCAGAAATATTCTAGGAGAGATGTGTCACTCAACAGGGTTCTACCAGCCTCTATCATGGTTCTATTTTTCCTTTCAGCAATACCATTTTGCTGAGGTGTTCTTGGTGAGGAAAATTCCTGAAATATCCCAAACTCTTCACATAGCTTTGTCATACTATCAGACTGGAATTCAGTACAATGATCACTTCTTATTTTGACCACTGTACTGTCTAACTCATTCTGAATTTGTTTGACAAAACTATAAAAGATACTAGGAGTTTCAGATTTTTGGCTTAGGAAGAATACCTAGGAAAACCTTGAATAATCATCTATAACCACAAATGTGTGGACCTTCCTACCTAGGCTGTGAACTGGCATAGGACCAAAAAGATCCATATGTAAGAGGTATAGGCACCTCACAACATCTTTGTTCTCAATGATATTAAAGGTGGATTTGGTCTGCTTGCCTTTCTGACAAGCTGAGCATATCCCAACTTTTATGCACTTAACTTGAGGACCATTTCTCACTAACTCTTTGCTAAAAAGTTGACCAATTGTCTTATAGTTAAGATGAGCCAGCCCCTTTTGCCATTTAACATAGTGTGAGAGTTTCTCATCAGCTACAAGGTAAACAGGAGAAACAATGTTCTCACACATAATGTCTGGACAATAGACATTTCTCTTCTTATATCCTGTCAGAATGATCTTTTGATCACTTGACCTACTGATATGACAACCATCCTTGACAAATGAGATGTCATATCCTAAATCATTCAGCTGACTTATGCTAATGAGGTTATGTTTCAAACCCTTTACATAAGCCACTTGAGTAATTGCAATTAGGTTGCTAGAAATGTTACCAAAGCCTTTGATGATTCCTTTTTCTGAACCACCAAAGGTAACCTTAGGACCATCCTTGATTGGTGTATAGTGCTTCAACAATCCCCTAGTTCCAGTCATATGCCTGGAACATCCACTATCCAAGTACCATATTGGGGCATGGCCACTAGGACTCACCTGCAAAACAGATTACTTAACCTTAGAACCCAAATAATTCTTGGGTCCTTGGTGCAGGTTAGTCTGACTCTTAACAAAACTACATGTAGCTTTTCTAGCAGACTGTTTGCTACTCACCTTGGCACTTGAATTATGTCAACAATCTATGGCAAAGTGGTTTACCTTGCCACAACACCAGCACTCAAATCTGTTTTACCTTTATTTAGGTACAACCCTGGTTATTTTATCTATAGCAGGCTTCTTGTTGAGTACTGAGGCTTTGCCCATAGATTTGGACTTTACTGTCCAGACAGGTTTTGTAAACCCCAATCCAGTTTTACCCTTTTGAGGTACAAATTCATCTATCAAAGGTAAAACAGATTTTGGTTTAGAAAAACTTGCAACAATCTCTCTCTCTTTCTGAAGACTAATCTCCAGATTTCTAATTTGATCATTTTTAAATGTAATAGTCCCCATCTGAATAATTGTAATATTCTTTAGTCTGGCTATTTCATTTAATTTCTGATCTAATAACTTGTCAAAATCTGTTGCAGCCACTTGATGTAGGCTAGGCCTTTGGGATCCTACACGGAGGGCGTGACTACAGCCTTGGCAACATTATCGCTCTCTAACCGGCACACAAACGCAACGCAGCGACCACAATGATTGTTTTTTTATCGTTCGCGCTAACATACGGATAGCCGATCCGCAAATGGAACGGAGAATGGCTATAGGACAAAATCCTTTCCGGCTAAATGGAATAATATTAATTCCGATCGAGCTTTGGAGTTGTACCAAAATAGATCCACCAAAAAAATTCACGATTCGAAAAAACGGTAGGATCTATCCCAACAAAACAAAAGCGAGGAGCGCCAATTCTCTTGCGAGATCTTTTCGGAAAACCAACTGAAAATCTCAAATCTATTTTTAGGAACACCGCGAAAATTTAGCAATTCGAGAAATCACGCAAAATCCGTCCACCACAAGAATTAATCAAGAAGAGAATCTCTTAGGTAGGAATTTCGTTACCCCACTCGGAAACGTAGATCCGAGATGTTGGATCCACCAAGTACGATCGCTCTTCCCTTTTGGAATCCACGAGAAACGCGCCACGGATGAAGATCTTGTTCGCCTCCTTCGCTTCTCGCTGTGGTTGATTACCCCAACCTTGATTCTTCCTTGCACAAGATCTTCCTCCTCCAAGGTTGGCCGACCACCTTTGAAAGAAAAGGGATGGACACGTAGATGAGAGGATGTAGTTGGAAGAGGGATGAGGGAGGGAAAGAGAAGAAGAAGAGAGAGAGAAGGGGGGGGGGTGCGGCCAAGATGAAGAAAGAGGGAGAGGATGGGGGGCCGGCGGCTAGAAGAGAGGGAGGGGAGATAGAAAATTTAGGGTTGGAGGAATTTTCAATTGATTTCAATATTAGCCTTCATAACAAATGATAATGTGGCCTTTTATAAGGCTTACAACCATGTGGCTATTAGCAGCCCAAAATAAAAATGTTGCAGAAAATGAAATGACAAGATAACATAGTGTCAAATACTACATATAACCAGATAAAGGCAGACCAAATAATAAAATAAATTCAAAGCTTATTTTTGTTGCGTGGGCGAAGATTGTAGATGTGCCCGCTACGGCGCCGCAAGTCTCTTGATGGTGGAGCATCGTCGTCATCTTCTGTAACGGTCACACCGCCATGGTCGTCGTCTTCATCACCCAATTGGCCGTCGTGGTGTTCGTCGCCATCAATCGTAACACCGCCATGGTCGTCGTCGTCATAACCCAATAGGCCGTCGTGGTGGCCATCGCCATCAATCCTCCCGCTCTCAAAAGGACTCATCACCGATGAGTGGGCTGGACGGTAACGGTGGAGGAGATCTGCATCGAGAAGAGCCAGGTCGGCCGAAGAAATCCAAGAGTCGTCCGAAGCTGGACGACCACGCCATCGGACCAAAAACCTGTGAATGTCGCCGTCGGGAGTAGAAAACACTGCATCCTGCAAAATCTTGTCAGGCAAGAAATCGGTTCGGGGGAACCTTGGAAAAGCGTTAGGCGAAGAAGAAAAACAAGTTGCATCATCAATAGACAGCGTACCTTCCGAAGAATCCGAAAGGGAGAGCGGTCCAGAAATATTCGCACCCCCCACCCCTTTAGACGGTATAGTGGAAATATGAAACAGAGAGACTGACAATTCAGGTGGTGGTGCGACATAAAGCATTAAATCCGAAATGTTAAAAACAGGGGAGATTCCCCACTCAGCGGGTAACTGTAATAAATATGCATTTTCACCTAGCTTCTTCAAAACCCGAAAAGGACCGGCTCTCTTATTCGCTAATTTTTTTATGGTGCCCGAGGGCAACCGTTCAGGGATAAGACGTACCATTACCAAATCACCAACCTTTAAGGGGACTGCTCGCTTATGTATGTTAGCATTCGATTGATAAATAACATATTGTTTAGCTAACGTCTTGCAAATGTGCTCATGGAGAGTGTGAACGTGCGAGGCGAAGTCCTGTGCATATTGACTTGATTTAAATGATGGTGGTAACAGAATCAAATCAAGAGGCACGGGCGCCTTATATCCATGCACTATCTCATTTGGCGATAACCCGGTGGACCTATTCTTAGAATTATTATAGGCTAACTGAGTGTGGGGGAGAATAAGATCCCATGTACCCTTATGATCGCCCACCAAGCAACGAAGTAATCCTCCCAAACTATGGTTAACAACTTCCGTTTGCCCATCCGTTTGGGGATGATAGGCCGACAAAAACATTAGTTTTGTACCCATAAGCAACATGAGTTTTGTACCATGTGGGGTGAACCCATGTGCAACATGACTAGAATTAATAGTAGAAAATAACAGAACTATGTCAGGTGGCACGGGTTCTTTAAATTCAGAAATTAATTCAGTGGAGCCTAACGTTTTCGTTTTAAATTTGGAATTAATTTTTGATTTAAAAATTTTGTAATGAATAGCCAGCAGAAAACGCTCGTCACCAACTACGTTTACCCACATCCATCTAAGTAAGCCTAATGGGGAGGCGGTAATAATAAACTTCTCCAAATATAAAGGGCTAGGAATGACTAGCTCGTGTCCTAATAAATCATCTACTCGAGTTAAATGAACCGGAGAGAGAGTCAACATGGTTGATTCCATAGGGGAAGTTAAGTCACACTCAACGTCAAAATACGAATTACTCGTCCAATAACAAGCCTCCGGTTGCAGGCCGTTAAAATCATAGGAAAAATTAAACAGTGGATTCGTCCTCACTGAAAACTCAGCCGACAAGTCTTCCAACTCACTCGATACTTCATTTAATTCAGAATTAGTGATCGTATCATATGTAGGCAGAATCGTATCCGACAAAATTTCTAAACAGTTTTGGGCCCCAGGTAAAGGAGCTGTCATCAACAATATGTCTTTCTGGCCCTCAGGGCTACCGTCATCCAAAGATAATTTTTCCCCACAGTGTAAATTTTCCAAAACGACACATCCTTCGTTAACCAACTCTTCCCATGAAGTGGGTGCGTCGTCACAATCAAAACAAAGGGATGGGCAAATCGAATCCCGGGGAGTATCAAAATTAACTTGATTTTGAAGCGGCGTTGATACCGTAAATGAACTAACTCCCGGATGTATCACAATAAGGTTATCCCAAATTGAAAAACCATCCCAAGGTGACTCTTCCAATACCGTTGAAACATCCATTAATTCTGGGTCAACCATAATAATACCGGGTCCTAGCAAGTCATCACCTAATTTAGTAACAGGTAAGCTTTCAACATTGGATGACTCTACCGACTCAACCTGAACGTCTTCTGACTCAGGGTCATCAGACGACTCCCTGACTAAAATATCGTCGAAGGGGGGTGGAGATGATTCCTCGGGGGAGAAATCCTCGTCCAGGTCACTAGGGTAACCAATCTCCTCAACGTCACTAAAAGCGTCAGCGAGAATTGCCTCGTCCTTAGTGACGGGCTTAGTCCTATTCACATCCTCAGGTTCAACAGGAGAGTCAGGCACTATCATAAGTGAAGGAAGACTCTCACTTGGCTGATTAACTTCATCATCCAGAGATTCTATATCCACATAAGAATCCTCAGAGGTATCAGTCACTATACCAGAGGGCTTAGATGTCGATGCTAAAGAAGCTAGCACCCTAATCGTAACCTCTTTCGAGTTCAAATTTTGGGGTCTAAATGGCTTATGTTCCCTATAGGTGGGACTAGACACACTTTGGGTATCACTACCTCTCTGGGGATAGGATCTATCCTGAGGCGTAGGGTCACTCCTATAAGCAGATACGGGTCTGGTGCCATAACTATTCTTACTAATGGGTGTGGTGCTATTAGTGCACAGGTAGGCGGGATCAAATTGATCCGAGAGGAGACTACGCATGTGCGGCCAAGTATAATGATAACTACCAACACGACGCTCTTCGTTTAACCAAAATAATCGGGCTCGACCTACTATCTGCTCTCGGGCAAAGCTAACCTTTTCGCAGTCATCCCATAAGTGATAATTAAAATATTATTCTAATCCCTTAAGCCAATCTCGAAAACTTTGGGGATACTCTAAACCGTCATAAGTAGGATAAATGTGGTGTGCCCTAGGGGTGTGTTTAGTCATATCCATAGCATAAGAATAGTCTAACTGGGTAGCATATATGTCATATGCCATTTAGTGAGAACCGGAGAGAAAACTCACCCAGAACTGGTGCACATGCAATGACTAAATAACCTGAACCTACTTCATTTTAAAAGATGGAATTGTTCCCGCTTAGCCACTAAAGTTATAATTATATAAAATAGATTTTCTTGCTAGAAAAAAATATGAGGATTATTAAAAAAATTTTATTTTTGAATTTTGTTGAAAATATAAAAATATAGGCCGCTATTTGCAGACCAACTATTAAATTTTAAAATAACTTAATAAAAATAATGATTTAATGAAAAAAAAATATTTTTTTTATTTCTGAAATTGGAAATTTAAAATTTGAAATTTGAAATTTTGAATTTTGAAATTTGAAATTTATTTGTTTTTAATTTGAAGAGGAGGAGGAGTGTCAATTAGGAAATTTGCGTGGAATTTGAATCGTTGAATTTTGAAATTTGAAATTTTAAATTTTAAATTTGAATTTTAAATTTTGAAACTTGAAATTTGAAATTTGAAATTTGAAATTCGAAATTTGAATTTTGAAATTTGAATTTTGAAATTTGAAATTTTGAAATTTGAAATTTAGAAATTTGAAATTTGATATTCGAAATTCGAAATTTAAATTTTAAAATTTGAAATTTGAAATTTGAAATTTTGAAATTTGAAATTTAAATTTTGAATTTTGAAATTTGAATTTTGAATTTTGAAATTTTGAAAATTGAAAATTGAAATTTTGAAATTTGAAATTTGAAATTTAAAATTTGAAATTTATTTATTTTTAATTTGAAGAGGGGGAGGAGTGCCAATTAGGAAATTGACGAGAACCTCCCTCTGATACCAAATTGATGTAGGTTAGGCCTTTGGGATCCTACACGGAGGGCGTGACTACAGCCTTGGCAACGTTATCGCTCTCTAACCGGCACACAAACGCAACGCAGCGACCACAATGATTGTTTTTTATCGTTCGCGCTAACATACGGATAGCCGATCCGCAAATGGAACGGAGAATGGCTATAGGCCAAAATCCTTTCCGGCTAAATGGAATAATATTAATTCCGATCGAGCTTTGGAGTTGTACCAAAATAGATCCACCAAAAAAAATTCACGATTCGAAAAAACGGTAGGATCTATCCCAACAAAACAAAAGCGAGGAGCGCCAATCCTCTTGCGAGATCTTTTCGGAAAACCAACTGAAAATCTCAAATCTATTTTTAGGAACACCGCGAAAATTTAGCAATTCGAGAAATCACGCAAAATCCGTCCACCACAAGAATTAATCAAGAAGAGAATCTCTTAGGTAGGAATTTCGTTACCCCACTCGGAAACGTAGATCCGAGATGTTGGATCCACCAAGTACGATCGCTCTTCCCTTTTGGAAACCACGAGAAACGCGCCACCGATGAAGATCTTGTTCGCCTCCTTCGCTTCTCGCCGTGGTTGATTACCCCAACCTTGATTCTTCCTTGCACGAGATCTTCCTCCTCCAAGGTTGGCCGACCACCTTTGAAAGAAAAGGGATGGACACGTAGATGAGAGGATGTAGTTGGAAGAGGGATGAGGGAGGGAAAGAGAAGAAGAAGAGAGAGAGAAGGGGGGGTGCGGCCAAGATGAAGAAAGAGGGAGAGGATGGGGGGCCGGCGGCTAGAAGAGAGGGAGGGGAGATAGAAAATTTAGGGTTGGAGGAATTTTCAATTGATTTCAATATTAGCCTTCATAACAAATGATAATGTGGCCTTTTATAAGGCTTACAACCATGTGGCTATTAGCAGCCCAAAATAAAAATGTTGTAGAAAATGAAATGACAAGATAACATAGTGTCAAATACTACATATAACCATATAAAGGCAGACCAAATAATAAAATAAATTCAAAGCTTATTTTTGTTGCGTGGGCGAAGATTGTAGCTGTGCCCGCTACGGCGCCGCAAGTCTCTTGATGGTGGAGCATCGTCGTCATCTTCTGTAACGGTCACACCGCCATGGTCGTCGTCTTCATCACCCAATTGGCCGTCGTGGTGGTCGTCGCCATCAATCGTAACACTGCCATGGTCGTCGTCTTCATAACCCAATAGGCCGTCGTGGTGGTCGTCGCCATCACCACTTTAAGACTAGCAATCTCCTTAGCCTGAGTTTTGGCCAAGAGATTGCTTTTCTTCAAAGCCTGCAACAATACTCTATATTCATCAATTAACTGATGAATGTCTCCTTCAGATTCAGATCCACTCACATCACTTGATGCTGGTGTATCTGAATCTGACTCAGTACCAGATATTGAACTTTAAGAACAATTTTGTACCTGACTAGGTCCAGGATGATCCTGGATTTTGTCTCCTTCTGAATCTATTTGTCCTCATGCTCATATGTAAAAGGAAAAGTCCCTTGCACTGATTGTCCTCATGATCATATATTGAGTTCATTAACTGTATGAAATCATTTTCTTCTTCTTCAGCAAACAAGTCAATATAGGCTTCAGCTTCTGAATCTGTTTCTGAAGATGACATATCAGTCAGGCTTTTGTCTCTCTTTGCAACAAAGGACTTTTCCTTTTTGCCCTTAAATTGAGTCTTCTTCTTGTCAGTGGACTCTTTCCTCTTTTCTGGACAATCAGCTATTACATGTCCTTATCTATTGCAACAATAGCATACTATCTTTCAGGATGTAGTTTTACTAGACTTGGACTTTCTCCTGTCATTCATTGATGACTTCCTGTTCTGATAAGAGTCATCTTTTGTCTGTGAAGTGGATGGCTTGGACCTCCACTGCTTCTTCTTTAGAAACTTCTGAAAGTGCCTAGTAAATGCAGCAAAGTCTTCATCACTTTCACTGCTTTCTAACTACTTGCTATCTGAAGTATCTGTCTCAGCCTCAGCAACTTTTTGAGGTGGAGATGGAGACTTGCTTTTATATTTCCTAGTGGCTTCAGTCTTGAATGCCACAACTCTTTCTTTGTGCTCCACTCTTGTAGTCTTTTCTTCCTCCTTTCTAACCATTAACTGCATCTCATAAGATAACGGTTTTCCAAACAAAGTTGGAGGAGGAATGTCAGCTAATTAGGCAATTTACCTTATGGCACAAATCTTGGTGTCCCAAACCTTTGTTAGGGATCTCAAGAACTTATCATTCAACTCATAATTGCTGAACTCTCTTCCATAGGACATAAATTCATTGACTATCCTATAGAATTTCTTGTAGCATTCAGTTATGCTATCATACCTGCCTTGTCTGAAGCTTTCATACTCTTGATTTAATAAAGACTTTTTGTCTTCTCTTAGCTCTTCTGATCCCTCCATATAGACTATCAGTGTGTCCCACATTTCTTTTGATATTTTATAATGAATCAGATTCTGAAATGTGGCATCATCAATTGCACTTACAATAATATTCTGGGCCCTCTTGTCCATAGTGGCCAGAATTATTTCATCCTTGGTCATTTCTGAATAGTCTTTGGGAGTTCTCTGATTGGCATCTAGAACAGATACTTTCATTGGCACATATGGCCCTTCTTTGACTGAAATGTAAATTCTTGGGTCAGAGGCTTCCATAAAAAGTATAACCCTTTATTTCCAAATGCCAAAGATCTCCTTTCTGCAGATTGGCAATTTCATGGATCCTAGCTCTTTGTGATTCTCAGTTGAACCTATTTTCTTGATTCTTGATTATACTGATTCTGCCGACAGGATCTTTACTCAGACTATTATATTCTTTTTGAGTAACCTCCCTCTGATACCACTTGAAAGAACTAGTGCCTAAATACCTAGGGGGGGTGAATAGGTGCACTTAATCTTTTTAACTTTAAAGGCAGAAACACTGAATTATTAGACCTGTTTATTTAATTCTCTACAACAATTCAACATATATAGCACAGCAAGCACAGAATAAATCACACACAGAGTACACACAGCTTTTATAAGGGTTCCCCAAGGTCTGGGTACATCCACTTTCCCCCTTCGCCTATCTAGTAGTGTACTAGATTCGGCCTAACTTCTCCACTACTTCTCAGATCCACAGATCTTACAGCTCAGAACCCAAAAAGGTTCCTACAACTCAGAGTGATCCCACTCCTACCACTCAGGAACAAAGCCCTACCACTCAGTCTTCACCAAGACCTACACTCAGCCTTCAACAAGGCCTACACTGAGCCTTCGACAAGGCCTACACTCAGAGAAATGTATCTACTACACTCAGGCAAAAAGATTAATAACCACAACTCTGATTGAGAAAGATGAGTTGACTGGCTTCTTGATGATTTCTTGAAAGAACTTTGCAGAGATCAACCTCCCTTGACTTTCTTCAAAGCTTCTTGAATTAGAACACAGTAGGGTTGTATCTCTATACAGATGATCTTCAATCAACTGCTGACTTGAGAATCAGATCTCAATCTGAAACTTTCTTATCAGCCTGGTTCAATAGCTGTCTTCTTAGAAGGAGCTCTCTCTCTCCAACTTCTTAGATCTTCACTTGAAGGTCTTCTTCTTGTTGTGTTGTTTTTCACTTCATTGATTGATTGATTTGATCCCCTTCTGTTGAAGGAATTAGCCTTTATATAAGCTTTCTTCGTGGTGACCGGCTAATCCAGTTTCTAACAACCTTCTGACAGCTCTAACAGTAGCAGTTGACCGGTTGAAATGGTAGCTGTCAAGTCATCCAGTCACTTCTTGAAATCTCTATCACTGTCTGAAAGTGTCGGGACAGATAGTCTTTATGTGTCGACACAAATAGACCAAGTGTCGACACAAGTAGATGAAGTGTCGACAATAGCCTTCATGGTGTCGACACAACTCCTACTGTTGTAGAAACTGCTTCTCGAGACTGCTTCTTCAGAATGTATCGACACTGATCATGTGTTTCGACACAAGTCCTTCTTCTTCAATACTTAGTTGATTTCTGCTAAGTGTCGACACAACTCCTTTGTGTCGACACATCTTCTTGTGTTGAAACTTGCAGTGTCGACACATCTTATTTGTGTCGACACATGCCTTCTGTGTTGAAACTTTTGCTGAGTGTCGACACATCTCCTTTGTGTCGACACATTCCTCATGTGTTGAGACGTTGCTGAGTGTCGACACATCTCCTTTGTGTCGACACTTGTACTTAAACTTTGTTGTAGTTTGCTGAGTGTCGACACAGCCTCCTAGTGTCGACACATGTACTTGAACTTTGTTGAAGTTTACTGAGTATCGACACACCCTCCTAGTGTCGACACTTTTGCTGTCGACAAAGTTTCTCTGAGTGTTGACACTGCTTCTAAGTGTCGACACTGATTATGTAGAGAATTCTTCATTGTGTGTCGACACTGCATGTATGTGTCGACACTTTCCTTCTGGTGTCGACTCTCCCTTCCTAGTGTCGACACAATTACTCCAAGTGTCGACACTGCTTCTTTAGGTGCCAACACAAGCCTTCTTAAGTGTCGACACTTTTCTTCTAGGTGTCGACACATGGACTTAGAAAATTTTCCTGCAAACCTGCAGTTACTTAACCTGCACAAAGAAACTCAAAGCACATCAAATACACCTTGATGTTTATCATTGAGTAGGGTGAGGCTTCTTCAAATCAGGTACATATATTCCAATGTACCCAACACAAGTTCATTTCTCGAGAAAGCAAAATAGTTCTCGAGATGTCAAATTCATTTCTCGAGAAGCTAATTCTTTTTCACGAGAAACCAAGTTCTTTCTCAAGAAAACAATTCTTAACTTCAAAGAATTTTCGCTAAGTAAATTTCTCGAGAAAGTCATATCATTTCTCGAGAAAGCAAATCATTTCTTGAGAAATCATGTTCTTTCTCGGGAAATCAGTATTTCACCTCAACTAATTTTCATTAAGTCCTTTCTTGAGAAATTTATGTCATTTCTCGAGAAAGCAAATCATTTCTCGAGAAATTAAGTTCTTCTCGAGAAACAGAGTTGCATAATTTTTCCTTTTAAATCTATCTGACGGGATTTCAAATTTAATTTAAGTATCTCATGATTGATCCACGTGAATCATTCCTTAATGATTAATTACCGTTGGATGATGTTCTATAAATAGTTTTTTCAGAGGAATCGCTAACCCTAACAAGAATTGCAGTATTAGGAATCACATTGTATTTTCTAAATCGTGAGAAGCCACGTTGTTTTCATCGTCGTTCTTCATTGTATCTACTCTCTCGATCCAGTGATTCTAGAGCGAAAAGATTTGATAGATCACAGATTCAAGATTCTTCAAACATCAACTTGATCGTGTCGGATCCTATGTTTTTCAGATCAAGTTTTATCGGGATTTCATCCTCAACCTTCTTCACAGAGATTTTCATTTTTCAAGAAGGGATAACCTTGAAGATTTCAGATCTGGAAGTATACAATTTTTATTGTTATTGTAAACATTTACTTTAACTCTTATAGGAGTGTTGCTCCAAGGTGTAGGGTTGTTTCAATATGAGATATAGTGAAGTAGCTGAGGATAGCCGTAGTGCTAGATTTGCGATGTGTAGAGTGGACGTACCCAAGATTGGGGAACCACTATAAATTCCTGGTGTCGTTTTGATTGTGCTTGATTATCTTCTGTGATTAAATTTTATTCTGCAAAAGACACAGAATTCACCTATTCGTCCCCCTCTAGGTGATTTAGGTTGACAACTAAATACTTTCAATTGGTATTAGAGGGAGGTTGTTCACAAAAAGGATAACACCTTGAATAGTTCTTCATCTAGTTGTCGTAGAGATTATCAAGCATGGACAGATCTAAGGATTCGCTAACGTTAATAATTACTTTAATCAATCGCACCGAAATTTCAGATCGGGAGAAGCCGCGCCATCAACATCGTTCTTAATTGTCGCTCATCTCTCGATCCAGTGATTCCAAGAAGTAAAGATTCCACAATAACATATTCAACATTCTTCAAACATCAACTTGATCGTGTCTGATCCCAAGTACTTCAGATCATATTTTTTCGGGATTTCTTCCTAAACATCTTCACCGAAATTTTCATTTTTCAAGAAGGAAGAATCTTAAAGATTTCTGATCTGGAAGTATACAATTTTTATTGTTGTTATAAAGAATTGTTTTAACCTTTCTAGGAGCTTTGTCTCCGAGATTGTATGAAGTTTGTTCTTCTGAGTGTAGATCTCATTTTTTGGGATTGAGATTGTAGGAACATTGTTATTCTGAGTGTAGATCCCATTTTGTGGGATCGAGTTTGTAGGACTGTGTTATCTCCGAGTTGTAGGAGTGTTGCTCTGAGGTGTAGGATTATTTCAATCCGAGATATAGTGAAGTAGCCGAGGCTAGCCGTGGTGCTAGATTGGCGAGGTGGAGAGTGTACGTACCCAAGATTGGGGAACCTATATAAATTCCTTGTGTCGTCTGGATTGTTCTTGATTATTTTCTGTGATTAATTTTTATTCCACAAAAGACGGAGAACTCACCTATTCACCTCCCTCTAGGTAATTTAGGTAGACAACAAGATAATTTCAATTGGTATCAGAGCCAGGTTAACACCTTGAATAGATCTACTTTTAGTTGTCGAAGAGTTTATCAAGCAAAGAGAGTACTTTGACAAGTCTCTCAAAGAGGTAACTGATAAAGTAACTTCTCTTGAAAAAGAAATCAGCAGAGGTTTTGCTGAAATACAGAATAATACAGATGAATTCAAAAGACCGTTAAATATCGGTAGCAAGGATTTGGACCACACTATCACTAGTGTTGGTGAAGTCATGGATCAAGCAGCCAATGTGGCAAACAATCAAATACTCTTGCAGAAGAAAACTGAACAACAGAACTTCAAAACCAGTGAAGAGGTTTGAAAATTCAAAGAAGATGGCATGGGGACTCTAACTGTAGAAGTCAAAAAGGGGGATTACAGTGTGAAAGAAAATCTAGACCTCAAAGTTTAAGAGATGAAGACCTAGTGGGACAATCAACTAAAAGATATCAATACAAGTGTAGAAAAGCAGATTAAGGGTGTAAACATCTATACTTATGAGACTACTATTTGGATGCACAATCAAATCTCTCAAGACTTTCAAGTTGATCCCAATAAGCCTCCACCTCCTCATCTTGATTCAAATGTCTGCAAGCCTACATTCTCTCCTAGATATGAATAGCATGAAATTCCTCCTGTGCATTATTCTCAAGTATGGACTTCTGATCAGCCTGAGATTCCTCAAGACCTACCTCTTGAAATACTAGTGCCTAAGAAAAGGAAATAAGGTGATGGTGCTTCTTCCAGTCATTCGATTCCAAGTCAAGCAGCTGCCCAAAGGATAGAAAAATAATTTATTGAAGTTTGGAGTGCAACCTCTAAGTCTCTTATTCTTAACGCTCTGAAGCTAGTTGTGGAATTTAATGAAAATAAGGATGACCATTACAGTCACAAGAAGTTGGAGCGATATGAAAAATCTCTGACAAAAAGAATGAGTTATGATCATGAATATGGAGGTAATAATCCTAATGCTCCTCATCATCCTCCTAAGTACTCTCCTAAGCCCTTTAGTTATCAGAAAAGGCAACAAGAGAAGAAGAAACGTCAACATCAACAACAATACAAATGATTTGAGATTATCAGTATTATAGAATTTTGTGGATTAAGATATTTCTTTGGACAGATTCTATGTATATAAAAAATTTTGAATTTTGATAATCTTATTATCTCTTAACTCATTGTATATATTATTTTATTCATTAATTAATTCTTTTGATTATCTTGATATAATTCACCTTAGTGTAAAGGGTTCTGATTTCTACAAATTGGGAAAGATTGTTGGGTATTGTGTAACGCCCCGAAACTTAAAGGGATCAAAGGGGGACGTTTTGGGCCAGTTTGGGTTCTGGCTGCAGGCACACGGTCTGGGACACGGGCGTGTCCCAGGGAGTGTCCAGCCTATGTCGACACTGAGACGGGAAGTCGACACTTTGGTGTCGACAATGTGTCGAGACATGGCACACGGCCTGCGACACGGGCGTGTCGCAGGGCGTGTCAACCCGTGTCGACACTCGTCCCGCAAAGTCGACACATTGGTGTCGACAATGTGTCGAGACATGGCACACGGCCTGCGACACGGGCGTGTCGCAGGGCATGTCAACCCGTGTCGACACTCGTCCCGCGAAGTCGACACTTTGGTGTCGACAATGTGTCGAGACATGGCACACGGCCTGCGACACGGGCGTGTCGTAGGGCGTGTCGACCCGTGTCGACACTTAGCCGCGAAGTGTCGAGACCGTGTACACAGCCTGGAGCCCAGGCGTGTCAAGGTGACACGGGCAAGGACATGGGCATGTCCTAGAACCCGTGCAGTGCTCGGGTTAAAAATAGGGAAAAATCATGGGGTACACGGCCGTGTCAGGTGGAATACGGGCGTGTCAGCTCGAACACGGGCGTGTTCGATACCCGTGTGAGGTTCCAGGTGATTCGATTTTGACGGCGAATGAGGCACACGGCCCTGGACACGGGCGTGTGCCAGGCCGTGTTCGGTCCAGATTGGGCATTTCAGCCCCGAATCGAAGCCGTTCATTTCTTTGACTGAAGATCCAACGGCTGGGGGTTGTTCCTGAAGGGATATACCCAGGTTTTGACTTAGAAAACCCTTACTTTTCTTCACTTATCATCTCTCCAAGTCCTTAGAGAAAGAGGAGAGCCAAGAGTGGAAGAGGAGCTAGATCCGCCATTGTAGGAGCTTCGGAGCTCCGAATCGCAAGCCGACTCCGGATCCACGAAGGCAACGCTAGTGCGGTGATTTTCATCCGGATACTTTTCAATGGCGCCAAAAAGGAACTCAAGGGTAACGATCCTCATCTTGACCATGATTCGCTCTCTTTCTTTGCATAGGAAGCCCGCTCTCGCGAGTTTGCGGAGAGTTGGAGGCGTTCTTTCGGGTAGATATGTAAAGTCCCCATTGTTTAGAGTTCGTATGCGAGAACGGACATAGGCATGATGTGTGAAGCCTACCCGGACATGTTGGTCTGGATCGGTGATGTTGCATTGCATAAGGCCGGAGAAGACTCCGTGCTATTGGTTGTTTTCGGGTTTTCTACGCGGTAGATTGCAGCAAGGAGCCTTGGGGACTAACCCAAAGGTGCACCCGGAAAACTGGGCGGATACGAGATCTTGCCAACTTGGTGGCCTGAGAGCCAACTTGAACATAACCGAGTTATGTGAAATTGTGTGATGAAAATGGGACTCGGGAGAAGTTTGACCTGCACAAATGGCTTAAATTGTCGTTGCGACGTGAGCACAGGTTAGATGGAACCGTACCCATATCTATGTCGTTCGGGTTAAAGAGACCTAAGGTTACGTGGCACTTGCCGTTGGCATAGATGTGAGTCTTCGGCGGTCAATGGCTTAAATTGACGTGACCCATGCCGGGAAGACAAATTGCTCATATGTTTGGCCGTCTAAGTGGCGGTGGTGAGTCCGAAATGTTAATGGCTTTAATTGATGTGACATCGACCGGTTCACCGAGAATGTGCCCTGAGTGCACGGGGCGTGTGGCCGTGCGTGCCAACGTCTGTGATTAAATGGCTATATATATATTGCTCGCTTATGCTAATGAAATGCAGGGAAGGTGCGTCGCCGCCCCGAGTTGGGGGCGGGATCGTTATAATTTGGTCAGCATTGCTGACCATTGCCTTGTTTTGCCACCGTGCGGTGGTTTGTTGCTTGCAGGTGCAGCTGTACCAAGCAGTCAATAGCGGGCTAAAGCCCTTTTTGCGAAGCCGGCCCTCGAAGGCCCAAATAGTTGTGTTTACTGTTTTTTTCATGTATGGCCGGCCTGCGTGCTGTGGTTTGTAAAACATGTACTATTCAAGTGAAACATTTTTGTAAGGCCTTAAGGCTTGTTTTGGGGTATTTTGTGTAACATTCCTATTTTATATTAGTTGACATTCGTGCTTCGATGCTGGGTTCTTGTTTACAACTTTTATAAACTGCTTCCGCTAGAATGCTCTGTGTAGGACGTTGAGATTTGTTGGATGGTTTCCATAAGTAACCACCCGGTCTGTCTGTGGTATATGGCATCGGGCCCCGGCCGGACCTACTGCTATATGCTATGCGACGGATAGGGGGCGTTACATATTGTATCCATAATAACCTAGATTTGTTTAAAGTCGCCCTTGAACTAAGATGAATTAATTATGTATTTGGTGTCATTCCTTAGTTGAGTGCTTGCTTGCAGGTCATTATTGCTAAGTGTAGACCAATGTCAGTTTACAATGAGTCACTAAACACAAGATCATGCAATATAATCTCTCATTGTGTGGCCCATGGTGTGTACTCATGTGTACATCTCTATTAGGATGCACTTTATTTTCAAGTACTAAAGCAATGGAAGAAAGGAAAGGTTGCTGCTTTTCAACAAAGAAGATTTAATTTTTTTGAGAAAACTTTTCTAAGTCCTTTTCTCGAGAAAAGAAGCCTATTTCTCGAGAAGTTTAAGGCTCTATTTGGTTCGGCACTTTGCCGCTCCGTTTGGGGAAAATGCGGCCAGAAGGTGGGTAAACAAATGAACCTCTGGCGGCGTTTGCTCAGTTTCCACCCGCCTGCCTTGAGAAACGCCACAAAAACTCCGTTTGGAGAAGCCACCTCTCCGCTCTGATTCGAACACTCCGTTTCCACACTCCGGATCAACCTGCCATAACCGAAACAAATGAAGCCTAAGTATATTTATCGAGAAAGCAAAGCCCTTCTCGAGAAACCATAAGACTTCTCGGGAAATTACCTGAAAATATTCTGTCTTTTTCTCGAGAAAAGCCCTGAAGATTTCTCGAGAAACCAAGTTCACTTCTCGAGAAAGCAAAATAGTTCTAGAGAAGTCAAATTCATTTCTCGAGAAGCTAATTCTTTTACTCGAGAAACCAAGTTCTTTCTCGAGAAATCAGTTCTTCACTTCAAAGAGTTTTCGCTAACTAAATTTCTCGAGAAAGCCATATCATTTCTCGAGAAAGCAAATCATTTATCGAGAAACCAAGTTCTTTCAGGAGAAATCAGTATTTCACTTCAAAAAATTTTCGTTAAGTCTTTTCTCGAGAAAGTCATGTCATTTTTCGAGATAGAAAATCAATTATCAAGAAATAAAGTTCTTCTCGAGAAACCGAGTTGCGAAATTTTTCTTTTTAAATCTGCCTGACAGGATTTGGTGTAGGGGGGGGGGGGGGGGGGGTCCTTCGGAGAGCGTTACGAACACATGTAACCCAACCAATCCTAACATGCCCTAGATCTACCGCTCCTACACAAGCATCTAGCGACTCGTTACGGTTCGGATCAAATGCAGCACATAAAATAACAAGGAGGAGTGATCGACTCTAAACAACGATCAAGAAAAATAGTCGGATGATTCCCCAAATTAACGCAAAGGTTGCCACTTCTTTTTGAGAGCAAAATCTAGGCTATATACCAAGATCCACTCAAGCAAATTTGATCTACCCGATCCGGATTTAAAGAAGTTCGAAAATGATGAAATTGAGTTTTAAATTGCGAGTGATTGAATTTAAAATCACGGAAACAACAGTTGTTAAACCTCCAAAATACTAGCAAGAAATCACAAAGATGAGAGGAGAGAAATTACCCAACACAATTTTCATGAACACACTTGATAAGGTGGGAGAATCACTCTCTCCATGGATTCACAAGCATCACACCGAATGGGGCTGCAACCTTCTTCCTTGGAGTTGCACCGAAGGAAGCGACACCGGCGTCACACTAAAGAGGGGAGGAAGCAAAGTGGTGGTGGCTTCACACCTTGGCCGGCAGCTTTGGAGGGGGAAACTCCTCTTGGCCGAAATCTCTCAATGAGGGATAAATTTAGGTTTAAGCAAATCTTGTCTAATATTCTCATCAAAGGTTCTCCTTAAATAGGAGTTACAACACACATCTAGCCATCCAATATGGAGATGAAATCTCATCCATCCGGAAGGCTAAATACACACCAAAATATTTCAATGTAGGAAATAACAAAAATAAAAGGTCCTCTCATGAATATAAAATTATTACCCAAGCATGGAATAATTTTATGTTCATAAAAAAATAACGTAAGTGCATAAATTAAAATAAGCCTTCAATTGGGGCTAGCACGCCGCGGGCGGAGGTTATAACGTTGTCTTCTGTTAGCATCATCATGACTCCGAAAGTCTTTATGTTGTAACACCTCGGTAACCGGATCATCATCAAGTTGTGGTGGTGAGGCCGCGACATCAATCCTCCCCCGCTCAAAATCACGTATATCTGATGCGTGGTCCAAGAAGTAGCAGTGGAGAAGAGCGGCATCCAAGCATCGAAGCTACGTCTCGAGTACCCATGAGTCGTCCGAATGGGGGCAGTCACGCCAACGAATGAGGAAGCGGTAGGTATCACCATCGGTAGTAGCAAGTGCCTCAACGGCAAGTATCCTTTCTGGAGTAAGAAATGTCTTGGGAAACCTGGGGAACATGTTAGTAGTGGGAATAAAGGAATGCAACTCACCTTCTGATGATATACCTGTGGGGAACGTAAGAGAGAGATCATTTGAACTACCACTCCCCAACCCATTAGAAAATTCAGTGGAAGGAGAAGACGACAAAGAATTCAACTCTTGTGGAGGCGAAACAAACACCGTCAAATTCGAGACATTAAAAATGGGGGAGATACCCCAATCAACAGTCAAATCCAAAACAAAAGCATTGTCTCCTAGCTTCTTTATAATCCGAAAAGTGCCGGCGCACTTTGGTGCTAACCTTTTAACGGTGACAGTGGGAAGTAGTTCGGGAACTAACCGGACTAAGACCAGATCGCCCACATTAAAGTTTGACACTCTCCTATGTTGATTAGCATGCGCTTGATAAGACTCGTATTGAGTAGTGTAGGGAAGGCGCAACCAACTCACCCAAAAGCCCGGACTATTTGAGGACGGCGCAACCACTCCTTTATGGAGCTGGATACCCTAGGATCCACGGGGCGGCCAGTTAGGCCCCAGGGGACACACCCTTCTGTTTCGACTAGTGCGGGCCATAGCGCCTCACGCCGTACCTCCCAACACCGGGGGCATTGATGTAACCCAACAATCCCCCCCCCCAGCAACGACCCCGGGGTTTCGAACCCGTGACCTCCTCTGATACCACTTGTAGGGAAGGCGCAACCAACTCGGCCAAAAGCCCGGACTGTTTGAGGACGGCGCAACCACTCCTTTATGGAGCTGGCTACCCTAGGATCCATGGGGCGACTAGTTAGGCCCCAGGGGACACACCCTTCTGTTTCGACTAGTGCGGGCCATAGCGCCTCACGCCATACCTCCCAACACCGGGGGCATTGATGGAACCCAACAAGTAGCCAAGGTAGCCCGTATACGTGTGTGTAGGTCATGAATGTGTTGGGCGAAGGATTGTGCGAATTCACTTGCTTTGTATGTTGGAGGCAACAAAACCAAGTCAAGTGGCACAGGGGCCTTATACCCGTGGACAATCTCATTGGGAGACAAACCCGTGGACCTATTTTTGGAATTATTGTAGGCCAATTGGGCATGGGGAAGAAGTAGGTCCCATGTTCCCTTATGAACGCTCACAAGATATCTGAGAAGATTCACCAAGCTCCGATTAACCACTTCCGTCTGCCCATCAATTTGTGGATGGTAGGCGGCGGAAAACAATATTTGGTACCCATTAAAATCCAAAGTGTTTTCCAAAAATAACTCGTAAACTTGACTTCCCAATCTGAGACTATTGTTTTCGGCACTCCACGGTGACTAACGACGTCCTTAAAATACAATTTCACCATGTGAGAGGCGTCATTGGTCCTACTACACGGAATGAAATATGCCATTTTAGAAAATCTATCCACCACTACAAAAATAGAATCGTGATGGCGTAAAGTGGTGGGTAGACCTACAACAAAATCCATACTAACATCTTCCCATGGTGTGGAAGGGATATGCAAGGGTGTATATAATCCAATGTTGGTCTTGGTTCCCTTGGATACCTGACAGGTACGACAACTACTAACTACCCTTGCCACCAACGCCTTAAGTTTTGTCCCATAGAATTTCTCCTCAACTAGCGTAATTGTCTTGTTCCTACCGAAGTGGCCACTCAACCCTCCACTATGCAACTCCAAAATGATATGAAGTCGTAGAGAGGACTGCGGGATACACAACTTCCCATGCCTAAAGAGGTAACTGTCTCTAATAACAAACACAGTTTTCGTCGTGGGGGAGCTATCCTGAGCAGATAAATAAGATTCCTTAAAATCTGGGCAGGTAGCGTACTCATCTTTAATGCGTTCAAAACCTACAACGTTAACCTGCATAGTGGAAAGCAAGAGTGTAAGGCCACTAAGAGCATCCGCAACTCAGTTAAATGACCCCCTTAAGGTGCTTAAGGTTAAACGTGTAACCTTATAGGAAAGCTACCCACTTAGCGTGACGCGGGATGATTTATGCTGGTCATTGATGAAGCGCAAAGCTTCGTGATCGGAGAGGATCGCAAACTCCTTGGAGAGGAGATAGTGCCTCTAATGGTGCAAACACCGCACAACCGCATAAAACTCCCTATCGTAGTTTGAATAACTTAGCTTAGCGTCGGTTAACTTCTCACTAAAGTAACTAACTGGGTGCCCCTCCTGACTCAAGACACCTCCAACAACCACCCCAGAAGCATCACAAGTTAACTCCAAGACTTTGGCGAAGTCTGGTAGATGCAAGACAGGTGCCTCAGTCATAAGCTTCTTAATGCGATTGAAAGCAAGGGCGGCAGAATTCGTCCAAGTGAAATCGCCCTTCTTTATGCACTCCGTAATGGGGGCCATGATGTTACTGAAGCCTCTTATGAAATGGCGATAGAAAGTAGTTAATCCATGGAAACTACGCACCTTACGTAGGCTAGTCGGTTCGGGCCATTCCCGTATCACTTGAACTTTACCAGGATCAACACGTATGCCCTCAGACTCGACTATATAACCCAAAAACTCTATCTCTAACGCGTAGAAAGTGCACTTCTTAAAGTTTAGAAACAATGTTTCCTTCCTCAAGGTGGAAAGAATCGCTCTCATGTGGGAAATGTGCTCGTCAGCGGTGGTGTTGTAGACTAAGATGTCATCGAAATAAACAACCACAAACTTTCGCAAGAATGACTGAAAGACAGGTGTCATCATCTGGGAGAAGGTGTTGGGGGCGTTGGATAACCCAAAGGGCATCACAAGCCATTCATATAACCCATCCTTAGACTTAAACGCAGTCTTCCATTCATCCCCCTCACGGATCCTAATCTGGTGATAGCAACTCCGTAAGTCCAACTTCGTAAAGATAGTGGTGCCAGATAAGACATCTAAGAGGTCATCTAATCGTGGAATAGGAAACCTATACTTGATAGTAATCTTGTTGATAGCATGGCTATCAACACACATCCGCCATGTACCATCCTTCTTGGGGGCAAGCAAGGCTGGTACCGCACATGGGCTCAAGCTAGTCCTAATGAACCCCTTCTTAAATAGGTCCTCAATCTGGGTCTGTAACTCCTGATGGGCAGCGAGATGAAGTCTATAATGGGTCTGGTTGGGTAGGGACGAACCGAGAATAAGGTCTATCGCATGTTGTATATCCCTAAGTTGTGGCAACGTCGAAGGTAGCTCGTCCGGGTAAACATCCTTATATTCTTCCAACAATGCCCTGAGCTCACTAGGTAAGTCATCCAACACTCCCAAATTAGTTGTTGCACTCATAAGTACGAAAGCATACAACACTCCATCAAGAAATGAATCCTTCACAAATTTCTTCTTACCTACTAGACTCAATGTTTTCCTCCCGACTGGGATAGTGGTGTCCTTAGCCACAGCTACTAGTTCCTTCGAAATGGTCTGCCTCAACGTAATGACATTGCCATTAAATTTAAACTCGTACATGTTGGATCTCCCAAAGTGTGTCATGTCGCGGTCGTATAGCCACGGACGGCCCAACAACACGTGACAAGCGTCCATTGAAAGGACGTCACACCACACCTCATCGATATAGTATTTGATCGAGAGGGGTACAAGGCATCGCTTGGTGACCGGAATGGTAACCTTATTGATCCAAGCTACCTGATATGGAGTCGGGTGGTGCTGCGTGGTCAAGGCCATTCGTGTAACAACATTTTCAGAAACGACATTCATACAGCTACCACGATCGATAATCAATTTGCAGAGCTTCTCACCACTCTTAAAAATCAGAGAAAATATGCTCGTCCTCTTCCAATCATCTAACGGACGAGGAGTGGTCAAGATACAACGCATCACCATAAGGTGGTGATCGTCCTCTAAATCACTTGGGACCCCATCTGGGTCACTCTCCTCTACAGCCTCATAAACATAATCAGCGAGGTTGGAAGTCGACTCTAAAAGGGCTATGGCCTTCGTCTTCGTTGGGCATTCAAAGGCATAGTGGCCTTGAATGTCGCAAGAATAACATGTGGCATTGGTATTATTAACCTTCCCTATGGGGATACGCTGACCCGCAGGATTCTTAGTGTTCCTAGTAGTGATCACTACCGACTTTGACTCGGTGGACCTAAACTTCCCCTTATCCTGGTATATGGAGGCAGATGCTCCATCTGTGGACTTGTTCTTCGCATGGTAATAGCGGGAATGGGCCTTAGAGGCCAGATGTTTTTCAATGTCGAGGGTGGCATTGAATGTCGTATTCAGGTCCGTATAACCATAGCGCAAGAGATTCCTTTGAATCTCGGGTTGAAGCCCTTTACGAAACCTAGATAATGTGACCTCAGGGATCTCCCTAAGATCACAATTCACCATACGGTCCTTCAGCTCTCCCATGTACTCAACAACCGAATTTGAGCCCTGCCGTAGGGTGGCAAGCTCATCGAACATCTGTGTTCGGTGGTACGCAGGGACGTACTGTTCGGTTAGCAAATTTTTCTTCACCGGCCAACCTATAAGTGGGGTTCCATGTCCGGATCCTAATCTCCGTTCCTCATTCAACCAATATGTCTTCGCACGGCCTGTTAACTTCATCCTGGCAACTTGGTCCTTTTGAGGGTCCGTGAGATTGTGCCATTCGAAGTAACATTCCATGTCCACAGTCCAATTAAGGAAGATCTGGGGGTCTCCCAAGCCGTCGTACGTGGGGGCATTAATCTTAATGGCCCTAGTGATATCAAAACCTCTCTCGTGGCGGTGTTCTCGAGGGGGTACTCGGGGAGAGTACTCATCGGAATCCGAATCAGGGATTTGTTGGCGCCGGTGGGGCTGCGCAACATTAACGAGTGGCGGTGCGGCCCACCTTGATTCAAAAGGAGTTGTCCTAACATGGCCCTAATCTCAGTCATTTCGTTACGTAGACCCGCTATAGCCACAGCGTTGGGGTCCCCTTGCTCATTCGCAGCCATCCTAGATGATGAAGGGGTAGTGTATTCTGTTCCTAGTCTAGTGCGCATGCAGTTGTAG
Organism: Platanthera guangdongensis; assembly: GCA_039583875.1. Classification (NCBI taxonomy): domain Eukaryota; kingdom Viridiplantae; phylum Streptophyta; class Magnoliopsida; order Asparagales; family Orchidaceae; genus Platanthera; species Platanthera guangdongensis. Next base: position 93,328,340 of record CM077156.1, on the reverse strand, counting down.
AAATATTTGGAAAGATGATTTTCCCTAGGGCTGACCCTACATGGAAAACAAAATATTTTTGTAATTTACCTATGTAAAAAAAATGTAGAACGTTAAAATTTTTTTTTTGTGAACTTTTTGCTGAAAAATACAGATTTTAGAGCGTTATTGGCAGACCAGTAAAAAAAAAATTTTGTTTTTTTGTGGTTTGTATTGTGCGTGCCGACAAGGCTCAACCGAGGACATTTCAATTAGGAAATTGATACAACCTCCCTCTGATACCAAATTGGTGTAGGGGGGTCCTTCGGAGAGCATTACGAACACAAGTAACCGAACCAATGCCAACACGCCTTAGATCTACCGCTCCTACACAAGCATCTAGCGACTCGTTACGGTTCGGATCAAACGCAGCACATAAAATAACAAGGAAGAGAGATCGACTCTAAACAATGATCAAGAATAAGAGTCGGATGATTCCCCAAATTAACATAAAAGTTGTCACTCCTTTTTGAGAGCAAAATCTAGGCTATAGGCCAAGATCCACTCAAGCAAATTGGATCTACCCGATACGGTTTTAAAGAAGTTCGAAAACGATGAAATCAAGTTAGAAATTGCGAGCGATTGAACTTAAAATCACAGAAACAACAATTGTTCAACCTCCACAATACTAGCAAGAAATCACAAAGATGAGAGGGGAGAAATTACCCAACCCAGTTTTCATGAACACACTTGATAAGGTGGGAGAATCACTCTCTCCACGGATCCACCGATGTCACACCGAATGGGGCTGCAACCTTCTTCCATGGAGTCGCACCGAAGGTAGCCACGCCGGTGTCGCACCGAAGAGGGGAGGAAGCCACGCCGGCTTCACACCTTGGCCGGCGGCTTTGGAGGGGGAAATTCCTCTTGGCCGAAATCTCTCAATGAGGGATAAATTTAGGGTTAAGCAAATCTTGTCTAATATTCTCATCAAAGGTTCTTCTTAAATAGGAGTTACAACACACATCTAGCCATCTAATATGGAGATAAAATCTAATCCATCCGGAAGGCTAAATACACACCAAAATGTTTAAATGCAGGAAATAACAAAATAAAAGGTCCTCTCATGAATATAAAATTATTACCCAAGCATGGAATAATTTTATATTCACAAGAATAAAATAACGTAAGTGCATAAATTAAAATAAGCCTTCACGTGGGCTTAGCACTCCACGGGCGGAGGTTATAACGATGTCTTCTGTTAGCATCATCATGGCTCTGAAAGTCTTTATGTTGTAACGCCTCGGCAACCGGATCATCATCAAGTAGTGGTGGCGAGGCCGTGGCATCAGGATTTCAAATTTAATCTAAGTATCTCATGATTGATCCACGTGGATCATTCCTTAATTATTTATGATCGTTAGACGATGTTCTATAAATAGTCTTTTCAGAGGAATCACTAACCCTAACAAGAATTACAGTATTCAGAATCGCATCGTATTTTCTAAATCGGGAGAAGTCGCGCTATCTTCATCGTCATTCTTCATTGCCGCTCCTCTCTCGATCCAGCGATTCCAGAGAGAAAAGATTCGACAGATCACAGATTTAAGATTCTTCAAACATCAACTTGATTGTGTCGGATCCTAAGTTTTTTAGATCAAGTTTTCTCAGGATTTCTTCCTCATCCTTCTTCACGGAGATTTTCATTTTTCAAGAAGGGAGAACCTTGAAGATTTTAGATCTAGAAGTATTTCATTTTTCTTATTGTTGTAAACATTTACTTTAACTCTTGTAGGAGCGTTTCTCTGAGGTGTACGATTATTTCAATCCGAGATATTGTGAAGTAGCCGAGACTAGCCGTGGTGCTAGATTGCCGAGGTGGAGAGCAAACGTACCCAACATTGGGGAACCACTATAAATTTCTTGTGTCGACTGGATTGTGCTTGATTATCTTATGTGATTAATTTTTATTCCACAAAAGACGCAGAACTCACCTATTCATGCATCTTAAGGTGATTTAGGTAGAAAAATAGATACTTTCACTTTTGCAAAAGTATTTTCATACATCGGCACACAGGCCGGCCACACATGAAAACACTAAAAAGTCTTTGCTTGGCCTTCGAGGGCCAGTATAGCAATAAGGGAAGCAACCCGTTGTTTCCTGCTCGACTCTCCAGCACCTGTACAGGGACAATCCACCACAATGGTGGCAAACAAAACAACGGTCAGCTTTCAGCCGACCAAATTATAATGACCCTACCACATACCCGGGGCAGGGGTATTCCTTCCCTGCAGGCATAGCATTTATACAACAGATATATCATAAGGAGGCGCACATAAGCACTAATCAGTATATCACAAAGGAATGTCTCCATGGCTAAACGTTCTTTGCACTCAGGGCACATTCTCGGTGTACCGAACTTCTCTGCGTCCCACCACCATCCAAAGTCTCGTACTTGATGGTATACTTGAGCATTCTATTCTTTCCAGCATGGGGCCTAAGACTCTCATTATGTCAACGATGAAAGCCAGTTACTTTAGGCAATCTAGTCCGAACGACATAACCCGGGTATGGTTTTGCTATTTCCCGTAGCTCAAATTGTCAGGTTAATGTCGATGGTCCTAGCCATCATGGCGAATGACAAGACGCGGCTCAGCCTCCACTTTCTCGTTCGACTCTCTAGCCTTTCCTCGACTGTCGCCCACCGTGTCCCCAGTACCATAACATTCAATCGACACACAATGGCACTCACGACCATAGCTGGGCACCCAGGCTCACAGCTCACCTACTAGCCCTTCAGTTTGTGTGAGACGGGCTCTCCAAGTCCAAAGCTATCCGAAAGCTACCGCCAGTGATAGCCACTACTGTCTGGCTTTAGCGACAGAACTCTTATCTATCTTTAGACTCAGCTACAATTGGAATATCTGTCTAGAAAACCTTGCAGCATCCTGTAGTGCCAAAACACTGGACTTTCACATCAATCAGAGCTCACCAGGAGCTATTGCCGGCGATACTCGTTGTCGCCCAGCGATATCCAACAGTTATTCGAACTATGGTACTTTCTGGGTATTTTCCTGGGGCACCCCCCAGTACTTCCTGCTACTCTCTTTCCACATGTACAACACATAGACCTCGTAAATTACTCATTTATACTCAGTCTTCTCCGGCACATAAAAGAAAGCATCACTAATCCATACCAACTTGTCTGGATGGGCTTCACACATCATGCCTATTTTGTACTGCGATTTCCGGATCTATATGCAAAACCAAACACGGAGATACTACATATCGACCCATCGGAATGTTCTCGATTCTCCACCTTTTAGTGGGGGATTCGATGCATATTCAAAAAGGAGGACTTCACTTGTCTAAGAGGGAAGATCGTTACCCTTGTAGATCTTTTTGGAGCCATGAGTAAGTCTTCTATATAGACGGAAAGGAGCGCCTCACTTTCCTCGTCATGGGTCTTAGTTCGGTTCTTGATTCCGATGACGGATCTTCTTCACCAAGTTTGAAACACTTAGCCTCAGCCTCTTTCCATCAAGAACTTGCAGTACCAAGATAGAGAGAAAAGTGCGAGTTCAATCTCATGCCCAACACTTATTTAGAGGCTACCATCGCACAGTACCTTCTACCGCCAAGCGATATCATAGGCGGTTTTTGCTTGGGCCAATCGACATCGTGTTGTCACTCCAAAAAAGCCTCCACCGTACTTCCATGTGGCAGCTACTGTCGTTCCTCAAGTTAATACCGCCAAGCAGTACTTTAACCTGAGCTTTCACCATGCAGTAATCCTACCGGCGCATGGTAGTAACTCAACGCTAAGTCGAAAGAGTTGAGTGCTAGCGCCACGCGCTAGCCCGGTATCGCCACGTATTGGGTATTGCGTAAACAATAATCCAAATTTGTATGAAGTCATCATTAAACTAAGATGAATTAAGTTTGTATTTGATGTTTTTTTGTTAAGCGTTTACATGACTTAATTGCTAAAGTGTAGACCAATGTCAGTCTGCAATGAGTCTCCAAACATAGGACCATACAATGTAATCCCTCATTATGTGATCCACGTTGGTTACTCATGTGTAGCCTCTCTATTGGGACACACTTTCTTTTCAAGCACTAAGGGCAAGAGCAATAGAAGGATGTTGATTCTTATAAAGAATGAAGATTTAAGTTTTTCAGAAAAATATCTAAGTCTTTCTCTCGAGTACTATATGTTGTACTCGAGAAGGACTTATGGCTATTCTCGAGTGAGACTTGTCATCATGTCGAGTAACAGAAGTTGTTCTCGAGAAAGCTTCTTGCTGTTCTCGAGAAAGACTTTTGTTCTCGAGTGATATATGACATTTCTTCTCGGGATGTTTGTTTTCCTGATATAAATTTTTCTAAGTCTTTTTCTCGAGAAGAATGAAGTTATTCTCGAGAAGTCTAAAGTTTGTTCTCGAGATGCAGAAATCATTTCTCGAGAACTAGAGCATTTTTATCGAGAGCTAGTTATTTGTTCTCGAGATGGTCACTTGTTCTCGAGAACCATAATGTTTCTTCTTGAGAACAAAATGTTATTTTTCTCGTGTACTTCCTGACTTTCTCGAGACTGCAGATTTCCACCTCCACATATTTTTCTAAGTAATTTTCTCGAGACAGTGTTTTGTTCTTGAGAACCAAAATTATTTTTCTGGAGAACTATAAGCAATTTTCTCGAGTAATTTTCTTCTTTCCTAAGTAAGCTATTTTCTTCCTCCACATCATATTTCTCTAAGTCTTCTTCTCGAGAACATCCCTATTGTTCTCGAGTAACAGAACACATTAGTTCTCGAGTAAAAACATTCTTTTCGAGAACACCCTGGTCCATTTTTCTGAAAATGTCTAAGTCCAGATAGACGACTATTTCAAATATAATTAACGTGTGATTGGCCCACATGGATGTCATTAATGATGATTATGACATTTAGGGTAATCCTATAAAAGGTCTTGTCAATTTCAACTAGCTCTAAGAAGTTTTCAAGAAGTTTTAAGATGAATTTTTCAGCCGCCGCTAAGGGAAAGTCCAGGTTTCTGAATCCGATTTTTCTTTCCAAATCGAGAGCCGCAGATCTTCTTTCTCATCGACAAGGGCTTTCGATTCAGATTGATTCAGAGCAGATAGATTCACAGATCGAGATTTCTTTCAACGATAAATCCTCTACTTGATCGTGTGAGTCCAGAGATTTTCAGATCCAGAAATTGCTGATTCTCTCTTCAACATATTCTGATAAAGCCGCAATTCTCAAAGAAGGAAGAACAGGCAAAAGGATTTCAGATCTAAAAATAAATCACTGTTTGTATTTATTTTATTCATTTTATTATTGTAGGAGATATATCTCCACGTTATAGGAGTTTTACTCCAACTTATTGTAGGAAGTTTTCATCTTCCGAGTGTAGATCCAGATTTGGGATTGAGTTGTAGGAACGTTGTTTCGAGGTGTAGGATTGGTGTCAATCTGATAATAGTGGAGTAGCCAAGTCTAGTGCATTGCTAGATCAGTGAGTGGAAAGTGGATGTACCCAAGGTTGGGGAACCACTATAAATCTTTGTTCCCTCTGTGATTGCTTGGTTGTTATTCTGTGCATAGCTCGTTATATATTTTATTCCTCAAAAAAGATGCGCAACTCACCTATTCACCACCCTCTAGGTGATTTAGGTAAGAACATGAAACATTTTCAATTGGTATCAGAGAGAGGTTGTTCATAAAAAGGTTAACACCTTGAACAGATCTGCCCCAAAGTTATCTTTTGAGTATTCCAAGCATGGACAAGGCCAAGGATTTTGGTAAGTCTCCTCAGTGCACAAAGACTAACTTTCCCATGTGGAAAGAAAGGATTTAGTTTTTCATGTACGCTATTGATCCAAGGATCTTCATGATTGTTGAAGCAGGTCCTTATGTCCTAATGACTATCTCTGTAATGCCCCTATCCGATCCAACGTGACAACATCACAACTCCACTCTAGGCGACGCTACTGGGCTGTAGCCCAAGCGCCCCAACCCCTCTCCAGCCCACTGGCGGGTTGTTGGTTGCCACATCCTTCCTTTGATGAGCGAACTCGACAGTTAAGCTGGCCCGTATGGGGACTTCCCAGGAGGTCACCCATCCCAGTACTACTCTCGACCAAGCACACTTAACTATGGAGTTCCTTCACTTCTCATCACCAATTTAGCTGCATCTTAATTGGTGATGAGAAGTGAAGGAACTCCAAAGTTAAGCGTGCTTGTGCGAGAGTAGTACTGGGATGGATGACCTCCTGGGAAGTCTCCGTACGGCCCAGCTTAACTGTCGAGTTCGCTCATCAAAGGGAGGTTGTGGCCACCAACAACCCACCTGTGGAGGGAGAGGGGTTACGGTGCTTGGGCTGCAGCCCGGTAGCGTTGCCTAGAGCGGAGCCGTGACATTGTCACGTTGGATCGGCTAGGGGCATTACAATAAAAAGTTCACCCATCCCAGGACTGCAGCCCAAGCACCCCAACCCCTCTCCCTCCACAGTCGGGTTGTTGGTGGCCACAACCTCCCTTTGATGAGGTAAAATTCTCCTGTTAAGGGGACAGCACGGGGACTTCCCAGGAGGTCACCCATCCCAGGACTTCTCCAGTCTGAGCATGCTTAACTATGGAGTTCTTTCAACTCTCATCACCAATTGAGCTGCAGCTCAACTGGTGATGAGAAGTGAAGAAACTCCATAGTTAAGTGTGCTTGGGCGATAGTAGTACTGGGATGAGTGACCACCTGGGAAGTCCCCGTACGGCCCAGCTTGACTATAGATTTTGCTCATCAAAGGGAGGCTGTGGCCACCAACAACCCTCCTGTGGAGGGAGAGGGGTTGGGGTGCTTGGGCTGCAGCACGGTAGCGTCGCCTAGAGCATAGTCGTGACGCTGTCACGTTGGATCGGCTAGGGACGTTACAAAAAAGTGCACTTTTATTGTAACGATCCTAGCCAATACAACGTGACGGTGTCACGGCTCCGCTCTAAGAGTCTCTACCGGGCTGCAGCCCAAGCACCCAAACCCCTCTCCCTCCACAGGCGGGTTGTTGGTGGACATAGCCTCCCTTTGATGAGGTAAACTCGATAGTCAAGCCCGCACTACGGGGACTTCCCAAGAGGTCACCCATCCCAGTACTACTCCAGCCCGAGCACGCTTAACTATGGAGTTCCTTTACTTCTCATCAACAGTTGAGCTGCAGCTCAATTGGTGATGACAGTTGAAAGAAATCCATAGTTAAGCATGCTCGGGCTGGAGAAGTCCTGGGATGGGTGACCTCCTGGGAAGTCCCCGTGCTGTCCGCTTAACGGGAGAATTTTACCTCATCAAAGGGAGCTTGTGGCCACCAACAACCCGCCTATGGAGGGAGAGGGGTTGGGGTGCTTGGGCTGCAGCCCGGTAGTGTCTCCTAGAGCGGAGCCGTGACGCTGTCACGTTAGATCGGCTAGGGGCGTTATAATAAAAAGTGCACTTTTATTGTAACGCCCCTAGCCGATCCAACGTGACAGCATCACAGCTCCGCTCTAGGAGACGCTACCTGGCTGAAGCCCAAGCACCCCAACCCCTCTCCAGCCCACTAGCGGGTTATTGGTGGCCACAGCCTCCCATTGATGAGGTAAACTCGACAGTTAAGCTGTGTCGTACGGGGACTTCCAAGGAGGTCACCCATCCCATTACTACTCTCGCCCAAGCACGCTTAACTATGGAGTTCATTCACTTCTCATCATCAATTGAGTTGCAGCTCAACTATCTAGGTTTTAAATTTATTTTGACACCCTAAACTTGAAGTTTGGAGCAGTAGCTCTCCCTGTAGGTCCAATCTACCAATACTAGTCCTGGGCTAGGGCAAATTTTAAAATAAATGCCCAAGCCAAACCATAAGTCACCATGAATTCAAATTTTGGCCATGCTTGTGTTTTGTTGAAACTAGTGTTTGACCAAAAATGGGAATTTTTGGTTAGAATTTTCCTATAGTATTTGATGAAATACTAGAAATTAAATTAGGTGTATTTTTGGAGAGATATGACTTCAAATGCCCCCAACTATTGGTGGGATGTTCTTTAGGTCAAGACAAATCCATGGTAAAATTTCAGGTCATTTTGACATCTACATGTTGGGGAATTACCACATGCAAAAGGTTGGCATATTCAAATTTGGGGTGTCAAAAGCACAAATAGAATAATGTGAATTTAGCCCATTTGGGTCATTGTAAGTCCATGAAACTCTGAACCAAGGCTCATAGGGATGGAATACACCTCCCATGGAATATTTGGGATTTTTGGGATCAAAAATCCCATTATTTGGAATTATTGAAAAATGTGTCTAGTTAGGAAATAAATTTGGAAAATAGGGCAAATAAATTCATTAAATTATGGATTTTTGACACAAGCTCTGGTAGGGCAAAGTTTACCCCTGGAAAATTTATGGCACTATTTAATAATGTTCCCTTGGGTTTTATGTAGAACTTACCATTTTGCCCCTTTTGGATATTAATTAAAAATATGGGAAATTAGTGTATTAAAATTATGAAAAACTTTACAGTGGTTTATTATTGTGTTTTGGTTTCTGATAATTTATTTGAGAATTTTTGGATGTCCCTATATGTTAAAAACCCTAATAATGGTATTTTGGTAATATTGCTTAAATGTGTATAAGATAGGTCAGATCATTGTTTAAGATTTGGAAATTCTGTAATTAGCCTTATTATAGCAACAGGAACACCCTCTAATTTTCTCAGAATTTTTGGTTGAGTAGTTAAGGTACTTTATATGTCAGATCATTGTTTAAGATTTAGAAATTCTGTAAGTAGCCTTATTATACCAACATGAACACCCTCTAATCTTCTCAGAATTTTTGGTTGAGTAGTTAAGGTACTTTATTTATAAAGTGTTTGAATTGGAATTTTATTGTTAAATGAGAAATAAATAAAATTTGCATGGAAATATTTTGAGACTTGGTAAGTAGTATTAATTAACCTTATGGAACACCTAGTGAAAACCTTAGGCAGGTTGAACCATTATATGTAGTATTTCATGTTCAAGGTGACCCGGTCGCACAATTAAAAGAATTAATTTAGGTCCCTTAATCCCTTAGAAAATATTGAAACTTAGTTCAATCATTATCATACATCATAATAACCATGATATGCAATTAGGAACATTTGACCCAAGAGTTTGGATGACACGTCATACGGGTCAACATTAGGTCATGGGTGCGCTTAGCAAAAATTATAGTTTATGTCACTAGGACCCATAGGGGATACGATAGAGGGTTGAATTGATGACTATATTGGGAAGACAAACCCTGATTGGCGTCTAGTAGGTCACTTTATAATATCGAGCGATAGAGTGCAAGAATTCAATGACAGTAGTTAGAACGGAGACCGACGGGAGACCGCCGATTCCCCATTAATAACTGAATTTATTAGGTTCTTTCCAGAGTAACAACGAGAGTTGGGAATGGATCATGGGTACACATTAATAAAAATAAGTATTCTTGCGAAAGGGAGCCTTGTGAGTTCAACCCATCATAGCTCCTAGTGCCCTCGAGAGCCCTTCACCAGGCATGCCTTGGGCAGTACTGGGATTAACCCTAAATTGTTAGGCATAACGAACACTAGACAAGAGTAGACTATTAGTATAAGACATTGATGTTCATTCTCACCCATAATGGGTTGTAGGGATTCACAATAAACGCACTAATGTTCATTCTCACCCGTGATGGATTGGAGGGATTCACAATAAATGCACTGATGTGCAATCTCACCCGTGATGGGTTGGAGGGATTTAGAATAAAGGCACTAATGTGTAATCTCACCCGTGATGGGTTGGAGGGGTTCAGGATGGGTTGGTCCTGCGAGATGGAGGCTTGGGTTGGAATATCTTGAATGTGCAAACTCACATCACACCGATCGCAGTACGATGACTTTGTCAACCAAGAAGACTGGTGGGTAGACAGCAAATAGTACGCAAGCCTCCAGAGTGCACCTAGGATGTGTACAGAGGCGTATGGGAGGTCTAGGCCCGGTAGTGTGTATACCCACCTAAGAGTGGAGACGCCCGCTCCACTACTGTCGTAGCCACAACGTTGGTACCTGAGAGTGATGCTAGCTCCAAAAAGTGGGAACTAAAGGACTGTGATCACAGAGTCCTGTGTGTGAGTTGCACTTGCATGAGCTATAAAACGCGTGCATATCATACAGTCATAACTAGGTCATACACACCATAGATCCTTATCATATAAATTAGTATGGGCTCTTTTATATGATAAGTTATATTTCTAGAAACCTTAACTTATAAGTTTGTATGAGAATTCATATAAGTTAAGGTACTTCTGTGATGGTAGTAGTAGCTTATTTTACTTGTTCTCTTTACTCTGCTTACTTTCACTACTTGTTTACTTACAACACTTTACTTGTTTCTGTTCAGTTCTTCATACCTTTCATATACCTTATATATAGAACTGCTACATTAGAAAAAAACATACATATATGTACTTATTAGTATAGTTCAGTGTCACATGTTTCCTTTGCTCTACCCCTTGTTGTCCTCCACTTCGTCCTCCCAGTCAGTGCCTAGGATTTGCGGGGGCGAGGTGTGGAGTAAACGACTTAGTCTTTTTGACTAATGGTCGGTGTGACCAATCATTTTAGTAGCTCGAGGAGAGGGAGTACCAGCAGGACGAGGTGGCAGGATGTGAGGAGCTGATTCCACAACTACCTACTACTACTGTAGAACGTTCTCAGGTGGGACGAGACTTCTGGTGATAGCATAGCTTCAGCTTGTTGATATTTGTGAGAGAGAGATTTGTCATTATGTACTGGGCATAAGCCCTTTTTCTCACTTTTGATGTACTCATTCTAGACTTTTTGTGCTTTCATTATTATTTCACAGTGCTGTGACATGTGGAGTAGTTGTTTCTATATATTGCTTTTACTTCTTTCTCTTATTTTGCCGAACAGGTTATATGATCGTACTAGCCGACAGGATCGGCATGTTGCGGTGCCGACTAACCCGTGAGTTAGTGCCATCGTAAGACAGCTGTTCTGGCCATAAGACTGGGAGTCTCCTTGGTAAGGGGGAGGGGTCTTACAAACAGGTATCACTTGAACAAACGATCATAAGAGAAGAAGTCCACAGCACTGGGCCACCCCACTCGATCATTAGTTTGCGGACAAACTATGCAGCAGAAGCAATGGTGTGCCCATGTGTAAAAAGTCACATAAAATAGTCCACCTAAGCAATGAGTCTGGCCAATTCTATTATAAACCTTACATTTATGCAGCCTCCATAGGTCGCTGTACCACAGAATGTGGTCCCTCCCCCTCCGGATGCTACTCCTTTTCTACAGACAGAGATGGGCCAGACCCTGATGGCCATTCTTGAGGCCTTCAGAGACCAGCAATTTCCGGCACCGTTGCCAAATCAGGGATCAAACTGGCTGAGTGCATTCAAGAGTTTGTCCCCGCCTATGTACCACGGGACGGATAATGTGGTAAAGAACAAGGAATGGGTCGAGGCTATACAGGAGATGCTAGTAGGCATCAGCTACAATGTCAGCCAAGCTGTTCATTTGGCAACTTCTGTACTTGATGCCCATGTAAAAAGAGGTGGTGGAAGTCCATGTTGGACTCCACCTATGCAGATATGGATCTGTCAGATATATCTTGGGAGGAGTTCGGCGAGGCATTCTTGGACATTTTGTATCCACCACGGACCGGGATGAGCTAGAAGAGAGGTTTTTGAACCTCAAACAGGGGACCAGGTTAGTGATTGAGTACCAAAGGGAGTTTTCCCATCTAGCCAGGTTTGCGGGGATACATGATTCGGACGACAGGAGGTACGCAAAGAGATTCTACCTGGGCCTTAGAGATGATTAGATACAGGCCCTACCGTTCATCTCTCATGGCACTTCAGCTCAGATCATGGAGATGGCTAAGAAGCTAGAGGCAGACCAGCTGATGTTGTAGAGCAGGGGAAAGAGACCGCTGGATGGGTCGTTCTTCAGGGAGAATAGTCGGGCCTTATAGAGTGGCAGAGTCATGAGGCATAAGAGAGATGGGGGACGTTATCGTCCTAACTACAGGCAGGAGCAGAGACTCCCTGCAGCACCATCTCCTCCAACACCACAGACACATGGCCAGATGTGGCAGGATGATCGTGTCCAGCGACCGATAGTTTGTTTCGGGTGCCATCAGCCGGGCTATATTAGATCTGAGTGCCCGCATCAGTTTCGTCCACTTCATCCTCCACCTCCTCCACCTCCAGTGTCCCCCTCCAGTACAGTAGGGCTGAGGCCGACGATGAGGTCGAGGTCGAGGTCGAGGCCGAGGACCTTTTTGCTGAGGCAGAGGACAAGAGTAGATGTACGCATTAGACATGTCCGAGCCAAGGAATCCTGAGGACGTCATCACAGGTACATAAATTGTTTTGTGAAATTTAGATTTTTCTAATTTATAGTACTTGACCTTGTAGAATAACTACCCATTTGTAACTCAAATCAACCTCAGGCATAATCCTTATCAACGGCAAGCCCGCTCATACGCTGTTCGATACGGGTGCTCCGCACTCGTTCGTATCAGAAGCCTTATGGAAGGTTTGGATGGTGTGGAATGATTCACGGGTTCGGCAATGAGGGTGAGTCTACCTGATGGATCGGTACTATTATCATCTGCCAAGTGCAATATGGAGGCAGAAATCAGCGGAAAGTCATTTGAAGCGCCTGCAACGATCCTAAGGATGCCAGATTTCGACTTGATGTTGGGCATAACTTGGTTGCATTGGAACCATGCCCTGATCGATTTCCCATCGAGGAGGATCACATTGAGGCACGGGGACTCCCACGTTATTGTCGAAGGTATTAGACTTGTCTCCAACCTTTTATTATCATCTGTACAGGTTGTCAAAGCCCACAAGTAAGGAGAGGAAGTATACGTTATCTACTTCGAGATGGCGGGAGCAGAGGCTTCTATTGTGGACATCCTAGTGGTTCGGGATTTCTCTGATGTATTTACGGAGAAATTGCCCGGATTACCACTGGCCAGGGACACATACTTCCGCATTCAGTTGGTGCCAGGAGAGAGGCCCGTATCTCGGGCACCGTACAGGATGGCCCCAAAGGAGCTAGCAAAGTTCAGGACTCAGCTACAGGAGCTAGTAGAGACAGGATTTGTCCGACCGAGCTCATCGTCATGGGGAGCACCGTTGTTATTTGTCAAGAAGAAGGATGGCTCACTGAGTCTCTACATCAACTACTGGGAGTTGAACCGGTTGACGGTCCGGAACACATACCCGCTGCCCCGAATCGATGAGCTTTTTGATCAGCTTCAGGGAGCCTTCTGGTTCTCCAAGTTGGATTTGAGATCTGGTGACTATCAGCTGCGGATCCAGGAAGATGACATTCCGAAGATGACCTTCAGTTCCCGCTATGGATTGTACGAGTTCACGGTGATGCCTTTCGGGCTTACGAATGTGCTTTCTGCATTCATGAGCTTGATGAACCTTGTCTTCAAGCCCTACCTGCATAGATTTGTTATAGTCTTCATTGATGATATACAGACCTACTCCCGGACACAGGAGGAACATACCCAGCATTTGGCGTTGGTTTTTGGGAAGCTGAGAGAGCACCAATTGTATGCTAAGTTCTCCAAGTGCCAGTTCTGGCTTCAAGAAGTGGCATTCCTGGGGCATACTATCAGTGGGGCAGGGTTAGCGGTGGACCCAGCCAAGGTGGAGGCAGTCAGAGATTGGCCACGGCCAAAGTCAGCATCAGACATACGAAGTTTTTTGGGACTTGTAGGATATTATCGCAAGATTGTGGAGGGGTTCTTGAGGATAACACTCCCCCTCACATCCTTGACGAAGCAGGCAACTTTTATTTGGACAGAGAAGTGCGAGGTGTCATTTCAGGAGCTAAAGTACAGGTTCACCTCTTCCCCCATCCTTGCACTTCCATCCGGGAAGGAAGGATTTCACATTTATACTGAAGCCTCATATCAGGGGATGGGTGAGGTCCTGATGCAGCACGAACATGTCATCGTCTATGCTTCAAGGTAGTTGAAGAAGCATGAACAGAATTACCTCGTACATGATTTCGAGCTCAGGGCGGTGGAATTTGCATTAAAGATCTGGAGACATTACCTATATGGGGTTCATTGTGACATCTTCTCGGATCATAAGAACCTCAAGTATGTTGACACGCAGAAAGTCCTGAACCTGCGCCAGAGAATGTGGCTTGAATTCTTGTGTGATTATGATTACACCACGCATTATCATCCGGGGAAGGAAAACACCATGGCAGATGCCTTGAGTAGGAGAGCCAACACCTCAGTACCAGAGCCTCGGGCGATGTCTATGGAGCTGCTGTAGATGTTAGAGGATATGCACATTTTTGTTGTTTTCGAGTCCGAGCCGGTGATCTTCCGGAGTACTTGAACTCTCTGATCGTCGAGTGTGATATACGAGAGCGTATCAGGGTACAACGGAGGTTAGATGCAGCATTGGAGCTGGTGTTTAGGGCCTTGGAAGGGTGCAGGACAGGTGATTATTCTTTGCTTGATGACCTCGTTCATTTCCGTGGTCGTGTTTATATACCCGCAGGAGGTAGTATCCGGGAGGATATACTCAGGGAGGCAAACTGTTCTCGGTACTCATTGCACCCCGGTATCACCAAGATGATAGCGGATCTGCAGAAAAGCATGTATTGGCCGGGAATGAAGAGGCATATCATCTTCCATGTGACACACTGCGAGACATGTCAGCGAGTAAAGGCAGAGTGCAAGAGCCCAGGAGAGTTACTACAGTCACTGTCGGTCCCTAAGTGGAAGTTTGAGGATATTGCTATGGACTTCGTGCACGGATTGCCTCGCTCCCACTCGGGGCACGATTCTATTTGGGTCATTGTTGATAAAATGACCAAGGTTGCCCGATTTATACCTATCAGGAAGGACAGCTCAGTTGCTGCTATGGTGAGGTTGTTTGTGGAACAGTTCGTCGGGTACCACGGGGTTCCCGGGACGATTGTCTCGGATCATGATGGTCGATTCACTTCTAGGGAGTGGAGAGTAGTGCTAGTGTACTTGGTTTCTAAGCTTGCTTTTAGCACCGCTTTCCATCCACAGACCGACGGTCAAACAGAGAGGACCATCTGGACCATGGAGGATCTCCTACGATTGTGTATACTGGATACGGGGAGGCCCTGTGAGAGACTGTTGCCACTGTTTGAGTTCTCCTACAATAACAGTCACCAGGAGAGCATTGGGATGGCACCTTATGAGGCTCTTTAAGGGAGGAAGTGCCAGACACCGCTATCTTGTGTTCAGGATGAGGACCCCAGGGCACTTGGATCGAAAAATATTGACGATACGGACACTCAGATACGCTTGACCAGGGGCCGGATACTGGAGGCTCAGAGTAGGAAGGCTAAGTACTATGATGTGCGATATCGGAAGGTGGAGTTCCAGGTGGGGACAGATTGTTCTTGAAGATACGTCTTGTGCATGGTATTTCTCGGGTGCGGAGGAATAAGAAGCTCAACCCTCGATATATGGGGCCATATTTGATCCTGGAGCGGATCGGCCCCTTGGCATACAGGCTGGAGCTGCCGCCAGAGCTAGGGACCTTGCACGACGTCTTCCATGCCTCTTCGCTACGGAGAACTCTATTTCGGCCGGAGCAGCATATCACCACTACAGCAAGCCTGTTAGTATCTAACAGATCAGTTCGTTTAGAGCCACTCCGGATCGATGATACTGCGGTCCGAGTGCTGTGGAAGAAAAAGGTTCCCCAGGTGAAGGTGTTGTGGTCCAACTATGGACAGGAGGAGCACACCTGGGAGCCGGGGGATCTGATGCTAGAGCGACACCCGAAGATTTTTACCTCGTTGGGTCACCTATTGACCCATGTTGACCGAAGTCAACCCTAAACCCTAATCTGGTCAAACCACACTTAAAGGCCCAATTAGCCCAAGTAGGGCATCACCTTGGCCCAACCCAAGTTGGGTGGTGCCATGGGATCCATGACCCTCCAAGTGGAGTCAGCCCACTCACCATGTTGACCAAGTCAACCTAAAAGTCAACAAGTCAACAAAGTGGCCTAAAAAGAGAAAAGAATGAACCAATCCCACTCCTCATGGGCTAAGCCCATGAGTCAAGGCCCATGACCAGCCCAAGAGCTTAAAGTCAGCCTCTAACCCCCAAAATCAGGAGAGAGAAGGCATCCATTGGGGCAATTTAGACATTTTGGAGAAAAGGAGGAGAGAGAATAGAGGGGGAGAGGTGATGGAGGCCATGTGGCCCGCCTTCCTTCTGCCCAAGCTGCTTGCTGAGATTCCAAGAATTATTCCTGCAAGGTGGAGTTTGGGGACACCTGGTGGCCAGGAGGAAATTCCAAAGCCATGGCTGACCACCCCCTTAACTCAAACTTCTCCCACAGCCACTCCTAGTCAAATCCAAGCCCACCATTATCTTCAGGAGCTGGAAATGAGTGGAATTCGACTGTTGGAGCAAAGCTTTTGCTGGAGAAATGGTGAATCGGGCTAGTTCATCGGAGCATGCTTCGGCCATGGAGCATCGCCACCGCACGTGCCGCCAAGCCTGGCTGCAGGTCCGTTTCACCTCACCTCACACCGTGCTATCTTTCTAGCTCAATTAGGAGAGACATCGGGCTCAATCGAGCCCGATACCATGAGAGAATATGAAAATTTTCTCAAGTTTTTCTTCTTGCTTGGGATAGCCGAAGGAGCCGCCTGCTAAAGCCTCACTGCCGGGAAACGCTCGCCACCACCTCAATGGAGGTGGTGGCAATAATCGCCGGCGGTGGCGCCGGCCTAGGTGGCCGGAGAATGGCCAGCAATCTGCCCAGTATGATTCAATCTAACCGTTGGCTGTTGGGGACGATAAACAGACGACGTCCATTCAATTCCAGGCTGATTAATTATATTGATTAATATGAACATTATTATTTCTGTCACACATTTACAGTGACTTTGCAGGTTAAATATAGGTCCCTTAGAGGCAAATTCAGAACTAGACACTAACATAAAATTTGTATATCTAGGTATTAACTTTATTTTGACACCCTAAACTTGAAGTTTGGAGCTATAGGGCTCCTTGTAGGTCCAATCTACCAATACTGGTCCTAGGCTAGGGCAAATGTTAAAATAAATGCACAAGCCAAACCATAAGTCACCATGACATCAAATTTTGGCCAGGCTTATGTTTTGTGTGAAACTTGTGTCTGACCAAATATGGGAATTTTTTGTCAAACTTTTCCTATATTATTTGATGAAACACTAGAAATCAAATTAAGTGTATTTTTGGAAGACATATGACTACAAATGCCCCCAAATTTTGGTAGGAGGTTCCCACATGCAAAAGGTTGGCATATTCAAATTTGGGTTGCCAATAGCAAAAAAGGAATAATGTGAATTTAGCCCAATTGGGTCATTGCAAGTCCATGAAACTCTGGACAGAGGCTTATAAGGATGGAATACACCTCTCATGGAATATTTGGGATTTTTTGGATCAAAAATCTCATTATTTGGAATTATTGGAAAATGTGTCTAGTTAGGATATACATTTGGAAAATAGGGCAAATAAATTCATTAAATTATGGATTTTTGACACAAACTCTGGTAGGGCAAAGTTCACCCCTGGAAAACTTTATGGCACTGTTTAATAATGTTCCCTTGGGTTTTATGTAGAATTTACCATTTTGCCCCTTTTGGAGATTAATTAAAAATTATGGGAAATTAGTGTATTAAAATTATGAAAAATTTAACAGTGGTTTATTACTATGTTTTGGTTTTTGTTAAATTATTGGAGAAGTTTTGGATGTCCCTATATGTTAAAAACCATAATAATGGCCTTTTGGTAATATTGCTTAAATGGGTATAAGATAGGCCAGATCATTGTTTAAGATTTGGAAATTTTGTAATTCGCATTATTATACCATCATGAACACCCTCTATTTTTCTCAGAAGTTTTGATTGAGTAGTTAAGGTACTTTATTTGTAAAGTAGTTGAATTGGAATTTTATTGTTAAATGGGAAATAAATAGAAATTTGCATGGAAATATTTGGAAACTTGGTAGGCAGTATGAATTAACGTAATGGAACACCTAGTGAAAACCTTAGGCAGGTCGAACCATTATATGTAGTACTTCATGTTCAAGGTGAGCAGGTCGCACAATTAAAAGAATTAATTTAGGTCCCTTAATCCCTTGGAAAATATTGAAACTTAGTTCAATCATTATCATACATCATAAAAACCATGATATGTAATTAGGAACATTTGACCCAAGAGTTTGGATGACACGTCATACGGGTCAACATTAGGTCATGGGTGCGCTTAACAAAAATTATAGTCCATGTCACTGGGACCCACAAGGGATATGATAGAAGGTTGAATTGGTGACTATATTGGGAAGAAAAACCCTGATTGGTGTCTAGTAGGTCACTTTATAATATCGAGCGATAGAGTGCAAGACTTCAATGACAGTAGTTAGAACGGAGACCGACGGAAGACCGTCCATTCCCCAATAATAACTAAATTCATTAGGTTCTTTCCAGTCTTCCTGAGTAACAACAAGAGCTGGGAATGGATCATGAGTAGACATTAATAAAAATAAATTTCCTTGTGAAAGGGAGCATTGAGATTTCAACCCATCATAGCTCCTAGTGGCCTCGAGAGCCCTTCACCGGGCATGCCTTGGGCAGTCCTGGGATTAACCCTAAACTACTAGGCATAACAAACACTAGACAAGAGTAGTCTATTAGGCTAAGACATTGATGTTCATTCTCACCCGTGATGGGTTGGAGGGATTCACAATAAATGCAGTAATGTTCATTCTCACCCGTGATGGGTTGGAGGGATTCACAATAAACGCATTAATGTGCAATCTCACCAGTTATGGGATGGAGGGATTTAGAATAAAGGCACTAATGTGCAATCTCACCCGTGATGGGTTGGAGGTATTCAGGACGGGTTGGTCCTGCGAGATGGAGGCTTGGGTTGGAATATCTTGCATGTGCATAAATCTTTGGAGGGTCATGCGGTACTGGGCCAATCGTCACACCGATGGCAGTATGATGACTCTGGCGAGGTGTGAAGGATGAGGCGCCAGTGGGTTGTTTCACACTGCGGTCTGGAGGACGATACACAAGAATGCACAATCGACCAAGAAGACTGGTGGGTAGCCAATAAATAGTACGCAGAATATAATGTGCACCTAGGACATGTATAAAGGCATATGGTAGGTCTAGGCACGGTAGTGTGTATACCCGCCTAAGAGCGGAGAAGCCCACTCCAATGATGCCGTATCCACAACGGTGGTACCAGAGAGTGATGCTAGCTCCAAAACGTGGGAACTAAAGGTCTGTGATGACAGATTCATGTGCGTGAGTTGCACTTGCATGATCCATAAAACGCATGCATATCATACATTCATAACTAGGTCATACGCACCATAGATCCTTATCATATAAATTAGTATGGGCTCTTTTATTTGATAAGTTATATTTATGGAAACCACTCCCAGCCAAATCCAAGCCCACCATTAGCTTCAGGAGCTTGAAACAAGTGGAATTCGACTGCTGGAGCAAAGCTTTTGCTGGAGAAACGGTGAATCGGGCAAGTTCGCCGGAGCAAGCTTCGGCCATGGAGCATCACCATTGCATGCGCCGCCAAGCTCGGGTGCAGGTCCGTTTCACCTCACCTCACCCCATGCTAGCTTTTTAGCTTAATTAAGCGAGTCATCGGGCTCAATAGAGCATGATACCATGAGAGAATGTGTGAATTTTCTCAAGTTTTTCTTCTTGCTCGGGATCGTCGGAGGAGCCGCCTCCGGCAGCCTCACCGCTAGGAAACGCTAGCCACCACCTCAGCGGAGGTGGTGGCAATAATCGCCGACGGTGGCGCCGGCCTAGTTTACCCGAAAAAAGGCCAGCAATCTGCCCAGGATGATTCAATCTCAACCGTTGGTTGTTTGGGACGATAAACGGATGTCGTCCATATAATTCCAGGCTAAATAATTATATTGATTAATTTGAATAGTATTATTTCTATCACACATTTACAGTGACTTTGCATGTTAAATATATGTCTCTTAGAGGCAACTTCAGAACTAGACACCACTATAAAAATTGTAGATCTAGGTCTTAACTTTGTTTTGACACCCAGAACTTGAAGTTTGGAGAAGTTGGTCTCCCTGTAGGTCAAATCTACCAATACTGGTCCTAGGCTACGACAAATGTTAAAATAAATGCCCAAGCCAAACCATAAGTCACCATGAATTCAAATTTTGGCCAAACTTGTGTTTTGTGTGAAACTAGTGTCCGACCAAAAATGTGAATGTTTTGTAAGAATTTTCCTATATTATTTGATGAAAAACTAGAAATTAAATTATATGTATTTTTGGAGACATATGACTCCAAATACCCCCAAATTTTGTTGGGAGGTTCTTTAGGTCAATATAAATCCATGGTAAATCTTTCAAGTCATTTTGACTTAGGCATGTTTGGGAATTCCCACATGCAAAAGGTTGGCATATTCAAATTTGGGGTGCCAATAGCAAAAATGGAGTAATGTGAATTTAGCCTAATTGGGTCATTGTATGTCCATTAAACTCTGGATAAAGGATTATAGGGATGTAATACACCTCCCATGGAATATTTGGGATCAAAAATCACATTATTTAGAATTATTGGAAAATGTGTCTAGTTAGGAAATAAATTTGGAAAATAGGGCAAATAAATTTATTAAATTATGAATTTTTGACACAAGCTCTGGTTGGGCAAAGGTCACCCCTGGAAAACTTTATGGCACTGTTTAATAATGTTCCCTTGGGTTTTATGTAGAATTTACCATTTTGCCCCATTTGGAGAATAATTAAAACTATGGGAAATTTGTGTATTAAAATAATCAAAAAATTTACAGTGGTTTATTATTTTGTTTTGGTTTCTGATATATTATTGGAGGATTTTTGGATGTCCCTATATGTTAAATACACTAATAATGGCATTTTGGTAATATTGCTTAAATGGGTATAAGATAGGTTAGATCATTGTTTAAGATTTGGAAATTCTATAATTTGCCTTATTATACAAACGTGAACACCTTCTAATTTTCTCAGAATTTTTGGTTGAGTAGTAAAGGTACTTTATTTGTAAAGTGGTTGGATAGGAATTTTATTGTTAAATGGGAAATAAATAGAAATTTGCATGGAAATATTTTGAAACTTGGTAGGCAGTATTAATTACCCTTATGGAACACATATTGAAAACATTAGACAGGTTGAACCATTATATGTAGTACTTCATGTTCAAGGTGATCAGGTCGCACAATTAAAAGAATTAATTTAGGACCCTTAATCTCTTGGAAAATATTGAAACTTAGTTCAATCATTATCATACATCATAACAACCATGATACGTAATTAGGAACATTTGACCCAAGAGTTTGGATGGCACGTCATACGGGTCAACATTAGGTCATGGGTGCGCTTAACAAAAATTATAGTTAATGTCACTGGGACCCACAGGGGATACGATAGAGGGTTGAATTGGTGACTATATTGGGAAGACAAACCCTGATTGGTGTCTAGGAGGTCACTTTATAATATCGAGCAATAGAGTGCAAGACTTTAAAGACAGTAGTTAGAACGGAGACCGGCGGAAGACCGCCAACTCCCCAATAATAACTAAATTCATCAGGTTCGTTCTAGAGTAACAACGAGAGCTGGGAATGGATCATGGGTAGACATTACTAAAAATAAACATCCTTACAAAAGGGAGCCTTAGGATTTCAACCCATCATAGCTCCTAGTGGCCTCGAGAGCCCTTCACCAGGCATACCTTGGGCAGTCCTGGGATTAACCCTAAACTGTTAGGCATAACAAACACTAGACAAGAGAAGTCTATTAGGCTAAGACATTGACGTTCATTCTCACCCGTGATGGGTTGGAGGGATTCACAATAAACGCTCTAATGTTCATTCTCACCCGTGATGGGTTGGAGGGATTCACAATAAACGCACTAATGTGCAATCACACTAGTGATAGGTTGGAGGGATTTAGAATAAAGGGACTAATGTGCAATCTCACTCGTGATGGGTTGGAGGGATTTAGGATGGGTTGGTCCTACGAGATGGAGGCTCGAGATAGAATATCTTGCATGTGCATAAACATGTGGTGGGTCATGTGGTACTAGTCCAATTGTCACACCGATGGCAGTACGATGACTCTAGCGAGGTGTGAAGGTTTGAGGGGCCAGTGGGTTGTTTTACATAGCAGTCTGGAGGACGATACCAAAGAACACACACTCGACCAAGAAGACTGGTGGGTAGCTAATAAATAGTGCGTAAGACTCTAGAGTGCACCTAGGACGTGTATAGAGGCGTATGGGAGGTCTAGACCCGGTAGTGTGTATATCCTCCTAGGAGCGGAGACGCCCGCTCCACTGCTGCCATAGCCACAACGGTGGTACCAGAGAGTGATGCTAGCTCCAAAAAGTGGGAACTAAAGGTCTGTGATCACAGAGTCGTGTGCATGAGTTGCACTTGCATGAGCCATAAAATGCATGCATATCATACATTCATAACTAGGTCAGACGCACCATAGATCTGTATCATATAAATTATTATAGGTTATTTTATATTATAAGTTATATTTCTAGAAACCACTCACAGCCAAATCCAAGCCCACCATTACCTTCAGGAGCTGGAAACGAGTGGAATTTGACTGCTGGAGAAACGGTGAATCGGGCTAGTTCGCCGGAGCAAGCTTCGACCATGGAGCATCGCCACCGCATGGGCCTCCAAGACCTACTGCAGGTTCGATTCACCTCACCTCACCTCGTGCTAGCGTTCTAGCTCAATTAGGCGAGACATCGGGCTCAATCGAGCCCAATACCATGAGAGAATGTGTGAATTTTCTCGAGTTTTTCTTCTTGCTCGGGATCGCCGGAGGAGCCGCCTACGGCAGCCTCACCGCCGGGAAATGCTAGCCACCACCTCAACGGAGGAGGTCGCAATAATCGCCGGCGATGGTGCCGGCCAAGGTGGCCGGAAAATGGCCAGCAATCTGCCAGTACTATTCAATCTCAAATGTTGGCTGTTTGGGACAATAAACGGATGTCGTCCATTTAATTCCAGGCTAATTAATTATATTGAAAATTATGAATAGTATTATTTCTGTCACACATTTACAGTGACTTTTATGTTAATTATAGGTCCCTTAGATGCAACTTCAGAACTATACACATACATAAAAATTGTAGATCTAGGTCTTAACTTTGTTTTGACACCCTAAACTTGAAGTTTGGAGTAGTAGGGCTCCCTGTAGGTCCAATCTACCAATACTGGTCATAGGCTAGGGCAAATGTTAAAATAAATGCCCAAGCCAAACCATAAGTTTCCATGACTTCAAATTTTGGCCAGGCTTGTGTTTTGTGTGAAACTAGTGTCTAACCAAAAATGGGAATTTTTGGCCAGGCTTGTGTTTTATGTGAAACCAGTGTCTAACTAAAAATGTGAAACTAGAATACACCTCCCATGGAATATTTCAAATTTTTGGGATCACAAATCCCATTATTTGGAATTATTGGAAAATGCCTCTAGTTAGAAAATAAATTTGGAAAATAGGGCAAATAAATTCATTAAATTATGGATTTTTGACACAAGCTCTGGTAGGGCAAAGTTCACCCCTGAAGAAATTTATGGCACTGTTTAAAGATATTCCCTTCGGTTTTATGTAAAATTTACCATTTTGACCCTTTTGGAGATTAATTAAAAATATGGTAAATTTGTGTATTAAAATTATGAAATTTTTTATAATGGTTTACTATTTTGTTTTGGTTTCTGATAAAGTATTGGAGAATTTTTGGATGTACCTATATGTTAAAAACACTAATAATGGCATTTTGTTAATACTACTTAAATGTGTATAAGATAAGTCAGATCATTGTTTAAGATTTGGAAATTATGTAATTCGCCTCATTATACCAACGTGAATACCCTCTAATTTTCTCAGAATTTTTGGTTGAGTAGTTAACGTACTTTATTTGTAAAGTGGTTGAATAGGAATTTTATTGTTAAATGGGAAATAAATAGAAATTTGCATAGAAATATTTTGAAACTTGGTAGGCAGTATTAATTAACCTGATGGAACACCTAGTGAAAACCTTAGGTAGGTTGAACCATTATATGTAGTACTTCATGTTCAAGGTGACCAGGTCGCACAATTAAAAGAATTAATTTACGTCCCTTAATCCCTTGGAAAATATTGAAACTTAGTTCAATCATTATCATACATCATAACAAACATGATATGTAATTAGGAACATTTGACCCAAGAGTTTGGATGACAAGTCATACGGGTCAACAATACGTCATGGGTGCGCTTAGCAAAAATTATAGTTCATGTCACTGGGACCCACAGGGGATACGATAGAGGGTTGAATTGATGACTATATTGGTAAGACAAACCCTGAATGGTGTCTAGTATGTCACTTTATAATATCGAGCGGTATAGTGCAAGACTTCAATGACAGTAGTTAGAACGGAGACCGGCGGAAGACCGCTGATTCCCCAATAATAACTAAATTCATTAGGTTCGTTCCAGACTAACAACGAGAGTTGGGAATGTATCATGGGTAGACATTAATAAAAATAGATATCCTTGCGAAAGGGATCCTTGGGATTTCTACCCATCAAAGCTCTTAGTGCCCTCGAGAGCCCTTCACCGGGCATGCCTTGGGCAGTCCTGGGATTAACCCCGAACTCCTAGGCATAACGAACACTGGACAAGAGTAGTCTATTAGGCTAAGACATTAATGTTCATTCTCACCCGTGATGGGTTGGAGGGATTCACAATAAACGCACTAATGTTCATTCTCACCTGTGATGGGTTGGAGGGATTCATAATAAACGCACTAATGTGCAATCTCACCAGGATGGGTTGGAACGATTTTGAATAAAGGCACTAATGTGCAATCTCACCCGTGATGGGTTGGAGGGATTCAGGACGGGTTGGTCCTGCAAGATGGAGGCTCGGGTTAGAATATCTTGCATGTACATAAACCTGTGGCAGGTCTTGCGGTACTGGGCCAATCGTCACACTTATGGCAGTACGATGACTCTGGCGAGGTGTGAAGGTTTGAGGTGCCAGTGGGATGTTTTACACTACGGTCTGGAGGACGGTACCCAAGAATGCACACTTAACCAAGAAGATTAGTGGGTAGCCAACAAATAGTACGCAAGAATCTAGAGTGCACCTAGGACGTGTATAGAGACGTGTGGGAGGTCTAGGCTCGGTATTGAGTATACCCGCCTAGGAGCGGAGATGCCCGCTCCACTGCTGTCATAGCCACAACGGTGGTACCAGAGAGTGAACCAAACTCCAAAAAGTGGGAACTAAAGGTCTGTGATCACATAGTTGTGTGCGTGAGTTACACTTGCATGAGCCATAAAATGCATGCATATCATACATTCATAACTAGGTCTTACGTACCATAGATCCTTATCATATAACATAATATGGGCTCTTTTATATGATAAGTTATATTTCTGGAAACCTTAACTTATAAGTTTGTATGGGAATTCATATAAGTTAAGGTACCTCTGTGATGGTAGTAGTAGCTTATTTTACTTGCTGTCTTTACTCTGCTTACTTTCACTACTTGTTTACTTACAACACTTTACTTGTTTCTGTTCAGTTTTTCATACCTTTCATATACCTTATATATAGAATAGCTAGAGTAGAAATAACCGACATATATGTACTTGTTAGTATAGTTCATTGTCACATATTTCATTTGCTCTACCCCTTGTTGTCCTCCACTTCATCCTCCCGCCCGATGCCTAGGAGTTGCGGGGGCGAGGTCTGGAGGAAATGACTTAATCTTTTTGACTAACGGTCGGTGTGACCTATCATTTTATGAGCTCGAGTAGAGGGAGTACCAGCAGGATGAGGTGGCAAGACGTGTGGAGCTGATACCACCACTACGTACTACTACTACTGCAGCCCGTCGTCAGGTGGGACGAGACTTCTGGTGATAGCATAGCTTCTGCTTGTTGACATTTGTGAGAGAGAGATTTGTCATTATGTACTGGGCATAAGCCAATTTTCTCACTTTTGATGTACTCATTCTGTACTTGTGTGCTTTCATTATTATTTGATAGTCCTGTTACATGTGGACTAGTTGTTTTTATATACTGCTTTTACTTCTTTCTCTCATTTGGCCGAACAGGTTATATGATCGCACTAGCCGGCAGGATCGACGTGTGCGGTGCTGACTAACCCGTGAGTTAGTGCCACTATAAGACGGCGGTTCTGGGCATAAGACCGGGAGCCTCCTTGGTAAGGGGGAGGGGTCTTACATATCCAACCAAAAAGGTTCCTAAGAACTTGATGGATCTAGATAATGATGAGATTGCACTTGTCTCGTTGGACAAGAAAGCTAAAAATATTATATTATGTGCAGTCGATGATTCTATGCTGCAGAATTTGATTCACTGTCATTCTGCTAAAGAAATGTGGCAGTCTCTTGTCACCTTGATGAAAGGCACTGAAGAAGTTAGGGATGACAGAAGATCCCCATTGAATCAAAAGTATGAAGCCTTCTGACAAGGATCAAAGGACTCAATTATAGATACATTTGAAAATTTTCTTCAAGATTGTGAATGGCCTAAGAGTTTATGGCCGAGTCTTCACAAATGGTGAGCTGAATGATAAGTTCCTAAGGTCCCTAACCAAGGAGTTGGACAATAAAGTTTGTGCTATTAGGTAGTTTGGGAAGTTAGCTGAGACAGACCCTCAGAATCTCTTCAGAAATCTGATGTCATATGAACTACAAATCAACTCAAGAAAAGCTGAAGAAGAGAAGAGCCGGTCATTATCCAAGGAGAAGTCTTTCACTCTGAAGGCAGATAACCCAAGGAAGGTTAAAGTTGCTTCACCTGCTCCTGCACAAGAAGACAGTGAAGAAGAAAATTCAGAGCCAAGCACTTCAGGCTTAGAATTATCTGAAGGAGAGTTTTCTCTACTCTCAAGGTAGTTCAAGAAATTCTTTAACAAGAAGAAGCAATGGAGATGCAAGAATACCTCGCATAGAAGATCACATCATGATGGTGATCGACACAGAGAAGGCTCAAGCAGCCATGATAGGTATCAAACTAAACAGAATAAACATATTTCTACTGATATTGTTTGCTATTGCTATAATAAGCCAGGTCATGTCATCGTCGATTGCCCTTACAAGAAGAAGGAGGGTGGAAAGAGAGAGGAAACGAAATCCTCATATAGTAAGAAGAGGACAGAAAGAAGCCTTGTAGCTAAGAATGACAAAACTCTTAGCGACTCTGATTCATCTGAGTCAAGTGAAGAAGAGGAAGCCTACTTCGGGCTAATGGCACACACTGATGATGAATAAGAACCCCAGTTCACTGGGAAGGTAAATTCTTATACTCCTCTTTCTGAATATGATGTTTCTGAACATGATAAGGAGGACAGCTCTTCTGACGATGAGTCTAAACTCATGGCCCAGTATAAAGAGTTGATCAAGGCTTACGACAAATGTCGAAGAGTCGTGAAAGCTCAAGCCAAAGATATAAAGTCTCTCAAGGCTGAAGGGAGCACTTTGAGAGACGAAGTCGCCAAGACATACTCACTCAGAGAGAACTTCAATGCTGCCATTGAAGAATACAATAAGGCTATTGAGCACATAGACCTAAAGGAGAATATCATAAAAAAATGGAATCACAACTTGAAGCATAAAAGAAACTTGTTGAAAGTTTCTCGAAACCCAAGACTGTCCATCCTTTCGTTGCTGAATTCTCAGCTAAGGCCAAAGGTGCTGGGATAGGCCATGTTGAAGCTCCTAGTAAATCTTCTAGGATGAATAATGCTCAAGGAAAAAATAAGGCGTCCAAGAAGGCTTTGACTAAGGAGAAGGGTAAATCCCCTCAAGATCAGACTTCTTTCAAGAAGGTCTTATTTCCAACAAACAAGTTTGATCTTGACTCGTCCTATAGTCACTTTGCTAGGCCTACTTATGTAGAGCCCAAGTCTCATTACCAAGGATGGAATCATCCCCGAAACTTTGGTGAGAGTGCCTTTAAGGCACCTTATGAAGAGATTACACTTTAGAGCTATGGCCCTTACAATCATGGTCATAACATCAAGAAGACACCAAGGGTAAAGCCAGTTGTGGAAAAGCCTCTCAAGGAGAAGAAGACATGTGATTGCCGTCACCATGAAGCTTCTTCCTCCAAGAATGCTTCCCCTACTAGAACAACATCTCAAAAGGTTAAGTAGGAGATGTTGAGGCAAGGATACAACTGGTTTGACTATTGGTGCTGTGGAAAAAATGGTCACTTTGCCATTGATTGTTGGTTTAATTCCAGAAATTTTGCAACTCCTCAAGTTAGCAATGTGAGAAAGACCACTCATAATGCTAATACTCATAGGGGGAGTGTTCTAACTAGAGACCAAGGACCCAAATATGTTTGGGTTCCTGAGGCAAATTGATTTGTGACTGCAGGTATGTCAAAGGCCACCAAAACACCTATCTGGTACTTGGACAGTGGATGCTCTCGGCATATGACCGGGACAAGAATCCTTCTTCAGAACTATTCTCCAGTCAAGAACGGGCCAAAGGTCATCTTTGGAGGTTCATACCGAGGAATTACGAAAGGCTATGTGTTGGATCCCTAGTTTGATTTGGGCTAGGTTCACTAAGCTAGGATCTTGTGACCCATCATGTATAGCCAGGGTCATAGTTGTATCCTAGAGTCTAGGACAAGTCCTTAGTTTCAACACTGCATGGACCAGCAATCATCAGACTTCCAGAGACTCAAGACTTAGAGATTTTCCAAAGACTCAATAAAATGAGTTCGATATTCGTCGAACTCAGTTCGACGATAGTCGTGCTCAGCTTGACAATCTCAGAGATAATTCTCTGAGCTGAGCTCGACTAACTTATTTCTCAGGTCAACGATCTTTGGACTCTACCTTTAGCTTTCTAAGTCCAGACTTTATTATCTAGACACAGGTCGATGAACTTAGTTCTCTGCTCGATGATTTCTGGGTTATCTACTTCAACTTGTTATTCCAGATGTTTCTCAATTTTTCTTTAAGTCCAGAATCATCTCCAGTCGACGAATTCAAGATTCTCAGCTCGACGAACTTTGACGACTTTGGCAAGAGTTAAGAAGCAGTAGTTAGTGGTTCCCTGGTCGACGAAACAAATTCTCAGGTCGACAAAAACAAATTCTCAGGTCGATGATTTCTGGATACTTCACTTCAACACTTCATTCCAGAAGCATCTGAAATATTCTAAGTCCAGAAATACTTTGCTGAACTTTAGTCGATAAAACCAGTTATCAGCTCGACGAACTACATACACATAATCGTCAAAGTTTCTAATCAATACAGTTCTACTCTCTGCTCGATGATATTGGAACTCAGCTCGACGAACAGAAGTCATCTGATCGACGAACACAGCTTCTCAGCTCGATGAACTATGTACTTAGCTCGAAAATTTCTGTTATCTTTTCGACGAATCCAGACTTAGTCATTTCCAGTCTTCTGTCCCTTTCATAATGTAATAATTCCCGAGTAATTAATGCTTCAATATTCTCTGACTATAACCGTTAGACAAAGCATTAATTATGGTCTTCTCCAGGATTATTGCTTGCTGTTTTTACATGGGACAGTTGGGGAAATAAATCAATGCAGTTTATTTTCAAGGCTGTCAGCTTTGATTGCAGAGGATTTCAAATTTCGAAAGAGAATTTTTAATAGGAAATATAAAAGAAGTTCTCTCTCCTTTCCTGAAAAAAAACAAGCATAGCAGACGAGAGATAGAAAGACAACATATACACAATCAATCTGAATCAAGGATTTTCTCTGCTATCTCTCTCAGTACTCTGATACATCAACTCAAGAAGCCCTAGATCAGAAGAACATCTGCAACCTGAAGAATAAGAACAATCAATCAAAATCAAGAGTCTTCATTATTCAACTCTCCAGGACACTTCAAAGGACAACAACAAATCTATCTGTCAAGAAGTGCCTGAATACTTTCTGGTCAAGGCTTAAAGATTGAAGGCCTATCACCCTAAAGCAAAGCTCCAGATTTCCCTGAACCATTCTACATCACAGGGGGAGCTATTTGCTAAAATCATATCCATAATTCTTCTCAGTTGTATATTGAGAAAGAGAAGACACAATCATCTCCCCCCCCACTGTATAAAGGGTTATAACTCCCTTCAAAAGTTATTCTTGGTTGCAAGTCACCTGATCAAAAGACTTGAGATTTGGTTTTTGAGCACCTGATCAAAAGCTCATTCGTGTTAGGCAACTGATCAAAAATCTGAGTGGATTCCTACCCGGGTGGTAGAAGAGTGGATGTACCCAGGTTGGAGAACCACTATAAATTTCTTGTATTGTCTGGTTGCCCCTTCTTTTTGTTCTTATTGTGTTTGTGCTTTCTAGGATTGCTGTGTTTATATTTTATTAAGTTGTTTATGCACTTACACAATTACAGCAAAAGCTATAAAGTTTCTTAAGGATTTAAGAATACTCTATTCACCCCCACCCCTCTAGAGTATATCAGATCTAACACATCACTTTCAATTGGTATCAGAGCCGGATTCGTGGTTGCACAAGCTAACCCTTGAACCAAAGATCCTGAGTTAGATCTGTGTTTTCATTTCCATTAGATTTATAGTCACATATCATGGCACAGAATAAGGACTATGCAAGCACCAGACCTCCAATATGCAATCTGAATAAGTTTGCCATCTAGAAGGCAAGAATTAAATTGTACATGAACTCTATTGATGAAGATATCTACAACTCCATTTTGACAGGTCCCCCTCAAGCATCTACTTTTGCAACATCTTCAAGCACAACTGCAGTTTCACCACCTGAGTGGACTGAGGCCCAGAAAAAGGCAAAGATTACTAATGTTAAGGCAATGAACATACTGGCACAAACAATGTCAGATGATATCTTTCAAAAAGTGGCTGAATGTACCTCAGCCAATTGCCATCTGGGATTCCCATAACCAAATAGTGGCTGGATCAGCAGATGAAAGAAATGACAGGAGATCCAATCTCATATCCCTATATGAGAATTTCAAGAAAGAAGAAGATGAGTCAGTGGCTGATATGTACAATAGGTTAAGCTCAATCATCAATGAGCTAAAAACCGTGGACAAGGACATCACCCTTACTGAGGTGAATGATAAGATCCTTATGTGCTTCTCAAGATCATGGGATTCAAAGATCTGGCCCATCAAGGAGGCCAGAAGCCTAAATGAGTTCTCCACTAAATCTCATTTAGGAAAGCTGAAGTCCTATGAACATCTGATAAAATCCAGAGAGGCAGCTGAACAAAGAACACCTCCTCCAGCAAGAAAAGAGCACAGCATTGCATTCAAGGCTGCTGAGGAGACAGAGACTCCAACCATAAATGAAGAACTGATGTCTCTATTTGCCAAGAGATTTTACAAGATGGCAAGAAAAGACTTCAGGAGAAAGTCATCCAGGCAGGATGACCAGCCAAGGTATGACAAAACACCAACTAAAGAAGTGGTGTGTTTTGGTTGTAGGAAACCAGGACACTTCATCTCTGATTGTCCAGAGAATCAGAAGAAGGAAAAGAGAAGACAACACAACAGCAGGCATTCCTTCAATATACATAAGAAGAAGGAGAAAGGTTTTGTGGCTGAATCATGGAGTGAGACTGAGGATGAATCAACATCTTCCAGCTCCAGTGAAGATGAAGAATAGGCAAGGGCCAAAGAGGTTTGCCTCATGGTCATTGATGCCTCTAGGAGCCATTCAGAAGAAGAAGATTTAGACAATGAAGAAGCTTCGGATTCTAAAGCTAACAAGGTATTATCTTATTTTGATTACAGTTCTGATTCATTTAGATCTGAATTCAAAATCATGTACATAGATTTAATTAACTCAGAAAAAGAAATCAAGACTCTTAGGGAAAAATTAGGAAACCTAGAGAATGTTAACTCAGAAAACAATAGGTAAAAGGATGAATTAACCTTAGCTAATGAACAAATCATATTATTAAAAACTAAGTTATGTGAGGCTAAACAACTTAGGAAACTCTCAATGGGCGAAGCTTCAAGCTGATGGACATCACAAGCACTGTAAATGTCAGGCTTAATGGCAAGCTAGGCTTGGGTGCTTCATCAAGTTTGCCACCCATCCTCAAAAAAAATATTTTGTCAACCCCTATTAAATTTGTCTTTGCAAAAGGGAAATAAATAATAAACTATAAAGAAACCTGAGAAGAAATGCCAAAATCAATAGGTCAGAACAACAAAAATCAGAAAACATTAACTGAAAACAAGTTTCAACAGAATTCGTCAAACTCAGATCGACGAAATGTTGCCAGTTCGTCGAACACCACTCGACGAACACTGAACGCAAACTATATCTATAATTATTCGCCGAACTGTGATCAACGAATTTTGTATGGTTTGTCGAGCAGAGGTCGATGAACGTGGGGCACAGAAAATGAATATGTTCATTCTCTAGGCAAAGATCGACGATCTCAACCCAATTCGTCGAACTCTGATCGACGAACTCACAGAAATTCGTCGAACCCAGAAAGACTTAACAAGAATGTTAATTATAACAGCAACTCTAATAATTCTAGAAAACCATTTAATCTTATAGCTGATTGGGTAATATCACCTAGAAGATATCACCCTCTAGGATATAAATTTCAACCAGAATTCTCTGTTATATCTAGTTTTTCATATCAACAATACAAAAGACCCAAGGTAACCTGGGTCAAGAACAATTAATTGTTTTTCATTGCAGGTGAAGAGCTGTCCAGTAAATAATCAAACATGGTACTTGGACAGTGGATGCTCTAAACATATGACTGGCAGCAAGGACATCTTAACCAACTACAAGTCCAAGCTAGGACCAAAGGTAATCTTTGGTGATTCCAAATGTGGCCAGTCTAAAGGTTTTGGAGAAGTGAAGATTGGAGCAGTCACTTTCAAGAAAGTGACATATGTCAGATGACTCAAGCATAATGTCATCTCCATAAGTCAGTTATGTGATGAAGGTTATCAGGTACACTTTAACTCATCTTCTTGTACTATTGCTAATAAAGAAAAACAAACTGTTTTAATTGGGAATAGACATAGTAACATATACTTAGTTGATTTTCTTTCTGCCAATTCTTATATCTGCTTACTTAATATTACTAGTAATCAGAATGATTTATGTCACAAAAGGCTAGGTCATGTAAACTTGAAAAACATTGCTAGGTTATCAAAAGACAATCTTGTTAGAGGCTTACCTTCTGTACCCTATAAGAAGGAAGGCCTCTGCAGGACTTGTCAATTAGGAAAGCAAACTAAATATAGATTTAAATCTGCTAATATAAGTGATTCACCTAGGATTCTGTATTTGCTACACATGGATCTCTTTGGACCCATTGCTGTACAAA
Organism: Platanthera guangdongensis; assembly: GCA_039583875.1. Classification (NCBI taxonomy): domain Eukaryota; kingdom Viridiplantae; phylum Streptophyta; class Magnoliopsida; order Asparagales; family Orchidaceae; genus Platanthera; species Platanthera guangdongensis. The sequence goes on along the minus strand of CM077156.1, from coordinate 93,294,881 downwards.
GCCTAGGAAGGAAATCCTACACCTTAGTTATAGTGGATGACTTCTCAAGGTTCACTTGGGTGTCCTTTCTGAGATCTAAGTCAGATATCTTTAAGGTTCTTACAGATTTTCTCAGGACCATATAGATTGAGTTCTCTACTCATGTTGCATTGATCTGAAGTGATCATGGCACAGTGTTTGAGTCTCTTCTTATGCATGAGTTCTGTGAGAAGGAAGGTATTAGGCACTGCTTCTCAGCTCCTAGAACTCCCCAACAAAATGGGGTAGCTGAAAGGAAAAATAGGACACTAATTGAAGCTACAGGTACATTACTTGTAGATACTTACATGCCACTAACCTTTTGTGCAGAGGCTGAAAACACTGCAAATTATGTCTTGAACAGAAGCCTGATACATAAACTAAAGAATAGAACTCCCTATGAATTACTTAAAGGGAAGCAACCTAAAATAAATTATTTTAAAGTATTTGGATGTATATGTTATATTCACAACAACAACAAAAGATACATTAGAAAATTTGAGACTAAGGCTGAAAAGGGAATCTTTCTAGGATATTCTCAAGTAAGCAAAGCCTATAGGATTTTTAATAAATCATCACTAAAAATTGAAGAATCTATTCATGTTACATTTGATGAAGCTAACATGTCTTGTAAGGAGAAAGAGATTTATACCAATAACACTTTGCAGGTACCCCACTTGTGTGAGAGTTTGGATGGACTAAACCTCACCCAAGAGGTTCCAACACATCCTTCTCCACAAGTCATTGAAGAAAGTGAAGATGAAGGCACTGAAGGAATTGATCTTCCCCCAACAGCAAACATAATTCCACAAGAGGAGTTAGTTCCTAATGCTGTTGCAGAACCAACTCCACCCACTGATCTTGTCACACTAAGGGATCACCCCAGATCTCAAGTGATTGGAGACATATCAGCAGGTGTATAAACAAGGCATCAACTCAACCAAGATTTGATGCATGCTTGTTTTCTCTCTCAGGTTGAACCTCTATCCATTCATGATGCAGAGCAAGATCCCCACTAGATCTTTGCAATGCAGGAGGAATTATACTAATTTAAGAGATGTAGAGTTTGGGATTTGGTTCCAAGACCCCAAGACTACCCAGTAATTGGAACCAAATGGGTTTACAGAAATAAGCTGGATGCCCAAGGTGTGATTGTGAGAAACAAGGATAGGCTTGTTGCTCAAGCATATATGCAAGATGAAGGAATATATTATCACCAAACCTTTGCAGCTGTGGCAAAGTTAGAGGCAATTAGAATATTCCTTGCTTATGCAGCCTACAAGAGATTCAAGGTCTATCAAATGGATGTGAAGAGTGCTTTTCTTAATGAAGTATTAAAAGAAGAGGTTATGTTGAACAACCTCCAGGTTTTGTCTCTCCAACTCACCCCTCTTATATTTTTAAATTTCATAAAGCTCTTTATGGTCTAAAGAAAGCTCCAAGATCTTGGTATGAGACTCTAGCTAGCATTTTGATAGAGCATAAGTTCATTAGAGGCATAGTAGATAAGACACTTTTCACTAGACATCATAAGGACCAAACATTGTTAGTAGAAATATATGTGGATGACATCATATTTGGGTCCACTGATTCCAAATTATGCACGAGGTTCTCTGACCTCATGCATTCCAAATTTGAAATGAGTAGCATGGGTGAGCTCTCCTACTTCCTTTGTCTCCAAGTGAAGCAGCTCCATGATGGCATCTTCATCTCCCAAGCTAAATATGCAAAAGAGCTTATCAAAAAGTTTGGGATGGCTGATGCCTCAGCAAAGAAAACACCTATGGCTACAAATGCTGTAATAGACTCTGATCCACATGGGAAACCTGTTGACCAGAAATTATATAGGGGCATTGTTGGGTCCCTACTATATCTTACAGCAAGCAGACCTAATATTATGTTTGTCACATGCCTTTATGTTGTAACGTCCCGAATCGCTCTAGGCCCCTAGTGTGTGTGTTTTGAGTCAGGAGGGTTGACTTGAGTCCTGAGAGTGCAGGGAATTGGACTGCACTTGTGGAGAAGTGGAGAATCAGTGTAAAAAGGAGGTGACACGGGTAGGGACACGGCCGTGTGCCTACCCGTGTGCGTCGAGTTGAGCTCGACGAGCCGTGTCGAGATCGTCGAGTTGTGTCGACACCAAGGGACACGGGTAGGGACACGGCCGTGTGCCTACCCGTGTGCGTCGAGTTGAGCTCGACGAGCCGTGTTGAGATCGTCGAGCTGTGTCGACACCAAGGGACACGGGTAGGGACACGGCCGTGTGCCTACCCGTGTGCGTCGAGTTGAGCTCGACGACCCGTGTCGAGATCGTTGAGCTGTGTCGACACCAAGTGACACGGGTAGAGACACGGCCGTGTCCCTACCCGTGTGCGTCGAGTTGAGCTCGACGAGAAGTGTCGAGAGGCAACCCGAGAAGTACACGGCCAAGGACACGGCCAAGCACACGGCCGTGTCATAGGGACACGGGTCGGGACACGGGCGTGTCCCTACCCGTGTCAAGTGTTGAACCGACATGGAAACTGTCGTTGCCGCTTCGCCAGGCAGGACACGGGTAAGGACACGGCCGTGTCCCTACCCGTGTCACATTTTATATATATAGGGGAGAGAAAACCCTAGCCGTTTTCATTCTCTTTTCTTCCCCTATTTTCTGTGAGATCTCCTGTGAGAGGGAAAACTGCAGGAGCAAGTCCTACCGGAGGAGATTCGCCATCGCCGTGAAAGGGAAAATGCCGCCAAGGAGAACTACGAGATCCATGGCTAGAAATGGTGGTACCGCTGGAGCCGATGTGAGTTTCCTACCCTCTCCCTTGGTGCTAGATCTATAGTTATTTTCCTAGGAGAGACATCGACTCAAGAGAGTCTTGATGGTGAGGAGGAGTTTTCTAGGAAAGGTCATGCTAAGACTTGTGTCTTAGGTTTTAGATCTCTTCAACCACGCCCTTTTTCAATGGATGATAAGGGATGGTTTCGTGAAGGGTTTTGGCCTCTTGAGGGTGAATAAGGGAGGAGGTTTTCTGGAATGATTTTGGAAGATCGCCTTGAGGAGGAAGATGAACCGATGCCGTTCATTCCGCCTTAAGATGCGTGCAGAATCTGTATTCTGCGCGCAGCGAACTTCGTGACCATTTTTAAGTGTGTTATGGTCAGACCTGGGCTTTTGACTAAACACGAAAGTTGAAGCCCTTGAAAATACCTTTCCAACGAGTGGTTGCACGACTTCCGGTGAAGTCTGTAGGCACGGGAAAATCCAAACGAAAATGGTGTTTAATAAATCCTGCATGCAGAAACTGTGTTCTGTACGCAGCGGACTTCAAGTCCGATTTCAAATAGGATAATGTCAAATCTGGGTTGAGCTCTGAATATGAAAGATGTAGTCCATGGAAATACCTTTCCATCGAGGGGTTACACGACTTCACCGGATTCTTGCAGCCTCGGAAATCTCCGGTCGAAGTTGCTGACCAGATTCAACCTGCGCCTAAATTCTGGGCTTAATGGAAAAATGGATTTTGATTCGGTGAAATTATTAATGCAAGATACTTGCCTTGGATGAACCCTTATGATTAATCATTTGTTGTGTGATTGAAGTATCTTATTAATCGTATTTCATATTACCAAATTGTGAAACAAACTTGTTTAAAAGAATTGAACTGGTAGGAATTGAAAGATTGAATATGGTGCACTTCATGTTTAAGTTATGATATTACTAAAAAGGAAGATGTGATAGATCTTATATGCGCATTACGTTATTTTACATTGTCATCATTTGGGAAGTCATATAGATGATTAGATCATGGCCATGGATATGTTTGATTAATGAAATGAGTCTAGTGGACCAATACTTAGAGCGTTGTCACCCTACGGGTAGTATTGTGAAGGGATGTAAGTGCGGGGTTGACCGCCACTTGTTTTGGTTGTGTTGAGATAGGGTGCGAATGGATGGTTGGGCTGTGCCCTCGTGTTTACTTCCGAGGCCCCTTCCATGTTGTGTTGATATGGTGTTTGCATGTGGTGTGAGTCGACACGCGGTGTCGTAATCCCGGGTTAAGGATAGTGTGGCAGGTCTACAGGCTCGCCAGTCGTCACACCGACGGGAGTTGGCAGTTAGACTTGGTCGGTTTGGGCTGTGTCCTCGGTGTTCACGTCCCGAGGCCCCTCCGGCCATGTGAACGGTTGGGCTGTGTCCTCGTGCTTTCTTCCGAGGCCCCTTCCGGGTCACGCAAGGCCAGTTCGGGCTGTGTTCTTGGTGCACATCTACCCAAGACCCCGCTGGGCCATAGTACGCAGGGGCTCCGCTGTTGTGTTCTTAGCGTTGAGGCATACGGAGGCCTAGGTGAAGTAGTGTGATACCCGCCTAGTAGTAGAAGTGCCCGTTCTACTGTCACCGCCTGGCCACGGCGGCTGATGCCTGAGAGGTTAGCTACCTGCTCGAAAAGTGGGAACTACAGTCTGTGTCGACATAGCAATTGCATGGGTGTGCATGGGTGAGTCATTGCATAACATTCATAGCATTTCATATCATTGCACAACAAGATCCTCATCGTATAAGTTTGTATGGGCACTCTTATACGATGAGTTACTTTTATGTAACCCGATCCTTAACTTATAAGTTTGTATGGGCATTCTTATAAGTTAAGTTACTTCCTGCTCTTACTTATACTTGCTAGTTTACTTGTAGCTCTTATATAAATGCTGATAGTGATACTGTTTCTCTTACTCTACTGCCACCTGTTTGTACCTGTCATACACTTATAAATATTGTACCCTTGTTTCTCTTTCTCCGCCCGGTGCCGAGGAGTCGCCGGGGGAGCGGATGTGAAACCACTTAGTCGTTTCGACTAACGGTTGCTACGTCTTCCTTTTTAGGAGGTCACGCCGCAGGTAGAGCAGCCGCAGACTACGCAGCAGGACAGCCAGGCCAGGGCGACAGGGCCTGATGTGACGGTGCCGTCGATACCGTCTGTTACTGATGTTAGTATTTTTATTACTCTGATGTAGCCCGTTTGGGCAATGATTAGCTGTACTCTGATATTTTGTAGAAGCATGTTTTAGCTTCTCATTATTGATGTTTTGGACTTTATATACTTAGTGTGGATTTTGACTTCTCTTGCTTATTTATTTGGTTGGGTTGGCATGATATATTGATATGGTTCAGCCGGCGGAATAGGCGTCTTGTGGTACAGGTTAGCCCGTGTGCTAATGCTACCGCAAGGCGGCTGTTCCGGGCATAAGACTCCCCCTTCGTGCCGTGTTTTGGGATCCGGGAGGGGGGGGGTCTTACAAATGGTATCAGTTTGCCACGATCCTCAACTAAGAAGTCATTCAACAATGGTGCCACCCCCGTTTGGTTAGTCAGTTTGGGGACAAACTGACTTAGCGGAAGCAGTGGTGTGCCCATATGTAATTCACATTAAGTTTGTCCAACTTTGACCTTAAGTTTAGCCAACCTGACCACAAATTTGTCGTGTATGTGTAGGTTCCACTGCATGTTGAGCCGATGGGGGGTACTCCTACCCCTCCCATACCCACTCAGTTCCAACAGTCTGAGTTGGGGCAAACGCTTACCGCCATTCTTGATGCTTTTAAGGCACAGCAGGCTCCGGTGCAACAACAAGCCCCGAGCTCCAACTGGCTGAGCACCTTCCGGGCTCTCTCCCCTCCCGTCTACCTTGGGACGGAGTCAGCCGTACGTACAGAGGAATGGCTAGACACGATAGAAGAGTTGCTGGCTGGTATCCGTTGCCCGGCCAACATGGCAGTGACATTGGCAGTGTCCGTCTTGGACTTACATGCGAAGAGGTGGTGGAAGTCCCTCATGGGCTCTACCTTCCAAGGCCGGATCTACACAGAGATAAGTTGGAGTGAATTCTCGGGTGTTTTCTTGGAGCACTTTATCCCTACATCGGCCCGAGATGAGCTTGAGCAGAGGTTCCTTCGACTAAAGCAGGGATCAAAGTCGGTTACAGAATACCAGCGGGAATTCCAGCATCTCGTAAGGTTCGCAGACTCTTATGAGTTGGATGACAGAGGTTATGCCAAGCGCTTCTATAAAGGGCTGCGAGATCCCCTAAGGCAGTCCCTTTTGTTTATAGCGGATGGTAGCTTGGCAGAGATCATTGATATGGCGAAAAGATTGGAGGCGGACCACCTGGGTTGTAGTAAGAGGCCTGCGGAGGACGTGATGGAAGTCGGCCCAAGTAATAGCAGGAGACGGGACTTCAGAGGAGGAAGAGGTTATCAAAGAGGTGGCGGGCGTGTCCACCGAAACTATAGGGTGGAGCATCCAGTTCCGCAGCCGCCTGCGTTGCCTCCACCCCCACAGCATCAGCGATTTCAACAACCTGAAGGGCGTCGTGGTCTGGTGTGCTTCGAATGCAACCAGCCGGGCCACGTCCGGCGTTTTTGCCCGCAGCTATATGGGAACGGCCCTCCTGCCCTCCCTCCTGCTCTCCCTCCTGCTCTCCCTCCAGCAGCTCCACGAGGGCGGGGATATATGCGCGGTCGAGGACGAGGACCGCCAAGAGGAAACCCCGGACCGGTCCGGGATCAGGTGTACGCGCTTGACATGGCGCAGGAAAGGAACCCACAAGATGTGATTGCAGGCACCGTGATTATTGGCGGGAAGACAGCCTATGCGCTGTTCGATACCGGTGCCTCACACTCCTTTGTGTCCGAGGATTTCATAAAAGACATGGGGGATGTACAGTACTTCACTGGCATAGCCCGACGTGTACGCCTTCCGGACGGCTCAGAGATGATCGCAACCGCCAAGTGCGAGTTGGAGTTATTTATTGATGGGAAGGCCTTTGATACGCCGGCCACGGTTATGAGAATGCCGGAGTTTGACATCATTTTGGGCATGGCATGGCTGGACTGGCACTTCGCGAGGATCGACTGCGCGGAGAAACGGATCTATTTGAGGCATGGAGACTCTGACGTCATCTTCCAAGGTATTGGCTTCGCGCCACGTATGATATTATCTTCTATTCAGGCTGTAAAGGCTCATATGAAGGGGGATGAGGTCTTCATGATCTGGTTCGAGTTGAAGGAAGCAGCGTTGGAATTAAAGGATGTACGGGTAGTGCGGGATTTTCCCGAGGTATTTCCTGAGAAGCTACCAGGATTACCTCCGCATAGAGAGGTTGACTTCCAGATCAATCTAGTACCAGGTGCCAAGCCTGTATCCAAGGCTCCGTACAGAATGGCTCCGAAAGAACTCGCGGAGTTTAGAGTTCAATTGCAAGAACTGGTGGATTCAGGGTTCGTTCGCCCCAGTTCATCACCATGGGGAGCCCCTGTGCTGTTCGTGAAGAAGAAGGATGGAACACTGCGATTGTGCATAGATTATCGGGAACTCAATCGGTTGACGGTGCGGAACACTTATCCACTACCGCGGATCGATGAGTTGTTCGATCAACTAGTGGGAGCACATTGGTTTTCTAAATTGGATTTGCGCTCCGGGTACTATCAGTTGAGGATACATGAGGGGGACATTCAGAAAACAGCATTCAGTTCGAGATATGGTTTGTATGAGTTCACAGTAATGCCGTTTGGGCTCACAAATGCCCCTTCGGCCTTCATGAGTTTGATGAACAAGGTGTTTGAACCGTATTTGGACATCTTCGTCATTGTTTTCATCGACGACATCTTGGTCTACTCAAAGACGGAGGAGGAGCATGTCGAGCACCTGACCTTGGTTTTGAAGAAATTGAAGGAGCATGCCTTGTATGCCAAGTTTAGCAAGTGTGAATTCTGGCTTAAGGAGGTTGCCTTCTTGGGGCATGTGATCAGTGGAGCAGGGTTAGCAGTGGATCCAGCAAAGGTGCGGGCCGTGAAGGAGTGGTCGCCCTTGAAGTCGGCGGCTGATGTACGAAGCTTTCTTGGACTTGCTGGCTACTACCGCAAGTTCGTGAAAGGTTTTTCCAAGATTGCCCTTCCTCTTACCTCCTTGACGAAGAAGGGTGTGCCATTTGAGTGGACACCTCAATGTGAAGAGGCATTTCAAGAATTGAAAGATAGGCTTACCTCCGCCCCCATCCTTGCACTTCCGTCTGGGAAGGAAGGATTCCAAGTTTACACGGACGCATCATATCAAGGGATGGGAGCGGTGCTGATGCAGCACGGACATGTGATCGCTTATGCTTCAAGGCAGTTAAAGAAACATGAAATCAATTACCCGGTTCATGATTTGGAGTTGGGAGCAGTGGTGTTCGCTTTGAAAGTCTGGAGGCATTATTTATATGGCGTGCACTGCGAGATCTTTTCCGATCACAAAAACTTGAAGTATGTTCACACTCAGAAGGAGTTGAACCTGAGACAACGGCGGTGGTTGGAATTTTTATGCGACTACGAGTTCACCATGAACTACCACCCCGGGAAAGCGAACTCGGTAGCCGATGCCTTGAGTAGAAAAGTGCCAGGCTCTAGCCCAGAGTCTCGGCTGATGAGTATGGAGTTGGCTCGGATGATCGAGGAGATGGAAATTACTCTAGTATTCAAGGATCCTTCGGCAGAGTATGCGGAGTATTTGGCCAACATGAGCATAGTTTGTGATATCCGAGACCGGATTCGGGTGGAGCAAGGAATGGATGCGTCCTTGGCCCCGGCCATCAAGGCAATTGAAGATAGGACCACCGATGAGTACACACTCAAAGACGGCCTCGTTTATTTTCGTGGCCGACTTTATATTCCCAAGGGCGGCAAAATTCGGGAGGATATCTTGAGAGAGGCACATTCCTCTCAATATTCAGTGCACCCTGGTATTGCTAAGATGTACGCCGGATTGCGGAAGACCATGTGTTGGCCGGGAATGAAGAAGGATGTTCGCTACTATGTTACACATTGCGAAGCTTGCCAAAGAGTGAAGGCTGAATGCAGGAGTCCCGGTGGTTTGTTGCAGTCGCTGCCCATCCCCGAATGGAAGTTCGAGGATATCTCCATGGACTTTGTTCATGGGTTACCTCGTTCCCGCTCCGGGAATGATTCGGTGTGGGTTATTGTGGATCGACTAACAAAGGTGGCCCGGTTCATTCCAATGAAGAAGGAAGCACACGTGGGTGTTTTGGTACGCCTTTTTGTGGAGCAATTTGTACGGTATCATGGCGTGCCCAAGACAATTGTTTCGGATAGGGATGGTCGGTTTACATCCAATGAGTGGAAGGCAGTACAGGCGTATTTGGGCTCACGCCTAACCTTTAGTACCGCATTTCATCCACAGACTGACGGGCAGTCTGAAAGGACCATCAGGACACTGGAAGATTTATTGAGGTTATGCGTGCTGGACAGAGGAGAGCCATGGGAAAGGCTCTTGCCCCTGGTGGAATTCTCCTATAATAATAGCCATCAGGCGAGCATCGGCATGGCGCCCCATGAAGCCCTTTACGGAAGAAGGTGCAGGACTCCCTTGTCTTGGGTGCAAGATGAAGATCCGAAGGCATTGGGAAACGAATACATAGATGATACTGATGCGGCGGTCAGATTGATACGGGATCGCATGTTGGAGGCTCAAAGTCGACAGGCGAAATATTACAACAAAAAGCACCGGATGGTGGAGTTCCAGGTGGGCGAAAAAGTGTTCCTTAAGATTCGGCCGATGCATGGAGTGTCACGGGTGCGGGGAGTGAAAAAGCTCAGCCCAAGGTATGTTGGGCCTTATACTATATTGGAAAGAATTGGCCCGTTGGCCTATCGGTTGGAGTTACCACCAGAACTAGAAAATCTCCATGACGTGTTCCATGTGTCGTCGCTTCGAAAAGCACTGTTGCGGCCCGACCAGTATATTCCCACTACTGATGGTGCAGTGGCATCAGATAGGTCTGTGCGACTAGAGCCGGTGCGGATTGTTGACAGCGAGACAAGGACTTTGCGCCGCAAAAGTGTACCCTTGGTGAAGGTACTATGGTCGAATCATGGGAAAGAAGAGTACACGTGGGAGCCAATGGATTTAATGCAGCAACGCTACCCGGAGTTGTTTGCTCAAGGTAATCTTATTTAAAAGCATATGTTAAATTTCCTGTTATGCTCTTCTCCCCATAGCCTAAGCCTGATTTCGGGGACGAAATCTTTTATTTTGTTTATAGGATTTGTAACGTCCCGAATCGCTCTAGGCCCCTAGTGTGTGTGTTTTGAGTCAGGAGGGTTGACTTGAGTCCTGAGAGTGCAGGGAATTGGACTGCACTTGTGGAGAAGTGGAGAATCAGTGTAAAAAGGAGGTGACACGGGTAGGGACACGGCCGTGTGCCTACCCGTGTGCGTCGAGTTGAGCTCGACGAGCCGTGTCGAGATCGTCGAGCTGTGTCGACACCAAGGGACACGGGTAGGGACACGGCCGTGTGCCTACCCGTGTGCGTCGAGTTGAGCTCGACGAGCCGTGTCGAGATCGTCGAGCTGTGTCGACACCAAGGGACACGGGTAGGGACACGGCCGTGTGCCTACCCGTGTGCGTCGAGTTGAGCTCGACGACCCGTGTCGAGATCGTCGAGCTGTGTCGACACCAAGTGACACGGGTAGAGACACGGCCGTGTCCCTACCCGTGTGCGTCGAGTTGAGCTCGACGAGAAGTGTCGAGAGGCAACCCGAGAAGTACACGGCCAAGGACACGGCCAAGCACACGGCCGTGTCATAGGGACACGGGTCGGGACACGGGCGTGTCCCTACCCGTGTCAAGTGTTGAACCGACATGGAAACTGTCGTTGCCGCTTCGCCAGGCAGGACACGGGTAAGGACACGGCCGTGTCCCTACCCGTGTCACATTTTATATATATAGGGGAGAGAAAACCCTAGCCGTTTTCATTCTCTTTTCTTCCCCTATTTTCTGTGAGATCTCCTGTGAGAGGGAAAACTGCAGGAGCAAGTCCTACCGGAGGAGATTCGCCATCGCCGTGAAAGGGAAAATGCCGCCAAGGAGAACTACGAGATCCATGGCTAGAAATGGTGGTACCGCTGGAGCCGATGTGAGTTTCCTACCCTCTCCCTTGGTGCTAGATCTATAGTTATTTTCCTAGGAGAGACATCGACTCAAGAGAGTCTTGATGGTGAGGAGGAGTTTTCTAGGAAAGGTCATGCTAAGACTTGTGTCTTAGGTTTTAGATCTCTTCAACCACGCCCTTTTTCAATGGATGATAAGGGATGGTTTCGTGAAGGGTTTTGACCTCTTGAGGGTGAATAAGGGAGGAGGTTTTCTGGAATGATTTTGGAAGATCGCCTTGAGGAGGAAGATGAACCGATGCCGTTCATTCCGCCTTAAGATGCGTGCAGAATCTGTATTCTGCGCGCAGCGAACTTCGTGACCATTTTTAAGTGTGTTATGGTCAGACCTGGGCTTTTGACTAAACACGAAAGTTGAAGCCCTTGAAAATATCTTTCCAACGAGTGGTTGCACGACTTCCGGTGAAGTCTGTAGGCACGGGAAAATCCAAACGAAAATGGTGTTTAATAAATCCTGCATGCAGAAACTGTGTTCTGTACGCAGCGGACTTCAAGTCCGATTTCAAATAGGATAATGTCAAATCTGGGTTGAGCTCTGAATATGAAAGATGTAGTCCATGGAAATACCTTTCCATCGAGGGGTTACACGACTTCACCGGATTCCTGCAGCCTCGGGAATCTCCGGTCGAAGTTGCTGACCAGATTCAACCTGCGCCTAAATTCTGGGCTTAATGGAAAAATGGATTTTGATTCGGTGAAATTATTAATGCAAGATACTTGCCTTGGATGAACCCTTATGATTAATCATTTGTTGTGTGATTGAAGTATCTTATTAATCGTATTTCATATTACCAAATTGTGAAACAAACTTGTTTAAAAGAATTGAACTGGTAGGAATTGAAAGATTGAATATGGTGCACTTCATGTTTAAGTTATGATATTACTAAAAAGGAAGATGTGATAGATCTTATATGCGCATTACGTTATTTTACATTGTCATCATTTGGGAAGTCATATAGATGATTAGATCATGGCCATGGATATGTTTGATTAATGAAATGAGTCTAGTGGACCAATACTTAGAGCGTTGTCACCCTACGGGTAGTATTGTGAAGGGATGTAAGTGCGGGGTTGACCGCCACTTGTTTTGGTTGTGTTGAGATAGGGTGCGAATGGATGGTTGGGCTGTGCCCTCGTGTTTACTTCTGAGGCCCCTTCCATGTTGTGTTGATATGGTGTTTGCATGTGGTGTGAGTCGACACGCGGTGTCGTAATCCCGGGTTAAGGATAGTGTGGCAGGTCTACGGGCTCGCCAGTCGTCACACCGACGGGAGTTGGCAGTTAGACTTGGTCGGTTTGGGCTGTGTCCTCGGTGTTCACGTCCCGAGGCCCCTCCGGCCATGTGAACGGTTGGGCTGTGTCCTCGTGCTTTCTTCCGAGGCCCCTTCCGGGTCACGCAAGGCCAGTTCGGGCTGTATTCTTGGTGCACATCTACCCAAGACCCCGCTGGGCCATAGTACGCAGGGGCTCCGCTGTTGTGTTCTTAGCGTTGAGGCGTACGGAGGCCTAGGTGAAGTAGTGTGATACCCGCTTAGTAGTAGAAGTGCCCGTTCTACTGTCACCGCCTGGCCACGGCGGCTGATGCCTGAGAGGTTAGCTACCTGCTCGAAAAGTGGGAACTACAGTCTGTGTCGACATAGCAATTGCATGGGTGTGCATGGGTGAGTCATTGCATAGCATTCATAGCATTTCATATCATTGCACAACAAGATCCTCATCGTATAAGTTTGTATGGGCACTCTTATACGATGAGTTACTTTTATGTAACCCGATCCTTAACTTATAAGTTTGTATGGGCATTCTTATAAGTTAAGTTACTTCCTGCTCTTACTTATACTTGCTAGTTTACTTGTAGCTCTTATATAAATGCTGATAGTGATACTGTTTCTCTTACTCTACTGCCACCTGTTTGTACCTGTCATACACTTATAAATATTGTACCCTTGTTTCTCTTTCTCCGCCCGGTGCCGAGGAGTCGCCGGGGGAGCGGATGTGAAATCACTTAGTCGTTTCGACTAACGGTTGCTACGTCTTCCTTTTTAGGAGGTCACGCCGCAGGTAGAGCAGCCGCAGACTACGCAGCAGGACAGCCAGGCCAGGGCGACAGGGCCTGATGTGACGGTGCCGTCGATACCGTCTGTTACTGATGTTAGTATTTTTATTACTCTGATGTAGCCCGTTTGGGCAATGATTAGCTGTACTCTGATATTTTGTAGAAGCATGTTTTAGCTTCTCATTATTGATGTTTTGGACTTTATATACTTAGTGTGGATTTTGACTTCTCTTGCTTATTTATTTGGTTGGGTTGGCATGATATATTGATATGGTTCAGCCGGCGGAATAGGCGTCTTGTGGTACAGGTTAGCCCGTGTGCTAATGCTACCGCAAGGCGGCTGTTCCGGGCATAAGACTCCCCCTTCGTGCCGTGTTTTGGGATCCGGGAGGGGGGGGTCTTACATATGTTAGGTTCCAAGTGAACCTTAAAGAATCTCATCTAATTTTCTTAAAAAGAATTTTGAGATATATAAATACTTGTCCAAGTCTAGGCCTATTGTATCCCACTGAATCAGAATTTGAGTTAACTGGATACTCAGATGCTGATTTTGCTGGATGCATGGTGGACAGGAAAAGTACTTCAGGAACCTGCTAGTTCCTGTGTATGAGATTAGTGTCCTGGTTTTGTAAGAAACAATCATCTGTGTCTACCTCAACTGCCGAGGCAGAATATATTGTAGCTGGCAGCTGCTGCTCCCAGATGCTGTGGATTCAAAATCAATTACTAGACTATGGTCTCAACTTAAATAATTCAACTCTACTATGTAATAACACAAGTGCTATAGCCATAGCACAGAATCCAGTCCATTATAGTAGGACCAAGCATATAGACATTAGACATCATTTCATAAGAGAGTGTGTAGACAAAAACAAAATTAAACTTGTCTATATCTACACTGATTTACAAAGAGCTGATATATTCACCAAACCTCTGGATGAGAGAAATCACTTATTCGATATAAATCTTCTTGGAATGATTAATGGAGAAGACTTAGTTTAGTTTCTGTCTGCACTCGACGAATTTTCCAGAGTTCGTCGAACGGAGCTCGATGAACTGGGAAAAGTTCGGGAGATATTCGTCGAACGGAGGTCGACGAACTCTCTGTGAGTGAAGTTGTTTTCATCGAACGGAGATCGACGAATCCACTTCAGAAAACCTTCGTCGAACGGAGCTCGAAGAAATGTCTTCAAATCTTCAGACTGAGCTCTACAAATTGTTTCACTCAAATTATTTCGTCGAACCCAGATCGAAGAATGTTTTAATTTTCGTGGAACGGAGTTTGTCGATTCATATTCCTGAAAACCCTATATCTAGGTTTTCTTCAACCTCCGTCCTGCGCTTTTTGTTCCCTTGCACTTGATCGCCATTTTTCTCTCTTGCAGGTGATTTCATGGCGATTCTAGCGAGAACATTGGCTGCGATGAAGTTTGACACCGGATTCGATTTTGACTTTGATTCTTTTCAACATTCGGACCCAATGTTTTTGAGTATTCTGGAACTTTTGGAAGAGCAGCAACTGAAGAATATGATGACAACAAGGATTAAACTGTCTAGAACAGAGATTAGAGAATGGGTCTACACATCATCAACAACAGAGAAAAACACCATGACTGGATCTATTGCGGGTAATAATGTTTCTCTATCTCCCGCCGTTCTGACTGAAATATTTGGATTGAACAATGGAGAAGATGAACTGGAAATTGAGAATGAGGAATATGATCAAATGTTGAGTTTGTTGGGTTATACTGGAGATAACCCTAAAAAATAACTAAAGAATACCTATCTGCAGAATATAAATTTCTGGCAGATATTGTTGGGAAAGTCTTGCTAGGCAATCACAATACACATGATTATATCACCAGACATCAGTTTCTAGTTATGTGTGCAGTGGTTAATAAGAAGCAAGTGGACTAGGCACAGATCATCTTTGATCTAATAAAGAAAAAATGTAACAAAAAGGAAGTTTGTTTTGGGAGGATCCTAGGGATCTTTTTGAAAGAAAAAGCTGCTAAATCACTGGTCTCCCCGACCATATTCATAAATACAAGCAAAAGGCTTACCTGTGCCTTGTTTGGCAAGTGGGAGAGGACAATATCAAAGCCTTCTAAGGGCTCCTCCTCTACCCCCAAAGCTTCTGAGAGCACAAGGGCTGTTATAGCCACTCCCCACCCTACTGAAGAGATCATTCCATCCTCACCATCTCTTCCAGTACTCCAAACTCAACTACCCTCTACACCCCACACAACAGTCCTCCCACCTCAACATCAGACTCTACAATAACCCTCATCCACCATAACTTCTACTCAACAACCCTAACAACAATCACAACCCCAACCATCTGCTCATGATTCTCCACCCATAGATCTTACTAGCCTCCCCTCTTCCCCCACTCATATCTCTCCAACACATACTCATCTTCCTACACCTCCTCCATCTCCACATGGAACACCAGCCCAATCTCCTCATGCTTCACCTTCTCCAACACCACCATCATCACCTCTTCCACCTCACTTGTCCTCTATCCCCTCTTTGAATCTACTGTCATCTCATCCCTCTACTCCTTACCCTCAACATCAATCCACATAAGATGACCACTTGCCAGATGCTCCTCCTCCATCCTCACCAACATCTACCATCCCTCCAAATATCTCCACTCAACCACCATCTGAAACACCAACTGTAACTCCAACACTGGATTCCTTCACCATCTCACCTTTCATTGCTCGCATCACACCCCTCCTCAAAGCTCCCATAGCAGAGGCCATTACACCTCTTGCTACATCCATTTCCTCTCTCCCTCTACCCAGATCTCTGCCCTTTCTGCTGCTCCATCATCATTTAGGGGCCTGGCTCTAGTTCTTACTGAAACCAGGCAGGGGGAGATGCTTGTTGGTGAAGCTCCAGCAGCTCCAGCAATAGCAACAGTTTCAGTTTCAGCAGCTCCAACAGATGCAGAGGCAGTAGCAATAGCAGTAGATACAGAGTTTATTGATACAGATTTTATTGATTTCATTCATTTTATTGAGACTGACATGGATATAGAGGAGTCAGCTCCAGAAGAGATAGTTACTGTTGGTGATTTCATCATTAATCCCACAGTAGATTTAGAATATTTGTTGAAAAATTTTGATACTACATTTTTGAGCTATCCTCCTGCAGATTATACTAAGCCATCTTTGGCTATTGTTCCATATTCTTCCCCTATCAGTCCTAAAGTTGTCAAGCAACTAAGAGACAGTTTTATTATCCCAGAACCTGTAGTCATCCCATCCCCTCCAGAAATTATTTCTTCCCCCAATTTTGTTATGGATGACTCTCCAATGCCAGATCTGGATGCCTTGATCTTTGCTGACATTGAAGAAGAAAATAAGGTAGCTGCTGAAAGAACTGTCGGAGTTAGTTCTCTAGTTCCTGTTGAAGTTTCTTCTCCAGCTCCAGCTCCTATTGAAGTTTCTCCTTCAGCTCCATCAAAACCTGAGAAGCCTACTATTTCTATTGAGGACCTGAAAGCTTTAAATGATCTATATGATAATCCTCATGGATCTGATGATGATGATGATGATGATAATGAGGATGACAATTCTGATGATGAACCCAAGAAGAAGAAAGTATCTAAGAAGAGGAAAGCACCTGTTTGGTATTGTATCCACAACGTACCTGATTTGAAGAAGCCCCTGGACAAGCTAAGGTAAATAAACAATGTTTTTGACAAAATATTTCAAGTTGTGCTTGCAGTTATTCCACGCTAAGTGCACACCAATGTCAGGGTGTAGTAGGTCAATATACACGGGTCTGCACGACGTAATCCCTCGTTGAGCAGATCAGTGTGTTGGCCTACGTGTACTCTCTCTATTGGAGTGTACTTAATTTTAAGTACAGGGTTGTGTTAAGGCAAGAGCAGACAAGGAGCAAGGATGGGTCAAGGAGCAGCACTTGGATGGAAAGATGAAAAATCATCCAAGTAAGAATCGACGAGAATCACTAGTGATTCTCGCCGAATCGACGAGAATCACTGGCTGATTCTCGCCGGCTAAATCTGACTGCAATAAAGTCAGATTCGACGAGAATCACTTTATTATTCTCGACGGATCGACGAGAATCACTTTGTGATTCTCGCCGAATCGTCGAGAATCACCCTTGATTCTCGATGATTCGACAAGAATCACAGGTGATTCTCGCCGATTTTGACTTGGGCATTATTCTGGAACTCCCTGAACCGGATTCTGCCGCTGGCACTATTTTGAACCGGATTTCGGGTTTCTACTTGTGGGACCCACAACGGTCATATTGAAAGTGTCTACAGTATATATACAGGTATTTTTTTGAACAGTAGGAAGACACACAGAAAGAAGTCGAGCCGATCTTAACCTAAAATCGCGAGTTCTGCTCCGCCGCCGCCGTCGCCGCTCGCCTAGTTGGTCGCCGCTGTTGATCGCGATTCTTCCGGATCCTCCGGCGACAGAAGCTTAGCCAAGCTTAGAGTCTCACGCGTCTATCCAGAGATCCCTTGTCTCTCGATTTGTTGATCGGGAAAAACTTCCCCGTCCGAATAGATCGAGACGACCGATCCTCGTGTGATCGTTGGTAGACCTAGCTAGCTTCGTTACGAAGTTTGGATCTCAAAAGTACAGCAGCTGCACATCATCATCGCCGCCGATCCCGTGAACCTTGCCATCGCCCATCTTGCCGCCATCCGGTTCCGGGGAGATCCTCTCCAAGAGAGATCTAAGGTTGTGGACTCTTTGTGGACTTCAAGAACACGTCGTCAACGAAGAGGGACACCTTAGTCTCCAAACGTAGTTTGTATCTCTTGTACATTCTAGTTTTACTTTTGTTGTAAAGGAACGTTTGTTCCGTGTTGTAAGGGTTGGGTGCAATTCGTGTTGTGGGAGTGTTGACTCCTACGTGTGGAAGGGTTCCTTCCGATAGTGCAAGGATTGGATTTCAATCCTGTTGGTTAAGAGACCGAGTCGTCCCTTTTTGGGAGATAGGTCAAAGGGTGAAAGTGGATGTACCCAAATCGGGGAACCACTATAAATAGCTTGTGTATTATGTGTGCTGTGCTGTTTATTTTTATTGTGCAGGTACAATCTTAAATTCCGCAAAAAAGCTGCACGTCACCTATTCCCCCCCCCCATAGGTGAAGATATTTGACACTAGGTGGACTTTCAAGTGGTATCAGAGGGAGGTTGCTCATCAAAAAGGTTAACACCTTGAGTTGAATCCTGCCGCTAGTGTCAAGAAGAAGGCAAACATCTACTATGGACGGGCTCAAGTTCACTGGCAAGATCCCCGTGTGCACCAGGCTCAACTTTCCTATCTGGAAGGAAAGGATCAGATTCTACATGGAGGAAGTTGATCCCAGACTCTTCATGATCGTGGAGGAGGGACCTTATGTCCCCACTAAGGTCTCCACCATTGATCCTACCAAGAAAGTGTCGAAGAAACTTTCTGAAATGGACAAGGACGAGATGGTGCTAGTGGGACTTGACAAGAAGGCGCAGAACATTCTGGTCAGCGTAGTTGATCACTCAATGATGCAGAACTTCTGCAACTGCAGGACAGCACAGGAGATCTGGCATTGCCTGATCATCCTAATGGAGGGGACTGATGAAGTGAGGGATGATCGGAAATCCCTCCTGAATCAGAAATATGAGGCCTTCAGACAAGGGCCTAAGGAAGAGATCGGAGTCACCTACGAGAACTTCCTCAAGATTGTCAACGCCCTCAAAGGATACGGAAGAGTGTTCACTAATGGTGAACTAAATGATAAATTCCTTAGGTCCCTTACTAAGGAATGGGACACAAAGATCTGCGCCATCCGAGAGTTTGGCAGACTAGCTGAAATAGACCCGCAAATTCTGTTTGGGAAGCTAATGTCCAATGAGCTTCAACTGAAGACCAGGAAAGCAGAAGAAGAAGCAGAGAAGGCTGCAGCCAAAGAAAAGACTGTGGCTCTAAAAGCCAGTTACTCCAGAAAAGGCAAGGGTGCGGTTTCATACCGTGCCAGGAATAAGGATGAGGAGGAGGACTCCGAGCCATGCTCCTCCAGCTCAGAGCTGTCGGAGGAGGATTTCTCCCTCATCACCCGAGAGTTCAAGAAGTTCCTCAAGATGAGGAATCAAAGAAAGAAAGACGGCTCCTCCTCAAGACATCAGAAGAAATATTATTCTTCTGACAGGTATGCTTCTAGACCGAACAAACATCGCTCTTCTGACATTATTTGCTTTGGATGCAACAAGCCAGGACACGTTGTGGCCGACTGCTATCAGGCAAGAGAGAAAAAGGGAAAGGAGAGGAGCACAAATCCTCTAGAGATAATAAGAAAGAGCGGAGCTACATCGCCAAAAGGCCAAAGACACTGAGTGAGTCTGATTCTTCAGACTCCAGTGATGATGAGGAAGCCTACTTCGGGCTGGTGGGTCGCTCCGACTCAGAAGGAGAATGTCCCCCATTTACTGGGAAGGTAAAAGCTCACACCCCTCTCTCCGACTCTGACTCTGATCCTGAGTCTAAGGATGATGAACCTGAGGATAGCCTTTCGGCCCATGAAGCTGAGCTCCTCGAGAAGTATGAGCTTTTGCTCAACACTTTCGAGGAGTGCCGTAAGAGATTGAAGGCTGAGAAAAAGGAAGTAAAATTCCTTAAGGGTGAGTGTGTTTCCCTAAGGGAAGAGGTCACCAGTTTGATTTCTCTCCGACAGGAGCACCTTGACCAGACTTCAAAGCACTCAGAGTCTCTTAAGCTCCTTGATCTTAAGCAGGTGGAAGTCGACAAGTTGGAAGAACAACTTGCGGCAGAAAGGAAGATCGTCAAGAGCTTCTCTATGCCAAAAACTGTTCTTCCAGTAGTTGATACCTTCTCTGCTCAGGCCAAAGAAGCTGGCTTGTGGCATGTAGGGGTATCTGGTTCCTCATCTAGGAGAATCAGGAACCAGAGGAAGAATAAGGCCGCTAAGAAGGCCTCTGCTGATGAAAAGGGAAAGGCTCCGCCTAGTCCTATTGCGTTCAGAAAGCCTGGCTTTCCTTGCAACCAACATGACTTTGAATCAACATTTGGCCAACATTTCCGGCCCTCGGTTGCAAAGCCAAAGAGCCGATATGACGGTTGGACCTTTCCTCGGAACTTCGGTGAGAGTGCCTTCAAGGCACCTTATGAGGAAATCCACATGGGAAATTATTGTCAATTCTCTAGCGGCCATAATGGAAAGCAGGCACCAAAAGCCAAGCCTGTTATACAGAAGGTGAAGAAGTCTTGTGACTGCAATCACTGTGAGGCCCCCACCTCCAGATCCAAAGCCCCGGCTGTACCCTCCGTTCCCAGGGTAAGGCAGGAGACTAGGAAGAGGTACAACAGATTTGACTGTTGGTGCTGTGGCAAAGTCGGTCACTTTGTCGTGGATTGTTGGTTTAATCCAAGGTTTCACGAGACTCCCTATGTTAGCAATGCGAGGCCGACCACTCATAGGGTTAACCAACAGAGGGGGAGTATGCTAACCAGGAATCTAGGACCCAAGTTCGATTGGGTTCCTAAGGGAAATTAATTTTGTTTTGCAGGAATGTCCAAAGGCCACCAAAATGTCAATCTGGTACTTGGACAGTGGATGCTCCCGGCACATGACCGGGACAAGAAGCCTGCTGCGTGATTATACTCCAGTCGAGAATGGACCCAAAGTCATCTTTGGAAGGTCAGATCGAGGAGTCACCAGAGGTTACGGTATGATTTCCAACGGCATAATCTCTATCACCGACGTGGCTTATGTTGAAGGGTTAAACCATAACCTGATCAGTGTAAGTCAGTTATGTGACAAAGGTTATGACGTTAAGTTCTGCAAGGATAAATGTCTAATAATTTCATGTATCTCTTCTGAGACGGTATTATCAGGCATTAGGAGCAGAAATATCTTCTGCTTAGATTTTCTCAGTTTAGATTCATCTACCCCCGTATGCCTTGTGGCAACAGGCAGTGCATCTCTTTGTGAACAATGGCACAAGAGATTGGCTCATATTAATTTCAAAATAATTAGTATGCTGTTTTCTAAAAACTTAGTAAGGGATGCTCCCGTTATCAAGTGCATCAAAGATAGCCCCTGTACTGCATGCCAGATGGGCAAACAGACTCGGGCTACCTTTAAGAGCATTGCAGACAAAGACTCTTCCTGATGTCTTTACCTTCTACATATGGACTTGTTTGGTCCAATGCAAGTTCATAGCTTGGGAGGCAAGTCCTATACGCTAGTGATAGTTGATGATCATTCTCAGTTTACATGGGTGTTCTTCTTAAAACGAAAGTCGGATACGTTTGACATCTTCAATCGTTTTGTCAAGCAGGTTCAGAACGTATTTAACTGCCAAGTGGTCAAAATCAGAAGTGACCATGGAACAGAATTCGAATCTGGTGCTATGATAGAGTTCTGTGAAGATCAAGGTATCTTTCATGAGTTTTCCTCCCCGTGCACTCCTCAGCAAAATGGAGTTGCGGAGAGGAGAAATAGAACTCTCATTGAAGCCTGCACGACAATGTTGAAAGACGCTTCTCTCCCAGAATACTTCTGGGCAGAGGCTGTCAACACAGCTTGTCATGTATAAAACCGAGTATTGATCAACAAGCATCATCGTAAGATGCCTTACGAGCTACTGAAAGCAGGAAACCAACCATGTCCTACTTGAGGATCTTTGGTTGCAAATGTTATGTACTGAATAATGGGAAGTACTCGCGTACTAAATTTGGTGAAAAATGCTTCGAAGGCATATTCATGGGCTATAGTTCCCACAGTCGGGCATATAGGGTCTTCAATAAGAAAACCCTAGTGGTAGAAGAATCAATCAATGTTGTATTTGATGAAGGAAGTTTGCTTAACAGCAATTCTTCCAGTGGAATTCTTGAAGATGCAGGTGCACGACTTGAACAGCTGGATCTCAATGAGACCGCTAAAGATGAAACTCCTAAGTACGTCAAAGTTTCCACCTCCACGTCATCTGGAAATGTTGAAGATCAAAATGGAACAAATCTCTTAGAAGAAGGAGAAGCCCAAGAAGTTGTCGAAGCTCCAGACGCCAGACTTCTAGAGCTCCGGCATGTGAGGGATCATCCTGAGATCAGATCATCGGAGATCCTCATGTCGGTGTCAGAACTCGAAGAGGTACTATTAACGAAGTTTTGCATCTTAGCTTCCTATCACAGGTTGAGCCAAAGAAGTTCGACGAGGCGAACAAAGACACGGCATGGATTTTCGCCATGCAAGATGAACTTCATCAATTCGAACGATGCAATGTTTGGAGGCTGGTTCCCAGACCACACAAGCAGAATGTGATTGGCACTAAGTGGATCTTCAGAAACAAACTGGATGAACATGGTGTCATCATAAAGAACAAGGCCAGGCTGGTGGCTCAAGGTTACAGACAGGAGGAGGGGATTGACTTCGACCAGACCTTTGCACCGGTAGCAAGGCTCGAGGCAATAAGATTGTTCCTGGCGTATGCTTCGCACAAAGGATTCACAGTCTATCAAATGGATGTGAAATTAGCTTTCTTGAACGGAGACCTGGAAGAGGAAGTATACGTCGCTCAACCCCCAGGTTTTGTCAATCCTACTTATCCCAATCATGTTTATTTTCTTAATAAAGCTTTATATGGTTTAAAACAAGCTCCACGAGCTTGGTATGAGACATTATCTAGTTTTCTTCTTGAGAACAAGTTCTCTAGAGGTAAAATAGATAAGACATTGTTTCTCATGGAAGTCAAAGGCAAGATTTTGCTGGTGCAAATCTATGTCAATGACATTATATTCGGCTCAACGGACAACAATCTCTGTAAAAGGTTTTCTAAACTTATGCAAGGAAAGTTTGAAATGAGCAGTATGGGAGAGCTCAAGTATTTCTTGGGACTTCAGGTGAAACAGTCTGAGGATGGAATCTTCATCTCTCAGACGAAGTTCACAAATGAACTCCTTAAGAAATTCGGTATGGAGAATGCAACCTCTATGAGGACTCCAATGGGATCCACTATGTCTCTGGATAAGGATGAGAAAGGTAAACCTTTCGATGAAACCAAATACAAAAGCATCATTGGCTCCCTACTCTACCTTACTGCCAGTAGACCGTATTTCATGTTCTCCACATGTGTCTGTGCCAGATATCAGGTGAACACTAAGGAATCTCACTATGTCGCTGCAAAGCGAATTCTAAGATACCTTAAAGGTACTCCCAATCTTGGCTTGTGGTACCCGAGAAACAATGATGTCGAGCTAATAGGCTTTTCAGATGCTGATTTTGCAGGGAGTAGAGATGACAGGAAAAGCACTTCCGGGACGTGTCAATTCCTCGGAAGAAGGCTTATCTCTTGGAACAGCAAGAAGCAGAATTGTGTAGCTACCTCCACAGCAGAGTCTGAGTACATCTCGGCTGGCAGTTGTTGCGCACAACTATGGATCAGAAACCAGTTAGCCGACTACGACCTTTAGTTCAAGGAAGTGCCGATGTACTGCGACTCCTCCAGTGCTATTGCGATTGCCAACAATCCGGTATCGCACAGCAGAACGAATCATATTGAAGTGCGCTACAACTTCATTCGGGAGCACGTGGAGAACAAGGACATATCTCTCTGTTATGTCCCCACAGACAAGCAGATTGTAGATATATTCACAAAGCTCTTAGACGAAGCCAAGTTCAGTCTTTTCAAAACTGAATTGGGAATGCTAAATTATGAGGAATGACGACTACAGAAGCTGCAGGCTCGTGCAAGAACTGAGGGGGACCAAGGGACTCAAGTGTGAGCACATATGCAAGAACTGAGGGGGAGCAAGGGGTCAAATACTACAGATCCAGATTTGCAGAAGCCGAAAAGGGGGAGATTACCCTCTCGGCTAAGGCTAAGGTGGCTCCAAAGTTTGCTCACACGAAATTGGTATCGGTAATGAATACCTCACTCAACTCACTTTCAAATTTATGATTTTCATTCCTATATGCTCTATTCACCTTAGCGTGTAGGGTTTAGGATTCTTCAAATAGGGGGAGATTGTTGGGTATTGTATCCACAACGTACCTGATTTGAAGAAGCCCCTGGAGAAGCTAAGGTAAATAGACAATGTTTTTGACAAAATATTTCAAGTTGTGCTTGCAGTTATTCCACGCTAATTGCACACCAATGTCAGGGTGCAGTAGGTCAATATACACAGGTCTGCACGACGTAATCCCTCGTTGAGCAGATCAGTGTGTTGTCCTACGTGTACTCTCTCTATTGGAGTGTACTTAATTTCAAGTACAGGGCTGTGTTAAGGCAAGAGCACACAAGGAGCAAGGATGGGTCAAGGAGCAGCTCTTGGATGGAAAGATGAAAAATCATCCAAGTAAGAATCGACGAGAATCACTAATGATTCTCGCCGAATCGACGAGAATCACTGGCTGATTCTCGCCGGCTAAATCTGAGTGCAATCAAGTCAGATTCGACGAGAATCACAGGTGATTCTCGCCGATTTTGACTTGGGCATTTTTCTGGAACTCCCTGAACCGGATTCTGCCGCTGGCACTATTTTGAACCGGATTTCGGGTTTCTACTTGTGGGACCCACAACGGTCATATTGAAAGTGTCTACAGTATATATACGGGTATTTTTTGAACAGTAGGAAGACACACAGAAAGAAGCCGAGCCGATCTTAACCTAAAATCGTGAGTTCTGCTCTGCCGCCGCCATCGCCGCTCGCCTAGTTGGTCGCCGCTGTTGATCGCGATTCTTCCTGATCCTCCGGCGATAGAAGCTTAGACAAACTTAGAGTCTCACGCGTCTATCCATAGATCCCTTGTCTCTCGATTTGTTGATCGGGAAAAACTTCCCCATCCGAATCGATCATGACGACCGATCCTCGTGTGACCGTTGGTAGACCTAGCTAGCTTCGTTACGAAGTTTGGATCTCCAAAGTACAGCAGCCGCACATCGTCGTCGCCGCCGATCCCGTGAACCGTGCCGCCGCCCATCTTGCCGCAGCCGGTTCCGGGGAGATCCTCTCCAAGAGAGATCTAGGGTTGTGGACTCTTTATGGACTTCAAGAACACGTCGTCAACGAAGAGGGACACCTTAGTCTCCAAACTTAGTTTGTATCTCTTGTACATTCTAGTTTTACTTTTGTTGTAAAGGAACGTTTGTTCTATGTTGTAAGGGTTGGGTGCAACCCGTGTTGTGGGAGTGTTGACTCCTACGTGTGGAAGGGTTCCTTCCGATAGTGCAAGGATTGGATTTCAATCCTGTTGGTGAAGAGACCGAGTTGTCCCTTGTTGGGAGATAGGTCGAAGGGGGAAAGTGGATGTACCCAAATCGGGGAACCACTATAAATAGCTTGTGTATTCTGTGTGCTGTGCTGTTTATTTTTATTGTGCAGGTACAATCTTAAATTCCGCAAAAACGCTGCACGTCACCTATTCCCCCCCCCCCCATAGGTGAAGATATTTGACACTAGGTGGACTTTCAGCACCTCCTCCTCCTGCTCCTAAACTAAATCCAACCTATGACACTCCCTACTATATCCTTCAGAAGATAACTCCATATAAAGGGATGCCAGCTTGGATGTGGTTTTCTAAAAATGAACAGAAAGAAAGGAAAAGAAGTAGAAGCTACTCCCCTCCTCCAACTCATAAATACAGAAAGGACCCTCCTCCACCTCCTCCTCCAGCTGCTGGTACTTCAGGCACATCTTCCCAAAGGACTACCCAATTTTTAAACTTATCAAATACATCAGGGTAGGTCCCCATCTTCAGGAAGCAGCCATCAAAGACAGTATTCATCAGGCAAGCAGCACCAGTCTCAACAACAGCAGCAACATCAACAAAAATAACAACAATTCTCTCAACATCAAAAAGCTAAAAGTTCCAATAGACCTCCTTCTCCTCCTATTCCTTTTGAAGATCCAAAGAGAGCTACATCAGCTAGGATGGCCAGGTTCCAGGAACTTGTTGGCCTTTCTATGATTAATAAAGCTAAAGTTGAAGGAAAGGATCCCTCAGAATATACAACAATCTCAAAGTATAGGAAAGAAGAGCTTAAGAGGTATAAGAAAGCTAACAAGTTTTTAATGTTGATGATTATATGAAATTGCAACCAGAAGCAGTAGTCCCCAGAGCCACATCTTTGAAGATTATAGGGGCTGTTGATATGACTATGACCAAAGTACAAGCTTCTGATCCAAATAAAGAGATTGTTTTTACCAAGCCTGGAGACAAAAACAAAGAAGAGAAGCCAAAAAAGAAGAAGCAAAAGAAATGAGTTCTGAGCTATTTAATTTCTGTTATGTTTATAACTGATTTCTTATTTCTGAACAAAGCTTATATGTATATATATATATATTTATATATATATATATATCTGCTACATGTGTTGTTGATCTCTGTCAGATATATGCTTTCTTGCTTTGTTTATTTTCAGTTTAGTCTCAGTCTGTAATTAGTGACCTCACCCAAATAGGGGGAGATTGTTGGATCCCTAGTTTGATTTGGGCTAGGTTCACTAAGCTAGGATCTTGTGACCCATCATGTATAGCCAGGGTCATAGTTGTGTCCTAGAGTCTAGGCCAAGTCCTTAGTTTCAACAATGCATGGACCAACCATCATCAGACTGTCAGAGACTCAAGACTTAGATATTTTCTAAAGACTCAGTAAAATGAGTTCGACGTTCGTCAAACTCAAGTCGACGATAGTCGTGCTCAACTCGACGATCTCAGAGTTAATTCTCTGAGCTGAGCTCGACGAACTTATTTCTCAGCTCGACGATCTTTGGACTCTACCTTCAGCATTCTAAGTCCAGACTTTGTTCTCTAGACTCAGGTCGATGAACTTAGTTCTCTGCTCGACGATTTATGGGTTCTGTACTTCAACTTGTTATTCCAGATGTTTCTCAATTTTTTTCTAAGTCTAGAATCATCTCCAGTCGACGAATTCAAGATTCTCAGCTCGACGAACTTTGACCAATTTGGCAAGAGTTAAGAAGCAGCAGTTAGTGGTTCTCTGGTTGACGAAACAAATTCTCAGGTCGACGAAAATAAATTCTCAGGTCGACGATTTCTGGATACTTCACTTCAACACTTCATTCCAGAAGTATCTGAAATATTCTAAGTCCAGAAATACTTTGCTGAACTTCAGTCGACAAAACCAGTTATCAGCTCGACAAACTACATACACAGAATTGTTAAAGTTTCTAATCAATGCAGTTCTACTCTCTGCTCGACGATCTTGGAACTCAGATCGACGAACAGAAGCCATCTGATCGACAAACACAGCTTCTCAGCTCGATGAACTTTGTACTCGGCTCGATGATTTCTGTTATCTGTTCGACGAATCCAGACTTAGTCATTTCCAGTCTTCTATCCCTTTCCTAATGCAATAATTCCTGAGTAATTAATGCTTCAATATTCTCTGAATATAACCGTTTGACAAAGCATTAATTATGGTCTTCTCTAGAATTATTGCTTGTCGTTTTTCAATGGGACTGTTGGGGAAATAAATCAATGCAGTTTATTTTCAAGGCCGTCAGCATTGATTGCAGAGGATTTCAAATTTCGAAATTGAATTTTTGACAGGAAATATAAAAGAAGTTCTCTCTCCTTTCCTGAAAGACAACAAGCATAGAAGACGAGAGATAGACAGACAACATACACACAATCAGTCTGAATCAAGGATTTTCTCTACTATCTCTCTCAGTACTCTGATACAGCAACTCAAGAAGCCCTACACCAGAAGAATATCTACTACCTGAAGAAGAAGAACAATAAATCAAAATCAAGACTCTTCATTCTTCAACTCTCCAGGACACTTCAAAGGACAACAACAAATCTATCTGTCAAGAAGTGCCTGAATACTTTCTAGTCAAGGTTTAAATATTGAAGGCCTATCACCCTGAAGCAATTTTCCAGATTTCCCTGAACCATTCTACATCACAGGTGGAGCTATTTGCTAAAATCATATCCACAATTCTTCTCAGTTGTATATTGAGAAAGAGAAGACACAATCATCTCTCACCCCCCCCCCACACTGTATAAAGGGTTATAACTCCCTTCAAAAGTTATTCCTGGTTCCAAGTCACCTGATCAAAAGACTTGAGGTTTGGTTTTTGAGCACCTGATCAAAAGCTCATTGGTGTCAAGCACCTGATCAAAAATCTGAGTGGATTCATTCCAGGGTGGTAGAAGAGTGGATGTACCCAGGTTGGGGAATCACTATAAATTTCTTGTGTTGTCTGGTTGCCCCTTTTTTTTGTTCTGACTGTGTTTGTGCTTTTTAGGATTGCTGTGTTTATATTTTATTAAGTTGTTTATGCACTTACACAATTACAGCAAAAGCTGTAAAGTTTCTTAAGGATTTAAGAATACTCTATTCACCACCCCCCCCCCCCCCCACCCCCCACCCCCCTCTAGAGTATATCAGATCTAACACATCACTTTCACTATGGTATGACCACTAAAGATAGTGTATCCTTCTCAGATGTGGCCTATGTTGAAGGATTGGAACACAATCTTATAAGCACAAGACACCTCTGCGATAAAGGATACATTGTTGAATTTCATGCAGATAAGTGCTTGATAAAATCGGTTTATAATATGGAAATGATTCTATCAGTCACTCGAAGCAGAAATATATTTTTTAAAATTTTATTTGCATAGACTCTTCTACACCAGTATGCTTTTTGGTTATAGATACTGCGTCTCTTGGTGACCAATGTCATAAGAGATTAGCACATATTAATTTCAAAACTATTAATAAATTATTTTCTCTGAATTTATTACGTGATGCCCCAAATGTCAAATACGCTAAAGATAGACCTTGTCATGCATGCGTAAAAGGCAACCAAAAAAGGGCTATCTTTAAAAGCGTTATTGGAAAAGATTCTAATAGATGTTTACATCTACTTCATATGGACTTCTTCGGTCCACTGCAAGTTAGTAGTTTGGGAGATAAGGAATATACATTGGTTATTGTTTATGATTCCTCGCGCTTTGCGTGGGTGTTCTTTCTAAAACACAAGTCAGATACCTTTGACATCTTTTCTAATTTTGTCAGGCAAGTCCAGAATGAATACAACTATTCCATAGTCAAAATCAGAAGTAATAATGAAAGAGAGTTCAAGTCTAGGGCCATGATAGAATTTTGTGAAACTTAGGTATCTTTCATGAGTTTTCCTCTCCTCGTACTCCTCAACAGAACGGGGTAGCTGAGATAAGGAATAGAACACTCATAGAGGCCCGCAGGACCATGTTGAGTGATGCTTCACAACCAGAATACTTCTGGGCTGAAGCTGCCAACACTGCATGCCACGTGCAAAATCGAGCATTCATAAACAAGAACAATAATAAGACACCTTACGAACTTCTAAAGGATAGGAAACCGATTGTTGCATATTTTAGAATCTTTGGCTGTAAGTGCTTCGTCCTTAACAATGGCAAGTATCATACTACCAAATTTAGTGAAGAGTTTTGAAGGTATTTTTGTAGGGTATAGTAGCCATAGTAAGGCATATAGGATATTTAATAGAAAAACTCTAGTTGTAGAAGAATCTATTCATGTTGTATTTGATGAGACGAGCTTGTTGCAAGGCAACTCTTCTAGTGTGTTTATTGAAGATGCAGGTTCAAAGCTAAATGAATTAAACTTGGATGAGACAATTAAAGAAAAAGGAGAAAAGTTCATCAAGATCACCACTCCAATCCCAATTGGAGAGGTTTATAATCAAGATAAAGAGACCATTCAAGTTGATGAAGTCACTCCTGTGGTTGAAAAAGCTACAGATGCAAGGACCTTAGAGCTCAGACACTTGATGGATCACCCGATGGACCAAATCATAGGAGATCCCTGGGATGGAGTCAGAACTCGTAGAGCTACAACTAATGAGAATTTATTTCTGAGTTTTCGATCATAGGTTGAACCGAAGAATATTAAGGAAGCAAACTCAGATGCATCGCTGATAATGGCAATAGAAGAAGAATTGAATCAGTTCAAGCGTTGCCAAGTCTGGAAGCTTGTTCCAAGACCCAAAGATAAAAATGTCATCGGGACAAAATGGGTCTACAGCAACAAGATGGATGAGGATGGAACAATCATAAAGAACAAGGCCAGACTCATCGCCAAAGGATTCCTACAAGAAGAAGGAATTTACTTCGACCAAACATACGCTCTAGTGGCAAGGCTGGAGTCAATAAGGTTGTTACTAGCATATGTTGCACTTAAGGGCTTCACCGTCTATCAGATGGATGTGAAGTCTGCTTTCCTTAATGGTGGCATAAAGGAAAAAGTGTATGTGGAACAACCTTCAAGTTTCGTTGATTCTACCTTTCTTAATCATGTCTACCTTTTATTTAAAGAATTTTATGGTCTGAAACAAGCTCCTCGAGCTTGGTATGAGACGCTATCTAATTTTCAACTTGAGAACAAGTTAACAAGAGAAAAGATAGATAAGACATTATTTCTTAGGGAAATAAAAGGCAAGATTTTACTAATGCAAATCTATGTCGATGATATTATATTTGGCTCTACTGACGACAACCTATGCAAAACGTTTTCCAAAATTATGCAAGGGAAGTTCTAAATGAGCAGCATGGGAGAGCTGAAGTATTTCTTAAGACTTCAAGTGAAACAATCTGAAGATGGAATTTTTCATCTCATATAAAATTCACAAAGGAGTTGATTAAGAAATTCAGAATGGAGAACGCAACCTCTATGAGGACTCCAATGGGTTCAACTATGTCTATGTAAAACGATGAAAAAGGGAAACCTTTCAATGAAACCAAGTACAGAAGCAAAATTTGATCCTTGCTTTACCTTACTACTAGTAGACCAAATATAATATTTTCAACATGTGTGTGTGCTAGATTTCAAGTGAACTATAAGGAATCTCACTACGCTGTTGCAAAGTAGATTTTGAGATATCTTAAAGGTACACCAAATCTTGACTTATGGTACCCAAGCAGTAATGATAGCGAACTAATTGGTTTTTCAGATGCAGACTTTGTAGGTAGTTAAGATGATAGAAAGAGCACTTCCGGGACTTGACAATTCCTTGAAAGGAGACACATTTCTTGGAGCAGCAAAAAGCAGAATTGTGTCGCAATCTCAACGGCCGAGTCAGAATACATTTTTGTCGTCAGTTATTTTGCACAATTGTTGTGGATAAAGAATCAGGTGGAAGATTATAATCTCAAAGTCTAAGTGATCCCTTTATTTTGCGACTCCTCCAGTGCAATTGCAATAGCCAACAATCCAGTGTCTCACAGCCGAACAAAGCACATAGAGCTGCAATATCATTTCATTCATGAGCATGTGGAGCATGGGGACATAGATCTATAATATGTCCAAACAGACAGAAAAATTGTAGATTTTTCATGAAGCCGGTGGACGAGGCCAAGTTCTCGTTTTTCTAAACAGAACTTGGCATGCTCAATAAGGATAAAGGATAATGAAGACAAAGGCATCAGGCAAGGTCAAGATCTGGTTTTTCTTCAAAAATAAAAAAAAAATTGATTCTGGACTTCATTTCTCGAGTACAAGTATTTTACTCGAAAACAACAACTTCCTCTCGAGAACTGCTAGAAGACTTCTCGAGTGCAAGCAAACTATTTCTCGAGAAGATGTGTTCGACTCGAGAACAACTTAACTCTACTCGAGAATAATTAATCATCTACTCGAGAACAAGATGTCTTCCACTCGGGAACAAGACTTATTTCTACTCGAGATAAAGGCTTAATATACTCAAGTGCTCTAGATTTCTTCTTGAGAACAATTCTTCTTCTCGAGAACTGTGGTGTCATTTTCCTCTTCAATGTCAAATTTTAAGATCGGTACCCAGGCACTTAGCCGCCTCTTCCAGGTATTTTTAATGATTATATATGTATTTAATCATCATAATTAGAGGTAAATATAAATTGAAATAAATTCAAGAGACCATTGGAGAGGTTGATGATCAAGATAAAGAGACCATTCAAGTTGATGAAGTCACTCCTGTGGTTGAAAAAGCTACAGATGCAAGGACCTTAGAGCTCAGACACTTGATGGATCACCCGATGGACCAAATCATAGGAGATCCCTGGGATGGAGTCAGAACTCGTAGAGCTACAACTAATGAGAATTTATTTCTGAGTTTTCGATCATAGGTTGAACCGAAGAAGTTTAAGGAAGCAAACTCAGACGCATCACTGATAATGGCAATAGAAGAAGAATTGAATCAGTTCAAGCGTTGCCAAGTATGGAAGCTTGTTCCAAGACCCAAAGATAAAAATGTCATCGGGACAAAATGGGTCTACAGGAACAAGATGGATGAGGATGGAACAATCATAAAGAACAAGGCCAGACTCATCGCCAAAGGATTCCTACAAGAAGAAGGAATTGACTTCGACCAAACATATGCTCTAGTGGCAAGGCTGGAGTCAATAAGGTTGTTACTAGCATATGTTGCACTTAAGGGCTTCACCGTCTATCAGATGGATGTGAAGTCTGCTTTCCTTAATGGTGACATAAAGGAAGAAGTGTATGTGGAACAACCTTCAGGTTTCGTTGATTCTACCTTTCTTAATCATGTCTACCTTTTATTTAAAGAATTTTATGGTCTGAAACAAGCTCCTCGAGCTTGGTATGAGACGCTATCTAATTTTCAACTTGAGAATAAGTTCACAAGAGAAAAGATAGATAAGACATTATTTCTTAGGGAAATAAAAGGCAAGATTTTGCTAATGCAAATCTATGTCGATGATATTATATTTGGCTCTACTGACGACAACCTATGCAAAACATTTTCCAAAATTATGCAAGGGAAGTTCTAAATGAGCAGCATGGGAGAGCTGAAGTATTTCTTAAGACTTCAAGTGAAACAATCTGAAGATGGAATTTTTCATCTCATACAAAATTCACAAAGGAGTTGATTAAGAAATTCGGAATGGAGAACGCAACCTCTATGAGGACTCCAATGGGTTCAACTATGTCTATGTAAAAGGATGAAAAAGGGAAACCTTTCAATGAAACCAAGTACAGAAGCAAAATTTGATCCTTGCTTTACCTTACTACTAGTAGACCAGATATAATATTTTCAACATGTGTGTGTGCTAGATTTCAAGTGAACTATAAGGAATCTCACTACGCTGTTGCAAAGTAGATTTTGAGATATCTTAAAGGTACACCAAATCTTGACTTATGGTACCCAAGCAGTAATGATAGCGAACTAATTGGTTTTTCAGATGCAGACTTTGTAGGTAGTTAAGATGATAGAAAGAGCACTTCCGGGACTTGACAATTCCTTGAAAGGAGACACATTTCTTGGAGCAGCAAAAAGCAGAATTGTGTCGCAATCTCAACGGCCGAGTCAGAATACATTTTTGTCGGCAGTTGTTTTGTACAATTGTTGTGGATAAAGAATCAGGTGGAAGATTATAATCTCAAAGTCTAAGAGATCCCTTTATTTTGCGACTCCTCCAGTGCAATTGCAATAGCCAACAATCCAGTGTCTCACAGCCGAACAAAGCACATAGAGCTGCGATATCATTTTATTCATGAGCATGTGGAGCATGGGGACATAGATCTACAATATGTCCAAACAGACAGGAAAATTGTAGATTTTTCATGAAGCCGGTGGACGAGGCCAAGTTCTCGTTTTTCTAAACAGAACTTGGCATGCTCAACAAGGATAAAGGAGAATGAAGACAAAGGCATCAGGCAAGGTCAAGATCTGGTTTTACTTCAAAGATAAAATAAAAAAAATTGATTCTGGACTTCATTTCTCGAGTACAAGTATTTTACTCGAAAACAACAACTTCCTCTCTAGAACTGCTAGAAGACTTCTCGAGTGCAAGGAAACTATTTCTCGAGAAGATGTGTTCGACTCGAGAACAACTTAACTCTGCTTAAGAATAATTAATCATCTACTCGAGAACAAGATGTCTTCCACTCGGGAACAAGACTTATTTCTACTCGAGATAAAGGCTTAATATACTCAAGTGCTCTAGATTTCTTCTTGAGAACAATTCTTCTTCTCGAGAACTGTGGTGTCATTTTCCTCTTCAAGGTCAAATTTTAAGATCGGCACCCAGGCACTTAGCCGCCTCTTCCAGGTATTTTTAATGATTATTTATGTATTTAATCATCATAATTAGAGGTAAATATAAATTGAAATAAATTCAAGAGAATTTTATTCTTGATTTCAAAACCCCACTCGAGAAAACTGTTTCGTCTTCTCCGTCTTCGCCGTCTGCCGCCAGTCCATTTTCTCATTCGCCGACCAACCCTATATCAATTTCTCTTCATCAATGGCATTGTCCTCAAAGCTAAGGATTGGAAGTGAACTTTATTCTTCCGGGATTGCCGAGATTTCCGATGATTTCAGAAATGTTCTTCTTTTGCTCGACACAGCCGGTTTGTCATTCATTCTTAAACACCCTTACAGAATTTTCACTTCTAAAGTAGAAGAATTCTTCAAGAGTGCCAATGTTAAGAGAAATGGCAAAATCATTAAGTCTATGGTACAAAATTTCAAGGTTAAAATGTCTGCTCAGTCTATTTCTCAGTTTCTCAAACTTCCAGTTATAGATATAGAAGATGTTATTATAGGCAGTGATGATGAGAGAGCTTATAGCTTCTGTGGTATTCCTCAGTCCTCTAATACCATCAAAAGACAATATATGAATGGGGAGAGCAAGCTTTTGGCTGACATTTTAGGAAAAGTTCTGCTGTGTAAGACAAGTTCAATCAGTTATATAACTCCAGAATTCTTTGATCTTATGACTGCTGTTATATGTAGAAAGAAATTTCAATGGGGAATGATGTTGTTTGAAAAGATTAATGGCTACGTAAAAGTCCAAACAATGGAAAGAATATTTCCCTTTGCCTCAATCAGATGAATCCCACTATTTTTCCTATGAAAAAGGGTACAACCATCCACCATATGAAGTAGGTATCTATACACTCCATCCAGAGATGGTAAGTCAAGTTAAAGAAATCTGAAATAGCACCAAAAGATATAGAAGATGTGGATAGGACCCCATCTCCACCTTCACATCAAATAACTGATTCATTTATTGAGGGGGAGCCTGCACCATCTTCCTCAGTTCCTCCAGTTCATGCTGCCTCATCATTTCCTCCTCAAGATGCTCAAGCTACTGCCTCAATATTTCCTCCTCGAGTCACTTTTACTACTGTCAACATTCCCCAAGAAGAAATTCTCCCTACTACTGTAGAACAACCATCTACTGCTGATGCTGCAAGTTTAGTCTCAGAAGAGATTCCTGCTACAGATATTCCTGCTACTACAGATCTTCCTTCTATTCCCTCTGTTGTTGTTGACTACTCCTTACTTCACACAGAATTTCCTGCTGCTGCTGAAGAACTTCCAGAAAATGAAAACCTGACAGATGCCCAGTCTGAGGCTGAGATTCTTTCTACTGAAGAAGATATCATCAAGATGATTGAGGAACTTACTTCTCAAGAATATCCTCTTCATATTCTTGCAGATCTTCCTCCATCTCCAGCTAAGTCTCCTGCTCATCCAGAAGAATATTCTCCTCCTGCTGATCAATCTCCAGTACAAGAAGCTGAAAAGTCTCCTGCTGCAGATATAGATGATGATGAAGTAGTCTCCATCCATAACTCAGATGAAGAATTTCTAGTTAAAGCTGCTGAACAAAGACTACCCAGTCTTCATTTTCAGATTCCTACCTTGATGCCAACATTCAATGAAGAAGAAATCAGTACAGTTAATAAAAGAAAAGCCTCCACCTCTACAGTTATTCTTGAAGAAATTCTTCCTTGTACTGTTCCTGCACGGGCTCTTCCCTCTCCTAAAAAAGAAGACATCCCTAAAGGATCAATTCTATAGATAATTGAAGCAATGCTTGCTGAACAGAGAAAGTATTTTGATGATTCTCTGAAAGTGGTAATAGATAAAGTACATGCTCTAGAAAAAGAAATGAGTCGAGGATTTGCTGAAATCCAAGACAATACAGATGAGTTTAAAAAGCTTCTGCAAATTGGTGGCAAAGTTATTGACCACACTATTACTAGCATTGGCACAATCATGGAGCAATCTGTTACTCTTGCCAATAATCAAATTTTACTTGACAAAAGAGGTGATGAAAGAAACTTCAAGACTTGTGAAGAAGTGGGAAAATTCAAGGAAGATGTCATCAACACCCTCTCTATAGAAGTCAGAAAGAGTGAGGACAAAGTGAAGGAATTGTTAGAAAAACAAGTTGCTACTATGAAAATTCAATGGGATGATCAATTGAAAGAAATTCAGACATCTGTTCTCAAAGAAGTCACGAGCACCAAGCTATATACTTATGATACTTCAATCTGGATGCACAATCAGTTGTTCCCTGAGCTTGCAATGGATCCCAGTTCTCCTCCTCCTGCAAATCTAGATGTCAACAGGCCTACATTCTCTCCTCCTCCAGACTATTTTGAAGGACCTCCTCCAGCACACTTTGAAGGACCTCCTCCTGATGTCTATGAATAGGTATGGTAATTTGAGCAAATAGGACTACCTCCTCATCCTCCAGAAGTACAAAAAGATAAGAGAAGAAAGTATGGTGATGGATCCTCTGCAAGCAGATCTACTCCTCATCCAGAAGCTGAAGGGAAGAGAACTCAAGAATATACTGAAGTTTGGAGCCCTACTTCTAAGTCTCTCGTCCTTGAAACTCTAAAGCTTGTAGTGGACTTCAATGAAAGCAGAAACTTGCACTATAGCTCAGATGAATGGGAATTGTATGAGAAGTCCCTCACAAAGAGAAGAATCTATGACATGATATATGGCAGGAACAACCCCAAGGCTCTACCCAGACCACCAAAGTACTTCCCAAAGCCTTTCAGTTATCAGAAAAGACAACATGACAAGCTTGATAGACAAGGAAAGCAACCTTCTCAGGATTAGTAAACTGAAGATGATAGAAGTTCATTTTTGAAATTGTAGAATTTAATTCTCTTGGACAATTTTCTATTTATATAAACTCCTATTTCTGATCTGATTTTACATATTACTGCATTACTCTAAATTTTCATGCTATTAGTTTTATTATGTGTTTTTCTCTTAATGTAATTCACCTTAGTGTAGATGGTTCTGACTTGTACAAATAGGGGTAGATTGTTGGGTATTGCATCCACAATAACACAGATTTGTTTGAAGTCACCCTTAAACTAAGAAGAATTAAGTTTGTATTTGATGCTCTCTTTGTTAAGTGTTTACAGGACTTAATTGCTAAAGTGTAGACCAATGTCAGTCTACAATGAGTCTCCAAACACAGAAGCATACAATGTAATCCCTCATTATGTGATTCATGGTGTTGACTCATGTGTAGCCTCTCTATTGGGACCCACTTTCTTTTCAAGCACTAAGGGCAAGAGCAATAGAAGGATGCTGATTCTTATAAAGAATGATGATTTAAGTTTTTCAGAAAAATATCTAAGTCTTTCTCTCGAGTACTATAGGTTGTTCTCGAGAAGGACTTATGGCTATTCTCGAGTGAGACTTGCCTTCATGTAGAGTAACAGAAGTTGTTCTCGAGAAAGCTTCTTGTTGTTCTCGAGAAAGGCTTTTATTCTCGAGTGATATATGGCATTTCTTCTCGGGATGTTTGTTTTCCATATATAAAATTTTCTAAGTCTTTTTCTCAAGAAGAATGAAGTTATTCTCGAGAAGACTAAAGTTTGTTCTCGAGATGAAGAAATCATTTCTCGAGAACCAGAGCATTTTTCTCGAGAGCTAGCTATTTGTTCTCGAGATGGTCACTTGTTCTCGAGAACCAGAATGTTTCTTCTCGAGAACAAAATGTTATTTTTCTCGAGTACTTCCTGACTTTATCGAGACTGCAGATTTCCACCTCCACATGTTTTTCTAAGTAATTTTCTCGAGACAGTCTTTTGTTCTTCTCGAGTAATTTGCTTCTTTCCCGAGTAAGCTATTTTCTTCCTCCACATCATATTTCTCTAAGTATTCTTCTCGAGAACTTCCCTATTGTTTTCGTGTAACAGAACTCATTAGTTTTAAAGTAAAAACATGCTCCTCGAGAACACCCTGGTCCATTTTTCTGAAAATGTCTAAGTCTAGATAGACGACTATTTCAAACATAATTAGCGTGTGATTGGTCTACGTGGATGTCATTAATGATGATTATGACTGTTAGGGTAATCCTATAAAAGGTCTTGTCAATTTCGACTAACTCTAACAAGTTTTCAAGAAGTTTTAAGAAGAATTTTTCAGCCGCCGATAAGAGAAATTCCATGTTTCTGAATCCGATTTTTCTTTCCAAATCGAGAGCCGCAGATCTACTTTCTCATTGACAAGGGCTTTCGATTCAGATTGATTCAAAGAAGATAGATTCACAGATCGAGATTTCTATCAACGACAAATCCACTACTTGATCATGTGAGTCCAGAGATTTTCAGATCCAGAAATTGCTGATTCTCTCTTCAACATATTCTAATAAAGCCGCAAATATCAAAAAGGAAGAACAGACAGAAGGATTTCAGATCTGAAAATAAATCAATGTTTGTAGTTATTTTATTCATTTTATTATTGTAGGAGATATTTCTACGAGTTGTAGGAGTTGTTTATTCCGAGTTATTGTAGGAAGTTTTCATCTTCCGAGTGTAGATCCAGTGTTGGGTACATTGGAAAATGTGTACCAGATTTGAAGAAGCATCACCCTACTCAATGATATACATCAAGGTGTATTTGATTTTTTTGAGTTTATATGTGCAGGTTATGTAAATGCAGAAATGCAAGAAAAATTCTAAGTCCATGTGTCGACACCTAGAGAAGCTGCGTCGACACTTATGAAGGCCTGTCTCGACACTGGAGAAAAGCTGTGTTGACACTTGGAGTTAATTGTGTCGACACTTGGAAAGGTTGTGTCAACACCAGAATCAACTGTGTCAACACTAGAAGGAATGTGTCGACACACAGTGAAGCTCA
This sequence comes from Platanthera guangdongensis, assembly GCA_039583875.1. Classification (NCBI taxonomy): domain Eukaryota; kingdom Viridiplantae; phylum Streptophyta; class Magnoliopsida; order Asparagales; family Orchidaceae; genus Platanthera; species Platanthera guangdongensis. The sequence continues at coordinate 93,255,896 of CM077156.1, read as the reverse complement.
GTCGACACACAGTGAAGCATTGTCGACATCAACTGTGTCGACACCCAGAGGCTGTGTCGAACACAGAGAAGTATATTTGACATAAATTGTGTCAACACCAAGTGGCAGTGTCGACACACAGAAGACTTTGTCGACATCAATTGTGTCGACACAAAGGAGATGTGTCTACACACAACAAGTTTCAACAAAGTTAAAGAAAAGGAGGCTTGTGTCGACACACAGAATCAGTGTTGACACATTCTAAAAGAAGTAGTGTCGAGAAGCTGTTACAACAACAAAAGGAGTTGTGTAGACACCACCAAGGCTAGTGTCGACACTTAGTCCACTTGTGTCGACACTTAGTCTAATTGTGTCGACACATATTGAAGATTAGTCTCGACACTTTCATATAGAGAGTATTTTCAAGAAGTGACTGGATGACTTGACATCTACCATTTCTAACCGGTCAACTACTATTGTCAGAGATGTCAGAAGGTTGTTAGAAACTGGATCAGCCAGTTACCATGAAGGAAGACTATATAAAGGCTTTCTCCTTCAATAGAAAGTGATGATCAATACAGATAGAAGTAATAATACAGAAGATTTTCATGAGAAGATCTAAGAAGAAGTTGGAGAGAGAGAGCTCCATCTAAGAAGTGTAGTTGCTGAACCAGGCTGCCAAGAAAGATTTAGATTGAGATCTGAATCTCAAGTCAGAAGCTGATTGAAGATCATCTTCACAGGAGATTCAACCCTACTGAGTTCAGATTCAAGAAGCTTTGAAGAAAGCTAAGAGAGGTTGATCTCTGCCATTAAGTTCTTCCAAGAACTCATCAAGAAGCCATCCATCCCTTCTCTCTTTGTCAGGGTGGCGGTTATTTACTTTGTTTAATCAAATTTTTGTAGGATCTTTATAGATCTGAGATTGTAAGCCTATTATATAAAGGCTGAGTGTAAGAGAATATTTTCTCTGAGTGGTAGGGCTGTGAGCCTGAGGTATAGGAGATTGTGATCTCTGAGTGTAGGCCTTGTTGAAGGCTGAGGTAGGGCATTTGACCTGAGTTGTAGGAGTGTGGATACACTCTGAGTTGTAGGAACCTGTTTGGGGTTCTGAGCTGTAAGATCTGAGGATCTGAGATGAAGTGCAGAAGTTAGGCCGATTCTAGTACACTGCTAGATAGGCGAAGGGGAAAGTGGATGTACCCAGACCTTGGGGAACCACTATAAATTCTGTGTGCACTCTGTGAATGATTGTTTCTGTGATTGCTGTGATGTTAGCAGTAGACTTTGCAATTTCTAGTTAATAACAGAACATATTTTCTGCCTTTAAAAGCAAAAGAAAAATTACACCTATTCACCCCCCCCCCCCCCGTGTAGGTGGTTAGGCACTAATTCTTTCAAGTGGTATGAAAGCGAGGTTCCTCAAAGAAGGACTTAATAGTCTGAGTGAGATCCTTAAGGCAGATTCAAGAATCAAGAAAATAAGTTCAGGAGAGAATCATAAGGAACTAGGTTCAATGAAACTACCCATATGTAGAAAGGAAATATTTGGCATCTAGAAAGAAAGGGTCAGGCTGTTTATGGAGGCTTCTGATCCAAGGATCTATATCACAGTAAAAGAAGGTCCTTATATTCCTATGAAGATTTCAGTTATAGATGCAAACCAAAGAATTCCCAAGGATTATTCAGAGATGACCAAGGATGAGATCATCTTGGCCACTATGCATAAGAGGGCCCAGAACAACATAGTAAGTGCCATAGATGATTCTACCTTTCAAAATTTGATTCACTGCAAGACTTCAAAGGAAATGTGGGATACTTTGATAGTCTACATGGATGGTTCTGAAGAAGTACGACAAGATAGAAAATCTATGCTAAACCAGGACTATGAGAGTTTCAGACAAGGAAAGTTTGACAGTATAACTGAGTGCTACAAAAAGTTCTATAGAATAGTTAATGAGTTGATGTCCTATGGAAGAATCTTCAGTACCTATGAACTGAATGATAAATTCCTAAGATCCCTGACAAAAGATTGGGACACTAAGATTTGTGCCTTTAGAGAAGTGGCCAAACTTGCAGATATTTCTCCTCCAACATTGTTTGGAAAGTTGCTGTCATATGAGATGCAACTGATGGCTAGGAAAGAGGAAGAGAAGAGTACAAAAGGGGATCATAGATACAAGTCTGTGGCCTTTAAGGTTGAAGCCACTACGAAAAATAGGAGGATGTCTCCATCACCTCCTATGATAGTTGCTGAAACACCTTCAGATAATTCTGATAACCAAAGTTTTGAAAGCAGTGACTCAGATGAAGATTTTGTTGCCTTCACAAGGCAGTTTTAGAGATTTCTAAATAAGAAGCAGTGGAAGTCTAAGCCTTCCACATCTAATCCTAAGGATGATTACTATCAAAAGTGGAAGTCATCAAGGAAAGACAGGAGCAAGTCTAAGCCAAACAAGTCTACAACTTCAAAGATTGTTTGCTACTGCTATAATAGGCCTGGACATGTAGTGGCTGAGTGTCCAGATAAAAGAAAAGAGACTGCAGATAAGAAGAAGAGTCAACACCAAAGCAAGAAGGAGAAATCCTTTGTTGCTAAGAAGGAGAAGACCTTGTCAGACCAATCTACTTCAGAGTCAGAATCTGAAGCTGAGGCCTACATTGGTCTATATGCAGCAGATGAAGAAGAAGAGTTTCTCCAGGTGCTGAACTCTATATATGAACAAGAAGACCATCAGTGCAAGGGACTGATGGCTGTGTCAGAAGAAGACAAATGTCAGGATCATCCTGGTCCTAGTAAGGTACAATGTCTTTCAGATTACAGTAATGAGTCAAAGTCAGCAACATCTGCATCAAGTGATGTGGATGGGTCTGAGTTTGAAGGTGATATTCATCAGCTGATAGATGAATATAGAGATTTATTGCAAGGAACATAAGAAGAGCAAAAACCTGGCCAAATCTCAGGCTAAGGAAATTGTAGATCTTAAGATGGCAGCAACAGATTCAGAGAAAATACTGGATCAAAAACTGAATGAGATTGCCAGATTGAAAAACATAACTGTTATTCAAATGGACACAATCACATTCAAGAATGATCAGATTAGAAATCTGGAGGTTAGACTTCAGAAAGAGAAAGAGATTGTAGCTAGTTTTTCTAAACCTAAATCTGTATTACCCTTGATTGATGAGTTTGTACTTCAAAAGGGTAAGGATGGATTAGGATTTAAGAAAACTGCATGGACTGCTAGGTCCAAATCTAAAGCCAAAGCCCCAGCATAAAACAAGAAGCCTGCTGTAGACAATTCAGCTAGGGTTATACCTAAATAAAGGTATAACAAGTTTGAGTGTTGGTGTTGTGGCAAGGTAGGCCACTTTGCCTTAGATTGCTGGCACAATTCCAGTGTCAAGGAGAGTAGCAATCTGTATGCTAGAAGAGCTACATGCAGATTTGTCAAATTTCAGACTAACATGAACCAAGGACCCAAAACTTATTTGGGTTCTAAGGTTAAGTAGTCTTTATTGCAGGTGAGTCCAAGTGGCCATGCCCCTATATGGTACTTGGACAGTGGATGTTCCAGGCACATGATTGGAACAAGGGGGTTGCTAAAGAACTACACACCTATCATGGATGGCCCTAAAGTAACCTTTGGTGGTTCAGAAAAAGGAATCATCAAAGGATTTGGTAACATTTCTAATAATCAGATTACTATCTCTCAAGTGGCCTATGTGAAAGGTTTGAAACACAACCTTATTAGCATAAGTCAGTTGAGTGATTTAGGATATGACATTTCATTTATTAAGAATGGATGTCATATCAAAAGGTCAAGTGATCAAAAGGTCATATTGATAGGATATAGAAAGAGAAATGTTTACTGTCTTAACTTTGTGTGTGAGAACAATATTTCTCCTATTTGTCTTGTAGCTGATGAGAGAGCCTCTCATTGTGTTAAATGGCAGAAGAGGCTGGCCCATCCTAACTACAAGACTATTGGCCAACTCTTTAGCAAAGAGTTAGTGAGGAATCGTCCTCAAGTTAAGTGTATAAAGGATGGGATATGCTCAGCTTGTTAAAAAGGCAAGCAGACCAACTCCACCTTTCATAGCCTTGAAAACAAAGATTCAGTGAGGTGTCTTTACCTCTTGCATTTGGATCTATTTGGTCCTATGCATGTTCATAGTCTAGGTAGGAAGGTCTATACTTTTGTGGTGGTTGATGACTATTCTAGATATTCCTGGGTGTTCTTTCTAAGACAAAAATCTGAAACCCCAACTGTCTTATATAGTTTTGTTAAACAAATTCAGAATGAGTTGGACAGTACAGTGGTCAAAATCAAAAGTGACCATGGTACTGAATTTCAGTCTGAAAGTATGACAAGACTATGTGAAGAATTTGGGATTTTTCAAGAATTTTTCTCACCTAGAACACCTCAGCAAAATGGTATTGCTGAAAGGAAGAATAGAACATTGATAGAGGCTGGTAGAACTCTATTGAGTGACACGTCTCTCCCAGAATATTTCTGGGCTGCGGCAGTAAACACTGTATGTCATGTGATCAATAGGGCTACTATCACCAAGAGCCACAAAAAGACTCCCTATGAGATTGTGATGGGCATAAAACCAAACTTATCCTATTTTAGGATCTTTGGTTGCAAGTGTTATATACTTAACAATGGCAAGTCTTATCTAACCATGTTTGCTGCCAAATCCCAAGAGGGGATCTTTGTTGGGTACATCAATAATAGTAAGGCTTATAGGGTCTACAACTTGATTACTCAAGTTGTAAAAGAGTCTGTACATGTAGTCTTTGATGAAACAAGACTGATTAACTGTGAGTTGCCAAGTAGTGTTTGCAGTTCTACAGGTATAAATGATAGAATGGACAAGCTTACCATTACAAAAGATTCTATTGCAACTCAGGAAGTGAGAAATGGTGGCTGCTGTCCAGGGGGAGTACAAGACTCTCAAAATGCTGAAGAAAACCAAGAGATGCAGCTTAATGAAGAGGCTGGAAGTATTCAACCTGAAGATAGACTACCTCCAGCTAATAGACACTTAAAGGATCATCTAGCAAATCAGATAATTGGTGATCCAAGACAAGGAGTGAAACAAGAAGCAGGAATCTGAGCACAGTTCTTTGCTCCAGCTTCCTATCACAAGTGGAACCAAAGAAATTTGAAGAAGCAGTTCTAGACCCACATTGGATTGAGGCCATGCAAGAGGAGCTGAATCAGTTCAGAAGATGCAAGGTCTGGAAGTTAGTTCCTAAACCAAAAGATCACAACATCATTGGAACAAAGTGGATCTTTAGGAATAAATTGGATGAGAATGGGATCATGGTGAAGAATAAAGCAAGACTTGTTGCAAAAGGATATAGGCAAGAAGAAGGTATTGAATTTGATCAAACCTTTGCCCAGTAGCAAGACTGGAAGCAATTAGGATGTTCCTTGCTTATGCAACATATCAAGGCTTTAAAGTATTTCAAATGGATGTAAAGCCAGCATTCCTACATGGAAATCTGAAAGAAGAAGTCTATGTAGAGTAGCCTTCAGGTTTTGTTGATCCTCTCAAACATGATTATGTTTATAGACTTAGGAAAGCATTGTATGAGTTGAAATAAGCCCCAAGGGGCTGGTATGAAACCATGTCTAGTTTCCTCATTGAGAACAAATTCTCAAGGGGGAAAATAGACAAGACTCTATTCCTTAGGGAATCTAAAGGAAAGATAATCCTAGTCCAAATATATGTTGATGACATAATATTTGGGTCTACTGAAAGTAATCTTTGCAGAAAGTTTGCAAAACTTATGCAAGAAAAATTTGAAATGAGCAGTATGGGAGAACTTAAATTCTTCTTCGGTCTCCAAGTAAGACAGACTGAAGATGGCCTGTCCATATGCCAGTCTAAGTTCACCCTAGAGTTAATAAAAAAGTATGGTATGGAATAATCTACTACCATGAAAACTCCTATGGGGTCAAGTATGTCTCTAAGCAAAGATGATGCAGGGAAACCTGTAGATGAAACTTTGTGTAGAGGGATAGTTGGCTCCCTTCTATATTTGACTACTAGTAGACCAGATATCATGTATGCTACATGTGTCTGTGCTAGGTACCAAGCATGCCCTAAAGAATCTCATCTGACTGCAGTCAAAAGTATTTTGAGATATCTTAAGGGCACACCTTATCTAGGCCTTTGGTACCCTAGGAATGGAGATTTGCTACTGACAGGTTATTCAGATGCAGATTTTGCAGGTTACAAGGAAGATAGAAAAAGTACTACAGGCACCTGTCAATTTTTAGGTGGAAGACTAGTGTCTTGGAGCAGTAAGAAGCAGACCAGTATGGCAATCTCCACAGCTAAGTCAGAATATGTTGCTGTAGGAAGCTGTTGTGCACAACTTTTGTGGATTCAGCACCAGCTAGAAGACTATGGTATTCAGGTAAGTAGAACACCTATGCTTTGTGATTCTACAAGTGCAATTTCTATAGCTAATAATCCTGTTTCACATAGTAGGACTAAGCATATATAAATTAGATATCATTTTCTTAGAGAACATGTAGAGAAAGAGGACATTTCACTAGAATTTGTCAAAATAGATAATCAAATTGCAGATATGTTTACTAAGCCCCTAGATGAAACTAAATTCAATTAGTTTAAAATTTAATTAGGAATGTTGAATTTAGATTAGTTTCACAAAATTGGCTAAGTAAAATAGTGTCGACACAAGGAGTTGTCTATGTCGACACATAGAAGTGGTGTCGACATACTAGAGAAATGATGTCGACACATCTAGAAAGTTGGTGTCGACACTTCAGAGAAGTAGTGTCGACACATCCAGAGTAGGTGTCGACACATCCAGTAGTGGTGTCGACACTTAGGATTAACACAGATTTCGTCGAGTATAGTATCGACTAATCATCGAGTACAGATGTATTTGTGTCGACACATCATAATTGGTGTCGACACATATAAGTCAATACTGTTTTCGAGACATAAGTAGTCTGTGTCGACACTTTTCAATAGTGTCGATACATTCAGTAATTGTTGACGCGCCTTTTCACCTTCGTTTTTAGAAAGGTATAAATAGGTCTTCAACATTGTTTGTCGACACGCTCTCAATAGTTTTGAGACCAAAACTTTGTGTCGACATCTCTCTCATCTAAATTCAAGATTTCTCTAAACCCTAATGGCGCCAAAGCTCGAGGAGAACGTCAATGAAGTATATAAGCTAGTACGCAATGCATTTGACCATGCCAAACCAGAAATTAAGGAAGTTGTAACCCTAATTATTGAGAATGGGTTGGAGTATTTAGTTTCTGAGCCAACCAAGATTTGGAAGAAGGAAGTACTCGAATTCTATGGTGCAGCTACGTTGGATTCAACTGGACTCAAGATCAAGTCTGCAGTTCATGGTGCGAAAGTTAAACTGACTATGAAGAGTTTAAGGAAAGTTCTACATCTACCTAGAACTCAAGAGGAAGAAGATGTACCTGCTTCTAAGCTAAGGGAGGCACTTCAGTGGTGTGGACTGGATTCCACCATGAAGATTGGCTCAGTATTTAACAGAAAAGGAATGAATATGTAAGGCAAGTTCTTGTCTGAAGTGGTAGGAAAGGTGATTCTTTGCAAGCCAGGTGGGAATGATAGGATATCAGCTCATATGTTCAGCTTAATGACAAGGATCATCTACAGACTAAACACTGACTGGTCAGAAGTGATTTTTGAAAAGATTAAGGAAAGTCTGAAGAAGCCCAATCTGGGTAGGATAATGAGTCTGTACTTAGCTGGAACCATTCCTGAAGTAATGGACCAAGCTGCTGGTTCTAAAATTAACTACATGAGGAGGATGGACATTAGGATTATCTCAAGATGGGAAAGGGTCCTAATTAAGGACATGCCTGATGAGGAAAGGCAAGAGGTTCCTGAGAAATCTACAACACAAGAAGTTCCTGCACAAGATACTACAGATGGTGCACAAGTGTAGGGGAGTCTCACCATGAGGAAGTGCCTACTCACTTGGACAGTGAAATGGCAACACAAATAATCCTTGAGGTAATTCAAGAGGTGAATCAATCAATTCTTATTGATAAAGATGAGACACTAACTGAATTTTTGATTGATGTTGACCAGCCCACAGAACTACACAGTCAAGTTCAAGATGTAATCATGGAGGATACATCTGTTGTTGCTGATGCTCATGAGATAAGAGAATCTCCAGTCCCTTCTCAACAAGAATTTACCCTGGATGAGTTATTTACTGCCATAGAGCAAGAGACTCAGGGGGAGACAGTAAGAACTGGGGGAGAACATGCTTATTTTGAGGGGGAGCAAGTAAATCTTGAGGAAGTGCAGGCTAACCTTGAGGGGGAGCTACCAAGTACTGAGAAGTAATTACCTCCTAATCCTAAGGAAAGGGTTGACATAGCTAGTACCTCAGCATCTGAGGATGAAGAAGCTTTAAGAGCTAATAAGAGGAAGCTTATGGTCTTCAAAAGGAGAAGCCAAAACTACAAGAAGGCTTTACAAACTGTTGCTCCACATCCTGCCCCAACAATTGATTATAGTTCTTTGTTAGTATCCATGCAAGTGAAGTTGGATGAGCAAAGGATTGCAATGGAGAAGTATATGGATGAGACACTGATGCTTAAGATCACGGCAGTGAACCGGTCGTAATATAAAATGGGGGTTTTCACAAGTATCGATCTCACAAGGAACACAGTAAGGTGGAGTTAATTTCGAGGAGGACTTGAGATTGAAGTCCTCAGGTCGGAGCTAACTAAGGGGGGGGGGGGGGGGTTGATGTTTGCGGAAAGAGAAAAATAAAAGGCTAACAACTACTCCTATGCAACGCCGCTATGCGATGCTTCGCCAGGCGGGATGGAAGACTAGTCGCACTGCTATGCACCGAATCACTAGGCGGATGGACGAGAAGGCTAGCGGATGAGGTGGTTAGAATGGCGGAATGAGGGTCGTGAGCACCTCTTCGCTACGCACGCCACTAACAATTGCTAGTGCGGCAAGGGTGGATGGTGGTGGATGGAATATGACGCAACTCAAGCAAATAACAAAAACATACAAAATCACATAGACATGATTGTATAAATTCGTTTTACAAACTAAGCATACTTCATCAATATAAATAAATTTAAACACCAATATTCAACAATAAAGAAAGAACAAGTCAAGAGATCGACCGAATCTGAAGTCTTGCTGAGGATTCACAGTTGGAATCGTCGGGTTGTCATTCCGCGTCCAAGCTCGGTCCTCAACTGCGTCCGGGGTAGAGAAGGGCTGTCACCACCTTCCAATGGTCCATCTTCTTCATCTCACGATAGCGGACGAAGTTTTCTAGCTTTCCTTTGCTTGATGGCTATGGAGTCAAACCCTACTTGAAGCTCACGGATGAAGGAGAAGGCCGAGAGGAAGCTCCGACTTGGATTTGGCGGTGAAAGCTTGCCCAGAGCACCTCCCTAGGGTGGAAGATGAAGGGGAACGGCGGAGAAGGCGGAAAACGGCGGAGAAATGTCGAGCTCCGGATCCTCTTTCTAATTAGGGCGAGACCTGCACTATTTATACAAAGCAGAAATGAACAATGCGCACGATCACAGGCGCACGACCACTGGTCATGCGCACTATGTCCGGTGAGCGTACGCACTGGCATGGAAGATCAGGAAGACGATCTGGGATAACGCGCACGAGCAGTGGCGCACGACCAGTGGTCGTGCGCACTAAGTCCAATGGTCGTGCGATTACCCCAGACAAGACTCTAGAAAAGAGGAATCAATGCACACGATCAGTGCCGCACGACCGGTGGTCGTGCCTATAATGTCTAGTGGTCGTGCACTTACCCCAGGGTGATTCTGGAAAACGAAGAGTAGTGCGCACGATCAGGGGCGCACGACCAGTGGTCGTGTGCATTAGATCCCATGATCATGCGCAGTATTCCTATTTTACAACCATCCCGGAACACGCACACGACCCTGTACCGAAAGGAAAAACCAATCACTGATATGTGCAGACATTCCAGGCAATCACAAAAAGGAGTACAAACTATAAAAATAACAAAATACACAACCACGGGCATAAATGTGCACTTCATATGGAAATAAAGATAAGATGAAATATGAACGATATAAATCTAAAAGTGAAGTGCAAACGCGTTAAAACTAGCCCAGATGAGTCCGAAAATAGGTATATGAAGTGGACTCATCACACCCCCAGACTTAACTGTTTGCGCATCCCGAGCAAATAAAATCTAAGCAGATAGGGAAAAATACTAGTTAACAAAGAAATTGCGATACAGAGTACCATGCGAAGTCGTCTGCTCGCACGCGTAAAAATATAATAGAAGAAATTTCTAAGTTTGCAGAATAGTTTATATTTTTCACAATGCGTATCAACATTTTATTATTACTCAAAAATGGAATCACGGTGAATCATCCGGTCATGAATAGGGAGAAAGTAGACTAATCTCTAGGCGAGCATTGCAAAAGATCGGGGCTGCGGATAACCTCCAAAGGAATCCACCAATGTCGGTGACCATATGCTTGCCCTTTCGCATTCTCTCCACGGCACTGGTTTGGTTCACACACGAATCAATAGGACTTTAGGTGAAGAGATGGGGCTTGAGTTTCGGTGAGGTAAACAATGATAAATAAGAATGGCTAAGCACCAAACCCAAATGAGCTAGTATAAAATGAATCCATCAGCTAACCAAAATACACGTGAGTAAACCACACCCCTAGACTTAATTTTTTCAAATATGGGTGTGTGTACCACCTACTTCAAAAAGAAGCACATCTCAAATAGGATTTTCAATTTTACTTTTCCTTTTCACTTTTTCACTTTAACATCAATTTTTTTTAACTTTTCTTTTTCTTTTTCAAATTACTTTTTTTTTCACAAATTCAGCAAATATAAGATTTGGAGCACATCCACATTTTCACATGCAATAACACCACATCACATCCCAACATGAAAATATAAACACTAAAGCTCAACTTGGGTGTGCGACTAGGATAGACTATGGGGCTTTGGTGAAATCATGGTGGAGCTGAATCAAAAGGAGGGGTAGGTAAAATGGAGCTAGCGAGGATAAGACGTCAGGAACGGTACAAAGCTCAACCGGGCCAAAATAATGGCATACATCACGCTCATGCAAGACTAACCTATACCCATGCTTCAAGAATAGCTTGGGGCAAGTTCTTAGCTAACGAGAAAGACTATCCCTCCTCCCGACTCGAGCAATACGAACCTAACGGCCGTCTACACACATCCCTAAGCTACCGTCGGATTCACACTGGATTCACAAATTTTTGAGTAGAATAAAAAAGTATTTACGCAATTAGAAAAATATAAAACTATAAGCATACAGAAAAATTAAATCTACTCCAATTTCTACACGAGACGAGAGCAGTTGACTAGGAGCACAGCAAGGTCAACATTTTACTCCGTCTCACAATCCTATGTCAGCACCATAATTTTACCAAATCTAACGAAGAAATGAGTTTAACTCGCAGCACGCAAAAAGCTAAGTGTTGGGTATTGTATCCACAATTACCTGGATTTGAGGAAGCCACCTGTCAAGCTAAGATGAATTCACAATGTATTTGATAAAATATTTCAAGTTGTGCTTGCAGTTATTCCACGCTAAGTGCACACCAATGTCAGGGTGAAGTAGGTCAATATACACAGGTCTGCACAACGTAATCCCTCGTTGAGCAGATCAATGTGTTGGCCTACGTGTACTCTCTCTATTGGAGTGCACTTACTCTCAAGTACAGGGCTGTAACTATGTAAGAGCAGACAAGGAGCAAGGATGGTCAAGGAGCAGCTCTTGGGGGAAAGACGAAAAATCGTCGAAGTATAAATCGACGAGAATCACCAAGTGATTCTCGCCGAATCGTCCAGAATCACTAGTGATTCTCGCCGACTCTATCCGGCTACCTCAAAGCGGTACCAAGTATGATTCGGCGAGAATCACTAGTGATTCTCGCCGAACCCATCGTTGAGCAGATCATGGCCAAGTAATATTCGTCGAGAATCAACAAGTGATTCGGCGAGAATCATCAAGTGATTCGGCGAGAATCACTAGTGATTCTCGACGAATCGTCGAGAATCACTAACTGATTCTCGCCGATTCGTCGAGAATCACCTTCGATTCTCGCCGATTTTTCCTTGGGCGATTTTCTGGAACCCCCTGAACCGGATTCTGCCGCTGGCACTATTTTGAACAGGATTTAGGGTTTCTTCTTGTGGGACCCACAACGGTCATCTTGAAGTTGTCTACAGTATAAATACAGGCGTATTTTTGAATAGTAGACATACGGAGAAAAAGACGAAACACGGGCCGCGACGTGACCTAGATCGCGAGTTCCGCTCCGCCGCCGCCGTCGCCGCTTGAGAGAGTAGATCGCCGGTCTTGATCGTGGTTTCTTCCAAATCTCCCGTCGACAGAAGCCTAGCTAAGCTTAGCGTCTCACGTGTCTAACCGGAGATCCTTTGTCTCTTGATTTGTTGATCGGGAAAACCTTCCCCGTCCGAATCGATCGAGACGATTGATCCTAGTGTGACCGTTGGAAGACCTAGCTAGCTTCGCTATGAAGTTTGAATCTCCAAAGTACAGCAGCCGCGCACCGTCGTTACCGCCGATCGCGAACCAAGTCGCCGCTCGTCTTGCCGCCGCCGGTTCAGGGGAGATTCTCTCCAAGTGAGATCTAGGGTTGTAGAATCTTCGTTGACTTCACGAACACGTCGTCGAACGAAGAGGAACACCTTAATCTCCAAAAGTAGTTTGTATATCTTGTACATTCTAAGTTTATTTTTGTTGTAAAGGAACGTTGGTTCCTAGTTGCAAGGGTTGGGTGCAACCCGGATTGTGGGAGTGTTGACTCCTACGTATGGAAGGGTTCCTTCCGATAGTGCAAGGATTGGATTTCAATCCTATTGGTGAAGAGACCGAGTAGTCCCTTGTTGGGAGATAGGTCAAAGGGGGAAAGTGGATGTACCCAAATCGGGGAACCACTATAAATTGCTTGTGTATCTTCTATGTTGTGGTGTTTTGTTTTCTTGTGCAGGTACAAGTTTAAATTCCGCAAAAAACGCTGCACGTCACCTATTCCCCCCCCCCCCCCCATAGGTTAAGATAGTTGACACTAGGTGGACTTTCAAGTGGTATCAGAGCCAGGTTGCTCATCAAAAAGGTTTACACCTTGAGTAGAATCTTGCCACCAGTGTCAGAAGCATGGAGCTGGATCATGAGATATCGCCACTAAGACTTCCCACATGTACAAAGGAGTATTATCCCGTCTGGAGGATGAGGGTGTCGTATCACTTGGAGGCTATCGATCCTCGAGCATCTTTCATCCTGAAAGAGGGTCCTTTAATTCCTATGAAGACCTCCGGCTCTGGAAAGAATATCCAAGTGCCCAAGTGCATTTCTGAGATGTCAGAGACGGAACTCTCATTATTCAATCTAGACAAGATGATTCGTCAGATTATCATGGATATCTAGTCTGGACCTTCTCGCTCCAGATTGGAAATATGCGTGACGGCCAAATCTATGTGGGTGATGATCTCAGAGATGATGGGGGATCAAAGAAAGCTGGAATCTGCTGTCAACTAGAGGATGAAGCCTATGTGGGGGTCCTTGCCTCTGAAGATGAAGGGAAGGATCAATCGGACAGCATCAGAGCTCCAGTGTCCGTGTCAGAGACTGAAGAGGCCAGTGAGGAAAGCAGCTTTGATGAGGATGACACAACGGTCACTGGCTCTAATGACAAGAACGCTGAAGAGCAGGTATCGTCTTCATCTTGCCCCGTCTCTCTTGAAGTTTCTGAAGACAGGAACGGCCTCCCTTCAGAAAATCCTGATTCCCTGAAGAGAGCCCTTCAAAAAAGCAACCTACTTGCTGAGGAGCAAGCTCAAGAGATTGCTCGACTGAAGATCTTGTTGGTTCTCCAATTGGCATCCAACAAGGTTAAGGACTCTAAAATCTCAGCTCTAGAGAGTAGTCTAGAGAATGAGAAAAGGATAGTATCAAACTTTTCCAAGGTTGATGCTATAAAGAGAAAGCAAGAAAATGGGTGGATCTCCCGAATTATCAATTCGTGGAGAAATGGGGAAACGGTATTCCGACCCCCCACTCCAAGCAGGAAGGCAACTCATCATGCCTTCAGGTATGATCACAGGAACAATCGTGATCACTGTAAGGGTGATCTGTCCTCATGTGGAGACACTCATAGTGCAAGGGCCGTCGTGGCCACCCATGAGAGAATACCTAAGGCTCATTCTGAGCCCTTTGTATTCACTGCCACTGCCTCAACTCGGTGTGAATCTGCATGTATCAGCTCACAGAATACTTCTCACCACCCGAGGACACAGGACAGGGAGGTTAGAAGTCATGCTGTAAGTTTTCATGGGGCCTCAGGAAGGGGGGTGCCTGAAAGGAAGGCACCACCTCCCCGGCCTGATGACGCTCGCAACATGCATTCCTTCCACCCTTCCACGTATCACGGTGGAAGAGGAAATTTTGTGAGGAGATCATGCCCTATCCCGTTTAGACCTAGGACCATGACTACCTCAGTCACTAGATCAGGTCAGAAACGGCGATACAACATTCACCCGTGTTGGTGCTGTGGCAAAGTGGGACACTTTGCCATAGATTGTTGGCACAACCCCTCTGTGTCAAGGGCAAGGGTCTATCCACATTTTCTGGGAAGAGGTAGTCTTCCTGACAGGTTTTCTGGGGGAAGGCATTCCAGTGGTTATACTAACAAGAACCTAGGACCCAATATGGTTTGGGTTCCTAAGGTAAAGTAATTCTCTCTTGCAGGGTAGTCTAGGTTCCCGTAAATATGATGGGAATTAGACAGTAGATGTTTCAAGACTGAATTGGAACATGCATCTGGAATAACAGCAGTGATATCTATATGGGCATACTCACATCGAGCACCTGGTATGTTTTAGTCAGAGAGGCTAAATGATAACTCTCATAATCCCAGGTATTTTTCATCAGCCCCAAGACTTGAGTCATTTTCTATCGACATTTACATATATATTTATCTTTATATATATATATATATATATATATATATATATATATATATATATATATATATATATATATATATATATATATATACATATGTGTGCACATCTAAGGATAGGTTAACACGGTGAATATAAACCTTAGATACATCTTTAAAGAGTTATCGGTAATTCCACTGGTAGACTCGAGATCTAACATCTACAGGCATAAATTAGTTCACCGAAAGCTAACGAAGATATGTCATTGGAAATCTTGCCATCAAGAAATGTATGGAAAAGCCGGTTCAAACCCCAAATAGATTGGCTTTAAGAAGTATTTGCATATTTAGAAGATTTTTAAATTAACTTAGACAAACGGAAACTCGTTAAAATCCCTTTTAAAACCGGTCGATATCGCGCAGTCTCCCGCCGACTCTTCACATTCTCACGGAAATCCTTTTTAAACTCGCCGATCACCTCATTCGTCGACAACAGCAGGGATCGACAACAGCAGGACTCTCGCCGATTGCCCTCCGCCTTCCCGCAAGATCCCCGGAAGCTTCTTCCCGAAGGTCTCTCGCCGAATTGTGAAGGCTTCCGTCGACATCCCGCAGGACGCTCACCGAAGCTCTCTCGCAGGAAGCTCACCGAAGGTCTCTCGCCGATTCTTCCTTCCAGGAATTTCTCCGCGGTTCCGATCTCTCCCGGTTTCGATTCTTCCTTCCAGGAATTTCTCCGCGTGCACTCATCGGGTGTCCATCATCTTCAACCAACTAACTACCGTCTACGCTTTTAGGTAACCTCATCCTCACCCGTACATGGACGTTATCACTAGTGTCGCTTCCCTTTTGACTTTTAATTAAGCGTAGCGTAGGGATTCTCTCCCTAGGTCTGCAATGGCTCCAAGGACAACCGCTGGGCTGGTCACTGGATGCGAGCAGGTTCGAACAGGGTTTTCTCATGCCTCAGATGAATTCAGAAACATCATTATTATGCTGGAAGAGGCTGGACTATCATTCGTACTGGAGCACCCGTGTAAAATCTTGAACAAGGAAGTGCTGGAGTTCTTTGCAACCGCAAAACTCCGGAATGACGACTCTCTCATCAAAAGTAAGGTTGTCGGGGCAAAGATCAAGATGTCTGCCAGCAAGCTGACCCACTTCCTGCAGCTCACTAGCTCGGAGCACAAGGATTATCTTGAGGAAGAAGACAAAACTAGGACTCTATTATTCTATGGTCTCGCTCGAGGAACTCGGTCGATAAAGCGAAAGGATATGAATGAAGAAGGGAAACTTCTGTCAGACATAATTGGAAAAGTACTCATATGCAAGCCGGGCTCTCATGACCATATCTCTGCGGACATGTTCAAGATCCTGGTGGCAATTGTCTGCAGAAAAAGCTTCAACTGTGGGGCATTGCTTTTTGAGAAGATAAAGGACACCCTCAGATCTCCTAGCTTTGGCCGAATCATCAGTCTGTATCTCAATCAGTTGAATGGAGATAAGTATGACATAAGTAAAGGTGTTCCTCTACATTACTTAAAGAAAATGGACTCGAGTGTTTTTGACAGATGGGAGAGGCGCATTGGGCAGGCTGCCGTGGTAGAACAACAAGAAGCATCTCCAGTCGAGGACGGCACTGTGGCTGATTCCTTAGTTATCCCCAGTGAAATTCCTGATACTTTGTCTGCAGGAATTGAGGGGGAGCCTCTACCCACTGATGCTAATATCGTATCTGACATCTCCAAGATAGCCAGAGATGCAGTGGCGAATATACAAGAAGAAAGTGAAGCTGTGCCGGAGAATGAGGAGGCCCTGAACCTGAACAATCTAGGAGCCGGAGGTGCGGTAGAGGAGACTGCTGACGAAGAGTTGGAAGATGATGCTGATGAAAATGATCTAATGGATGATGAAGGTGAGGAAGAAGGCAATGAGGGACATGAAGCGTTGGAGACTCAGGATATCACTGAAGTTCCATCTGACAAGCACGCTCCTAAGATCGTTCCTGAGATCATTGGTGCACCAGTGGAGGGGGAGTCCGAGAAATCTACAAATGCTGCAAGTATTCCTCCCTTAGAGACTGTGCTCGTGTCCAGCTCTACAGGTGCATCTGCTGAAGCACAAGGCCAAGGAGTGCCTCAGGCTCATCCACTACGATATGATCTAGCCAATCACACCGTGAATGTCATTCAGGGTATAGTGGATGAGCTCAAAGTATCTTTTGAGAAAGCTCAGGATAAAATGTTAAAAAGAATTAAGAAATCGGAGAATCTCATGCTCAAGAACATGGTGGAGATCAATCACAAATTGGACGTGATGGAAAAGAAGTTTGAAGCTAAGTATACAGCGGCCAGCCAAGCTGTCACTCTTCTTATGGACTGATTGAAAAAGAACACTGATACTCTTGCCGTAGTGAATCAGAATGCTCATGTCGTAGTAAATAATATTCAAAGGTTTGATGGCAATATGGTAACTCTCAACACCAATCAACAAGCCTTGGTCACTGAATTCTCCAGGACTACAAAGCATATTGATGACTCCCTACATTCTTATGCAAACTCCATCGCAGTCGAAGCCAAAAAGGGGGAGAAAGAATATATAGCTAAGATGGCTGAGCTTCGGCAAGTCATGATCAACAACTTTGAACAGTCAAACAAATATGTCTATGACAGTTGCTGGTGGATGCTCCAACAGGCGTTAGGCGTCGATTTGCCTAAAAATCCTGCGGGTATTCATGCTCATGAGACTACTACAGCTGCTGAGGGAGTAAGTGCTGCAGAAGGTCCCTTAAGTGATGCTGATGCTAGGGCTATTTCCAAAGCAAAATGTATGGCCATGTTTGACCAAGAGGCCCTAGCAAAAGCCAGGGACAAGAGAAAATCTCAAGAAGGGACATCAAAGGAAACACAAGCTGAAAAGAGAATCAGACTGAAGGAGGAGGAAGTAAGAAACGAAAAGTGGAGTCCAGTATCCAAGAGTATCATATTGGACACATTCTGGCTATAGGAAAAAGGGGAAATCAATCGAAACGATGTATACAGCCAGTATGAGTGGGAGATGCACAAGACGTATGAAGCGAAACGGAACATCTTCTTCAGGACCAACACTACGGCAGATAAAGCTCCTCCTCCCAGATATTATCTGAAGCCCAAAGAGTATATGGAGAGGCAAAGAAAGAAGTATTTGGCTCAAAAACTCAAGGAGGACTTAGCCAAAGAAAAATAGTCAAAAATTTATAGCCTGTCGTTCTCTCTTAAGAACAATTAACATTTATTATTATTATATGAACAATCTTGAGATTATATATATATATATATATGTATTTGAATTTATGAATGACTCAAGTCTTGATCTGTTTGCCTATATTCTCTTGTGTTGCATATTTAAATTCTGAATGTTGTTTATATTATCTGGTTGGTGTTATTCATCCTAGCTAGTAGGATTTTGGCTTCGTCAAATAGGGGGAGATTATTGGGTATTGTATCCACAATTACCTGGATTTGAGGAAGCCACCTGTCAAGCTAAGATGAATTCACAATGTATTTGATAAAATATTTCAAGTTGTGCTTGCAGTTATTCCACACTAAGTGCACACCAATGTCAGGGTGCAGTAGGTCAATATACACGGGTCTGCATAACGTAATCCCTCGTTGAACAGATCAATGTGTTGGCCTACGTGTACTCTCTCTATTGGAGTGCACTTACTCTCAAGTACAGGGCTGTAACTATGCAAGAGCTGACAAGGAGCAAGGATGGTCAAGGAGCAGCTCTTGGGGGAAAGACGAAAAATCATCTAAGTATAAATCGACGAGAATCACCAAGTGATTCTCACCGATTCGGCGAGAATCGCGGAATCGTCGAGAACCACTAGTGATTCTCGCCGACTCTATCCGGCTACCTCAAAGCGGTGCCAAGTAAGATTCGGCGAGAATCACTAGTGATTCTCGCCGAACCCATCGTTGAGCAGATCATGGCCAAGTAATATTCATCGAGAATCAACAAGTGATTCGGCGAGAATCATCAAGTGATTCGGCGAGAATCACTAGTGATTCTCGACGAATCGTCGAGAATCACTAACTGATTCTCGCCGATTCGTCGAGAATCACCTTCGATTCTCGCCGATTTTGACTTGGGCGATATTCTGGAACCCCCTGAACCGGATTCTGCCGCTGGCACTATTTTGAACCGGATTTAGGGTTTCTTCTTGTAGGACCCACAACGGTCATCTTGAAGTTGTCTACAGTATAAATACAGGCGTATTTTTGAACAGTAGACATACAGAGAAAAAGACGAAACACGGGCCGCGACGTGACCTAGATCGCGAGTTCCGCTCCGCTGCCGCCGTCGCTGCTTGAGAGAGTAGATCGCCGGTCTTGATCGTGGTTTCTTCCAGATCTCCCGTCGATAGAAGCCTAGCTAAGCTTAGCGTCTCACGTGTCTAACCGGAGATCCTTTGTCTCTTGATTTGTTGATCAGGAAAACCTTCCCCGTCCGAATCGATCGAGACGATTGATCCTAGTGTGACCGTTGGAAGACCTAGCTAGCTTCGCTACGAAATTTGAATCTCCAAAGTACAGCAGTCGCGCACCGTCGTTGCCGCCGATCCCGAACCAAGCCGCCGCTCGTCTTGCCGCCGCCGGTTCCGGGGAGATTCTCTCCAAGTGAGATCTAGGGTTGTAGACTCTTCGTTGACTTCACGAACACGTCGTCGAACGAAGAGGAACACCTTAATCTCCAAAAGTAGTTTGTACATCTGGTACATTCTAAGTTTATTTTTGTTGTAAAGGAACGTTGGTTCCTAGTTGTAAGGGTTGGGTGCAACCCGGATTGTGGGAGTGTTGACTCCTACGTGTGGAAGGGTTCCTTCCGATAGTGCAAGGATTGGATTTCAATCCTATTGGTGAAGAGACCGAGTCATCCCTTGTTGGGAGATAGGTCGAAGGGGGAAAGTGGATGTACCCAAATCGGGGAACCACTATAAATTGCTTGTGTATCTTCTGTGCTGTGGTGTTTTGTTTTCTTGTGCAGGTACAAGTTTAAATTCCGCAAAAAACACTGCACGTCACCTATTCCCCCCCCCCCCCATAGGTGAAGATAGTTGACACTAGGTGGACTTTCACTAAGCACGCGCTCATGTGGGTGCAGTGGTGTGTGATGCAATGAAGTAAGCAAAATAAAATAATAAAGGCTTCTAGTATGCACAAGAAATGTGTGTGTGCAAGAGGTAACAAATCTCTCCGCCATACTTAAACTAAGAAATACAGCAGATGATATAGAAATTAAAATCATAAGGACCTAACGGAAGAGGTTACCCAATGCTCAGCCAGTGAGCATACCAGAAGATGCGTGGAAACCTGAAGCAGGCCCGCCATACGAAGAATCACAAACCCGCCAATGCGATGTTGTCAAGAATACCTGCAGGGGTGAGCTCCGCAAAAACAAAACAAAATATACAAAAAGAAATGCTAAAATGAAAATAGACAAGAAAAATAAAATGCAGAAATTGAAAGATAAGTACTGGGGTTATTGTCATCCCAGCACGACTTATTAAATTCTAAACAGTTCTAGCTAATGGGCCTATGAAATAAAAAGTGCACAGGTAACTGGCCTAATATCCGTTTCGGTAACGGGTACCGATACGGTGATAGAGTAGTTACCCCTCTAACTAAATAGTAATACCTACCCAACACAGGTAGAGGAAATAGGAAATAAGAAGAGGAGGAGCACTGGTCCTCGCTCATCTTATCACAAAATAAATCCTTGCCTAGCAAGGTATCGTCTATCATAGGCCCGCAGGAGGCGATGGCAACGGCATGAGCACAAAGCTCATCGTCATCCCAACATACCTGTGGAGACTCATCCTGCAAAGGCTCGGATAAGGAAGGGGGATCAAGTAATTAAAGAGAAGAAGAACTAAAAGAATCAGAAAATGGGAGAGTGATCCCGGTGTCACTCTCAGCAGGATCCAAGAAGAGATCATCGTCGGTATGATACGAGTCGTACCGAGGGGAATCTGAGAACTCAAGGTCCGCGGTGGTAAGAGGAACAACCTCATCCAATAAAGAGGTGCAAACCTCCACATCGGAAAGGGGATATTCCTCATCCCACCGGGGTGCGTAAAAGTGTTCCGAAGATCCACCTTCTCCGTCGGAGATAGAGGAATTATCATCCCACTTCGGCGCAACCTCGGGCACCGAATCAGCCACAATCACGGCATCATCAATCGACTCATAAGAAAGAGGAATAGCACAATCCGGCAAAAATTGCAGAGGGGCAAGGCTGCTCTCAAAATCAAGCACTGAATGAGCAGGACCCATCGAAAAATCATTCGCCGACGCCACCCCATCGACGACTGGAACAATCTCATCGTCCCATACAGGAGCGTCCATGAGTTCCTGCTCCTCTTTTTGTTGGCTAACACCAGAGTGATCATCATCACTCAAGGAAAGCTCGTAAAAAGGGATCGAGTGACCCATGAAAGAGCTGTATGTGGCCAGAGATTCTTCAGTAATCTCAACGGGTAAAGCATGAGCAAAGTGCGCTATGTCAGTGTATGGGCCAGACAACACCCTGGTAGGCCTGTCCACAACAGTCTTCCGCAAACGGGAGGTTGTTGTGCACATGCTCTCAGAGGGAGAAGGCTTGCACAAATGAGGGCAATCCTTCAACATGTGGCCCACACCTTGACATAACAAACACCGAATGCAATGATTGGCATTCATAACAGCAATGACATTGATGGATCGGCGCAAAGTGTCAAGTAGACGGCACTCAGCATCAGGATCCATCACGAATAAAAATAATTGCTGAAAAAGTGCTACACAACTAAAATGAAAATAGCACGGATCTGCTATCTAAATCAAAAATCAGAAAAGGGCAAAAAGAAATAAGCAAAATAAAAATTCTAATAACCAAAGCAAATAAATAAATAAAATGATATGCACAAATGGAAAAGGGCTTCAATCTATTATCTCCCTCTCCACAAACTCACACGACTGTGTTCCCCGGCAACGGCGCCAAAAACTTGATGCTTAAGATCACGGCAGTGAACCGGTCACACAAGTAATATAAAATGGGGGTTTTCCCAAGTATCGATCTCACAAGGAACACAGTAAGGTGGAGTTAATTTCGAGGACTTGAGATTGATGTCCTCAGGTCAGAGCTAACTAAGGTGGGGTTTTGATGTTTGCGGAAACAGAAAATAAAAGGCTAACAACTACTCCTATGCAACGCCGCTATGCGATGCTTCGCCAGGCGGGATGGAAGACTAGTCGGGCCGCTATGCACCGAATCACTAGGCAGATGGACGAGAAGGCTAGTGGATGTGGTGGTTAGAATGGCGGAATGAGGGTCGTGAGCACCTCTTCGCTACGCACGCCACTTGCAATTGCTAGTGCAGCAAGGGTGGATGGTGGTGGATGGAATATGGCGCAACTCAAGCAAATAACGAAAACATACAAAATCACATAGACATGATTGTATAAAATCATTTTACAAACTAAGCATACTTCATCAATATAAATAAATTTAAACAACAATATTCAACAATAAAGCAAGAACAAGTCAAGAGATCGACCGAATCCGAAGTCTTGCTGAGGATTCACGGTTGGAATCGTCGGGTTGTCATTCCGCGTCCAAGCTCGGTCCTCAACTGCGTCTGTGGTAGAGAAGGGCTGTCACCACCTTCCAATGGCCCATCTTCTTCATCTCACGATAGCGGACGAAGTTTTCTAACTTTCCTTTGCTTGATGGCTATGGCGTCAAACCCTACTTGAAGCTCATGGATGAAGGAGAAGGCCAAGAGGAAGCTCCGGCTTGGATTTGGCGGTGAAAGCTTACCCGGAGCACCTCCCTAGGGTGGAAGATGAAGGGGAACGGCGGAGAAGGCGGAAAAAGGCGGAGAAATGTCGAGCTTCAGATCCTCTTTCTAATTAGGGCGAGACCTGTACTATTTATACAAAGCAGAAATGAACAATGCGTACGATCACAGGTGCATGACCAGTGGTCGTGTGCACTATGTCTGGTGAGCGTGCGTACTGACATGGAAGATCAGGAAGACGGACTGGGATAATGCGCACGAGCAGTGGCGCACGACCAGTGGTCGTGCGCACTAAGCCCAATGGTCGTGCGATTACCCCAGACAGGAATCCAGAAAAGAGGAATCAATGCACACGATCAGTGGCGCACGACCGGTGGTCGTGCGAATAATGTCCAGTGGTCGTGCGCTTACCCCAGGGTGATTCTAGAAAACGAAGAGTAGTGCGCACGATCAGGGGCGCACGACTAGTGGCCGTGCGCATTAGATCCCATGATTGTGCGCAGTATTCCAGTTTTACAACCATCCCGGAACACGCACACGACCCCTGTACCGAAAGGAAAAACCAATCACTGATATGTGCAGACATTCCAGACAATCACAAAAAGGAGTACAAACTATAAAAATAACAAAATACACAACCACGGGAATAAATGTGAACTTCCTATGGAAATAAAGATAAGATGAAATATGAATGATATAAAACTAAAAGTGAAGTGCAAATGCGTTAAAACTAGCCTAGATGAGTCCGAAAATAGGTATATGAAGTGGACTCATCAGACACATAAAGATCTCCAATTCTCCTTGGCTCAAGACATCAAATCCATAAGATTTGATGTGAATCAAAACAAGAAAGAAATGACTGATTGTTTCCACAAGGGTGGAAATGTTGTGGTTTTCCTTGCCACACACCAAGAGAAAATCAAGACACAAGTTGATGACATAGCTCTTAAGCAAGGATATATACTAGAGAATCAACTAAGAATGAATGATAATCTAACAGAATCACATAATGTGATTGTAATAGAGCTGAAGACTATTGCTACTGCACAAGCTGCAACAACTGCTACAGACAAGGCAGAATTTGCCAAGCAATTCCAAGAAGGAATAGCTGCTGTCCAAACTACTATTACAGATTCTCAAAAGACTATTTCTGGCCAGCTACTGAAATTAAAGGCCTTCTATAAAGATGGTGTCAATTTTCTGGATGGACAAGTCAGATTCTAAAAGGATGATCTCAGAGATGATGTAGCCAGAGAAGTCATAAAGGGGGAGAGGGTTTTATTCAAAGCTAGATCTGATCATGCTAAATTGATTTCCAATAGCATCAGAGCCACACTTGGATATCCACCCCTGTGTGATGATGAAAATGTAGCTGAATGTGGAGTCCATCTGCAGATTTGGAGATGAACAAGCTGAAGTTGCTCAAGTAATCTATCCTCCAGCTGATTTTGAGATGATTCATCAAGAAGTACAATCAATGTATAACCCTCCAGAGGGTAATAAAAATATTATCATTGAGAAAGTAGACAAGCCTGTGTCAGAGGCATTTTTGAAAGAGCAAGAAGCTCTATTGTCAAAGAAGAGATTCAGAGAACAGGCTGAGTTAAAGATAGATTTTGAGCAGTGAGTCCTACTTCTAGAAATATTATACTGACTGCTTGAAAAGCTGCAGAGGACAATACCCTAGAAAGGGGCAAATGGTACTCTGAACAAGAATGGAGAAAACATGAAGCCAGGCAAGAAGCTATTGTACATTATAGAAGAAAGGCAAAACTTGGGAAGCTACCTCCTAATGCATAGGAGCCTAGCAAATATTTCCCGAAGCCTTATCATTATTTTGAAAGACAAAAGATAAGGGTTGAAGAGCTAAAGAAGAAAGATCAAAAGCGCAAGAAGCCAGTTGATGACACTGATGTTCCAGTTCAAGCCAAGATTCAATCAGGTAAGAGCATTGTCATCAAGGAGCCAGAGCAGCCTTAGAATAGATTTACTAGATTTTATAACATTGTAATCTTTTGTGTTAAAATGTATGTAAACTTTTGTTAAAGAAAGTATTGGAAGTTGAAACAAAACTAGAATGAATGCTCATTGTGTTAGCATACTTATTCTGTGATGAAATATCTTTTATGTTTTGTTTTAAGTATTTACCCTATCATATAATGCTATTATACATCATATTATGTATTTGTTATGTATGGTGTATATCATTGACTAAGAGTTATGACTTCTCCAAATAGGGGGAGATTGTTGGGTACATTGGAAAATGTGTACCAGATTTGAAGAAGCCTCACCCTACTCAATGATATACATTAAGGTGTATTTGATGGGTTTTGAGTTTATATGTGCAGGTTAAGTAAATGTAGAAATGCAAAAAAAATTCTAAGTCCATGTGTCGACACCTAGAGAAGTTGTGTCGACACTTATGAAGGCATGTGTCGACATTGGAGAAAAGTTGTGTCGACACTTGGAGTTAATTGTGTCGACACTTGGAAAGGCTGTGTCAACACCAGAATCAACTGTGTCAACACCAGAAGGAATGTGTCGACACACAGTGAAGCATTGTCGACATCAGCTGTGTCGACACCCAGAGGCTGTGTCGACACACAGAGAAGTATAGTCGACATCAATTGTGTCGACACCAAGAGGCAGTGTCGACACACAGAAAACTTTGTCGACATCAATTGTGTCGACACAAAGGAGATATGTCGACATAAATTGTGTCGACACAAAGGAGGTGTGTCGACACACAACAAGCTTCAACAAAGTTAAAGAAAAGAAGGCTTGTGTCGACACACAGAATCAGTGTCGACATATTCTAAAAGAAGCAGTGTCGAGAAGCTGTTACAACAATAAAAGGAGTTGTGTCGACACCACCAAGGCTAGTGTCGACACTTAGTCCACTTGTGTCGACACTTAGTCTAATTGTGTCGACACATATTGAAGATTAGTCTCGACACTTTCAGACAGAGACAGTATTTTCAAGAATTAACTGGATGACTTGACAACTGCCATTTCTAACCGTTCAACTACTATTATCAGAGCTATCAGAAGATTGTTAGAAACTGGATCAGCCGGTTAACATGAAGGAAGACTATATAAAGGCTTTCTCCTTCAATAGAAAGTGATGATCAATCATTGAAGAATACAGATTCTGATCAATACAGATAGAAGTAATAATACAGAAGATTTTCGTGAGAAGATCTAAGAAGAAGTTGGAGAGAGAGAGCTCCATCTAAGAAGTGTAGTTGCTGAACCAGGCTGCCAAGAAAGATTCAGATTGAGAACTGAATCTCAAGTCAGAAGCTGATTGAAGATCATCTTCACAGGAGATTCAACCCTACTGAGTTCAGATTCAAGAAGCTTTGAAGAAAGCTAAGAGAGGTTGATCTCTGCCATCAAGTTCTTCCAAGAACTCATCAAGAAGCCATCCATCCCTTCTCGCTTTGTCAGGGTGGTGGTTATTTACTTTGTTTAATCAAATTTTTGTAAGATCTTTATAGATCTGTGATTGTAAGCCAATTATATAAAGGCTGAGTGTAGGAGAATATTTTCTCTTAGTGGTAGGGCTGTGAGCCTGAGGTGTACGAGATTGTGATCTCTGAGTGTAGGCCTTGTTGAAGGCTGAGGTAGGGCATTTGGCCTGAGTTGTAGGAGTGTAGATACACTCTGAGTTGTAGGAACCTGTTTGGGGTTCTGAGTTGTAAGATCTGAGGATCTGAGGTGAAGTGCAGAAGTTAGGCCGATTCTAATACACTGCTAGTTAGGTGAAGGGGGAAAGTGGATGTACCCAGACCTTGGGGAACCACTATAAATACTGTGTGCACTCTGTGGATGATTGTTTCTGTGATTGTTGTACTGTTAGCAGT
Source organism: Platanthera guangdongensis (assembly GCA_039583875.1). Classification (NCBI taxonomy): domain Eukaryota; kingdom Viridiplantae; phylum Streptophyta; class Magnoliopsida; order Asparagales; family Orchidaceae; genus Platanthera; species Platanthera guangdongensis. Next base: position 93,229,209 of record CM077156.1, on the reverse strand, counting down.
AGACTTTGCAATTTCTAGTTAATAACAGAACAGATTTTCTGCCTTTTAAAGAAAAAGAAAAATTACACCTATTCACCCCCCCTCTAGGTGGTTAGGCACTAATTCTTTCATCCAGATTTGGGATCGAGTTGTAGGAACGTTGTTCCGAGGTGTAGGATTGGTTTCAATCCGAGAATTGTGAAGTAGCCGAGTCTATTACTTTGCTAGATTGGTGAGTGGAAAGTGGATGTACCCAAGGTTGGGGAACTACTATAAATCCCGGTATCCTCTGTGATTGCTTGGTTGTTATTCCATGCATATCTCGTTATATTTTTTATTCCTCAAAAAAGACGCACAACTCACCTATTCACACCCCTCTAGGTGATTTAGGTACGACAACTTGAAACATTCTCACCACGTGATATTCCTCTCAATGCTTCGAAGTGTTGAGTATGTTGAGTGGTATTACCATGCACTAGCCAACTACCGCCTTGCGGTTGTCCTCTCAATGCTTCGTCGAGAGCATTGAGTGCGTTGAGTGGTATTGCCACGCACTTACTTTACTACCTCCACGTAGTAGTTTCCCGAGAGGTCAGTCGATTTAATTCAAAGGCTAACGCCAGCGTTAACACTACTACCGCACGTTAAGTTGCAAATCATCCTTTTAAGGATTTTTTGGGCGTTACAAGCTGGCCAAACAAGAAACAGTAAAACAACTTTGCTATGGCCATCGAGGGTCGGCATAGTAACTATGGGCTCTAGCCTGTTATTTCCCGCACGACTCTCTAGGTGCACCTACACAAATGCATTCCACCCCGACGGTGACAAACAATGCAACAGTCAGCATTAGCTGAACAAATTATAAAGACCTCACCCCTCACTCGGGGTGGCGATACTCCTTCCCTGCAGTAATTTAGCATAGATATATAATGGCAATCAAAACGTGCAACTTATGCACTATTCACCACGGACATTGTCATTGCTGGCAACACATCCTATGTACTTAGGGCATATTATTGTTGTGCTGAGATTCAAGCCCCACCACCATTCACCAAGACGCTTCACATATGAGCATTCTCTTTCTATGTGCTGAGATTTAAGCCCCACCTGCTTGAGCATTTCAGTCTTTACGGCCTAAAGCCTCAGACCCTCTTCGTGCTACGACAAAGTAATGATGAGATTCAAGCAACTGACTCACTACAAGATAATCGTCATAAGGTTGGTACCGGTCAGCCATAGCCCATGGATCAAACCTTCAAGCTTGCAAGCCAAGACACAAGTCAGCCTTCCATTACCCATACACGATACATAACCACATTATGTTCCAAGGCTGGCACTCACGATCACCTAAGTTGGTCCACTCAGACTCTCAACTAATCACAATGGCCCCCAAGCCTCCAAGGGACAGGCCTAAATCACAATGGCCCCCAAGTCTCCAAGAGACAGGCCTCAATAATATTGCCCACCGGGAGCTACCACTGTGCGATAGGGGACGGACTATTGATTCTCCCCTCTAAACGGGTGTTTTCCTGAAGTCCATCTCCAATACTATCTTTTCAGAAATGTGCACACCCTGAGACTCTGAAAACCACACATTTACCACAGAGTCTTCTCTGGCATACATACAATCATCACCAATCAAGATAAACCTATCCGGATGCCCTTCACACAGCATACGTAAACCATATTTTGATTCTGGATTCTAAATGTAAAGACAGCAGGGATACAACAGATCTACCCGTCAGGAGAACTACTCACACGTGTCCGTGGAGCATGTACCCTCACATGTCAAAACAAAGGAGTTCACATCTCCAAGGAGGATCGTTACCCTTGACATTCTTTTTGGTGCCATTAGAGAGAATCTTGCCGGATTGAAATGATCGCAACGGACTTGCCTCCTCAAATCCGAACTCTGCTGACAAATCGGAGCTCCAAAACCACAATGGTGAGGAGATCTTCTTCCTCTCTCTCTCCTTCGCTCTCCACTCACTTGGCCGATCATAAGGAGGAAGCCAGAAAGATTGAAATTAAACTCAACTTCCCATGTTATAAGTCGAGCTACCAACGCGGGGTAACTAGCTACCGTCGCACGGTACTTCAGACGTTCAATCCTCAATCACAAAACCCAAGACCTCCAATTCTGGGCTGATGCATGGCCACGTCGTTGCTACCGCTGCACGACACCTACTAAAATCATGCAGTAGAGAATGTGTTGCATCAATCCGCCGCACTCGACAAAAATTCATTACCACCCCGCGGTAACACTACCGCCACGCGGTACCTCCCAGAGAGATATTCCAAATAAATCAGCCTCGCTACTGTTGGCTTTAATCCTACCATCGGGTTGTAGCCCACATAGCGTTCTGTCGATAAATCGACAATGCTACTACTACGTAGTATCAACCTACCTCCAGACATTAGCTTACTGAGCGCTCCTGCTTTCAAATCCAGCATACTAGCACTGGCGTTAACTCTACCGCCAGGCGTTATCTCACGAAAATTATTTCCTGCTTCGAAAAACATAGGGGGTTACATTCCTCCCAGAATAACTCTCATTTCTCCTCTTTGGTCATTCCTCTTGCTAATTTGATGCAAGCCAATGGTTTCGATGAATAAAAACTGAGCCCTCCTAGGTGCAGACAATTTAACAAGGTACGTCGCATGCCGTACCTCTCTAAGACACTACCAATGATGTCAACCTAATAGTGGTACAAACTTTAACAAGGCACAACGCAAAGGGTCGCTACCACTTTTAGAGATTAAACAAGGGCTATATGCCAATGTTCGCTCAAGCGAATAGGACCTACCCGATCCGGACAATTAGCAATTCAAATCAAATTTATCTGCAAGTATTCACAAAACAAACAAGAGAGGATCCAGACTAAAATAGCGATTTAAACAAAGTTCAAAATCGTCCCAAAAAATTATTTAATATGGAGGTATGCCAAATCACTTGAACTCAAGGGGAAATCAAAGGTAATGAACCTAATTTCTTCTAGTATTCACGAGATCTACTCGATCCAAATTGTATGAAAATATTCTAATAATTTACGCTTGAAATTTAGATTCTATTAAAGCACTATTTCAATATAAATAGCACTAAACACTAGCCTTATAGTCCACCAAATATCGCAATATTATAGAAGAAACACACAAGAAATGGTTTAGAATTTCTTTACCAAATCCCAAGAAAATCCGTCCGCAAATATGAGTGGAGGAAGCACACACGACGATGGATGGATCTATTTCCACGCAAATCCATGGATCCGCAACGGACGATGAAGACGCGAGCTGTTTTCCTTTGCAATAACCGTAGGAGAGGGTGAACTTTGCTAGCCGAACTTATTAAGGATGAGAGAGAAAAGGTGGTGGCCGAAATATTGATAAGGGGGGGAAGGGTGGTCAGTTTTTCTTAGGGAAGAAAAGGAGGGCTGCTCGGGTTAGGTGTTGGAGATGTGTGGCCGAGAGAGAGAAGGGGAGTGGGAGAGGGTGGCGACTTGGAGTTGGCCAAACCCTAGACGAGTGGCTGTGGTCGGTGGCTAGGGGAGAGGGCTACTCCAGTTTTGTGTGGGAGGAGGTTTTTTTGTAGTGGGAGTGGGTGGTCGAGAGGCTTTGTGAGGGAGAGTTAAGGAAAAGAACTTCACAAAGAGGAGGACAGGAGGAGAGGAGGAGGAGGAGAGGATGCTGGAAATAGAGAGAGAGAGAAGGAGGTGACCGTAGGGAAATAAAGAGGAGAGGGAGAGGGCCGAAATTTTGAAGAGAGGGCGAGAGGGGAACTTCTCAAAGTTAGGGATTCAATTCTTTTTCATCAACTTAACAAATCCTTCATAAGCATGGCCTTATATAGGCTACACCACTCAATCTACTCCATTCAAAATAAAATAACATGTGATGGTTATATGCACCCAATATGAAATGAAAATTACAATAACTAAATACATGAAATAAAACAATTGATGGTAATAAGCATTCATCATACATGAAATAATATATAATAATTAAATGCATGAAAATAAAATGCTTAAATAAATAAATTGCATAACAATATATAATTATAAATTTTAATTTATAATTATATATCTTTATTTGATGGTAACGACAGACGTCGTGCAAAACATGTAGCGGCGTTGGTAAACAATGTCGTTGAAACCGAAAATCGGTCTCTTGTGGTGTTCGACCCGTGGGGAAGGGGTGATCGCGCACCTACTACCCTCAAGCGAACGATCTAGGCACAAGACTAGGAACACAAGGGACAGACCTGTCCCAAGCCAAGGGCTGAGCTAAGGCACCTTCGGAGGGCTCTCTTAGCCGACCGGAACATCCAAGGAGGATCTCAAGATCCACTCCTTAACTAGAGGTGTCACCTCGGGTCTATGTAAAATATTCCCCGCCCGCCTTACTATTGGCGCAAAACCGTCCAGCAGCCCTACTCTACGCAGCCCCAATTGGGCCGCTAATAGCGGAACTCCGCTACTCTGAAAGGATGACAACGGGCCATCAGGGGCTCCCCGACATCTATACCTCGGGGCCCACACAGGGGGAGCGGTTCACGAACACACCGCTCGCCCAAGACAGGAGGAGTAAACTATATTCACAGAGCATCATAGATATGAAAAAATATTACAGGAATATAAATTCCATACTCAGCGCGCAGGCCGGTAATATAAAAAAAGGCCTTTGAGGGACGGCACAAGCTTGGGCTTAAGCCCGCTACTCCCCGCCTGGTACTGCAACACCTGTACGCCAACGTCTCGACGAGCGGCGACCAACTAGTCATCGGTCGGCTAATATAACGGGCCAAACATATTGCGCACACCCCCTTTTTTGGGGCTATGGTGCGCATTCCCTGCAAGCGACTAATAAGTAACTTCCTCGGAGTCTTCTCCGGGAACCCCAGAACATCACCAATCCGGCTCACACGTCCGTCTGGGCTTCACACATCATGCCTAAACCCGTATTCATGCTTCCGGGTACTAATGCAATTAACTGCGGGGACATACATGTCAACCCGTCGGAAATCTCCCTTCCCCCCACCCGTTGGTGGAGAGGTGCTTCCATGCAAGTTTGTAAATTGAGGGCTACACCTGCCCAAGTAGAAACATCGTTACCCATGTCGCGTGCTTGGCGGCGGGGCTGGGAGAGGAGCTCCGGGTCGATCCTACTGCATGCGGCCGCGTCGGTGGTCGCTCTCTACTCCAGGCCGAGCCGTGCTCCAGGCTGAGCCTTGATCTAGGCCGAGCCTTGCTTCAGGCTGAGCTTGTTGCCGGTGGTGAAACATTAGGGCTTAGCCCCAGGCCGAACCCCACTCCAAGCGGAGCCCTGCTCCAGGCCGAGAGAAAGGGAGGGGGGTCGGGTTGCTCCAGGCGGCCGGGAGAGAGGGAGAGGGGTTTCGGCCGTGCTACTTCAGGCCGGGAAAAAGAAAGGGGGCGGGCGGCATGCTCCTTCCTGAGGCGGCGGGCGGAGGCAAATCGGGAGGCAGGCGGCGCTCCGGCGGATGCTCTAGGCGGTCGGAGAGAGAGAGAGAGAGAGAGAGAGAGAGAGAGAGAGAGTGATCGGGCCACTGCTCCAGGTAGCCGGAGAGAGAGGGGAAGCGGGGCGGCTGCGCTGCTCCAGGACGAGAGAAGGAGAGAGGCGGGCTTCCTGTCCTCCTCCCCGAACCCTAGCCCCGGGAGATATGAAAAAAATCCCCTGATCCCCTTCTCCTATTTTCTTTTCTTCTCCCCGCTATACCCCCGTCTACCTGCTCCAAATCCCCCGTTGCCTCCCTTATCCCATATTTTATATCTAATATATAAATAATATATTATATATATTATAATATAATATATAATATATATATATATATATATATAATATGAACCTATGCGCATAGAACCTCTGCACGCACGCACGCACGAGGACCCGCACGTTTTCGAACGGGGTCGCACCAACTCGTCGCCCATAACACGCCCCTAGGCTGATATTTGGGGAGGGTCACACTCGCCCGGCTACGGGGTTGTACACAATCCCCGCTCTTTTCGATCTTGGCACAAGCTCGGAAAGAATCATCCAACCCAACGTATCCGCCGAGTGGGAGCCGACCCAAAAAGAAATTTTGAGTGAAACTGAAATTTGCACTTGGAACATCAATCTCCCCATGCCCTTTCTGAACCTTTTGAATCACTCGATACCCTTTGGCTCACTGCTATTGAATTACCCTTATACCATTACTTACAACAAGTATACAATTTCTCGTGATATCGTGAAACAACAAAGCCATATCCTCTGTATCCTCTTGTACACGCTGAGCTAATCCTTTCCCCCAGGTGTGCCTACAACCCTTCCAGATAATGAGAGCCTGAGCAGCGAGTCTACCCGGGGCCGAGCAGCACTCGGGGTCCTTACCCCCCAGGAGAGCCTACGAACCTGCCAGCTAGTAGGAGACAGGCAGCGGGTCTACCCAGGGCCGAGCATCACTCGGGGTCCTGCAAAAAGTCTCCACAAACCAACCCCTTCCCCCCAGGTGTGTGCCTACAGCCCTGCCAGCTAATGAGAGCCTGACAGCGAGTCTACCCAGGGTCCACTACTACCGCAAGTGAGTGACTTCCGGCCCTGCCAGCTAGGTGAGAGCCTGACAACGGGATCTGCTCGGGGTCCACAACTACCGCCATCGAGTGACTTCTGGCCCTGCCAGCTAGGTGAGAGCCTGACAGCGGGATCTGCTCGAGGCCCACGGATGACACTGAGTGACTTCCGACCCTGCCATCTAGGTGAGAGCCTGACAGCGGGATCTACTCGGGGTCCACAACTCCCGCCATCGAGTGACTTCCGGCCCTGTCAGCTAGGTGAGAGCCTGACAACGAGATCTGCTCGAGGCACACGGATGACACCGAGTGACTTCCGGCCCTGCCGGCTAGATGAGAGCCTGGCAGCGAGATTTTCTCATGGTCCAAAACTACTCGAGGACTTGACTTTGCTCGAGATGGAGACATCCTATTTACTTAAGAGGTGTTGGAGAGTTAATTGCACTGATGATTTTACAAATGGAGGACGCATTCTATTCATAAGAGAGATGATCTGGAAGTCGTCAAATCTGGAAGCTGGCATCTGAGTCTGTTCCTACTAATTCCTCCAATCGGAAGAGAGATGCAATCAGGGGGACATAGGCCGACATGCAAGTGGGGAGCTGATCTCGGCCGTCAGTGTAGAGGCTCGGTCTTACAATAGCGCTTAAAGTCCCGAGGCATCGTCCCATCATCCGAGCTGGGCTATTTAGAAGGAACGGGTCGGCAGCTCGTATCCTGATCTAATGATAAAGATCACTTTCCGCCATGTCACATGTGATTGCTTGGAGAGATCGGCCCTTTATCAAATCTGGGAGGTTAGCATCTAGGCTCGTTCCTGATAATTCCTCTAGTCGGAGGAGAGGTGCGATCGGGAGGACATAGGCCGACGTGCAAGGGGGGAGCTGATCTCGGCCGTCAGTGCAGAGGCTCGGTCTTACAATAGCGCTTAAAGTCCCGCGGTACCGTCCCATCATCCCAACTAGGCTATTTAAAAAGAACGGGTTGGAAGCTTGGCTTCTGGAGTCGATCGCGAGGCTAACCCTTGAAGCCCTCAGAAGCTCGAGGCGAATCGGTAATAAAGAGAAAACTTGACCGCTACTGAATTAAAAGGAACAGATAACATATTACCGCTAGGGAGGGAACCCTTTCAGGTCACCCCGGCTCCTAATACCTCTTAGCTGCTCTCTCACTTGATCATGAAGATAATAACCTCCAGGTTTCTCGTTGATGTAACAAGTGGGGATACATGGGTTTTCATAGGTAGAAGCGCTTCAAATAGGTGCAAATCATACTCCAAATGCTATGGGATTCAAAAAACAGCTATGGGCGGGGATAACTCTGAGTATGAGGACCTTACACACAAAGTATCAACGTATGACCCTGGTCGCCACCTGGTTCCACTTCTATAGCCATGACGCTCGCCAGAGTTCTTCTGTGCTGGTCACTCTCCACGCTCACCGCACCAAAATGTTGAAACTGAAAATCAGTCTCCTGTGGAGTTCGACCCTTGGGGAAGGGTTGACCGCGCACCTACTACCCTCAAGCGAACGATCTAGGCACAAGACTAGAAACAAAAGAGACAGACCCAAGGTCTCAGCGTGGAGGACCCACCGCATACCCGGAAGACTAACAAACTCTTCCCTTCCCAAGCCAAGGGCTGAGCTAAGGCACCTTTGGAGGGCTCTCTTTGCCGACCGGAACATCCAAGGAGGATCTCAAGATCCACTCCTTAACTAGAGGTGCCACCTCGGGTCTATGTAAAATATTCCCCGCCCGCCTTACTATTGGCGCAAAACCGTCCAGCAGCCCTACTCTACGCAGCCCCAATTGGGCCGCTAACAGCGGAACTCCGCTACTCTGAAAGGATGACAACGGGCCATTAGGGGCTCCCTGACATCTATACCTCGGGGCCCACACAGGGGGGAGCGGTTCACGAACACACCGCTCGCCCAAGACAGGAGGAGTACACTATATTCACAGAGCATCACAGATATGAAAAAATATTACAGGAATATAAATTCCATACTCAGCGCGCAGGCCGACAATATAAACAAAAAGGCCTTCGAGGGCCGGCACAAGCTTGGGCTTAAGCCTACTACTCCCCGCCTGGTACTGCAACACCTGTACGCCAACGTCTCGACGAGCGGCGGCCAACTAGTCATCAATCGGCTAATATAAGCGGGCCAAACATATTGCGCACACCTCCTTTTTTTGGGCTATGGTGCGCATTCCCTGCAAGCGACTAATAAGCAACTGCTCGGAGTCTTCTTCGGGAACCCCAGAACATCACCAATCCGGCTCACATGTCCGGATGGCCTTCACACAGTATGCCTAAACCCGTATTCACGCTTCCGGGTACTAATGCAATTAACTGCGGGGACATACACGTCAACCCATCGTAAAGCTCCCTTCCCCCGACCCGTTGGTGGAGAGGGGCTTCCATGCAAGTATGTAAACTGAGGGCTTCACCTGCCCAAGTAGAAACTTCGTTACCCTTGTCGCGTGCTTGGCGGAGGGGCCGGGAGAGGAGCTCCAGGTCGATCCTACTGCATGCAGCCGCGTCGGTGGTCACACTCTACTCCAGGCCGAGCCGTGCTCCAGGCCGAGCCTTGCCTCGGGCCGAGCCTTGCTCCAGGCCGAGCCTTGCTCCAGGCCGAGCTTGTTGCCGGTGGTGAAAAATTAGGGCTTAGCCCCAGGCCGAACCCCACTCCAAGCCGAGCCCTGCTCCAGGCCGAGAGAAAGGGAGGGGGCCGGGTTGCTCCAGGCGGCCGGGAGAGAGGGAGAGGGGTTGCGGCCGTGCTGCTCCAGGCCGGGAAAAATAAAGGGGGCGGGCAGCCCGCTCCTTGCTGAGGCGACGGCCGGAGACAAATCGGGAGGCGGGCGGCGCTCGGGTTGCTGCTCCAAGCGACCGGAGAGAGAGAGAGAGAGAGAGAGAGAGAGAGAGAGAGAGAGAGAAAGAGCGATCGGGCCACTACTCCAGGTGGCCGGAGAGAGAGGGGAAGCGGGGCGGATGCGCTGCTCCAGGCCGAGAGAAGGAGAGAGGCGGGCTTGCTGTCCTCCTCCTCGAACCCTAGCCCCGGGAGATATGAAAAAAATCCCCCGATCCCTAGCCCCGGGAGATATGAAAAAAATCCCCCGATGCCCTTCTCCTTTTTTTTTCTTCTCCCCGCTGTACCCCCGTCTACCTGCTCCAATTCCCCCCCTGCCTCCCTTATCTCATATTTTATATTTAATATATATATAATATATTATATATATTATAATATAATATATATATATATATATATATATATATATATATATATATATATATATGAACCTATGCGCATAGAACCTCCGCACGCACGCACGCACGAGGACCCGCACGTTTTCGAACGGGGTCGCACCAACTTGTCACCCATAACACTCCCCTAGGCTGATATTTGTGGAGGGTCACAGTCGCCCGGCTACGGGGTTGTACAGTCGTGGTAGAATTCCATCTTAGAGCTTGCGACATCGATGGTACCAATCAACAAATTACCTATGTAGGGGATCAATGGCCGCATCAGCAACGTCGCCATCAATCCTCCCCCACTCAAAATTACTCATCACTGATGAGTGGCCCTTGAGGGGAGAATAGTGGAAAGCAGCAGCAATAGGTGGAAAATCTGGCCCCACAATCCAAGTCGTAATAACATGATCATCACACATCAAAGAGAACCTGTCAGACATAGAAACAACAAGACTTTCAAGGAGACTCGAAATGCTGTATAGCAAAAGAAAAATAACTTGAATCTTACCATCCATTTCAAGAACCAAGAAATTCACGGGAAAAATAGATACGGTTTAACTAACGCTCCCCAACCTAAGAGAACATGTAGTGGGAGATAGAAACAACGAAGAAAGACACTTAGGTGGACAACAAACGTACAGTAAAATGTCCGGAAACTTGAAATAAAGTGAAACGCCTTGTGCTTTATAAAAATCCAAAAGAAAAACATGAAATCCAAAGTTCTTCATATCCCTGGATGGGCCAGTACTCCTACGTATTAAATTATTAACGGAGCCAAAAGACATCCGCTCAGGGACTGACCAGACTAACACCAAATCACCAACTCTAGTGTAGGACGGTCTCGGAAGGGAGCGGAAGTGCGTGCGATATAAATTAAAATTAAATGCTAATGTCCTAGATACATGTAAGACGAGGTCGTAAATAGGCGGAGTGAAAATATGTGCCACTGGATTGGAAGAATAAATATAGCGTGATAAGACTAAATCTAGGGGCACAATCATTATGGAATCAGAATTCGTCGAAGTCGAGGACAGAACTGTAGATGGATACGTAGAAAAATGAAATGTCAAAGGTGACGCGTAGTCAGATCTATGAGTTACGGTGAAAAGACCAAATACTAGTGCGCTCAACTTATTAATATCTAGACACTGAGATAATGCCAATGTAGGAACTAATAGAGTGGGTGTGGCACAAAAACTCAGACTAGGACTACCGGTTCCACGTCCTAAAAACTCATCTAATGTAGGAAACTAAATAGGAGGAAAGGTCGGTAAAATCAAACATGGGATAAAATCCAAATCAGTATAAATTTCACCCAACGGTGATAACATTAAGGAACTCTCATCCGGGTATTCAACAAGAGCATCATCCAGACATACCCTTCCCTCAGATTGTAACTCATCCACAATAGTAATAGGGAAATCTTCACTCACAGCCTCCTGAGATGACTCAGATATAATCCCAGCTGGTGTAATCAAAGTCTCTTTCATGATGGGGATCGTAGACTAGAGAGGGCAATCAATACTAGGGTGATCAGACACAACACTAACAAGGCATGTAATAGGCAACGGGATACTCTCACGGATCGAAATATCATCATCCCATACATCATCTTCCAAAGCACTAGGTATCCCATCAATATCAGAATCTTCGGGCACTATCGTACATGATGGAATACTCTCATCTAGCTAGTCATCCTCAGAATCAAGAGATACCACATCTACATAAAAATCCTCAAGGGTATCATAAACAATCTCAGGAGGCTTAGATGTCGAAGCTAAAGGAGGAAAAACCCTAGTAGTAACATCTTTAGAATCCAATACATAGGTGTTAAACTGATGATTTTTCTTAAAGGTGGAAATAGGCACACTTTGGGTAGTCCTATCTTTATGGGGATAGGATCTAGCCTGAGGCATATGTGTTGAAACCGAAAATCGGTCTCCTGTGGAGTTCGACCCGTGGGGAAGGGGTGGTTTCGCACCTACTTCACTCCTGCAAGCAAAACAACAGAGAAAACAAGGAGAAACCGACCCAAGGGGCTCGGCGGGGAGCTCCCACCATAAACCCAGAAGATCTCAGAGCGCTTCCCCTCCTTACCCAGAAGCCGAGCTAAGGTACCCTCAGAAAGTACTTGAAAACTGGAGCAGGGAAGCACAGGAAGCATGCTTTTTGGGGTACCCCTTGGGTCCTATTTATAGTTTTTAGAATCTGGACTGCCAATAACCAAAAGAGCTGACCTGAAATTACCAGAAAATCCTTGGTTGGGTCTGCCAACAGCCAAACTCTGCTGTTTTGAAGGGCTCTGGGCAGACAACGGGGGAAAACAGTAAAAAGTACCTCATTCATCCAGGCGAGCTGGGGAGCTTGATCATCTCGGCCGGGCCTGCTCGCCTGCTATTACCGAGCTCCGTCGGTGGGGCGCGAGCTGAGACGATGATCTCACCCATCCCTTGGTTGCCAACAGCTGTACTGGGCCAGCTCGGCAAGTGCCGAGCTCGGGGTCGACGAAGGCCGATCTCTGGTCGACGAATGCCGAGCTCGGGCTCGACTTTTCTACTACCGAGCTCGCCTACTGCCTTCAGCCCGATCTGTCTGGTTCCTCGCGACCTTGCTCGCCAGACACGGGGTTGTACATAATCCCCACTCTTTTTGAGCTTGGCAAAGCTCGGAAAGAAACATCCAACCCCAAGTGTGCGGCGAGCGCGGGTTGGGGAGTTTGAGGGAATCTTTGGGTGGGGTCCACCTGCGGCTATATATATGTGCACATGCCCACCTGCCTGACTATTGCCATTCCCTTTGCTCTAAACCTGCCAAGATGCCCCTTCCCAAGGAGATCCAAGAGCGCTTAGACCGAGCTCGCCAAGCTTCTGCAGCTCATGTAGCCGCCCTGACGGCGGTCCCTGCCAAAGTTCCTCAAATTGATTCTGCCGAGCCCGGCTCCAAGAGGTCAAAGCCATTCCCTCAGGCGGCCGAGCCCATTTACCACGACCTGAGGGCCACCCTGGAGCGCGAGACCGGCTCTTCCACCCAGATAATTCTTGAGAAGGATAGAGAAGTTGTCGTAGTCGGCGACGACCCGGATGGTCAACCAGATGACGGGGGCGTCGCGCCGCGAGAGCCCACACTGCGAGGCGAGACGACTCTCGCGGACTTACGGTTCACGGCAATGGACAATCGTCCCTAGGACCCTCCTCTTCCCTTTAGGATCCTGTCAGTGAGCTCGCAGAGGCCTAACTCGTCGATGCGCGCCTCCTCTCCCCGGCAAACTGTTGTGGTCGCGGGGGCGGGTCTGGGAATATCCCCACCTCGGGATTTGAGCTCCTCTCGCCGGGGCTCGCGGTCCAGGTCGCGGGAAGGATCTCATGTTCATCCCTCCCAACATCTCCTTTGAGCTGCCGAGCTCGTCAAGTCAATCTTGCTTGACTTCTTGCCCCGTGAGTTTTTTATGCGTTTCTCTTCTTGCTGACACTTTTCTTCACAGCTCTTCCCAGCCAATCCGCTGCTGAGGATTCCTCGCGGGCAGCCCACTACTCTCCCCTCCCTTCCCCAAGCTCGCTGGACTCTTACCTGGGTCCTGAGGTGGATCAAGGAGAGCTAACGAGGAGGGAGGTCAAACTCCTCAAGAAGCTAGTGTGCGGGCTGCGCGAGGTGCAGGGGGTCAATGAGAAGCTCCAATGCGACTACGCGCATCTCGCCGACGAGGTGCGAAGTGGCCAGGCTGCCGAGCTGATGTCCCCCTCCCGGCTCCTGGATGAGATAGATGACGGTCTCTCGGTGGCGCAGAGGAATTCAGGGAGGATCCGCGAGCTGCTCCGCGCGCGGCAGTCTGGGGGCGGGGGTCGCGAGGCCGGGGTAGGTAAGTGAGCGGCTCCTTTGCCGAGCCGACCGGTACACGCATCCTGATGCCCTCCCTGCTCGCGCGCCCTGCTTTTTCATTACTGAACATTGTCTGTAATAAGTAGCTTTTAGAATATTCTTGGACATGTTATTCAAATAATGTACTGCAATGTTTGACTTAGCCCTGGTTGGGATGCGCCGGAAGTCGGCGAGCTGGGGTGGCGAGCTGGGGAGGCGAGCTGGGGTGGCAAGCTGGGGTGGCGAGCTGGGCCGATTGGACGGCTTGCCCCAGATTTCTTTTACTATAAATAGCCACCCACCCCTCACCTACCCCGTACTGTGCCTTTGTTGCTTTCTTTCCCTCTCTCTGCTTCTTTCTCTTCCTGCTCGCGCCTCGGTCGTTTCTCCGCGATCATGGGCAAGACCAATCCAGATGCCAACGGCCGCTCCAAGTGCGTGCAGCACTTCACGGATTATTGCTTCTTCGATGGGAACACCAGCGAGGAGGAGCTCGTGGAATTCAAGGCCGCGTATGTGCTGCCGGGTTTTGAGGCGCGTAGGCCGGGGGAGGGGAGGCTATCAACACGTTCTACGAGGACGAGCTCGCCTTCACCATCTTGCATTTCGATGTGGGTTTGCGCCTCCACCTCTGGTCGGAGATCCGACAAATCTTGAAATACTACGGCGCGGTAACCGCCCAGCTGAACTCCAACGTCGTCGCAATGATGGTGGTGTTCGCGAGCTATCTCCGGCGGGAGAGGATCGAGTTCAACCTGACAGTGTTCAGGAAGCTGTTCTCCTATAAGGCGATGCCAGATGGGGTCGCCTACTTCGGCGGCTCGCTGATCAACGTTCGCGAGATCACGAATAAGCACCACACCTGGATGACCAAGATCGCCTTCATCAAGGGCGATCTCGGCAACATCCCCTACTCGCCTCAGCAGAAGGGCGAGGAGGTGTACCGCCCGCCAGCCGTGTCCAGCAACGATGCTGAGCTCCACAAGTAATTCCTCCACAAAGACTTCGATGTCGCCTTCCTGCGGAGGGGCCTCGACGCGCTTCCCCCTGTTCTACCCGGCGAAGGTACTGTTCTCTCCTCATCTTGTCGAGCTCGCCCGATCGCCGAGCTCGCCATATTGTTGCTGAATCTCTTCTGATTTTTTCAAAGTACTTTCTTGCAGGGGAACGAATAGTTCCTGCGAACCCGCCGTTAGCGGATCCGGGATAGCACCCGGACCACCTCGCCCGCGAGATGGCGGCGGCGGCATGCCGAGATGAGGCGGCCCTCTCACATCCCTCTTCCAGCAACAGGCGACCTGAGGATGCGGGGTCGAACCCGCCACACCGCCAGTGACCACTAAAGAAGATGCGGAGTGCCCTGTTGGCTCCACATGGGGCAACAACAACAACAACAACAACATCAACATCCCAGCCCCAAATACATCAGCTCGTCGGAGACCCCTCACGACGCGTCGCCAGAGAGCCCGCTGAAGGAGATTACCAGTAAGGGTAGGAAAGGTGGCAAGGCCCCCTCTTCCGCGGCGGTGATCTCCCCTCCTCCATCTACGAAGAGGGCAGCACGCGAGCGCGCACTGCCAAAGCAACACCCCCTCTTCAACTTCGGCGGGCGGTGGAAGGACTCGGTGTGCGAGCCCATGCTGCAGTGGGATGAGCTCGCTCATTGAGTCTCCATCTCCACCCTGCACCCCTCCTAGCATGACCGCGAGCCCGCCACCGTTCATGCCTACACCCTCGGCTTCGGCCTATATGGCCGCGAGGATGTTGAGGCCTACAAGAAGATGACCCTCCGGCAGCTCGACCATGAGGGCCTGCAGGCCCACCTGCGGGTCATGGAGCTGCACCACATGATGTCCCGCCGCAGCTTAGCCCTCAGCAACAAACTCCAAAAAGCTGAGCAGGCTCGCGACGTCACCAAAGATAAGGTCACTGATCAGGCGAGGCGGCTTGGCATAGCGGAGGTCCTACTCGCCCAAGCCGTCGGCGGGCTCGTAAGTGTCAAGAACTACTCTTCCCATTTACTTAGAACATTTTGTGCTGAAACCATACTGAATGTTTTCTTTACCAGGATGCCAAGGCTGCAGGGGAGCTTCAGGCTTACAATGCCGAGCAGGGGGAGGAGATCAGCCAGCTGCGCGCACGCCTCACCAAGCTGGAGGGCGCGAACACGAAGCTGAAGGAGGAGAAACAGTACCTCCTCAGCGAGGTCCGTCGTCAAACGGAGATCTTCTTCCCGCCCCATGACATCGACCCTACCCTCTCCTACAAGAGCCCGCAGATCTTTGGCGAGGCCGACCTCGCCGATACACTGCGGATCAACTTCATCCAAGCCGCCGAGTGCACCCACCAAATGATGAAGGACTCGGGGGTGCTGGTGGAGGGATGCGAGAGGATCTCGGCCCGGGACCTGATGCCGAGCCTGTTCCCAGCAACGCCGCCCAGCGAGAAAGAAGACAGCATGGACGCGATGTTTGGGAAGGGTTTCCAGGATCAGTCGGGTGAAGGCGAGAACCAGTCTGGGGGGTGGGGGGCGAGACCTGAAGACAGCTTGTACTTCTTTCTTCTTTTCCTTCTTGTTTACTCGCTGAGGCGAGCCCCCTGTAACTATTTTTGTAAACACTTGCTTAATGAAAGAAAGTTTTTGATCATACCCGTGCCACTTTTCTTTTCCCTTTTTCTTTGTACTTTGTTTGTTATGCTCTGAATACCTGCGAGTGTTTCCCCACGCGACCTCGCCGAGACAGGTTCCGCAAGTAGGGTAGTCATGAGTGCGCGCCCGCGAGTGGGTACGTTTTGAGTGCTCGCTGGGACCCAAGCGATTCGGGAGCAGGCCACTCTCTGCCCCTGTCGTGCCACCTTAACTCGCCCGCGAGCCATCCAGGATGAACTCAAAAAGAAGAGAAAATCTTCTAAGGAAAATAGGCAAAGGGGTGAAGTGCCCCAGCCTGGCTCGCCTTCCTTCAGCAAGGCCCGGGTTCGCCTCCTCTTTGCTGATGCCGAGCTGGGGTCGGCGAGTCCAAACTCGCCTGTGCAGAATCCTTTTGCTGATGCCGAGCTGTTTTAGGCGAGTCCAAACTCGCCTATACAGAACCTCTCCCCTTTTTCCTTGGCATTCGGAACTTCTTGATCTTTACCTGGCAATTTCAAGGCCGACACCATCGAGTGACTTCCTGCCCTGCCAGCTAGGTGAGAGCCTGACAGCGGGATCTGCTCGAGGCCCAGAGTTACTACCATCAAGGGACTTCCTACCCTGCCAGCTAGGTGGTAGCCTGACAGCGGGATCTGCTCGAGGCCAAGGATGACACCGAGTGACTTCCTGACCTATCAACTAGGTGGAGCCTGACAGTTGTATCTGCTCGGGGTCCAATATCAATACCATCGAGAGACTTCCTGCCTTGCCAGCTAGGTGAGAGCCTGACAGCGGGATCTGCTCGACTCCAAGGATGACACCGAGTGACTTTCTGCCCTGCCATCTAGGTGAGAACCTGGCAGCGGGATCTGCTCGGGGTCCATTATCAATACCATCGAGTGACTTCCTGCCCTACCAGCTAGGTGAGAGACTGATAGCGGGATTTGCTCGAGGCCAAGGATGGCACCGAGTGACTTCATGACCTGTCAGCTAGGTGAGAGCCTAACAGCGGGATCTGCTCGGGGTCCATTATCAATACCATCGAGTCACTTCCTGACCTGCCAGCTAGGTGAGAGCCTGACAGTGGGATCTGCTCGAGGCCAAGGATGAAACCGAGTGACTTCCTGCCCTGCCAGCTAGGTGAGAGCCTGGCAGCGGGATCTGATCGGGGTCCATTATCAATACCATCGAGTGACTTCCTACCCTGCCAGCTAGGTGAGAGCCTGATAGCGGGATCTGATCGAGGTCAAGGATGACACCGAGTGACTTCCTGCCCTGCCAGCTAGGTGAGAGCCTGGCAGCGGGATCTGCTCGGGGTCCATTATCAATACCATCGAGTGACTTCCTGCCCTGCCAGCTAGGTGAGAGCCTAACAGCGGGATCTGCTCGAGGCTAAACACATTCCATTTCTCCATGCAAGCTAGCTGTGTCAGTACTCGAAGTGTTAAAGAATTTTATTATCATCAAGATATCACTTACATGTTTCAGGGGAAAAAACGCTTTAAGTCATCACCACTCCATGGGAGACTCAGGGTCTCGCCCTCTACATTTTGGAGTCGATAACCTCCAGATTTTAAAGCCTCTTTTACAATGAACGGTCCCTCCCAGCTGGGGTTGAGCTTCCCTACGGATGCTGACCTCCCTGCTGCATCTACCTTCTTCAGCACCAAATTCCCTTCCACGAACTGTTTTACCCTGACATGCTTGTCAAAGTACTTGGCCATTCTTCTTTTCAACTCCTCATGTCGAATAGCGGAAAGGTCCCTCAGCTCTTCCACCATGTCAAGGGAGAGCCTCAGCTCCTCCTCGTTCTCTGCTTGCCATTCCTCTCGGCCCTCTTTGGCCGCAACGACTCGAGGTGTTTGGAATTCAAATTCCACGGGGAGAACTGCCTCGCACCCATGGGAGAGCTTGAAGGGGGTCTCTCCAGTAGCCGTGTTGGGGGTGGTTCTTAGGGCCCAAAGAACCGCGGGAAGCTGCTCCATCCAGCTCCCCTTCAAATTCTCCACTTTCTTATTGAGGAGGTTGACAATGATCTTGTTCGCGGCCTCCACCTGGCCATTGCTCCTGGGGTGATGGACCGAGGCAATCCTGAGGTCGATTCCAAGCTGCTCGCAAAAGCTAGTGAACTCGGCGCCGGCGAACTGGGGCCCGTTGTCCTTGACGATGTCCTGGGGCAGCCCATGGCGGCAGGTGATCTCCCCCCAAACAACGTTTCTGATAACTTGGGAAGTCACCTTGGCCAGCGCCTTCACCTCCAACCACTTGGAGAAGTAGTCGATCATTACTAGGAGGAACCTCCTCTTCCCACTGGCGTGGCGGAATGGTCCAACCAAGTCCATTCCCCAAATGGAGAAGGGCCAGGGGGCCGTGATACTTTTGAGTCGCTGGGCCGGCTGTAGCTGGAGGGGGGCAAATAGCCGGCACTTATGACATCTTCTTGCGAACTCCGTGGTGTCTTGGCTTAGGGTGGGCCAGAAGTACCCATGCCTGACTATTCTTCCTTCCAGGCTCTGACTCCCGGAGTGGCTCCCACACTCTCCGTAGTGGACTTCCTCCAAGATCCTTTGTACCTCCTCCTCGGCCATGCAACGGGACAACATCCCCGAGAGTGTCTTTCTGTACAGCTGCCGTCCTGGAGGAGGTAATACGCTGACTTGTGTCTTAGCTTCTTCTTATCTGCCCCCTCCAGATAATCTCCCGTGGAGAGGAAAGTCGCAACTGGGTCCATCCACGAAGTTTGTTGATCAATTTCCATGAGCTCGCCCTCTTTGATGGAGGGGCGGAACAGGTCGGTAATGGTACCCCCCACCTGGGGACCATGCTTTGCTAGTTGGTCGACCCGTTCGTTCTCTTCCCTGGGCACGTGCCGGATGGAGAAGGTTTGGAAAGTGCCTATGGCCCCCTTCACTTTGGCTAAGTATAATCGCAGGGTGGGCTCCCTTGCCTCAAACTCCTCGTTGATCTGGGAAGCTACCACCATGGAGTCGGTGAGGACCTCCACGTCCAACACCCCCAGCTCCCTGGCCAGGCGCAGCCCTACTATCACGGCCTCGTACTTGGCCTGATTATTTGTAATGGGGAAGTGCAACACTACCGTCTGCTCAATCCTAGTTCCTTGAGGGCTCTCCAGGATCACCCCCACTCCTAGGGAATGTCTCCCCAAGGCGTTGTCCACCTTCACCTTCCAAGGAGTCATGCGGGTGAGTTCTTCCTCCGCCACTTCAACCACATAGTCAGATAAGAATTCGGCCATTGCTTGAGACGTCGAACTCACTCAAAGATGTTGTGGAGAGGATGGTCGGTCACCACTCGGATTGAGTGTACCTGGAAGTAAGGTCGCAGCCTCCAGGCTGAGATGATCAGGGCGAAGGCTAGCTTCTCCAAAATCGGGTACCGGAGCTCGACCTTCCTAGGACCCGGCTCACGTAATAAATGGGGAGCTGCTTCTTCCCTTCTTTACGAACTAGAACGGAGCTCAAGGACTCTGCCCCGACCCTGAGGTACAAAAATAGGTCTTCCCCCTCCTTCTACCCTTGGAGTAGCGGAGCCTGAGTCAACTGCATCTTGAGGGCATGGAACGCCTCCTCGCACTCCTTGGTCCATTCGAACTTTTGGCCACCCCTCAATGTTTTGAAGAAGGGGGAGCACTTATACCCTGCCCGGGAGAGGAACCTGCTCAAACCTGCCAGCTTCCCTGTCAGTCGCTGAACCTCTTTAGCATTCCGCGGGGACCCCAGCTCCAAGATAGCCCTGACCTTATCAGGATTCAGCTCGACCCCCCCCCCCCCCCCCCCCGGGGGTGAGGAGGTGCCCCAAGAACTTTCCCCTGCTGGCCCCAAAGACACATTTTAGGGGATTCAAGCGCATCTTGTATTTGCGCAGGGTGGCAAAGGTCTCCTCCAGGTCCCGGAGGTGGGAGTCCACATCCCGACTTTTGATCATGAGGTCATCTACATACACCTCCAAATTCCTCCCCTTCTGCTCCTTGAAGACCCTATCCATCACTTTCTGGTAGGTTGCCCCTGCATTCTTCAGCCCAAAGGGCATCATCTTTTAATAATAGCATCCATCCCCTGTGATGAACGAGACATCCTTGATGTCCGGGGGGTGCATCCAGATTTGATGATAACCTGAAAAAGCATCTAAAAAACTCATTACAGAAAAACCAACGGCTGAGTCAACCAGCGCGTCGATTCGAGGCAAAGGATAACAGTCCTTAGGACAAGCTTTATTAAGTAAAGAAAAATCGATACACATCCTCCATCGGTCTTCTCCTTTTTTGACCATGACCATGTTGGAGACCCAGCCGGGGTACTGAATCTCGGACACGAAGCCGGCCTTAAGGAGCTTCGCCACCTCCTCCCTGATGGGCTCTGTCAGCTTGTCCGCAGTGGACCTCTTCTTCTGCTGAACGGGGCGTGTTCCCGGGTCCAGGTTGATGCAATGGCAGGCCACATCCACATCAACCCCCGGCATCTTCGCGACGTTCCAAGCGAAGATGTCTACGTTCTTCTCGATGCACTCCAGCATCCTGCCTTGGTCCTCCGGGATTCAGCCCCCCGCTGACGCGGATCTTCTCCATCCTGCCTCCCTGGGTGAGCATCTCCAGCTCCACCACTTCCTCTGCAGCCTCCATCCTGGACTGCTCCCCCCATCCTTCAGCATCCCCTTCCTCCGGAACGGGGACCTCTACCTCCATCTCTTCCCCCACAGCCATCACTTTGTCCACCTCCTCCAGGTATCTTCCTGCTACCACCTCTGCGCAGTTCTCCATCTCTAGCTCCTCCCTTCCTACCTCTTACTCAGCCTCCTCCATCCTCCGCCCTATCTCCTCGGCTCCCTCCTGCCAAGAGATGGTGTTCACTGCAGTGACATAGTACTCCCGCGCCACCTTTGGGTCCCCCCTGACCAAGACCTGAATCCCCTCAGCGTTGCACTCATGGAAAGATGAGGGAAAGCAGTGGAAGGCGCTGATAAGGGGCCTCCCGAAGATGGCACTGTAGCTAATGGGGGCGTCCACAATGACGAACCTGCAGTTTTTGGACTGCCCCCCCCCCCCAAGGTAACATGGAGGCCTACTCCTCCCTCCACTTCCTTCCTCTCTCCTAAAAACCCGAACAAGGGTCCATCCGAGGCCAACACCCTCTTTGCCTCCACCTTCATCGCATCAAATGCCTTTTTGAATACGACGTTGATAGAACTTCCGTTGTCCACAGAGATCCGAGAGACGGTAAAATTCTCGATGGCTGCCTTGATGACCAGCGCATCATAGAATGGGTCCTCGTGATCTGGCATATCGCTCCTGGAGAAGGTGATCCTCTCCTCCGGGGGTGGGGTCTGGGAAGTGGAGGCAACGCTCCGGCGGTACATGGTGTGGAGGCTCGCGTTGCGGGAAGCCTCGACCCCCACCCCCACCCCCTGTGGATCACTCTGATCCCTCCTCGGGTTCCAACATCCACCCAATCTTCGCAACGATCCTCCTCCGTCCGAGGAAGGACCTCCTCAATCCTCACTTCTTGTCGCCCCTGCTGCTGCTGCTCCCTATTTTCCCTTATCTCAAGGAATTCCGGGAGTATGGCTGTTGCGTGCCCCTCCTCCTGATGGAAGTCACAATAGGGCAACTCCACCCTAACCTCTCTCCTCCTCCTCATTATTCTCCTCCTCGCCCCCAAGGCTATGGCCATAGCCTCCTCTTGATCGGGAAGCCGGGGCCTCTGGGCCTGCCTCCAGCCCGAAGGGTGGAACTGATCTTGCCTCCCCTGGTAGTGATCCCTTCCGTGGTATCCCCTCTGTGGCCCCTGCCCTTGCCACTCAGGTCTCCAGCCCAGTCGACGGTCGGGCTCCTGACTCCCCCACCTCGGCTGCTGCTGCCACTAGAGCCGTCTTTACTCCCTCTACCTAGGCTCTCCTCTTCTCTCCTCCTATTCTCTCCCTCCTCTTGACTCCTCTTCCTCTGTGGCCCACTTGGCCAGCTTCCTCACAAACTCCGGGTTCGACGCCTCCCCGTCAACTTCTCTTGCCACCCTCTCCATCAGCTCCTAATAGGAGAGGGGGGGGGGGAACCCTCTTCAGCTCCATCTGGAAGAACCCCTACTGCAGGCTCAAGGTGAAGGCCATCATCAGACTATGGCCCGGCATCTCCTGGACCTGAGTGACCTCCTCCTGGAACCGGTCCACGTAGCTCCCCAATGTCTCGTTCACCCCCTGCTTGATGTGGAACAGGGATTCTGACTACTGCTTCCTTTTCTTCGAGGTAGTGAACCTCAGCATGAATCCCCGGTGCAGGTCCTCAAAGCAGTAGATGGTGCTGGCTGGTAGCTGATGGAACCACTCCCTTGCCTTCTCCCTGGGGGTGATAGCGAAGAGTCGGCACTTAATCCCGTCTGACATCTGTCGGATGGACACTACGTCCTCAAACCATTGCACATGCTGGACCAGTTCTCCCTTCTCGGTGTAGTAGGACATCTCGGGTTCCCTGAACCCATCTGGAACTGGAGATGAAGAGACCAGCTCGCTGAAAGGTTTTCCACCCCCCACTGGGCGAGCTGGCGAGTCTCGCGAGCCCAGCTCGCCAAACCTGCCTCGGCCTGCCGAGCCAGGGAAGAGCTCGCACCCCCGGCCATCCTCGACCACTTCCTTCCCAGCTCGCCTGCCGGTAGCGTCCTCTCCCAAAGAGGGGGCGGCCGCGATATGGACCGTTGGAGTCGCGCACTCGGCTCGCGTGCCGAGTGCGTACTTGACGAGGCTCAGCACCTCATTCCTGAAATCTTCCAGCATCCCCATCGTGGCGAGAGGCGGGGGGGGGGGGGGGGGGGGCGTCGAGTTCGGCCTGTCAGATCCTGTCCCGTCATTGAGCTCGCGGAAGCTTTTCTGCACTGACCACGCTCCACGCTCACCGCACCAAAATGTTGAAACCGAAAATCGGTCTCCTGTGGAGTTCGACCCTTGGGGAAGGGGTGGTCTCGCATCTACTTCACTCCTGCAAGCAAAACAACAGAGAAAACAAGGAGAAACCGAGCCAAGGGGCTTGGCAGGGAGGTCCCACCATAAACCCGGAAGATCTCAGAGCGCTTCCCCTCCTTAGCCAGAAGCCGAGCTAAGGTACCCTCAGAAAGCACTTAAAAACTAAAGCAGGGAAGCACATGAAGCATGCTTTCTGGGGTACCCCTTGGGTCATATTTATAGTTTTTAGAATCTGGACTACCAATAACCAAAAGAGCTGACCTGAAATTACAAGAAAACCCTTGGTTGGGTCTGCCAACAGCCAAACTCCACTGATTTGAAGGGCTATAGGCAGACCAGCAGGGGAAAACAGTAAAAAGTACCTCATTCATCCAGGCGAGCTGAGGAGCTTGATCATCTCGGCGGGTCCGACTCGTCTGCTATTGTCGAGCTCCGTCGGTGGGGCGCGAGCTGAGACGATGAGCTCGCTCATCCCTTGGTCGCCAACAGCTATCCTGGGCGAGCTCGGCAAGTGCCGAGCTCGGGGTCGACTAAGGCCGATCTCTGGTCAACGAATGCCGAGCTCAGGCTCGGCTTTTCTACTGCCGAGCTCGCCTACTGCCTTCAGCCCGATCTGTCTGGTTCCTAGCGACCTTGCTCGCCGGACACGGGGTTGTACAATATGGTCACTCCTATAAGCAGCTATGGGTCTAATGTCATAGCAATATGCGCTCATGGTTGAGGTGTTATTAGTACGATGGTAGTCGGGGTCAAATTGAAAGGTAAGAAGGCTACGCATTTGCGGCCAAATATATTGATAATTACCCACACGACGCTCTTCGTTTAGCCAAAACAACTAGGCTTGACATACTAATCTCTCTTGGGCAACGACAACCGTTTGGTGGTCGTCCCATTCGTGACAATAAAAATAATTTTCCATTCCCTTAAGCCAGTCCCTAAAATTTTGAGGAATCTCATAACCATCATAACCGGGTACCTCGTTCCTAGTGGGAGGAATAGTGTGTGGACGGTTGGTTTTCTTATGTGAAGGGGGCCATGTTGGATTGTGGCTAGCCATATCTCTAGACCACAAATAATCTAATCGGGAATCAAAAACGTCATGGGCCATTTTGGTTGGGTACCGTAAGAATAATCAACCCAGTTCTAGTGCAAGTGCGTGTTGGCGTTCTAAGAAAAGGGGGAGGGTGACAATTAGGAAATTTACACAAAGCTCACTTTGATACCAAATTGATGCAGGCCAATGGTTCCGATGGATAAAAACTACGCCCTCTTAGGTGCGGAGAATTTAACAAGGTATGTCACGTGCGATACCTCTCTAAGACACTACCGATGAGGTCAACCTAATAGTGGCACAAACTTTAACAATGCACAATACAAAAGGTCGCTACCCCTTTTAGAGATTAAACAAGGGTTATATGTTAATGTTCGCTCAAGCGAATAGGACCTACGCGATCCGAACAATTAGAAATTCAAATCAAATTTATCCACAATTATTCACAAAACCAACAAGAGAGGATCCAGATTAAAATAGCGATATAAACAAAGTCCAAAATCAATCACAAAAAATTATTTAATATAGAGGTATGCCAAATAACTTGAACTCAAGGGGAAATCAAGGGTAATGAACCCGATTTCTTCTAGTGTCCACGAAATCTACCCGATCCAAATTGTACGAAAATATTCGGATAATTAACGCTTGAAATTTAGATTATGTTAAAGAACTATTTCAATATAAATCAAGATCAAACACTAGCCTTCGAATCCACCAAATATCGCAATATTATAGAAGAAACACATAAGAGATGATTTAGAATTTTGTTACCCAATCCCAAGGAAATCCGAGCACAAATATGAGTGGAGGAACCACACACGATGGGGGATTGATCTATTTCCATGCAAATCCACGGATCTGCATCAGACGATAAAGACATGAGACATTTTCCTTTGCAATATGTAACACCCCAAATCCCAGAATTGGGAAAAAGGTGGGTGACACAGCCTGGGACACGGGCGTGTCCCAGGGCGTGTCCTACTCGGGTGAGCAGCCGGCGAGAGGTCGACGAAAATTCATTCGACGAAAAAATGAGGTAACACGCCATCTGACACGGGAGTGTGAGAGGACGTGTCATCTTCTGGTCGACGAAGTCAGTTCAACGAGGTTGAGATTAGGCGTGTCTAGTGCCGTGTATGGGCACATGGCCTATGATACGGGCGTGTCACAGGTCGTATCCTTTTCTGGATGGGCCCAAGGCATTGAGGACTGGTGAACACGGGCATGACATAGGTGTGTCTTAGGATACATGGCCTGTGACACGGGCGTATCACTGGCCGTGTCCCGATCGGGTTGAGATTGATTTTTGTACAGCCTGATGTATGCGGCCACAGCACGGGCATGTCTGAAGGCGTGTCAGGTGACACGGACTGTGACATGGGTGTGTCCCATAGGCGTGTACTGGTCTGGATAAGTCAGTTATATACCTCTTAAGGTACACGGCCTGTGACACGGGCGTGTCACAGACCATGTCAGGAAAAAAATAGCCTTTGTGGTAAAATCATGGCCGTCAATTTCCTCAGCTGGGATCCAATGACTCTGGATCCTCCCTGTGTCCTTAAGGCCGAGAATGAGAAAGATATTCTCATTCTAATCTTGGCCATCTTCTTTCTAAAGTTTAGAGAGAGAAAGAGAGGAAGTAGGAGGAGGAGGAAGAGGAGACGGCCACCGGTGGAGCTGCGTAGTTCCTGTTCACAATTCGAGGCTAGCGTTGAGAAGGCAAAGCCGCTGCGGTGCTTTCCAGCCGACTAGGAATCCATGGCTCCGAAGAGTTCTTCAAGGGTAACAACCTTTTTTCCTAGCCATGTGAAGGCTTCCTTTTTGCATGTGCATATGATTCCCCCACCAGAGGGTGGCTTATTATGGGAGTCTTTTGGGTTGATTCATGGAATCCCCACTTATTTTTCATATAGATCCGGAAATGGAGTACGGAAAAGGCGTGCTGTGTGAAGACCATTTGGACAGGTTGGTCTGGATTGGTGATGTTGCATATACGCACCGGAGAAGAATTTGTGATAAACGTGTAGTTTAAGGAATCGACGGGTTAGACCTTGAAGGGAAGTAGCAGGAAGTATTGGAGTGGTAGTCCAAGAAAATACCCGTATAATGCTTGTGTTGTTGGGTTGTACCTGTGAAGGATAGTAGTAGGAAGTACTGGCGTGATAAGCCAGGAAAATACCCTTGATGCTTGGAATTCTTGGTAGGTTGTTCCTATGAAGGGGAGTAACAGGAAGTACAGTCTTTGCAGTCCAGGAAAATACCCTCAAGTGGATGCTATGATGTACGGTTAAGCATAGGGATGGAAATTGAGTTCTGTCGCTAACGTGATGCGTGGCTCCTAGGTAACCGATGAATGTGAAGCCAGTTCCGTGAGAATGGGCTGGTTATGTGTGAACTGATGAGTTCACCTAAAGGAAATAGGTAAGGTGAAACCGACCCGCTCCTTTTATGTAGCCGTGAGTACGCCATACTCGGTGATGGCAAGGCGATTTGAGCAACGGGGGGTGGATGATCTGACCTGTGCTATGTCTGTCCGATGTGAGACCTGAAAGTGCGGTCTGTTGGAGCGCATAGCAAGAGTCTTAGGCCTGCGAGCCATGACACATTGGTGGGCTACGGGCCAATCCCGGTTATGTAAGACTAAAGTCTCCGGCTGCACGCCATGTAATAAATGCTCAATGTTTTACAGTTGGGTTGTGACCCTGATACGGTGGTGGGACCCTGGTTCATCGGTACACCAAGAATGTGCCCTAAGTGCATAGATCATCAGGCCATGTGGCTAACGGTTGTGATGGAATGTATGTGCGTGATAGCATAATGTATATATCTGCCTGTGAAATGCTATGCCTGCATGGAAGAAATACCACTGCCCCGGGAAAGGGGTAAGGTCATTATAAAATTGGCCAGCTGATTGCTGACCATTGCCTTGTTTGCCACCGTTGGGTGAAATGTCTTTGTACAGGTGCTGGAGAACCAAGCAGGACACATAAAGGCTGAGTCCCTGCTGCTGTTGGTGCTACAACTACCGCTAGCCCCTGAATGTTATGCTTTAAATGTTGTGTTTTGTTATATATGGCTGGTCTGCGCACCAATGTTTAAGGCCACTATTATGAAAAGCCTTGTAAGGCCATAAGACCAACTGATTTGTATTTGGTGAACATTCCGGTTATATATAAATGTAGATCTTTATATGGTGGACACTCAGGTTTGGAGTTCAGTGTCGTGTTATAAGATTCCGCTAGAATGATTTTGTGTTAGGATGCGCATCTCTAGTATCATTCCGTGACTACGCCGTCTGTTTTGTGGTATATGCTGTGGGGCCCCGGCCAGACCTTCTAGTATATACTATGTGAACGAATGGAGTTGTTACATTTTTGGTATCAGCTGTCTCGGTCTTTCCCTTTCGAATTCGTGGTCGAATTATTTTGTGGGGTGGCAAACACGTGTCTATGCGAACCATGTTAACACTATGAACTCATGAATGTCCACTTTAGGAATGTAAATACATGTGTTTGAGGAACCTGCGCGTTCCTATCTTATTGATATTGCTTGTGTATAGTCGCTAATGTGCGTGTTTTGTTCACCTATAGGAGACGCGAAGTGGTGCTGGGCAATCGGAGCCCCGACATTATGATGAAAGTACGGCACCAGCTGAGGTGCCTACATCTCCGCCTTCTGCGGAAACTATGTGATTATTTGCTGAGGCATTGTTTGTCATGATTCAAGCACAGCCTCTTGGTCAGGCGCAAGGGCAAGCACATCCGGCATTGAGGCCAGAACAGGTGGCGGCGAGGCCAGAACATATTGAGGCTGTGGATCCACGAGCAGCTACAAGGCAATTGAAGTAGTTTATGAACTTTAACCCGCCTACATTTTCGGGAGTAGGATCTCCGATGCAGGCTGAGGATTGGTTGTCGTGCGTCAAGCGGATAATGACGGCAATCAGGACCGAGGAAGATCAGAAGGTCACTTTAGCCACCTTCTTACTGGAAGGAGAGGCGTGTTTATGGTGGGACAAGATGGAACTACACCACTTAGTTGGGAGGCCGTTAACACAAGTGACGATTGAGGAATTCTCTCGACTTTTCCTGGCAAAGCACCTCCTGGCGGCACAGTGCATTGCCATGGAAAATGAGCTCCAAAGGCTGAAGCAAGGAGAAGGCAGTGTTGACACTTACCTGCATGAGTTCACGAGGTTGGGACGGTATGCGGGTTCGATCTTTGCTGATGAGCAGAGGAAGATGAATAGGTCCTACAAAGGATTGCGGGATGAATTGCTATTTCTTCTCTCTAGTTTCGTGAACCAAGGCTTCTAGGCGTTGGTTGACGCTGTGTGCGCACTGGAAAAGGATATGAAGAGGGTGCAAGGGAAGAGGGCCTTGGCTGTGACACAGCCGGAGTTCAAAGTGCCCTGACCTGGGAAATCATACTATAAAAAGAATTGGTGTAAGAGGTCCAAGTCGACTGGACAAGCACCTTCTACTATTGCATCGGGTGCAATGTCGGGGGCCTCGTCAAATCCGGAGACTCGTACCTGCTTTACATGTGGAAAAGTAGGGCATATAGCCCGCCAGTGCCGGAGTGGTCCTCCAAACGGTGAGAAGAAGGCGGTAGCATCGTATGCTGAGAAAGGAAAGGTGGTGGTGGAGTCCTCTGCCTCTCAGGCGCAGCCCCGGGCCTACAACCTTGGCCTACAGGAGGCCATTAAGCAGAGTGACGTCATCATAGGTACAAGTTAAATTATTGATTGCTTTGCTTAGAGCATACTTTCTTTGTTGCATATTTGTATGTGGCTTGTGTGTGACATGATTGCCTCAGGCTTTATGATGATTCGGAATATGCTAGCGCGAGCACTGTTTGATACGGGTGCTTCGCATTCTTTTTTGTCTCAAGATTTTATAGCTCGACTTGGGATACCTAGTCGTGTGAAGACAGATAGCGTCAGGTGGTGTTACCGAATGGTTGTTTGATGCTTGCTGAAAAGGCTTGCGACGTGGCGATGCAAATAGGAAGTCGGGATTTCTATTTTACTGCATCTATATTGCCGATATCGGAATTCGACATTATCTTTGGTATGGATTTGCTCGCGAAACATCATGCCTTGATTGATTGTAATACCAAAGAGATCACGTTGGGCCAGAATACCGAGCAGGAGACAAAGTTCGCGGGTATGCGAGGAGTGGGCGGGTGTTGGGTACATTGGAAAATGTGTACCAGATTTGAAGTAGCCTCACCCTACTCAATGATATACATCAAGGTGTATTTGATGTGTTTTGAGTTTATATGTGCAGGTTAAGTAATTGCAGGAAATACAGAAAATTTCTAAGTACATGTGTCGACACCTAGAGAAGCAGTGTCGACACTTATGAAGACTTGTGTCGACACTGAAGAAAAGCTGTGTCGACACTTGGAGTAGATTGTGTCGACACCAGGAAAGGCAGAGTCGACACCAGAAGAAACGTGTCGACACATACAGGCAGTGTCGACACACTATGAAGAATACTCAACATATATCATATCGACACACTGTGCAGAATTATCAATATAATCTGTTTCGACACTTAGAGGCAGTGTCGACACACAGAGAAGCTTTGTCGACATCAAATGTGTTGACACCAGGAGGCTGTGTAGACACTCAGCAAGCTTCAACAAAGTTAAAGTAAAAGAAGTACTTGTGTCGATACAAAGGAGATGTGTCGACACTTAGCAAGTTTCAACACAAGAAGGCATGTGTCGACACAAAGGAGTTGTGTCGAGACACAGCAGAATTCAACTAAGTGTTAAAGAAGAAGTACTTGTGTCGACACAAAGAATCAGTGTCGACACATTCAAACAGAAGGCTTGTGTCGACACACAGAATCAGTGTCGACACATTCTGAAGAAGCAGTGTCGAGAAGCTGTTACAACAACATAAGGAGTTGTGTGAACACCATCAAGGCTAGTGTCGACACTTAGTTCACTTGTGTCGACACTTAGTCTATTTGTGTCGACACATAATTAAGATCAATCTCGACACTTTCAGACAGAGATAATATTTTCAAGAAGTGACTAGATGACTTGACAGCTGCCATCTCAGCCGGTCTACTGCAACTGTCAAAGCTGTCAGAAGTTCGTTAGAAACTGGATCAGCCGGTTACCTTGAAGGAAGACTATATAAAGGCCTTTCTCCTTCAACAGAAAGGTATCGAACAATCATCAATCAATCAGAAGATTAAAATTTAAGAAGATCAAGACAGATCCAGAGAAAATTGTGAATTAGTATTTTGAAGAAACTTCAGATTTACTTAGAGAGAGAGAACTCCAGTAATTGAAGTCAAGAAAGAGACTTGTTAATCAAATCTCTTAAGAAGCAGGTTCTGAACCAGACTGCAAAGTAGGATCAAGATTTAATTCTCCATCCTAAGAAGGAAGTTACCAGCCGGTCTACTTCAAGAAGATCAACTTTACTGAGTTCAGACTCAAGAAGCCTTTGTTGGATCCCTAGTTGATTTTGGCTAGGTTCACTGACTTAGGATGTGACCCATCATGTATAGCCAGGGTCAATTTGTGTCCTAGAGTATAGGTTAAGTCCTTAGGCTCAAATCCAGATGGACCAGCTTTCAACAAGACCCTTAGAGACTCCAGACTCACAAGTTTTCAAGACTAAGTAAAGTGTGTTCGACGTTCGTCGAACTCTGCTCGACGAAAGGATTTTTGTGCTCGACGATCGTGAGACAATTCTTAGTGCTGAGCTCGACGATCTATGTTCTCTGTTCGACGAAAACTCAGTTTCTACATCAAGCCAAAGTCAGGAGGACGTCAAATATTTCTAAGTCCAGCTTCATGCTTCGGTCGACGAATTATATTCTGAGCTCGACGAACTTGGACCTCAAGTTCACAGCTTCTCAGGTCGACGAAGTCAGCTCCTCAGGTCGACGAATGCTATTCTTTACTCGACGATTTCTGGACTCAGAGAATCTGTGTCGACACTTAGTGTTTGTGTCGACACCAGTCAACTTGTGTCTACACTAGGATTTCAGTCGACACCAACTTGTGTCGACACCAGGTTTTCAGTCGACACCAACTTGTGTCGACACCAGGATTTCAGTCAACACTAGCTTATGTCGACACTAGAGGATTTGTGTCGACACCAAGATCAATCTGTCGACACCAACTTATGTCGACACAGCATTTCAGCAGATGCAGAGTATTTTGTCTAAGTCCAGAACGTTTCTCAGCTCGACGAATTTGATTCTCAGCTCGACGAATGAAGAATGTCTATCAGATGAATGAAGATTGTCTGGTCAACGAATTCTATCAAGCTCAGCTCGACGAACTCAAGCTCAGCTCGACGAACATAAGTTCAGCTCGACGAATTGTGTTCTGCGTTCGACGAATATAGATTAGGTTTTCTTCAAGGTTCCCGTCCCATTTCTTGGCGCTGATTCCTGAACATTTAATGCCAAATCTTCTTGAAATGTTACCGTTAGAACATGCATTGACTATGGATGATCACATGTCGTATTTCCTTAGGACAGTTAGGAAAGTCATTGATTGTTAATTCTTTCCAAGGCCGACTGTAATTACTGCTCGACATTCAAAAGTTTGAACATTCCTCAGTCAAAAAGAGATACAACAGACACACACAAAATAGAGAAACAGTAAGAGAGAACAGAATCAAGCAGAGTTCAAGAATTACAGTACAGAAAATACTGTGAAGTTGCAGAAGAACAAACATTTTTCAAAAAATCTAAAGTTCTTGACTGCAATCAGCCTTGACCAGAGAACTCTCTCAAGAAGAAAAAGAACAACTAAATTCAATCAAGAGTCTTCTTCTCTCTATTCACAGGATAAATTCAAAGGACAACAATCAATCAATCTTTCAAAGAAGTTCCTGAAGCAGTTCTGATCCAAACATTCTAGGTCATTGAAGGCCTATCACCCTGAAGCAGTGCTCCAGCATTCCTGACAAATTCAAGACTTCAGGGGGAGCAAGAGCTGCTACATCAATCCACAAGTCTTCTCTCTGATTGTTGACAGAGAAGACACTATCACCCTCTCTCTAATTCCTGTACAGGGTTTTAAATCCCTTCAAAATTATTCTGGTTGCAAGTCTCCTTCCAAAAGACTTGAGGGTTCCTTTTTTGGGGACCTAATCAAAACTCATTGGTGCGCAGGACACCTGATCAACTCATCCTGCATTGGATTCCTACCTAGGGTGGTAGAAGAGTGGATGTACCCAGATTGATTGGGGAACCTCTATAGCTCCTTGTGTCTTTTGGTTGCTTATTTTCTTTTATTTTCTGGCTGTGGTCTGTGATTGCTCTGTGTTTAGTTAGTTGTTGTGTTTACTTTATGTTATTTGCTTCCCTGTTCACTTAGGTATACAACAACAGTTGTATAAAGTTTTTAGTAAGCACTATACTCTATTCACCCTCCCCCCTCTAGAGTATATCAGATCTAACCTGCACTTTCAGCCTTGAAGAAAGCAAAGACAAAGTTGATCTCAGGAATCAGTGCTATCAAGAACTTATCAAGGAGGTTGCACTCTTCATTCTCTCAAACAGAGTGGTGACCTAAAACTCTTTATTATATTTTTGTAGGATCCTAAGGGATCTGAGTTGTAAGCCTAAATTTATAAAGTCTGAGGTAGGGTTTTTTGAGCTTGAGTGTAGTAGAATCAATTCTCTGAGTGCAGGACTTGTTGAAGGCTGAGGTAGGGTTGTTTAGCCTGAGTGTAGGTCTTGATGAAGACTAAGTGGTAGGGCTTTGTGCCTGAGTTGTAGGAGTGGGGACACTCTGAGTTGTAGGAACCTGTTTGGGGTTCTGAGCTGTAAGATCTGAGGATCTGAGGAGAATTGCAGAAGTTAGGCCGAATCTAGTACACTACTAGATAGGCGGAGGGGGAAAGTGGATGTACCCAGACCTTGGGGAACCACTATAAACACTGTGTGCACTCTGTGAATGTTTGTTTATGTGGTTTCTGTGTTGTGATTGCTGTAGAATTTGCATTTGCTGCTTAAAGTACAAAACAGTTTGTCTGCCTTTAAAGTAAGAAGAAAAAGTACACCTATTCACCCCCCCCCACCTCTAGGTGGTTAGGCACTATTTCTTTCAAGTGGTATCAGAGGGAGGTTACTCAAAAAGGGACTTAAGAGTCTGAGTAAGATCCTGTAGGCAGATTCAGAACAAACAAGAATCAAGAAAAAGAGTTCTAGTGAGAATCACAAAGAGCTGGAGTCCATAAAATTATCAATATGTATAAAAGAGATATTTGGCATATTGAAAGAGAGGGTTAGACTCTTTATGGAAGCTTCTGACCCAAGGATATATATTACAGTCAAAGAAGGCCCATATGTGCCAATGAAGATATCCATTCTGGATGCAAATCAGAAAACTCCCAAGGACTTCTCTGAAATTACTAAAGATGAAATCATTCTAGCCACCATGGACAAGAGAGCCCAGAATATAATTGTTAGTGCCATTGATGATGCAACATTTCAGAACTTAATTCATTGTAAAACCTCTAAAGAAATGTGGGACACATTAATAGTCTATATGGAGGGCTCAGAGGAAGTAAGACAAGATAGGAAGTCAATGTTAAATCAGGAATATTCAAGCTTCAGACAAGGAAAGTCTGATAGCATTACAGAATGTTACAAGAAGTTCTATCGGATTGTTAATGAGTTGATGTCCTATGGAAGAGACTTCAGTAACTATGAGCTGAATGACAAGTTCTTAAGATCCCTGACGAAGTACTGGGACACCAAGATTTGTGTCATTAGGGAAGTGGCAAAACTAGCTGATATACCTCCTCCAACTTTGTTTGGAAAACTACTATCTTATGAGATGCAGTTGTTGGGTACATTGGAAAATATGTACCTGATTTGAACAAGCCTCACCCTACTCAATGATATACATCAAGGTGTATTTGATGTACTTTGAGTTTGTTTGTGCAGGTTAAGTAACTGTTGGTTTGCAGGAAAAGTTTCTAAGTCCATGTGTTGACACCTAGAAGAAGTGTCGACACTTAAGAAGGCTTGTGTCGACACCTAGAGAAGCAGTGTTTACACTTGGAGTAATTGTGTGGACACCATGAAGGAAGAGTCGACACCAGAAGGAAATTGTCGACACATACAGGAAGTGTCGACACACAATGAAGAAGTGTCTACATAATCAGTGTCGACACTTAGAAGCAGTGTCGACACCCAGAGGAACTTTGTCGACATCAAAAGTGTCGACACTAGGAGGTTGTGTCGACACTCAGCAAAACTTCAACAAAGTTCAAGTACAAGTGTCGACACTAGGAGGCTGTGTCGACACTCAGTAAAACATCAACAATGTTTAAGTACAAGTGTCGACACAAATGAGATGTGTCGACACTCAGCAAAGTCTCAATACATGAAGAATGTGTCGACACAAAGAAGATGTGTCGACACTCAGCAAAAGTTTCAACATAGAAGGCATGTGTCGACACAAAGGAGATGTGTCGACACTTAGCAAGTTTCAACATAAGAAGATGTGTCGACACAAAGGAGTTGTGTTGACACTTAGCAGAAATCAACTAAGTATCAAAGAAGAAGGACTTGTGTCGACACACATGATCAGTGTCGACACATTCTGAAGAAGTAGTGTCGAGAAGCAGTTTCTACAACACAAGGAGTTGTGTCAACACCACGAAGGCTAGTGTCGACACTTAGTCTACTTGTGTCGACACTTGGTCTATTTGTGTCGACACATAAAGACTATCTGTCTCGACACTTTCAGACAGTGACAGAGATTTCAAGAAGTGAATGGATGACTTGATAACTGCCATTTCAACCGGCCAACTGCTATTGTCAGAGCTGTCAGAAGATCGTTAGAAACCGGATCAGCCGGTCACCATGAAAAAGGCTTATATAAAGGCTTATTCCTTCAACAAAAGAGAAGAATCAGAATAAGAAGAAGCAATCACTAAAGTGAGAAACAACAAACAAGAAGAAGACCTTCAAGTGAAGATCTAAGAAGTTGGAGAGAGAAAGCTCCTTCTAAGAAGACATCTGTTGAACCAGGCTGTGAAGAAAGTTTCAGATTGAGATCTGATTCTTAAGTCAGCAATGATTGAAGATCATCTGCATAGAGAATCAACCGTACTGTGTTCTAATTCAAGAAGCTTTGAAGAAAGCCAAAGGAGGTTGATCTCAGCAAAGTTCTTTCAAGTACTCTTCAAGAAACCAGACAACTCTTCTCTCTTAATCAGAGTTGTGGTTATATTCTTTGTAATTTTTAATTTCTGTAGGATCCTAAGGGATCTGAGTTGTAAGCCTATATTTATAAAGGCTGAGTGGTAGGGCTTGTATGCCTGAGTGTAGGAGATACATTTCTCTGAGTGTAGGCCTTGTTGAAGGATGAGTGTAGGCCTTGTTAAAGGATGAGTGTAGGTCTTGGTGAAGACTGAGTGGTAGGGCTTTGAGCCTGAGTTGTAGGAGTGGGATCACTCTGAGTTGTAGGAACCTATTTGGGGTTCTGAGCTGTAAGATCTGTGGATCTGAGAAGTAGTGGAGAAGACGGGTCGAATCTAGTACACTACTAGATAGGCGAAGGGGGAAAGTGGATGTACCCCAACCTTGGGGAACCACTATAAATCCTGTGTGCTCTCTGTGATCGTATGCTTGTGTGATTGCTGTGTTATCTGTGTTGTGATTTGAAATTACTGTACTGTATTTCAGCCTTTAAAATTTAAAAAGATTAAGTGCACCTATTCACCCCCCCCCCCCCCTCTAGTTGTTTAGGCACTAATTCTTTCAAGTGGTATCAGAGGGAGGTTACTCAAAAAGGACATAACTATCTGAGTAAAGATCCTGTTGGCAGAATCAGTATAATCAAGAATCAAGAAAATGTGTTCAACTGAGAATCACAAAGAGCTAGGATCCATGAAGTTGACAATCTGCAGAAAGGAGATCTTTGGTATTTGGAAAGAAAGGGTTAGACTTTTCATGGAAGCCTCTGACCCAAGAATTTACATTACTATTAAAGAATGGTCATATATGCCAATGAAAGTATTAGTTCTGCATGCAAACCAGAGAACTCCAAAAGACTATTCAGAAATGACAAATGATGAAATTATTCTGGCCACTATGGACAAAAGGGCCCAGAATATTATTGTAAGTGCAATTGATGATGCCACATTTCAGAATCTGATTCATTGTAAAACATCAAAAGAAATGTGGGATACACTGATAGTCTATATGGAGGGATCAGAAGAGGTAAGACAAGACAGGAAGTTTTTGTTAAACCAAGAGTATGAGAGCTTCAGACAAGGCAGGTCTGATAGCATAACTGAATGCTACAAGAAATTCTATAGGATAGTCAATGAATTGATGTCCTATAGAAGAGAGTTCAGCAATTATGAATTGAATGAAAAGTTCTTGAGATCCCTAGCTAAAGACTAGGATACCAAGATTTGTGCCATAAGGGAAATGACCAAATTAGCTGACATACCTCCTCCAACATTGTTTGGAAAACTGTTATCTTATGAGATGCAGTTAATGGTAAGGAAGGAGGAAGAGAAGACTAGCAGAGTTGAGCACAAAGAAATGGTTGTGGCTTTCAAGACAGAAGCCACTAGGAAATATAAAAGTAAGTCTCCATCTCCACCTCAAAAAGTTGCTGAGGCTGAGACAGATGAGTCAGAAAGCAAGAATTCTGAAAGCAGTGAGAGTGATGAAGACTTTGCAGCTTTCACTAGACATTTTCAGAAGTTTCTAAAGAAGAAACAGTGGAGGTCTAAGCCATCCACTTCACAGAAGTCATCAAAGAATGAAAGAAGAAAGTCCAAGCCAAGTAAAACTACATCCTCAAAGATATTTTGCTATTATTGCAATAGACAAGGACATGTAGTTACTGATTGTCCAGAAAAGAGGAAAGAGTCAACAGACAAGAAGAAGACTCAGTTCAAGGGCAAAAAGGAAAGATCCTTTGTTGCTAAGAAGGACAAAAGTCTGTCTGATATGTCATCTTCAGAAACTGATTCAGAAACTGAAGCTTATATTGGACTGTTTGCTGAAGAAGAGGAAGATGAGTTCATACAATTAATGAACTCAATATATGAGCATGAGGACAACCAGTGCCAGGGACTGATGGGTTTATTAGAAGGAGACAAAATCCAGGATCAGCCTGCACCAAGTCAGGTACAAAATTGTTCTGCTAGTTCAATTTCTAGTACTGAGTCAGATTCAGATACATCAGCATCAAGTGATGTTAGGGGATCTGAATCTGAAGGAGACATTCATCAGTTGATTGATGAATATAGAGTATTGTTGAAGACTTTGAAGAAAAGCAAACTCTTGGCCAAGACACAGGCTAAGCAGATTGCTAGTCTTAAAGTGGCTGCAACAGAATTTGATAAGTTATTAGATCAGAAATTAAATGAAATAGCCAGACTAAAAAACATTACAGTTATTCAGATGAGGACTATTACATTTAAAAATGATCAAATTAAAAATCTGGAGACTAGACTTCAAAAAGAGAGAGATATTGTAGCAAGTTTTTCTAAATCAAAGTCTGTTGTACCTTTGATAGATGAGTTTGCACCTCATAAGGGTAAAAATGGATTGGGGTTTACAAAACCTGCCAGGACAGTTAGGTCCAAGTCTAAGGGCAAAGCCCTAGTACTAAACAAGAAGCCTGCTGTAGATAATACAGCCATGGTTGTACCAAAGTAAAGGTACAACAGATTTGAGTGCTGGTGTTGTGGAAAGGTAGTCCACTTTGCCATAGATTGTTGGCATAATTCAAGTGCCAAGGTGAGTAGCAAACTGCCTGCTAGAAAAGCTACTAGTAGTTTTGTTAAGAGTAAGACTAACTTGCACCAAGGACCCAAGAATTATTTGGCTTCTAAGGTAAAGTAATCTGTTTTGCAGGTGAGTCCAAGTGGTCATGCCCCAATATGGTACTTGGATAGTGGATGTTCCAGGAATATGACTGGAACTAGGGGATTGCTGAAGGACTATACACCAATCAAGGATGGTCCTAAAGTCACCTTTGGTGGTTCTGAAAAAGGAATCATCAAATGCTTTGGTAACATTTCTAGCAACCTTATTACAATTACTCAAGTGGCTTATGTTAAAGGTTTGAAACACAACATAATTAGTATAAGTCAGCTGAGGGATGTAGGATATGACATCTCATTTGTCAAGGATGGTTGTCATATCAAGAGGTCAAGTGATCAAAAGATCATTCTGATAGGTTATAGGAAGAGAAATGTCTATTGTCTAGACATTATGTGTGAGAACATTATTTCTCCTATTTGTCTTTTAGTTGATGAGAAAATCTCACATTGTGTTAAATGGCACAAGAGGCTGGCTAATCTTAACTATAAAACAATTGACCAACTCTTTAGTAAAGAGTTAGTGAGGAATGATCCTCAGGTTAAGTGTATAAAGGATGAGATATGCTCAGCATGTCAAAAGGGCAAGCAGACCAAATCCACCTTTAATAGCATTGAGAACAAAGATGCTGTGAGGTGTTTATACCTCTTGCATATGGATCTTTTTGGTCCTATGCTAGTTCACAGCCTAGGTAGGAAGGTCTACAGATTTGTGGTTGTAGATGATTATTCAAGGTTTTCTTGGGTATTATTCCTAAGGATAAAATCTGAAACTCCTAGTATCTTTTATAGTTTTGTCAAACAAATTCAGAATGAGTTAGATAGTACAGTGGTCAAAATAAGAAGTGACCATGGTACTGAATTCCAGTCTGATAGCATGACAAAGCTATGTGAAGAGTTTGGGATATTTCAGGAATTTTTCTCACCAAGAACACCTCAGCAAAATGGTATTGCTGAAAGGAAAAATAAAACCTTGATAGAGGCTGGTAGAACCCTATTGAGTGACACATATCTTCCAAAATATTTCTGGGCTGAGGCAGTAAACACTACATGTCATGTGATCAATATGGCTACTATCACCAAGAGCCACAATAAGACCACCTATGAGATTGTGAAGGGCAGAAAACCAAATCTATCCTATTTCAGGATCTTTGGTTGTAAATGCTATATACTTAACAATGGTAAGTCTTATTTAACCAAGTTTGCTGCCAAATCCCAAGAGGTGATCTTTGTTGCGTACAGCAACAACAGTAAGGTTTATAGGGTCTACAACCTGACTACTCAAGTTGTAGAAGAGTCTGTTCATGTAGTTTTTGATGAAGCTAGACTCATTAATAATGAATTGCCTAGAAGTGTATGCAGCTCCACAGGTGTGACTGAGAAGATGGACAAGCTTACTAATGAAGAAGGTTCTACTGCAAGTCAGCAAGTGGATAATAGTGGCTGCTGTCCAGGGGGAGTACAAGAT
The DNA here is from genome assembly GCA_039583875.1 of Platanthera guangdongensis. NCBI lineage: Eukaryota > Viridiplantae > Streptophyta > Magnoliopsida > Asparagales > Orchidaceae > Platanthera > Platanthera guangdongensis. The sequence continues at coordinate 93,189,599 of CM077156.1, read as the reverse complement.
ACTCCTATTGCTGAAGAAGACCAAGAGGAGCTGCTGAATGAAGAAGCTGAAGGTGTACAACCAGTAGACAGGCTGCCTCCAGCAAATAGGCATTTAAAAGATCATCCAGCCAATCAAATTTTTGGAGATCATAGACAAGGGGTACAAACAAGGAGCAGAAATCTAAGTTCAGTACTCTACTCTAGCTTTCTATCCCAAGTAGAGCCAAAGAAATTTGAAGAAGCAATCCTAGACCCTCATTGGATTGAGGCAATGCAAGAGGAGCTAAACCAGTTCAAAAGATGCAAAGTCTGGGAGCTTGTTCCTAAACAAAAAGACCACAACATTATAGGAACTATGTGGATCTTTAGGAACAAGTTGGATGAAAATGGTGTAATTATAAAGAACAAAGCTAGACAAGTTGCAAAAGGATATAGGCAGGAAGAAGGTATTGATTTTGATCAAACCATTGCTCTAGTAGCAAGACGGGAAGGAATAAGGATTTTCCTTGCCTATGCAACATTCCAAGGATTTAAGGTATACCGAATGGATGTTAAGTCAGCTTTTTTGAATGGAAATCTGAAGGAAGAAGTCTATGTAGAACAACCATCAGGTTTTGTTGATTCTACTAAACCTAATTTTGTATATAGACTTAGGAAGGCTTTGTATGGTTTAAAACAAGCCCCTAGGGCTTAGTATGAAACCCTGTCTAGTTTCCTCATTGAGAATAAATTCACATGGGGGAAAATAGACAAGTCTCTATTCCTTAGGGAATCCAGAGGCAAGACTATCTTAGTCCAAATATATGTAGATGACATAATATTTGAGTCTACAGAAAGTAGTCTTTGCAAAAAGTTTGCAAAACTAATGCAAGGACAATTTGAAATGAGTAGTATAGGAGAACTTAAGTTCTTCTTGGGTCTCCAAGTTAGACAGACTGAGGATGGTTTATCCATATGTCAGTCTAAGTTCACCCTAGAATTAATAAGGAAGTATGGTATGGAATCATCCACTACCATGAAAACTCCTATGGGGTCAACAATGTCTTTATGCAAAGATGATGCAGGGAAACCTGTAGATGAAACATTGTATAGAGGGATAGTTGGCTCCCTACTATATTTGACTGCAAGTAGACCAGATATCATGTATGCTACATGTGTCTGTGCAAGGTACCAAGCTTGCCCTAAAGAATCTCACTTGACAGCAGTCAAAAGAATTTTGAGATATCTTAAGGGCACACCTTATCTAGGCCTTTGGTACCCTAGGAATGGAGAGTTTGAACTGACAGGTTATTCAGATGCAGATTTTGCAGGCTGCAAGGAAGATAGGAAGAGTACAACTGGAACCTATCAATTTCTAGGTGGAAGGCTGGTGTCATGGAGTAGCAAGAAGCAGACAAGTGTGGCTATCTCCACATCTGAGTCAGAGTATGTTGCTGCAGGAAGCTGCTGTGCACATCTACTATGGATACAAGACCAGCTAGAAGATTATGGCATTCAAGTAAGTAGAACACTTTTATTTTGTGATTCTACAAGTGCTATTTCTATTGCAAACAATCCTGTCTCTCATAGTAGGACTAAGCACATAGAAATAAAATACCATTTTCTAAGAGAACATGTGGAAAAAAGAGATATTTCACTAAAGAGTATTAATACAGATAATCAGCTAGCTGATATGTATACTAAGCCCTTAGATGAAACCAAATTCAATAAATTTAAAATTGAATTAGGGATGATAAACTTAGAATAGTTTACAAAAATTGGTTAAGTAAAATAGTGTCAATACACAGAGTTGTCTGTGTCGACACATAGAAGTGGTGTCGACATTTCAGAGAAATGGTGTCGACACATCTAAGAAGTCTGTGTCGACACTTCAGAGAATTAGTGTCGACACATGCAGTGTAGGTGTCGACACATCCAAGGTGGTGTCAACACTTAGGCTTTGCACAGAATTAGTCTAGTAAAGTCTCGACTAAGTGTCGAGCTAAGTGGTGTCGACACATACATAAGTGTCGACACATATATTCTGTCGACTAAACTTGTGTCGACACATAGTTGTCGAGACATTATAAGTAAGTGTCGACACTTTTCAACTGTGTCGACACAATTTAAGTATTTTGACGCGCCTTTTCATCTTCAATTCTAGAAAGGTATAAATAGGTTTTCACCCTTGTTTGTCGACACGCTCACCAAAGTTTCGAGACCAAACTTGTGTGTCGACATCTCCCTTCTCTAAATTCAAATTTCTTCAAACCCTAATGGCGCCCAAGCTAGAAGAGAATGTTAATGAAGGATATGAACTCGTGCGACATGCCTTTGATGATGCGGAACCCGAAATCAAAGGTGTGGTAACCGTAATTACCGAGACTGGATTGGAATATCTTGTATCTGAACCAATCAAGATCTGGAAGAAGGAGGTCCTAGAATTTTTGAGTGCAGCTTCACTAGATGATACTGGACTCAAGATTAAGTCTAGAGTTCATGAGACCAAAGTCAAGGTCACACAAAAAAGCCTCAGGAAGGTACTTCAACTACCAAGAACAAAGGATGAAGAAGATGTCTCTGCTTCTACAACTAGAGAAGCATTGAGATGGTGTGGACTGGATTCAAACCTAAAGATTGGATCTGTTTTCAACAGAAAAGTGATGAACATCCAAGGAAAATTTCTGTCTGAAATAGTTGGCAAGGTCATCCTGAGCAATCCTGGAGAACATGGCAGGATTTCAGCTTATATGTTCAGTTTGATGACAAGGATTATCTTCAAACTTAATACTGATTGGTCTGCAGTTATGTTTGAGAAGATAAAAGAAAGTATGAAGAAGCCCAATCTGGGTAGAATACTGAGTCTATACCTAGCTGGAAGTATTCCAGAGGTGATGAATCAAGCAGCTGGATATAAGATTAACCACATGAGGAAGATGTATATGAGAATTTTCTCTAGGTGGGATAGGGTGCTAACAAAGGAACTGCCAACTCCAGTAAAGGGAACACCCCAGAAGAAGAAGAAGACAGTCACTGTGGCTCAAGAATCCTCTAGTAGCTCTGAAGAGCAGGTGGTATTTAGTTCTGATAAAGAAACTGGAAATACTGGTCAGTCTCCAGCAAGACAAGAAGATGCACAAAGGCAGGGGGAGCTACCCTCAGCAAGCCCAATTCACCTGGATCCACTCGAGGGGAGCCTCTACTTGTGGAAGATCCAACTCCACTAGAGAGTGAACAAGCTACCCAAACCATACTAGAGGTAATATCTGACATTAATCAATTGGATTTCACTATTGAGGATGAAGTTTTGACTGATTTATTACTTGATGTTCATCAGCAAACACAGATACTCCCTCAGCCACAAGATGTTGTCATGGAGGACACATCTGTTGCAGATAAAGTGGTTGATGAGATCAGAGATTCTCCAGCCCCTTCTCAACAGGAATTTACTTTAGAAGAGCTATTACCTGATCTTCTACAGACAGATCTTGAGAAAGAAATAGCTGTTGTTGAGGGGGAGAAGGCCCATATTGAGGGGGAGCATGTGGAGATTGTTGAGGAAACTACAAGGAAGGAGACTGAGGAGCCAAGAGATGCTGAAGGGCTACCAAGGACTAAGAAGGATTCACATCCTAGTCCTAAGGACAGAGTGGATATTACATGCACATCTGCTTCAGAGGATGAAGAGGCTATTAGATCCAAGAAAATGAAGTTCCAAGTCTTCAAAAGAAGGAGCCAGAACTATAAGAAAGCCCTACAGATAATTTCTCCACAGCCTGCCCCATCTACTGATTACAGTTCATTGATGGTGGCTTTGTAGATTAAGTTGGATGAGCAAAGACAAGGTCTAGAAAAGTACATGGATGAAGGGCATAAGTCACTGCAATTTGATATGGCCCAAGACATCAAGTCAATCAGATTTGAAGTGAATCTGAACAAAAAAGAAATGACTGATTGTTTCCATAAAGAAGGCAATATAGTAGTCTATCTGGCCACACATCAAGAGAAAATAAAGACAAAACTTGATGAGCTAGAAGTGAAGCAAGGCTATGTCCTGGAAAACCAGATAAGAATGAATGATAATTTGACAGCTTCACATAATACTATAGTAACTGAAATGAAGAATATAGCTATTGGTCAGACTACATTAAGTGCTACTGCCAAGGCTGAATTTGACAAACAATTGCAAGAGAGGCTAAATGCTGTTAAAACTGCTATTGAAGACTCTCAGAAGGCAATTACTGACAAGCTCCAAAAATTAAAACCCTTCTATAAAGATGGAGTAAACTATCTGAATGCACAGATAAGGTTTCAGAAAGATGATCTGAGGGATCATATAGAGAGAGAAGTCATAAAGGGGGAGAGGGTATTAGTCAAGGCAAGCTCTGATCATGCTAAATGGATTTCAAATTCCATGAGAGCCACCCTTGGATATCTACCCTTATGTGATGATGACAATGTTGCAGAGTCTGGAATCAATCCTACATACTTTGGAGGAGAGCAGGCTGAAGTAGCTCAAGTGATATACCCTCCACCAGACTTTGACATGATACATCAAGAGATACAGTCAATGTATAGTCCTCCTGAGGGAAATCAGAATGTCATCATTGAGAAAGTGGTCCAGCCTGTGCCAGAGGCAATCCTAAAAGAACAAGAGGCTTTGTTAAAAGAATAAGAGACTCAATTGTCTAAGAAAAGATTTAGAGAGCAAGCTGAATTGAGACCTGATTTTGGACAATGGAGCCCCACTTCCAGGAATATCATCTTGACTGCATGGAAGGCTGCTAAGGACAATGTCCTAGATAGAGGCAAATGGTATTCTGACCTGGAGTGGAGGAAACATGAGAATAGGCAAGAGGCCATAGTACAGTATAGAAGAAAGGCTAAACTGGAAAGCTACCTCCTAATGCATAGGAGCCTAGTAAGTATTTTCACAATCCTTATCACTATTTTGAAAGGCAAAAGATCAAGGCTGAAGAGTTGAAAAAGAAAGATCTTAAAGGGAAGAAGCTTGCTGCTGATGATGACACTGAAGCCCCAGTTCAAGCTAAGATTCAATCTGGAAAGGGGATTGTAATCAAGGAACCAGAGCAGCAATAAAATAGCATTTTTCCTAAGTTTACAAATTGTAATCATTTGTATTAAAATTCTATGTAAACGTTTGACTAATGAAAATGTTGGAATTTATAAGAACATTATGTCATGATTCAAATCTATTACATTAATTGTTCTAAGCTTATTTGTATATACATGTTCTGTTCATGCATGTTTAAGTATTTTCCCTGTCATATATTATTGTTTTACATCATACTATGAATTTGTTATGTATGGTGTATATCATTGACAAATGGTTATGACTTCTCCAAATAGGGGGAGATTGTTGGATACATTGGAAAATATGTACCTGATTTGAAGAAGCCTCACCCTACTCAATGATATACATCAAGGTGTATTTGATGTACTTTGAGTTTGTTTGTGCAGGTTAAGTAACTGTTGGTTTGTAGGAAAAGTTTCTAAGTCTATGTGTCGACACCTAGAAGAAGTGTCGACACTTAAGAAGGCTTGTGTCGACACCTAGAGAAGCAGTGTCGACACTTGGAGTAATTGTGTCGACACCAGGAAGGCAGAGTCGACACCAGAAGGAAAGTGTCGACACATACAGGAAGTGTCGACACACAATAAAGAAGTGTCTACATAATCAGTGTCGACACTTAGAAGCAGTGTCGACACCCAGAGGAACTTTGTCGACAACAAAAGTGTCGACACTAGGAGGCTGTGTCGACACTCAGCAAAACTTCAACAAAGTTCAAGTACAAGTGTCGACACTAGGAGGTTGTGTCGACACTCAGCAAAACATCAACAAAGTTTAAGTACAAGTGTCGACACAAAGGAGATGTGTCGACACTCAGCAAAGTCTCAATACATGAAGAATGTGTCGACACAAAGAAGATGTGTCGACACTCAGCAAACGTTTCAACACAGAAGGCATGTGTCGACACAAAGGAGATGTGTCGACACTTAGAAAGTTTCAACACAAGAAGATGTGTCGACACAAAGGAGTTGTGTCGACAGTTAGCATAAATCAACTAAGTATCAAAGAAGAAGGACTTGTGTCGACACACATGATCAGTGTCGACATATTCTGAAGAAGCAGTGTCGAGAAGCAGTTTCCACAACACAAGGAGTTGTGTCGACACCATGAAGGCTAGTGTCGACACTTAGTCTACTTGTGTCGACACTTGGTCTATTTGTGTCGACACATAAAAACTATCTGTCTCGACACTTTCAGACAGTGACAGAGATTTGAAGAAGTGACTGGATGACTTGACAGCTGCCATTTCAACCGGTCAACTGCTACTGTCAGAGCTGTCAGAAGATCGTTAGAAACCGGATCAGCCGGTCACCATGAAGAATCTTATATAAAGGCTTATTCCTTCAAAAGAAGAGAAGAATCAGAATAAGAAGAAGCAATCACTGAAGTGAGAAACAACAAACAAGAAGAAGACCTTCAAGTGAAGATCTAAGAAGTTGGAGAGAGAAAGCTCCTTCTAAGAAGACAGCTGTTGAACCATGCTGTGAAGAAAGTTTCAGATTGAGATCTGATTCTTAAGTCAGCAGTGATTGAAGATCATCTACATAGAGAATCAACCCTACTGTGTTCTAATTTAAGAAACTTTGAAGAAAGCCAAGGGAGTTTGATCTCAGCAAAGTTCTTTCAAGAACTCTTCAAGAAACCAGACAACTCTTCTCTCTCAATCAGAGTTGTGGTTATATTCTTTGTAATTTTAAATTTCTGTAGGATCCTAAGGGATCTGAGTTGTAAGCCTATATTTATAAAGGCTGAGTGGTAGGGCTTGTGTGCCTGAGTGTAGGAGATATATTTCTCTAAGTGTAGGCCTTGTTGAAGGCTGAGTGTAGGTCTTGGTGAAGACTAAGTGGTAGTGCTTTGAGCCTGAGTTGTAGGAGTGGGATCACTCTGAGTTGTAGGAACCTATTTGGGGTTCTAAGCTGTAAGATATGTGGATCTGAGAAGTAGTGGAGAAGTTTGGCCGAATCTAGTACACTACTAGATAGGCGAATGGGGAAAGTGGATGTACCCAGACCTTGGGGAACCACTATAAATCCTGTGTGCTCTCTGTAATTGTATGCTTGTGTGATTGATGTGTTATCTGTACTGTGAATTGCAATTACTGTACTGTATTTCAGCCTTTAAAGTTTAAAAAGATTAAGTGCACGAATTCATCCCCCCCCCCTCTACGTGTTTAGGCACTAGTTCTTTCAGCAGTTAATGGGTAGAAAGGAGGACGACAAGAATACTAGAGTGGAGCACAAGGAAAAGTCTGTGGCCTTCAAGACTGAAGCCACTAAGAAGTATAGAAGCAAGTCTCCATCTCCACCTCAAATAATTGCTGAGGCTGTCACAAATAATTCAGATAGCAAGAATTTAGATAGCAGTGAAAATGATGAAGACTTTGCTGCTTTTACTAGGCATTTTCAAAAATTTCTGAAGAAGAAGCAGTGGAGGTCTAAGCCTTCCACTTCTCACCCAAAAGATGGCTACTATCAGAAGAGAAAGTCATCCAGGAATGACAGAAGAAGATCCAAGCCAAGCAAAGCTACATCGTCAAAGATTGTGTGCTATTGCTGCAATAGACAGGGACATGTAGTGGCTGACTGTCCTGAAAAGAGGAAGGAGTCAGTTGACAAAAAGAAGACTCAGGTTAAGAGCAAAAAGGAAAAGTCCTTTGTTGCTAAGAAAGACAAGAGTCGGACAGATCAATCATCTTCAGAAATAGAATCAGAAGCTGAAGCCTACATTGGATTATTTGCTGAAGAGGAAGAAGATGAGTTCATGCAGCTAATGAACTCAATTTATGAGCATGAGGACCATCAGTGCAAGGGACTGATGGCTTTATCTGAAGGAGACAAGAACCAGGATCAGCCTGTACCAAGTAAGGTACAAAGTTGTTCTTTTAGTTCAATTTATAGTACTGAGTCAGAATCAGATACAACAGCATCAAGTGATGTGGGTGGGTTTGAATCTGAAAGAGATATTCATCAGTTAATTGATGAATATATGGACTTATTGCAGGCCCTGAAGAAAAGCAAAACCTTGGCCAAAACTCAGGCAAAGGAGATTGCTAGTCTTAAATTGGTTGTTGCTGATTCAGACAAGTTGTTAGATCAGAAACTGAATGAGATTGCCAGACTAAAAAACATTACTATTATTCAGATGGGTACTATTACATTTAAGAATGATCAAATTAGAAATCTGGTGGTTAGTCTTCAGAAAGAAAAAGATATAGTAGCAAGTTTTTCTAAACATAAATTTGTTTTACCCTTGATAGATGAGTTTGTACCTCAAAAGGGTAAGGCTGGATTAGGATTTAAGAAAACTGCCTGGGCTGCTAGGTCCAAATCTAAAGGTAAAACCCCAGCACAAAACATAAAGCCTGCTGTAGATACTTCAGCCAGGGTAGTACCTAAACAAAGGTACAACAGGTTTGAGTGTTGGTGTTGTGGCAAGATAGGCCACTTTGCCTTATATTGTTGGCACAATTCTAGTGTCAAAGAGAGCAACAAACTGCCTGCTAGAAGAGCTACAGGTAGTTTTGTTAAAGGTCAGACTAACCTGCACCAAAGACCCAAGAGTTATTTGGGTTCTAAGGTTAAGTAATCTCTTTTGTAGGTGAGTCCAAGTGACCATGCCCCTATATGGTACTTGGACAGTGGATATTCCAGGCACATGACTGGAACTAGGGGGTTACTGAAGGACTACACACCTATCAAGGATGGACCTAAAGTAACTTTTGGTGGTTCAGAAAAAGGAATCATCAAGGGATTTGGTAACATTTCTAGTAATCAGATTACAATTACTCAAGTGGCTTATGTAAAGGGTTTGAAACACAACCTCATTAGTATAAGTCAGCTGAGTGATTTAGGATATGACATCTCGTTTGTCAAGAATGGTTGTCATATCAAAAGGTCAAGTGATCAAAAGATCATTCTGACAGGATATAGGAAGAGAAATGTTTATTGTCTTGACTTTGTGTGTGAGAACAATGTTTCTCCTATTTGTCTTGTAGCTGATGAGAGAGTCTCACATTGTGTTAAATGGCACAAGAGGCTGGCTCATCTTAACTATAAGACTATTGGGCAACTCTTTAGCAAAGAGTTAGTGAGGAATGGTCCTCAAGTTAAGTGTATTAAGGATGGGATATGCTCAGCTTGTCAAAAAGGCAAGCAGACCAAATCCACCTTTCATAGCCTTGAAAACAAGGATTCAGTGAGGTGTCTGTACCTCTTGCATATGGATCAATTTGGTCCTATGCCAGTTCACAGTCTAGGTAGGAAGGTCTACACATTTGTGGCAGAAGATGACTATTCTAGATATTCCTGGGTGTTCTTCCTAAGACAAAAATCTGAAACCCCAAGTATTTTATATAGTTTTGTTAAACAAATTCAGAATGAGTTAGATAGTACAGTGGTCAAAATCAGAAGTGACCATGGCACTGAATTTCAGTCTGAATGTATGACAAAATTGTGTGAAGAATTTGGGATTTTTCAGGAATTTTCCTCACCAAGAACACCTCAGCAAAATGGTATTGCTGAAAGGAAGAATAGAACATCGATAGAGGCTGTTAGAACCCTATTGAGTGACACTTCTCTCCCAGAAATTTTCTGGGTTGAGGCAGTAAACACTACATATCATGTAATCAATAGGGCTACTATCACCAAGTGCCACAAAAAGACTCCCTATGAGATTATGAATGGCAGAAAACCAAATTTATCTTATTTCAGGATCTTTTGTTGCAAGTGTTATATATACTTAACAATGGCAAGTCTTATCTAACCAAGTTTGCTGCCAAATCCCAAGAGGGGATCTTTGTTGGGTACAATAACAATAGTAAGGCTTATATGGTCTACAACTTGATTACTCAAGTTGTAGAAGAGTCTGTACATGTAGTCTTTGATGAAACAAGACTCATTAACTGTGAATTGCCAAGTAGTGTTTGCTGCTCTACAGGTACAACTGATAGGATGGACAAGCTTACCATTACAGAAGGTTCTACTACAACTCAGCAAGTGGAAGATGGTGGCTGCTGTCCAGGGGGAGTACAAGACTCTCTAGATGCAGAAGAAGACCAAGAGGTGCAGCTAAATGAAGAGCCTGGAGGTGTACAACCTGAAGACAAACTACCTCCAGCAAATAGACACTTAAAGGATCATCCAGCCAATCAGATAATTGGTGAACCCAGACAAGGAGTGCAAACAAGAAGCAGGAATCTGAGTACAGTTCTTTACTCCAGTTTCCTATCACTAGTAGAACCAAAGAAATTTGAAAAAGTAGCTCTAGACTCTCATTGGATTGATGTCATGCAAGAGGAGCTGAATCAGTTCAAAAGATACAAGGTCTGGGAGCTAGTTCCTAAACCAAAAGACCACAACATCATTGGAACTAAGTGGATCTTTAGGAACAAGTTGGATGAGAATGGAATCATTATATAGAATAAAGCTAGACTTGTTGCAAAAGGATATATGCAGGAAGAAGGTATTGATTTTGATCAAACCTTTGCTCTAGTAGCAAGACTGGAGGCAATCAGGATGTTCCTTGCCTATGCAACATATCAAGGGTTTAAGGTATTCCAAATGGATGTTAAGTCAGCTTTCCTAAATGGAGATCTAAAGGAAGAAGTCTATGTAGAGCAACCCTAAGGTTTTGTTCATTCTATTAAACCTGATTATGTTTATAGACTTAGGAAAGCATTGTATGGGTTAAAACAAGCCCCAAGGGCTTGGTATGAAACCCTATCTAGTTTCCTCATTGAGAACAAATTCTCAAGGGGAAAAATAGACAAGACTCTATTCGTGAGGGAATATAAAGGCAAGATTATCTTAGTCCAAATATATGTAGATGACATAATATTTGGGTCTACAGAAAGTAATATTTGCTGAAAGTTTGCAAAACTTATGCAAGGAAAATTTGAAATGAGCAGTATGGGGGAACTTAAGTTCTTCTTGGGTCTCCAAGTAAGACAGACTGAAGATGGCCTGTCCATATGCCAGTCTAAGTTCACCCTAGAGTTGATAAAGAAGTATGATATGGAATCATCCACTACCATGAAAACTCCTATGGGGTCAAGCATGTCTCTAAGCAAAGATAATGCATGGAAACCTGTAGATGAAACTTTGTATAGAGGTGGCTCCCTACTGTATTTGACTGCTAGTAGACCAGATATCATGTATGTTATATGTGTCTGTGCTAGGTACCAAACAAGCCCTAAAGAATCTCATCTAACTGCAATCAAAAGGATTTTGAGATATCTTAAGGGCACTCCTTATCTAGGCCTTTGGTACCCTAGGAATGGAGATTTTGTACTGACAGGTTATTCAGATGCAGATTTTGCAGGCTGCAAGGAAGATAGGAAGAGTACTACAGGAACCTGTCAATTTCTAGGTGGAAGACTGGTGTATTGGAGCAGTAAGAAGCAGACCAGTGCGTCCATCTCCACAGCTGAGTCAGAATATGTTGCTGCAGGAAGTTGTTGTGCACAACTTTTGTGCATTCAACATCATCTTGAAGACTATGGTATTCAAGTAAGTAGAACACCTTTACTTTGTGATTCTACAAGTGCAATTTCTATTGCTAATAATCATGTCTCACATAGTAGAACTAAGCACATAGAAATTAGATACCATTTTCTTAGAGAACATGTAGAAAAAGAGGACATTTCCCTAGAATATGTTAAAACAGATAATCAGATAGCTGATATGTTTACTAAGCCCCTAGATGAAACCAAATTCAATAAGTTTAAAATTGAATTAGGAATGTTAAACTTAGAATAGTTTAAAAAATTGGCTAAGTAAAATGGTGTCGACACATGAAGTTGTCTGTGTCGATACATAGAAGTGGTGTCGACATTCCATAGAAATGGTGTCGACACATCTAGGAAGTATGTGTCGACACTTCAGCAAAATGGTGTCGACACATGCAGAGTAGTTGTTGACACATCCATGGTGGTGTCGATACTTAGATTTAACACTAATTTCGTCGAGTAGAGTTTTGACTAATCGTCGAGCTGAGATGTATAAGTGTCGACACATATATTCTGTCGACTATATTTGTGTCGACACATAGTTGTCGAGACAGTAGAAATAAGTGTCGACACTTTTCAACAGTGTCGACACATTTTAAGTATTTTGAAGCGCATTTTCACCTTCGATTTTAGAAAGGTATAAATAGGTCATCCACATTGTTTGTCGACACGCTCACCATAGTTTCGAGATCAAACTTGTGTGTCGATATCTCTCTTCTCTAAATTCAAAATTTCTCCAAACCCTAATGGCGCCCAAGCTAGAAGAGAACATCAATGAAGGTTATGAACTAGTTCGACATGCCTTTGACGATGCGGAATCTTAAATTAAGGAGACAGTAACCCTAATTACAGAGAATGGATTGGAGTATCTAGTGTCTAAGCCAACAAAGATCTGGAAGAAGGAGGTACTCGAATTCTTTAGTGCAGCTACCCTTGATGAAACAGGTTTTAAGATTAAATCCAAAGTCCATGGAGTTAAGGTGAAAGTCACCCAGAAAAGTCTTAGAAAAGTTCTACATCTACCTAGAACTAAAGAAGAGGAAGATGTACTTGCATCAAAGATAAGGGAGGCACTGCAATGGTGTGGAATAGCTTCAAGCATGAAGATTGGATCAGTTTTTAATAGGAAAGGCATGAACATGCAGGGCAAGTTCTTGTCTAAAATAGTAGGAAAGGTGATTCTGAGCAAGCCAGGTGGGCATGATAGAATATCAGCTCACATGTTCAGTTTAATGACAAGGATCATTTTCAAACTCAAAACTGATTGGTCAGCAGTGATGTTTGACAAGATTAAGGAAAGTCTGAAGAAGCCCAATCTTGGTAGGATTATGAGTTTGTTCTTGCCTGGAACTATTCCAGAAGTGATGAACCAAGCTGCTGGATCAAAGATAAACAATATAAGGAGGATGGATATCAGAATTATCTCAAGGTGGGATAGAGTGTTAACCAAGGACATGCCTACTCCTGAAAAGGAAGTTTCTCAACAGAAGAAGAAGAAAGCCATAATAGCTCCTGAATCATCCAGTAGCTCAGAAGAGCAAGTAGTTTTTAGTTCTGATGATGGAGAGGCTGTAAATGATGGACAGTCACCAGCAAGAAATGAAGATACACAGAGGTAGGGGGAGAAACCATCTGATATCCCTATTCACCTGGATCCACTCCAAGGGGAGCCTCAACATGGGGATGAGCCAACTCACTTAGACAGTGAAAGGGCAACCCAAACAATTCTTGAGGTAATCAATGAAGTTAATCAATCAATTTTCAATATTGAGGATGAAGTCTTGACTGAATCATTAATTGATGTTGATCAGCAAACTCAGATACATAGTCAACCACAAGATGTTGTCATGGAAGACACATCAGTTGCAGATCATGCTCCTAAGATAAGAGATTCTCCAGTCCCTACTCAACAGGAGTTTACTCTAGAAGAGCTGTTCCCCGATATATTACAGACTGATTTTGAGGGAGAGAAAGCAGCTTTTGAGGGGAAGTCAGCTAACCTTGAGGGGGAAAATGTCAGGTCACAGGAGGAGACTGCTCAAAATGACACTGAGGAGCAATGGACACAGGAGGAGATACCAAGGACTGAGAAGGAATTGCTTCCTAGTCCTAAGGAAAGGGTAGACATTGCCAGTACTTCTGCTTCTGAGGATGAAGAAACTGCTAGAGCCAAGAAAAGAAAGCTCATGGTCTTCAAGAGAAGAAGCCAGAGTTACAAGAAAGCATTGCAAACTATGGCTCCACAACAATCTCCAACTGCTGATTATAGTTCATTGTTGGTGGCTTTGCAGATCAAAATGGATGAGCAAAGAAAGGCTTTAGAAAAATATATGGATGAAGGACATAAATCACTTCAATTTGATCTGGCTCAAGACATAAAATATATAAGATTTGAAGTGAATCAAAATAAGAAGGAAATGACTGACTGTTTTCATAAAGGAGGTAATGCAGTGGTTTATCTGGCCACTCATCAAGAAAAGATAAAGACACAGGTTGACGATATGGCAGTGAAACAAGGATATATCCTGGAAAATCAGATTAGGATGAACGATAATCTGACTGCCTCTCATAATGCCATTGTAAGTGAAATGAAAAATATTGCTAATGCACAAACTGAGGCTAGAACTACAGCCAAAGCACAGTTTGCTAAGCAATTACAAGAAAACCTAACTGCTGTAAAAACTGCAATTGAAGATTCTCAAAAGGCTATTACTGAAAAGCTCCAAAAGTTAAAACCTTTTTATAAAGATGGTGTTAACTATTTGAATGCTCAGATCAGATTTCAGAAGGATGATCTTAGGGATCATATAGAAAGAGAAGTCATAAAGGGGAGAGGGTATTAGTCAAAGCAGGCTCTGACCATGCTAAATGGATTTCAAACAGCCTCAGAGCTACCCTTAGATATCCACCCTTGTTTGATGATGATAATGTAGCAGAATCTGGGATAAATCCTGCATATTTTGGAGGTGAGCTAGGTGAAGTTGCACAAGTAATCTACCCTCCAGCCGATTTTGAGATGATACATCAGGAGGTACAATCTATGTATAGTACTCCTGAGGGTAATAAGAATATTATTTTTGAGAAAGTAGATAAGTCTGTGCCTGAGGAAGTTTTGAAAGAGCAAGAAGCTCAATTATCTAAGAAGAGGTTCAGAGAATAGGCAGAGTTAAGGCCTGATTTTCAACAGTGGAGCCCAACTTCTAGAAATATTATTCTGACTGCTTGGAAGGTTGCAAAGGATAATTTCCTAGAGAGGGGTAAATGGTACTCTGGCCAAGAATGGAGAAAACATGAATCCAGGCAAGAGGCTATTGTACAGTACAGAAGAAAGGCTAAACTAGGGAAGCTACCTCCTAATGCACAGGAGCCTAACAAGTATTTCCCTAAGCCTTATCATTATTTTGAGAGACAAAAGATAAGGGCTGAAGAACTAAAGAAGAAAGATCTTAAGGGAAAGAAGCATGCTGATGACATTGATGCTCTTCAAGCCAAGATTCAATCAGGCAAGGGCATTGTCATCAAGGAGACAGAGCAGCCATAGAATAGAATTTTCTTAAGTTTACAACTTTGTAATCATTTGCATTGAAATCCATGTAAACTTTTGATTAATGAAACTATTGGAAGTTGTAACAAAATAATGTTTAATGTTCAATCTATTACATTGTTATTCTGAGAAGATTGTTTATACATGTTTTGTTTTGTATTTACCATGTCATATAATACTGTTATACATCATATTGAGTATTTGTTATGAATGGTGTATATCATTGACTAAGAGTTATGACTTCTCCAAATAAGATTGTTGGGTACCCAGATTTGAATAAGCCTCACCCTACTCAATGATATACATTAAGGTGTATTTGATGTGTTTTGAGTTTATATGTGCAGTTTAAGTAATTGTAGGAAATACAGAAAATTTCTAAGTCCATGTGTCGACAACTAGAGAAGCAGTGTCGACACTTATGAAGACTTGTGTCGACACTGAAGAAAAGCTGTGTCGACACTTGGAGTAGATTGTGTCGACACTAGGAAAGGCAGAATCGACACCAGAAGAAAAGTGTCGACACATACAGATAGTGTCGACACACTATGAAGAATACTCAACATATATCATGTCAACACACTGTGCAGAATTATCAACATAATCTGTGTCGACACTTAGAGATAGTGTCGACACCTAGAGAAGCTTTGTCGACATCAAATGTGTCGACACCAGGAGGCTGTGTCGACACTCAGTAAGCTTCAACAAAGTTAAAGTAAAAGAAGTACTTATGTCGACACAAAGGAGATGTGTAGACACTTAGCAAGTTTCAACACAAGAAGGCATGTGTCGACACAAAGGAGTTGTGTCGACACACAGCAGAATTCAACTAAGTGTTAAAGAATAAGTACTTGTGTCGACACACAAAATCAGTGTCGACACATTCAAACAAAAGGCTTATGTCGACACACAGAATCAGTGTCGACACATTCTGAAGAAACAGTGTCGAGAAGCTGTTACAACAACATAAGGAGTTGTGTCGACACCATCAAGGCTAGTGTCGACACTTAGTTCACTTGTGTCGACACTTAGTCTATTTGTGTCGACACATAATGAAGATCATTCTCGACACTTTCAGACAGAGACAGTATTTTCAAGAAGTGACTGGATGACTTGACAGCTGTCATTTCAGCCGGTCTACTACAACTGTCAGTGCTGTCAGAAGTTCGTTAGAAACCGGATCAGCTGGTTACCTTGAAGGAAGACTATATAAAGGCTTTTTTCCTTCAACAGAAAGGTATAGAACAATCATCAATCAATCAGAAGATTAAAATTTAAGAAGATCAAGACAGATCCAGAGAAAACTGTAAATCAGTACTTTGAAGAAACTTCAGATTTACTTGGAGAGAGAGAACTCCAGTAATTGAAGTCAAGAAAGAGACTTGTTAATCAAATCTCTTAAGAAGCAGGTTCTAAACCAGACTGCAAAGTAGGATCCAGATTTAATTCTCCATCCTGAGAAGGAAGTTGTCAGCCGGTCTACTTCAAGAAGATCAACATTACTGAGTTCAGACTCAAGAAGCCTTGAAGAAAGTAAAGACAAAGTTGATCTCAGGAATCAGTGCTATCAAGAACTGATCAAGGAGGTTGCACTCTTCATTATCTCAAACAGAGTGGTGACCTAAAACTCTTTATTATCTTTTTGTAGGATCCTAAGAGATCTGAGTTGTAAGCCTAAATTTATAAAGGCTGAGGTAGGGCTTTTTGAGCCTGAGTGTAGGATAATCAATTCTCTGAGTGTAGGCCTTGTTGAAGGCTGAGGTAGGGCTGTTTAGACTGAGTGTAGGTCTTGTTGAAGACTGAGTGGTAGGGCTTTGTGCCTGAGTTGTAGGAACCGGTTTGGGGTTCTGAGCTGTAAGATCTGAGGATCTGAGGAGAAGTGCAGAAGTTAGGCCGAATCTAGTACACTACTAGATAGGCGAAGGGGGAAAGTGGATGTACCCAGACCTTGGGGAACCACTATAAACACTGTGTGCACTCTGTGAATGTTTGTTTTTGTGGTTGCTGTATTGTGATAGCTGTAGAATTTGCATTTGCCGCTTAAAGTACAAAACAGTTTGTCTACCTTTAAAGTAAGAAGAAAAAGTACACCTATTCACCCCCTCTAGGTGGTTAGGCACTATTTCTTTCAGCGGGACATTGATGACTGCACTCCAAGTCGTCAAGGTTGTTCGGAAGGGCGTGGAGGTATACTTCACGCTGTTTCAAGCTGTTGAGCCAAAGGCCAGATTGAGCGATGTTTCGGCAGTATCGGAATTTGCAGATATGTTTCCCAAGGATCTCCCTAGGCTACCACCCCAGCGAGAGATTGACTTCACGATCGAGTTGGTGCCAGGTGCAAAACCTATGTCCCGCTCTCCATATCGCATCGCGCTAAAGGAAATGGCATAGTTGAAAGTCCAACTGCAAGAGTTGCTGGAGTAGGGTTATATATGCCCAAGCATGTCACCTTGGATCGCACCTATTGTATTTGTGAAAAATAAAGACGGTGGTTTGCGGTTATGTATTGATTATCGCGAACTGAATAAACTGACAGAGAAGAACAAGAATCAAATTCCACGGATTGATGAGTTGTTCGATCAGCTGGTGGGCTCAACCATCTACTCTAAGTTGGATTTGAAGTCTGGTTAT
This sequence comes from Platanthera guangdongensis, assembly GCA_039583875.1. Lineage (NCBI taxonomy): Eukaryota > Viridiplantae > Streptophyta > Magnoliopsida > Asparagales > Orchidaceae > Platanthera > Platanthera guangdongensis. Next base: position 93,171,870 of record CM077156.1, on the reverse strand, counting down.
TACCAGTTGAGGATTCAGGAAGCTGACATTCCCAAGACTGCATTTGGAATACGTTATGGACATTATGAGTTCACGGTCATACCGTTTGGACTGTGCAATGCGCCATTGGTGTTTATGGACCTGATGCACCGAACGTTCCGAGAATACCTGGACTTGTTCGTGATTGTGTTCATTGATGATATCCTGGTGTACTCGAAATCTGAAGCCAATCATGAAAACCACTTGCAGTTGGTGTTACATACTTTGAGGCAGAATTAGCTCTATTCCAAGTTCTCAAAGTCCGAGTTTTGGCTATCGTCGGTGGCTTTTCTGGGCCATGTGGTAAGTGGAGAGGGCATAGCAGTGGATCCAGCAAAGATAAGGGCCATACAGGAGTGGCCATTGTTTTCTTCGATGGCCGAAGTCATGAGCTTCCTTGGACTGGCAGTCTACTATAGACAATTTGTTGTGAACTTCTAGCAAATCACTTTGCCTCTAACCACACTGACGAGAAAGGATCAGAAGATCGTTTGGACGCCGGAGTGCACACGAGATTTTGTAGAGCTGAAGTGTTGGTTGAGCATGACACTTGTGTTGATCTCGTCATGTGGTACTGGCAGATTCGAGATCTACAGTGATGCGTCAGGAAGCGGCTTAGGCTGCGTTCTTCTGCAAAATGGGAAAGTGATTGCTTATGGCTCTCGCCAATTGAATGTGCATGAATGAATTATCTCGTCCACGACTTAGAGTTGGCGGCGATGATTTTTGCACTGATGTTGTGGAGGCATTATCTGTATGACATGTAAGTGGAAATCTATATAGACCACAAGAGCCTAAAATACTTACTAGAGCAGAAGGACCTAAATATGCGACGATGAAGGTGGTTGCAGTTCCTTGGGGACTATACCTTGTGATTCATTATACGTCCGAGAAGGGAAATGTGGTCGCTGATGCCTTGATTCGGAGAACTCCGGCAAGGGCAAATTCGTTGCAGAGGCATGATGTACGTCTAATCCAGGAGTTGGAAGCATTAGAGATTTCTTGTGTTAACAAGAATTCTACAGCCGATGAATGTTTGAACTGGACGGAGGTGCAGTATGACCATGCAGACAGGGTTCGACGAGCAACAGAGCTAGATGAAAGTCTCCAATGTTATGCCAAGGATGGGCCAGAGGGCAAATTCTCCTGGGATGATGTCCTTTTGAGGAAAGAGGGCCGTTTGTGCGTCCCGAGTTTGGGTAAATTATGAGAAGAGTTGATGTACGAGGCTCACTATATGAAGTACTCAATTCACCCTGGGAGCACAAAGATGTTCAGATACTTGAAGAAGTTGTTCTGGTGGCCAGGACTGAAGAAAGATGTCGCTCATTATGTGGCCAAATGCCAAACTTGAGCTTTGGTGAAGGCGGAATTCCAGAAGCCTGACGATTTCTTGAAGTCGTTGTCGATTCCGAAATGGAAGTTCGATGATATTTTAATGGATTTTGTGCACTGGTTGCCGAGATCTCAGCGCAGAAATGATTCAATCTGGGTGATTGTAGACCGGCTGACAAAAGTGGCACACTTCCTTCCAAATAAACGGGACGATTCCGTTGAAAGTTTGGTAAAGCTGTATGTTGAATAGATTGTACGGCTACATGGTCTTCCTCGGAGCATCGTGAGTGATCGGGATGGGTGATTCATATTGAATTACTGGAGGCTAGTCCATCAGCTGTTGGGCACAAAGTTGATGTTCAATACGGCCTTTCATCCCCAGACGGATGTCCAGACTGAGAGAACTAATAGGACTATGGAGGATATGCTCTGAATGTGTGCCTTGGAATTTGCAAAGAGATAGGAAGATCATCTCTATTTGGTGGAGTTTGCCTACAATAACAGCTACCAAGCGAGCATTGGTATGGTACCGTTTGAAGCTCTGTATGGTCGGAAGTGTTGTACACTGTTGGCTTGGGCAGAAGAAGGTGAATCCAAAGTGTATAGGCGTAATAAAGTCGATGAAGCGAACTCGATGATACGCACTATCCGAGAGATGCTATTGATAGCCCAGGATCATCAAGCAAAATACTACAACGCCAAGCACCGGAATGTGGAGTTCGTGGTGGGCGATTGGGTAAACTTGAAGATCAAACCCGTCAAAGGCATATCCCGAATTCGGCGACTGAAAAAGTTGAGTCAGAGATATCTTGGTCCATTCGAAGTGGTAGAGCGAGTTGGGGAAGTTGTGTATCGGTTAGCTCTTTCGGCAGACTTGGGTGGATTACATGATGTGTTTCTTATCTCGGTGCTTCGAAAAGCCGTCAAAGATCCAGCTCAAGTGATCGAGACTGATCGTGTGCCGGTAGTGTGTGGGCTAACGACGAAGGTTAGGCCCATTCGGATCGAGGATCGTGTCGATAAACAGTTGCGGAATAAAAGGATCGTGATGGTCAAGTTCGCTGGGACAATTGCGGCCGTGAGGAGCTAACATGGGAGAGAGAACAGACCATGCGAGCTGAATATCCCGAGCTCTTAGTGTAACTATTATGCAGTGTGCGTCGAGTTGTATTGAATGTTTATTGAATAAAATAACTTGTGTTTGATTACCTTCCTTTGTGCAAATTTCGGGGACGAAATTTATTGTAAGGAGGGGATGGTTGTAACACCCCAAATCCAAGAATTGGGAAAAATTTGGGTGACACGGCCTGGGATACGGGCGTGTCCTGCTCGGGTGAGCATCCGGCGAGAGGTCGACAAAAATTCGGTCGACGAAAAAATGAGGGAACACGTCATCTGACACGGGCATGTGAGAGGCCATGTCATCCTCTGGTCGACGAAGTCAGATCGACAAAGTTGAGCTGGGGCGTGTCTAGTGCTGTGTATAGGCACACGGCCTGTGACACGGGCGTGTCACAGGCCGTGTCCTTTTCTGGATGTGCCCAAGGCATTGAGGCCTGGTGAACACCGGCACGCCACAGGTGTGTCTTAGGGTACACGGCCTGTGATACGGGCATGTCACTGGTCATGTCCCGATCGGGTTGAGAATGATTTTTGTATAGCCTGATGTACACGGCCACAGCACGGGCGTGTCTGAAGGCGTGTCAGGTGACACGGCCCATGACATGGGCGTGTCAGGTGACACGGCCCATGACATGGGCGTGTCCCATGGGAGTGTACTGGTCTGGATAGGTCGGTTGTGTACCACTTAAGGTACACGGCCTGTGACATGGGCGTGTCACAGGCCGTGTCAGGAAAAAAATAGCCTTTTGTGGAAAAATCGTGGCTGTTAATTTCCTCAGCTGTGATACAATGGCTCTGGCTCCTGTTTGTGTCCTTAAGGTCGAGAATGAGAAGGATATTCTCATTCTAATCTTGACCATCTTCTTTCTAAAGTTTAGAGAGAGAAAGAGAGGAAGAAGGAGGAGTAGGAAGAGGAGCCGGCCACCGGTGGAGCTGTGGAGTTCCTGTTCACAATCCGAGGCTAGCGTTGAGAAGGTAAAGCCACTGCGGTGCTTTCTAGCCGACTAGGAATCCATGGCTTTGAAGCATTCTTCAACGGTAACGACCTTTCTTCCTAGCCATGTGAAGGCTTCCTTTTTGCCATGTGCATATGATTCCCCACCAGAGGGTGGCTTGTTATGGGAGTCTTTTGTGTTGATTCATGGAATCCCCACTTATTTGGAATATAGATCCGGAAATGGAGTACGGAATAGGCATGTTGTGTGAAGCCCATCTGGACAGGTTGGTCTGGATTGGTGATGTTGAATATACGTACCGGAGAAGACTCCGTGATAAATGTGCAGTTTAAGGAGTCGACGGGTTAGACCTGCGAAGGGCAGTAGCCGAAAGTACTGAAGTGGTATTCCAAGAAAATACCCGTATAATGCTTATGTTGTTGGGTTGTACCTGTGAAGGACAGTAGCAGGAAGTACTGGCGTGATAAGCCAGGAAAATACACTTGATGCTTGGAATGCTTGGTTGGTTGTGCCTGTGAAGGGGAGTAGTAGGATGAACTGGCTTCGCAGTCCAGGAAAATACCCTCAAGAGGATGCTATGATGTACGGTTAAGCATAGGGATGGAAATTGAGTTCTGTCGCTAACGCGAGGCGTGGCTCCTAGGTAACCGATGAATGCGAAGCCAGTTCTGTGAGAATGGGCTTGTTATGTGTGAACTGATGAGGTCACTTAAAGGAAACAGGTAAGGTGAAACCGACCCGCGCCTTTTATGTAGTCGCGAGTACACCGTACTCGCTGATGGCAAGGCGATTTGAGCAACGGGGGGTGGATGATGCGACTTGCACTATGTCCGTCCGACGTGAGACCTGAAGGTGCGGTCTGTTGGAGCACATAGAAAGAGTTTTAGGCCCGCATGCCATGAGACAATGCGGGGCTACGGGCCAATCCCGGGTCAATAAGACTAAAGTATCAGGCTACACGCCATGGAGTAAATGCTCAATGTTTTACCGTTAGGTTGCAACCCTGATACGGTGGTGGGACACTGGTTCTCTGGTACACTAAGAATGTGCCCTGAGTGTGCGGATCGTCGGGCCGTGTGGCTGACGATTGTGATGGAATGTATGTGTGTGAGAGCACAATGTATATATCTTCCTGTTAAATGTTATGCATGTAGGGAAGAAATAACACTGCCCCGGGAAAGGGGTAGGATCATTATAAAATTGGTCAGCTGAATGCTGACCGTTGCCTTGTTTGCGACCGTTGGGTGGAATGTCCTTATACAGGGGCTAGAGAACCAAGCGAGACACATAAAGGCTGAGTCCCTGCTGATGTTGCTGCTGTTGCCGCTAGCCCCTGAAGTCTACACTTAAAATGCTGTGTTTTGTTATATGTGGTTGGCCTGCGCGCCAATGTTTAAGGCCACTGTTGTGAAAATCCTTGAAAGGCCATAAGGCCAATTGATTTGTATTTGGTGAACATTCCGGTTTTATATAAATGTAGATATTTATATGGTGGACACTCAGGTTTGGAGTTCAGTGTCGTGTTATAAGCTTCCGCTAGAATTATTTTGTTTTAGGATGCGCAACTCTGATATCATTCCGTGACTTTGCCGTATGTTTTATGGTATATATTGTGGTGCCCCGACCGGACCTTCTAGTATATAATATGTGAATGGATGGATTTGTTACACAATAAACCTAGGAGAGGGTAAACCTTGCAAGCCGAATTTATCAAGGATGAGAGAGAAAAGATGGTGGCCGAAATATTGATAAGGGGGAAGGGTGGTCGGTTTTTCATTGGGAAGAAAAGGAGGGCTGCTCGGGTTGGGTGGTGGAGATGGGTGGCTGAGAGAGAGAAGGGGAGGGGGAGAGGGCGACGGCTTGGAGTTGGCTGAAACCTAGAGGAATGGTGGTGGTCGGCGGCTAGCGGAGAGGGCTGCTCGGGTTTGGTGTGGAAGGAGGGTGTTTTGTGGAGGGAGTGGGTCGCCGAGAGGCTTGGTGAGGGAGAGTTCAGGAAAATAACTTCACAAATAGGAGGAGAGGAGGAGGATGAGGAGAGGATGCTAGAAATAGAGAGAGGGAGAAGGAGGTGACCGGCGTCCAAGAGAGAGGAGAGGGAGGGGGCCGAAATTTTGAAGAGAGGGAGAGAGGGAAACTTCTCAAAGTTAGGGTTTCAATTCCTTTTCATCAACTTGACAAATCCTTCATCAGCATTGCCTTATATAGGATACATCACTCAATCTCCTTCATTCAAAATAAAATAACATGTGATGGTTATATGCACCCATCATAAACATGAAATAAAAATTATAATAACAAAATGCATGAAATAAAACAATTGATGGTTATAAGCATCCATCATACCTGAAATAAAATACAATAATGAAATGCATAAAACTAAAATGCTTAAATAAATAAATTGCTTAACAATATATAATTATAAATTTTAATTTATAATTATATATCTTTATTTGATGGTAAGGGCAGATGTCGTGCAAAACATGTAGCGGCGTTGGCGAACTATTGAAATTTGTGAAGAGAAAGTGGGTGAGTGGAGCACTTGGCCCTATCCGCACGGACTACGCGGACTGGGTTGGCGGACTGCTAAGTTGGCAGGGATGTTGCAGACGATTTGCTCTGTAGCATCCCGTCTGTTCGCGCGGACTACGCGGACAGCAGCGACGGTTAGTCAGGCCGGCTTATACTCAGCAAGCAGTTGGATCCCAAAAAGTAACCGGGCGGCTACATACTCTAGCCATGGAATCGGGCATGAAGCGGACTGAAGAACTGGAGCTCGGCAGACCAGTTTGGCAGATGCCTTGGTCTTGCTCTGGTGCAGTAGCAAGTGGATGCCGCAGAGACCTCCAGTCAGTTCGAACTGATACTGGAGTTCACCAGGACAGGCGGACTGGATCTAGTGTCCGCCAGTAAGTGCAGACTGGCCCTTGTGGCTAGTGGTGCAGACTTGGTTGGGTCTGAACTAAGTCCATGTTTGGCTCAGTCCGGAGAGATCGCACAGTGGAGCGCTGACAGCTTCTCAATCCCCAAGCTCAGCAGAAGTGCATGTGTCTTGGTTGCGAGTTTGGGGATAAGCGGACTGGAGGTTGTGTATGTAACTGTGTACGGACTGGAGCTGGAGTCTACTGAGTCCGATAAGTGTCTTGGTGACAGGGCTATGGACTTGGGGTAAGCGGACTGGTGCAATCTGCAGGATACGTGGACTGGAGAAGTCTGCATGGTATGCGAACTGGGATATCTGCAGGGATATGTAGACTAGAGCTGTCCGCAGTATGTGCAGACTGGATCGGTGTGTCCGCTGAGTCCGGCACGTGCCTTTGTGGCACAGCCGTGGGCTCGGGATGTGCGGACTGAAGCTGGGTGTCCCCTGAGTCCGTCAGGTGTCTTGGTGGCGAGGCTGCGGGCTCGGGTTAGCGGGCTGGTGCTGTGTCCGCGGATTGGCAGACTGTTGCTGCGGATTCCGGCTGTGCCTGTCCTGGCTTGGCCCTTAGTGACAAGGCGGACTGGTGTTGCTGTCCGGCCTTGGTGATGTCTTGGTGGTTTGTCCTTTGGCGACAAGGTGGACTAGCGATTATGTCTAGCCTTGGAGAAGCTAGGCGGGCTGGCTATCTTGCACAGGTGCGGCAGACTGGTATGTATCCGCGAACTGCGGAGATGTCTTGCTGCAGGATGTGGCGGTTATCCTATCAGCTAGGACGATGACCACACTCATCATCTTGCCTACAAATAGGACCCATGTCACATCAAGAATAGTAACCTCTGTGCGTAAGTGAACAGTAACTTGAGCCCGCACATGTTAATGCATACTGCCTTTTGGTGTCAGCGCGGTTTGATTGAGTTGACCGGGTTGTGATGTGTAGGTTATGCGGATAGTGCTGGAAAGCCGGGACTTGGCTCTGATTGCTGTCAGGGACAGTGCGGACTCTGCGGTTAAGCAACAGGCGGAAAATAGTAGGTCGCGGACAGCGACCAGAAGGTCTTCTCTTTGCCAACTTAGGTCGGGGTTCAAGAAGTCGCCTGCCTCAGGCGGACTGTTCTATTCGGCATCACAGCGTGTGCAGTCTGGTGGCTAGGCGACCTCACGGTCAGGAAGCTTGCAGATCAGCGGCTAGAGCTAGCAATGGAACAAGGTGTAGTCCGCACCACTTGGGTTGCGGCTGGCTACCTTGCGGTTTGAGTGGACTCCACAGCAGTAGACCGGCAGCTTGGTGGTTGAGTCTGCACGTCTTGTTTCTCTTGTCTTGTTTTTTGTAGTTCTCTGCTTTCCCTTGGGTGGTTGTTTGCTGAAGCATGTCTCGCCATGTATGTCTCGCTATGTAGAGAAGTTAGTTGTGAATCAATAAAGACTCTTGTGCTGCATGTGTTTGCTGGTTGACTGGCTTTAGTTGAGATAACTCCTGCTTACTCCAGGTTCCAGGGAATTTTTCGCGTGATCAAGGTGTGATCTTGATAGTGCTGAGAATATTAATTTGGCATCAGGCTATCTCGTTGATCACCTGGAGAAAATTCAGCATGGTAGAAGTGCCAGGTTATTGAATTTTAACATAGTATCAAAGCCAGGTTGGAGTGGATAAGCAGCGATCAACTGAAGTGGTTGTTACTCTTTGAAGAGAGAACTAGTGGTAGAACCATGGCAGTGGAAGATGCAAGTTGTCTTGGAATTGATCTCCTTATAGAGACGTACTTTGATAGGTGGATGTCTTGTATGGAGAGCTTTCTTCTTGGCGAGGACCTTTGGGAGGTAGTTTGCGGAGCAGAAAGACAAGAGGCTACTGCTGGAAATGATGAAGAGATGAGAGCTTGGAAGGAGACAAATGCGAAAACCGAGTCTATTCTCAAACAAGTGATCTCATCGGAGCTCTAGGACCACATCAGCGGATGTCGGTCAGCTGCGGAGGTTTGAACTTCCCTTGATGGGTTGTTTAGGAAGGAGGTGAAGTTTGTTGTAGAGGATGGTCCTTCTACTTCATATCAACAAGAGAGGAGTGTTTCTCCTAGGCCTGATGGGAAGAGGAAGGAAGGACTAAGGTACTATAAATGCAAGCAGCACGGTCATCTCAGGAACGAGTGCAAGGTTGTCTTGCTCTCGGCGAACGTAGCTCATGTTGGAGGTAAGGAGAAGAACTTAGTTGGGTCTTCAATAATTTCTGGTGCTGATCGGATGAAGTCCAGTGATAGTGCAGCAATCTGGCATGAAAGACTGGGGCAAGTAGGGATGGACAAGCTGAAAGCATTAGCAGAAAGAAGGCTCGTGAGATGCTTGCCTAGATTGTCATCCTATGGCGATGGTCAGGGATGTGCGGGATGTCAGCAAAGTGAAGCTTATCGCTTTATGGTTGATAAGGCACAATCCAGATGTAAAGCACCATTGGCGGTTGTCCAATGTGCTCTGGTTGGACCGACCATCACCGCTAGTCTTGGAGGCACCAGGTTTATGCTGATATTATTTGATCACTATTCAAGGTATACTTGGGTATACTTCATGAAGAAGAAATCCAACATGATGCGCTTGTTTGTGGAGTTCAAGAAACTTATGGAAGGCCAGCTTAGCTTGAGGATCAAGAAGTTGAGGACAAGCATCGGTGGTGAGTTTGGCTCAATCGAGTTCTCAAACATTTGCAGGAAGCAAGGGATCTAGAAGGGGCTTTCTTGTGTACATACTTCACAGCAAGGCAGTATTGTACCTCGGATGATCCGTTGGTTAACGGAGACCTGCAAGTGTTGGCTTCAGAGTAAAGGCGTTCCTAAGGCCCTTTGGGCGGAAGGGATGGCCTGTGCTGCTCATGTCATCAATCAGATGCCTCTTAGACCGATCTTTGTGAAGACTCCTTATGAGCTGATGTTCGGAGTAAAGCCCAGTGTGAAGCACCTAAGGGTGTTTGGATCTACCTGCTACATACACTCTCCAGGTGCTCTCAAGACAAAGCTAGTCTTTGTTGGGTATGATAAGCAGAGGAGAAGATGGAGGTGTATGGATCATGCGACAAAGAGACTCATCATATAGAGAGACATTGTCTTCGAAGAGTTGACGCCGTATTGGGATAGCTCTTGTGTGGAGATAGAGATGAGCAGGTCAGATGGTGGGCTGAAAGAGGCTGCTGCTAAGGTTCAGGTGGAGCTGTCTGAGTCACCAGGAGCTCCAGGTTATTCTAGCTTCGGGGCAAAGGCATCAGGGACAGGAAGCAGGGGGAGCGATGCTCCAAGTACTTCTGGCTCGAAGGCGGAGGCTTCTAGTTCAGGAAGCAGGGGGAGCGATGTTCCAGGTAGTTCTTGTTCAAGAGTGGAGACTTTTGGTTCAGGTAGCAGGGGGAGCGTTGCTCCAGGTGCTCCTGGTTCCAGTGAGGAGGCGTCTTGTTCAGGAAGTAAGGGGAGCATTGTTCCGGGCTTGCCCGGGAACAGAGCTGGTTCAGGAGCAACTGAGGTGTTTAGCCATGATCAGGTTCTTCGGAGATCGAAGAGGATCAGTAAGCCACCAGCTCGATATAGTGAAGGGAACACGACGAGCTTGGTCTCTTGTTTCTTTGCTAGCCCTCAGATCGAGCGAGTATCTTCTAGCTGTGATGACCCTACTAAAATCAAGGAGGTGATTGACACCAAGGCTGAGGAGGTGACTACTCTCAGTGGTACCAAGGCTTGGGCGTTTGAGCCCCAGGTTGTTGGTGATACTCCTGTGGTGCATGCGTGGAGGTTGAAGCTGAAGAAAAAGGCAGAGGGAAGCATGACTCCTTTTAGGAGATGCTGGATGGCTCACTCATGGTCCATGATATGCGGGGCGAGGACTATATCTTGGACATTTCTTCGTAGATGTTATCGGAGGGATCATGTACAAGGTTACGGTGGCTGCTGGAGTTATTCACCACTTCTCACTTCAAGTGAGAGTGTTGAAATTTGTGAAGTGAAAGTTGGTGAATGGAGCACTTGGCTCTATCCGCGCGGACTACGCAGACATGGTTGGCGGACTACTAAGTCGGTAGGGATGTTGTAGACGGTTTGCTCTGTAGAGGCCTGGGCGGTCGGTTCGCGCGGACTACACGGACAGTAGCGGCGGTTAGTCAGGCGGTCTTGTGCTCAGCAAGCAGTTGGATACCAGAAAGTAACCGTGCTGCTAGAAAATCTAGCCGCGGAGTCCGGCATGAAGCGGACTGAAGAACTGGAGCTCGGCAGACTAGTTTGGCAGTTGCCTTGGTCTTGCTCTTGTGCAGCAGCAAGTGGAAGCCGCGGAGACCGCCAGTCAGTGTGGACTAATACTGGAGTTCGTTGGGACAGGCAGACTGGATCCAGTCTCCGCCAGTAAGTGCGGACTGGCCCTTATGGCTAGTGGTGTGGACTTGGTTGGGTCTGAACCAAGTCCATGTTTGGCTCAGTCCGTGGAGATCGCGCAGACTGCTTCTCAGTATGCCAAGCTCGGCAGAAGTGCATGTGCCTTGGTTGCGAGTTTGGGGATAAGAGGACTGGAGGTTGTGTCCGCAACTGTGTGCGGATTGGAGCTGGAGTCCGCTGAGTCCGGTAAGTGACTTGGGGTAAGCGGACTGGTTTAGTCTGCGGGATACGCGGATTGGAGAAGTCTGCAAGGTATGTGGACTGGGATGTCCTCATGGATATGCAGACTAGAGCTGTCCGCAGTGCGGACTGGATCGGCGTGTCCGCTGAGTCCGACAGGTGCCTTTGTGGCAAAGCCGTGGGCTCGGGATGTGCGGACTGAAGCCGGGTGTCCGCTGAGTCCAGTAGGTGTCTTGGTGGCGAGGCTGCAGGCTCGGGTTAGCGGGTTGGTGCTGTGTCCGTGGATTGGCGGACTGTTGTTGCGGAGTCCGGCTGTGCCTCTCCTTGATTGGCCCTTGGCGACAAGGCTGACTGGTGTTGCTGACTTGCCTTGGTGATGTCTTGGCAGTTTGGCCTTTGGCGACAAGGCGGACTGGCGATTGTGTCCGGCCTTGGAGAAACTAGGTGGCCTGGCTATCTTGCACAGGTGCGGCAGACTAGTATGTATCCGCACACTGCGGAGATGTATTGCTGCAGGATGTGGTGGTTATCCTATCAGCTAGGACGGTGACCACACTCATCATCGTGCCTATAAATATGACCCATGTCACATCAGGAATAGTAACCTCCGTGCGTAAGTGAACAGTAACTTGAGCCCGCACAGGTTGCTGCGGACTGCCTTTTGGTGTCCGCGCGGTTTGATTGAGTTGACCGGGTTTTGCTGTGCAAGTTGTGCGGATAGCGCTGTAAAGCCAGGTCTTGGCTCTGATTACGGTCAGGGACAATGCAGACTCTGTGGTTAAGCAACAGGCGAAAAACAACAGGTCGCGGATAGCGACCAGAAGGTCTTCTCTTTGGCAACTTGGTTCGGGGTTCAAGAAGTCGTCTGCCTCAGGCGGACTGTTCTATTCGGCATTGCAGCGTGTGTGGTCTGGCGGCTAGGCGAGCTCGCGGTCAGGCGGCTTGCAGATTGGCGGCTAAAGCTAGCAATGGAATAAGGTGTAGTCCGCGCGACTTGGGTTGTGGTCTGGCGATCTGGCGGTTTGAGCGGAGTCCACAGCAGTAGACCGGTGGCTTTGTGGTTGAGTCTGCGCGACCTGTTTCTCTTGTATTGTTTTTTGTAGTTCTCTGCTTTCCCTTAGGTGGTTGTTTGGTGAAGCATGTCTCGCCATGTATGTCTCGCTGTGTAGAGAAGTTAGCTGTGAATCAATAAAGACGCTTGTCCTGCATGTGTTTGCTGGTTGACTGACTTTGGTTGAGATAACTCATGATCACTCCAGGTTCCAAGGAATTTTCCGCGTGATCAAGGTGTGATCTTGATAGTGCTGAGAATATTAATTTGGCGTCAGGCTATCTCATTGATCACCTGGAGAAAATTCACCGTGGTAGAAGTGCCAGGTTGTTGAATTTTAACACGAGCAATGTCGTTGTAGAATTCCATCTTCAAGCTTGTGGCATCGATCGTCCCAATCAACAAATTCCCTTTGTAGGGGATCAACGGTCGCATCAGCAACGTCGTCATCATAAGTCTTCAGGGGCTCCATCCGGCTAGCGTCAGTGAAGCGGGTCGATTTTGTCAACCCTGCTATAGCGGGTGGAATGCTTTGTGCTGGCTTCTTGCGAGGACACGAGGTCCACCTCCTTCGTTCTCTGGTGGTGAGCATATGGTTGTGGTACATTCTCTGGTGCAGGTACTCTTGCATGTTCCGGGACATCTGCGAACCCTATGAGGATGGCGAGCACTTCCGTATGGTGCTCTTCCATGTGGGTGACTCGTCCTACGAGGACAATATCTAGCGCGGTGATGGCCTTCTCTTGCCGCAGCATTTTGATGAAGGAGTGAGATTGGCCGAAATCGACATGCTCCTGGTGGGTTGACCCCTCGATTTGTTCGAGTGCTCTTCATGGCCATAAATTCATCTTTCTAGTACTGCGGTGTAGGGAGTGCTACCTTCTGAGCCTTCTTAGAGCTTCTGGGAACTTTGTGTCCCACAGACAACACCAAATTGTTGCGGTCGACTCAAGGCTCTCAGTAGACCAGGACCTCTGAACTGTCTTAGCATGCTGACTGGTTGAGCGTGCAACCACTCAGATATTCACTGGGTGGTGAGATGAACACTTGATTACGTAAAAATCCCAAAATCGGGGTGAAAAATCATGCGGTCGGTACGGTGCCGACCAAACTTTTGCTATCTAGAAGTTTATTACGGGTCTTTGTGGGGGATAGCTAGGGCGACAGGACACTTTTTGTTACACTTAGAGAGATGAAAGAAGGATGAGCATTAGGCATGACGATCCTCTTTGCTCCCTAGCAATCTTCCTTCGCTTGCTTCCTAGGTAGAGGATGTAACCTGGCCTTCTGAGCTGATCTGACATGTCGACGGAGGTAATCCACTTGTCCCGTCTTCCCTTCTTTGCAATTGGTCGGCGGTTTGGGGCGTTCTTTGGGAGTTTGCGAGCGTTCCATGTTCAACATTCTTTTTCGCCGACATTGCCTTACTTCACCAGCTTTTATGGAGTTCCGCGGCAGCAGACTTGGGCGAAGATCCTGTAGAAAGAAGCGGAGCGGGAAGAGAGTGTGTAGCAAGAGTTAGAGAATTCTCTCCGCCAAAAAAGGACCCCAAAAGACGTAAAAATCCGGTCTATTTATATACTTTTAAAGGGGCGATGCAGTAATTTTTCCCACCCACAACGACCGGCAGCCCGTCGACAGTGGAGGGAGCGGCAGCGGCACCTCCCACATACGTCGAGCTGCCGGGAGGAGCGGCTAGCTGCAACTGGGTTAGCCTTGACTAAGCTGCCCTACTTCGGACCGTCTTGGCTGGCCCTCATGAAGGTTGGCCGCGGCGAGACCGCTCGGGCATGGGCGTCCTCATCCGTCCCTAGCAGGGGTCGGACGCGGAGAGGCCGCCTAGGATAGGGATGCCTCGGCTAGCCCTAGTGGGGGCCGGATGAGGCTAGGCTACCCAAAACCTGGCGGCCTTGGTCGGCCCTTACAGGGGTCGGCCGCGGAGAGGACGCCCAGGCATGGGCGGACTTGGTCGGCCCCTGCAAGGGCTGGCCACGATGAGTCCGCCTGGGTATGGGCAGCCTCTCACGGGGCCAGTCATTGCGAGGCCGCCAAGATCCGGGTGGTTGAGGAGAGAGAGAGAGGGGGTGGTCGGCCCGTGCGTGGCCGACCGTCGCCACCGGTTGGCGACTAAGGGCACGTCGGATGGGATCCTATGTGCGGTGGTTATCACATAGATTGGGCTTGTAGATCGCACGTGCGGCAGTTACACATGTAACTTCCCGTGATACGTGTGGGGGAGAGGGAAAACGGCTACTTCCAGCCCGCTTTCGCTATATATTGGGGCTAAACCCACCACTTAAACACATAAGTCTTTTGTGTCCAAATCAGTAATAAGATATTGTATAACAACATAAATTGATTTGAAAAAAAACTAAGAAATTTCAATAAATAGAGATACCACCTGCGGTAAGGGTTAAAGTGGGGTGGTAAGATACAAAGATGTAAATTATCGCTTTTAAAACTCGTTTATAGTAAATTTTTTTATTGCAATTTTTCTTGATTATGATTTGTCATGATGTGGGACATTAAATATAGCAAAGAAATTAGAAATATAATCAAAAAAATATTGATTTTAGATATTAGCACAAGGCATTCAAAATGGTTATTTTTCAATTTCATGTGTTCTCCGTATTTTTGTAAGCTCAAAAAGCTGAAATAGTAAAATGATGCAAAACACAAGATTAGCATGATTCAACAAACCAAAAATGCATTAACTGTATAATCACGAAATGTACATGCAATATCTTTATCTTTATATTATAAGCGAAGACATAATTTGACATTGTGTGGCTTTCCTTTACCCAAAACACCCTCATCAAAGTACTGTTACTTTCGGGGTGCATAAAAATTTGAAACCAACCGAATTGGGACGAACTGAACCACCCGAGCCGATTTCGGTTTTAAGTGGTGAAATACAAACCCCTATTCGGTTCGGTTCGCTTCGATTTGATTAGCTTCGGTTTGCCCATGGTGCAACGAAGCAAAAATCAACCTGATGATTAATATTTGATATAGTTATACATGGGATATGTTGTGGATGGTGGGTCACGCAACACAAAATCAATGGTAATTAATATTAATATTTTCTTACTTCTCAGTTCTGAGTTCTCAACCTGTCCACTTTATCTTGACTAACATTATTATATCGTTAATATCGGGCTACTTTTTTAACAAAGGCCCAGACTCGTGAGACATGAATGTGTGATCTCTTGACTCATAATTAATTAGTTGAAACATGCATATCTCATGTACCTTGATGCCTGGACAAAAAAAACTATTCAATTTGTCGTGGGAAATCAAACCGAGAGCAAAAATCTGAATCGAGCCGTGAATTTTTTGTTCGATTTTGGTTTGAGGGATGTGAAACCGAGACCATTTGATTTGGTTTCACTTAAAACCAAAACGTTTATAGGTCTATTCTTACTTTCACAATTTGGAGGGGTAATGGGTCATTTGGTTTTCCTGCTATGTTTTGCAGTTCCTTCCATTTTGCCGTAGCTCCCAAAAAAACACTGGCACACTCACTGCAGTCCTCCTCGACTGCTGCCCTCTGTATGCGTAAATCACGCACACCTACTCTACATATAAAACGGGCATCCTCCTCGGCAAAGCATCAACCGCTAAAACGCTCCTCCTCCACAGAGCTTTCTCCGCAGCCTCCGCTGCGGCTCGACCTCCGCATCTCCTCCTATACCGTTCCTTCTCAACCTTTGCATCATCTCACGGTATTTCCAAGCCAATCAACTTCCACCCTCACTTCTCTTCCAACTTAATCGCCAATTTTTTTTTCATCATCATCATCACTCAACTTCCGCCTCGCCCGGCTCTTCCAAACTTCATCGTCATTTCTTCTCATCATCAGTATTAATCTTCTCTCAAGTATTTGCAACCAGCTCTTAAGGAAATCAAGCCCGTCTATATCTGCATCAGTTGCAATCTTCCCTACATCCCTCATCCACACTTTTAGCATGGACCTGTCCCCTTCTATTTTTCTCCGAGGTTTATTTTCTCTCCCCTTTTTATATTTTTCCCTTAAAACTTTTTATATTTTTCCCCTTAAACTCTAAGTATAATATTGAGATCAGATCTATTTAGATAGTTGTTTTATTTAAGGAAAATATAGGCTGTAATCCCACAATTTTTTATATGCTTATCATATGTTTTTGTAATGCCCATGAGAATTAAGGTTATGTTTGGTAGGACTTATTTACACCGGTCAAGCGGTTACGACCGCATGAATCGGGTCATAATTAAAGTCCGGTTCCTGCGGTCATAACCGCTTGACCGGTAAAAATAAGTTCTTTCAAACAGAGCCTAAGTCTACATTTGGCACGGTGGTGATGATCTAAGTAACTTCATTGTGAATATGAGTTAAATTGTTATTTGTTAATGTCCATCTAAAGAAATTCATCACTTTTTATGTTCAAAATTGTGATGCTTGTTAGGAGATATTAATGAATGACGGTTTAACCTATGAGTTTATGACCGCCACTACTGTGCCAAACCGAGCCTAAAGGTTTGCATGAGGACCAACACGGGTTAGGATGCTATCATTTTCAGGCATCAAATTTTCTTCATAATGTTTTGTTTTGTGGTAATTTGAATAAAATACAGAATTTGAGCATATACCTATTTGAAATTTGGGTTTCAAAATTATTTGAATGTATATTTTAGATTTTGAATCATTTGAAGATTATTTTTTATAGTTTCGTTGACAGTGGTGGAACTACGTGCAGGCATACCCGGCACGTGCCCGGATTGGAAATTTGCCGAATTTGCACTAGATCCGCCCCTATAGTTAAAAATAAAAAAACTGCCCGAATTTATTCCTTCAGAGGCTCCACCTTCTCGATACACAGACAAATTTATGTCTTCGGCGGCTCCACCTTCCCGATACCCTGTTTCCTGAAATTTCGCCGCTGCTCAACCTACCCTTCCATAGGACCACATCCCCACCTTCCCGGCTTCCATTCCACGGTTCCGTCGCTGGCCGCAATACTGAAATATTGATGTTCATTGGGATGCTTTCATCATTGAAGTATCAACGTTTTGTGAAAAACAAAATATAGATGTTCCAAACATGAATGACAAATTTTATCAAGCAGAGACATCGAGACACATTGCACAAGACATTACAAATTATCATCATTTTCGGGTTGATACTTATAATACTGAAATTGATTGGATGCTGAACGAGTTAAATGACCGATTCAATGAATTAGATACGAAATTACTACTTTGCATTGCATGACTTGATTCTCATAATCAGTTCAGTTGTTTTGATAAGAAGAAGTTGATTCAACTTGCAAAATTTTACCCATTTGATTTTACTCCACTAGACTTACAGTTACTTGATGATCAGCTATATATATATATGTTAGACGTGCGGTCTAACGTGTCATTCTCACAAGTTAAAGGTATCGGTGAGCTTCTAGAAAAATTAGTGGAGCTTAAAAAAGCATGATCAATTCCAAATGATTTAACAACTTTTAAAATTGGCATGTCTTTTACAGTTCCAACTGTCAGCGTGGAAAGAATGTTTTCTATTATATAGATTATGAAGAGCCGTTTGAGAAACAGAATGGAGGATCAATCGATGAATGATTGTCTAATAGCTTATCTTGAGAAAGATATTGTGAACATAATTACAAATGAAGAAATTATTATGCGTTTTCAAAATATGCGTCCGCGAAAAGTTACTGTTATATGTAAGTTTTTTTGGAAACCTCAATATTATATGTTTCTATATTTATCTAATGTCTAATATCACAAAAAAAAATTATTTATACTTATTTTTCGTTAGTGCCCGAATTTGAAAAAAAAACTTGGTCCGCCACTATTCATTGGTAAAAATGACAACATTCTTTCTCCCTCATAATCAATAACATCACTTATTCTTCAAAACAATGACTTGATTCTCTTATACAATTGCTTCGTTAAATGTATTGCTTTTATGAACAAAATGTGCAATAATGAGTCTATAATTGATGGGATTCCTCCAGAATTTTCTAAAACAACCCATGAAGATTTCAACCAAGAACACGAAGGGGAGCCAACCCAAACAAACCAAGCCGCTCTCACCCAGAGACCCAAAAACACATGGAAAGGAGAACAAAGCCAAGCACACACGGACGCGCAAGCAAGAAGCACACGCCCACGCGAATAGCGCGCCCGTGCAGGCGGCCAACCTGCACACATGCGCGGCTTATGTGCGCGCCTGCCCTAGCCATCTGAGGGGTACGCTATAGGCTCCTTGGAGCTCAATGCTCAACTCTTAGAGCTCATGTGAATGAACCCATGAGCACAAGAGAAGACGTTAGAAGAATACTCTCCTTGATGCTCATTTCATAGCTCCGCGGACTCCAAATCTTCAAGGACTTAGTCATTTTTCCAAAAGAAAGCTCTTATCGAAGACCCGAGGACTTAGCCAATTCTTCACTCCAGAAGAAGGGGTAGAGGGGCACTTTAGAGAACGCCTCATACATGCTCCGAGAACTTTGCCAATTCTCCGCTCCAGAAGAAGGCGCGGAAGAGCACTTCAGAGAACGCTATCGTCAAAGATTCGTGGACTTAGATTATATGTCTGCACTTCCTGTATTTAATGTTTGTAACAGAGAGGAGACATGTCACCCTCCGAGGATACTTCCAACACATGTGAACCCAAAACTATATAGTGGATTTTGGTCTAAAACAGATCTGACCATGTGATTTTTCACCCTTTCTGGGTTTTTTACTGCAAAAAAGCATCTTGTCACTAATGTTGCTTTTCATTGACTGTTTGCTTGCCCGGTCCAACCCCGAGTTAAGGCAGTCTGATTCTATATACTAGAGGAGAACCGAGCGATATGCAACATTTTTGGGTTATCTATGGGAAAGTTTTGCCAAAATCTCCTAGGAATCTCAAAGGATAGCACTTGTGCAATGTAAGCGCTAACAACCAGTAGCACCACAAGAAATGCTTGTCACTCAACCCACGTCATGGTATCCGTAGGAGGTGCTGCTGGATCTAATGACCAACATTAGAGAGGGGGGGGGGGTGAAAAATGTTTTACGCGTTAATTGAAAATTCGAATTATTTTTGTCCAGAAAACTAAGTTCTGGAATCTTCCACGGGGCGTTAGGTTGCTAACGCGCGGCGGTAGGTCACAGACCTTGTTTTCTTAGGCAAATTCCTCCTTGGAGATCTACGTACACCTGAGAGAATTACGTGCTAACAATCACAGCGTTATAAGCACAGAAAACTAACAGTAAATGTTATTTCATTCAAACTAAATCAACAACAATTACAACAACTTGATCTCCATGATGCCGGAGATCGGAGGCAGTGAAAATGAAATTACTTTTTGTTTTCTATACCGACCCACTACCTGGAACGGTTGGCTCTCTCCCTTTCCCTCCAAAAAAGGTCTTCGAGTCGGCTCTTCACCTCCACGCAAGGAAGGATATTAGAGCCCCGCTAGATCACCCGATCTATACATCCCTCCCACGGGAAGATTTCTCACGGAATACTCATCGGATTCCGACGACCCTCCAAGTCGATTTCACACAAAACCCTTCCCGGATTTTGACGACCTTCCAGTCGATTTCCCACAAAACCCTTCGCAGATTTCGACGACCTTCCGGTCGATTTCCCTCACACAACTAAATAGATAAAAAGAGTTTAAAGTGAAATACAATAGAAAAGAAAAAACTCCCTGTAAATGTTTACTTTAGTATTACTAATGACCTAGAGGGGGGGGGGGGTGAATAGGTCCAATTTAAATTAAGGCACCTCTTTTTAGCAATCAGAGTACTACTATCTTTTATATGAATAAATCAATCAGATAAACATGATATACTAAGCAGCAATTAAGAAAATAACCACAGCACAATGATCCAGCACACACATCACAATGCACACAGATTTATAGTGGTTCCTCAATTTATGGGTACATCCATTTTCCTCCTTCGCCTATCTAGCAATGAACTAGATTCGGCCAAACACCTTCTCTTTCCTTTACTCAGATCATTAGATCTTACAGCTCAGATCCCACCCGACTCATACAACTCAGACTATACAAGTATTACCACTCAGATCACCAAGATCCTACACGTCAAGTTCTTCCCAAGAACTCTACCTCAGAATGAATCCTCACTCCTACTTCTCAGGCAACAAATGTCCTACACCTCATAGAATTTTTAACTTATCCTACCTCAGGCAATACCAGCCCTACCTCTGCCTTTATAACACAAGCTTACAAAAAGAATGAGAATAATTCTCCTCCACTCAGATCTACAGGTAGATCTTACAATAAAAGTAGATAAAAGAAAATTGAATTGTAAAGTGTCACCCAACAAGAGAGATCTGAGTCACAGCTTCTTGATCTGACATTGATGAATATGCTTCCTTTGATCTTTGTCAAGATAGATCTGATCAACCCTTCTTAGCTTTTCAAAGCTTCTTGAAGTGGAAATTATGGTTGATCTAGGCTGGAGAGATGTCGAAGATGATTCTTGTTCAGACCACTCTCCACCTTCTAAATTGTAGTTGATGCTGCAGTCTTTTTGTCTTCACAAAATTGTGCTGCTTCTTTTTCTTTTTTATCTTTGTGTGTTTTTCAATCAGATCTATTTTTTAATCATCCAATCTTTTGAAGTCTAGATTCCTTTAAATAGACTCTTATAGGAGTAACCGGCTGATCCGGTTAATAACTGACATCTGAAAGTTCTGACAGTTCTGACAGTTGTCAGTACCTCCTCTTGATTTCTGTACTTAGGAAAACATGTTTGCTGAAGTGTTGAACCTTGACTGATAAATGTGTCGACACAAGTCCTATCTATCGACAATGCACTTGTAGTGGTGTCGACAAACTTTTGAATGTGTCGACATAGCTCTTCAACTTGTCTCGACACAACTTCTGTGGAATGTGTTGACATAAGTCCTATGTGTCGACATAGTTGTCTTCAGTCTCGTCACAGCTTGATTATAGTGTGTTGATGTAACGTCTCCATCTGTTCATATAGCATATAATCGAAGGTCCGTCCAGGGCCCCACACCATATGCCATAAAACAGGAGGGAAAATTACAGGTTAATACCAACTCACATTCGTACCCTAACTCAGAGCATGCAAGCGGAAGAAATACAGGTTAACAGTGAAATAGAACTCTGCGAATGAATGTCCACCAGTCATATAAACAATTGCATTTATATAAACTCTCGCAGGAAAGTCTAGCAAATACACTATCGTTTGGCCTTATGGCCTTACGGTTTCTCTTTACAAAATATGGATTACAAACTTCAGTGCGCAGGCCGACCACACATGAACAACACATAACATTTTCAGCTTAGCCTTCAAGGGCTAGCAGCAGCAACAACAACAATAGTAAGGACTTCAGCCTTTATGTGTCCCGCTCGACACTCCAGCACCTGTACAAGGATAACCCACCAAACAGTGGCAACAAGACAACAGTCAGCATTCAGCTGACCAATTTATAACGATCCTACCCATTTCCCGTGGCAGTGGTATTCCTTCCCTGCAGGCGTAACAATTCATATGCAGATATATATATATCACACATTGGCTCTCACGCACAAACAATCCATCACAACCGTCAGCCACGCGGCCTGACGATCCGTACACTCAGGGCACATTCTTGGTGTACCGGCGAACCAGGGTCCCACCACCGTTCTAGGTCCAACACCCGACGGTAAATTGAGCAATTAGCCTTTTCGGAGCGCATGCCTAAGACTCTCATTATGCGCTCCAACTGACCGCACTTTCAGGTCTTCAAGTCGGATGGACATAACGCAGGTACAGATCAACCACCCCCCATTGCTCAAGTCGCCTTGCCATCACCGAGTACCAACATACCCGAGGCTAAATCTAAGATGCGGGTTGGTTTCACCTTTCCTGTTCGGCACCAAACCTTTTCAAGAGCTCATCAAGCTCACACTAGCCACACTGTCCACCAAGGACTGACTTCACACTAGCCACACTGTGCACCACGGACTGGCTTCATAACAGCCACAATGTCCACCACAGGACTGGCTTCACACTAGCCACACTATCCACCACGGACTGGCTTCACAACAGCCACAATGTCTACCATGGGACTGGCTTCACAATAAACAGGGGAAGTTTATGCTAGCTTCTCTCATGACCGACTAGCGGGTTATGACTCACTTTCTGCACCCAACTCCGCCTAAACCCTGTAGCTTCCTGCAGTGCCAAAAACACTGGTCTTTCAAATCATACACCACACACACTTGCGGGTATTTTCCTGGGCTTCCACACTAGTACTTCTTGCTACTATCCTTCACAGGCACAACCCCTCAAGCATCATAAGCATCACAAGGGTCATTTCCTGGACTACCACTCCAGTAGTTCCTACTACTGCCCTTCACAGGTCCAACCCACCGACTCCACAAACTACATATTTTAACTATGGAGTCATCTCCGGTGTGCAAATGCAACATCACCAATCCAAACCAACTTGTCCAGATGGGCTTTACACATCATGCATATTCCGTACTCCATTTCCGGATCAATATGCCAAACTATTGGGGATTCCAAGAATCAACCCAAGGAAATCCCTTAACCTCTGGTGGTGGAAATCCATGCACATGCCAAAACGGAAGGACTTCACATGTCTAAGAAGGAAGATCATTACCCTTGACGACCTCTTTGGAGCCATGGAATTCTAGCCAGCTGGAAAGCTCCGTAGCGGCCTT
The DNA here is from genome assembly GCA_039583875.1 of Platanthera guangdongensis. Taxonomy (NCBI): domain Eukaryota; kingdom Viridiplantae; phylum Streptophyta; class Magnoliopsida; order Asparagales; family Orchidaceae; genus Platanthera; species Platanthera guangdongensis. The sequence continues at coordinate 93,149,179 of CM077156.1, read as the reverse complement.
GTCTCCACAACGCTGGCCTCGGATCTCGAATCGGAACTCTGCAGCTCTACCGGTGGCCGGCTCATTTCCTCCTCCTCCTTGCTCTCCCTTCTCTCTAGCTTCCTTAGAAAGAGAGTGGCCAAGTGAATAATGAGAATTCTCTTCTCATCCTCAGCCTTAAAGCAGCAGGGAGGTGATGTAGGCTACCGGGGCGAAATGTCCGGCACGTTCTAGCGACTAAATCTACCCCCACACGATCTAATTTGGAAACACCACACACGAGCGCAGCCACAATTTAAATTAACGTTTATCGTCACACAACAACTTGAGGATCGCGAACCCTCTTAGGATCAAATAGTGACTAGAGGCCACTATCCTTTCCGGCGAAATGAACCCACACGGCTCGGTCGAGTGAAGTCGCACCAAGGAGATCCACCAAAGAAATGATTCAAAAAAGTGGTTGATCTCCCCCGACTAAAGAAAACCAAAGGTCACCACCCTTCTTCGAATGCGAGAAACTCGGAGAATCAAATACGAAAACCAAATGGAAATACTTCGATGAATAAAATTTCAGATTTCACACCTAAACTTTCGCACAAGAAATATGCGGAGGATGTAGAAGAAGCACACAAGATAGAGAAGAGGAATCGTTACCCCAACTCGTAGATAGTTGCACGTGGAGAATCGCTCAACCACGGTTCCGCCGGAGTCACACCGGAAGAAGCTTGCACGTCCACCTTCAACGGAGTCACACCGCGAAGTTCCCGCGCTGGGAGAGGGGGCCTGCACTTGGCCGAAGCTCTCAAGGAGGCGGACAAGGGAGGGGGGCGGCGGAAATGAGAAGGGATTTCTCAAAAGCTGAACTCTTTTTTTTAGGGTTATTTTCTTCATCTCAAACCAAGGGAGTGGATGCCTTATATATGGCCCACTCTAAATAAAAGTTATACATAAAATATTGCAGAAATTAAAAGCATTTGGAGGCTAAATGCAGGCCACCAATTAAACAAAACATAGCATAAAATTGTTATTCGCAGCCCGACAGTTTTTTTATGACAACAACGTCATTTGATGGCGTTATCTCGCGAGCGAAGATGGTAGCGGGAAGAGGTGCGGCGCCGCGCTCCCACGCCTTTATTTCGCCGTAGATCTTTGCTTTGTAATGGTGGCATGTCATCTGTTAGCGCTTCAACCTCAACGGCCGCAGGTTGGAGAGGGTCGGCTCCGTCAATCCTCCCCGTCTCAAAAGAACTCATCACCGAGGAGTTGGCGTCTTTGTAGCGGCGAAGGAGAGCATCATCCAAGCGAGCCACTTCATCTTCGGGAACCCATGAATCATCGGAGGATGGGCGATCACGCCAGTGGACCAAATAGCGGCGAGAGGTACCAAGTGGGGACGGGAGAACTTCATCGGCAAGGATCCTGTCTGGTAAGAAAGAGGTCTTGGGAAAACTAGGAAAAGCGTTAGTCGAAAAAGGTAAGACTGAAGCAAAAGCATCCACCAACGTACCTCCAACGGAATCCGAAGGAAGAGGCGATTCATGAGACCTTTTCCCCCCAAACCCAAGAGAAGAGCGAGAGGAAGAAGAGACAGGGGAGTTGCATATTTCAAGTGGCGGAGAAGTATAAGGTGTTAAATCGGAAACATTAAAAATAGGGGATATACCCCAATCGGATGGTAAATCCAAAAGATACGCATTGTCGCCTAATTTCTTAGCAACTCGAAAGAGGCCGGCTCTCCGATTGGCCAACTTTTTGACGGTACCCAAAGGCATCCGCTCGGGAATGAGACGAACCAAGACCAAATCACCAACATTAAAATGGACGGCTCGGCGGTGCAAATTCGCGTGTAACTGATCGGACGTATATTGCGTGGCTAACACTTCTTGTATGTGTTTATGTAAATTTTGAATGTGTTGGGCAAATTCCTGTGCGAAGTGACTTGATTTATAAGTGGGCGGTAGGGGAATCAAGTCAAGTGGCACGGACGCCTTATAACTGTGCACAATCTCATTCGGCGACAACCCGGTAGACCTATTCTTAGAATTATTAAAAGCGAGTTGTGCGTGTGGGAAAATGAGATCCCAAGTGCCTTTGTGCTCTCCAACAAGATAACGTAAAAGATTGCCCACGCTTCGATTTACGACTTCCGTTTGGCCATCCGATTGCGGATGATAGGCGGACGAAAACAAAAGTTTGGTTCCCATAAGTTTCCAAAGCGTCTTCCAAAAGTAACTAGTAAATTTGACGTCCCGATCACTAACGATAGTTTTTGGAACGCCGCGGTGCCCGACAACTTCCTTAAAATAGATTTTAGCCATGTGCGAGGCGTCACTAGTTTTGCTACACGGAATAAAGTACGCCATCTTCGAAAATCGGTCTACGACTACCAAAATAGAGTCATGTCGGCGGAAGGTGGGCGGGAGGCCTAAAATGAAGTCCATACTCACATCCTCCCAAGGGATAGAAGGGATGTGTAGAGGGGTGTAGAGACCGGCGTTTGTTTTACTACCCTTAGCTAGTTGACAAGTACGACAACTACTAACGATTTTACCAACGAGAGATTTCAAACCCGGCCAATAAAATTTTTCCTCTACTAAAGCTAGTGTCTTATCCCGGCCAAAATGGCCACCAAGGCCCCCGCCATGAAGTTCCCAAATGATGTGATGGCGGAGGGAAGTTTGCGGGATGCACAACTTCGTGTGCTTAAATAAGTAACCATCCCGAATGTAGAATGCCGAAATAGTGGAGGGGGACTCCTCTTGGGTGGCAAAATAGATGTCCTTAAAGTCCGGACATGTCGCGTACTCGTCCTTAATGCGCTCAAAACCAATCACCTTAACTTGCATGGTGGACAATAGTAACGAGAGTCGGCTAAGGGCGTCGGCCACACGGTTGTTGGACCCCTTAAGATGCTTAAGAGTGAACGTGTACTCTTGGAGGAACGACACCCACTTAGCATGTCGGGGGCTGATTTTATGTTGGGAGTTAATAAAACGCAAGGCTTCATGATCCGAAAGTAGCACGAATTCTTTGGAAAGGAGATAGTGTCTCCAATAGTGTAAACTTCGGACCACCGCATAAAATTCCCGATCGTAATTGGAGTAGTTTAATTTAGCCCCGGACAACTTCTCACTAAAATAACAAATGGGGTGACCCTCTTGACTTAATACTCCTCCAATCCCAACCCCGGACGCATCGCACGCTAATTCAAACACCTTAGAGAAATCCGGTAAGCGTAGGAGGGGTGCTTCCGTCATGAGAGTTTTGATCATTTGGAAGGCATGAGTGGCAGACTTAGTCCATTGGAAATCCCCTTTCTTCATGCACTCCGTCAAAGGAGCCATGATGCTACTAAAATTTTTAATAAAACGCCGATAAAAAGTAGCGAGACCATGGAAACTTCTAACGTCACGGATGGACTTGGGCTCCGGCCACTCGTTAATAACTTGCACCTTTTTTGGGTCTACTCTAATGCCGTCCGCTCCCACAAGATACCCAAAGAACTCAACCTCACGGACAAGGAAAGTGCATTTCTTCAGATTTAAGAATAGTTTCTCGTTCCTTAAAGTTGTTAAGACTGCCCTCAAGTGATTTGTATGTTCAGTGGGCGTCAAGCTAAACACCAAGATGTCGTCAAAATACACTACGACGAATTTTCCCATGAGGGGTTGGAATATTTGAGTCATCATCCGAGAAAATGTGCTTGGGGCATTAGAAAGCCCGAAGGGCATGACAAGCCACTCATATAAACCATCCTTAGTTTTGAACGCCGTCTTCCATTCATCCCCCTCTCGAATTCTAATTTGACGGTAGCCACTTTTAAGATCCAGCTTGGAAAAGATCGTGGCTCCGACAAGCATATCCAAGAGATCATCCAATCGGGGAATAGGGAACCTATATTTAATAGTGATCTTATTAATCGCCCGACTATCGACACACATCCTCCAAGTACCGTCTTTTTTGGGGGCTAATAGGGCCGGCACGGCACATGGGCTCAAGCTATGGCGGATGAACCCTTTAGTTAAGAGTTCCGATATTTGAGTTTGAAGCTCCTGATGCGCTGCCGGGTGGAGCCTATAATGGGGCTGATTCGGGAGTGAGGAACCTGGGACGAGATCTATGGCGTGTTGGATGTCGCGTAGTGGCGGTAAGATGGGGGGTAACTCGGCCGGATACACATCTTTATATTCATCCAACAAGTGTTTTAAATCTTCTGGAAGCTCATCTAATTTATCACCATCTTCCTTTCTACTTAAGAGCACTAGCGCATAGATCACGCCATCTAGAAATGGGACGCGGGTGAATTCTTTTCTTCCTATTAAGTTCAAGGTTTTCTTCTCCACGGGTACGATGGTATCCTTGGACGGAATAGTCGGGTCCTTTGGTGGCGTTGGTTTAAAGGTAATAATCTTCCCCTTAAACTTAAACTCATAAGTATTAGCCCTACCGAAGTGAGTCACGTCGTGGTCATATAGCCAAGGCCGGCCAAGAAGGACGTGACATGCGTCCATGGGGATGACATCACACCACACTTGCTCGGAATAAGATTTGACGTTAAGGGGAACTAGACAACGCTTCGTGACAGGAAGAGAGGTCTTATTTACCCAAGCTACATGATAAGGTTGGGGGTGGGGTTCGGCAACTAAAGACATCCTAGCAACCGCGCTCTCCGAAACGACGTTCATACAACTCCCACTATCGATGATAAGCTTACACAACTTCTCTCCGCTCTTAAATATCATCGAAAAGAGGGTCGTCCTATTCCAATCGTTTGGCGTCCGGGGAACCGTCAGGATACAGCGCATAACCATGAGGTTATGTTCATCCTCCAAATCACTCGGGACTCCCTCAACATCGGACCCCTCGTCGGCTTCATAAATTATTTCGGCCGGGTCGTTAGGAGCCTCCAATAAAGCTAAGGCCTTAGGCTTGGTGGGGCATTCGCTCGCATAATGCCCTAGCACTCCACAAGCGTAGCATGTGGCATTTGTTTTATTAACTCTCCCAATTGGCACTCGCTCCCCGGTTGGATTCTTAGAATTCCTAGCGGTGATGACTATCGAACTTGTGTCGGTAGCCCTAAACTTGCCTTTGTCTTTATACGTGGACTTCCCCTTTTGGAAATACCTTGCTTTAGACTTGAGAGTGATATTTTTCTCAATGTCCAAGGCCGCGTTGTACGTGGTGTGTATATCCGTATGCCCATATCGCAAAAGCTTGCGCTGAATATCCGGATCCAGCCCCTTCCGAAACCTCGAGAGGGTCACTTCGGGCATCTCCTTAACATCGCAACGTACTAACAGATCCTTAAGCGTACCCATGTAATCAGACACCGACTGGCTCCCTTGCTTAAGAGAGGCTAAGTCGTCAAACAGTTGTGTGCGGTAATACGTGGGGACGTATTGATCCGACAACATAGCTTTCATAACCTGCCAACCAATTGGTGGCATACCATCAAGCGCTCCCATGCGTCTCTCCTCGTTGAGCCAATATACCTTGGCCCGGTCTAGTAGTTTCAGCCTAGCGACTTGGACCTTTTGCCTATCGGTTAAGTTATGCCACTCGAAGTAGCACTCGATATCCATAATCCAATTCAGAAAGATTTGGGGCTGCCCCATGCCGTCGTAAGTAGGGGCTTCTATACGGATGGCTTTCGTGATGTTGAACTCTTGTGGAGCTCGATTATAATAGGGTGGACCACGTGGTGCAAGGTCATCGTAGTCCTCATCAAATCGAGGAGGATAACGGGGCTGTTGGTGGTTCGGGGGGTGAGGGTTAATTGGTAGAGGGTTAGGAGGGGCGGGTGGAGTCGCTCTAGCAGTTGTAAGTTGAGCGATCATGTCCCTTAACTCATCCATGCGACGCTCTTGATTCACGATGTGCGCATTAAACTCTTGTCGAAGAGCCTCGACGGGAGCCGGATCTTGACCCCCAAGCCGCTCGTCCGCCATATGGGAAGAAGAGGGAGCGTACTCGGTGTCGTGCCTTGTGCGCATGCAGATTTTTTTGTTCTATTTTTTTTTTGACTCTAAATTAGTCCTAAACACCCTGAAATTTTATGAGAAATAATTTCTTTGCCGCCTAACCGTTGGACGAAACTGAATTTTTTTTTTAATTTAATTCTACCTAAGGTGAAGAGAGTCTACCAAAATTTTTTTTTTGGATTTTGAAGAAAAATTCAGATTTTAACCCGCTGTTGGCACACCACAAATAGAGACTTTGCTGAAATGTGAATTTACGAGAACTAAGCCTACCAAACAGAGAAGGATTGTGCCGATTTAGGAACCGACACGAACCTGGCTCTGATACCAAATTGATGTAGGCTACCGGGGCGAAATGTCCGGCACGTTCTAGCGACTAAATCTACCCCCACACGATCTAATTTGGAAACACCACACGCGAGCGCAGCCACAATTTAAATTAACGTTTATCGTCACACAACGACTTGAGGATCGCGAACCCTCTTAGGATCAAATAGTGACTAGAGGTCACTATCCTTTCCGGCGAAATGAACCCACACGGCTCGGTCGAGTGAAGTCGCACCAAGGAGATCCACCAAAGAAATGATTCGGAAAAGTGGTTGATCTCCCCCGACTAAAGAAAACCAAAGGTCACCACCCTTCTTCGAATGCGAGAAACTCGGAGAATCAAATACGAAAACCAAATGGAAATACTTCGATGAATAAAATTTCAGATTTCACACCTAAACTTTCGCACAAGAAATATGCGGAGGATGTAGAAGAAGCACACAAGATAGAGAAGAGGAATCGTTACCCCAACTCGTAGATAGTTGCACGTGGAGAATCGCTCAACCACGGTTCCGCCGGAGTCACACCGGAAGAAGCTTGCACGTCCACCTTCAACGGAGTCACACCGCGAAGTTCCCACGCCGGGAGAGGGGGCCTGCACTTGGCCGAAGCTCTCAAGGAGGCGGACAAGGGAGGGGGGCGACGGAAATGAGAAGGGATTTCTCAAAAGCTGAACTCTTTCTTTTAGGGTTATTTTCTTCATCTCAAACCAAGGGAGTGGATGCCTTATATATGGCCCACTCTAAATAAAAGTTATACATAAAATATTGCAGAAATTAAAAGCATTTGGAGGCTAAATGCAGGCCACCAATTAAACAAAACATAGCATAAAATTGTTATTCGTAGCCCGGCAGTTTTTTATGACAACAACGTCATTTGATGACGTTATCTCGCGAGCGAAGATGGTAGCGGGAAGAGGTGCGGCGCCGCGCTCCCACGCCTTTATTTCGCCGTAGATCTTTGCTTTGTAATGGTGGCGTGTCATCTGTTAGCGCTTCAACCTCAACGGCCGCGGGTTGGAGAGGGTCGGCTCCGTCAGGAGGAGCCTGGGCCATCAGATCCCAGCTAAAGAAAATGGGCGGCCACAATTTTGACACAAAGGTCTAATTTTTGGCTAACACAGTGTAACACCCCAAATCCCAATTTGGGTTCAGAATTGGATGACACGGTCTGGGACACGGGCATGTCCCAGGGCGTGTCCTTCTTGGGTCGACGAACTGCGCTCGACGATCGTCGAGCGACAAGTTAAGTTGAGTACACTCCCTGTGACACGGGCGTGTCACTAGCCGTGTCGTTCTCCAGATCAGCCAGGAATGTGTGTGCTGGTGGACACGGTTGTGTCTTGGGGTACATGGCCTGGGTCACGGGCATGTACCATGCCGTGTCCTGCTCGGGTTGAGTTGGTGGTGTGCTGTCTGGGATACATGGCTCCTAGACATGGGCGTGTCGAACGTGATACGGGCGTGTAGGATGTGACATAGGCGTGTCACATAGCCGTGTACTATTCGGGTTGGGTCGGTTGTGTACCGCTTAAGGGATACGGCCTATGACACGGGCGTGTCATAGGGCGTGTCAGGCCGTGTTCAGCCTATTTCTAGGCAATTCAAGGCCGTTCATTTCCTCATACTGGATCCAAGGGCCCAGACACTTCCCTGCTGCTATAAGGTCGAGAATCAATGGATAACCTCCATTCATCTTCACTTTATCTCTTTCTCAAAGAGGTGGGGAGAAGAGAGTCTGCAAGGAAGGAATGGGAGAAGGAAACCGGCTGCCGGAGGAGCTGCGGAGTTCTGAATCGAGATCCATGTGCGGATTCATGGAGGCAAGGCCGTGGCGGTGATTTCATCCGGCTAGATCTCATGGCACCTAAGCGATCGTCAAGGGTAACGATCTCGTTCTTGTACAAGCGAAGTCCTTTCTTTATGCATATGCTTGGAATCCTCCATAAAGAGGTGGAAAGCGTAAGTGATTCCAAGTTGAGTCTGCATCTAGAGCTGGAAGTGTGTAGTACGGCATAGGCATGTTGTATGAAGCCCATCCAGATGGTTAGTCTAGATTGGTGATAGTTATGTGTGAACCAGAGAAGACTCCGTGTATTGTATGGACGTGTATGAATGATGAATGTAAGTGCCTTTTGTTATGACCTCTACGTGAGATGTGTGCTGGTCTTGGATGCGTTGCGTAAGCTCTTTGTGGTGTGAGCATGGTGACCGCTATTTTATCTGAGAGTTGAAAGTCCACCTAGTGTCAACTATGTGCACCTATGGGGGGGGGGATAGGTGACGTGTGGTTCTTTTGCGGAGTTTACGGATGTACCTGCACAATAAAAACAAAAAGCACAGTACACAGAATACACAGCAAATTTATAGTGGTTCCCCGACTTGGGTACATCCACTTTCCCCCTTCGACCTATCTCCCCAACCAGGGACGACTCGGTCACTTCTCCAACGGGATTGAAATCCAATCCCTGCACTAAAGGAAGGAGCCCTTCCACACGTGAGAGTCAACACTCCCACAAAACGGGTTGCACCCAACCCTTACAATACGGAACAAACGTTCCTTTACAACGAAATTAAATGTAGAGTGTACACGTGATACAAACTTCTTTTGGAGACTACGGTGTTCCTCTTTTTCCGACGACTTGGTCTTGAAGTCGATGAAGAGTCTACAACCTTGGTCTCTCTTGGAGAGGATCTCCCGGAACCGGCGACGGCAATCCGATCGGCGGCTTGAATCGGAGTCGGCGGCAACGAAGGTGCACTGCTGCAGTGCTTTGAGATCCAAACTTCTTTGCGAAGCAAACTAGGTCTACCAACGGTCACTCTAGGATCGGTCGTCTCGATCGATTCGGACGGGGGAGTTTTTCCCGGTCAACAAATCGAGAGACAAGAGATCTCTGGATAGACACGTGAGACACAAGCTTTGCTAAGCTTCTATTGCCGGAGATCGGGAAGAGGAACGATCAGCAGCGGCGACGTATTTGCCCGAGTGCGACGACGGCGGCGGAATGAGTTCGCGATGTTAGGGTTTTTCTCGCTCGGCTTCTTTCTTAGTGTTTTTCTTCCGTTCAAAATACCCGAGTATAAATACTGTAGCTACCTCCAATAAGACCGTTTGTGGGACCCACAAAAGGAATCCCCAAATCTGGCTCAAACTGGTCCAGAGGCAGAATCCGGTCAAGCAGCATCCTGAGAAAACGCTAAGGAAAAATCGGCGAGAATCGCATATGATTCTCGACGAATCGGCGAGAATCACCAAGTGATTCTCGACGATTCGTCGAGAATCGTCAGTGATTCTCGCCGAATCACTTATTGATTCTCAACGAATTTCACTTTGTATACATGAGCTCCTTGGCCACTGGTTCGGCGGGAATTACTAGTGATTCTCGCCGAATCTTACTTGGCACCATTTTGAGGTGGCCAGAAGGAGTCGGCGAGAATCACTAATGATTCTCGTCGATTCGGCGAGAATCACTAGTGATTCTCGCCGAATCGGCGAGAATCACTTGGTGATTCTCGCCGAATTTGCCTTGGATGAATTTTCGTCTTCCACCCAGGAGCTGCTCCTTGATCCTTCATGCTCCTTGTCTTCTCTTGCATATGAACGGCCCTGTTCTTGAAGGTAAGTGCACTCCAATAGAGAGAGTGCACATAGGCCAACACACTGATCTGCTCAACGAGAGATTACGTCGTGCAAACCCGTGTATATTGACCTACTGCACCCTGACATTGGTGTGCACTTAGCGTGGAGGAACTGCAAGTACAACTTAAGATGTTTCATCAAATACATTGTGAATTCATCTTAGCTTGACAGGTGGCTTCCTCAAATCTAGGTAATCGTGGATACAATACCCAACAATCTCCCCCTATTTGACGAAGCCAAAACCCTACAAGCTAAGATGAATAACACCTATCAAATAATAAACATAGCATTCAGAAATTAAACATGCAGCACAAGAGAATATATGCGATCAGATCAGGACTTGAGTCATTCACAAAATCAAATATATATATACCAAGATAAATATATTCACATATAATCCAGAATTGTTTATATGACAATAATAATCATTAAGTATTCTTAGGACACAGTGACAAGCTATAAAGTGTTGACTATTTGTCCTTAGCTACGTCACCCTTAAGATTTTGAGCCAAGTACTTCTTGCTTTGCCTCTCCATGTATTCTTTGGGCTTCGGGTAGTACCTAGGAGGAGCAACTTTGTCTGGATCCTTGTTGTTTCTGAAAAAGATGTTGCGTTTCGCTTCAAACGTTTTGTGCGTTTCCCACTCATACTGGCTATATACTTCGTTTCGATTGATCTCTCCTCTTTCTTGCAGCCAGAAGGTGTCTAAGATTATGTTCCTTGAAACTGGACTCCACCTTTCATTTCGTACATCCTCCTCATTCATTCGAGTTCTCTTTGCAGCCTGTGTCTCCTTGGATGTCCCTTCTTGAACTTTCCTCTTTCCCCTGGCTTTTGCTAAAGCCTCCTGGTCAAACATACTCCTCAGCTTAGATTTGGAGAGGGCCCTAGCATCAGCTTCATCTGTGAAAATATCTGCAGCACTTGCACTTACATCCTCAGCAATATTTACTTCCTCAGCGGCCTTAGATGTCTCAGGAACCTGAATACCAGCAGGAACCTGAATACCGGCAGGATGGTCAGGTAGGACGACGCCTAACGTACCCAGCGCCTGTTGGAGCATCCACCAGCAGCTCTCATAGACGTATTTGCTTGATTGTGCGAAGTTTGCATCCATGCTTTCTTGGAGCTCGGCCAGCTTAGCGATATACTCTTTCTCCCCCTTTTTGGCTTCGACAGCTATGGAGTTGGCATATGAGTGCAGGGAGTCATCAATATGCTTAGTTGTCTTGGTGAATTCAGTGATCAGGGCCTGCTGATTTGCATTTAAAGTGACCATATTACCATCAAACTTCTGAATATTGTTGGCTACAACGTGTGCGTTCTGATTCACAACAGCCAGAGTATCAGTATTCTTTTTCAAGCCGGCCATTAAAAGTGTGACAGCTTCGCCGGCCGCGGTATACTTTTCTTCGAATTTCTTCTCCATCACATCCAGTTTGTGGTTGATCTCTACCATATTTTTAAGCATGAGGTCTTCAGAAGTCTTAATCTTTTTCAGCAGTGTTTTCTGAGCTGTATCAAGAGAGCCTTTAAGCTCGTTCACTATTCCTTGAATGACATTGATAGTGTGAGTGGCCAGCTCATCTCGTAACGGGATGGTCGGAGGCACTTGTGGGCCTTGCATTTCTGCAGACGCATCTGTGGAGCTGGATACCATCACAGTCTCTACAGGAGGAGTGTTGGCGGCCTCTGTAGATTTATGTAACTCCCCCTCCACTGGTGCAGACTTATCAGAAGGAGGTTCAACAGTATCTGGAGACTCCAACACTTCATGGCCCTCATTTACATCGTCCTCTCCGTCCTCATCCAAGAATTCATCAATATCAGCAGCTTCTTCCACTTCTCGGTCAGCAGTCTCCAGCACACGGTCACATTCTTCTTGAATATCGGCCACAACATCCCTGGCCACCTGGGCGATTTCAGAGATTCCATCCATATGAGGGGGTAGAGTCTCCCCCTCGATTCCTGCAGTCACAGTATCAGGAATTTCACCGGGGGAGACTGCTGGAGATACTTCCTCGTGCTCTTCCACAGCAGGCTGCCCGATGCGCCGCTCCCATCGATCAAACACACTTGCATCCATCCTTTTCAAGTAGTGGAGAGGGACGCCTTTGCTCATGTCGAACTTGTCTCCGTTGAGCTGGTTGAGATATAGACTTATGATGCGGCCGAAACTCGGAGTGCCCAGAGTGTCCTTGATCTTTTGGAACAGCAACTCCCCCCAGTTGAACCTCTTGCGGCAGACCACAGCGATGAGGATTTTGAACATATCTCCGGAGATATGATCATGGGAGCCCGGCTTGCAGATGAGCACTTTTCCAATAACGTCGGATAGGAGCTTCCCTTCTTCATTCATCTCTTTTCTCTTTATTGATCGAGTTCCTCTTGGAAGACCGCAGAATAAGAGAGTTCTGGCTTTGTCCTCGTCCTCCAGATAGTCCTCCTGCTCCGAACTTGAAAGCTGCAGGTTGCGAGATAGCTTACTGGCAGACATCTTTACCTTTGTCCCAGCCACCTTGCTCTTGATGATGGAGTCTCTATCTCGGAGTCTTGCGGTAGAGAAGAACTCCAGCACCTCTTTGTCTAGGACTTTGCAAGGGTGCTCCAAGACGAAGGTTAGCCCAGCCTCTTCCAGCATTAGAATAATATTCCGGAATTCGTCCGAGGCATGAGAAAATCCAGTGCGAACCAGCTCGCAGCTAGAGACCAATCCTGCAGTCGTCCTTGGGGCCATTGTAGATCTAGAGAGAAGCCCTACTCAAAATGTTAATGAACTTTCAAGAAGAAAACTCCATAAGTGGATGCTTCGGGTGAGGGTATACCTAGAGGTGGAGTCGGTGAGGTAGTTTGAGCGGAGCAAAATCGAGACTTGGGGAGATCGACGGTGCGGGCTTCGGCGGGAGTCGTTGGGAGCCTTTCGACGAGAACGTTGCGAGACCCTTGCGGGAGAGACTTCACGAGCTGCGGGTTTCGGCGAATCGGCGGAAGACCTCCTGCGGGTTGCGGAGAATCGGCGAATTGTCGGAGGGAGAGCTCCTGCGGGTTGTCGGGAGAGTTCTTGCGGGAGAAGTCTTGCGGGTTTCGGGATACTAGCTGCGACGTGAGGCGAGAGTTGTGAGGAAGGCGAAGGGTTTTGCGGGATTTAAGTGATTTGGTTGATTCGGTCTCTGATACTATTTATCCAATTCGAAATTGAAGGGTCTCTTGACTAGAAATTGAAGAGTTTCTGATACTATTGATTTGGTTATTCAGGAGATTTGGTTAATTCGTGAAGAAGCTTGCAATATTTTTGAAATTTTCCGATGTCAAGTCAATATAAAATTGATAAATACAAGTATATTTGAAAGTCAAACTATTTGGATTTTCATGAGGCTTTTCCAAAGACTTCTTAATGTCAATTGTATGTTGTCGAGATTCACAATGACAGGTCTTCATTAACCCTTTATTGATGTGCAAAGGTTTGCATGCATCGAGTTAACCAATCCTTAGACGTGCATACATACACTAATATACAAGGAAGGATCTGTATATAATGATATATATAGGTATATATATTTTGAATGAGGATGCATCATGACATAAGTCCTTGAACTGATCAAAATTACCTGGGATTTTGAGAGTCATCGTCTTAGTCCCACAGGTAGAACATATCAGATGCTCAATGTGAGTATGCTCAAACAGGTAGCACATCTGTTATTGCAGACGCTTGTTCCACGTTAGCCTTGAGCCACCTACTGTCCACCTACTGTCCAGTTCCCATCGTATTTACGGGGACCTAGACTACCCTGCAAGACAGAATTACTTTACCTTAGGAACCCAAATCATATTGGGTCCTAGGTTTCTATTAGCATAAGCATGCAACTGCCTTCCTTGAGAAAACCTGTCTGGAAGACTGCCTCTGTCCCTATAATGTGGATAAGCCCTTGCTGTGGGCACAGAGAGGTTGTGCCAACAGTCAATGGCAAAGTGCCCCACTTTGCCGCAGCACCAACAAGGGTGAATGTTGTATCGCCGTTTTCGACCTGATCTAGTGACTGATGTAGTCACGGTCCTAGGTCTAAAAGGGATAGGGCATGTTCTTGTCATACAAATTCCTCTTCCATCGTGACACGAGGAAGGGTGGAACGAATGCATGTTGTGAGCGTTATGAGGCCAAGAAGATGGTGCCATTCTTTCAGGCATCTCCCTTGCTGAGGCCCAATGAAGCCTGACATCATGACTTCTATCCTCCCTATCCCGTGTCCTCGAATGGTGAGAAGTCTTCTGTGAACTGGGACAAGCAGATCCACACTTTGTTGTGGCAGTGGCCGTGAATACAAAGGGCTCAGAATGAGCCTTAGGTATTCTCTCGTGGGTGGCCATGCCGGCCCTTGCACTCAGGGTGTCTCCACATGGGGACAGATCATCCTTGCAGTGACCACGACTATTCCTGAGGTCATACTTGAAGGCATGATGAGTTGCCTTCCTGCTTGGAGTGGGAGGTCGGAAAACCGTTTCCCCATTTCTCCAAGAATTGATAATCCGGGAGATCCACCCGTTTTCTTGCTTTCTCTTAATAACATCAACCTTGGATAAGTTTGATACTATTCTTTTCTCCTTCTCTAGACTACTCTCTAGAGCTGAGATCTTAGAGTCCTTGACCTTGTTGGACGCCAATTGGAGAACCAGCAAGATCTTCAGTCGTGCAATTTCTTGAGCTTGCTCCTCAGCAAGTAGGTTGCTTTCCTGAAGGGCTCTCTTCAGGGAGTCAGAATTTTCTGAAGGAGGGCAGTTCCTATCTTCAAATATTTCATGAGATACGGGGCAGGAGGAAGAAGTTACCTGCTCTGCAGCGCTATGGTCATCTGATTCAGTGACTATTGGTTCATCCACATCCGAGCTGCTTTCCTCACTGTCTTCTTCAGTCTCTGACAAGGATACTGGAGCTCTGATGCAGTCCGAGGGATCCTGGCATTCATCTTCAGAAGTGAAGACCCCCACATATGCTTCATCCTCTGATTGGCAGCATATTCCAGCTTTCTCTGTCCCCCCCATCAGTTCTGAGATCATCATCCACAGAGATTTAGCTGTTCTGCAATTTTCCAATCTAGAGCGAAAGGCTCCAGACCAGATATCCAAGATAGTTTGACGAATCCTCTGGTCCAATTGAAAAAATGAGAGTTCCATCTCTGTCATCTCAGCAATGCACATGGTCACTTGGATCCCAGAGTCGGAGGTCTTCATGGGAATAAACGGACCCTCTTCCAGGATGAAGGATGCTCGAGGATCGATAGCATCAAGGTGACATGACACTCTCATTCGCCAGATGGGATAATAATCCTTGGTGCAGGCGGGGAGTTTGAGTGACGGCATCTCATACTCTAGCTCCATGCTTCTTACACTGGTGGCAGGATTCTACTCAAGGTGTTAACCTTTTTGATGAGCAACCTGCCTCTGATACCACTTGAAAGTCCACCTAGTGTCAACTATGTGCACCTATGGGGGGGGGGATAGGTGACGTGTGGTTCTTTTGCGGAGTTTACGGATGTACCTGCACAATAAAAACAAAAAGCACAGCACACAGAATACACAGCAAATTTATAGTGGTTCCCCGACTTGGGTACATCCACTTTCCCCCTTCGACCTATCTCCCCAACCAGGGACGACTCGGTCACTTCTCCAACTGGATTGAAATCCAATCCCTGCACTAAAGGAAGGAGCCCTTCCACACGTGAGAGTCAACACTCCCACAAAACGGGTTGCACCCAACCCTTACAATAAGGAACAAACGTTCCTTTACAACGAAATTAAATGTAGAGTGTACACGTGATACAAACTTCTTTTGGAGACTACGGTGTTCCTCTTTTTCCGACGACTTGGTCTTGAAGTCGATGAAGAGTCTACAACCTTGGTCTCTCTTGGAGAGGATCTCCCGGAACCGGCGACGGCAATCCGATCGGCGGCTTGAATCGGAGTCGGCGGCAACGAAGGTGCACTGCTGCAGTGCTTTGATATCCAAACTTCTTTGCGAAGCAAACTAGGTCTACCAACGGTCACTCTAGGATCGGTCGTCTCGATCGATTCGGACGGGGGAGTTTTTCCCGGTCAACAAATCGAGAGACAAGAGATCTCTGGATAGACACGTGAGACACAAGCTTTGCTAAGCTTCTATTGCCGGAGATCGGGAAGAGGAACGATCAGCAGCGGCGACGTATTTGCCCGAGTGCGACGGCGGCGGCGGAATGAGTTCGCGATGTTAGGGTTTTTCTCGCTCGGCTTCTTTCTTAGTGTTTTTCTTCCGTTCAAAATACCCGAGTATAAATACTGTAGCTACCTCCAATAAGACCGTTTGTGGGACCCACAAAAGGAATCCCCAAATCTGGCTCAAACTGGTCCAGAGGCAGAATCCGGTCCAGCAGCATCCTGAGAAAACGCTAAGGAAAAATCGGCGAGAATCGCATATGATTCTCGACGAATCGGCGAGAATCACCAAGTGATTCTCGACGATTCGTCGAGAATCGTCAGTGATTCTCGCCGAATCACTTATTGATTCTCAACGAATTTCACTTTGTATACATGAGCTCCTTGGCCACTGGTTCGGCGGGAATTACTAGTGATTCTCGCCGAATCTTACTTGGCACCATTTTGAGGTGGCCAGAAGGAGTCGGCGAGAATCACTAATGATTCTCGTCGATTCGGCGAGAATCACTAGTGATTCTCGCCGAATCGGCGAGAATCACTTGGTGATTCTCGCCGAATTTGCCTTGGATGAATTTTCGTCTTCCACCCAGGAGCTGCTCCTTGATCCTTCATGCTCCTTGTCTTCTCTTGCATATGAACGGCCCTGTTCTTGAAGGTAAGTGCACTCCAATAGAGAGAGTGCACATAGGCCAACACACTGATCTGCTCAACGAGAGATTACGTCGTGTAGACCCGTGTATATTGACCTACTGCACCCTGACATTGGTGTGCACTTAGCGTGGAGGAACTGCAAGTACAACTTAAGATGTTTCATCAAATACATTGTGAATTCATCTTAGCTTGACAGGTGGCTTCCTCAAATCTAGGTAATCGTGGATACAATACCCAACAAGAGTGAAGAAAGTTGCGGTTAATCAGGAGGGAAAGCCGACCCACATCAAGTGGTGTGCTACTGACAGTTTGAGCAACGGGAAAAGGCTGACCTGCCCCTGGTTGTTTTGGGAGATCGATTGGTGTCAAGGCTTGGGAGGACGCGAGGCAGACCCGGTTTACTACACCACAATGGTGTGTCGATCTGAAGTGAAAATGCTCAAGTTTGCCGTGAGGTTAGTAACTTTGAGTGGGATGGCCGGAATGTCGCCAGCATGCGTGTTGGTGGACTAGGACCGGCCAACCAACATGTTAAAAACCTCTACTCGGTGTTGGGCAACTTGTATATCTATTACACCAATAATGTGTCCTGAGTCCACAGACCGTCTGGCGGAGGACGGGGTTTGTGATACTATTGTGTCTGAGAGCACTGGTTGTGATTGGTAGATGTTATGATTGCAATGCGTACAGGGAAGGAACCACTGCCCCGTGTAAGTGGTAGGGTCGTTATAATTGGTCAGCTAATACTAATCATTGCTTTGTTTACCACTCTTGGGGTGGATGTCCAATTGTAGGTGCTGATGGGTTGAATTGCAATGAGCGGAACGAAGCACTTGGTGTTTAAAGGCCCTTGAAGGCCGTGCGAAGAATTTTTGGATTTCATGTATGGACGGCCTGCGTGCCGATCTATGAAACTGTATATTTGTAAAGAGTAACTTGTAAGGCCTTAAGGCTATGAACGTTGTGTATTTGTATACATTCCTAGATATATATAAATGTATAGTTTATATATAGAAGTGGACATTCATGCGATTGAGTTCTTATAACTTAAAATGCTGCACTAGAATGCTTTGAGTTAGGATATGCATAGAATGAGATTTTGATATTCACACGTAATCCCATCGTTTGTCTGTGAAATATGGTGTGGGGACCCGGCCGGACCCACCGTTATATTCCATAAGACGAATGGAGGCATTACAAAGTGGTATCAGAGACAGGTTTGAGAGTTTTGGGAGGGAAAACATAAGTGAACTCAGGAATGTCCACTAGGAATATAATGCATGCACGTGAGGAGCGTGAGCGTGTAGTCAATGTACATCTACTATTATGGACTGGTTGTTAATGGTACTTTGTATATTGATTGGAGACGTTGAGTGGTGCTGGGCAGTCTGATCCCCAGCGGTCTGATGAGAGTGCGGCACCAGCTGAGGCGCCTACACCTCCCTCGGCGGAGACCATACATGTAGTGACTGAGACGGTGCTCGCGGTGTTACATGTACAGCCTACGTGGTAGGCAAGTCCTGCAGGGGTGCCAGTACCGCTTGGTCCAAGACACGAGCGTGTTGAAGCTGTGGTGGATGTGCAAGCAGCTAACGAGCAACAGAAGCATTTTATGGAGTTTCATCCACCTACGTTTGGAGGAACGGATTCCCCAACACCGGCGGAAGATTGACTTGCAAGAGTAAAAAGAATCTTGGCAGCAATCCGGACGGCAGAGTCGCAAAAAGTTACTTTAGCCATGTTTCTGTTGGAAGGAGATGCAAGGCTTTGGTGCGATGAAGTGGAATTGCATCACTTGGCAGGTCGTGGATTGGAAGAGATATCGATCGAAGAATTCTCACGATTATTTCTGGCCAAGTATTTTCCAATGTCATAGCGAATTGCTATGGAGAATTTGCTTCAATGTTTGGTGTTGGGTGAGAGCAATGTTGATATGTACCTGCATGAGTTTACCAGACTGGGGCGCTATGCGGGGTCTACCTTCGCTGAGGAAGCACGAAAGACGAATCGATTTTATGAGGGACAACGCGATGGGTTGAGGTTGGCACTCCCGAGTTCAGTGATCCAAGGCTTCCAAGCATTGGTAGATACCGCCCGTGCGCTGGAGAAAGATTCAAATCGAGTGCAAGATAAGAATAGCCTGGCGGTGGAGAAGTCGGAATTCAAAGTTCCACAGTCAGAATAGTCGGAGTTTAAGAGACAGGACAAGAAGAGGTTCAGGCCTTCTGAACCAACTCCTTCGACTGTTTATTCGGGAGAAACATATGGACAAGAACGAGTTGAAACACGCACATGTTTTAAGTGCGGGAAGCCGGGACATATAGCCCGTGATTGTTGGAGTGGCCCTCCAAGGAGTGAGAAAAGGACAGGTGCGTCTTATGAAGAAAAGGTTAAAACAGTGGTCGAGTAATCTACAGCTCGGATGCAACCGCGAGAATATAATCTTGAATTGCAGGAGCCGCAAAGATCAACTAGTGAAATACAACAGCCTCGAGTATTTAATTTGGAAGTCCAAGAGGCTATAAAATGACTTATGAAAGATGGGGATGAGCGGAAGTAACTGGAAGTGTAAACTGTGTGTACATAGATGTTGTATATAGAATGAACGATGCGATGTTGGTGTACACTATATTTTATCCAGGTGTTCAAATAAAGGAATGGTTCTGTTAGTATATGTATAGCTGGGGGCAAAGATATGAGAATATTATAATGTGTGTCTATTTGATAAGTTATTGACTGTTTTGTGCGATGCTGTGGGGCGAGACAAGCTGCGGCCTCTGAGCTTTAACCCGGATCATTTTGTTACGGAACGGTGTGGTTATGTTGATGTCTACAACAGAGCGAAATTTCGGGATGAATTTTTTTGAAGGATTGGAGGGTTGTAACCCCCCAAATCCTAATTTGGGTTCAAAATTGGATGACACGGCCTGGGACACGGGCGATTCCTGCTCGTGTCGATGAACTGCGCTCGACGATCGTCGAGCGACAAGTTAAGTTGAGTACACAGCCTGTGATACGGGCGTGTCACTGGCCATGTCGTTCTCTAGATCAACCAGGAATGTGTGTGCTAGTGGACACGGGTGTGTCTTGGGGTACACGGCCTGTGACACGGGCATGTCCCATGCCGTGTCCCGCTCGGGTTAAGTTGGTGGTGTGCTGTTTGGGATACATGGCTCCTAGACACGGGCGTGTCGGACGTGACACAGGCATTTAGGATGTGATACGAGCATGTCACATGGACGTGTACTGTTCGGGTTTGAGTCGGTTGTGTGCCGCTTAAGGGACACGGCCTGTGACACGGGCGTGTCATAGGGCATGTCAGGCCGTGTTCAGCCTATTTCTAGGTAAATCAAGGCCGTTCATTTCGTCATCCTGGACCCAAGGGACCAGACACTTCCCTGCTGATATAAGGTTGAGAATGAATGGATAACCTCCATTCATCTTCACCTTTTCTCTTTCTCAAAGTGGTAGGGAGAAGAGAGAGGGCAAGGAAGGATGTGGAGAAGGAAACCGGCTGTCGGAGGAGCTGCGGAGTTCCGAATCAAGATCCAAGTGCAGTTTCGTGGAGGCAAGGCCGTGGTGGTAATTTCCGTCTGGCTAGATCTCATGGCACCTAAGCGATCGTCAAGGGTAACGATCTCCTTCTTGGACAAACAAAGTCCTTTCTTTATGCATATGCATGGAATCCTCCACCAAGAGGTGGAAAGCATAAGTGATTCGAAGTTGAGTCTGCATCTAGAGCCGGAAGTGTGTAGTACGGCATAGGCATGCTGTGTGAAGCCCATCTGGATGGTTAGTCTGGATTGGTGATGGTTATGTTTGAATTGGAGAAGACTCCGTGTATTGTATGGACGTGTATGAATGATGTATGTAAGAGCCTTTTATTGTGAGCTCTGCGTGAGCTATGTGCTGATCTTGGAGGCATTGCATAAGATCCTCGTGGTGTGAGCGCGGTGAGGGCTATTTGCTCTGAGAGAGCAGAAAGCTGCGGCTAATCAGTAGGGAAAGTCGACCCGCGTCAAGTGGTGCGCTACTGACGGTTGGAGCAACAGGAAAAGGCTGACCTACCCCTGGTTGTTTTGGGAGATCGATTGGTGGCAAGGATTGGGACGACGTGAGGCAGACCCGGCTTGCTGCACCACAATGGTGGGTCGATCTGAAGGGGAAATGCTCAAGTTTTCCATGAGATTAATACCTCTGAGTGGGATGGGCAGAATGTCGCCAGCATGCGTGTTGGTGGACTAGGACCAGCCAACCAACATGTTAAAAACCTCTACTCGGTGGTGGGCAACTGGTATATCCAGTACACCAATAATGTGCCCTGAGTGTATGGAGCACCTGGCAGAGGCCGACGTTTGTGATACTGTTGTGCCTGAGAGTACTAGTTGTGATTGGTAGATATTATGATTGCAATGCATACATTGAAGGAACCACTGCCCCGGGTAAGGGGTAAGGTCGTTATAATTGGTCAGCTAATGCTGAGCATTGCTTTAGTTACCGCTCTTGGGGTGGATATCCAATTGTAGGTGCTGATGGGTTGAATAGCATTGAGCAGAATGAATCCCTTGCTGCAAAAAGGCCCTTGAA
This sequence comes from Platanthera guangdongensis, assembly GCA_039583875.1. Lineage (NCBI taxonomy): Eukaryota > Viridiplantae > Streptophyta > Magnoliopsida > Asparagales > Orchidaceae > Platanthera > Platanthera guangdongensis. The sequence continues at coordinate 93,127,828 of CM077156.1, read as the reverse complement.
GGCCTTACGAAAATTTTTGGATTTCATGTGTGGCCAGCCTGTGTGCCGATGTATGAAACTGTATATTTGTAAAGAGTAACTTGTAAGGCCTCAAGTCCATGAACGTTGTGTATTTGTATACATTCATATATATATATATATATATATATATATATATATATATATATATATATATATATATATATATATATATATATATATATATATATAAATGTATTGTTTATATATAGAAGTGGACATTCATGCGATTGAGTTCTTATAACTTAAAATGCTGGGCTAGAATGCTATGAGTTAGGATACGTGTAGAACGAGATTTTGATATTCACACGTAATTCGGTCGATTGTCTGGGAAATATGGCGTGGGGCCACGACCGGACCCACCGTTATATTCCATAAGATGAATGGAGGCATTACACATGGCATGTGACATGCCCGTGTCACAGGCCGTGTACCTTAAGTGGCACACAACCGACTCATCCAGACCAGTACACGGCCATGTGACACGCCCATGTCACAGGCCGTGTGACTTGATACGGCTTCAGACATGCCCGTGTCTAGCCCGTGTACCACAGCTGGTACACAACCATCTCAACCCTAGCAAGACACGACCATCCGATACGACCGTGTCATAGGCCGTGTGCCCAGAGACAAACCCGTGGCCTACCCGTGTTCACCAGGCCTCAATACCCTGGCCAAATCCAGAAAAGGACACGGCCATGTGACACGTACGTGTCACAGGCCGTGTGCCCTTACAAGGTTATAGACATGCATACGCTGTGTCTTTCATCGAGTGAAATTCGTCGACCAGAGGGGGACACGACCCACGACACGCCCGTGTCGTAGGGCGTATCCCTCTCGAGAATGCGTCGATTGCAGTTCGTTGAGCACTCGACAGGATGCTCAGCCATACAGAGCAGGACATGCCCTGGGACACGCCCGTGTCCCAGGCCGTGTTGCCTAACTTGAACCCAATCCTGGGATTTGGGGTGTTACAACCCTCCCCTCCTTACAATAAATTTCGTCTCAAAATATGCACACAGTAAGGAAAATAGAAACAAGATGTTATAACTTCACCAAAGTTGAATACACCTTGATACACACTGCATAACATTTTTCACAAATAGCTCGGAAAATTCAGCTTGCATGGTCTGCTCTCGCTCCCATGCTAGCTCCTCACGGCCACAATTGTCCCACCGGACTTTGACCATCCCAATTATCTTGTTCCACAACTGATTATCAGCGCGATCCTCGATCCAAATGGGCCTAACCTTCGTCATTAGCCTATACTCAACCGGCACACGATCAGTCTCGATCACTTGAGCTGGATCTATGACGGCTTTCCGAAGCACCGAGATGTGAAACACATCATGTAATCCACTCAAATCTGCCGAAAGAGCTAGCAGATATGCAGCTTCCCCAATTCGCTACACCACTTCAAATGGACCAAGATACCTCGGACTTAGCTTTTTCAGACGCCGAATCCTGGACACGCCTTTGAAGGGTTTGATCTTCAAATATACCCAGTCGCCTATCGCGAACTCCCCGTTCCGGTTCTTGGCGTTGTAGTATTTTGCTTGCCGATCCTAGGCAATCAGTAGCCTCTCTCGAATACACCATATTGTCGAGTTAGCTTCATCGACTTCTTTACTCTTATAGATTTTGGATTCGCCTGCTTCTGCCCAAGCTAATGTTGTACGACACTTGCGACCATACAAAGCTTCAAACAGTGCCATATCGATGCTCGCTTGGTAGCTATTGTTGTTGGCAAACTCCACCATATAGAGATGATCTTCCCATCTCTTTCCAAAGTCCAAGGAGCACATTCAGAGCATATCCTCCATTGCTATGTTGTTCCTCTCAGTTTGGCCATCTGTTTGGGGGTGAAAGGCTGTACTGAACGTCAATTTCGTGCCCAACAGCAGATGGATTAGCCTCCAATCATTTGATGTGAATCGCCCATCACGATCACTCACGATGCTACGAGGAACACCATGTAACTGTACGATCTTCTCCACATAGAGCTTTGCCAAACTTTCCACTGAATCGTCCGGCTTGTTTGGAAGGAAGTGAGCCACTTTCATCAACCGGTCTACAATCACCCCGATTGAATCATTCAGGCGTTGAGATCTCGGCAACCCGTGCACGAAATCCATTGAAATATCATCGAACTTCTATTCCGGAATCGATAACGACTTCAAGAAACCTCCAGGCTTCTGGCATTCTGCTTTCACCAAAGCACAAGTTTGGCATTTGGCCACATAATGAGCTATGTCCTTCTTGAGTCCTGGCAACCAGAACAACTTTTTCATATCCCTGAACATCTTTGTGCTCCCAGGGTGAATTGATTATTTGGTAAAGTGAGCTTCGTACATCAACTCTTCTCGCAAATTACCCATACTCGGGATGCACAAATGGCCCTCTTTCCGCAAAAGGCCATCATCCCAGGAGAATTTGCCATCTGGCCCATCCTTTGCATAGCGTTAAAGACCTTTATCCAGCTTCGTTGCTCGTCGAATCCTGTCTGCAAGGTCATATTGTACCTCCGTCCAGTTCAAGCATGCATCGGTTGTGGAATTCTTGTCAACACAAGAAATCTCTAATGCTTCAAACTCCTGGATCAGTCGCTCATTGTGCATCTGTAACCAATTTGACCTTGACGGAGCCCTCCGACTCAAGGCATCAGCGACCATATTTCCCTTCCCGGGAGTATAATGAATCTCGAAGGTGTAGTCCCCAAGGAATTCCAGCCACCTTCGTTGTCGCATATTCATATCCTTCTGCTCCAACAAGTATTTTAGGCTCTTATGGTCCGTAAAGATATCCACTTTTACGCCATAAAGATAATGTCGCCATAACTTAAGTGTGAAGATAACCGCCGCCAACTCTAAGTCGTGGATGAGATAATTTCGTTCATGCACTTTCAACTGGCGTGAGCTATAAGCAATCACTTTTCCAAACTGCAGAAGAACACAGCCTAAGCCCTCCCTGAAGCATCACTATAGATCTCATATCCGTCGGTACCACATGGCGATGTCAACACAGGCGCCATGGTCAAACGACTCTTTAGCTCTTCAAAAGATCACGCGCACTACGGTGTCCAAATGAACTTCTGATCCTTCCGCTTCAGTGTGGTCAGAGGCAAAGAGATCCGCGAAAAGTTTTCCACAAAACGTCTATAGAAGCCTGCCAGTCCAAGGAAACTCCTGACTTCGGCCACCGAAGACAATACTGGTCATTCCTGTATGGCTTTTATCTTTGCCGGATCCACCGCGATGTTGTAACAACTCCATCTGTTCATATGATATATTCTAGAAGGTCCGGCCGGGGCCCCACAGGATATATCACAAAACAGTCGATGAAGGTACATGATGATACCAGAGTAGCGCAACGCACCTATCACAAAGCATTCTAGCGGAAGCCTAGACTACAACTGGAACTCCTCATGAATGTCCAAACATAAAACTCCACATTTTATAAAGTATAGGAATGTCTTACAGCAAGTACAAAGCATTGGTCTTATGGCCTTACATGGCTTTCAAACAGTGGCCTAAACAGATTGGCGCGCAGGCCGGCCACAATAAAAGAAAACACACAAAAGAACACACTTAGCCTTCGAGGGATAACAGCAGCAGCAGCAACACCAGCAGGAACATCAACCTCTATGCGTCCCGCTCGGCTCTCCCGTACCTGGAAAGGGACAATCCACCCACCGGTGGCAAACAAAAGCAACGGTCAGCGTTCAGCTGACCAAATTATAACGACCCTACCCCTTCTCTCGGGGCAGCGGTATTTTTCCATGCAGGCATATCATATCACAAGTATGGAAAGCTATATCATCAAAATATGCTTTCACGCACACAAGCCATCATAACCATTCGCCACCCGACCCAACGGTCCGTGCACTCAGGGCACATTCTTGGTGTTCTGGCAACCTCTTGCCCACCACCGTATCAGTGTCACAACCCAACAGTAAATCTCTTGAGCATTTACTCCATGGCGTGCAGCCGGAGTTAGTCTTCGGACACCGGGATGGCCCGTAGCCCCCCGTTGTGTCATGGCGCTCAGGCCGAAGACTCTTGCTATGCGCTCCAACAGACCGCACGTTTTGGTCTCACGTCAGACAGACATAGCGCAGGTCGGATCCTCCACCCCCCGTTGCTCAAATCGCCTTGCCTTCTCCGAGTACAGCGTACGCATGGCTATATCAAAGGCGCGGGTCGGTTTCACCAATCCTGTTCTTGGCATTCAAGCCTGGGTATTTCACTATACCCATTTCCTCACAGCAACAGCGGGTCTTTCCTGGGCACACCAGTACTTCCTGTGACTCTCTCCACAGGTGGACACCGCACAAACACAAATGTCAGGGGTCTTTCCTAGCTATCCTGCCAGTACTTCCTGTTACTCGCTTCACAGGTGGACACCCTATGACATCAAGCATCACAAAAGGGCCTTTCCTGGTCCCACCAGTACTTCCTGTGCCTCAATCACAGGTTGGACCCAAAAACATCACATGGCTATTTTCCTGGGCTACCACCCCAGTACTTCCTGCTACTCCTTTTCGCAGGCATAACCCGTAGACTCCTTACACGACACGTTTAATCACGGAGTCTTCTCCGATTCGTATGCAACATCACCAATCCAGACCAACCTGTCCAGATGGGCTTCACACAGCATGCCTATTCCGTACTCCATTTCCGGATCTATATGCGAACACAAGGGGATTTCAAGCATCCACCCAAAGATTCCCAAAATCAGCCACCTCTTGGTGGGGGAAATCACAAGATATGCCAAAAAGGAAGCCTTCACATGGCTAGGAAGAAAAATCGTTACCCTTGACGACCGCTTCGGTGCCATGGCCTCAAAGCTAGCTTGCAAGACTCGCAAGAGCGTTTCCTCCGCAACGCCGGCTTCGGATCTCTCGTCGGTAAACCGCAGCACCACCAACAGCAGCCCCCTTTCCTTCTTCCTCTTCCTTTCTCTCTCTCTTTCTCTCTCTTGAAGAAAGATGAAGGCCAAATCAAAGTGAGAATTACTTCTCAGTTTTCGGCCTTTAAGAAAAAGAGGAAGAAGCTTCAGCCCTTTGATCCAGACTGAAGGAATGGACGGCCATGATTCTGCCAAAAACACAGATTTTGACCCGACACGGCCTCTGGCACGGCCGTGTGCCTCAAGCGGTGGTCAACCGACTTATCCAAACCAGTGACACGGCCATGGGACACGCCCGTGTCATGGGCCGTGTCACCAACACGCCTTCAGACACGCCCGTGTCTGTGGCCGTGTACAAAAAATCCCAAATCATCCCGAGACTTCACACGGCCTGTGACACGCCCGTGTCCCAGGCCATGTCCCCAGACACGACACAAAGACATGCCCTGTCGAAACCTTCGGCGGGCTGAGTTCGTCGCCTGATTTGACACGCACTGTGACACGCCCGTGTCACAGGCCGTGTTCAATACTCAACACTCACTTCTCGACACTCGACGATCGTCGAGAAAAATCGTCGAGCATGCGACACGGCCTTGGACACGCCCGTGTCCTGGGCCGTGTGCCTCCTCTCGACACATCGTCGAGAGAAAAATCGTCGAGACAAAGGCCGATCGTCGACACAACCTCGACACGCCATGCGACACACCCGTGTCGCAGGCCGTGTCAGCTGACACGCCCTGGGACACGCCCGTGTCACCCAAAATTTTCTGTTTCAGAACTTTGGGCTGTTATAGATGCCCTCTCCATTTACCACATGGCCAAGAAAAGCCTCCGATGACAGGCAAAACTCGCACTTCGAGAACTTGGCATAGAGCTTATTCCTCCGCATGGTGTGCAATACCAACCGCAAGTGGTTTGCATGATCAACTTCCGATTAAGAGTACACCATGATATCATCAATGAACACGATCACAAATAAGCCCAAGTACTCTCGGAACGTTCGGTGCATTAGGTCCATGAATACTGATGGCGCATTGCATAGCCCAAACGACATTATCGTGAACTCACAATGACCGTAGCGTGTTCTAAATACGGTCTTGGGAATATCACCTTCCTGAATCCTCAACAGGTAATATCCATATTTCAAATCCAATTTGGAATAGACAGTTGACCACACCAACTGATCGAACAATTCATCTATCCGTGGAATCAGATACTTATTCTTCTCTGTTAGCTTATTCAGTTCATGATAATTAATACATAACCAAAAACCACCGTCCTTCTTTTTCACAAACAGAACAGGTGCGCTCCAAGGTGACATACTGGGGTGTATATATCCCTACTCCAGTAACTCTTGCATTTGGACTTTCAACTCAGCCATTTCCTTTGGCGCGACGCGATATGGCGAGCGGACCACAGGTTTCGCACCTAACACCAAATCAATCGTGAAGTCGATCTCCCGCTGGGGTGGTAGCCTAGTAAGTTCCTTAGGAAACACATCCACAAACTCTGATACAACTGGAACATCACTCACACTGGTCTTTGACTCAACCGCCTGAATCAGCGTGAAGAATACCTCTCCGCCCTTCCGAACAGCCTTAATGACTTGGACTGCAGTCATCAAGGTCCCGCTCACCCCTCACATACCATCGAACTTTGTCTCAAGCTTAGTATTCTGGCCTAGTGTCATCTCTTTCGACGTGCAATCAATCAAGGCATGCAACTTCTCGAGCCAGTCCATACCAAAAATGACATCAAATTCTGATATCGGCAGTACTGATGTAGTCAAACAGAAATCCTGACTTCCAATTTGAACCGCCACATCGCAAGCCCTATCCGCAAGCATCAAGCAACCATTCCGTAATAACACCCTTACGCTCTCTGTCTTTACATGACTCGGTACTCTAATTCGAGCTACAAAGTCTTTAGACAGAAATGAATGCGGAGCACCCGTATCAAACAGTGCTCTCACCAACGTGTTCCGAATCATAACAAAGCCTGTCGCAACCGTATCACACACAAGCCAAATACAAGACATGCAATAAGCAAAGAAATAACTTAAATCATACTTGTGACAACATCACTCTGCTTGATGGCCTCCTGCAGGACAAGGTTGTAGACTCGGAGTTGCGCATGCGATGCAGAGGACTCTACCAATGCCTTTCCCTTGTCAGCATAAGACGCTCCCGCCTACTTTTCTCCCTTTGGCGGACCAACCTGACAATCACGAGCTATATGCCCCACTCTTCCACAAGTAAAGCAAGTATGAGTCTCTGGCCTCGAAGTAGCCCCCGACGTTGCACCCGATGCAACCGTAGAAGGAGCTTATCCAAACAACTTGGACCTCTTGCCCCATTTCTTTTTATAATATAATTTGCTAGGTCGGGGTACTTTGAATTCCAGCTTTGTCACCGCTAAGGCCCGCTTTCCTTACACCCGCTTCATGTCCTTCTCCAGCGCACACGCAGTACAACCAATGTCCGAAACCCTTAGTTCACTGAACTCGAGAGCAGGAATCGCAACTCATCCCGCAATCCTTCATAGAACCTATTGGTTTTTCGCTGCTCATTGGCAAAAAATGGAGCCCGCATACCATCCCAACCGTGTGAACTCATGAAGGTACGTCTCCACACTACCTTCTCCTTGCGTTAGTCGTTGGAACTCATTTTCCATGACAATGCGCTGTGCCGCTGGTAGGTGCTTTGCCAGGAACAGCCGTGAAAACTCCTCCATCGACACCTGTGTTAACTACTTGCCTGCTATGTGGTGTAATTATATCTCGTCCCACCATAGACGAGCCTCTCCTTCCAGTAAGAAGGTGGCTAAGGTGACCTTCTGATCTTCCTCTGTCCTGATCGCCGTCACTATTCGCTTGACGAGCGACAGCCAATCCTCTGCCTGCGTAGGGGATCCCACACCCGTAAACATAGGCGGATTGAAGCTCATGAACTGCTTCAACTGCCGTTCAGTTGTGATTCAGGTTAAAACTCCAAAACTTATTACGAGCTTGCGGCACTCTGTGCGGTTTTATTTAAGAAAAGAAGATTTGGTTTTATTTAGAAAACAGGGCGCGCAAATTTATTATTTGGATATAAAACAGGTTAAATCTAGTTTTAACGAAAGGAGACAAGTGCACCTATCATGTGTAGTTCAGGATATTCCGGTGTGGAATATCGAGGTCGTATTGTTCTCGGGGTCGGGTCGATTATTTATACTCTTTCCTGGAGGGGACTATTCTTTTACTTACATTATCTTATCGGGATATTTTTAAATATATAAACACAAAAGGCATTAAAAATAAAAGCGTTAAAAAGGTGGAGCCAATGAAAAGCTTAGCGCGATGGCATAGAATAAAATTTGAACTACAATAAACTTTTAATAAAAAGAGATCCTAAGTTTCAAATTAATTAAGACGGAGACTTGGCCGTGGAGGTTCCACTAAAATGAGCTCACCTAGCTATAGGGATATCGCTCACCTGAATGCTAAGACTATTCGACGAACGTTAGTCCGACGAAGGATTCCTCTTAACGCCTGCATTACGCTATGAACCCCGCTATTGGGTGGGGAACCCAATCCGATAGAGTTTGCGCGCCTCCCCTCTCGAGGGTTAGTGCGGAACTCCCTTTACCCAGGGGTGATCGGTCCATAAGCATGGCCTCTCGGCTAGCTAGCATATGGACTATGAAAATAGAGCCCACACATCGATTATGTGGTCCTACGCTTCGTAAACCATAGGCAAACCTTAAGTAATTTTAATTATTAAGAAAAACAGGACCTTTAATTATTTAAAGCTATTTTATCTGTCCTAATGCTCTTCGATACTGAGGGCTAAGAGCGGTTAGCCACTCATCGAAATGGGGACGGCTTGTGATGAAAGCGATAAAATAAAGCAGAAAATGAAAGCGATAAAAGAAAGCAGTAAAAGGATAGCAGTAAAGGAAAGCAGTAAATTGAATGTCCCACTCAAACGAGTGAGATTGAAATGAAAGCAGTAAAATACAAGTCCCGACTCAAACAAGTGGGCGAGTCAAAATAAAGAAAGTCCTACTCAAACTAGTAGGAGAAAATAAATGCACCCAAGCTCGCACTCTACTGAAATGAAAATGAACACACACACTCAACTGTAAATGAAAACACCCACTCTCTACTGAATTGAAAACGCATACACAATGCAGGAAGTAAAACACACTTACACAACAGAAAATTAAACACACTTACTCACTCTACTTGAAGAAAAAACACACGCACACTCTACAGAATTAAAACAATGCGTCATTTAACTTTTAACGAGTAGACGGAAATAAGTGCGCACACGTACACACTCTGTAACGTCCCGAATCGCTCTAGGCCCCTAGTGTGTGTGTTTTTGAGTCAGGAGGGTTGACTCGAGTCCCGAGAAGTGCAGGGAATTGGACTGCACTTGCGGAGAAGTGGAGGAATCAGTGTAAAAAGACACGGGTAGCGACACGGGTAGCGACACGGTCGTGTTCCTACCCGTGTGCGTCGAGTTGAGCTCGACGAGCCGTGTCGAGACTGACGGCCTGTGTCGACACCAAGTGACACGGGTAGGGACACGGCCGTGTTCATACCCGTGTGCGTCGAGTTGAGCTCGACGAGCCGTGTCGAGACTGACGGCCTGTGTCGACACCAAGTGACACGGGTAGGGACACGGCCGTGTTCCTACCCGTGTGCGTCGAGTTGAGCTCGACGAGCCGTGTCGAGACTGACGGCCTGTGTCGACACCAAGTGACACGGGTAGGGACACGGCCGTGTCCCTACCCGTGTGCGTCGAGTTGAGCTCGACGAGCCGTGTCGAGACTGACGGCCTGTGTCGACACCAAGTGACACGGGTAGGGACACGGCCGTGTCCCTACCCGTGTGCGTCGAGTTGAGCTCGACGAGCCGTGTCGAGACTGACGGCCTGTGTCGACACCAAGTGACACGGTTAGGGACACGGCCGTGTTCCTACCCGTGTGCGTCGAGTTGAGCTCGACGAGAAGTATCGAGATGCAACCCGAGAAGTACACGGCCAGTGACATGGCTATGCACACGGCCGTGTCATATGGACACGAGTCGGGACACGGGCGTGTCCCTGTTAAATTTTCTCAACGTGGTCAGCAAGATAGCCCAAACACCAAATTAATATCTTCGGAACTATCCAGTTCGCACGCTGAACCTGCGGAAAACCCAAGGACTAGAGGTTTCACCCAACAACACAATGGAAGCACAAGAAGGTCTTATTATGCATTCACTTCTTTACAATCCGAGGCATACATAGCGAGACATGATTTCGCTAGTATTACAGCTGAAAACAGGAAGAACCAAAAAACAAGCCGGGCGGACAGCACTTCAGTCCGCCGAGACCGCGAGGTCGCCGAGACCGCCGAGACCGCTGAGCTCGCCCAAGCTATGCTGCAATTCGCCGAATACCACGGAGTCCGCCGAGACAGCGAGGCCGCGCGGACACACCGTTATTCGCCTCCTGCTGAACCCGAACAGAGGAACTCCCCTACCCGCCTGAAGCCGGCGGATAGGTTATTGATGCTGGGAAAGTTGAAACAGAACTGACAAGCCGCAGAGCGACCTCCTGCTGAGTCCGCAGAGACCGCACACTTCCAAGCACTGACCAAAGTCAAAGCCAAGCTCCTGGCTCCTTGAAGTTATCCGCGCGACCTGCACACAGCAAACCGTCAGCCTGAAACAATCCGCGCGGACTGGAAAACACAGACCGCAGCACTCGCCCAACCCAATTTACTGTTCACTCACGTTACTCAGGTTACTGTAGATGTGCCAGGGGGGTCCTATTTATAGGCCAGGTGAGGAGTGTGGTCACCGCCCAAGAGATAGCGACACCGCCCCAGTCCGCGCGAATACAAACCACCGTCCGCTCAGTCCGCGAGGACTTAGCCGGTCACCAAGGAAAACCGCCAGGAGCAAGGCAACTGTTGACGAACCCTCTCCAGTCCGCCTGTGCTAAGCAGACAAGGCATCAGCCCGCAAAGCACCAACCACTGTAGGACAGCAACCCCCTTCAATGGCTATCCGCACCAACCCGAGGCAGTCCGCAAGACTCACACCTCAATCCGCCACAAGTCCACGACCAAAGGCAGCTAGCAACAGACCGCCCGGTCACAGCGGACTCGGCGGACACGGCGGACACCATGAACTTGGCACAAGGTGTGACCAAGCCCAAAACCATCAAGGAATAATGCGAGCATGGCGGACACAATTTCTCGTCCGCCAAACACCCTAGCACAGACCGCAACCAGTCCGCGAGCTCCTCGCACTTGTCCAACGCAGTAGCTCCATGCCGGACTCCAAACACCAGTCCGCCAACCGGTCTCCACAGCAAGACCTGCTGTAACACCAGAACTTGACAAGGCCTCAGTCAAGCTCTAGGCTCAGTCCGCAACAGCCAAAACCGCGGACACGCCACTCCGCAAGGCTTCCCGCGAACTCGAACCAACCCGCCAACAGCACAAGCTTGCACCCGCGGCCACTGAGCAATGCACCAGTCCGCAAGCCTTTATCCACTCAGGCCGCTCCATGGCAAAGCCAAACAGCAAACACCCTATCCGCAGAAACCAGGCCGCACCAAACCGCAGACTCCATGCAACAACCCGCTCAACACAGCCGGCTTCCACCGGACTTTTCACCAGGCCGCAAACCGCAGTCTGCCCAGTCCGCCCAGTCCGCCAAAGCTGTCCGCCACAGGCCGCGCGGCCTGTCCCGTCACCCACTTCCACTTCACAAATTTCAACACTCCCCCTTGAAGTGAGAAGTGGTGACCAAGCCCAGCAAGCTGCGCAAGCGTTCAAAGAGCCCCTTCGACAGCGGCTTCGTGAAGATGTCAGCAAGATTATCTTCACTCCGAACATGCCCGACCAGCAGAGATCCTTCCAACACCTTCTCCCTGATGAAATGGTGATCAATCTCTATATGCTTGGTCCTGGCGTGACACACTGGATTGTTAACCAGTTTGAGAGCACTCTCATTGTCACCCCGGAGTAAAGTAGGCTGATGGGCCCGCGAACAGACTCTTACTGTGGTTGGTTCGTTGAGTCGATCGCCGCGGGCTTGCTCGGGTAGGCAAGTGCACCTATCGCAAGTAGTACTCGATATTCGGGGGAATACCGAGGTCGTATTGTTCTCGGGGTCGCGTTGACTATTCTTACTCCTCCGGGAGGACTATTATTTTACTGAAAGTAAGGTTGATTTTTTTTACTTAATAAAAAGGCGGAAAAGCAAAGGAGCGAAAAAACGATTTAGAGAATATTCGATGAAGGGTTAACGCTCGGCATCGAATCGGATTAAGACTAAAATAATTTTTAATAATAAAAAGACTTAATTTTCAAATTAATAATAAGGCAACTTGGCCGTGGAGGTTCCACAAATGTGAGCTCACCTAGCTATAGGGATATCGCTCACCTAAACGTTAAGACTATTCGACCGAACGTTAGTCCGACGAAGGATTCCTCTTAACGCCCGCTTTACGCTAAGAACCCCGCTATTGGGTGGGGGACCCAATCCGGTAGAATTACGCTAGTCCTCTCTCGAGGGTATGCACACAACTCTATTTACCCAGGGGTGATCGGTCCATATGCACGACCTCTCGGCTAGCTAGCATATGGACTACGGAAATAGGGCCCACACATCGATTATGTGGTCCTACGCGTCGTAAACCCGGGGTAAACCCTAAGTGCTTAAATTAAAATGAAAATGAAGAGCTTTAATTATTATAAATCATTTTAAATGTCCCAATGCTCTTCGATGCCGAGGCTAATAGCGATTAGCCACACATCGGTATGGGGACGGCTTATAATTTAGTGAGGCGCGAGTTCGAATTTAATGCTAAACGATTATAAGAAAAAGACAAAAGAAAAATAACAATATTTAGAGAGCTAAAAAGTTAACTAAACGAGAACTCACGCACACTCCAAATTATAAATTAAACAAAAGCTAAGTTACACATAAAAGAAAATTGCATATTCAAATTTGCGAGTCCCACTCAAACGAGTGGGGGCGGTAAATAAAGGCTGAAAATTGCAAGTCCTACTCAAACGAGTAGGACTGAAATGAAAGCGAGTCCTACTCAAATGAGTAGGAGAAAATAAATGCGATTACAGGGCTAAAAAGTCCGGCCATTTAACTCAAGTGAGTAGGCGGAAAAATTAAAGAAAGAAAAATTGCAAGTCCTACTCAAACGAGTAGAACTGAAAAAAGGTCCGGCCATTTAAACTCAAGTGAGTAGGCGGAAAAATTAAAGAAAGAAAAATTACAAGTCCTACTCAAACGAGTAGGACTGAAAATGAAAACGATGCGCCATTTAACTCTTAACGAGTAGGCGGAAATAAATGCACACGAACACACACACTCCAAATGAAATTCAAGAAAGCAATAAAATTATACACCTACACTCACACACTCTACATAATTTGAATCAAAGCATTAAAAGGAAGCATTAAAACAAAGCATGAAAATTTAACACCTACACTCACACACTCTACATAATTTAAATCAAAGCATAAAAATTATACACCTACACTCACACACTCTACATGAAATTTAAGAAGAACAAAAAGAAATTTAAGCTCATACACTCACACACACTAATAACAAAGAAAAATTAAAGTTACCTAAAAATGAAAATAACAAGATTTCTACTCCTAAAACTTACCCAAAACACATAAAAAGAACAAACAAAAATAATATGAGCAAAAAGTTTTACAAAATAAAGTCAAAATCAAAGGTGCTCAAAAAATTAAAACTTTAACTTTTTCATTCTTAGGTTTTGCCAAAAATGAATAAAAAGAGAAAATTAAAATTTTAGAAGACAAAAGTTTTTCAAAACAAATTAAAAATCAAAGTTTTTGGAAAATAAAAATACCAACATTTTCATTCTTGTAATGTTATGAAAGTGATAAAAAAGTGAGAAAGAAGTTGAAAAGAACAAAAAAGGTTTTACAATCCTAAAAGAAAACTAAGTAAAAAAAAACAAAATCACTTTTTAAAATCTCTTTATAAAATCATAAGGATGAAAACAAAATATTAAGCATGAAGACAAGTTAAAGGAAAAAAAGATAAGGAAAGAAAGGGGAAAACCTAACATTCCTAAGCATGAAAACAAGTAAAAAAAACATGTAAAGTAAGCAAATTACACTCATACACACACACACACTTTTCATAAATGAAGAACAAGTGAAGAACAAGTGAAGAACAAAGATAAAAAGGGGAAAGAAAGTGGGCACAAGTTTCATTCCAAAGCTAAGTAAGAAGAGAAAATCTAACATTTTATTGAATTTTAGGAACTATTACAAGCTATTACAAGGGTTAAAGCTAAGACAAAACAAGAAATGAAATAAAAAGGGAGAAATCTCCTTACATAGCCTTGAAAATCACGGATGCAGCCCACAAAAATACACTAAATTGGCCCAAAAATCTGAACCCTTGGACCTTACAGAACTGGGCTATTTATAGGAAAAAATTTCTAAGTACACGCCCTCGGTCACGGGCGTGACATGGGGGCGTGACAGTACTATTCATGAAGGCGGCTGGCGATTGGACAGCAAAGTTGACTTCGGGCTGAGTTCGCAGCAGTCACGCCCCAGGTCACGGGCGTGACCTAGGGCGTGTCGGGGAGGTAGAACCGGGCGCGGGTTGCGTCAAATGTCCTCGGCAGCATCTTGTCGGGCCAGCTGGAAAGGTCACGCCCCATGTCACGGGCGTGACTATGGGCGTGACAGTCGGGTCGACACTCGACGAATGTCGAGCGGAAAGTGTCGAGTCGAAATCGTTGAGCTGAAATTGGGTCACGCCCCAGGTCACGGGCGTGACTATGGGCGTGACAGTTGGTGTCGACACTCGACGATCGTCGAGTGGAATTCGTCGAGAGGAGCGGACACGGGCTTGGGTCACGCCCCGTGTCGGGTGACACGGGCGTGTCGCCAGGCGTGTCAAGCTTTTCTTCAGAAATTTTCCGATTTCACGAGAAATGGACAGTCACGGCTCGGTCACGGGCGTGACCCATGTGTCACGGGCGTGTACTTCCCAATTTTGGCAGATTTTGGAATTTTTCTGAAAATCAAAATAAAACAAGTTAGGAGAAAATTTACAAGAATAGGAACATTTTATTGAACGAAAATAAGTAAAAACGACGAAAATAAATGAAAATGACTAAATTAATGTGCATAAAAATACGCATATTTACAGTTCATCAAATACCCCCATACTTAGGCTTTTGCTATTCCAGAGCAAAAGTTTGAGGTGAATCTATAGGAATAAAAAAAACTCTAAGTTTTGGCTATCGCTTAATTAATTATAAGAGAGATCGAAATAAATATACGGGGTGTAAGAGTTAAGTCCTAAAATTATGTAGATGATTTAAATAGCGCAAAAGTTTTGGCCAAAAGACTTCTTGATGTAATCAAATAGAAGGCAACATTTGTAATGGTTAGGTTAACGAAAATAGTTTGGAATTATAAGAATTCTAGCTTGTACGAGTGCTATCGGAAATAATACAATTTACTAATTATGCTCTCAAAAAGATTTTTGAATTAATTCTAGAATCGTGTAATTGGCTAAGGGGGTAGTGTGGTTTATGAAGAGGGTTTTGATATTTGAGGTGAGGTAATTTTTTCTCGAACCTCCATTTTTTTTCTTTTGGATTTATTAGGAAAACGAAATCTTATTTTCCTAATATGATTTTTGTTTTTCAACTTCATAATAAAAAATTAACCCAATGTATATTTGTAGGAGTAATGAATTTTATCCTCTTACTCCCTATATAATCTTTTTAAAACTTATTGGGTGCCTATGTTTACGGAACGAAATCTTGTTCCCATTGACATAAGATCTTTTAAGGATAAAATTTTTCATGCCAAGTAGGTCATGAAAAGTGAGGGGAGAAAGGAAAACTAGATTGTAATCCTAAAAATTTTTGAGAGCAACCTTAATAATTTGTGCGTTCCAATGTTTCAGAAAGCTAAAAGTAAGTATAATTGAATTCTATAGTCGTTATTTCCTAACATAATATACGTGCTCCTATTAATGAAAAATTAGAAGTAGTGCCTAAAACGAGTTCGCTAGTTTTTACAAAGCATAAAGAATTCTTTAAAACTTAACCCCGGCTATTTAAATGTTTCAATCGATAATTAACAAACGGGTAGTAAACAGAGAATTAATAGTATTCACATATAAATAAACTCAAAACAGAATTTTTGGATAGCAGAAAAGTTAAGTATGGAATATTTGATTTATTTGTTTCAAAACATTTTTTTTTTTTGATTTTTATAGTTTTTGTTATCATTTTTTTTGTTTGTTTTTCATTTATTATCTTTTTTAGTGTATTTTTGTTTTTCTCAATTTTTTTTTTGAAACTTTTTTGACCTATTATCTTCTTTTTTTTTTTTTTTTTTTGTATTTTTTTTTTAAGAGAATTTCATTTATGTACAAAAATATGGGAGAGGAAAAAAAGTTTGTACAAGAAGGAGAGAGAAAAAGAGTATGTACGAAAAAAATATGTACAAAGTGAAAATAAAATTTTTTTGTTGTTTTTGAGTTTTTTGGAAAAAAGAAAGAGAAGAAAACAAAAAAAATTTTTTGGAATAATCTTTTTTTTTTTCATTTAAAATTTTTTTTTTTTTTTTTTTTCATTTTAAGATGTGTTTTAATTTTTTTTTTGTGTTTTTGTTTTGTTGTTATATGTATTTTTTGTATTTTTCTTTTTGAAATGCAGAAAAAAAATGAAGTGCAGAAAATAAAGCACGAAAATACCCCCATACTTAAGTCCAACATTGTCCCCAATGTTGTATCGTAAGTATGCGGAACAGAAAAGAAAGACAATATGTACAAAAAAAAAAGGAAAGGGAAGGGGGGTAGAAGCTTCCCTGAAACGCGGAGGGTGAGGCCGATCAGAAACCCTGCGTTTATTAGAAAAAATAACAAAGATAATAAGGAAAGAGCGAAAAAGATAAGCGAGGGGTGCCTCCCAGGAGCGCTTTGTTTATAGTCGTGTAGCTTGACTATTTTGGCGGGTTTATAGTGTGGAGGAAAGTTATGGTTTCGCTAAAACCGATCACTGGGTCGCCCGCGATGTAAGACTTTAACCGATGACCGTTTACTTTAAAGAGAGCCTTTGTCCGGGTGGGAGACGAGTACGGTTCCATAAGGAAAAACTTCTTCAACTAAGAAGGGACCGGACCATCTAGATTTTAATTTACCTGGAAAAAGCCTAAGGCGTGAATTGTAAAGAAGGACAAGATCGCCCGGAGAAAATAATTTTTGGGACTTGATTTTTCGATCGTGATAGAACTTAGAGCGCTCCTTATAGAATTTATTGCTCTCGTAAGCGTTCGCACGCCATTCATCGAGCTCGTTTAGTTGCAGTTTTCTATTCTGAGCGGCTAAGTTGGAGTCGAGGTTTAAGAGTTTTAAAGCCCAAAGTGCGCGATGTTCTAATTCTACGGGTAAATGGCACGCTTTGCCGTAGACTAACCGGAACGGCGTACATCCGATAGCGGTTTTGTATGCCGTCCGATACGCCCACAACGCATCGTCGAGTTTAACGGACCAATCTTTCCTATTTAGCGAAACGGTTTTTTCTAAAATTCGCTTAATCTCTCGATTTACTACCTCGACTTGGCCACTTGTTTGCGGGTGGTAGGGGGTGGCAAGCTTGTGCGTGACTCCGTATTTAGCTAACGTCTTAGCCATAAGAGCGTTACAGAAATGCGTTCCCCTATCACTAACAATTGCGCGAGGCGTGCCGAAGCGAGAAAATAATTTTTTAAGAAATGTAACGACGACTCGCGCATCGTTGGTGGGGAGAGCTTGCGCTTCCGCCCACCGCGATACGTAGTCGACCGCCACTAAAATATACATATTTTTGAAAGACGGAGGTAGGGGGCCAACGAAATCTATGCCCCACAAATCGAAGACTTCGCATTCTAAAAACATGTTTTGGGGCATCTCGTCACGACGAGAGATGTTACCCGACCGCTGACAGCTATCGCATGCGCGCACAAAATTATGCGCGTCTTTGAAGAGAGTGGGCCAAAAGTAGCCCGCCTCTAGCGCCTTCCGAGCGGTCCGGTTGGCTTGATAATGCCCACCGGCTGGACCCTCGTGGCAGTGCTTAAGAATTTGCAAGCACTCCACACCCGCAACGCATCTTCGGACCGCTTGGTCCGCGCAGATACGAAAAAGAAATGGGTCCTCCCAAAAGAAATTTTTCAAGTCAGAAAAGAATTTCTTCTTTTGGTGACCGGAAAATTCTTTTGGAAGGACCCGCGCTACTAAAAAATTTGCAAAATCTGCGAACCAAGGCGAAGATGACGAAGATTTATTAATGGCAAGAAGGCGTTCCTCGGGGAATCTGTCATTTATTTCAGATTCGACGAGCGCTTCCGCACCCGGATTTTCTAAACGGGAGAGGTGGTCGGCCGCTAGATTTTCCGCTCCCCGCTTATCTCGGATCTCCAAATCAAACTCTTGTAGGAGGAGAATCCATCGAAGAAGGCGGGGCTTCGCATCATTTTTAGCTAATAAATATTTAAGCGCGGAGTGATCGGTAAAAACGATAACTTTAGATAACGTTATATACGAGCGAAACTTATCGAAAGCGAAAACGACGGCTAAGAGTTCCTTTTCCGTTGTCGTGTAATTTATTTGTGCGGAAGTGAGCGTCTTGCTAGCGTAATAAATAGGATGAAAATGTTTTTCTACGCGTTGGCCAAGAACGGCACCTAAGGCAATATCACTAGCGTCGCACATTATTTCGAACGGAAGGGACCAATTAGGGGCCACTAATATTGGTGAAGAGATAAGTTTTTGTTTTATCAAATTAAAGGCGGACTCGCATTCGCTACTAAAGATGAAGCGTGATTCCTTTTCCAAGAGGTGAGTTAGCGGCTTTGTTATTTTTGAAAAATCTTGAATAAAGCGTCGATAAAAGCCCGCATGGCCTAAGAAACTCCTAATAGATTTTACGTTTGTTGGATGCGGAAGTTTTTCTATAATTTCTATCTTGGCCTTATCCACCTCTATCCCCTTAGACGAAATCATATGGCCGAGGACCAAACCTCCTCGAACCATAAAGTTGCATTTTTCCCAATTTAAAACAAGGCTTGTGTCCTCGCACCGTTGAAGGACACGATCTAAATTGTTAAGGCAATCGGGAAAAGAGCGTCCGAAAACAGAGAAGTCATCCATAAAGACTTCCATAATGTCTTCTACTAGCTCGCCAAAGATTGCTAGCATACATCTTTGGAATGTAGCTGGCGCGTTGCAGAGTCCAAATGGCATTCTTCGATAGGCGAAGGTGCCAAACGGGCAAGTAAAAGTTGTTTTCTCTTGATCATCGGGGGAAATGGGGATTTGGAAAAACCCCGATAAACCATCAAGAAAACAATAATACGGATGACCGGATAAACGCTCTAAAATCTGGTCTAGAAATGGCAGAGGGAAATGGTCCTTGCGGGTGGTGTCGTTAAGTTTCCTATAGTCGATGCACACTCGCCAACCCGTAACAGTACGAGTTGGGACAAGCTCGTTATGCTCATTCGCCACTACGGTAAGACCGCCCTTCTTGGGCACGACATGCACGGGACTAACCCATGCACTGTCCGAAATAGGGTAGATAATCCCCGCATCTAATAACTTAATGATTTCGGCTTTAACGACGTCTTTCATGTTTGGGTTAAGACGACGTTGCGGCTGTATCGTTTTGCGGCAATTATCGTTAAGGAAAATCTTATGGGTGCAAAAGGAGGGGCTAATCCCCTTTAGGTCAGAGATTTGCCACGCAATTGCGTGGCGATGTTTAAATAAAACTTCCAATAAATCGGAAGTCTCCGAATCACTCAAGTCCGAAGAAATGATAACGGGGAGCGTATCACCTTTTCCCAAAAAAGCGTACTTGAGCGAGGCGGGTAAGGGTTTGAGGTCTAGGATGGGCGGTTCTTCTAGGGAGGTTTTAATTCCTATGTCTTTCTTACCAATTGGTTCGAAAGGCAAGTCTATAGACGTATCCTCATCGCAGTTAAAATTTTCGAGCGCATAAATATCGTCATTTAAAAATACGGACTCGAAAATGGGAGAAGAACGATCTCCGAAAAAGGTATCTAAAGAATAGCAGAAATCGTCGCTCGATGACAAATTGTCCATCGAGGGATTAATAGAGAAAGTAACTTGGTCATCGCCTACTCGGAGGAGAAGGCTACCATTACTAACATCTATTAGTGCGCGGGAGGTGGCGAGAAAAGGGCGACCGAGTATTATTGGTACCTCGGCGTCCTCCTCGATATCTAAGATGACGAAGTCTACCGGGAAGGTAAACTTGTCGACTCGGACAAGGACGTCCTCCACTACCCCGATAGGGAACTTAACCGAGCGATCCGCTAATTGGATGCGCATATTCGTAGGACTAGGAGTACCCAAACCTAAACGCGAAAAGAGCGAGAACGGCATCAGATTAATGCTAGCCCCTAAATCAGCTAAGGCGTACTTTACTAATATATCGCCAAAAAGGCACGGGATGGAAAACCGTCCCGGGTCGTTTTGTTTTGCGGGCAATTTATTAGTAAGGGCCGCCGAGCAGACAGCGTTGAGAGATACATGCGAAATATCCTCTAATTTGCGTTTATTAGAAAGTAGTTCTTTTAAAAATTTCGCATATTTGGGCATTTGCGAGATAGCCTCGCAAAAAGGAACATTAATGTGAATTTGTTTTAATAATAAAATAAATTTTTCATATTGCGCGTCCTTACGCTCGTTTTCTAACTTATGCGGATACGGAAGAGCCTTGTTTAAAATAATTTTTTCTTTTATAATAGGTAAAGGTGGCGTGAGCGAAGAAAGGGGAAGAGGGGTCGGAGGTGAAATATGTACCTGAGGGTCGGTCCGTTTTGGATCGACCACCTCCTTTCCGCTACGGAGGGTTATAGCGTTGGCGTTTTCCCGCGGATTGGGCTCCGTGTTTCCCGGCAGTGCCCCGAGCGCGCGCTCGGACATCATCCTCGCCAGCTGTCCAACCTGTTGTTCGAGTGTTTTTAGCGATCCGGTGATGTTCCGGATATTTGACTCGTTGGACGCAATATACTTCGAAAAATTTTCCTCCATCGGGGAGGGTTTCGGAAGAGGAGGGGGAGGAAGAAATCCGGGCGCATAAGAAATAGGGGGCGCTGAGCATTATTCGGGTTGCTCCACGAGAAGTTGGGGTGATTCCTCCAACCCGGATTATAGTTATTACTATAAGGGTTGTTGTTGGGGTTGAAGGGAGGACGACCCGAATTTCCCATGAAGTCCACGAACTCTTCAGCTACGCAGACATTAGGGGGAATAAAACAAGGCGGAGTGGAGGAGGCAGCAGACATCTCCGCCACCTGCTTTGTTAACCTTTCAACTTGAAGGGTTAAGAGAGCAGTGGCATCCACTTCAAAAAGACCAGCCGCCGGCTTTGGCCGTCCCCGCGGGACGTTCCATTGATAGGCGTTCATAGCCATCTCTTCGAATAAAGCCTGGGCGGCCTCGGGGGTTTTGTTGTTAAGCGTTCCCCCGGCAGCCGCGTCAATCATTTGACGCGTCTGAAAATTCAGCCCATTATAAAAAATTTGAACTTGCAACCACGTTGGCAGCGCGTGGTGCGGGCAACGGCGGAGGAATTCCTTAAATCGTTCCCAAGTCTCGTATAGAGACTCGGGATCGTTCTGCACAAACGAAGAAATGTCCGCCCGCAACTTTGCAGTTTTGGCGGGCGGAAAGTACTTCGTTAGGAACCGTTCCGTCAACTCAGCCCACGTGGTGATACATCCTCGCGGGAGGGCATTCAACCACGCCTTGGCTTTGGACTTAAGGGAAAAAGGAAATAAGCGCAAACGAATGGCGTCATCAGTGACGCCATTGATCTTGAAGGTGTCGCATATCTCCAAGAAATTGGACAAGTGGACATTCGGGTCCTCATCCGGCAGTCCATCGAACTGCACGGCGTTTTGGACCATTTGAATGACACTTGACTTTATTTCAAAATTATTATTGGCCACCGCAGGGCGAACAATACTCGACCCTGAATCATCCAGGTTAGGCCGGGCGTAATAAGACATAGTACGCTCGGCCGCCGGGGGAAGGTTAGGGGCGGCCATAACTACAACAGTGGGTTCTCCGATAGATTCTTCGGGATCTAAAGAAGGATTTCGGCGATGAGATCGGATACGCGCAAGAGAGCGTTCGATCTCAGGGTCGAAGTCTAAATCTTCAGACTCTGAGGGTTGTCCTCGGGTCATACACCCAAACAAAAATAAAACAAAAATAAAACTTTTTTTTGTTTTGTTTTTTTTTTTTTTTTAAAATAAAGTTTTTAGTTTTTTTGTTTTTTAGAAAATAAGTAAAATTAATAGACTCCGGAATTCGAAATAGCAACTCGAAAAGAGAAGTCCCCGGCAACGGCGCCAAAAACTTGATGGGCCCGCGAACAGACTCTTACTGTGGTTGGTTCGTTGAGTCGATCGCCGCGGGCTTGCTCGGGTAGGCAAGTGCACCTATCGCAAGTAGTACTCGATATTCGGGGGAATACCGAGGTCGTATTGTTCTCGGGGTCGCGTTGACTATTCTTACTCCTCCGGGAGGACTATTATTTTACTGAAAGTAAGGTGGATTTTTTTTACTTAATAAAAAGGCGGAAAAGCAAAGGAGCGAAAAAACGATTTAGAGAATATTCGATGAAGGGTTAACGCTCGGCATCGAATCGGATTAAGACTAAAATAATTTTTAATAATAAAAAGACTTAATTTTCAAATTAATAATAAGGCAACTTGGCCGTGGAGGTTCCACAAATGTGAGCTCACCTAGCTATAGGGATATCGCTCACCTAAACGTTAAGACTATTCGACCGAACGTTAGTCCGACGAAGGATTCCTCTTAACGCCCGCTTTACGCTAAGAACCCCGCTATTGGGTGGGGGACCCAATCCGGTAGAATTACGCTAGTCCTCTCTCGAGGGTATGCACGCAACTCTATTTACCCAGGGGTGATCGGTCCATATGCACGGCCTCTCGGCTAGCTAGCATATGGACTACGGAAATAGGGCCCACACATCGATTATGTGGTCCTACGCGTCGTAAACCCGGGGTAAACCCTAAGTGCTTAAATTAAAATGAAAATGAAGAGCTTTAATTATTATAAATCATTTTAAATGTCCCAATGCTCTTCGATGCCGAGGCTAATAGCGATTAGCCACACATCGGTATGGGGACGGCTTATAATTTAGTGAGGCGCGAGTTCGAATTTTAATGCTAAACGATTATAAGAAAAGACAAAAGAAAAATAACAATATTTAGAGAGCTAAAAAGTTAACTAAACGAGAACTCACGCACACTCCAAATTATAAATTAAACAAAAGCTAAGTTACACATAAAAGAAAATTGCATATTCAAATTTGCGAGTCCCACTCAAACGAGTGGGGGCGGTAAATAAAGGCTGAAAATTGCAAGTCCTACTCAAACGAGTAGGACTGAAATGAAAGCGAGTCCTACTCAAATGAGTAGGAGAAAATAAATGCGATTACAGGGCTAAAAAGTCCGGCCATTTAACTCAAGTGAGTAGGCGGAAAAATTAAAGAAAGAAAAATTGCAAGTCCTACTCAAACGAGTAGAACTGAAAAAAGGTCCGGCCATTTAAACTCAAGTGAGTAGGCGGAAAAATAAAGAAAGAAAAATTACAAGTCCTACTCAAACGAGTAGGACTGAAAATGAAAACGATGCGCCATTTAACTCTTAACGAGTAGGCGGAAATAAATGCACACGAACACACACACTCCAAATGAAATTCAAGAAAGCAATAAAATTATACACCTACACTCACACACTCTACATAATTTGAATCAAAGCATTAAAAGGAAGCATTAAAACAAAGCATGAAAATTAACACCTACACTCACACACTCTACATAATTTAAATCAAAGCATAAAAATTATACACCTACACTCACACACTCTACATGGAAATTTAAGAAGAACAAAAAGAAATTTAAGCTCATACACTCACACACACTAATAACAAAGAAAAATTAAAGTTACCTAAAAATGAAAATAACAAGATTTCTACTCCTAAAACTTACCCAAAACACATAAAAAGAACAAACAAAAATAATATGAGCAAAAAGTTTTACAAAATAAAGTCAAAATCAAAGGTGCTCAAAAAATTAAAACTTTAACTTTTTCATTCTTAGGTTTTGCCAAAAATGAATAAAAAGAGAAAATTAAAATTTTAGAAGACAAAAGTTTTTCAAAACAAATTAAAAATCAAAGTTTTTGGAAAATAAAAATACCAACATTTTCATTCTTGTAATGTTATGAAAGTGATAAAAAAGTGAGAAAGAAGTTGAAAAGAACAAAAAAGGTTTTACAATCCTAAAAGAAAACTAAGTAAAAAAAAACAAAATCACTTTTTAAAATCTCTTTTATAAAATCATAAGGATGAAAACAAAATATTAAGCATGAAGACAAGTTAAAGGAAAAAAAGATAAGGAAAGAAAGGGGAAAACCTAACATTCCTAAGCATGAAAACAAGTAAAAAAACATGTAAAGTAAGCAAATTACACTCATACACACACACACACTTTTCATAAATGAAGAACAAGTGAAGAACAAGTGAAGAACAAAGATAAAAAGGGGAAAGAAAGTGGGCACAAGTTTCATTCCAAAGCTAAGTAAGAAGAGAAAATCTAACATTTTATTGAATTTTAGGAACTATTACAAGCTATTACAAGGGTTAAAGCTAAGACAAAACAAGAAATGAAATAAAAAAGGGAGAAATCTCCTTACATAGCCTTGAAAATCACGGATGCAGCCCACAAAAATACACTAAATTGGCCCAAAAATCTGAACCCTTGGACCTTACAGAACTGGGCTATTTATAGGAAAAAATTTCTAAGTACACGCCCTCGGTCACGGGCGTGACATGGGGGCGTGACAGTACTATTCATGAAGGCGGCTGGCGATTGGACAGCAAAGTTGACTTCGGGCTGAGTTCGCAGCAGTCACGCCCCAGGTCACGGGCGTGACCTAGGGCGTGTCGGGGAGGTAGAACCGGGCGCGGGTTGCGTCAAATGTCCTCGGCAGCATCTTGTCGGGCCAGCTGGAAAGGTCACGCCCCATGTCACGGGCGTGACTATGGGCGTGACAGTCGGGTCGACACTCGACGAATGTCGAGCGGAAAGTGTCGAGTCGAAATCGTTGAGCTGAAATTGGGTCACGCCCCAGGTCACGGGCGTGACTATGGGCGTGACAGTTGGTGTCGACACTCGACGATCGTCGAGTGGAATTCGTCGAGAGGAGCGGACACGGGCTTGGGTCACGCCCCGTGTCGGGTGACACGGGCGTGTCGCCAGGCGTGTCAAGACTTTTCTTCAGAAATTTTCCGATTTCACGGGAAATGGACAGTCACGGCTCGGTCACGGGCGTGACCCATGTGTCACGGGCGTGTACTTCCCAATTTTTGGCAGATTTTGGAATTTTTCTGAAAATCAAAATAAAACAAGTTAGGAGAAAATTTACAAGAATAGGAACATTTTATTGAACGAAAATAAGTAAAAACGACGAAAATAAATGAAAATGACTAAATTAATGTGCATAAAAATACGCATATTTACAGTTCATCATAGGCCCTTGCACTTCTTCATGGACATCCTCTATAAGTCTCCTCAACAAAACGGCTTCCCGAACAGCCAAGGCCGAAGCCTTATACTCCGCCTCCGTGGTTGAAACCGACACCGAGTCCTGCTTCTTGCTACACCACGAGATGCTAGCTGAACCGCAAGTGAACACATAACCTGAAGTAGACCTCCGATCATCTGAATCATCGCCATAGTCAGCATCCGTGTACCCGAGCAACGCAAACTCCGCATCCCTTCCATAGAGGAGTCCCATCTCAGAAGTCACCTTGACATACTTCAGAATCCCCTTGGCCGCCACCAGATGAGATTTCCTTGGTTCAGCCATATACCGACTTACTCGGCCAACAGCGTAAGCTATATCCGGCCTTGTAATCGTCAGATAGATCAAGCTCCCAACAAGAGCCCTGAACACCAAGGGATCATTAAGAACCCTTCCCTCATCTCGTCGAAGCTTCAGCCCAGGTTCCAGTGGAGTAGAGCACTTCTTCCCTTCGCCCATGCCAAACCGCTTCACAATACGATCAGCATATCCCTTCTGGCTAATGAGAATCCCGCACTCCTTCCTCTCCACTTCCAGACCGAGAAAGTGATGCAACTCTCCCAGGTCCTTCATCTCGAAGCGTATAGCAAGCTCAGCCCTGAGCCTTGCTACTTCCTCCTCCGAATTCCCTGTAATGATCATGTCATCCACATACAGTAGGACCAAGACTCTTAGATCTCCCTTCTTCTTGACAAACAAGCTAGAATCCGAGTTAGAAGCAAAGTATCCACAGAATTGCAGGTACTCTGCAATCTTCCCATACCACGCTCTTGGAGCTTGCTTCAACCCGTAGAGAGCCTTCCTGAGTTTGCAGACATAGTCCGGATGCTTCTCAGAGACAAAACCAAGCGGTTGATCCATGAAGATATCCTTGTCAATCTCTCCGTAAAGAAAGGCATTCTTCACATCGAGTTGCCACAACCTCCATCCCTTGCTAGCAGCCAAGGCGATCACCACTCTTACAGATGTCATCTTTGCAACTGGACTCAATGTCTCCTCATAGTCTTCTCCATACTGCTGTGAGAATCCTCTAGCGACCAGGCGAGCCTTGAACCGATCAATGCTCCCATCAGCCTTCTTCTTCAACTTATACACCCACTTGCAAGTAACCGGAGTAATGCCATCAACCTTGGGCACAAGATCCCAGGTGTCATTCTTCTTCAGAGCATCAATCTCTTCTTTCATGGCACCATCCCACTCCTTCACTCCAGTGGCCTCGTTGAAGTTTGCAGGCTCTCGCTCATCCAGAGGACCTGCAAAGAAGCAGGAGACAAAGCTCACTGCATTTCCTTCACAGTACCGAGTCGGTGGCTTAACCACCCTCTTCGATCTCCGAAGACAAGGCTCCTTGCTCACTGCTTCCGTTGCTTCTTCAGGCTCCACTCCTACCTGGGGCAAGCATTGAGCAGTGCTCCCCCTGCTTCCTGAGCCAGAAGGCTCAGCCTCGGAGTTCGAAGCAACAGGAGCTACTGGTGAAATAGCAAGCTCCTCTTCCAAGCCTTCAGCAGCCACCACCGGTGCTTCCTCAACCTTGCTACTTCCAGTTAGCTCCACCGAGCCACCTCCATATGACGTCAGCTCGTCAAAGACAACGTCTCTTGACACCACGAACTTCTTCGTCAAAGGGTCCATGCATTTCCATCCCTTCTTCCGCTCATCGTAGCCAACAAAGACAAGTTTCCTTGCCTTCGCATCCAGCTTTGTCCGTGAGGCATCCGAGACATGCACATAGCAAGTTGAACCGAACACCCGAAGGTGTCCAACACTCGGCTTCTCCTTCAGCAACAGCTCAACAGGAGTCTTCATGTTGATAGGGCTGAGTGGCATCCGGTTGATGACATAAGCAGCACAAGACATTCCCTCCGCCCAAAAGGACCTTGGGATATCTTTCGCATGCAGCCAGCATTTGCAGGTTTCCGTCAAATGACGGATCTTCCGCTCCGCTACCCCATTTTGTTGTGGAGTGTGAGAACAAGTAAGCTCCCGTTGGATCCCGTGCTTCCTGCAGAAGTTAGAAAACTCGGAGGAAACAAATTCACCCCCGTTATCAGTTCTAAGCTTCTTAATCCGCAAGCCAAGCCGGCCTTCTACCAACTCCTTGAACTCCACAAACAAACAGAAGGCATCTGACTTCTCTTTTAAGAAGTACACCCAAGTATACCTTGAGTAGTCATCAACCAAGACAAGCATGTATTTGCTTCCACCAAGGCTGGCTGTAACAGTCGGTCCCATCAGGTCGCCATGAATACACTCCAATGGTTTCTTGCTCCTTGTTTGTGATTTATCAAATAGAAGGCGATGTGCCTTACCATATTGACAGCCCGCACAAACATGCCCATCACCAAAGGAGGACAACATCGGCAACCCCCTCACCAGACTTCTACTAGCCATCGCCTTCAGCTTGTCCATGCCAACATGCCCCAGCCTTTCATGCCAGATAGCAGCACTATCATTGGCCCTCATCCTATCAACATAGGCACTGGTGGACAGAAAAAACAAGTTCTTCACCCTCCTCCCAACATGAGCAACATCAGCCTTCACCGCTGATACGTTGCGAAGGAACCTCACGTCTGTTGGCCCAAACAGAACGTGATACCCAGCGTCCACCGCGTTGGTCACCGAGAAGAGGTTCTTCTTCATGCCCGGTACGTGATACACACTCCTTAACGTGAGTGGCCCCTGATCACTACCCAAAGACACGACCCCCTCCTTCTCTACTGCATAAACAGTATTATCAGCAGTGATAATAGCTTCATTACCTGAGTAAGGCTGCATGGAGGTGAACTTCGACTTGTCTCCGGTGAGGTGATGACCACACCCGGAGTCGACGATCCACTCGTTGTTGAAGTCCTCAGCAGATAAGGCCCGGACACAAGTGCCCGTCATGAAGGCTCCTCCCCATTCTGTTTCTTCACTTCGCGAGCAAGCTTCCTCCTTTCCCGCAGCATGCCTAGGCTGCAGTTTGACCTTGCAGTCCCACTTGAAGTGCCCTAGCTGATGACACCGGTAGCACTTCAGATTCTTCTTCCAGTCCTTAGGAGCATTGCTCCTCTCCGACGGATACGAAGTTGAAGTCTCCTTCTCACCAGCGGCCTGCACCTTCTTCTTCTTCTTCCCTTCCCATCCCTTCTTCTTGCCTGAGAAGAGAGCCTCGCTGCCTTCCTGATTCAGGTTCACTCCAGCCATCTGCCTTGCTAAGCTCTCCTGCGAGGCAAGCAGATTCTCCAGCTCTAGCAGAGACGGCTGAGTAGCCCATCCCTGAACAGATGTGACAAAGGACACATACTCCTTCCGCAAACCGCGGATAATGTGCCTCTTCATCTTTGCCTCAGAGATAGGCTCATCAGGATCTAGTGCCGACAGCTCAGCACACAAGCTCTTCATCTTTAAGAAGTATTTGGAGATGGAAAGGTCTCCCTGAGTTTCTCTGGCCAACTCATTTTCCAGGAACTGCAGCCGCGCCACATTCTTCCTATTGAATAACTCATCAATGGTTGTCCAAAAATCACCAGCCGACTCACATCCAATGATGTGAACAAACAGTTCCAGAGAGACAGCTCTCTTCAGAATGAACTCCGCCTTAGCATTAGTTCTTCTCCAGAGCCTCACCTGCTCAGCAGTACCGAAAGCAGCAGTAACTTCCTGTCTATCGTCTCCACCGACGACTTCCCACAGCTCCTCGCCAAGAAGATAACTCTTCATACACGACTTCCACTTCTTGTAGTTAGTCGGCGTTAAGAGTTCAATGCCAAGACCTCTTGCTAAGCTTCCTTCCATTGCAACTGTAACAGCCCAAAGTTCTGAAACAGGCAAATTTGGGTGACACGGCCTGGGACACGGGCGTGTCCCAGGGCGTGTCAGGTGACACGGCCTGCGACACGGGCGTGTCACAGGGCGTGTCGAGTTGTGTCGACGATTGGGCTTTGTCTCGACGATTTTTTTGGTCTCGACGATTCGTCGAGAGGAGGCACACGGCCCAGGACACGGGCGTGTCCAAGGCCGTGTCGCATGCTCGACGATTTTTACTCGACGATCGTCGAGTGTCGAGAAGTGCGTGTCGAGTGTTGAACACGGCCTGTGACACGGGCGTGTCACAGGGCGTGTCAAATCAGGCGATGAACTCAGCCCGCCGAGAATTCGACAGGGCGTGTCTTTGTGCCGTGTCTGGGCACACGGCCTGGGACACGGCGTGTCACAGGCCGTGTGAAGTCTCGGGATGATTTGGGATTTTTTCACCCAGGTACACGGCCACAGACACGGGCGTGTCTGAAGACGTGTTGGTGACACGGCCCATGACACGGGCGTGTCCCGTGGGCGTGTCACTGGTTTGGATAAGTCGGTTGACCACCGCTTGAGGCACACGGCCAGGCACACGGCCGTGTTCGAAGCCGTGTCGGGTCAAAATGTGTATTTTTGGCAGAATCGTGGCCGTCCATTCCTTCAGTCTGGATCCAAGGGCTGAAAGCTCTTCTTCTTTTTCCTTAAGGGCCGAAGTCAGAGAATTATTTCTCATTCTCTTTGGCCTTAACCTTTCTTCAAGTGAAGAGAGAGAGAGAGAGAAAGGAGGAGGAAGAAGGGGGGGGGGCTGCTGTTGGTGGTGCTGCGGTTTACCGGCGAGAGATCCGAAGCCAGCGTTGCGGAGGAAACGCTCTTGCGAGTCTTGCAAGCAAGCTTTCAAGTCATGGCACTGAAGCGATCGTCAAGGGTAACGACTTTTCTTCCTAGCCATGTGAAGGCTTCTGTTTTGGCATATCTTTTGATTCCCCCACCAAGAGGTGGATGCTTTTGGGAGTCATTTGGGTGGATGCTTGAAATCCCCTTGGTATTGCATATAGATCCAGAAATGAGTACGGAATAGGCATGCTGTGTGAAGCCCATCTGGACAGGTTAGTCTGGATTGGTGATGTTGCATACGAACCGGAGAAGACTCCGTGTTAAACGTGTAGTGTAAGGAGTCTATGGGTTATGCCTGCGAAAAGGAGTAGCAGGAAGTACTGGGGTGGTAGTCCAGGAAAATAGCCTTGTGGTGGTTTTGGGTCCAACCTGTGGTTGAGGCACAGGAAGTACTGGTGGGACCAGGAAAGGCCCTTTTTGTGATGCTTGATGTCATAGGGTGTCCACCTGTGAAGCGAGTCACAGGAAGTACTGGTGTGCCCAGGAAAGACCCCTGACATTTGTGCTTATGCGGTGTCCACCTGTGGAGAGAATCACAGGAAGTACTGGTGCGCCCAGGAAAGACCCGTTGTTGCTGTGAGGAAATGGGTATAGTGACATACCCAGGCTTGAATGCCAGGAACAGGATTGGTGAGACCGACCCGCGCCTTTGATATAGCCGTGAGTACGCTGTACTCGGAGAAGGCAAGGCGATTTGAGCAACGGGGGGTGGAGGATCCGACCTGCGCTATGTCCGTCCGACGTGAGACCAAAAGTGCGGTCTGTTGGAGCGCATAGCAAGAGTCTTCGGCCTGCGCGCCATGACACAAAGGGGGGCTACGGGCCATCCCGGTGTCCGAGGACTAACTCCGGCTGCACGCCATGGAGTAAATGCTCAAGAGTGTTACCGTTGGGTGATAACCCTGATACGGTGGTGGGCAAGAGGTTGCCAGAACACCAAGAATGTGCCCTGAGTGCACGGACCGTTGGGCCGGGCGGCGAACGGTTGTGATGGCTTGTGTGCGTGAAAGCACCTTTGATGATATAGCTTGCCATACTTGTGATATGATATGCCTGCAGGGAAAATACCGCTGCCCCGAGAGGAGGGGTAGGGTCGTTATAATTTGGTCAGCTGAACGCTGACCGTTGCTTCTGTTTGCCACCGTTGGGTGGATTGTCCTTGCACAGGTGCTGGAGAGCCGAGCGGGTCGCATAGAGGTTGATGCTCCTGCTGGTGTTGCTGCTGCTGCTAGCCCTCGAAGGCTAATGTTCTTTTGAGTGTTTTCTTTTTGTGGCCGGCCTGCGCGCCAATTTGTTTAGGCCACTGCATGAAAGCCCTGTAAGGCCATAAGGCCAATACTTTATATACGTTGTAAGACATTACTATCTATATATAAAATGTGGAGTTTATATTTGGACATTCATGAGGAGTTCAAGTAGCTTAGGCTTCCGCTAGAATGCTTGGGATAGGTGCGATGCGCTGCTCTGGTATCATCCTGTACCTTCACCGACTGTTTTGTGGTATATCCTGTAGGGCCCCGGCCGGACCTTCTAGAATATATCATATGAACGGATGGGGTTGTTACATTTTTGGTATCATAGGGAGGTTGTCTTGGTCTTTCCCTCTCGAAGTCGTGGCCGACTTCTTTTGTGGGGTGGCGAGCACGTGGTTGTGCACACCAAAGTCTACGATTGAACTCCTGAATGTCCATGATAGGAATGCATTTTGTATGTTTGAGGAACCTGCGTGTTCCTATGTTGTGTTGTTTGCTTGGGTACGACCGCTAATGTGTGTGTCTTGTCCACCTTTAGGTGACTCGGAGTGGAGCTGGGCAGTCTGAGCCCCAGCGTTCTGATGAAAGTACGGCACCAGCCGCGGTGCCTACACCTCCACCGTCTGCGGAACATGTCCGTTTAGTTGCGGAGGCCTTGTTTACCATGATCCAAGGCCAGCCACTTAGGCAGGAGCAAGCGGCTGTGGGGCCAGAACAGGTGGCGGCAAGGCCTGAACCTGTCGTGGATGTGGTACCTCGAGCGGCCGAGAAGCAGCTAACGCGGTTTATGAGTTTCCATCCGCCTACGTTCTCGGGAGCGGGAACCCCGACGCAAGCTGAGGATTGGTTATCGCGCGTCAAGCGAGTGATGACGGCGATAGGAACGGCGGAGCATCAGAAAGTTACCTTAGCCACCTTCTTGCTTGAAGGAGAAGCTCGGTTATGGTGGGATGAGATGGAGTTGCATCATTTGGCGGGTCGTCCGTTAACCCAAGTGTCGATGGAAGAATTCTCCCGGCTCTTCCTAGCGAAGCACCTTCCTGTGGCTCAACGGATAAGCAGCTAACGCGGTTTATGAGTTTCCATCCGCCTACGTTCTCGGGAGCGGGAACCCCGACGCAAGCTGAGGATTGGTTATCGCGCGTCAAGCGAGTGATGACGGCGATAGGAACGGCGGAGCATCAGAAAGTTACCTTAGCCACCTTCTTGCTTGAAGGAGAAGCTCGGTTATGGTGGGATGAGATGGAGTTGCATCATTTGGCGGGTCGTCCGTTAACCCAAGTGTCGATGGAAGAATTCTCCCGGCTCTTCCTAGCGAAGCACCTTCCTGTGGCTCAACGGATAGCCATGGAAAATGAATTCCAACGGTTGACTCAAGGTGATGGCAGTGTTGATGCGTACCTGCATGAGTTTACTCGTTTGGGGCGGTATGCGGGTTCGATTTTTGCTGATGAGCAGAGGAAGACTAATCGGTTCTATGAAGGACTGAGGGACGAGTTGAGGTTCCTTGTGTCTAGTTCGGTGAACCAGGGTTTCCAAGCGTTGGTTGACACTGCGACCGCGTTGGAAAAAGATATGAAGAGGGTGCAAGGGAAGAGAGCGTTGGTGATGACGCAACCGGAGTGGAAGGCGCCCCGATCGGGAAAATCGTTTTATAAGAAGAGATGGGGTAAGAGGTCCAAGCCGAGTGGACAAGCTCCTTCATCAGTTGCAACGGGAGCAACATCAGGGGCAACCTCCAAGCCAGAAACTCGTACCTGCTTCAATTGTGGTAGGATGGGGCACATTGCGCGAGATTGCCGGATGCCGCCAAAGAGGTAAAAGAAGGCGGGAGCATCTTATGCGGAGAAAGGAAAAGCGGTGGTGGATTCCTCTGCCTCGCAAGCGCAACCCCGGGTCTACAATCTTGGCCTGCAGGAGGCCATCAAGCAGAGTGACGTGGTCACAGGTATGAGTTTAGTTTTGCTTATGCTACTGTTTGTCTGCTTAGCTTAGTACCCCTACGTTTGTGGTTTGTGTGTGTGACATGTTTGTCATAGGCTTTGTGATGATTCGGGACACGCTGGCGCGAGCACTGTTTGATACAGGTGCATCGCATTCTTTTCTGTCTAGTGAATTTCTTACGCGGCTTGGGATACCCAGTCGTGCAAAGGCAGATAGCGTCAGAGTGGTGTTGCCGAATGGTTGTTGGATGCTTGCGGATCAAGCTTGCGATGTGGCGGTTCAAGTAGGAAGTCGGGATTTTTGTTTAACCGCATTTGTTTTGCCAATTTCGGAATTCGATGTGATTTTTGGGATGGATTGGCTTGCGGAGCAGCATGCTATGATCGATTGCCAGTCCAAAGAAATCACGTTGGGCCAGAATACCGAACAGGAGACCAAGTTCGCGGGTATGCGAGGAGTAGGCGGGACGTTGATGTCTGCACTCCAGGTAGTCAAAGCTGTTCGGAAGGGTGCGGAGTGTTACTTTGCACTAATTCAGGCTGTTAAGCCTAAGGCCACTTTGTGCGAGGTTCCGATTGTGGCAGAATTTGCTGATATGTTTCCCGCAGATCTCCCTGGGCTACCACCCCAGCGGGAGATTGACTTCACAATTGAGTTGGTGCCAGGTGCGAAACCAGTGGCCCGTTCGCCATATCGCGTTGCGCCTAAAGAGATGGCTGAGTTGAAGGTTCAACTACAAGAAATGTTAGAGCAAGGCTATATCCGCCCAAGTATGTCACCTTGGAGCGCGCCTGTGCTTTTTGTAAAGAAGAAAGATGGTGGGTTACGGTTGTGTATAGACTACCGTGAATTGAATAAGCTGACTGAGAAGAATAAGTATCCGATACCTCGGATTGATGAATTATTTGATCAGCTAGTGGGCTCGACCGTCTATTCAAAGTTGGACCTGAAGTCTGGTTATTACCAGTTAAGGATTCGGGAAGGTGACATTCCCAAAACCGCATTTGGAACGCGTTATGGGCACTATGAGTTCACAGTCATGCCCTTTGGATTGTGTAATGCGCCCTCGGTGTTTATGGATTTGATGCACCGTATTTTTCGTGAGTACCTGGATCTGTTTGTGATAGTGTTCATTGATGATATCCTGGTGTACTCGAAGTCCAAAGCGGAGCATGCGATTCATTTGCGGTTAGTGTTGAATACGTTGAGGCAAAATCAGCTTTATGCCAAGTTCTCGAAGTGCGAGTTTTGGCTATCGTCAGTGGCATTTTTGGGCCATGTGGTGAGTGGAGCGGGCATTGCAGTGGATCCAGCGAAGATCAGAGCCATACAAGATTGGCCAATACTGTCTTCCGTGGCCGAAGTTAGGAGTTTCCTTGGACTTGCGGGCTATTATAGAAGATTTGTGGAAAACTTCTCGCGGATCGCTTTGCCGCTAACCACACTGACGCGAAAAGATCAGAAGTTCGTTTGGATGCCAGAGTGCACACGAGCTTTTGAAGAGCTGAAGGTTCGGTTGACCACGGCGCCGGTGTTGTCTTCGCCATGTGGAACCGATGGGTTTGTAATATATAGTGATGCCTCAGGGAGCGGCTTAGGCTGCGTTCTTCTGCAGAGCGGAAAGGTGATTGCTTATGGCTCACGCCAGCTGAAGGTGCACGAGCGGAACTATCCCGTCCATGATTTGGAATTAGCAGCGGTGATTTTTGCACTGAAGCTGTGGCGACACTACCTTTATGGTGTGAAGGTGGAGATCTATACTGATCATAAGAGCCTTAAGTATCTGTTGGAGCAGAAAGAGTTGAACATGCGACAACGAAGGTGGTTGGAGTTCCTTGGGGACTACACTTTCGAGATTCATTATACACCTGGGAAGGGGAATGTTGTCGCGGATGCCTTGAGTCGGCGAGTTCCGGCTAGAGCGAATTGGTTACAAAGGCATGATGAACGTCTGATCCAGGAGTTGGAGGCATTGGAGATCTCTTGTGTTGACAAAAATTCCACTGCCATTGCGTGTTTGAACTGGACCGAGGTGCAATGTGACCTTGCGGACCGAGTTCGACGGGCAACGGAGTTGGATGAAGATCTCTTGCGCTATGGGAATGAAGGGCCAGAGGGCAAATTCACCTGGATTGACGGTCTGTTGCGAAAAGAAGGCCGATTGTGCGTCCCAAATGTGGGGAAACTGAGGGAAGAACTGATGTATGAAGCACATTATACGAAGTATTCCATTCACCCCGGGAGCACAAAGATGTTCAACGATATGAAAAAGCTCTTTTGGTGGCCAGGGCTTAAGAAAGATGTTGCCCTTTACGTGGCCAAATGTCAAACATGTGCGATGGTGAAGGCGGAATGCCAAAAGCCGGGCGGTTATTTGAAGTCACTGCCGATCCCATTATGGAAATTTGATGATATTTCCATGGATTTTGTGCATGGATTGCCAAGATCGCAGCGAGGAAATGATTCCATTTGGGTGATAGTTGACCGGCTAACAAAAGTAGCACATTTTCTCCCAAACAGGCGGGATGATTCGGTTGAAAGTTTGGCAAAGTTATATGTTGATCAAATTGTGCGTCTTCACGGTGTTCCTCGAAGCATCGTAAGTGATCGAGATGGGCGATTCACGTCAAATGATTGGAGACTAGTTCACCGACTGTTGGGCACGAAATTGACCTTCAGCACGGCCTTTCATCCCCAAACGGATGGCCAAACTGAACGTACCAACAGAACAATGGAGGACATGCTCCGAATGTGCGCCCTTGACTTCGGAAAGAGATGGGAAGATCATCTCTATATGGTCGAGTTTGCATATAATAACAGCTACCAGGCAAGTATTGGAATGGCACCATATGAAGCCCTATATGGCAGGAAATGTCGTACTCCCTTGGCTTGGGTAGAAGCGGGTGAAGCCCGGGTTGTTAAACCAAATGAGGTGGACGAAGCAAACTCAACCATTCGGACTATTCGAGAGAGATTGCTAGTTGCTCAAGATCGACAAGCGAAGTACTACAACGCCAAACACCGGAACGTTGAATTTGCGGTTGGCGATTGGGTCTACTTGAAGATCAAGCCATTCAAAGGTGTCTCCAGGATTCGACGATTGAAAAAGTTGAGTCCAAGGTATTTGGGTCCCTTTGAAGTGGTTGAGCGAATTGGCGAAGCAGCTTATCGGCTCGCTCTGTCGACAGACTTGGGTGGGTTACATGATGTCTTTCACATCTCGGTGCTGCGGAAAGCCGTGAAAGATCCAGCTCAAGTGATCGCGGATGATCGTGTGCCGGTGGAGTATGGGCTAACAACGAGAGTTAGACCCATTCGGATCGAAGATCGAGCCGAGAAACAGTTGCGGAACAAGACGGTCGGTATGGTGAAAGTCCGGTGGGACAACTGCGGCCGTGAAGAGTTGACGTGGGAATGCGAGCAGACCATGCGAGAAGAGTTCCCTGAGTTGTTTCTGTAATTGGTAGCGAGACTGTTGTAACCTAAACATTGAGATATTGTTACATTTTTCTTGCTGTCTTTTTGTTACTTTCCTGTCTCTGAATTTCGAGGACGAAATTGTTTTGTAGGAGGGGAGGATTGTAACAGCCCAAAGTTCTGAAACAGGCAAATTTGGGTGACACGGCCTGGGACACGGGCGTGTCCCAGGGCGTGTCAGGTGACACGACCTGCGACACGGGCGTGTCGCAGGGCGTGTCGAGTTGTGTCGACGATTGGGCTTTGTCTCGACGATTTTTTTGGTCTCGACGATTCGTCGAGAGGAGGCACACGGCCCAGGACACGGGCGTGTCCAAGGCCGTGTCGCATGCTCGACGATTTTTACTCGACGATCGTCGAGTGTCGAGAAGTGCGTGTCGAGTGTTGAACACGGCCTGTGACACGGGCGTGTCACAGGGCGTGTCAAATCAGGCGACGAACTCAGCCCGCCGAGAATTCGACAGGGCGTGTCTTTGTGCCGTGTCTGGGCACACAGCCTGGGACACGGGCGTGTCACAGGCCGTGTGAAGTCTCGGGATGATTTGGGATTTTTTCACCCAGGTACACGGCCATAGACACGGGCGTGTCTGAAGACGTGTTGGTGACACGGCCCATGACACGGGCGTGTCCCGTGGGCGTGTCACTGGTTTGGATAAGTCGGTTGACCACCGCTTGAGGCACACGGCCAGGCACACGGCCGTGTTCGAAGCCGTGTCGGGTCAAAATGTGTATTTTTGGCAGAATCGTGGCCGTCCATTCCTTCAGTCTGGATCCAAGGGCTGAAAGCTCTTCTTCTTTTTCCTTAAGGGCCGAAGTCAGAGAATTATTTCTCATTCTCTTTGGCCTTAACCTTTCTTCAAGTGAAGAGAGAGAGAGAGAGAAAGGAGGAGGAAGAAGGGGGGGGGCTGCTGTTGGTGGTGCTGCGGTTTACCGGCGAGAGATCCGAAGCCAGCGTTGCGGAGGAAACGCTCTTGCGAGTCTTGCAAGCAAGCTTTCAAGTCATGGCACCGAAGCGATCGTCAAGGGTAACGACTTTTCTTCCTAGCCATGTGAAGGCTTCTGTTTTGGCATATCTTTTGATTCCCCCACCAAGAGGTGGCTGCTTTTGGGAGTCATTTGGGTGGATGCTTGAAATCCCCTTGGTATTGCATATAGATCCGGAAATGAGTACGGAATATGCATGCTGTGTGAAGCCCATCTGGACAGGTTGGTCTGGATTGGTGATGTTGCATACGAACCGGAGAAGACTCCGTGTTAAACGTGTAGTGTAAGGAGTCTATGGGTTATGCCTGCGAAAAGGAGTAGCAGGAAGTACTGGGGTGGTAGTCCAGGAAAATAGCCTTGTGGTGGTTTTGGGTCCAACCTGTGGTTGAGGCACAGGAAGTACTGGTGGGACCAGGAAAGGCCCTTTTTGTGATGCTTGATGTCATAGGGTGTCCACCTGTGAAGCGAGTCACAGGAAGTACTGGTGTGCCCAGGAAAGACCCCTGACATTTGTGCTTATGCGGTGTCCACCTGTGGAGAGAATCACAGGAAGTACTGGTGCGCCCAGGAAAGACCCGTTGTTGCTGTGAGGAAATGGGTATAGTGACATACCCAGGCTTGAATGCCAGGAACAGGAATTGGTGAGACCGACCCGCGCCTTTGATATAGCCGTGAGTACGCTGTACTCGGAGAAGGCAAGGCGATTTGAGCAACGGGGGGTGGAGGATCCGACCTGCGCTATGTCCGTCTGACGTGAGACCAAAAGTGCGGTCTGTTGGAGCGCATAGCAAGAGTCTTCGGCCTGCGCGCCATGACACAAAGGGGGGCTACGGGCCATCCCGGTGTCCGAGGACTAACTCCGGCTGCACGCCATGGAGTAAATGCTCAAGAGTGTTACCGTTGGGTGATAACCCTGATACGGTGGTGGGCAAGAGGTTGCCAGAACACCAAGAATGTGCCATGAGTGCACGGACCGTTGGGCCGGGCGGCGAACGGTTGTGATGGCTTGTGTGCGTGAAAGCACCTTTGATGATATAGCTTGCCATACTTGTGATATGATATACCTGCAGGGAAAATACCGCTGCCCCGAGAGGAGGGTAGGGTCGTTATAATTTGGTCAGCTGAACGCTGACCGTTGCTTTTGTTTGCCACCGTTGGGTGGATTGTCCTTGCACAGGTGCTGGAGAGCCGAGCGGGTCGCATAGAGGTTGATGCTCCTGCTGGTGTTGCTGCTGCTGCTAGCCCTCGAAGGCTAATGTTCTTTTGAGTGTTTTCTTTTTGTGGCCGGCCTGCGCGCCAATTTGTTTAGGCCACTGCATGAAAGCCCTGTAAGGCCATAAGGCCAATACTTTATATACGTTGTAAGACATTCCTATCTATATATAAAATGTGGAGTTTATATTTGGACATTCATGAGGAGTTCAAGTAGCTTAGGCTTCCGCTAGAATGCTTGGGATAGGTGCGATGCGCTGCTCTGGTATCATCCTGTACCTTCACCGACTGTTTTGTGGTATATCCTGTAGGGCCCCGGCCGGACCTTCTAGAATATATCATATGAACGGATGGGGTTGTTACAGCAACCACCTGTTGGAACCCTTCAGCAGCACCAAGCAACAACGCAGGTTGATCACCACTCAATCACTGAGTAACAACGCTGGTTGACCTCCGCTCACGCAACTGAACCTCCGCAACCTCAGAAACCTCGCTCTGATACCATGTTAAATTTTCTCAACGTGGTCAGCAAGATAGCCCAAACACCAAATTAATATCTTCGGAACTATCCAGTTCGCACGCTGAACCTGCGGAAAACCCAAGGACTAGAGGTTTCACCCAACAACACAATGAAAGCACAAGAAGGTCTTATTATGCATTCACTTCTTTACAATCCGAGGCATACATAGCGAGACATGATTTCGCTAGTATTACAGTTGAAAACAGGAAGAACCAAAAAACAAGCCGGGCGGACAGCACTTCAGTCCGCCGAGACCGCGAGGTCGCCGAGACCGCCGAGACCGCTGAGCTCGCCCAAGCTATGCTGCAATCCGCCGAATACCACGGAGTCCGCCGAGACCGCGAGGCCGCGCGGACACACCGTTATTCGCCTCCTGCTGAACCCGAACAGAGGAACTCCCTTACCCGCCTGAAGCCGGCGGACAGGTTATTGATGCTGGGAAAGTTGAAACAGAACTGACAAGCCGCAGAGCGACCTCCTGCTGAGTCCGCAGAGACCGCACACTTCCAAGCACTGACCAAAGTCAAAGCCAAGCTCCTGGCTCCTTGAAGTTATCCGCGCGACCTGCACACAGCAAACCGTCAGCCTGAAACAATCCGCGCGGACTGGAAAACACAGACCGCAGCACTCGCCCAACCCAATTTACTGTTCACTCACGTTACTCAGGTTACTTTAGATGTGCCAGGGGGGTCCTATTTATAGGCCAGGTGAGGAGTGTGGTCACCGCCCAAGAGATAGCGACAACCGCCCCAGTCCGCGCGAATACAAACCACCGTCCGCTCAGTCCGCGAGGACTTAGCCGGTCACCAAGGAAAACCGCCAGGAGCAAGGCAACCGTTAACGAACCCTCTCCAGTCCGCCTGTGCTAAGCGGACAAGGCATCAGGCCGCAAAGCACCAACCACTGCAGGACAGCAACCCCCTTCAATGGCTATCCGCACCAACCCGAGGCAGTCCGCAAGACTCACACCTCAATCCGCCACAAGTCTACGACCAAAGGCAGCTAGCAACAGACCGCCCGGTCACAGCGGACTCGGCGGACACGGCGGACACCATGAACTTGGCACAAGGTGTGACCAAGCCCAAAACCATCAAGGAATAATGCGAGCATGGCGGACACAATTTCTCGTCCGCCAAACACCCTAGCACAGACCGCAACCAGTCCGCGAGCTCCTCGCACTTGTCCAACGCAGTAGCTCCATGCCGGACTCCAAACACCAGTCCGCCAACCGGTCTCCACAGCAAGACCTGCTGTAACACCAGAACTTGACAAGGCCTCAGTCAAGCTCTAGGCTCAGTCCGCAACAGCCAAAACCGCGGACACGCCACTCTGCAAGGCTTCCCGCGAACTCGAACCAACCCGCCAACAGCACAAGCTTGCACCCGCGGCCACTGAGCAATGCACCAGTCCGCAAGCCTTTATCCGCTCAGGCCGCTCCATGGCAAAGCCAAATAGCAAACACCCTATCCGCAGAAACCAGGCCGCACCAAACCGCGGACTCCATGCAACAACCCGCTCAACACAGCCGGCTTCCACCAGACTTTTCACCAGGCCGCAAACCGCAGTCCGCCCAGTCCGCCCAGTCCGCCAAAGCTGTCCGCCACAGGCCGCGCGGCCTGTCCCGTCACCCACTTCCACTTCACAAATTTCAACAGTCCCAACCCGTGTCAAGTATTGAACCGACATGGAAACTGTCGTTGCCGCTTCGCCAGGCAGGACACGGGTAAGGACACGGTCGTGTCCCTACCCGTGTCACATTTTATATATATAGGGGAGAGAAAACCCTAGCCGTTTTCATTCTCTTTTCTTCCCCTATTTCCAGTGAGAACTCCTGTGAGAGGGAAAACTGCAGGAGCAAGTCCTACCGAAGGAGATCCGCCATCGCCGTGAAAGAGAAGATGCCGCCAAGGAGAACTACGAGATCCATGGCTAGAAATGGTGGTACCGCTAGAGCCAATGTGAGTTTCCTACCCTCTCCCTTGGTGCTAGATCTATAGTCATTTTCCTAGGAGAGACATCGACTCAAGAGAGTCTTGATGGAGAGGAGAAGATTTCTAGGTTAGGCCATGTTAGAACTTGTGTTCTAGATTTTAGATCTCTTCAACCCTTCCCCTTTTCTTCAATATGACGATGGGTGGATGGTCTCGTGAGGAGTTTATGGCCTTTGAGGTTGAATAAGGGAGGAGAATATTTCTGGAAAATTTAGGAACGATCGCCTTGAGGAGGAAGACGAACCGATGCCGTTCATTTTCCTTTAAGATGCGCGCAGAATCTGTATTCTGCGCGCAGCGATCTTATAGGCCCTTTTTATGTAGGATATGGGCAGATCTGGGCTTTTGGCTAAACACGAAAGTTTCAGCCCTTGGAAATACCTTTCCAACGAGTGGTTGCACGAGTTCGGGTGAGGTCTGTGGCCCCAGGAAAACCTAATCGAGTTTGCTGCCCGGCAATTCCTGTACACAGAAATTGTGTTCTGTGCGCAGTGAACTTTGAAGCCGATTTCGAGTAAGTTATTTTCAGATCTGGGTTGTGACCTGAATATGAAAGTTGTAGATCATGAAAAGATCTTTCCAACGAGGGGTTACACGCTTCCACCGGATTCCTGAAACTTCTGGAAACTCCGGTCGAAGTTGCTGTCCAGACTATTCTTGCACTTAAAAATTTGGGTTTGTAACATTTGGATTTGGATTCGGAGAAACTAATATTACAGGTAACCCTGAGGCTTGGATAAACTCTTATGAATAATTAATTCAGTTGCATAAATGATGAAGATTATTAATCGGATTCCATGTGAGCGAATTGTAAGATAGTATACTTGAATGATTTGACTTGTTAGCAGTTAGTAGATTTTTATACATGTGCATCTTGATATGTTGTGTTGAAATCACCTGATATGACATATAGAAGGATAACTCATGGCCATGTGAATGTTGAATAGTGGATTGAATTTGGTAGTCCAATACTTAGAGTGTCGCCTTCCTATGGGTAGTATTGTGTAAGTTTGTAAGTGCGGTGTTGACCGCCACTTGTTTTGGTTGTGTTGAGATAAGGTGTGGATGGATGGTTGGGCTGTGCCCTCGTGTTTGCTTCCGAGGCCCCTTCCATGTTATGTTGATGTGGTATTTGCATGTGGTGTGAGTCGACACGCGGTGTCGTAATCCTGGGTTAAGGATAGTGTGGCAGGTCTACGGGCTCGCCAGTCGTCACACCGACGGGAGTTGGCAGTTAGACTTGGTCGGTTTGGGCTGTATCCTCGGTGTTCACGTCCCGAGGCCCCTCCGACCATGTGAACGGTTGGGCTGTGTCCTCGTGCTTTCTTCCGAGGCCCCTTCCGGGTCACGCAAGGCCAGTTCGGGCTGTGTTCTTGGTGCACATCTACCCAAGACCCCGCTGGGCCATAGTACGCATGGGCTCCGCTGTTTTGTTCTTAGCGTTGAGGCGTACGGAGGCCTAGGTGAAGTAGTGTGATACCCGCCTAGTAGTAGAAGTGCCCGTTCTACTGTCACCGCATGGCCACGGCGGCTGATGCCTGAGAGGTTAGCTACCTGCTCGAAAAGTGGGAACTATAGTCTGTGTCGACATAGCAATTGCATGGGTGTGCATGGGTGAGTCATTGCATTGCATTCATAGAATTTCATATCATTGCACCACAAGATCCTCATCGTATAAGTTTGTATGGGCACTCTTATACGATGAGTTACTTTTATGTAACCCGATCCTTAACTTATAAATTTGTATGGGCATTCTTTTAAGTTAAGTTACTTCCTGCTCTTTCTTATACTTGTTAGTCTAGTTGTAGCTCTTATATAAATGCTAATAATGATACTGTTTCTCTTACACTACTGTCACCTGTTTGTACCTGTTACACACTTATATATATTATACCCTTGTTTCCATTTTCTCCGCCCGGTGCCGAGGAGTCGCCGGGGGAGCGGATGTGAAACCACTTAGTCGTTTCGACTAACGGTTGCTACGTCTTCCTTTTTAGGAGGTCACGCCGCAGGTAGAGCAGCCGCAGACTACGCAGCAGGACAGCCAGGCCAGGGAGACAGGGCCTGATGTGACGGTGCCGTCGATACCGTCTGTTACTGATGTTAGTGTTTTGATTACTCTTATGTAGCCCGTTTGGGCAATGATTAGCTGTACTCTGATTTATTGTAGAAGCATGTTTTAGCTTCTATTTATTGATGTATTTGGACATTATAACTTAGTGTGGATTTTGACTTCTCATGTTTATTTTTTTGGTTGGGTTGGCATGATTTATTGATATTGTTGTAGCCGGCGGGATAGGCGTCTTGTGGTACAGGTTAGCCCGTGTGCTAATGCTACCGCAAGGCGGCTGTTCCGGGCATAAGACTCCCCCTTCGTGCCGTGTTTTGGGATCCGGGGAGGAGGGGTCTTACAAATGGTATCAGTTTGCCACGATCCTCAACTACGAAGTCATTCAACAATGGTGCCACCCCCGTTTGGTTAGTCAGTTTGGGGACAAACTGACTTAGCGGAAGCAGTGGTGTGCCCATATGTAATTCACATTAAGTTTGTCCAACTTAGACCTTAAGTTTAGCCAACCTGACCACAATTTGTCGTGTATGTGTAGGTTCCACTGCATGTTGAGCCGATGGGGGGTACTCCTACCCCTCCCATACCCACTCAGTTCGAACAATCTGAGTTGGGGCAGACGCTCACCGCCATTCTTAATGCTTTTAAGGCACAGCAGACTCCGGTGCAACAACAGGCCCCGAGCTCCAACTGGCTGAGCACCTTCCGGGCTCTCTCCCCTCCCGTCTACCTTGGGACGGAGTCAGCCGTACGTACAGAGGAATGGCTAGACACGATACAAGAGTTGTTGGCCGGTATCCGTTGCCCAGCCAACATGGCAGTGACATTGGCAGTGTCTGTCTTGGACTTACATGCGAAGAGGTGGTGGAAGTCCCTCATGGGCTCTACCTTCCAAGGCCGGATCTACATAGAGATAAGTTGGAATGAATTCTCGGGTGTTTTCTTGGAGCACTTTATCCCTACATCGGCCCGAGATGAGCTTGAGCAGAGGTTCCTTCTACTAA
The DNA here is from genome assembly GCA_039583875.1 of Platanthera guangdongensis. Classification (NCBI taxonomy): domain Eukaryota; kingdom Viridiplantae; phylum Streptophyta; class Magnoliopsida; order Asparagales; family Orchidaceae; genus Platanthera; species Platanthera guangdongensis. The sequence goes on along the minus strand of CM077156.1, from coordinate 93,083,069 downwards.
AGCAGGGATCAAAGTCGGTTACAGAATACCAGCGGGAATTCCAGCATCTCGCAAGGTTTGCGGACTCTTATGAGTTGGATGACAGAGGTTATGCCAAGCACTTCTATAAAGGGCTGCGAGATCCCCTAAGGCAGTCCCTTTTGTTTATAGCGGATGGTAGCTTGGCGGAGATCATTGATATGGCGAAAAGATTGGAGGCGGACCACATGGGATGTAGTAAGAGGCCTGCGGAGGACGTGATGGAAGCCGGCCCATGGAATAGAAGGAGGCGAGACTTCAGAGGAGGAAGAGGTTATCAAAGAGGTGGAGGGCGTGTCCACCGAAACTATAGGGTGGAGCATCCAGTTCCGCAGCCGCCTGCGTTGCCTCCACCCCCACAGCCTCAGCGATTTCAACAACCTGAAGGGCGTCGTGGTCTGGTGTGCTTCGAATGCAACCAGCCGGGCCACATCCGGCGTTTTTGCCCGCAGCTATATGGGAACGCCCCTCCTGCTCTCCCTCCTGCTCTCCCTCCTGCTCTCCCTCCAGCAGCTCCACGAGGGCGGGGATATATGCACGGTCGAGGACGAGGACCGCCAAGAGGAAACCCCGGACCGGTCCGGGATCAGGTGTACGCGCTTGACATGGCGCAGGAACGGAACCCACAAGATGTGATTGCAGGTATGATTTAATTAGTTTACATATTTGCATGGTTTAACTTGAATTGATTAGAACTTACTAGCCACTAGCAATAAGTTTTGGTTGTTGGTACTTAGGCACCGTGATTATTGGCGGGAAGACAGCCTATGCGCTGTTCGATACCGGTGCCTCACACTCCTTTGTGTCCGAGGATTTCATAAAAGACATGGGGGATGTACAGTACTTCACTGGCATAGCCCGACGTGTACGCCTTCCGGACGGCTCGGAGATGATCGCAACCGCCAAGTGCGAGTTGGAGTTATTTATTGATGGGAAGGCCTTTGATACACCGGCCACGGTTCTGAGAATGCCGGAGTTTGACATCATTTTGGGCATGGCATGGCTCGATTGGCACTTCGCAAGGATCGACTGCGCGGAGAAGCGGATCTATTTGAGACATGGAGACTCTGACGTCATCTTCCAAGGTATTGGATTCGCTCCTCGCATGATGTTATCTCCCGTCCAGGTTGTGAAAGCTCATATGAAGGGGGACGAGGTCTTCATGATCTGGTTCGAGTTGAAGGAGGAAGCGTTGGAATTAAAGGATGTACGGGTTGTGCGAGATTTTCCCGAGGTATTTCCTGAGAAGCTACCAGGATTACCACCGCATAGAGAGGTCGATTTCCAGATTAATTTAGTACCAGGTGCCAAGCCTGTATCTAAGGCTCCGTACAGAATGGCCCCGAAAGAACTCGCGGAGTTTAGAGTTCAATTGCAAGAACTGGTGGATTCAAGGTTCGTTCGCCCCAGTTCATCACCATGGGGAGCCCCTGTGCTATTCGGGAATGAAGAAGATGTTCGCTACTATGTTACACATTGCGAAGCTTGCCAAAGAGTGAAGGCTGAATGCAGGAGTCCCGGTGGTTTGTTGCAGTCATTGCCTATCCCCGAATGGAAGTTCGAGGATATCTCCATGGACTTTGTTCATGGGTTACCTCGTTCCCGCTCCGGGAATGATTCAGTATGGGTTATTGTGGATCGACTGACAAAGGTGGCCCGGTTCATTCCAATGAAGAAGGAAGCACACGTGGATGTTTTGGTACGCCTTTTTGTGGAGCAATTTGTACGGTATCATGGCGTGCCCAAGACAATTATTTCGGATCGGGATGGTCGGTTTACATCCAATGAGTGGAAGGCGGTACAGGTGTATTTGGGCTCACGCCTAACCTTTAGTACCGCATTTCATCCTCAGACGGACGGGCAGTCAGAGCAGACCATCAGAACACTGGAGGATTTATTGAGGTTATGTGTGTTGGACAGAGGAGAGCCATGGGAAAGGCTCTTGCCACTAGTGGAATTCTCCTATAATAATAGCCATCAGGCAAGCATCGGCATGGCGCCCCATGAAGCCCTTTACGGAAGAAGGTGCAGGACTCCCTTGTCTTGGGTGCAAGATGAGGATCCGAAGGCATTGGGAAACGAATACATAGATGATACTGATGCGGCGGTCAGATTGATACGGGATCGCATGTTGGAGGCTCAAAGTCGACAGGCGAAATATTACAATAAAAAGCACCGGATGGTGGAGTTCCAAGTGGGCGAAAAAGTGTTCCTTAAGATTCGGCCGATGCATGGAGTGTCACGGGTGCGGGGAGTGAAAAAGCTCAGCCCAAGGTATGTTGGGCCTTATACTATACTAGAAAGGATCGGCCCGTTGGCCTATCGGTTGGAGTTACCACTAGAACTAGAAAATCTCCACGACGTGTTCTATGTGTCGTCGCTTCGAAAAGCACTGTTGCGGCCCGACCAGTATATTCCCACTACTGATGGTGCAGTGGCATCAGATAGGTCTGTGCGACTAGATCCGGTGCGGATTGCTGACAGCGAGACAAGGACATTGCGCCGCAAAAGTGTACCCTTGGTGAAGGTACTATGGTCGAATCATGGGAAAGAAGAGTACACGTGGGAGCCAATGGATTTGATGCAGCAACGCTACCCGGAGTTGTTTGCTCAAGGTAATCTTATTTAAAAGCGTATGTTAAATTTCCTGTTATGCTCTTCTCCCCACAGCCTAAGCCTGATTTCGGGGACGAAATCTTTTATTTTGTTTATAGGATTTGTAACGTCCCGAATCGCTCTAGGCCCCTAGTGTGTGTGTTTTTGAGTCAGGAGGGTTGACTCGAGTCCCGAGAAGTGCAGGGAATTGGACTGCACTTGTGGAGAAGTGGAGGAATCAGTGTAAAAAGACACGGGTAGCGACACGGGTAGTGACACGGCCGTGTTCCTACCCGTGTGCGTCGAGTTGAGCTCGACGAGCCGTGTCGAGACTGACGGCCTGTGTCGACACCAAGTGACACGGGTAGGGACACGGCCGTGTTCCTACCCGTGTGCGTCGAGTTGAGCTCGACGAGCCGTGTCGAGACTGACGGCCTGTGTCGACACCAAGTGACATGGGTAGGGACACGACCATGTTCCTACCCGTGTGCGTCGAGTTGAGCTCGACGAGCCGTGTCGAGACTGACGGCCTGTGTCGACACCAAGTGACACGGGTAGGGACACGGCCGTGTCCCTACCCGTGTGCGTCGAGTTGAGCTCGACGAGCCGTGTCGAGACTGACGGCCTGTGTCGACACCAAGTGACACGGGTAGGGACACGGCCGTGTCCCTACCCGTGTGCGTCGAGTTGAGCTCGACGAGCCGTGTCGAGACTGACGGCCTGTGTCGACACCAAGTGACACGGTTAGGGACACGGCCGTGTTCCTACCCGTGTGCGTCGAGTTGAGCTCGACGAGAAGTGTCGAGATGCAACCCGAGAAGTACACGGCCAGTGATATGGCTATGCACACGGCCGTGTCATGTGGACACGGGTCGGGACACGGGCGTGTCCCAACCCGTGTCAAGTATTGAACCGACATGGAAACTGTCGTTGCCGCTTCGCCAGGCAGGACACGGGTAAGGACACGGCCGTGTCCCTACCCGTGTCACATTTTATATATATAGGGGAGAGAAAACCCTAGCCGTTTTCATTCTCTTTTCTTCCCCTATTTCCAGTGAGAAATCCTGTGAGAGGGAAAACTGCAGGAGCAAATCCTACCGAAGGAGATCCGCCATCGCCGTGAAAGAGAAGATGCCGCCAAGGAGAACTACGAGATCCATGGCTAGAAATGGTGGTACCGCTGGAGCCAATGTGAGTTTCCTACCCTCTCCCTTGGTGCTAGATCTATAGTCATTTTCCTAGGAGAGACATCGACTCAAGAGAGTCTTGATGGAGAGGAGAAGATTTCTAGGTTAGGCCATGTTAGAACTTGTGTTCTAGATTTTAGATCTCTTCAACCCTTCCCCTTTTCTTCAATATGACGATGGGTGGATGGTCTCGTGAGGAGTTTATGGCCTTTGAGGTTGAATAAGGGAGGAGAATATTTCTGGAAAATTTAGGAACGATCGCCTTGAGGAGGAAGACGAACCGATGCCGTTCATTTTCCTTTAAGATGCGCGCAGAATCTGTATTCTGCGCGCAGCGATCTTATAGGCCCTTTTTATATAGGATATGTGCAGATCTGGGCTTTTGGCTAAACACGAAAGTTGCAAGCCCTTGGAAATACCTTTCCAACGAGTGGTTGCACGACTTCAGGTGAGGTCTGTGGCCCCGGGAAAACCTAATCGAGTTTGCTGCCCGGCAATTCCTGTACACAGAAAATGTGTTCTGTGCGCAGTGAACTTTGAAGCCGATTTCGAGTAAGTTATTATCCGATCTGGGTTGTGACCTGAATATGAAAGTTGTAGATCATGAAAAGATCTTTCCAACGAGGGGTTACACGCTTCCACCAGATTCCTGAAACTTCTGGAAACTCCGGTCGAAGTTGCTGTCCAGACTATTCCTGCACTTAAAAATTTGGGTTTATAACATTTGGATTTGGATTCGGAGAAACTAATATTACAGGTAACCCTGAGGCTTGGATAAACTCTTATGAATAATTAATTCAGTTGCATAAATGATGAAGATTATTAATCGGATTCCATGTGATCGAATTGTAAGATAGTATACTTGAATGATTTGACTTATTAGCAGTTAGTAGATTTTTATACATGTGCATCTTGATATGTTGTGTTGAAATCACCTGATATGACATATAGAAGGATAACTCATGGTCATGTGAATGTTGAATAGTGGATTGAATTTGGTAGTCCAATACTTAGAGTGTCGCCTTCCTATGGGTAGTATTGTGTAAGTTTGTAAGTGCGGTGTTGACCGCCACTTGTTTTGGTTGTGTTGAGATAAGGTGTGGATGGATGGTTGGGCTGTGCCCTCGTGTTTGCTTCCGAGGCCCCTTTCATGTTATGTTGATGTGGTATTTGCATGTGGTGTAAGTCAACACGCGGTGTCGTAATCCCGGGTTAAGGATAGTGTGGCAGGTCTACGGGCTCGCCAGTCGTCACACCGACGGGAGTTGGCAGTTAGACTTGGTCGGTTTGGGCTGTATCCTCGGTGTTCATGTCCCGAGGCCCCTCCGACCATGTGAACGGTTGGGCTGTGTCCTCGTGCTTTCTTCCGAGGCCCCTTCCGGGTCACGCAAGGCCAGTTCGGGCTGTGTTCTTGGTGCACATCTACCCAAGACCCCGCTGGGCCATAGTACGCATGGGCTCCGCTGTTGTGTTCTTAGCGTTGAGGCGTACGGAGGCCTAGGTGAAGTAGTGTGATACCTGCCTAGTAGTAGAAGTGCCCGTTCTACTGTCACCGCCTGGCCACGGCGGCTGATGCCTGAGAGGTTAGCTACCTGCTCGAAAAGTGGGAACTATAGTCTGTGTCGACATAACAATTGCATGGGTGTGCATGGGTGAGTCATTGCATTGCATTCATAGCATTTCATATCATTGCATCACAATATCCTCATCGTATAAGTTTGTATGGGCACTCTTATACGATGAGTTACTTTTATGTAACCCGATCCTTAACTTATAAGTTTGTATGAGCATTCTTATAAGTTAAGTTACTTCCTGCTCTTTCTTATACTTGTTAGTCTAGTTGTAGCTCTTATATAAATGCTAATAATGATACTGTTTCTCTTACACTACTGTCACCTGTTTGTACCTGTTACACATTTATATATATTGTACCCTTGTTTCCTTTTCTCCGCCCGGTGCCGAGGAGTCGCCGGGGGAGCGGATGTGAAACCACTTAGTCGTTTCGACTAACGGTTGCTACGTCTTCCTTTTTAGGAGGTCACGCCGCAGGTAGAGCAGCCGCAGACTACGCAGCAGGACAGCCAGGCCAGGGAGACAGGGCCTGATGTGACGGTGCCGTCGATACCGTCTGTTACTGATGTTAGTGTTTTGATTACTCTGATGTAGCCCGTTTGGGCAATGATTAGCTGTACTCTGATTTATTGTAGAAACATGTTTTAGCTTCTATTTATTGATGTATTTGGACATTATAACTTAGTGTGGATTTTGACTTCTCATGTTTATTTATTTGGTTGGGTTGGCATGATTTATTGATATTGTTGTAGCCGGCGGGATAGACGTCTTGTGGTACAGGTTAGCCCGTGTGCTAATGCTACCGCAAGGCGGCTGTTCCGGGCATAAGACTCCCCCTTCGTGCCGTGTTTTGGGATCCGGGGAGGAGGGGTCTTACACACTCTACATTAATTGACAGAAAGCTGTAAAAACTAACTTATACACGCACACACACGTATAAAAAATAAGAAAAACCAAGTTGCTACCGCTAGAATGCGGTAGAAATGCATAAAAAGTGAAAATAAAAATTAACGAGCCAAACGTTTTGCAAATAAATGCAAAATAAAAGTGCTCGAAAAATTAAAATATTTACATTTCTACCGCTAGAATACGGTAGAAATGAATAAAATGAAGACAAAAAAATTAAGCGGGCAAAAGTTTAAAATGAAAATTGAAATTCTTGAAAAATTAAAACGACAATATATTCATTTCTATAACTTCGTAAAAGTTGCTAAAAAGTGAAAAGAACGAAAAGTTTTACATCCTAAACAAAAAAATCTAAGTTAGAGAAAATGAAAATCACTTTGAAATCGATTTTACAACTTATAGGAATGCAATAAAAAGCTATAAAATCCTAAGTCTAACAAAAGCTAAGGAAAAACTAACGAAAACATAAAAATATAAAGCTATACTCATACACACACACACACACCCATTTTAAAGACAAGAAAAATAAAAGAAAAATAAGATTGCATAAGGGAAAGTGGCTTAGATCGATTCCAAAGACATAATAAGAGATTAAAAACATATTTATTAAGTAAAAATAACGAGTTACAACGAAAGTTAAAAAAAAACTAAGGAGAGAGGGAGAAAATCCCTTACAAGGCATTAGAATTCATCTAAGCAGCATAACCCTATATAAAATGGATCCAAAAAGGGAACCAAAAATCCATACAGAAGGTGGCTTTTTATAGGCAAAAATTTCATGGTACACGCCCTCCGACATGGGCGTGTCAGAGTGGGGGGGGGGGAGGTGTCACTACTGTACAAATGGCGGTGCTGAGATTTGACATCAATGTTGACTTCGGCTGAAAACGTGTCGGTCACGCCCCAGGTCACAGGCGTGACGGTGGGCATGTCGGGGAGGTGGATCTGGGGGCGGGTCGCGTCGAAAAGTCATCGTGCGGTCTTGTCGGCCAGGTGGAGGAGTCACAGCCTAGGTCACGAGCGTGACGTTGGGCATGTCGGGCCAGTCGACGATCATTGAGCGTGTTTCGTCGAGCGGGAGTGACACGGGCATCGGTCAAGGGGCGTGTCATTTGACACGGGCGTGTGGCTGGGCGTGTCATATGATTTTTCTTCAAAAACGGCAAATTCACTGGAATTTGAAATGTCACGCCCAGGTCACGGGCATGACCCAATGTACACGGGCGTGTACTTGCATTTTTTTTTCCAATTTTTCCTGAAAATTTCAGGAAACAAAAACTAGCTCAAGTTAGAAAATATGTATAAAAAATAAGCAATTTATTAAAGAAAAATAAGTAAAAACGACAAAAATAAAGTAAAACGACTTATTTAATGTACATAAAAATAGGTATATTTACAACTTATCAAATAACCGCATACTTAAGCTTTTGTTATTCCAAAGTAAAAGTTGAAGATGAACTTATAAAAAATTAAAGAATTCCTACGTTTAGCTACTGCTTGACTTAATTGAAAGAAATATCAAAATGAATATTCGGGGTATAAGAGTTAAATCCTAAATTATGACAAAAATTTAAATAAGGAAGAGTTTCAGCTAAAGACTTCTCGATATAATCAAATAGATAGCAAAAAAAATTTATTTGTTAGGCTAATAAAAATAGATTGGATTATGAAACGGTAGCTTAAAAGAATTATAGAAAATAATGAAATTTACAAATTATGCTCTCAAAAAGATTTTATAATTTAATCTAGAATCTTTTGAAATTGGCGGAGTAGGATGTCGTGGTATATGCAGAAGGCTTTAATTTTTTTAGAGGCGAGGGTATATTTTTTCGCTCGAACCTCTAATGAATTTTTTTGGTTTGAATAAATGTTAAGAAAACGAAACCTTATTTTCCATAACATAATATTTTTTAACATCTTCATAATAATCCAATGTATATGTATAGGAGCAATGAATTTTATCCTCTTACTCTGTAACATATAATCTTTTCAAATATTGGATTTCTATATTTACGGAAAGAAATCTTATTCCCATTGACATAGAATCTTTTAAGGAGCAAAATTATGACAAGTAAGACATGAAAAAAAGGTGATAGATTTTTATGCAAAAATAAAACTAGGTTTAATAAAAACATTTTGAGAGCAATCTTTATAAATTAAACGTTCCTAAGTTTCAAAAAAAAGGCTTGGAGTGACCATAACTTGAAATCTAAGATCGTTATTTCTAACAAAATAAATATGCAACTATTTAGATAAGTAGAAGTAATTCTGAAAACAAGTCTCTATCTAAATAAAAAAAAGCATACGAAATTCTTTAAATCTTAACCCCAAATATATAAATCTATCGATCTCCAAATAATAAATAAATAGTAAGCAAAGAATTTGCTTATAAATTAACTCGTAACTAGATTTTTGGAGAGCGAAAAGGGTTAAGAATTGAGATATTCGATTTATTCGTTACATAATTTCAAAATTATTTTGGGATTTTTTTAGAGTTTTATCATTTTTTTTTATTTTTGATTTTTATCTTTTTTTGGATTTTTAGAGTTATGTTCTTTTTTTGGGATTTTTGGTTTTTTCTAAATTTTTTTGAGTTTTTAGTATTTTTTGATATGTTATTTACAAGAAAGGGCAGAGAAAGAAGTGTTATTTACAAAGAAGATAGTGGGGAAAGAGAGAGTATTTTTTGTTTACAAAAAAAGAGATGCGGGGGGGGGGGGGGGGGGGGTTGCAGATTGTTCTTCAAAAATATTTACAAAGTAAAGTAACGAAAATTGTTTTTGAATTTTTTGTTTATAAGTTTTTTTGTTTTGTTTTTGTTTTTGTTTTATGATTTTTTTTCGTTGTACTTTTTTTGGTTTTTTGTAATTGTTTTTGCATTTTGGATGGGTGCAGAAAATATAAGTGCAGAATAAGAAACTAAGAATACACCCCCATACTTAAATCCAACATTGTCCCCAATATTGCAATCTAAGTATGCGGAACGATTAAAGATAAAATGAAATATGTATAAAAATAAAAATTGAGGGTAGAAGCTTCCCTTAGACGAGTTCGGGGAAGACCCGGGTTGAAACCCTGCATGAGTTAGAAAAATAGCAAAAATAGAACAAAAAAAACAAAAAAAGTCAAACTCGGCCAAAAGATTGTGGGCCGTAGGGGATGGCAAGTGGGTATGAGACGCGAAGCTAACGTCTTAGCTTTTGCGCGTGGACAGAAATTCGATCCCCGAGCGAGCACAAGAGCGTGAAGCGCGCCGAAGCGAGAAAATAGATATAAGTTTTTAATTAATAGAGAAATTTTATTAATTTCCAGTGTTTTTTTATTTTTTTTGGTAAAATTTTTTTTTTGGGTGAAAGAAAATAAAAGAAGTGAAAACAAAATATATACGAGAATTTTATTGAGGGGAGAGGATTGTTTTTCTAGATATATATACATTTCAAAATAATAAATTAGTATATATATAGTTTTTTTTGTGTGTTTTGGAGTAGGGTTTTTTTAGTTGGTTTTTCGGTAGTTTTTAGTTTTTTTTAGTTTTTGTATTTTTTTTTAATTTTTTAGAGTTTTTTTGTTTTTAGATTTTTAGATTTTTAGGTTTTTTAGTTATAGTTGTTTTGTTTTAGATTTGTTTGGTTTGTATTGTTTTTGTCATAAAAATAATTTTTTTTTTAAATTTTGTCATTTTGGAGATTTTTTGTTTTGGTTTTATAGTTTTTTCAAATTTTTAGGTGTATAGGTTTTTGGATTTTTAGTTTTTAGTGTTTTTTTAGTTCAATTTTTTAGTTTTTTAGTAGTTATTATTATTATTAGTATTATTAGTATTAGTATTTTTTGGTGGCCATTTTTAATTTATGTGAATATATAAAAATAGGTAATATTAATAGATCTCCAGAGTTCAAAATAACGACACGAAAATCCTCGGCAGCGGCGCCAAAAACTTGATTCGGGATAAAACTCCAAAACTTATAACGAGCTCGCGACGCCCCGGGCGGTTTTATTTAAGAAAAGCGGATTTGGTTTTATTTAGAAAACGGGGTCCGCGGATTTATTATTTGGATATAAAACAGGTTAAATCGAGTTTTAACGAAAGGAGGCAAGTGCACCTATCATGTGTAGTGCAGGATGTTCGGTACATTGGTTCTAATGTACCTGATTTGAAGAAGCCTCACCCTACTCAATGATATACATCAAAATGTATTTGATGTATTTTTGAGTTGTGTTGTGCAGGTTAAGTATTTGCAGGAAAGATGAAAAAGTTTCTAAGTCCATGTGTCGACACGCAGAGGGAAAGTGTCGATACTTAAGAAGACTTGTGTCGACACCCAGGCAAGCAGTGTCGACACTTGGAGTACTTGTGTCGACACCAGAGATGCAGAGTCGACACCAGACAGAAAGTGTCGACACAAGGAGCTGTGTCGACACTCAATGAAGAAAAGTGCAGTGAAGCATTGTCGACACTTAGCAGTTGTGTCGACACCCAGAGGAAATGTGTCTACATCAGAAAGTGTCAACACTTGGAGGCTGTGTCGACACTCAGCAAAATTAAGCAGAGTCTAAGTATAAGTGTTGACACCAAGAGCAATGTGTCTACACTCAGCAGAAGAGTTAACACTTGAAGAAAGTGTCGACACAAGAAAGAATGTGTTGACACTCAGCAGAAGACTCAACACTTGAAGAAAGTGTCGACACAAGGAGCTATGTCGACACTTAACTAAGTTCAACAAAAATTCTAAGTACAAGTGTCGACACTAAGGGGAAGTGTCGACACTCAGTTAGAGTCTCAACAGAAGAAGAATGTGTCGACACAAGGAGCAGTGTCGACACTCAGCAAGTATCAACACAGAAGGCATGTGTCGACACCAAGAAGATGTGTCGATACTGAACAAGTTCAACACATGAAGATGTGTCGACACAAAGGAGTTATGTCGACACTTACAAGAATTCAGCAATATTTTGAAGAACAAGGACTTGTGTCGACACACAATTTCAGTGTCGACACATGATGAAGAAGCTGTGTCGAGAAGTGAATTCTACAACACAAGGAGTTGTGTCGACACCTTAAAGGCTAGTGTCGACACTTTGTCAACTTGTGTCGACACTTAGTCTATAAGTGTCGACACTTAAAGACAGACAGTCTCGACACTTTCAGACAGTTACAGTTATTTCAAGATCTGACTGGATGACTTGACAGCTGCCATTCCAGCCGGTCTACTGCACCAGTCAGAGTTGTCAGAAATCAGTTATGAACCAGACCAGCCGGTTACCATGAAGAAGGACTATAAATAGGCTTATACTGTCTACAGAAACAGAAGATCAAGTGATTGAAAAAGAAAAACAAGATCTAGCTATTCATTGAAGAATCTAGAGAAGATCTAAGAAGTTGGAGAGAGAGAGCTCCATCCAAGAAGACAGCCGTTGGAACCAGGCTGAGAAGAAGGGTTCAGACTTTGTTCTGAATCTTAAGTTGCAGAGATCAAGGATCAGCTGCAAAGGGGATCAATCCTATTGTGTTCTACATTCAAGAAGTTTTGAAGAAAGCCAAGTCAGATTGATCTCAGCTGAGTTCATCCAAGAACTCATCAAGAACCTATCAACTCATCTCTCTATTCAGAGTTATAGGTAGATACACTTTGTATTTTATATTTCTTGTAGGATCCTTAGGGATCTTAGTTTGTAAGCCTGTAATTATAAGGGCTGAGTGTAGGGCATGTATGCCTGAGTGTAGGAGATTTATATCTCTGAGTGTAGGCCTGTTGTGGCTGAGTGTAGGCCTGTTGTGGTTGAGTGTAGGCTTTCTGAAGAAGCTGAGTGTAGGTCTTTGGAGAAGACTGAGTTGTAGGGCCTTGGGCCTGAGCTGTAGGAACCTGTTTTGGGGTTCTGAGTGTAAGATCTGAGGATCTGAGATAGTGGAGAAGTTTGGCCGAATCTAGTACACTACTAGATAGACGAAGGGGGAAAGTGGATGTATCCAAACCTTGGGGAACCACTATAAACCTTGGTGTTCACTGTGTGCATGTGTTTTGCTGTGATTGCTGATTGGTTGCTGTGAAAAAGTAGTTTAAATTCTGTGATATAATCTGAATTCTGCCTAAAAAGTTAAAAAAGTTTTAAGTCACCTATTCAACCCCCCTCTAGGTGATTAGGTACAATATCTTTCACAGGATATTCCAGTGTGGAATATCGAGGTCGTATTGTTCTCGGGGTCAGGTCGATTATTTCTACTCTTCCCTGGAGGGGACTATTATTTTACCGATATTATCTTTCGGGATATTTTTAAATATATAAAAACAAAAGGCATTAAAAATAAAAGCGTTAAAAAGGTGGAGCCGATGAAAAGCTTAGCGCGACGACATCGAATAAAATTTGAACTAAAATAAACATTTAATAAAAAGAGATCCTAAGTTTCAAATTAATTAAAGCAGAGACTTGGCCGTGGAGGTTCCACTAAAATGAGCTCACCTAGATATAGGGATATCGCTTACCTGAATGTTAAAATTATTCGACCGAATGTTAGTCCGACGAAGGATTCCTCTTAACGCCTGCATTACGCTAAGAACCCCGCTATTGGGTGTGGAATCCAATCAGGTATAATTTGCGCGCCTCCTATCTCGAGGGTTACTGTGAAACTCCCTTTACCCAGCGGTGATCGGTCCATACGCATGGCCTCTTGCCTAGCTAGCATATGGACTACAGAAATAGAGCCCACACATCAATTATGTGGTCCTACGCTTCGTAAACCCTAGGCAAACCGTAAATAATTTTAATTAATAAGAAAAACAGGACCTTTAATTATTTAAAGCTATTTTATTTATCTCAGTGCTCTTCGATACTAAGGGCTAAGAGCGGTTAGTCACTCATCGGAATGAGGACGACTTGTAATGAAAGCGATAAAATAAAGCAGAAAATGAAAGCGATAAAAGAAAGCAGTAAAAGGAAATCAGTAAAGGATAGCAGTAAATTGCAAATCCAACTCAAACTAGTGAGACTGAAATGAAAGCAGCAAAAGACAAGTCCCGGCTGAAACGAGTGGGCGAGACAGAATAAAGCGAGTCCTACTCAAACGAGTAGGAGAAAATAAATGCACCCACGCACACACTCTATTGAAATGAAAACGCACACAAACACTCAGCTATAAATGAAAACACCCACTCACACTACTGAATTGAAAATGCACACAAACTGCAGGAAGTAAAACACACTCACAAAACAAAAAATTAAACACACTTACTCACTCTACTTGAAGAAAAACACACGCACACACTCTACAGAATTAAAACAATGTGCCATTTAACTCTTAACGAGTAGTCGGAAATAACTGCGCACACGCACACACTCTACATTAATTGAAAGAAAGATGTAAAAACTAACTCATTCACGTACACACACGTACAAAAAATAATAAATACTAAGTTGCTTGAAAAATTAAAATAACTACATTTCTACTGCTAGAATGTGGTAGAAATGCATAAAAAGTGAAAATAAAAATTAACGAGCCAAAAGTTTTGCAAATAAACGCAAAATAAAAGTACTCGAAAAATTAAAACAATTACATTTCTATAGCTAGAATGCGGTAGAAATGAATAAAATGAAGACAGAAAAATTAAACGGTCAAAAGTTTAAAATGAAAATTGAATTGCTCGAAAAATTAAAACGGCTATATATTCATTCCTATAACTTTGTAAAAGTTGTTAAAAAGTGAAAATAAAGTGAAAATAACGAAAAGTTTTACATCCTAAACAAGAAAATCTAAGTTAGAGAAAATGAAAATCACTTTGAAATCATTTTTACAGATTTATAGGAATGCAATAAAAAGCTATAAAATCATAAGTCTAACAAAAGCTAAGGAAAAACTAACGAAAACATAAACATATAAAGCTATACTCACACACATACACACCCATTTTAAAGATAAGAAAAACAAAAGAAAAATAAGATTGCATAAGGGAAAGTTGCTTAGATCAATTCCAAAGACATAATAAGAGAAGAAAAACACATTTATTAAGTAAAAAAAACGAGTTACAACGAAAGCTAAAAACAAAAAATAAGGAGAGGGGGAGAAAATCCCTTACAAGGCATTAGAATTCATCTAAGCAACATAACCGTATACAAAATGGATCCAATAAAGGGAACCAAAAATCTATACAGAAGCTGGCTTTTTATAGGCAAACATTTTATGGTACACGCCCTCCAACACGGGCGTGTCAGGGGGGGGGGGGGTGTGTCACTACTGTATAAATGGCGGTGCTGAGATTTGACATCAAAGTTGACTTCAGCTGAAAACGTGGCGGTCATGCCCCAAGTCACGGGCGTGACGGTGGGCGTGTCGGGGAGGTGGATCTGGGCGCGGGTCGCGTCGAAAAGTCACCGCTCGATCTTGTCGGCCAGGTGGAGGAGTCACGCCCTAGGTCACGGGCATGACACTGGGCGTGTCATGTCGGTCGACGATCGTTGAGCTCGTTTCGTCGAGCGGGAGTGACACGGGCATCGGTCACGGGGCGTGTCATTTTACACGGGCGTGTGGTCGGGCGTGTCACATGATGTTTCTTCAAAAACGGCTGATTCACTGAAATTTGAAATGTCATGCCCAGGTCACGGGCGTGACCCAATGTACACGGGCGTGTACTTGCATTTGTTTTCCAATTTTTCCTGAAAATTTCGGGAAATAAAAATAAGCTTAAGTTAGAAAGTTTTTACAAAAAAGAAGCAATTTATTAAAGAAAAATAAGTAAAAATGATAAAAATAAAGTAAAACGACTTATTTAATGTACATAAAATAGGTATATTTATAACTTATCAAGCTGCTCGAGTATCCATAGCCTCAACAGGTTCTGGCCTCGCCACAACCTGTTCTGGCCACAATGTCGGTTGCGCCTGCCCAGTAGGCTGTGCTTGAATCATGACAAACAGTGCCTCAACAACTAATCGAATAGTTTCCGCAGAAGGCGGAGGTGGAGGCACCTCAGCTGGTGCCGTACTCTCATCAGAATGCTGGGGCTCAGACTGCCCAGCACCACTATGCGTCACCTATAGGTGAACCATACACACACATTAGCGACCTCACACAAGCAATAACAACAATGTAGGAACGCGCAGGTTCCTCAAACAAGTGTATTTGCATTCCTAATTGGACATTGAAGAGTTCATTAGTGTTAACGCGGTTCGCACATACACGTGCTTGCCACCCCACAAAAGTATTCGACCACGAATTCGAAAGGGAAGGAACGAGACAGGCTGATTCCAAAATGTAACGTCTCCATCCATTCATATAGCATATAATTAAAGGTCCGGCAGGGGACCCACAACATATGCCATAAAATAGGCGGGAAATTACATGTTAATACCAAATCACATTCGTACCCTTACTCAGAGCATGCTAGTGGAAGATTTTAACAATGAAATAGAACTCTGCGCATGAATGTCCACCAGTCATATAAACAACTGCATTTATATAAACTCTCACAGGAAAGTCTAGCAAATATACTATTGTTTGACCTTATGGCCTTACAGTTTCTCTTTACAAAATATGGATTACAAACTTCGGCGCGCAGGCCGGCCACACATGAACAACACATAACATTTTTCAGCTTAGCCTTCAATGGCTAGCAGCAGCAGCATCATGGACTTCAGCCTTTATGTGTCCCGCTCGGCACTCCAGCACCTGTACAAGGACAACCCACCAAACGGTGACAACAAGGCAACGGTCAGCATTCAGCTGACCAATTTATAACGACCCAACCCCTTTCCCGGGGCAGTGGTATTCCTTCCCAGCAGGCATAACAATTCATATGCAGATATATATCACACATTGTGCTCTCACGCACAAATAATACATCATAATCGTCAGCCACGCGGCCCGACGATCCGTGCACTCAGGGCACATTCTTGGTGTACCGACGAACCAGGGTCTCACCACCGTTCTAGGTCCAACACTCGATGGCAAATTGAGTATTTAGTCTTTCTAGCGCGTACGCCTAAGACTCTCATTATGCGCTCCAACTGACCGCACTTTCAGGTCTTCAAGTCCGACGGACATAACGCTGGTATGGATCGACCATCGCCCGTTGCTCAAGTCGCCTTGCCATCACCAAGTACCAACGTACCTTGGGCTAAATCTAAGGCGCAGGTCGGTTTCACCTTTCCTATTCGGCACGAAGCCTTTTCAAGAGCTCATCAAGCTCACACTAGCCACACTATCCACCAAGGACTAGCTTCACACTAGCCACACTGTCCACCACAGACTGTCTTCACAATAGCCACAATGTCCACCAGGGTACTGGCTTCACACTAGCCACACTGTCCACCACAGACTGGCTTCACAACAACCACAAGGTCCACCATGGGGCTGGCTTCTCAATCAACAGGGGAAGTTCATGCTAGCGTCTCTCACGACCGACTAGCGGGTTCTGCAGAACTCACTTTCTGCACCCAACTCCGCCCAAACCCTGCAGCTTTTGGAAGAAATTATACCTAATCACCTAGAGGGGGGGGGGGGGGTGAATAGGTGACCTTAATATTTTTAAACTTTTAGGCAGAATTAATCACAGAATTCACAGAACTTTAAACAGCAAACACAGAATCAGTCACAAACAGAGTACACACAGGTTTTATAGTGGTTCCCCAAGGTCTGGGTACATCCACTTTCCCCCTTCGCCTATCTAGTAGTATACTAGATTCGGCCAAACTTCTCCACTACTCCTCAGATCCTCAGATCTTACAGCTCAGAACCCCAAATAGGTTCCTACAACTAAGAGTGATCCCACTCCTACAACTCAGGCACACAGCCCTACCACTCAGTCTTCACAAAGACCTACACTCAGCCTTCAACAAGGCCTACACTCAGCCCTCAACAAGGCCTACACTCAGAGAAATGAATCTCCTACACTCAGGCACACAGGCCCTACCACTCAGCCTTTATAATTTTAGGCTTACAACTCAGATCCCTTAGGATCCTACAAGAAATTTAAAATTACAAAGAATATACCCACAACTCAGAATGAGAGAGAAGAGTTGACTGGTTTCTTGATGAGTTCTTCGAAGAACTTTGCTGAGATCAACCTCCCTTGGCTTTCTTCAAAGCTTCTTGAATTAGAACACAGTAGGGTTGAAACTCTATGTAGATGATCTTCAATCACTGCTGACTTAAGAATCAGATCTCAATCTGAAACTTTCTTCACAGCCTGGTTCAACAGCTGTCTTCTTAGAAGGAGCTCTCTCTTTCCAACTTCTTAGATCTTCACTTGAAGGTCTTCTTCTTGTTGTGTTGTTTCCCACTTCAATGAATTATCCAATTCCTCTCCTTCTGTTGAAGGTATAAGCCTTTATATAGGCTTTCTTCATGGTGACCGGCTGATCCGGTTTCTAACGATCTTCTGACAACTCTGACAGTAGCAGTTGACTGGTTGAAATGGCAGCTGTCAAGTCATCCGGTCACTTCTTAAAAACTCTATCACTGTCTGAAAGTGTCGAGACAGATTGTCTTTATGTGTCGACACAAATAGACCAAGTGTCGACACAAGTAGACTAAGTGTCGACACTAGCCTTCATGGTGTCGACACAACTCCTGGTGTTGTAGAAAGTACTTCTCGACACTGCTTCTTCAGAATGTGTCGACACTGATCATGTGTGTCGACACAAGTCCTTCTTTGATGCTTAGTTGATTTCTGCTAAGTGTCGACACAACTCCTTTGTGTCGACACATCTTCTTGTGTTGATACTTGCTAAGTGTCGACACATCTTCTTTGTGTCGACACATGCCTTTTGTGTTGAAACTTTTGTAGAGTGTCGACACATCTCCATTGTGTCGACACATTCTTTATGTGTTGAGACTTTTGCTGAGTGTCGACACATCTCCTTTGTGTCTACACTTGTACTTAGACTTTGTCGAAATTTGCTGAGTGTCGACACAACCTCCTAGTGTCGACACTTGTACTTGAACTTTGTTGATGTTTTGCTGAGTGTCAACACAGCCTCCTAGTGTCGACACTTTTGATGTCGACAAAGTTCCTCTGGGTGTCTACACTGCTTCTAAGTGTCGACACTGATTATGTAGACATTTCTTCATTATGTGTCGACACTTCCTGTATGTGTCGACACTTTCCTTCTAGTGTCGACTCTGCATTCCTGGTGTCGACACAATTACTCCAAGTGTCGACACAGCTTCTCTGGGTGTCGACACAAGCCTTCTTAAGTGTCGACACTTTTATTCTAGGTGTCGACACATGGACTTAGAAACTTTTCCTGCAAACCTGCAGTTACTTAACCTACACAAAGAAACTCAAAACACATCAAATACATCTTGATGTACATCATTGTGTAGGGTGAGGCTTCTTAAAATCAGGTACATATATTCCAATGTACCCGACAGCTTCCTGTAGTGCTAGAAACACTGGTCTTTCAAAGCATACAACACACACACTTGCGGGTATTTTCCTGGGCTTCCAAACCAGTACTTCCTACTACTATCCTGCACAGGCACAACCCATCAAGCATCACAAGGATCACAAGGGTCTTTTCCTGGACTACCACTCTAGTACTTCCTGCTACTGCCCTTCACAGGTCCAACCCACCGACTCAACAAACTACGCGTTTTAACAACGGAGTCTTCTCCGGTGTGCAAATGCAACACCACCATTCCAGACCAACCTGTCTCGATGGGCTTCATACAATATACCTATTTTGTACTCCATTTCCGGATCTATATGCCAAACTATTGGGGATTCCAAGAATCAACCCAAGGAAATCTCTTATCCTCTGGTGGGGGAAATCCATGCACATGCCAAAAAGGAAGGACTTCACATGTACAAGAAGGAAGATCGTTACCCGTGACGACCTCTTTGGAGCCATGGAATTCTAGCCGGCTGGAAAGAACCGCAGTGGCCTTGCCTCCACAATGCTGGCCTCGGATCTCGAATCGAAACTCTGCAGCTCCATCGGTGGCCGACTCCTTTCCTCCTCCTCCACCTTTCTCTCCCTTCTCTCTAGCTTCCTTAGAAAGAGAGTGGCTAAGTGAATAATGAGAATTTTCTTCTCATCCTTGACTTTAAAGCAGTAGGGAGGAGTCTGGGCCATCAGATCCCAGCTGAAGAAAATGGATGGCCACAATTTTGCCACAAAGGTCTAATTTTTGGCTGACACGGCCTGTGACACTTCTGTGTCACAGGCCGTGTACCTTAAGCGGCACACAACTAACTCATCCAGACCATTACACGGCCATGTGACATGCCCGTGTCACAGGCCGTGTGACTTGACACAACTTCTGACACGCCTGCGTCTAGCCCGTGTACCTCAGGTGGTACACAACCATCTCAACCCGAGCAAGACACGACCATCTGACATGCCCGTATCACAGGCTGTGTGCCCAGAGACACACCCGTGTCCTGCCCGTATTCACTAGGCCTCACTGCCCTGGACAAATCCAGAAAAGGACACGGCCATGTAACACGCCCGTGTCATAGACCCTATGCCCTTACACGGATGCAGACACGTCTCAGTCGTGTCATTCATCGAGTGAAGTTCATCGACCATAGGGGGACACGACCCATGACATGCCCGTATCGCAGGGCGTGTTCCCTCTCGACAATCAGTCCATTATAGTTTGTCGAGCATTCGATAGGCTGCTCAGCCATACAGTGCAGGACACGCCCTGGGACACACCCGTATCCCAGGCCGTGTTGCCCAACTTGAACCCAATCCTGGGATTTGGGGTATTACAGTCGACATTAGTCCTGAGTGTCGACATAGTTGTCTTCAGCGTAACGTCGCGAAACTCAAAAGAGGGACAAGCAACATTTAGAGCCAAGTTGGGTGCTTGGTAAGGGTCACACGGCCGAGGACATGAGCGTGTCCAGGGCCGTTTCGTGCTCGGGTTCGACAAACTCCATGAGTGGTCGACAAAATTCACTCGAGATAGTGAAAACGGCCTGAGACACGGGCATGTCCAGGGCCGTGTCCTGCACGGTCTTTTGGTCGGGCTATGTCGGGGGAGGAACACAGCTTGGAGCTCAGGCATGTTCGGGTTTACACGGGTGTGTCAAAATTTAAACGGGCGTGTCGAGAACCCGTGTCCTCTTCGGGCTGTTTGTGGTCCTATGTCGAGTGAGGAATACGCCCCGCAAGACGGGCGTGTACTGATTGACACAGGTGTGTTCTTATTGACACGGGCATGTCAAGTGTGACATGGGCGTGTCGAGAGCCCGTGTTCTGGTCGGGATGCGATGGTTTAGGCGTCGATTGAGGCACACGACCTTGGACACGGGCATGTCATAAGCCGTGTTTAGCCCAGGAAATTGATTTTAAGTGCGATTCATGGACGTCCGTTTCCTTCTTTTGGTATCCAAGGGCCCAGTGCTGATCTTGATAGGTTAAGTCTGGGAATAGGGTTTGAAACCCTCATTTCTTTTGAGTTTTCTCTTTATAAAAGCCTTAGAGAGAGAGAGGAGAGCAAGGAAGAAGGAGAAGGAGAGTTCCAGCCGCCGGTGGAGCTTTGGAGCCCCAAATCGCAAGGCGAGTTCAGATCTACGGAGGCGAGGCCGTTGCGGTGCTTTTTATCCATCTAAATCTTCATGTAGCAAAAGAGAAACGCAAGGGTAACGATTCTCTTCTTGGACATTTGAAGTCCTCTTTCCTTTTTGCATAGGAAGTGATGCGTGTAATACGGCAAGCGCACCGGTCGCAAAAGTAATAAAGTTTTGGGAGTAAATCCCCCAAGTGTCGGTCTCTTGAGGAATGCAATTAGCATAAAACAGCAACAGTAATGAGAATATCATTATGAGAGTTAAAAATAGAACAAAAAGAAAATAGCGGACTCGGGAGATTGTGGATGTTTTATCTACTGAACTAGTAAAAGCTATGCGGGTCGACGGCACCGCTTCGCAAGGTGAAATGGGTTTGTCGGCCGCTATGTCGAACTTCAGTTGGGCAAGTGGAAGGGAAACTATTGGATTGCAGCGTTCTTGTGTGGATTGCAATCGGACAAGGCACAGGAATGAAGTGGATGTGGGGTGAGTGAGGCGCATTCACAGACAGAACTCACAAGCATAAGAAGAAACTAACATTCCATTAACTAGAAAGTAAACTTGATATTCAGGGATGGAAATGTTCATTACACTGCTAAAAACATTCATAACACATAGGAAGGGGAAGAGGAGTAAACCAAAAGAGAATGAAGATCCACCGCGGGTCGTGGCCGGAGTAGCGAGTTGTCAATCCGCTTCCGGGCTCAGTCCAAGGAGGCTTCCGATACCAACGATCTGTCACCTCGAAGGCCTTTAAGTCCGTTCTCTAGGTTATCTATTTCACCAACTCTGCAGGAAAGCTTGGAGTTGAAGTCACCAATGGCCGAGGGCTTCGCCGGGGTGTTGAAAAGCTTCGGAGTAAGTGGAAATGGCTTCCCGACGAAGGTGGAAGTGATGGAGCAGCTGGAGAGGTGAAAAGGGGAATCCCGTGAACTATCCAATCGCAGCAAATGGCAGGCATTGACCTAAAACGCGGAGCAGGGCCTTTTATACGGAGGCAGCAGAAGCAGTGCGCACGCTCAGTGGCGCACGACCAGTGGTCGTGCGCACTGTAGGTCGATGATCGTGTGGCTTTTCCGAATAAACCTGCAACCTAGACAAGAAGCATCAGCATAAACGCGCACGAGCAGTGGCGCACGACCAATGGTCGTGCGCACTATGGCCAGTGCTCGTGCGATTACCGAGACAGGGTTATGAAAAAGGGGGTGTAATGCGCACGAACAGTGGCGCACGACCAGTGGTCATGCGCAGTAAGTCCAGTGGTCGTGCGCTTACCCAGGCTGATTCAGTTGAAAACGTAGAGTACTGTGCACGATCGGGGGTGCACGACCAGTAGTCGTGCGCATTAGATCCCCTGATCGTGCGCAGTATTCCTATTTCACAATCATCCCGGAACACGCACACGACCCCTGTACCAGCAGAAGGGGGCAGAAAGGCCACCAGAACGTGCACACCACATCCCCGAGATAGGGCTAAAGAATAACAACAAAATGGAAACAAAGAAAGCACACAGAAGCGGGCATATAGTGCACTTAACCGTGAAAAAGGTACATAAGCACAAATAAGCAATAACGGCTCTCCAGTGTAGTGCTAAGACGATAAAACTAGCCCAGATGAGTCCAAAAATCAGTGTAAAATGTGGACTCATCACACCCCCAGACTTAACCATTTGCACGTCCCGAGCAAATCATCACTCCATGGACTCGAAGATAGCTAACTGGCTCAGCAATTTCAAAAAATAAGTAAGACGAGAAATCAAATATATCATGAGTATAGAAGATATAATAGAAAAACTTTTTAATTATACAACGTAGTTTAAACTATTCGACAGACGTAAATAAATATTGTAATTGCTCAAAATTAGAATTCTGGAGAATCGTGCGATCATGTGCAGGAAGAAAGTAGGCAGGCCACTAAGGTGAGCATTGCCAAAGTTCGGGACTCAGGATCACCTCCAAAGGAATCCACCAATGTCGGGGACCATATGCTTGCATGTTTACACTCTCTCCACGGCGCGGGTTAGACTCAAGCGTGAATCAGTAGGACTTGTAGGAGGAAATGGGGCTTAGGCAACGACTTGGTGGTCAAGGATAAACATGAAGGATCTATGCAACCAAAGCGAGCGAAAACACCCCAAACCAAAACAGCCACTTAGAAAAGAATGGGGCATACGTCCCCAGACTTAGCTTGAAATCCGGGTGTGAACACGGCTGAACCCGACCAAATTCAAAAAAGAGGATGGGGATCGAAATCTCAAAGCAATTCTTTCACATAAATATTTCTTTTTTTTTCTATTGCACGAATCCGCTTTTTATTTTCAAAACTTGTTGTTTTCTTTTCTGCGCTAGCAATCCCCAAACGAAGCAATCAAAATGGGAATGAAATCAGCACCCCCAAAACAATGTCCACTAATCACAACCTCGGCAAAACAGGAATTACAAATCAGCTCAAGCATTTGATTGCGAAGGTGGGTTTAGCTTGAGGCCTTGGTGAAAGTCAGTGGAGCTGGATCAAAGGAAGGGTAGGCACAAATTTGGCATGCAATGGTTAACAGGTAGGAAGGGCAAAACAAGGCTCAAACTAGCCAAAAAAAGGCCTACGTCATGCTCACGCTTAACTAACCGTGCACCAATGCTTTGAGAGTAGCTTAGGGCAAGTTCTTAGCCACCGAGAAAGATGATCCTTCCCCCCCGACTCAAGCAATACGAGTCTAGTGGCAGCTACACACATTCCTACTGAAAGTCCACCTAGTGTCAACTATCTTCACCTATGGGGGGGGGGAATAGGTGACGTGCAGCGTTTTTACGGAATTTAAGAATGTACCTGCACAATAAAAATAAACAGCACAGCACACAGAATACACAAGCTATTTATAGTGGTTCCCCGACTTGGGTACATCCACTTTACCCCTTCGACCTATCTCCCAACACGGGACGACTCGGTCTCTTCACCAACAGGATTGAAATCCAATCCTTGCACTATCGGAAGGAAACCTTCCACACGTAGGAGTCAACACTCCCACAAACGGGTTGCACCCAACCCTTACAACTAGGAACCAACGTTCCTTTACAACAAAAGTAAAATAGAATGTACAAGAAATACAAACTACGTGTGGAGACTACGGTGTCCCTCTTCGTTGACGACGTGATCTTGAAGTCTACAAAGAGTCCACAACCTTGGTCTCTCTTGGGGAGAATCTCCCTGGAACCGGCGGCGGCAAGATGGACGGCGGCTAGGTTCACTGGATCGGCGGCAACAACGATGTGTGGCTGCTGTTCTTTGGAGATCCAAACTTCGTAGCGAAGCAAGCTAGGTCTACCAACGGTCACACGAGGATCGGTCGTCTCGATCGATTCCGACGGGGAAGTTTTTCCCGATCAACAAATCGAGAGACAAGGGATCTCTGGATAGACACGTGAGACTCTAAGCTTGGCTAAGCTTCTGTCGCCGGAAGATCACGAAGAAATCTCGATCACAGGCGGCGACCAACTAGCTCGAGCGCGACGCCGGCGGCGGAGTGGAGATCGCGATTTTAGGTCAAGGTTTTCGCTCGGCTTCTTTCTGTGTGTCTTTACTGTTGAAAAATACCCGTATATATATACACAAGTAAATACCTTAAAGACCGTTGTGGGTCCCACAAGAGGAAACCCGAAATCCGGTTCAAAATAGTACCCGCGGCAGAATCCGGTTCAGTGGGTTCCAGAAAAATTGCCAAGTCAAAATCGGCGAGAATCACCTGTGATTCTCGTCGAATCGTCGAGAATCAAGAGTGATTCTCGACGATTCGGCAAGAATCGCAAAGTGATTCTCGACGATTCGTCGAGAATCACAAAGGGATTCTCGTCGAATTTGCCTTAATTGCACGCTGATCTAGCCGGCGAGAATCAGCCAGTGATTCTCGTCGATTCGGCGAGAATCACTAGTGATTCTCGTTGATTCTTACTTGGATGATTTTGCATCTTTCCATCCAAGAGCTGCTCCTTGACCCATCCTTGTTCCTTGTCTGCTCTTGCCTTAACACAGCCCTGTACTTGAAATTAAGTACACTCCAATAGAGAGAGTACACGTAGGCCAACACACTGATCTGCTCAACGAGGGATTACGTCGTGCAGACCCGTGTATATTGACCTACTGCACCCTGACATTGGTGTGCACTTAGCGTGGAATAACTGCAGCACAACTTGAAATATTTTGTCAAATACATTGTCTATTTACCTTAGCTTGTCCAGGGGCTTCTTCAAATCAGGTACGTTGTGGATACTATACCGAACAATCTCCCCCTATTTGAAGAAGCCTAAACCCTACAAGCTAAGGTGAATAGAGCATATGGGATTGAAAATCCTATATTTGAAATTGAGTTGAGTGAGGTATTCATTACCGATACCAATTCCGTGCGAGCAAACTTTGGAGCCACCTTAGCCTTAGCCGAGAGGGTAATCTCCCCCTTTTCGGCTTCTGCAAATCTGGGTCTGTAGTATTTGACCCCTTGCTCCCCCTCAGTTCTTGCATCTGTGCTCACACTTGAGTCCCTTGCTCCCCCTCAGTTCTTGCACGAGCTTGGAGCTTCTGTAGTCTTCATTCCTCATAGTTGAGCATGCCCAATTCAGTTTTGAAAAGACTGAACTTGGCTTCGTCTAAGGGCTTTGTGAATATATCTGCAATCTGCTTGTCCGTGGGGACATAACAGAGAGAGATGTCCTTGTTCTCCACGTGCTCCCAAATGAAGTGGTAGCGCACTTCAATATACTTCGTTCTGCTGTGCGATACCGGATTGTTGGCAATCGCAATAGCACTGGAGGAGTCGCAGTACATCGGCACTTCCTTGAACTGAAGGTCGTAGTCAGCTAACTGGTTTCTGATCCATAGGAGTTGTGTGCAACAACTGCAAGCCGAGATGTACTCAGACTCTGCAGTGGAGGTAGCTACACAATTCTGCTTCTTGCTGTTCCAAGAGATAAGCCTTCTTCCGAGGAATTGACACGTCCCGGAAGTGCTTTTCCTGTCATCTCTACTCCCTGCAAAATCAGCATCTGAAAAGCTTATTAGCTCGACATCATTGTTTCTCGGGTACCACAAGCCAAGATTGGGAGTACCTTTAAGGTATCTTAGAATTCGCTTTGCAGCAACATAGTGAGATTCCTTAGTGTTCACCTGATACCGGGCACAGACACATGTGGAGAACATAATATCCGGTCTACTGGCAGTAAGGTAGAGCAGGGATCCAATGATGCTTCTGTATTTGGTTTCATCGAAAGGTTTACCTTTCTCATCCTTATCTAGAGACATAGTGGATCCCATTGGAGTCCTCATAGAGGTTGCATTCTCCATCCCGAATTTCTTAAGGAGTTCATTTGTGAACTTCGTCTGAGAGATGAAGATTCTATCCTCAGACTGTTTCACTTGAAGTCCCAAGAAATACTTGATCTCTCCATACTGCTCATTTTAAACTTTCCTTGCATAAGTTTGGAAAACTTTTTGCAAAGATTGTTGTCCGTTGACCCGAATATTATGTCATCGACATAGATTTGCCCCAGCAAAATCTTGCCTTTGACTTCCCTGAGAAACAATGTCTTATATATTTTACCTCTAGAGAACTTGTTCTCAAGAAGAAAACTAGATAAAGTCTCATACCAAGCTCGTGGAGCTTGTTTTAACCCATATAAAGCTTTATTAAGAAAATATACATGATTGGGATAAGTAGGATTGAAAAAACCTGGGGGTTGAGCGACGTATACTTCCTCTTTCAGGTCTCAGTTCAGGAATGCCGATTTCACATCCATTTGATAGACTGTGAATCCTTTGTGCGAAGCATACGCCAGGAACAGTCTGATTGCCTCGAGCCTTGCCACTGGTGCAAAGGTCTGGTCGAAGTCAATCCCCTCCTCCTGTCTATAACCTTGAGCCACCAGCCTGGCCTTGTTCTATATGATGACACCATGTTTATCCAGTTTGTTTCTGCAGATCCACTTGGTGCCAATCACATTCTGCTTGTGTGGTCTGGGAACCAATGTCCAAACGTTGCATCGTTCGAATTGATGTAGTTCATCTTGCATGGCCAAAATCCATGCCGTGTTTTTGTTCTCCTCGTCGAACTTCTTTGGCTCAACCTGTGACAGGAAGCTAAGATGCAAAATTTCATTAATAGTACCTCTTCGAGTTCTGACACCGACACGAGGATCCCCGATGATCTGATCTCTAGGATGATCCCTCACGTATCGGAGCTCTAGAAGTCTGGCGTCTGGAGCTTTGACTACTTCTTGGGCTTCTCCTTCTTCTAAGAGATTTGTTCCATTTTGATCTTCAACATTCCCAGATGACGTGGAGGTGGAAACTTTGACGTACTTTGGAGTTTCATCTTTAGCGGTCTTATTGAGATCCAGCTGTTCAAGTCATGCACCTGCATCTTCAAGAATACCACTGGAAGAATTGCTGTTAAGCAAACTTCCTTCATCAAATACAACATTAATTGATTCTTCTACCACTAGGGTTTTCTTATTGAAGACCCTATATGCCCGACTGTGGGAACTATAGCCCATGAATATGCCTTCGAAGCATTTTTCACCAAATTTAGTACGCGGGTACTTCCCATTATTCAGTACATAGCATCTGCAACAAAAGATCCTCAAGTAGGACATGGTTGGTTTCCTGCCTTTCAGTAGCTCGTAAGGCGTCTTACGATGATGCTTGTTGATCAATGCTCGGTTTTGTACATGACAAGCTGTGTTGACAGCCTCTGCCCAGAAGTATTCTGGGAGAGAAGCGTCTTTCAACATTGTCGTGCAGGCTTCAATGAGAGTTCTATTTCTCCTCTCCGCAACTCCATTTTGCTGAGGAGTGCGCGGGGAGGAAAACTCATGAAAGATACCTTGTTCTTCATAGAACTCTGTCATAGCACCAGATTCGAATTCTGTTCCATGGTCACTTCTGATTTTGACCACTGGGCAGTTAAATTCGTTCTAAACCTGCTTGACAAAACTAGT
Source organism: Platanthera guangdongensis (assembly GCA_039583875.1). Taxonomy (NCBI): domain Eukaryota; kingdom Viridiplantae; phylum Streptophyta; class Magnoliopsida; order Asparagales; family Orchidaceae; genus Platanthera; species Platanthera guangdongensis. Next base: position 93,055,301 of record CM077156.1, on the reverse strand, counting down.
GAAGATGTCAAACGTATCCGACTTTCATTTTAAGAAGAACACCCATGTAAACCAAGAATGATCATCAACTATTACTAGCGTATAGGACTTGCCTCCCAAGCTATGAACTTGCATTGGACCAAACAGGTCCATATGTAGAAGGTAAAGACATCGGGAAGAGTCTTTGTCTGCAATACCCTTAAAGGTAGCCCGAGTCTGTTTGCCCATCTGGCATGCAGGACAGGGGCTATCTTTGATGCACTTGATAACGGGAGCATCCCTTACTAAGTTTTTAGAAAACAACATACTAATTGTTTTGAAATTAATATGTGCCAATCTCTTGTGCCATTGTTCACAAAGAGATGCACTGCCTGTTGCCACAAGGAATACGGGGGTAGATGAATCTAAACTGAGAAAATCTAAGCAGATGATATTTCTGCTCCTAATGCCTGATAATACCGTCTCAGAAGAGATACATGAAATTATCAGACATTTATCCTTGCAGAACTTAACGTCATAACCTTTGTCACATAACTGACTTACACTGATCAGGTTATGGTTTAACCCTTAAACATAAGCCACGTCGGTGATAGAGATTATGCCGTTGGAAATCATACCGTAACCTCTGGTGACTCCTCGATCTGACCCTCCAAAGATGACTTTGGGTCCATTCTCGACTAGAGTATAATCACGCAGCAGGCTTCTTGTCCCGGTCATGTGCCGGGAGCATCCACTGTCCAAGTACCAGATTGGCGTTTTGGTGGCCTTTGGACATTCCTGCAAAACAAAATTAATTTCCCTTAGGAACCCAATCGAACTTGGGTCCTAGATTCCTGGTTAGCATACTCCCCCTCGGTTGGTTAACCCTACGAGTGGTCGGCCTCGCATTGCTAACATAGGGAGTCTCGTGATACCTTGGATTAAACCAACAATCCACGGCAAAGTGACCGACTTTGCCACAGCACCAACAGTCAAATCTGTTGTACCTCTTCCTAGGCTCCTTCCTTACCCTGGGAACGGAGGGTACAGCCGGGGCTTTGGATCTGGAGGTGGGTGCCTCACAGTGATTGCAGTCACAAGACTTCTTCACCTTCTGTATAACAGGCTTGGATTTTGGTGCCTGCTTTCCATTATGGCCGCTAGAGAATTGACCATAATTTCCCATGTGGATTTCCTCATAAGGTGCCTTGAAGGCACTCTCACCGAAGTTCCGAGGAAAGGTCCAACCGTCATATCGGCTCTTTGGCTTTGCAACCGAGGGCCGGAAATTATGGACAAATGTTGATTCAAAGTCATGTTGGTTTCAAGGAAAGCCAGGCTTTCTGAACACAACAGGACTAAGCGGAGCCTTTCCCTTTTCATCAGCAGAGGCCTTCTTGGCGGACTTATTTTTCCTCTGGTTCCTGTTTCTCCTGGATGAGGAACCAGATACCCCTACATGCCCCAAACCAGCTCCTTTGGCCTGAGCAGAGAAGGTATCAACTACTGGAAGAACAGTCTTTGGCATAGAGAAGCTCTTGATGATCTTCCTTTCTGCCGCAAGTTGTTCTTCCAACTTGTCGACTTCCTCTTGCTTAAGATCAAGGAGCTTAAGATACTCTGAGTGCTTTGAAGTCAGGTCAAGGTGCTCCTGTCGGAGAGAAATAAAACTGGTGACCTCTTCCCTTAGGGAAACACACTCACCCTTAAGGAATTTTACTTCCTTTTTCTCAGCCTTCAATCTCTTACGGCACTCCTCGAAAGTGTTGAGCAGAAGTTCATACTTCTCGAGGAGCTCAGCTTCACGGGCCGAAAGGCTATCCTCAGGTTCATCATCCTGAGACTCAGGATCAGAGTCAGAGTCGGAGAGAGGGGTGTGAGCTTTTACCTTCCCAGTAAATGGGGGACATTCTCCTTCTGAGTCGGAGCGACCCACGAGCCCGAAGTAGGCTTCCTCATCATCACTGGAGTCTGAGGAATCAGACTCACTTAGTGTCTTTGGCCTTTTGGAGATATAGCTCCGCTCTTTCTTCTTATCTCTAGAGGATTTGTGCTCCTCTCCTTTCTCTTTTTCTCTCTTGCCTTGATAGCAGTCGACCACGACATGTCCTGGCTTATTGCATCCAAAGCAAATAATGTCAGAAGAGCGATGTTTGTTCGGTTTGGAAGCATACCTGTCAGAAGAATAATTTTTCTTCTGATTCTTGGAGGAGGAGCCATCTTTCTTTCTTTGATTCCTCATCTTGAGGAACTTCTTGAACTCTCGGGTGATGAGGGAGAAATCCTCCTCCGACAGCTCTGAGCTGGAGGAGCATGGCTCGGAGTCCTCCTCCTCATCCTTATTCCTGGCACGGTATGAAACCGCACCTTTGCCTTTTCTGGAGTGACTGGCTTTTAGAGCCACAGTCTTTTCTTTGCCTGCAGCCTTCTCTGCTTCTTCTTCTTCTTTCCTGGTGTTCAGTTGAAGCTCATAGGACATTAGCTTTCCAAACAGAATTTGCGGGTCTGTTTCAGCTAGTCTGCCAAACTCTCGGATGGCCCAGATCTTTGTGTCCCATTCCTTAGTGAGGGACCTAAGGAATTTATCATTGAGTTCACCATTAGTGAACACTCTTCCGTATCCTTTGAGGGCGTTGACAATCTTGAGGACGTTCTCGTAGGTGACTTCGATCTCTTCCTTAGGCCCTTGTCTGAAGGCCTCATATTTCTGGTTCAGGAGGGATCTCCGATCATCCCTCACTTCATCAGTCCCCTCCATTAAGATGATCAGGCTATGCCAGATCTCTTGTGCTGTCCTGCAGTTACAGAAGTTCTGCATCATTGATTCATCAACTGCGCTGACCAGAATGTTCTGCGCCTTCTTGTCTAGTCCCACTAGCACCATCTCGTCCTTGTCCATTTCAGAAAGTTTCTTCGGCACTTTATTGGTAGGATCAATGGTGGAGACCTTAGTGGGGACATAAGGTCCCTCCTCCACGATCATGAAGAGTCTAGGATCAACTGCCTCCATGTAGAATCTGATCCTTTCCTTCCAGATAGGAAAGTTGAGCCTGGTGCACACGGGGATCTTGCCAGTGAACTTGAGCCCGTCCATGGTAGATGTTTGCCTTCCTCTTGACACTAGCGGCAGAATTCAACTCAAGGTGTTAACCTTTTTGATGAGCAACCTCCCTCTGATACCACTTGAAAGTCCACCTAGTGTCAACTATCTTCACCTATGGGGGGGGGGATAGGTGACGTGCAGCATTTTTACGGAATTTAAGAATGTACCTGCACAATAAAAATAAACAGCACATCACACAGAATACACAAGATATTTATAGTGGTTCCCCGACTTGGGTACATCCACTTTCCCCCTTCGACCTATCTCCCAACACGGGACGACTCGGCCTCTTCACCAACAGGATTGAAATGCAATCCTTGCACTATCGGAAGGAAACCTTCCACACGTAGGAGTCAACACTCCCACAAACCGGGTTGCACCCAACCCTTACAACTAGGAACCAACGTTCCTTTACAACAAAAGTAAAATAGAATGTACAAGAAATACAAACTACGTGTGGAGACTACGGTGTCCCTCTTCGTTGACGACGTGATATTGAAGTCTACAAAGAGTCCACAACCTTGGTCTCTCTTGGAGAGAATCTCCCTGGAACCGGCGGCGGCAAGATGGACGGCGGCTAGGTTCACTGGATCGGCGGCAACAACGATGTGTGGCTGCTGTTCTTTGGAGATCCAAACTTCGTAGCGAAGCAAGCTAGGTCTACCAACGGTCACACGAGGATCGGTCGTCTCGATCGATTCGGACGGGGAAGTTTTTCCCGATCAACAAATCGAGAAACAAGGGATCTCTGGATAGACACGTGAGACTCTAAGCTTGGCTAAGCTTCTGTCGCCGGAAGATCACGAAAAAATCTCGATCACAGGCGGCGACCAACTAGCTCGAGCGCGACGGCGGCGGCGGAGTGGAGATCGCGATTTTAGGTCAAGGTTTTCGCTCGGCTTCTTTCTGTGTATCTTTACTGTTGAAAAATACCCGTATATATATACACAAGTAAATACCTTAATGACCGTTGTGGGTCCAACAAGAGGAAACCCGAAATCTGGTTCAAAATAGTACCCGCGGCAGAATCCTGTTCAGGGGGTTCCAGAAAAATTGCCAAGTCAAAATCGGCGAGAATCACCTGTGATTCTCGTCGAATCGTCGAGAATCAAGGGTGATTCTCGACGATTCGGCGAGAATCGCAAAGTGATTCTCGACGATTCGTCGAGAATCACAAAGGGATTCTCATCGAATTTGCCTTGATTGCACGCTGATCTAGCCGGCGAGAATCAGCAAGTGATTCTCATAGATTCGGCGAGAATCACTAGTGATTCTCGCCGAATCGGCGAGAATCACTTGGTGATTCTCGTCGATTCTTACTTGGATGATTTTTCATCTTTCCATCCAAGAGCTGCTCCTTGACCCATCCTTGCTCCTTGTCTGCTCTTGCCTTAACACAGCCCTGTACTTGAAATTAAGTGCACTCCAATAGAGAGAGTACACGTAGGCCAACACACTGATCTGCTCAACGAGGGATTACGTCGTGCAGACCCGTGTATATTGACCTACTGCACCCTGACATTGGTGTGCACTTAGCGTGGAATAACTGCAAGCATAACTTGAAATATTTTGTCAAATACATTGTCTATTTATCTTAGCTTGTCCAGGGGCTTCTTCAAATCAGGTACGTTGTGGATACTACACCCAACACCTACACTATCGTTTGATTATCCCAGATTCAGATTTTGAGCAGTACAAACAATATTGACGGGAGCAGAAAAGAATAATTCTACGAGCATAAAGAAAAATTAGTTCTATCCTAACACTACACAAACCATGAGTATTCGATTAGGAGCACTGCATGAGTTTCGAACGACTCAATCCTGAAATCCTAAGCCAGTACCACTATGTTAAAGTTTACACAAAAGAAATAAATTTAACTCGGTTTGTGCGCGTGGGTAAGAGCGCACTCGTGTGGGTGATTCAGTGTGTGCAACCAAAAAGCAAGAAATAAGTAAATAAGAAACTGGGATGCAACAGAAAGTGCGGTGTAGTGGCCACATGCATACTCCCCCCCAGACTTAAAGTTTACAACGAGTAAAAATAAGCATTCCAAAGAGGAGAAATAGCTAGGGTAGGAAGTTACCTATGCTCAAAATTGAGCATACCAGTCGGGCAATGAGATGTCCAAGTGCGGCCACGTTGCCGCACCTCAAATATTCCTTCACCTGCGATTAAAGGATGCAAGCCAAACAAAAGATGGACACATATATATATATAAAGAAATAAACCAAAATCAAAACACAGCATAGGACCGAACGGTCCAACTTGGGTCGTCTCCCGAAAGCCCTTTTGTTTACCGTCCTTAAGGTGGACCAAATACCTGTATTAGCAGTTCAAATAGAGAGTTCGATACATAAAAAAAAGAAAAGACAACAGTCGGCTCCCAGATGGGCGCTCACAAAAATATAGTAGCTGTCTTGCTCAGAAAATAAAAACAAAAGAAAAGAAACAGAAGGCGTGGTAGACTAGCTCTGTCGTGAGTTCCACTCACTCCCCCTCACTATCACTGTCGTGAATCTCGATGGGCGATGGACGTGGACCAGGTGCTGATGGGGCGACACGAGTGGGCGGTGGTTGAATGTTCATCCCGCCTCGCATTGCTTGTTGATAAATAAAATCCTGCATCCAAAACTGGGAAGCTTCCAGATCAGCAAGGCACTCGGATAAATATGGGACACCTCTCTCTTGAGCTGAGCTGGACGGGCGGCTAGATTGCCCCTCATGCTTTATGGGCGGCCTCAGTTGTTGTTGACCCTGCTGCGGTGGCACTCCTGTACTCCGCCTACCCATAGCGGAAGATTCACCCGGCTCTCCTTCATCTTCCCCGTCATCTCGACCCGCAGGCGCATCACCAGGCATGCGGACAATAAACTGTCGGCCACCTTTTCTCCCTACCACACGTAGCAAATGTCAACTCACCAGGTTGGCCCTGGAGATCATGGATGGGGCAGTGACCTGCACCATCGGAGGTAGCTGGCTCCAAACTCCCAAACTTTTGGCAATGCGGGTAATGTAGTAAGCACCCCCGATTGCGCCCACGAGACCATAAGTGGCCTCGTGGTGGAAGAAATAGGCCAGCATATACCCCAAATGGAGGGGGTACTGCTGCTGCATGCTAGATAAGGAGATCAAATCCTGCCACCCGACCACATTCTTGCTCAGGGCCCTAGCAGTGAGTGAATGACTAAGCAAATGCTGCATAAACCTGAGAGCGGGGGAGACAATTTTTGTTGACTTGGCACGGCGGGCTACATACTCCTCATGCCCTCCGGTTAGAGAATGCCAAGCGGACCGCGGAGTAACAGCCTCTGGAAAATCAATGCACAATGCGGGGAAATTAATCTGGGATGCCTCTGCCTCGGAATAGACACCTGCATGGATGGCAAGCTCGGGCAGTGTGACCGTGAAGACATTGCCCATTATCCGAAAGGAACAAGTGGGGAGAAACTGGTTGTCTGCCGTTGTCTCCCAAGTGAATGTGGAAAGCAATTCCAAAGTCAATTCCCGGAAGCCAAGCTCGTCGCACTCGAATAACTTGCTCCAACAACCAAAAGAGTAGAGAATGAGCACGGCCTCTGCTAAAGCACCGTCATCCCCAATGGAACGCAGCTCGTTCCAGTCAACAAGCCGCTGAGAGAGGAATGGCTTGTCCTTCAGGGAATTATAGCATTGAGTATGCTCTGCCTTAGCAAAAGTTCCCATTATTCCCAAAATCTGTTCAGGACTTGCTGAAGCACGACCGGATCTCTGATAGGCCTTCACTATAGGGCGGCGTCTAGGTTCCATTACAGCAAAGTAAGGAAGGGAGATAAGAAGTTGAGGGATCCTACAGGAGGAGAGAGAGACGAACCACCAGGGAGGAATCAGAAGAAGAAGAGCGCCGACAACGCACGCGCAGCGGACTAAGCGGGAGATTAGGGCGCACGCACAGTGGACAGCGGCTGGAAAATAAAAAGAAACCGGGCATGCGCACGACCTGTGGTCGTGCGATTATAAGTAGTGCGCACGACCAGTGGTCGTGCGCCGTAAAATTTTTCGCACGCCTGAGTTTTCAGTCTATTTCACACTGCTGACCACTTGGTGCAACAAAGAGCTCAACACACAGCTGGGCTACCACACCCAAATAATGAAATACAAAAAAAAATTTTAACAAAAGAAACACTATCCTAGATAACTGTTGGGTTTATTGTCTCCCAACAGGACTTATACAAAATCTGAGCATCTCCTAACTGATGGGCGAATGAAACTGGAAATGCACAGGCAGAGGTTCATGGTCACGCTGCGATAGCGGGCACCAGAACGGAGATAGAACATAAGCCCCAATACCTGTATACGCATACCTATCGGAAGTTTCAGGCATGGGCATAAAGTAACTTGGGAAACTCATTGGCTCCAACTCTATCTGCATCTGGTTACAATAAGTCCGAGGCCGCATTACATGCCCTTGTACTGATTGGACCAATTCCAAAATGTGGTCCTGCATGGGAGTAGACACGAGAGCAGAGTCAAGAAATAAACTAGAAGAATAACATAAACGGACATCGATCTTGGGGGTGATCCCGGAGTCATCCCCCGTCTGCGGAATTGTGGATGCTTCCAAACAGCTGTCTAAGCTAGTGCAGGAATGTTCTGAAGCTGCATCTGCCTCATCCATGCCTCGGGCATCCTCACATGGGATGGAGGTCACAACCTCTGCCACGGAGTCGTCCTCCTCGACTGGATCTAACAGAACGCGGGAAATGCTAATTTCCACCTGCAATTCAATCTCAGCAGCACTGTCATAAGAAGAAAGAATGCTATGCAAAGAAGAAGGTGAAGATACGAAGCTTGGTAGGACGTTGAGCGCTGGCTCTTCACAACTAAAAGATTCTATGCAAGGTGAAGTATGCACTTCAGGAGTATAAATAGCAGTGTCGGAATGGGGATAAGCGCATGTATCTGTGCACATACCTGGGATGTCTTCTCCATAACATAGAGATGGCAATGGTACATACCTTGATATAGCAGGGGTGATGCCCAAGGTTGAAGTGGAGACAATCCGAAAATCTGGCTCGTCATCCACCGCTAGCTCAACTAGGTACGCGGCGCAATCCTTCAAGGCATGATCCCAGCTTCGACAAAAAAGGCACTTCTTAGCTGGTTTTGGCGGTGCAACGGGTGCTGAAGCTGAATAAAAGAAGTGCGGCAATGGCTTCACAGGTCGGTAGCTAACCGGCTTATGTCGACGATATGTCGATTCATAAATTTCCTGGCTACTATACTTCTGAGGGCATCTGTCGCTAGCATGAGAGATGTCTCCACAATGACGGCAATTGATATTGAAATTGGCCCACATTGCAGCGATTTCAAATATCAGGGGTACAACTACTTGGCATAGATTCTGCGAATAAAACTAACACTTCCATCTGACGGAATAACAACACAAGAGAAAAGGGATCAAAAACAACAAAACAACTCGCATCACGAAATTCCAGTCATCTGGAGTCGCTATACAGTTGCACTCCCCGGCAACGGCGCCAAAAACTTGATGAGTGTAATACGGCAAGCGCACCGGTCGCACAAGTAATAATGTTTTGGGAGTAAATCCCCCAAGTGTTGGTCTCTTGAGGAATGCAATCAGCGTAGAACGACAACAATAATGAGAATATCGTTATGAGAGTTAAAAATAGAACAAAAAGAAAATAGCGGACTCGGGAGATTATGGATGTTTTATCTACTGAACTAGTAAAAGCTATGCGGGTCGACGGCACTGCTTCGCAAGGTGAAATGGGTTTGTCGGCCGCTATGCCGAACTTCAGTTGGGCGAGTGGAATGGAAACTAATGGATTGCAACATTCTTGTGTGGATTGCAATCGGACAAGGCACAGGAATGAAGTGGATGTGGGGTTAGTGAGGCGCATTCACAGACAGAACTCACAAGCATAAGAAGAAACTAACATTCCATTAACTAGAAAGTAAACTTGATATTCAGGGATGGAAATGTTCATTACACTGCTCAAAACATTCATAACACAGAGGAAGGGGAAGAGGAGTAAACCAAAAGAGAATGAAGATCCACCGCGGGTCGTGGCCGGAGTAGTGAGTTGTCAATCCGCTTTCGGGCTCAGTCCAAGGAGGCTTCCGGTACCAACGATCTGTCATCTCGAAGGCCTTTAAGTCCGTTCTCTAGGTTATCTACTTCACCGACTCTGCAGGAAAGCTTGGAGTTGAAGTCACCAATGGCTGAGGGCTTCGCCGGGGTGTTGAAAAGCTTCAGAGTAAGTGGAAATGGCTTCCCGACGAAGGTGGAAGTGATGGAGCAGCTGGAGAGGTGAAAAGGGGATTCCCGCGCACTCTCCGATCGCAGTAAATGACAGGCGTTGACCTAAAACGCGGAGCAGGGCCTTTTATACGGAGGCAGCAGAAGTAGTGCGCATGCTCAGTGGCGCACGACCAGTGGTCGTGCGCACTGTAGGTCGATGATCGTGCGGCTTTTCCGAATAAACCTGCAACCTGGACAAGAAGCATCAGCATAAACGCGCATGAGTAGTGGCACACGACCAGTGGTCGTGCGCACTATGGCCAGTGCTCGTGCGATTACCGAGACAGGGTTATGAAAAAGGGGGTGCAATGCGCACGAACAGTGGCGCACGACCAGTGGTCGTGCGCAGTAAGTCCAGTGGTCGTGCGCTTACCCAGGCTGATTCAGTTGAAAACGTAGAGTACTGCACACGATCGGGGGTGCACGACCAGTGGTCGTGCGCATTAGATCCCCTGATCGTGCGCAGTATTCCTGTTTCACAATCATCCCGGAACATGCACACGACCCCTATACCAGCAGAAGGGGCAGAAAGGCCACCAGAACGTGCACACCACATCTTCGAGATAGGGCTAAAGAATAACAACAAAATGGAAACAAAGAAAGCACACAGAAGTGGGCATATAGTGCACTTAATCGTGAAAAAGGTACATAAGCACAAATAAGCAATAACGGCTCTCCAGTGTAGTGCTAAGACGATAAAACTAGCCCAAATGAGTCCAAAAATCAGTGTAAAATGTGGACTCATCAGGAAGCCCACTCTTGTGAGTATGTGGTGAGTGTGAGATATTCCTTCGGGTATATATGAATATTCCCCGTTTTTTTGCATGTATAGTCCGGAATCAAAGAACGAACATAGGCATGGTGTGCGAAGCCTAAACGGACAAGTTGGTCTGGATCGGTGATGATTCATTACATGTATGGCCAGAGAAGACTCTGCTCCGATGGTTGTTTTTCGGGTTTTCTACGCGGTAGATTACAATAGGGAACCTTGGGGACTAACTCCAAGGTGCATCCGAAAATCTGGGTAGAAGCTTGATTCTGCCATCTTGGTGGCCTGGTAGCCAACTTGCACATAACTGGGTTATATAAAGTGTGTGATCGATTTGGGACTCGGGGAAGCTTGACCCACGCATATGGCTTAAATTAACGTTGCGGTGTGAGCAACGGGTTAGGAGGAACAGTACCCGCTCTATGTCGTTCGGTTAGAGAGACCTAAGTTACGTGGTACTTGCTATTAGCATAGATGGAGGGTCTTAGGCTTAGGCCGAAAAGACTAAAATGCTCACGAGATTTGCCGTCCAAGGGGCGGTGGTGAGACCGCGGATTTGACTGGGTTCACCAAGAATGTGCCCTGAGAGAATGGGGTGTGTGGCCGTGCATGCCTACGCCTGTGATGAAGTGTAATTTCACTACCGTTTGGCTATGCTAATAAAGTGCAGGGAAGGAGCATCGCTGCCCCGAGTTAAGGGGCGGAGTCGTTATAATTTGGTCAGCTTTAGCTGTGAGTTGCTTTTATTTGCCACCGCTACGGTGGATTGTTGATTGCAGGTGCTGTGGATCCTAGTGACAAATAGCGGACAAAAGCCCTTGTTGCTGAGACGGCCCTCGAAGGCCTTTACTAATGTTTACTTTTATTCTCATGTGTGACCTGCCTGCATGCCGATGTTTGGAAGACATTATTTGTATAAGTAAACTCTTGTAAGGCCATAAGGCCAAGTACTTTGTGTATTTGTACGCTCATTCCTTTGGGTTATTTTAGGGGACATTCATGCTGTGGCTGGGTTCTTTCTTTGCAACATTTAAAATGCTTCTGCTAGAATGTGCTCTGTGTAGGACGGTGGTTATTGGAAGGATGGTTTCATTTCGTAACCCTTCGATCTGTCTGTGATATATGACATCCGTCCCCAGCCGGACCTACTGTTATATGCTATGTGACGGATAGGAGGTGTTGCACGTCGAGACCACTGAGAAGAAACCGCTGAGATAGAAGACAGTCTCAGGTGAGAAGAAAAAACATTGAGACCGATGAGAAGGAAGCACTAAAATAGATGATCGTCTCTGCTGTTAAAGAATATACTGCTGAGACAGTTGAGAAAGAACTGTTGAGATAATGATGGTGAAAATTCACAAGTACAGAAGTGTTGAGAGCCATGATAGATGGTGTTTAGTGACTTAAAATCACTCAACGCTTAGTGAAGTTCTGGAATTTTTCTAAGTCCCGAAGGTGATGACCGCTACTCATGTTATCAAAATTCAGTAAGTCAAAGTGTTTTAAGTCATTGCGGGAAAGCTACAGCAGCAAGAGGATGACCAGTGCTGACATCGCCAAGAAGTCAACAAAGTCAAATTAAATGAAACCGTTGCGAGAAAGCTGCAGTAGCGCAGAAAGTTGGTTTGTCCTTTTCTGTGTGAGGTGGATCTCACCATCCTTGGGTGGGCCCATACTCTAATTGTGTCGTTGATTCAAATCAACAGATATAAAAAGGAGAAAGAAAAAGGTATTAGGTTTATGGAAAACAAACTCAGAACATACAAAGAAAACCAGAGACGGCTGGACTTCATCTTCTCCAATAAGTTTGAAAGAAAAAGTCCAGCAGAGTTAGCCAGAAGGCAAAGAAAGAAAGTTGAGGCTCTTCAAGTTCATCAAGATTGTTCTCTCTAGAACAAGGCAGCTGATTCAACTATTAAGCAAGAAGTTAGCTGTGTGAAGGGCTGTTAACCTCCAACAGCAGATAGTTGTTCACCAGTGTTGCAAAGGAGTTAGCTGTAGAAAAATACTCAATCCTTCTCCAACAAGAGGGCTGGACTGATATCTTCTCAGTCCAGCAAGGTAGGCTCAGATATTTAACTATGTGCCAGTAGTATTAAATTTATTTCATCATGTATAAACTACTGTAGGATTCAGTTTACCAGAATCTGAGTTGTAGGACTTTTTGGTCTGAGTTGTAGGTGACTAATTAGTCACTGAGGTAGATGCCCTGTTGGGGAACTAAGGTAGGATTCAAGTGTGGATCTGAGAGTAGGGCTGTCATCCCAGTCTGAGTAGTAGGCCTTAGTGATAAGGCTAATGTAGGTGACTGGTGAGTCACTGAGTTTTAGGTGACAAGTGTGTCACCGAGTGTAGGCCTTGGAGGAGGTTGAGCTATAGGTACCTGGAAGGGTACTGAGTTATAGGACTGTTGCAGCACTATGAGAGTAGGGCATTATACCTGAACTTGTAGGGCTGAAGAGCCTGAGCTGTAGGCCATAAAAATAAGGCTGAGGTAGGTGGTTAGTGGACCACTAAGCTTTAGGAGCTCTACAGGGCTCTGAGGTAGGAACCATTGTGGTTCTGAGTTTGGATTCTGAAAATAATTTATGTGTAAGGCTAATGGACAGAGGTGTAAGCTCTGAGGATGGAGAGTGGTTTGAAAACTCCTTATCAAGGAGGTCTCAGGTTCGATCCCCGACCTGAACAACCCACCTGTGGATGGAGAGGGGTTGGGTTGCTTGGTCTGCAGAACGGGTTAGGCTAAACCCTTTCGAGCTTAGTGCTGCGGGTGCCGGCGACCATCCTTACGAGTGTGGGCTGGGGATGCCGTTACAGATGATCTGTTCGATCAGTTTGTCGGGTCATCAGTGTACTCGAAATTGGATCTTAAATCCGGATATTATCAGCTGAGGATACGAGAAAGTGATATCCCCAAGACAGCTTTCAACACGAGGTACGAGCATTATGAGTTTACCGTCATGCCGTTTAGGCTGACTAATACGACATCCGTGCTCATGTATCTGATGAATATAACTTTCAGAGAGTACCTGGACCACTTCGTGATCGTCTTTATCGACGATATATTGGTGTACTCGCAGTGTGAGAAGGATCACTTTAAGCATCTGCATTTGGTGTTGGAGACACTGATGAGGAACCAACTGTATGTCAAGTTCTCCAAATGCGAGTTTTGGTTATCCTCAGTGACATTCCTTGGTGACATAGTTAGTGGAGAGGGAATTGCGGTTGATCCGACGAGGATAGTTGCTATACGAGAGTGGCCTGTGCTGTCTTCGATAGCGGAAGTACAGAGTTTTCTGGGGCTTGCCGGCTATTTCACGCGCTTCGTGGAGAAGTTCTCGCACTTAGCGTTACCCCTCATGACTCTGATGAGTAAAGAGCAGAAGTTTGTTTGGATGCCTGAGTGTGCACAAGTTTTCGAAGAGTTGAAAAGTCAGTTGACCACGACGTCTGTTCTAAGTTCGCCGAGTGGGACAGAAGACTTTGAAATCTACTGCGATACTTCAGGCAGTGGATTAGGATGTGTTCTACTATAGCATGGAAGTGTAATAGCCTATGGATAGCGTCAGCTGAAGGTACATGAGAGGAATTATCTGGTCCATGACTTGGAGTTAGCAGCCGTGATATTTGCCCTAAAGTTGTGGAGGCACTACCTGTACGGTGTGAAGGTCGATATCTATACCGACCACAAGAGCCTGAAGTACTTGTTGGATCAAAAGGATCTAAACATACGGCAACAGAGATGGATCGAGTTCCTGGGGGACTACACATTCAAGATTCATTATGTGCCTGGGAAAGGCAATGCGGTTGCGGATGCGTTGAGTCGCATGGCCCCTGCGTAAGCCAACTGGTTGTCGGTTCATGACGAGCGTTTGATTCAGGATTTGGAGGCATTAGAGATCTCTTGTGTTGACAAGCAGACTAGTGTCGAAGCATAAATGAACTGGATAGAAGTTCAGTATGACCTGGCTGATCGGATTCGGCAGGCTCTGGATTTGGATAACAACATGAAGCAAATCAATGTTGAGGCTTTGGATGGGTCAAATTCCCAATTTGATGTTGTGGATAGATTGTTATGGAAGGGCAGTCATCTATGCATCCCAAATGTGGATAAACTGCGGGTGGAATTAATGTACGAGACTCATCATATCAAGTACTCAATTCACCCAGGGACCACGAAGATGTATAGTGATATGAAGAAGTTGCTCTAGTGGCCAGGACTTAAGAAGGACGTAGCACTTTATGTGGCGAAGTGTCAAATGTGCGCCTTAGTGAAGGTGGAGTGCCAGAAGCCTGGAGGTTTCTTGAAGTCCTTGCCTATCCCGGAGTGGAAGTTCGATGATATTACAATGGTCTTTGTGCATGGGTTGCCAAGGTCGTAGAAGGGAAACGACGCCATCTAGGTGATCGTAGATCGATTGACGAAAGTGTCGCACTTCATTCCAAATAGGAAGGATGATTCAGTGGAGAAATTGACTAAACTCTATGTAGATAACATTATTCGACTTCACGGTGTGCCCCGCAACATCGTAGGTGACCGAGATGGGTGGTTCACGTCCAATGACTGAAGGTTGGTGCAATAAATGTTGGGAATCAAGCTGAGGTTCAGCACGACTTTTCATCCACAAACGAATGGTCAGACTGAGAGGGTCAACAAGACGATGGAAGAAATGCTTCGCATGTGCGTCTTGGATTTCGGGATGTAGTGGGAAGATCATATGTTCTTGGTTGAATTTGCTTATAACAATAGCTACCAAGTGAGCATTGAAATGGAGCCCTTCGAGGACCTTTATGGTATGAAATGTCGCATGATGTTGTAATGGTTGGAAACTGGTGAGTCGAAGCTGTACAAGTGGCAAGAAGTGGAAGATGCAACCTCATTGGTACGAACTGTTCGAGAACGATTACTAATCGCTCAAGACCGGCAAGCTAAATACTATAATGCCAAGCATAGGAACATTGAGTTCGCTCTTGGAGACTGGGTGTATTTGAAGATTAAGCTGTTCAAGGGCATCTCACGAGTACGGTGCTTGAAGAAGCTAAGCCTGAGGTACCTTGGACTGTTTGAGATTCTGGAGCGAATTGGCGAAGAAGCTTATCGATTAAAGCTATCACTGGAACTGAGTGGTCTACACGACGTATTCCACATACCAGTGTTACGGAAGGCACTTCAAGAGCCTACGCAAGTGATTGTGGTCGATCAAGTACCGGGTGACAATGGGCTAATGACGAAGGTTAAGCCCGTTCGCATTAAGGACTCGGAAGTCAAGCGACTGCGTAACAAGGACATCAGGATGGTCAAGGTCCGATGGGATAACTGCGGTCGGGAGGAGCTCTCATGGGAGCGAGAGCAGACCATGCTTGAGGAGTACCCAGAGTTATTCAACTCAGGTACCGTTTAAGTTTTGTGTATATTTTCCTTTCAGTAATTTTGAGACGAAATTATTTTAAGAGGGAGAGAGTTGTAATGCCCCGAAACTCAAAAGAGGGACAGACAGCATTTAGAGCCATGTTTGGTTCTTGGTAAGGGTCACAAGGCCTGGGACACAATTTGATTATAGAGTGTCTACACTAGTCATGAGTGTCGACACAAATGACTTCAGTCTCGACACAGTGTGTCGACTCAGTTGTCCTTTGTGTCGACACAGCTTTCTTTGTCTCGACATAGTTTGTCTTTGTCTTGACACAACTTGTTCAGTGTGTGTCGACACAGCTGTGAGTGTCTCGACACTTTGTACTTAACTTTATTTACTTGCATACATGAACTTAATATACATCAAATACAATAATGTATATATCATTGAGCTGAGAAGATTTCTTCAAAACAAGTACATTGAGACCAATGTATTCAACAATCTCCCCATATTTGGAGAAGTCATAACCCCAATTCAATGATATACAACATGATAGCACAAAAATAATGATAAAGACATTTAATCATATAGTGCAGCATAGTATTTGAATAACACAGATAATCACACATATTTAACAATAATACTGAACAGAAGATAAGGCAACAATATCAGTACTAATTAACAACACATAAAATGTTGAATAAGTCAGGATTTTCATTAATTGTTTTTCATACAGTTTAATGATACAAGCTAATTACAGATCAAGTTGTCTATTAGAAATAGAAAAACTAAGAATATCTTAAGGCAGCTCAGGTTCCTTGATAACTATGTCTTTCCCAGAGTGTATCTTGGCTTTCACCTCATGTTCTTTGTCCTCAGCAATTACCTTTCCTTTGTCATTCTTAGCTTTAGTTTTTGCAACAGCTTCTTCTTTTAGCCTTTGCCTCTCAAATTAGTGATATGGCTTTGGGAAGTATTTGCTGGGCTCTATAGACTTAGCAGGAAGCTTTCCTCTCTTCATATCTTGTCTGAATTTTTGAATAACATCTTGCTGCTTCAAGTGTTCGGCTCATTACTGTTCAGAATACCGTTTTCTTCTGTCTATGATATTAGTATTTACAGCCTTTGATGTAGTAAGAATTATGGATATGGAGATTGGACTCCATTGCTCAAAAGCAGGTTTAGACTCAGCTAGTTCTCTAAACCTTTTCTTTGATAACTGATCTTCTGTCTCTGGAGCAAGAGAGGACTTGTCCACTTTCTCATATATTAGATTCTTATCTAAGACATGAAGATGACTGTACATGTGTTGTACAGTTGCTTGAATGGATTCAAAATTGGCTGGTGCTTCAAGATGAAAGAATGCAGCAGTAGGTGCTTCAAGTTCTGATGGTTGTTGACAACCAGATTCAGCTGTTTGATCACCCTCATACCATAGGGGAGGAAAGCCTAAGGTGTCTCTGATATTGTTTTCTATCCAGGTAGCTTGTTCAGTATAGGCCTTAATCATAACTCTCTTCCCCTTTATGACTTCTCTTTCAATATTATCTTTGAGATCATTCTTATGAAATCTGACCTGTCCATCAAGGTAATTTACAACTGAAGTCATAGTATTCTTCACTCTCAGTAAATTGTTGTCCAAGTTTTTGTAAGATTATTTGATGTCCTTAATGAGAGATACTGAATGACTTGGTAGTTTGTTAGTGATGTCTGTGCTAGTAGAATCAACTTTGGTTTCCAAAGTAGTGGTTTGGGTCCTAAGTTCTCCCCAAGTTGTTTCATGCATCACAATCAGATTTTCATTCAGTCGATTTTGATTTTCAAGGACACAGCCTTGCTTGATTGCCACATCATCTTGTAGTTGTTTGGCATCCTGTTGTTGTTTGGCCAGATATATTATTGCATGTGCTCCTTTCTCAACGAATGAAGTCATTTTAGTTTTCAAGAGATTAACTTCAAACCTTATGGACTTGATGTATGGAGCTAGCTGAAATTTCAACTCCTTGTTGCTTTCATCTACATACTTCTAAAGATCTTCTCTCTATTTATCAAGCATGATCTGTAGTTGAACTAGCAAAGAGCTATGATCCAATGTAGGAATTGATGGTGGTCCAGATTGAAGATATTGCTTATAGCTCTTGCTCCTCTTCTTAATTTCAGAAAGTTTCCTTTTCTTCAGGTGAGTAGCTTCAGCATCCTCAGATTTAGAAGAACTGACCTCTTCAACTTGAGGTGTCTCTTTAGTTTTCTCAGTATCAGGGGCCAACTCCCCCTCAATTCTTATACCTTCCTTATCTATATTGATGTTATCCATTGTAATATGTTCATGCTGAATTTTAAGTATCTCAATCTCATAATCTTCAAATCTCTCCTCCTGGTTGATTGATTCTTTTGACTGAAGAACTTCTTCTTCATTTTATTTTTCAGAGATGTGATGTTCAGGATCTTTGGATTTCTCTAGGTCCTGAATAACATCCATTATTATTGTAGTTGCTATATCTGGAATGTTCTACCCCTCATCCAGTTCTCTATCGGGAATGTTCTCCCCCTACACCTGTACACTAGTCTAAGGGGAAAGCCTAGGGGAACTGCCTTGGTCTTGAACTACATTATAATCTGAACTTAAGTGTACCACTTCTTCAGAATCACTAGAGGATACAACTTCCTTAACCACAGATTTCTTTCCTTTTACCTCTTTTGTCTTTTGAGGTTCTGATGTCTCTTTAGTCAAGACCCTTTCCCATATAGACAGGATTCTCAGGTCCATTCTCCTCATATGATTTATCCTAGTTCCAGTTTTCTGATTGATATTATCTGGAATGACTTTTACATATATAAACTGATAATTCTGCCCATATTGGTCTTCTGAACTCCTTCCACAATCCTATCAAACACCACCCTATTCTAGTTAGTGGTGATCTTGAAGATAATTCTTGTCATTAGGTTGAACATGACTTTAAAAATCCTATCATGTGCTCCAGTCTTGCAGAGGGGCACCTTTCAACTATTTCAGATAGTAATTTTCCTTGGGAATTTATTCCCTTCCTGTTTAAAGAGTTTCCAAAACTAGTGGTTGGAGCTAGTCCACACCAAACTAGTGTCTCAGCTGTCTTGGTTGAATCTAGTTCATCATCCTATGTTATTCTTGGAATATAAAAGACTTTTGCTAGTCTTTTGGTTGTTAGATTTATCCTTGCTCCATTAACACAGGATTGTATCCTGTCGGACTTAGGGTTTAATGAGGCATTCAAATAAAATTCATATACCTTTTTATTCCAAATCTTCGTTGGTTCTGAAAGAAGATATTCTGGTCCAGCCTTATTCACTAGGTCAATTACCTTCTTTATATCATCTAAAGCGTAGTTGAATGCGTTGCGCACCAGCACGTATCCCTCATTGATGTTGTCGTCCATCTTTGGTGCCATTCTTATTGAGAGAATTTGAGTCTGTGAGGTGTCAACTATGGATTTCTAGGTCTCGACACTCATTGATCACTCACTCAAGATTTCTGGCAAATGAAGTCGACTAAACCCAATACCTCCTATTTTAGTATCAATCTTTTGAAGATGAAAAGGTGCGCTGCATTTAGTGATTTTCTCATTATTTGGAAATATCTGGTGTCTACAAAGAAGACCTAATTTGTCGTGATGTGTCGACATAAGTCGACATAAGATATTTTTTTCCCGATACAGACCTTAAGGTCTCGACACAAATCCGCTAATCAGTGTCGACACACATTCTGCTATCTCGACACACTTCTTCTAATAGTGTCGACACACACTATAGTGTCTATAGATCCACTTAGTGACATTATGATCACTAGGTCTAGGAACTAGACACCAGACGTTACATCTCTCAAATTGATTTAACTCTTCTTGGATAGCCAAAATCCAGTTGGGATCTGAATTAGCTTCTTCAAACTTTTTAGGTTCTACATGAGAGAGAAAACTAGAGCATAGAACCTTATTATGATGACTACTTCTAGTAGTCACACCTAATCTGGCATCACCTATTATTTGATCTATACGATGATATCTAATGTGTCTAACTGCTACTGGAAGGTGTCTATCATCACCTAGTACTACAGGAGGATTAGTGTGATTCTCTTCCTCCCCCTGAGCAGTTTCAGTATCTTCTATAGAAATTTCTATATTGTCTCTAATGTCTAACTCTATATTAGGTGAGTCACTTATTTTTAGCTTTTCCATTCTAGAGTTTATAATACCTAGACTAAAGCTGTTAGAGATCTTATTACATAAAATAGATGATTCATCAAACACTACATTAATAGATTCTTCTTCT
The DNA here is from genome assembly GCA_039583875.1 of Platanthera guangdongensis. Classification (NCBI taxonomy): domain Eukaryota; kingdom Viridiplantae; phylum Streptophyta; class Magnoliopsida; order Asparagales; family Orchidaceae; genus Platanthera; species Platanthera guangdongensis. Next base: position 93,035,511 of record CM077156.1, on the reverse strand, counting down.
ACAACGTGATGCTTCAAATTGTAGATCTTGTATGATTTGCTATGACGATTATACACTACAAAGATTCCTTCATAGGATTTCTCAGAGAACTTGGTTAGATAATTTTTCCCATTATCCAAAACATAGCACTTACTACCAAAAATTTTAAAGTAGGACAGATTTGGTTTTCTGCCTTTCATTAGTTCATAGGGTTTCTTGTTGTGATACTTGTTGATCAAAGCTCTATTTTGAACATAACATGCTATGTTTACAGCCTCAGCCTAGAAATAGTTGTCTTCAGTCTCGACACAGTGTGATTATTGTGTGTCGACACTAGTCCTGAGTGTCGACACAGTTGTCTTCAGTCTCGACACAGTTTGATTATAGTGTGCCGACACTAGTCCTTAGTGTCGACATAGTTGTCTTCAGTCTCGACATGGTTTGATTATAGTATGTCGACACTTGTCCTGAGTGTCGACACAGTTGTCTTCAGTCTTGACACAGTGTGTCGACTCAGTTGTCCTTAGTGTCGACATAGCTTTCTTTATCTCGACACAGTTTGTTTTTGTCTCGACACAACTTGTTTAGTGTGTGTCGACACAGTTGTGAGTGTCTCGACACTTTGTACTTAACTTTATTTACCTGCACACATGAACTTAACACACATCAAATACAACAATGTGTATATCATTGAGCTGAGAAGACTTCTTCAAAATAAGTAAATTGAGACCAATGTACTCAACACTCCCCTATAACTAGAACCCTTGATGTTGATGACGATTTTCTTGCAAATGTTTGATCTTTGTGGCTTGAGAGTCTTCCTCTTCGATGTTCTTCAGATCAGTGAAGGTGTGCGCTTGATGAGAGTCTTTGTTGCGAGGATCCTTCACGTGAAACTTAGGACGAAGGCTTCTTGACCATCATGTTGGTTGTTGGGTCCATTTCCCTCAATGTCCTAGATTTGAGTGAAGTCAATCTTGTCAATGATATACATAAAAGTGTATTTGATGTCCTAGTAACAATAATTTGATAGATAGCCTAAGTGGTTATGTCATGTAAACTCTTACCTAAGATGTGGAAAGACAAAAAATTTTCTAAGTCCACAGGCATTGAGTGAAGGTCATTCACTCAATGCCAGAATGACTTATAGCACTGAGGGAAGGCAATACTGTCAAAGCCATGAACTGGTAAGCTGAGAAAGTGCCAAAGTCCACAGGCGTTGAGTGAAGCTAACTCACTTGTGCGAACAGAAAGAGTGAAGTCGGAAATTGTAATAATAGAAATATTTATTATCCAAAAAAGGTATGTATTACATAGTATAACCTCCCTTTTATAGAATGGAGGAGATGAGAGAGATTACAAATAAACAATGTGAGACTAAAAGTTACATGTACAAGCGGTTTATCGTAAATAAAAGCCGACTAAGCCGCGCGGTTTGACAAATGGGCAAACCGCCCGGCAACCACCAGAGGGAGAGAACAAGCCACCACGGGAGACCGCCAGCTCGCCCGGTCTTCAAGTCGACAGAGACAGATCGGCAGACTGCCCGGGCACCAACATCAATAGTCCTGCTACCAAACCGCTAGAGAGAAACCGATAGACCGCCCGGACTGCAATCTGCCGGAGTCAGACTGCCAGACCACCCAGTCTCTATTCTGCAACACTCCCCCTCAAGCTGGAGCATATATGTCGATCATGCATAGCTTGTCGCAAATGTGATGAAAAGAGGCGGATACCGGCTTAGTGAAAATATCAGCCAACTCTTTGTCTGAGGTGAAGAACGGAGTACAAATTTGTTCCTTCAGAATCTCTTCCCGAATAAAATGGCAGGCAACTTCAATGTGCTTAGTTCTCTCATGGAAGACTGAATTTTTAGAGATGTATATAACGGCCTTGTTGTCATAAAACATAGGTAGATGATGGTTGTAGACCTCTCCTAAGTCAAGCATGAGAGCTCGTAACCACTTCAACTCACACGTGGTCGATGTCATACTTCGATATTTTGCTTCTGCACTGGACCTGGAGACAACAGACTGTCTCTTTCTTTTCCAGCTCACAAGATTTCCCCCCATAAAGGTGCAAAAGCCTGATGTTGACTTGTGGTCTCCATTGTCATCGACATAGCTTGAATCAGAGTACGCTTCAACCCTCAAATGTCCATTCTTCTGAAAGAGAAGGCCTTTCCGAGGAGCTGATTTAACATACTCCAATATCCTCAGGGCAGACTGTAGATGACACTCCCAAGGAGCTTGCATGAATTGGCTAACCTTGTCTACAGCATAAGCAATATCGGGTCTTGTCACCGTGAGATATATAAGTTTACCAACCAAACATCTGTACCTCTTAACATCAGAAAGAAGAGGAGAGTCATCCGTCCATGTTTTATCTTCTCTAGTCGCCATGGGACATCAAGTAGGTTTATCCCCAGTCAGCCCTGCCTCTTCTAACAAGTCAAGAGCGTACTTACATTGGGAGAGGACAAGTGAATTGGGCTTCTGAGAATTTTCTATCCCCAGAAAGTTTTTTGGGGAGCCCATATCCTTTGTAACCAGGTGTTGCCAAAGATGCTTCTTTGTCAAGGTTATCCCAGCTTGGTCATCTCCAGTGAGAAGAATATCATCCACATATACCGCAAACACCACTAGACCCAGAGAAATTTTACGAGTAAATAAGGAGTGATCGGCAGAACTTCTCGTAAATCCTATGGCCTCCACAATCCCGCTAAACTTGTCAAACCAAGCCCGAGGACTTTGCTTCAGGCCATAGATAACCTTCCTGAGCTGGCAAACCTATGTATCCCCCTGAGCAACATACCCTAGATGTTGCTCCATGTATACATCTTCCTGAAGATCCCCATAAAAAAGGCATTATTGACATCCAGCTGCAAAATGGGCCAATTCTTGTTGACAACCACAGTGAGAAGGACCCTGATAGTGCTAAGACGAGCAACTAGAGAGAAACTGTCAACATAGTGAACTCCATAAGTCTGGGTAAATCCCTTGGCAATAAGCCTAGCCTTGTAATGATCCACAGTGCCATCTGGGCGGAACTTCACAACAAAGACCCAGCGACAACCAACAACATCTGTGCTGAAAGGAGGAGGAACTAGGGTCCAGGTACCCCGTTCAGTGAGAATAGCAAGCTCTTCATCCATGGCAGCCTTCCAATGTGGAACAGTAAGGGACTCCTGATAGGAACCGGGGGGGGGGAAGTGGAAGAGATAGCCAGCGAAAACTTCCTGCGACAGGGGTTAAACGATCATAGGAAACAACAGCAGTAAGTGTATGCTGGGTACACGCCCGAACTGCTTTGCGAAGGGCAATGAGTAGGTCCAAGTGTGTAGGTTCCTCAGTTTCCGGAGCCTCCGTGGTGGAGAGAGCTGGCCCGGGAGGAGAGAGCGATGGCTGTGAAGAGGAGGGAGATAGCGGAGGTGAAGATGATGGAGACGAGGTAGGAGATGATGGTGACGAAGGAGGAGGAAGTACCTTGGTAGGAGTGGATGAGCTGGAGGGAAAAGGAGGAGAACTAAAAGCCTCAGGGAGAGGAGAGGAGTCGTCAGAGAAATACGGAGCATTCTCGAAGAAGGTAACATCCGCCGAGAAGGACTGCTTGCGAAGAATGGGTTCAAAACAACAGTAGCCTTTCTGAGTGATAGAGTAGCGCAGAAAGACACATTTGGTGGAGTGAGGGGAGAATTTGTCACGGGTGGCGGAGGGAGTGTGAACAAAGGCTGTTCACCCAAAGATATATAGAGGGTGATGAAAGGGATCCTTGCCGGATAGAGAATGGAGAAAGGGGTCTGACCGCAGAGAACGGTGGAGGGAATGCGATTGATGAGATAACAAGAAATGAGAACGACATAGCCCTAGTAGGAGCGAGGGACATGCATTTGTGTTAGCAGAGTGCGAGCGACATCAAAGAGGTGACAGTTTTTGCGTTCAGCCACTCCATTTTGTTGTGAGGTATAAACGCAACTTGTTTGATGAACAATTCCATGTTGCATACAGAATGAGGAAAAAGCTTGACTAACATACTCTTTTGCATTATGAGAGCGTAAGACTTTAATGGAAACATCATACTGATTTTTAATTAAATGATAAAAGGATGTCCATACATCAAAAAGTTCAGAGCATTCTCATAAGATACAAACCCAAGTACATCGAGAGAAGTCATCAATGAAAGTAAAAAAATAAGAACTACCCCAACTAATGGTGAGGGTAGGAGCAGGACCCTAGATATCGGAGTGAACACGATCAAACAGATAGGTAAAACCACGATCTTGCTTCGGCGGGAAGGGGGAATGGTGCTGCTTGCGAAGTTGACAGGGATCTCAGTTGAGAGGAGAACTGTGCAGAGGGAGGTTGGGCAGAAGCTGGCAAAGAAGTCGTGGTGGAGGATGCCCAAGGCGGAGATGCCATTGCAGAAGATCTGTAGAGGAGGCGGAGAAGACTGACAAAGCAAAAACATTATCGAGGAAGTAGAGGATGCCGCTCTCAGTCCCAGTAGCAATCGTCCGCTGGGAGCTCGGATCCTGAAAAGAACATGAAGTTGGAGTAAATGTGATGGAGCACTGAAGTTGCTTGCACAAAGAAGTAACATACAATAATTTATAAGGAAACTTGGGAACATAGAGGGTGTCGGCTAGGCGAAGAGACGGAGTGACATGAATCCCTCCCGTCCCATGAACCGGGGAGGGAGAGCTGTCTGCAACAAGGACTGGGGGCAACCGATAATGTGTTTTGAGGAGAGAAAAGTAATGAGGATTGCCCGTCATGTGATTAGTTGCACCAGAGTCGATGAGCCATTTACCTTGAGTAATCACGTGAGCACTAGAAGGGCAAAGGGTCACCAGAAGGGCGAAGATGTGGATGTTTCATCCAGCAACGATCCATAAGATGCCCGATGCCGCCACAGTGAGAGCAAAGGAAGCACGAAGAGATATGGCCAACGGAATGGTGGTTGCGACTACCAGAGCCACTCCGTTGAGTTTGGTGAGCATAGTGGTCAGTTGTAGGAGAAGACAGAAGCATATCCTAAAGAAGAGATGTAATCGCGGCAATGCGTGCAGCAGTTGTATCCAAGTTAGGAGAGTCCGCTTCACCCAAGATTTGTTGGCGGATCATGTCGTAGGACTCAGGAAGCAGCAGAAGATATCACACAACAAGAGGTTCTAGGAAGTGCTTGTGTTGTTCGGCTAAATCCACAGAGAAGGGGCGATGTTGAAGAATCTCAGTCTCATGAGCCTGGACCTGTTGATAAGCTGCAGTAGGAGACATGGAAGGACGTGCAAAGAGGTCCGCATACAAAGTATAGATGCGGGACGTCTGATCCCCCTTCGAGTATAGAGCAGCAAGATGAAGCCATGACTTCTTGACCGTCTCATCATGACGGATGATTGGAAGACATTCATCGGAAAGACTGTTAGCTAGCCAAGTGCGCAAAAGCGCATTGCTAGCATCCCAGTCGTCAAAATCAGTGGAAGTGGGTGGAGGAGGGTCATCGTTGAGGTGGTGGCGTTTGTGTTATGAGTGAAGAAGGAAGGTGAAGGAGACACTCCAATCCGAGTAGTTGGAACCGACAAACTTTGAGACAGTGCCAAGATTCCCAGAAGGAATGGGAAGAGGAGGCAGAGTTGCCACAGGAGTAGCGGTGGTGGTAGAAGAGCCGGAAAGATCCATGGAAGAGAAGTCGCGCGAGTAAAGAGAAGTCAAGGTAAAAATGACAAGTTAGAGAATAAGCAGCAGCGGACACAAGGAAAGGTTCTGCAGCGGATAGGACAACAAACCACAGTGGACACGAGAAGAAGTGGTGCAGGTAAAAAGCAGGCCGCGCGAACAAGAGACAGAGAAACCGCGTAAACAGGATGCGGAGAGAGAGCGAGAAGAAGGCGGCGCACACAAGGGGTAGTGACAAAAGAGGGAATGGAGGAGAGACCACACAAACAGACGACAAGAAGGAGATAAAGCCATGTAGACAGGAGAGGGCACCGAATTAGGCGGCCAAGATCGTGGGCTCTGATACCATGTTCGAACAGAAAAAGAGAAGCCAGAAATTGGAATAACGGAAATCTTTATTTTCCAAAAAAGGTATGTATTACATGGTATAACCTCCCTTTTATAGAATGGAGAAGATGGGAGAGATTACAATTAAACAATGTGGGACTAAAAAATTACATGTACAAGTGGTTTCTCCTAAATACAAGCCGACCAAGCGGCGCGGTTTGATGAATGGGCAAACTGCCCGGCAACAACTAGATGGAGAGAACAAGCTGCTGCCGGAGAACACCAGGTCGCCCGATCTTCAAGTCGACAGAGATAGATCGGCAGACCGCCATGTTACCAACAACAACAGTCCTGCTACCAAACTGCTGGAGAGAAACTAATAGACTGCCCGGAGTACAATACTCCAGAGTGAGACTGCTAGACCGCCCGGTCTCTATTCTGCAACATCACTCAATGCCATACAACAAAAGGCTGTGAGACAGGCTAATGCAGTCAAAGTTTAAGAAGAAATGTACAAAAAAGTGGCTAAGTCCACAGGTGTTGAGTGAAGATCAGTCACTCAACGTCATAACTCCATAATCGTTGAGTATAGCTCAGTCACTCAACACCACACGAAAACTGTGAATATTTACCAAGTCCACAAGCATTGAGTGAGGCAAGCTCACTCAATGCCTTGTGATATTTGCGTTGACTAATTCTCAAAGGAAGTGTTCATCTTGACACAGAAATTTGACAAAGTCCAAATGCATTGATTGCTTTCACTCTTCGTCGAGCTAAGCACCGAGTTCGTTGAGTTGAGCTCTAAGTTCGTTGAACTGGGCTACGAGTTCATCAAACTAAGCTTTCACTTATTTGTCGAGCTGAGCTCAGAGTTCATCGAACTGAGTTCTGAGTTCATTGAGCTGAGATCTCAATGCTTAAAATGCTGAATAAGTAGAAATGGCTAAGGCAGAAAGAGTTAAGTGAGGCATGCTCACTGAACACTCACAACTCCTAAATTAAAAAATGTGGCTAAGGCACATGACGTTGAGTGAGGTATGCTCTCTCAACACTCTCAACACAAGGCATGCTGAGAAGGCTGCAGAAATGGTTAAGGCAAAAAGTGTTGAGTGAGGCTTGCTCACTCAATGCTGCCAATGCTTAGATAGACATAATTGTCTAAGTACTTTGGCATTGAGTGAAGCTCATTCACTAAAAGCCTATTCTACTGATGCTCGATTTTGGCTACGTCCACAGGTGCTAATATCAGCAAGATCTGCAAAAGTGACAAAGTCAACTTATGTCAAATCAAGTACGGGGAAGCTACAGAACATGACAAGCTCTGCCATGAAGCTATTGTACGTCTTCTTTCATTGAAGCAAGGTGCAGGGTGGATGCTGCAAGTGGGCCCCATTGAGCTCTAAAGAGTCGTTTATTGATGAGCTACAAAAAGAAGTGTGTGGGGTGAGACAAAGATAACTTTTCAAAGGTTATGATTTTCAAAAAGAGGCAGCTGGACATCATCATCTTCTCCGAGGAGCTTGAAATAGCAGTCCAGCAGAGAAATCTAGAGAGCAGATAAAGATAGTTGAAGCTTCTTCCACTTTAACAGATTAGTTCTGGGGAGAACAAGATAGCTGATTTTTCGAATTCAGCAAGAGTGAAGATAGCTGTTGAAGAGCACTCATTCCTTCAACAGCAGGTAGCTGAGTAAATCTGATCAGCAAAGAAGTTAGCTGTCGAAGAGGATTCTTTTCTTCAATAACAAGTGGCCTGGACTGAATTCTGCTCAGTCCAGCAAGGTAGAATTATATATTAATCTCTGAGTCAGTTACTTAAACACTTCATTTAAATTACCTTGTAGGATTCAGTCTGTACTGAATCTGAGTGTAGGACTAAGTAATTAGGCTGATTGCTAGATCTATTAAGGTCTGAGCAGTAGGAACACTTGGTGTTTTGAGTTAGGTGATTGGTGAATCACTGTGCTGTAGGACCTAAGTGTGGATCTGAGAGTACGGCTGTCCTCATATCCTGAGTAGTAGGGCTTTGTGCCTGAGGTAGGTGATTAATTAATCATTAATTTGTAGGTGCCTGGAAGGGTACTGAGGAAGGTACCAGCTGGGTACTGAGCTGTACGAGTGTTGCAACACTCTGAGAGTAGGGTTGTGTGCCTGAAATTATATGGCAGAGAAGCCTGAGCAGCAAGCCTTTGTGTTTGGCTGAGGTAGGTAGCTTGAGGGTCACTGTGTGTAGGAGCACTACGGAGCTCTGAGGTAGGAACCTGTTGGTTCTGAGGTAGGTGTCCTGAAATGGATACTAAGTGTAGGACCTTGCTGAAGTTCTAAGTGTAAGGCTGAGGGCCTGAGGTGTAAGCTCTGAGGAGCATATTTGGAGGAGTTTGGCCTTGGCTAACAAGAGTTAGAAAGGTGGGAGCGATGGTGGATGTACCCATAATTTTGAGAACCACTATAAATCTTTGTTTGCATGTTTGTGTGGTTGTTTTTCTCTTATTAATTGTAAGTGTTAAGGACAAGCTCTAGATCACCCTAATCAGAAAGCTAAAAGAAAGCAACAAGATAGTAAAAAGACTCAAAAAGGTTTAAACACCTATTTAACCTCCCCCCCCTCTAGGTGACCAGCTAACCTTGAAATAAGAAATTTTAAGTGGTATCAGAGGGAGATTGCACAAAAAGGACCTAACAGTCTGAGTAAGCCTCCAAGACTAGCTAGAAGTTGTTACATACGGGTTCAGGAGTGAACTACAGGGAGTTGGGTTCAATGAAGCTTCCTATCTGCAAGAAAGAGAGTTTTGGCATATGTAAGGAGAGGTTCAGGCTGTTCACGGAAGAAGTTGACCCTAGAATCTTTGTAACTATCAAAGAAGGACCTTTCATGACTATGGAAGTGTATGTCCTAGATGCAAACATCCAGACACACAAGAACCATGAAGAGATGACTAAGTATGAAGTCATTCTTGCCACCATGGATAAGGGGGCTCAAAATATCATAGTCAGTGCAATTGATGATTCTACCCTTCAGAATCTAATTCATTGCAAAACTGCAAAGGAGATGTGGGACACTGTGGTGATCTACAAGGAAGGCATAGAGGAGGTCAGGCATGATAGAAAGTCTATGCTCAAGCAGGAGTATGAGGCCTTCAAACAAACCAAGGGACAGAACATAGCCACCTACTATGAAAGATTCCTCAGGATAGTGAATGAGCTAAGGACCTATGGAAGAATCTATAGTCATTATGAATTAAATGATAAGCTCCACATGTCTCTCACTAGATACTGGGACACAATGATTTGTGCCATCAGAGAAATGGCTAAGCTGGGTGACACTCCACCTCACACACTATTTGGAAAGTTTCTCTCTTATGATATGCAGCTATCTGTCCGGAAAGAAGAAGAGACAAACTGCAAGTCTTAGGCCAAAGAGAATTCAGTGGCTTTCAAAGCTGAAGCCACAAGCAAGAGTAGGAGAAAGACCTCTTCTCCTCCAAGAAGACCAGCAGATTCCGAATACTCTGGATCAGAAGCATCAGACAGTAGCATGTCTGATAAGGACTTTGCTGTCTTCTCCAGGCAGCTCCATAGGCTGATGAAGAAGAAGCACTGGAAGACTAGACCCTCCTCCTTATTACATCACCGGAAGAAATCCTTCAAGGAGGATAGGTATGGCTCTAAACCCAGTAAATAGAATTTAGCTAATGTTATCTGTTACTGCTGCAGTAAGCTTGGGCATGTCATAGTTGATTGCACTGTAAAGAGAAAATAGGATAGTGAGAAGAAATCTCACCACAAGAACAAGGACAAGAAAGAAAATTCCTTTGTGGCCAAGAAAGATAAAAGTTGGGCAGACTCATCATCATCAGAGTCTGAAGAAGAGGAAACCTATATTGGGCTAGTTATTGCTACTACTGTTGCTATTCAAGATAAAGTTGTTATAATAGGAAATGTCTACCCTCTAGGGAGGATAGGAATCATACCCCTCTGATATTATTAGATAGTGACTTAGAGGTGGATGAAGATGGCCACAACTACAGAGGGCTGATGCAATGACTGATGAAGAATGCAGCCAGGATCAACCAAGTCAAAGTAAGGTACATTCTCCATCAATGTTGTGTCCATGTATGAGACAAGATCTGATGTAGAAGCCTCTTCATCTAATGGTGAAGATGATTCTAGATTAGAGGGTGATGCCAATCAATTGATTGGTAGATATAGTGAACTTCTGAATGCCTTCAAGAAATGCAAGAAGCCTACTAAGAAATATGCTAAAGAGATTTGTCTCTTCAACCTACTGCTTCTCAGCTTGCTGAAACAGCTGCTATGCTGAATCAGATAATGAGGGAGCTCAGTTATCTGAAAACTCTGTCAGGCATCCAGATGGAAACTATCAAAAGTAAAGATAGTCTCATCAAAGATCTAGATGAAAAACTCCAGAAGGAGAAAAGTATTATGGCCAGCTTCTCTCAGCCCAATACAGTGTTGCCATTGATAGATTCCTTCTCCTCACAAAAGGGTAAGAAGGGGTTGGGCTTCAACGGTAACACAAGACTACCCATTCCAAAGGGAAAGGGAAGTTCCAACTGTGCCAATGATATCTAGGCCACCTAATCCATTCAAGAGGGTAATATACCCTTCAAATAGGTATGACAAAGAAAGTATTTATAGTTACTAAATGAATGGTGCATCCACAAGTAGAACAAAAGATGTTCCATACCATTATGGAAGCTACAGTAGGGTAAGTGCCTTTATGGCTGCCCATGAAGAAATTCAAATGGCCCATCATGGACCATTTATCTTTGGTGCTACAGCCACTCCTCTCAATAATTTGGCTACAGCCAGTTCTTTGAACCTACCAGCACAGAATAAAAGTAAGGGTTAGTCTGTCAGCTTGCCTGATATAGCTATTTCTGATGCTATCAAGAGCACACAATCTGAAAAAAGATGTACTGCTAATACAATTTAAAATAGGTCAAATAAGCTAGTAAGCAGACTAACCTTCAGTCAAATCCTTGTTGAAAGGAAACAAAAAATGGCTGCAACATCTCTTCCTTCTATCAATACTGCAGTCAAACCAACTACTAGGCCTACATAGGAGAGGAGATACAATATATATGATTGTTGGTGTGGTGGCAAGATAGGACATTATGTCATTGACTGCTTGCACAATCCCAATGTGGTTAGAGCTAAAGTGAGTCCACCAGTCAGAAATTTTGCTGGTGGTCATGTTAGATTTCAGACTAATATGCACCTAGGGCCCAATAGATATTAGGGTCCTAAGGTAAAGTAAACAGTATATTGCAGGTTAGTCCAAGTGGCCATTCCCATATATGGTAATTGGACAGTGGTTATCCCAGGCACATGACTGGGACAAGGAGTAATTTGAAAGAGTACACTCCAGTAAAAGATGGACCCAAAGTATTATTTGGTGGTTCAGATAGAGGGATAACAAAAGGATATGGTAAGATCACCAATGGCATATTCACCATCACTAATGTGGCATATGTTGTAGGGTTGCAACACAACCTTATAAGCATAAGCCTGTTGGGTCCGGCATTCCTTCACTTGATCTGTGGCGCTCTGCTACTTATTTAAGAAATTAAGTAGTTCCCTTTCTAATAGTGTTGAAGTTGGTGACCGGGCGGTCTGGCGGTTTGTCTTGGCGGGTTGAAGACCGCGCGGTCTGGCGGTTTGTCTCAGTCGGCTTGGAGACCGGGCGGTCTGGCGGTCTACCCTGGCAGTCTCTCTTCCTCTCTGGTGGTAGCCGTGCGGTTAGCCCTGCTGTCTAACCGCGCGGCTTGTGCGGTTTGTTTTGTATAGTCCGATTGTCCTGTAAATTATAGTCCCACATCTCTTATTTGTATTCTCTCATCTCTCCTCCATTCTATATAAAGGAGGGCATACCTTTGTAATAGATATCTTTTTTGGATAATAAAATTTCAATTATTCAAAAGTTTATTCGCTTGTTCTCTACTTTTCGCTTCTTGTCTCTACTTTCTAACATGGTATCAGAGGACACGGTCATTTCCTCCTGATTCTGTGCGCCCTCTGTTGTTCGCGACCTGTTTTCCGCGTTCTGCGACTTGATTCGCGGCTTGCCCTCTCTTCTATCCGCGCGGCTTGTTTCTATCCGCGCGGCTTGTTTCTGTCCGCCGCCCAGTTCGCGCGGCTTGCTTCTTCTTGGTTCTCTTCTCCTACTACTCTTTGTCGCAGCGACCTGTTTCGTTGTCGCCGCGCTCCTTGTTCTTTCTTGCCTCTCCGTCTTCCTAGTCGTTGCGGTCTGTCTCTGTCCGCGTGTCTTGTCTCTATACTCGCGGTTTGCTGCTGTGATCTGCCTGACCGTGCGGGTTGTTCCTTTTTCACCCGCATCTTGGTCGCGGTCACCTGCTCTTCTCTTCTCTTCTATTCGCTCGGTCTTCTCAGTCCGCGCGACCTCTTCCCCGCTGGACCTTTGCCTGCTTTTTCGCCGCTTTCTTCTTGTTGCCTTCTCCCCGCTCCTGCTTGCTAGTCGCCTCGGCCACATCTTTGGCCGTGCGACTTGTTCTCCTCTGTTCGCCCGACTTTTTCAGGTCGTGCGACTTCTTTCCCTCTGCTTTGCTCGGCTTCTTGGAAGCGGCCTTTCTAGCCGCCCGACCTATTTTCTGGTCGCCCGGCTTTGTGCTCTTTTCTCTTCTCGCGGCTTGTTCTTCTCGTCGCGGTTTGCTACTCTCTTGCTTCCATGGCTTTCCTCTCCTCCAGCCTGTCCGCCTCTGTGGTCACCACTTCTGGTAGTGCTCATGTTGTGACTCGCGGAAGATGGCTCATCGACTCTGGTGCAACAAGTCATATGACCGGCAACCCTCAATGTTTCTCTCTTCTTGACACACAGGCTCAGTTGCCCCCGGTCATTGTCGCTGATGGATCTCCCTCCCCGGTCCATGGGACGGGCATGGTTCAAGTCACTCCATCTCTCTGCTTGGCTGATACCCTCTATGTGCCCAAGTTTCCGTGCAATTTATTATCGGTTACTTCTTTATGCAAGCAACTACGGTGTTCTGTCACATTCACCCCTACCTCTTGTGCTTTTCAGGATCCGGACTCCCAACGGACGATTGCTACCGGGACTGAGAGTGGTGGCCTCTACTTCCTCGACAACGTTTCTGCTCTATCCGTCTTCTCCTCCTCCTCTACAGATCTTCTCCAATGGCATCTTCGCCTTGGACATGCTCCTCCCCGCATTCTACGTCAGCTCCTGCCGCACCTCCCTCCTCATCATCCTCCTCTAAACTGTGATGCATGTCAACTTAGCAAACATCACCGCTCCTCCTTCCCACCAACGCAAAGTCGGGGCTCTTCCCATCCGTTCGACCTCGTTCACTCTGACATATGGGGTCCCGCTCCTACCCTCACCATCGGTCGGGGCAGTTCCTATTTTGTCACCTTCATTGATGATTTCTCTCGGTCTACGTGGGTCTATCTTCTTAAAGATCGCTCCGAGTTGTTCTCTGTTTGGACCTCCTTTTATTCGATGGTTAAAACTCAGTTTGCTACGTCTATTAAAACCCTTCGTTCTGACAATGCTAAGGAGTATCTTAGCCACGACTTCTCCTCCTTTTGCACTCACCATGGTGTTATTCGTCAAACCAGCTGTGTCTACACTTCCCAACAAAATGGGGTGGCGGAACGCAAAAACCGTCACCTCCTTGATGTCGCTCGCACTATGATGAATCAAATGCATGTTCCTCGCTCCTATTGGGGCTATGCTGTCCTTCTCTCCTGCTATCTCATCAATCGCCTTCCCTCCACCGTTCTCCACGGTGCTACCCCCTTCTCCATTCTTTATCCGGACAAGGATCCCTTTCCTCTTCCTCTACACATCTTTGGGTGCACCGCTTTTGTGCACTCTCCCGCTGCCACTCGTGATAAACTCTCACCCCGTGGCACCAAATGTGTCTTTCTGGGCTACTCTCCCACTCAGAAAGGCTATTGTTGCTTTGACCCTGTTACCCGCAAGCAATTTGTCTCTGCGGATGTCACCTTCTTTGCCAATGCATCTTACTTCTCTCCCGCTTCCTCTTCTCCTCCTCCTGCTCCTCCTTCTCATACCAACCCATCCCTTCCCTCTGCTCCCACTGAGGTTCCGTCCTCTCCACCCACTCCACCGCCTTCCCCATCCTCCTCATCTCCACCCTCTACTCCGCTTTCTCCCTCCACTCCGCTGCCATCTCTCTCTAATCCCGGGCCAGCTCTCTCCACCACGGATACTCCGGATACTGAGGCTCCTGCTGACCTGGATCTCCCGATTGCTCTTCGTAAAGGGGTTCGGGCTTGTACCCACCATCCTCTTGCTGCGGTTGTTTCCTACGATCGCCTTACCCCTGCTCGCCGAGCCTTTGCCCTGGCTATCTCGGCCACTACCACCCCCCGTTCCTACCAGGAGGCCCTTACTATTCCTCACTGGAAAGTTGCCATGGATGAGGAGATTGCTACTCTCACTGAACGGGGTACCTGGACCCTTGTTCCGCCTCCTTTCGGCACCGATGTTGTTGGTTGTCGCTGGGTCTTCGTGGTGAAGTTTCTCCCGGATGGCAGTGTGGATCGTTATAAGGCTCGCCTGGTTGCCAAGGGTTTTACCCAAACTTATGGGGTTGATTACTTTGACACTTTCTCGCCCGTGGCTCGCCTCAGCACTATTCGGGTTCTTCTCTCTGTAGCTGTCAACAGGGATTGGCCCATCTCGCAGTTAGATGTTAAGAATGCCTTCCTCTATGGAGATCTGCAGGAAGCTGTTTACATGGAGCAACCTCCTGGGTATGTTGCTCAGGGGGAGACACGGGTATGCCGGCTAAAGAAGGCTATCTATGGCCTCAAGCAGAGTCCTCGTGCCTGGTTTGACAAGTTCAGTGGCATTGTTGCGGCCATTAGTTTTACACGAAGCTCAGCAGATCACTCCTTGTTTGTTCGGAAAACCGCCTCTGGTCTTGTTGTTCTTGCGGTTTATGTTGATGACATTCTTCTTACTGGCGATGACCAGGATGGGATACTGATGACCAAGAAACACCTTCGTCAACATCTGGTTACAAAGGATATGGGCTCCCCGAAATACTTTCTGGGGATTGAAATCTCTAGAAAGCCCAACTCCATGGTCCTTTCACAACGGAAGTATGCTCTTGATCTTTTAAAGGATGCAGGACTCACTGGTGCTAAACCTGCACGTTGTCCTATGGCTGCTGGAGAAGACAAAACTTGGACAGATGACTCACCTCTTCTCTCTGATCTTACGAGATACCGGCGTCTGGTGGGCAAGCTCATATATCTCACGGTAACCAGACCCGACATCTCCTATGCTGTTGGCAAGGTGTGCCAGTTTATGCAAGCTCCGAGGGAGTGTCATCTACAATCTGCTCTGAGGATATTAGAGTATATTAAAGCTGCTCCAGGGAAAGGACTCCTATTTTAGAAGAATGGTCACCTAAGGGTTGAAGCTTACTCTGATTCAAGCTATGCGGATGACAAAGGGGACCGCAAATCGACTTCAGGTTTCTGCACATTTGTTGGAGGCAATCTTGTGAGTTGGAAGAGCAAGAAACAGTATGTCGTTTCCAGGTCTAGTGCAGAGGCTGAATATCGTAGCATGGCATCGACTACATGTGAGTTGAAGTGGTTGCGGGCTCTCATGCTTGACTTAGGAGAGGTTTACAACTATCCTCTTCCTATGTTCTGTGACAATAAGGCCGCGATACACATTTCCAAAAATCCGGTCTTTCATGAGAGAACAAAACACATAGAAGTCGACTGTCATTTTATTCGAGAAGAAATATTGAAGAAACAGATTTGCACTCCATTTGTCACGTCCGACAACGAGTTGGCAGACGTCTTCACCAAGCCAGTGTCCGCTTCCTTTTTCCACATCTGTGACAAGCTGGGCATGATCGATATATATGCTCCAGCTTGAGGGGGAGTGTTGAAGTTGGTGACCGGGCGGTCTGGCGGTTTGTCTTGGCGGGTTGAAGACCGCGCGGTCTGGCGGTTTGTCTCAGTCGGCTTGGAGACCGGGCGGTCTGGCGGTCTACCCTGGCAGTCTCTCTTCCTCTCTGGTGGTAGCCGTGCGGTTAGCCCTGCTGTCTAACCGCGCGGCTTGTGCGGTTTGTTTTGTATAGTCCGCTTGTCCTGTAAATTATAGTCCCACATCTCTTATTTGTATTCTCTCATCTCTCCTCCATTCTATATAAAGGAGGGCATACCTTTGTAATAGATATCTTTTTTGGATAATAAAATTTCAATTATTCAAAAGTTTATTCGCTTGTTCTCTACTTTTCGCTTCTTGTCTCTACTTTCTAACAAATAGTTAGGGCTTTTGGAACAGTTGGGTATGCGCCTGATCCTATATTTGTTATCAGAGGAGGTCACGGGTTTAAGACAGGAGGGGGCCCTATTAAATCCCGATTTTTCCCTCTACCTGTGTGGGTCCGACGGGTCAGGCAACCGTGGACATGTGGTAACCCCACCTCTGAGCCATATGGGCCATGTGGCAACCCCACCTCTGAGCCAATGGGTTGTGTTGGACGCTGGGGGTGGGGGGATTTTTCGGTCCGGCGTTCCTTCACTTGATCCGTGACACTCTGCTACTTATTTTAGAAATTAAGTAGCACCCTTTCCAATAGTCCGGGCTTTTGGAATAGTTGGATATACGCTTGATCCTACAAAGCTAGCTCTCTGATCTTGGCTATGTTATTTTCTTCCACAAGGATGAGTGCCTAATTAGGAGGTCGAGTGACTAAGAGGTCATTTTGACTAGCATTAAGAGTGGAAATGTTTATTGCTTGAACTTTCTATGCTTAAATATAATCTCTCTTGTCTGTCTAGTGGGAAATTAGAAAGCCTCTTATTGTATCCTATGAAACAACAGGCTAACCCATATAAATTATGTAATGACTCCACCCATTCATATATCATAAAATAGAAGGTCCGGCCGGGGCCCCACACCATATGCCACAAAACAGGCGGGGAAGTTATATGTTAATACCAATTCATAATCGCACCCTAGCTCAGAGCATGCTAGCGGAATATTTTAATAGTAAAATGGAATTACAACCATGAATGTCCACTATATATATATAAAGCCACATTTATATATAAACTCTCGAGGAATGTACAATAAATACAACATCGTTTGGCCTTATGGCCTTACAGTTACTCTTTACAAATGTGAATTTAAAACATCGGCGTGCATGCCAGCCACACATGAGCAAGAAATAGAATTCTTTGCTTAGCCTTCACGTTCTAGCAGCAACATCAGCAGCAGCAGGGACTTCAGCCCTTATGTGTCCCGCTCGGCTACCCAACACCTGCACAAGGACAGCCCACCAAACAGTGGCAAACAAGGCAATGGTCAGCATTCAACTGACCAATTTATAACAACCCTACCCCTTTCCCAGGGCAGTGGTATTCCTTCCCTGCAGGCACAACAATTCATAGGAAGATATATATATATATATATATATATATATATATATATATATATATATATATATATATATATATATATATATCACACAATGTGCTCTCACGCACAAACAATTAATCACAACCGTCAGCCACGCGGCCTGACGGTCCGTGCACTCAGGGCACATTCTTGGTGTACCGGCGAACCAGGGTACCACCACCATTCCAGGTCCGAAACCCGACGATAAAATAAAGCATTTAGTCTTTCTGGCGCGCAGGCCTAAGACTCTCATAATGCTCTCCAGTTGACCGCACTTTCAGGTCTTCAAGTCGGACGGACATAATGTAGGTACGGATCAACCACCCCCATTGCTCATGTCTCCTTGCCATCACCGAATACCAATGTACTTGAGGCCAAATATAAGGCGCGGGTTGGTTTCACCTTTCCTGCTCTGCACAAGGCCTTTCAAGAGCTCATCAAGCTCATAAGAGCCATACTATCAACCAAGGACTGGCTTCACAATCGCCATAATGTCCACCATGGAATGTCTTCACAATAGCCATAATGTCCACCACGGACAGCCATCACAATCAATAAGGGGAGTTTACGCTAGCATCCTTCACGATCGCTTAACGGGTTCCGTAGAACTCACTTTCTGCACCCAACTCCACCCAAACCCTGCAGCATCCTACAGTGCTAGAAAACAGGTCTTGCCATAGTATACAACACAAGCATCACAAGGGTATTTTCCTGGACTACCACTCCAGTACTTACTGCTACTGCCCTTCACAGGTCCAACCCATCGACTCCACAAAGTACATATTTAACCATGGAGTCTTATCCGGTGTGCAAATGAAACATCACCAATCCAGACTAACCTGTCCAAATGGGCTTCACACAACATGCTTATTCCGTACTACTCATTTCCGGATCTATATGAAAGATGATTGGGGATTCCACGAATAAACTCAAGGGAATTCCCTTCACAAGACACCCTCTGGTGGGGGAAACCCATGCACATGCCAAAAAGAAGGCCTTCACATGTCCAAGAAGGAAGATCGTTACCCTTGACGACCTCTTTGGAGCCATGGAATTCTAACCAACTGGAAAGCACCGCAGCGGCTTTGCCACCACAAATCTGGCCTCGGATCTCGCTTCGAAACTCAGCAGCTCCACCGGTGGCCGGATCCCTATCTCCTCCTCCTCCTTGCTCTCCCTTCTCTCTAGATCTTTTAGAAATAGAATGGCCCAAGCAAAAATGAGAATTATCTTCTAAATTCCGGCCTTAAAGCAGCAAGGAGTAGCCTGGGCCATCAGATCCTAGATGAAGGAAATGAATGGCCACAAATTTTCCACAAAGGTATATTTTTGTGCTGACACGGTCTGTGACACGCCCGTGGCACAGACCGTGTACCTTAAGTGGCACACAACCGACTTACCCAGAGCAGAACACGGTCATGTAACATGCCCATGTCATAGGACGTGTGCCCTAATATGCCTTTAGAAACGTCAGTGTCTGCGGCCGTGTACCTCAGACGGCATACAACCAATTCAACCCGAACAAGACACGGCCATGTGACACGCCCGTATCACAGGCTGTGTGCCCACAGACACACCCGTATCCCACCCGTGTTCACCATGCCTCATTGCCTGGCCAAAACCAAAGAAGGACACGGCCATGTGACGCGCCTGTGTCACAGGCCGTGTTCCTCACTCGAGTATCATCGAGCACATTTACTCGAGTGGAGTTAGCCAAATAAAGGAGGACACGCCCTCTGACACGCCCGTGTCGCAGGGCTTGTTCCCTCTCGAGAACTCATCGAGTGCATTTCATCGAGCACTCTATAGGCTACTCAGCCATACAGAGCAGGACACGCCCTGGGACACGCCCGTGTCCCAGGCTGTTGGGTACATTGGTTCTAATGTACCTGATTTGAAGAAGCCTCACCCTACTCAATGATATACATCAAAATGTATTTGATGTATTTTTGAGTTGTGTTGTGCAGGTTAAGTATTTGCAGAAAAGATGAAAAAGTTTCTAAGTCCATGTGTCGACAACCAGAGGGAAAGTGTCGACACTTAAGAAGACTTGTGTCGACACCCAGGCAAGCAGTGTCGACACTTGGAGTACTTATGTCGACACCAGGGATGTAGAGTCGACACCAGACAGAAAGTGTCGACACAAGGAGCTGTATCGACACTCAATGAAGAAAAGTGCAGTGAAGCAGTGTCGACACTTAGCAGTTGTGTCGACACCCAGAGGAACTGTGTCTACATCAGAAAGTGTCGACACTTGGAGGCTGTGTCGACACTCAGCAAAAGTCAGCAGAGTCTGAGTATAAGTGTCGACACCAAGAGCAATGTGTCGACACTCAGCAGAAGAGTCAACACTTGAAGAAAGTGTCGACACAAGAAAGAATGTGTCGACACTCAGCAGAAGACTCAACACTTGAAGAAAGTGTCGATACAAGGAGCTGTGTCGACACTTAACTAAGTTCAACAAAAATTCTAAGTACAACTGTCGACACTAAGGGGAAGTGTCGACACTCAGCCAAAGTCTCAATAGAAGAAAAATGTGTCGACACAAGGAGCAGTGTCGACACTCAGCAAGTATCAACATAGAAGGCATGTGTCGACACCAAGAAGATATGTCGACACTGAACAAGTTCAACACATGAAGATGTGTCAACACAAAGGAGTTGTGTCGACACTTACAAGATTTCAGCAATATTCTGAAGAACAAGGACTTGTGTCGACACACAATTTCAGTGTCGACACAAGATGAAGAAGCTGTGTCGAGAAATGAATTCTACAACACAAGGAGTTGTGTCGACACCTTGAAGGCTAGTGTCGACACTTTGTCAACTTGTGTCGACACTTAGTCTATAAGTGTCGACACTTAAAGACAGACAGTCTCGACACTTTCAGACAGTTACAGTTATTTGAAGAACTGACTGGATGACTTGACAGCTGCCATTCCAGCCGGTCTACTGCACCTGTCAGAGTTGTCAGAAATCAGTTATGAACCGGATCAGCCGGTTACCATGAAGAAGGCCTATAAATAGGCTTATACTGTCTACAGAAACAGAAGATCAAGTGATTGAAAAAAAAACAAGATCTAGCTATTCATTGAAGAATCTAGAGATGATCTAAGAAGTTGGAGAGAGAGAGAACTCCATCTAAGAAGACAGCCGTTGGAACTAGGCTGAGAAGAAGGGTTCAGACTTTGTTCTGAATCTTAAGTTGTAGAGATCAAGGATCAACTGCAGAGGAGATCAATCCTATTGTGTTCTACATTTAAGAAGCTTTGAAGAAAGCTAAGTCAGATTGATCTCAGCTGAGTTCATCCAAGAACTCATCAAGAACCTATCAACTCATCTCTCTATTCAGAGTTGTAGGTAGATACAATTTACATTTTATATTTCTTGTAGGATCCTTAGGGATCTGAGTTTGTAAGCCTGTAATTATAAAGACTGAGTGTAGGGCTTGTGTGCCTGAGTGTAGGAGATTTGTATCTCTGAGTGTAGGCCTGTTGTGGCTGAGTGTAGGCCTGTTGTGGCTGAGTGTAGGCTTTGTGAAGAAGTTGAGTGTAGGTCTTTGGAGAAGACTGAGTTGTAGGGTCTTGTGCCTGAGCTGTAGGAACCTGTTTTGGGGTTCTGAGTGTAAGATCTGAGGATCTGAGATAGTGGAGAAGTTTGGCCGAATCTAGTACACTACTAGATAGGCGAAGGGGGAAAGTGGATGTACCCAAACCTTGGGGAACCACTATAAACCTTGGTGTTCACTGTATGCATGTGTTTTGCTGTGATTGCTGATTGGTTGCTGTGAGAAAGTACTTTAAATTCTGTGATATAATCTGAATTCTGCCTAAAAAGTTAAAAAAATTTAAGTCACCTATTCACCCCCCCCCCCCTCTAGGTGATTAGGTACAATATCTTTCAAGTGGTATCAGAGCCAGGTTACTCAAAAAGGGACATAACTGTCTGAGTAGATCCTGTTGGCAGATTCAGTCTAAGTCAAGTAATTTGCAGAATCAAGAAAATCAAGAAACATGAGTTCAACTGAGAATCATAAGGAACTTGGATCCATGAAGTTACCTATTTGCAGAAAAGAAATATTTGGCATCTGGAAAGAAAGGGTGAGACTATTTATGGAGGCCTCAGACCCTAGAATTTACATCATAGTTAAAGAAGGGCCATATGTGCCCATGAAGGTTTCAGTCTAGGATGCAAATCAGAGAACACCTAAGGATTTCTCTGAAATGACAAAGGATGAGATAATTATAGCCACAATGGACAAGACGGCTCAGAATATCATTGTGAGTGCCATAGATGATGCTACCTTTCAAAAATTGATACACTGTAAGACATCTAAGGAGATGTGGGATACTCTTATTGTGTACATGGAGGGTTCAGAAGAGGTGAGACAGGATAGAAAATCTTTGTTAAACTAGGAATATGAAAGTTTTAGGCAAGGTAGGGCTGACAGCATAACTGAATGCTATATGAAGTTCTATAGGATTGTGAATGAGCCAATGTCCTATGGCAGAGAATTCAGTAATTATGAATTAAATGATAAGTTTCTAAGGTCCCTAACTAAGTATTGGGACACCAAGATCTGTGCCATAAGGGAAATGACAAAGTTTGTAGATATCCCTCCACCAACACTGTTTGGAAAACTGCTATCTTATGAGATGGAGTTGATGGTGAGAAAAGAAGAGGAGAAATCTACAAGAAGTGAACATAAAGAAAGGACAGTGGCATTTAAAACAGAATCACCTAGAAATTATAAAAGTAAGTCACCAACTCCACCTCCTAAAGTAGCTGAGACTGAGTCAGATGATTCAGAAAGCAGAAAGTCTGAGAGCAGTGAAAGTGATGAGGACTTTGCAGCCTTTACAAGACACTTTCAAAAGTTCCTAAAGAAGAAACAGTGGAGGACTAAGCCATCCACAACACAGAGGTCATCAAAGAGTGACAGAAGAAAGCCTAAGTCAAATAGAACTTCATCATCAAAGATAGTTTGTTATTGTTGTAACAAACAAGGACATGTTGTTGCTGACTGTCCTGAGAAGGGAAAGGAGTCTAATGATAAGAAAAAGACACAATTTAAGGGCAAGAAGGAAAGGTCTTTTGTTGCCAAAAAGGATAAGAGCCTGTCAGACATATCTTCATCAGAAACTGAGTCAGATGCTGAAGCATACATAGGACTGTTTGCTGAGGAAGAGGAAGAAGAGCTTATTCAGATCATGAACTCTATATATGAACAAGAGGACATTCAGTGCCAAGGACTGATGGCATTGACAGAAAGTGACAAAATCCAGGTGCAGCCTGGACCTATTAAGGTACAAAATTGTTCTTTAAGTTCAATTTCTTGTGCTAGTTCAGAATTAGATTCATCATCATCAAGTGATGAGAGTGCATCTGAGTCTGAAGAGGATATTCATCAATTGATAGATGAATATAAAGTTCTATTGCAAGCTTTTAAGAAGAGCAAGTCCCTAGCCAAGAGTCAGGCAAAGGAAATTGCTAGTCTCAAAGTTGCTGTAACTGATTTTGAGAAAATGATTGATCAAAAGCTAAATGAAATAGCCAGACTGAAGCACATAACTGTGATTTAGATGGGGATTATAACTTTTAAGAATGATCAAATAAGAATTCTGGAGATTAGTCTTCAGAAGGAAAGAGATTTAGTTGCTAGGTTTTCTAAACCAAAGTCAGTTCTACCCTTAATTGATGAATTTGTTCATCAAAAAGGTAAAGCTGGACTGGGGTTTACTAACCCAGCAAGGACTGTCAAGTCCAAGTCCAAAGACAAAGCCCCAGCTCTCAATAGGCCAGTTGTAGATAAAACAACTAATAATGTACCTAAGCAAAGGTACAATAGGTTTGAGTGTTGGTGCTGTGACAAGGTAGGCCACTTTGCCATGGACTGTTGGCACAATGCAAGTGCCAAAGTGAGTAGCAAACTGCCTGTTGGAAAACCTACAGGTAGTTTTGTTAGGAGGTAAACTAACCAGTACCAAGGACCCAAGAATTCTTTGGGTTCTAAGGTTCACTAATCTGTTTTGCAGGTGAGTCCAAGTGGCCATGCCCCAATATGGTACTTGGACAGTGGATGTTCCAGACACATGACTGGAACAAGGGGATTGCTAAAGGACTACACACCTATCAAGGATGGTCCAAAAGTCACCTTTGGTGGTTCTGAAAAAGAAATCATCAAGGGTTTTGGTAACATTTCTAGCACCCATATTACTATTACTCAAGTGGCTTATGTTAAAGGTTTGAAACATAACCTTATTAGTATAAGTCAACTGAGTGATGTAGGATATGACATCTCTTTTGTCAAAGATGGTTGTCATATCAGGAGGTTAAATGATCAAGAGATCATTCTGACAGGTTATAGAAAAAGGAATATCTACTGTCTAGACATTATGTGTGAGACCAATGGTTCTCCAATATGTATTGTAGCTGATGAGAAAGTCTCTCATTGTGTCAAATGGCACAAGAGGCTAGCCCATCTCAACTACAAGATAATTGGCAAACTCTATAGCAAAGAGTTAGTGAGGAATGGTCCTCAAGTTAGGTGTATTAAAGATGGAATATGTTCAGCTTGTCAAAAGGGCAAGCAGACTAGATCCATCTTTAATAGCATTGAAAACAAAGATGCTGTGAGGTGTTTATACCTCTTGCATATGGATCTCTTTGGTCCTATGGCAGTTCACAGCCTAGGTAGGAAGGTCTATACCTTTGTAGTTGTAGATGACTACTCAAGGTTTTCCTGGGTGTTCTTTCTTAGACAGAAATCTGAAACACTTAGTATCTTCTATAGCTTTGTCAAACAAATTCAGAATGAACTAGATAGTACAGTGGTCAAGATAAGAAGTGACCATGGTACTGAATTTCAGTCTGATAGTATGACAAAACTATGTGAAGAATTTGGGATATTTCAAGAGTTTTCTTCACCAAGAACACCTCAGCAAAATGGCATTGCTGAGAGGAAAAATAGAACCTTGATTGAGGCTGGTAGAACCCTATTAAGTGATACATCACTACCAAACTATTTCTGGGCTGAGGCAGTCAATACTGCATGCCATGAAATTAATAGAGCTACCATAACTAAAAGCCACAACAAGACCCCCTATGAGATTGTGAAAGACAGAAAACCAAACCTATCCTATTTCAGGATCTTTGGTTGTAAGTGCTTTATACTTAACAATGGTAAGTCTTACTTGACTAAGTTTGCTGCTAAGTCCCAAGAGGGGATTTTTGTTGGGTACAGCAATAATAGTAAGGCTTATATAGTGTACAACTTGTCTACTCAAGTTATAGAGGAGTCTGTACATATAGTATTTGGTGAAACTAGACTTATTAAGAATGAGTTATCTAGTAGTATTTGTAGCTCCACAGGTGTAACTAAGAATTTGGACAAGCTCACTATTAAGGAAGGACCAAATGCAAGTCAGCAGGTAGAAGATAGTGGCTGTTATCCAGGGGGAGTACTACATGTACCTAATGCAGAAGAAGTTCAAGGAGTGCAGCAAGATGAAGAAACTGAAGAAGTTCAACCTAAAGCCAGGATGCCTCCAGCTAATAGGCATCTTAGAGATCATCCAACATATCAAATCATTGGTGATCTAAGACAAGGGTTACAAACAAGGAGCAGAAATCTTGATGCAGTACTCTACTCCAGTTTCTTATCCCAAGTAGAGCCAAAGAAGTTTAAAGAAGCCATCCTAGACCCTCACTGGATTGAAGCAATGCAAGAAGAGCTAAATCAGTTCAAGAGATGCAAGGTCTGGGAGCTTGTTCCTAAACCAAAAGACCACAACATAATTGGAACCAAGTGGATCTTTAGGAACAAGATGGATGAACATGGAGTAATTGTCAAGAACAAAGCAAGATTGGTTGTTAAAGGATATAGACAGGAAGAAGGTATTGACTTTGATCAAACCTTTGCTCCAGTAGCCAGACTGGAAGCCATAAGGATGTTCCTGGCCTATGCAACCTATCAAGGATTTAAAGTTTACCAAATGGATGTTAAGTCATCCTTTCTTAATGATAATCTAAAAGAAGAAGTCTATGTGGAACAGGCATCAGGTTTTGTTGATTCAACTCAACCTTATCATGTCTATAGACTTAGGAAAACTTTATATGGGTTAAAACAAGCCCCTAAGGCTTGGTATGAAACCCTGTCTAGTTTCCTCATTGAGAATAAATTCACAAGGGGGAAAATAGACAAGACTCTATTCCTTAGGGAATCCAGAGGCAAGATCATACTAGTCCAAATATATGTAGATGACATAATATTTAGGTCTACTGAAAGTAGTCTTTGCAAAACGTTTGCAAAACTAATGCAAGGACAATTTGAGATGAGTAGTATGTGGGAACTTAAGTTCTTCTTGGGTCTCCAAGTTAGACAGACTGAGAATGGATTATCCATATGCCAGTCTAAGTTCACCCTAGAACTAATAAGGAAGTATGGTATGGATTCATCCAGTACCATGAAGACTCCTATGGGGTCAAGTATGTCTCTTAACAAAGATGATGCAGGGAAACCTGTTGATGAGACTTTGTATAGAGCGATAGTTGGCTCCCTACTCTATTTGACTGCAAGTAGACCAGATATCATATATGCTACATGTGTCTGTGCTAGGTACCAAGCCTGCCCTAAAGAGTCTCATTTGACAGCAGTTAAAAGGATTCTGAGATATCTAAAGGGCACTCCTTATCTAGGCCTTTGGTACCCTAGGAATGGAGACTTTGATCTAACAGGTTATTCAGATGCAGATTTTGCAGGCTGCAAAGAAGACAGAAAAAGTACAACTGGAACCAGTCAATTCCTAGGTGGAAGACTGATTTCATGGAGTAGCAAGAAGCAAACAAGTGTGGCTATCTCCACAGCAGAATCAGAATATGTGGCTGTAGGAAGTTAATGTGCTCAACTTCTATGGATACAACATCAGCTTGAGGATTATGGAATTCAGGTAAGTAGAACAGCATTGTTTTGTGATTCTACTAGTGCTATATTAATTGCAAACAATCCTGTTTCCCATAGTAGAACTAAACATATTAAGATAAAATATCATTTTCTAAGGGAACATGTAGAAAAATAAGATATATCATTAGAATATGTTAAAACAGATAATCATCTAGTTGATATGTATACTAAGCCTCTAGAAGAATCAAAGTTCAATAGGTTTAAAATTGAACTAGGTATGATAAACTTAGAATAAGTTTATAGAAATGGCTAAGTAAAATAGTGTCGACACACAGAGTTGTCTGTGTCGAGACAGAAAATTGGTGTCGACACTTCAGAAAAAAGGTGTCGACACATCTAGGAAGTTGGTGTCGACACTTCAGAATATTAGTGTCAACACATGACAAGTAGGTGTCGACACATCCAAGGTGGTGTCGACACTTAGTGTTTACTCAGAATTATCTAAGTAAAGTCTCGACTACATGTCGAGTTGAGTGGTGTCGACATATAATCAAGTGTCGACACATATATATGTTGACTAAACATGTGTCGACACATTGGTGTCGAGACATTAGAGGTCTGTGTCGACACTTTTCAACAGTGTCGACATAATTTAAGTTAGTTAGCCAGCTCTTTCATCTTCAATACTAGAAAGGTATAAATAGGACTTTTCCATAGTCTGTCGACACGCTCTCAAAAGTTTCGAGACCAAACTTGTGTGTCGACACCTCTCTTCTCTCCAGTCAAATTTCTCAAACCCTAATGGCCCCAAAGCTCGAGGAGAACGTGAACGAAGGCTATGAACTAGTGCGGTATGTATTTGGCGATGCAGAACAAGAGATCAAGAATGTGGTAACCCTAGTTGCAGACTCGGGGTTGGATTTTCTTGTTTCAGAGCCCACAAAGATCTGGAAGAAAGAAGTTCTGGAATTCCTGAATGGAGCTAAAGTAGATGAATCTGGACTCAAGATAAAGTGTAGGGTTCATGGTGAAAAGGTGAAGTTATCACCTAAAAGTTTGAGAAAGATCCTAAACCTCCCAAGGACAAAGGAAGAAGATGAAGTTACTGCTTCTAAGACCAGAGAAGCTTTAACTTGGTGTGGTCTAGATTCCAAGCTAAAAATTGGATCAGTGTTCAATAGAAAGGGGATGAACAGCTAGGGGAAATTTCTTTCTGAAATTGTTGGAAAAGTGATCTTAAGTATGCCTGGAGGGCATGATAGGGTATCAGCCCACATGTTCAATCTTATGACAAGGATTATCTTCACCCTGCAAACTGATTGGTCTGTTGTTGTTTTTGAGAAGATTAAGGAGAGCCTGAAGAAACCCAATTTGGGTAGAATACTAAGTTTATACCTTGCTGGTAGTATACCAGAGGTTATGAGTCAAGCTGCTGGCACTATGATCAACCATATGAGGAAGATGGACTTGACGATATTCTCTAGGTGGGACAGGGTTTTGTCTAAGGAGATGCCAACACCTGAGAAAGTAACTCCTGAGAAGGAAACCCCACTCAATAAGAAGAAGAAGATAGCTCCAGTAGCTCAAAAATCTTCAAGTAGTTCAGAAGAACAAGTTGTCTTCACTCCTGATAAAGAAGACACTGGAGATGCTGGGAAGTCTCCAGCTCAACAAGAAGTTGCTGAGAGGCAGGGGGAGTTACCTCAAGCTAGCCCCAAACACCAGGATTCAGTCCAGGGGGAGCCTCTAGTAGTAGAAGAGCCAACTCCACTGGAAAGTGAACAAGGTCCAAACACTATTCTTGAGGTAATCACTCAGATTAATGCATTAGATTTTCCTATAGAGAATATTGATTTGTCTGATTCATTAAATCATGTTAATCAGCAACCATAGATTGACAGTCTACCCCCAGATGTTGTCATGGAGGACACATCTGCTGCAGATCAAGAGGAATCCCATCAAGTACCTGATGAGATAAGAGAATCTCCATCACTTCCTCAACAAGAATTTACAATGGAAGATCTCTTCCTTAATCTGGACCAAGCTGATTTTGAGAAGGAAAGTACTGCTGCTGAGGGGGAGAATGCTCCAGTTCAGGGGGAGCAAGTGGAAATTCTAGAAGAAACAGCAAGCAAAGAGTCTGAGAAGCAAAAGGAAGTGGAGGAGCTACCAAAGGAGAGAGTAGACATAGTCAGCACCTCAGCATCTGAAGATGAGGATGCTGCAAGAGCTAAGAAAAGGAAGTTCCAAGTATTTAAAAGAAGAAGCCAGAATTACAAAAAGGCCTTGCAAACTATAGCACCACAGCCTGCACTACAGCCAGCCCCAACTGTAGATTATAGTGCTTTGATGGTTGCCATGCAAATTAAGCTTGATGAGCACAGGAAAGCCATAAAAACATATGTGGATGAGGGGCATAAATCTTTACAGTTTGATCTGGCCCAAGACATAAAGTCTATAAGATTTGAAATGAATCTCAATAAAAAGGAAATGACTGACTGCTTCCACAAGGGAGGGAATGCAGTAGTCTACTTAGCTACTCATCAAGAGAAGATAAAATCTCAAGTGGATGATATTGCCCTCAAGCAAGGATATATTCTTAAGAACCAAATCAGAATGAATGACAACTTAACAGCTTCACACAATGCCATAGTAACAGAGATGAAGAATATAGCTGCAGGACAGACTACTTCTAATGTTACTGCTAAGACAGAGTTTGATAAAGCCTTGCAAAAGAGTTTATCTGATGTTACATCTACTTTTCAAGATTCTCAAAAGTTGATAACTGAAAAGCTCCAAAGGTTGAAACCTTTCTTTAAAGATGGAGTCAACTATTTGGATGCCCAAATCAGATTTCAGAAGGATGATCTAAGAGATCACATGGAAAGAGAAGTCATAAAGGGGGAGAGGGTGTTAGTCAAAGCCAGCTCTGATCATGCCAAGTGGATTTCTAATTCTATTAGAGCAACTCTTGGTTATCATCCTTTATGTTATGATGACATTGTAGCAGAATCTGGGATACATCCTGCATATCTTGGAGGTGAGCAACCTGAAGTAGCCCAAGTTATCTATCCTCCACCAGATTTTGATATGGTACAAGCTGAGATCCAGACTATGTATAGCCCATCTGAGGGTAAGCAAAATGTTATTCTAGAAAGGGTGGTTCAGCCAGTACCCGAGGCTATGCAAGAAGCTTTGCTGAAAGAACAAGAAGCCAGACTGTCTAAGAAGAGGTTCAGGGAGCAAGCTGAACAAAGGCCTGACTTTGAGCAGTGGAGCCCCACTTCAAGGAATATCATTCTAACTGCATGGAAGGCTGCCAAAGATAATGTTCAAGATAGAAACAAGTGGTTTTCTGAACTAGAATGGAGGAAGCATGAGACAAGGCAAGAAGCCATAGTGCAATATAGAAGGAAGGCCAAGATGGGAAAGCTACCTCCTACTACTCAGGAGCCTTGCAATTACTTTCCCAAGCCTTATCATTATTTTGAGAGGCAAAAGATTAAAGCTGAAGAGCTAAATAAGAAGGAGCTGAAAGGGAAAAAGCCTGCTGATACTGAAGATGCTGAAGCCCCTGTACAAGTAAAGATAAAGTCTGGGAAGGGCATAGTAATCAAGGAGGCTGAGCAGAAATAGAATTGCATTATCTTAAGTTTACTATGTAATCACTTGTATTAAAACATTTTGTAAACTTTTGTATAATGAATATGACAAAGTTGATTAGAACAATGTGCTGTGTGATATATTTATTTCATAATTGTTCTGAGATGCTATCTGTGTATACATGTCTTGTTTAATACATGTTTATGTTTGCCCTGTTATATCTTCCTGCTATACATCATGTTATGATTTTATTCTGTATGGTATGTATCATTGACTAAGGGTTATGACTTCTCCAAGTAGGGGGAGATTGTTGGGTACATTGGTTCTAATGTACCTGATTTGAAGAAGTGTCACCCTACTCAATGATATACATCAAAATGTATATGATGTATTTTTGAGTTGTGTTGTGCAGGTTAAGTATTTGCAGGAAAGATGAAAAAGTTTCTAAGTTCATGTGTCGACACCCAGAAGGAAAGTGTCGACACTTAAGAATACTTGTGTTGACACCCAGGCAAGCAGTGTCGACACTTGGAGTACTTGTGTCGACACCAGAGATGCAGAGTTGACACCAGACAGAAAGTGTCGACACAAGGAGCTGTGTCGACACTCAATGAAGAAAAGTACAGTGAAGTAGTGTCGACACTTAGCAGTTGTGTCGACACCCAGAGGAACTGTGTCTACATCAGAAAGTGTCGACACTTGGAGGCGGTGTCGACACTCAGCAAAAGTCAGCAGAGTTTAAGTATAAGTGTCGACACCCAGAGCAATGTGTCGACTCTCAGCAGAAGAGTCAACACTTGAAGAAAGTGTCGACACAAGAAAGAATGTGTCGACACTCAGCAGAAGACTCAACACTTGAAGAAAGTGTCGACACAAGGAGCTGTGTCGACACTTAACTAAGTTCAACAAAAATTCTAAGTACAAGTGTAGACACTAAGGGGAAGTGTCGACACTCAGCTAGAGTCTCAACAGAAGAAGAATGTGTCGACACAAGGAGCAGTGTCGACACTCAGCAAGTATCAACACAGAAGACATGTGTCGACACCAAGAAGATGTGTTGACACTGAACAAGTTCAACACATGAAGATGTGTCGACACAAAGGAGTTGTGTCGACACTTACAAGAATTCAGCAATATTCTGAAGAACAAGGACTTGTGTCGACACACAATTTCAGTGTCGACACATGATGAAGAAGTTGTGTCGAGAAGTGAATTCTACAACACAAGGAGTTGTGTCGACACCTTGAAGGCTAGTGTCGACACTTTGTCAACTTGTGTCGACACTTAGTCTATAAGTGTCGACACTTAAAGACAGACAGTCTCGACACTTTCAGACAGTTACAGTTATTTCAAGAACTGACTGGATGACTTGACAGCTGCAATTCCATCCGGTCTACTGCACCTGTCAGAGTTGTCAGAAATCAGTTATGAACCGGACCAGCCGGTTACCATGAAGAAGGCCTATAAATAGGCTTATACTGTCTACAGAAACAGAAGATCAAGTGATTGAAAAATAAAAACAAGATCTAGCTATTCATTGAAGAATCTAGAGAAGATCTAAGAAGTTGGAGAGAGAGAACTCCATCCAAGAAGACAGCCGTTGGAACCAGGCTGAGAAGAAGGGTTCAGACTTTGTTTTGAATCTTAAGTTGTAGAGATCAAGGATCAGCTGTAGAGGAGATCAATCCTATTGTGTTCTACATTCAAGAAGCTTTGAAGAAAGCCAAGTCAGATTGATCTCAACTGATTTCATCCAAGAACTCATCAAGAACCTATCAAATCATCTCTCTATTCAGAGTTGTAGGTAGATACACTTTGTATTTTATATTTCTTGTAGGATCCTTAGGGATCTGAGTTTGTAAGCCTATAATTATAAAGGCTGTGTGTAGGGCCTGTGTGCCTGAGTATAGGAGATTTGTATCTCTGAGTGTAGGCCTGTTGTGGCTGAGTGTAGGCCTGTTGTGGCTGAGTGTAGGCTTTGTGAAGAAGCTGAGTGTAGCTCTTTGGAGAAGACTGAGTTGTAGGGCCTTGGGCCTGAGCTGTAGGAACCTGTTTTGGGGTTCTGAGTGTAAGATCTGAGGATCTGAGATAGTGGAGAAGTTTGGCCGAATCTAGTACACTACTAGATAGGCGAAGGGGGAAAGTGGATGTACCCAAACCTTGGGGAACCACTATAAACCTTGGTATTCACTGTGTGCATGTGTTTTGCTGTGATTGCTGATTGGTTGCTGTGAGAAAGTAGTTTAAATTTTGTGATATAATCTGAATTATGCCTAAAAAGTTAAAAAGATTTAAGTCACCTATTCACCCCCCCCACTCTAGGTGATTAGGTATAATATCTTTCACAGGCCATATTGCCCAGACTAAACCCAACTTTGGGATTTGGAGTGCTACAACCCTCCTCTCCTTACAAGAAATTTCGTCCCAAAATTTGCACCCAGTAAGGAAACAAAAGTCAAGATTTTAGAACTTCACACCAGTTTTGATACATGTTGACACACACTGCACAACAGTTTAAGCAAATATCTCGGGAAATTCAGCTCGCATGTTTTGCTCTCGCTCCCATGTTAGCTCCTCACGGCCATAGTTGTCCCACCGAACGTTCACTATCCCGATTGTTTTGTTCCGTAACTATTTATCAGCTCTATCCTCGATCCGAATAGACCTAACCTTCATCGTTAGCCCATTCTCAACCAGCACACGATCATTCTTGATCACTTGAGCTGGATCTTTGACGGCATTTCAAAGCATATGGATGTGAAACAAATCATGTAATCCACTCAATTCCACCGAAAGAGCTAGCTGATAGGCAACTTCCCCAACTCACTCCACCACTTCAAACGGACCAAGATATCTCGGGCTTAATCTTCAAATATATCCAATCGCCTACCACGAACTCTATGTTCCGGTGCTTGGCATTGTAGTACTTCGCTTGTCGATCCTGGGCTATCAGTAGCCTCTCTCAAAAAGAGCATATCGTCGAGTTAGCTTCTTCGACTTCTTTACGCTTATATAGTTTGGAATCGCCTGCTTCTGCCCAAGCTAGCGGTTTACGACACTTGCGACCATACAAAGCTTCAAACGGTGCCATACCGATGCTCGCTTGGTAGCTATTGTTGTAGGCAAACTCCACCATATAGAGATGATATTCCCATTTCTTACCAAAATCCAGGGCGCACATTCAGAGCAAATCATCCATTATTTTGTTGGTCCTCTCAGTTTGGCCATCCGTTTGTAGATAAAAGGTCATACTGAACGTCAATATCATGCCCAACAACTGATGGATTAGCCTCCAATCATTCGATGTGAATCGACAATCATAGTAACTCACGATGCTACGGGGAACACCGTATAAGCGAACAATCTGCTCAACATATAATTTTGCCAAACTTTCCACTGAATCGTCCCACTTATTCGGAAGGAAGTGCCCCACTTTAGTCAACCGGTCTACAAGCACCTAGATTGAATCATTCCTGCTTTAAGATTTCAGCAACCCGTTCATGAAATCCATTGAATAATCATCAAACTTCCATTCCGGAATCGGTAACGACTTCAAGAAACCTCCGGGCTTCTGGCATTCCACTTTCACCAAAGCACAGGTTTGATATTTAGCCACATAATGATCTATGTCTTTCTTTAGTCCTGGCCACCAGAACAGCTTTTTCATATCCTTAAACATCTTTGTGATCCTAGGGTGAATTGAGTTTTTTGTAAAGTGAGCTTCATACATCAGTTCTTCTCTCAACTTACCCAAACTCTAGATGCACAAACGACCCTCTTTCCGCAAAAGGCCTTCATCCCATGAGAATTTGTCATCTAGCCCATCCTTTGCATAGCGTTGGAGACTTTCATCCAGCTCCGTTGCTCATCGAATCCTATCCGCAAGGTCATATTGTACCTCCGTCGAGTTCAAACATGCATCGGTTGTGGAATTCTTGTCAACACAAGAAATCTCTAAAGCTTCCAACTCCTGGATCAGATGCTCATCATGCATCTGCAACCAATTTGCCATTGACGGAGTCCTACGACTTAAGGCATCAGCGACCACGTTTCCCTTCCCGGGAGTATAATGAATCTCAATGGTGTCGTCCCCAAGGAACTCCAACCACATTTGCTGTCACATATTCAGAGCCTTCTGCTCCAATAAGTACTTTAGGCTCTTGTGGTCCGTAAAGATATCCACTTTTATGCCATAAAGATAATGTCGCCATAACTTAAGCACAAAGATCACCGCTGCCAACTCCAAGTCGTGGACGGGATAATTTCGCTCAAGCACTTTCAACTGGCATGAGCCATAAGCAATCACTTTTCCGAACTACAGAAGAACACAGCCTAAGCCACTTCCGGATGCATCACTATAGATCTCATAGCCATATGTACCACATGATGATGTCAACACAAGCGCTGTGGTAAAATGACTCTTTAGCTCTTCAAAAGCTCGTGCACAATCTAGCGTCCAAATGAACTTCTGATCCTTCCTCATCAGTGTGGTCAGAGGCAAAGCGATCTGCGAGAAGTTTTCTACAAAACGTCTATAGTTGCCTGCTAGTCCAAGGAAACTCTTGACTTCGTCCATCGAAGACAACACCGGCCAATCCTGTATTGCTTTTATCCGTGACGGATCCACTACTATGCCTTCTCCACTCACCATATGGCCAAGAAAAGCTACTGACGATAACC
The DNA here is from genome assembly GCA_039583875.1 of Platanthera guangdongensis. Lineage (NCBI taxonomy): Eukaryota > Viridiplantae > Streptophyta > Magnoliopsida > Asparagales > Orchidaceae > Platanthera > Platanthera guangdongensis. Next base: position 93,000,892 of record CM077156.1, on the reverse strand, counting down.
AAAACTCACATTTTGAGAACTTGGCATAGAGTTTATTCTTCCACAGGGTGTGCAACTCCAATCACAAGTGGTTTGCATGATCAGCTTCAGATTGAGAGTACACCAAGATATCGTTAATGAATACAATAACAAATAAGTCCAAGTACTCTCGGAACATTCGGTGCATTAGGTCCATGAACACCGATGGCGCATTGTATGGCCCAAACACCATTACCGTGAACTCATAATGACCGTAGTGTGTTCCAAATGCGGTCTTTGGAATGTCACATTCCTGAATCCTCAATTGGTAATATCCAGATTTCAAATCCAATTTGGAATAGACGGTTGATCCCACTAGCTGATCGAATAATTCATCTATCCGTGGAATCAGATTCTTGTTCTTCTCTGTCAGCTTATTCAATTCACGATAATCAATACATAACCGTAAACCACCGTCCTACGTTTTCACAAATAGAATAAGTGCGCTCCAAGGTGACATACTTGGGCGTATATATCCCTGCTCTAGCAACTCTTGCAATTGGACTTTCAATTCAGTCATTTCCTTTGGCGCGACGTGATATGGCAAGCAGGCCACAGGTTTCGCACTGGCACCAACAATATCATGAAGTCGATCTCCCGCTGGGTTGGTAGCCCAGGAAGATCCTTAGGAAAGACAACCGCAAACTCCAATACAATCGGAACATCACTCATATTGGCCTTTGGCTCAACAACCTGAATCAGCGTGAAGAATAACTCCGCGCCCTTCCAAACAGCCTTGACGACTTGGAGTGCAGACATCAAGGTCCCTCTCACCCCGCGCATACTGGCGAACTTAGTATCAAGCTCGGTATTCTGGCCCAGTGTGATCTCTTTTGACTGGCAATCAATACAGGCATGCTACTCCACAAGCCAGTCCATACCAAAAATCACATCAAACTATGATATCGGCAGCACAGATGCGTTCAAACAAAACTCCCGACTTCCAATTTGAACCACCACATTGCAAGCCCTATCTGCAAGCATCAAACATCTATTTGGTAATAAAACCTTTACGCTATCTATCTTCACGTGACTAGGTACTCCAATCCAAGCTACAATGTCCTTATACAGAAATGAATGTGAAGCACCCGTATCGAATAGTGCTCTCGCCAGTGTGTTCCAAATCAAAACAAAGTTCATGGCAACCTCATCACACATAAGCTACATACAAAAAATACAATAAGAAACGCAATCAAAAACTTAACTCGCACCTGTGACGACGTCACTTTGCTTTATGGCCTCCTACTGGCCAAGGGTGTAGACTTGGGGCTGCACCTGGGACGCAAAGGACTCCACCACTGCCTTTCCTTCCTCAGCATAAGACGCTCCCGTCTTCTTGTCACCCTTCGGTGGACCAACCCGACAGTCACGGGCTATATGCCCCACTCTTCCACATGTAAAGTAGGTACGAGTCTCTGGCCTCAATGTTGACCCCGACAGAACTGTTGAAGGAGCTTGCCCAGAAGGCTTGGACCTCTTGCCCCATTTCTTTGAATAGTACGATTTCCCAGGTCGGGGCTCTTTAAACTCTAGCTTTGTCACATCCAAAGCCTGTTTCTCTTGCAACCTCTTCATATCCTTCTCCAGCGCACACGCAATATCGACCAACGACTGAAAACCTTGATTCACCAAACTCGAGAGCAGGAATCGCAGCTCATCCCGCAATCCTTCATAGAACATATTGGTTTTCCGTTGCTCATCGGCGAAGATAGAACCCGCATAACATCCCAGCCTTGTGAACTCATGTAGGTACGTCTCAACACTACTTTCTCCTTGCGTTAGCCATTGGAACTCATTTTCCATGGCAATGCGTTGTACCGCTGGTAGTTGCTTTGCCAGGAATAGTCTCAAGAACTACTCGATCGAAACTTATGTTAACTACCTTCCCTCTAAGCGGTGTAACTCGATCTCAGTTGTCTCAGCGGTGTTGCCTTAGTCAAATTTTCTAGCTTTAGTTCGTCGAATGTTGAACTGTGTTCAACGATCGGTGGGCTGAGCTCGATGAATTCTGAATCCCAAGCTTCTGAATTTAGCTCGACGAATGGTGAGCTCAGCTTGACAAAAGGTGAGTTGAGCTCGATGATTTCTGAATCCCAAGCTTTTGAATTTAGCTCGACGAGCGGTGAGCTCAGATTGAAAAAAGGTGGGCTGAGCTCGACGATTTCTGAATCCCAAGCTTCTGAATTTAGCTCGACGAAAGGTGAGCTCAGCTCGACGAAAGGTGAGCTGAGCTTGATAATTTCTGAATCTTCCAGCATACTCTTCAATTTCACCTGTCTAATCATGGACAACCTGCATGCATGAACTTAAGCACACATCAAATACATTATGTGTGCATGTCATTGACTAGTTTGACTTCTTACAAATCTAGGACTTTGGGATCAATAGACCCAACAACTTAATGCTTTATACTTCAGATATTTATTTCTATTTTCCTTTGGTATAATAAATTGATAGTTGAATTAGAAATTTTATAATTGTTCGTATATTCAACTCATACTTTTGCTCTGGAATAGCAAAGTTTAAGTACACGGGTACCTCATTTGTATAATGATCTGATTTTGACCCTAGATCCATGAGACATGCTTCTTTAGTAGTAATTTCTTCTTCTGATGAAGAGTTAGATTCAGAACTTGTGTCACTCCAGGTTTCAGCAATAAAATCTTTTTTCCTTTTTTCTTATCTTTTCTTTTTAGGTACTTCTTCTTTTGATCATTGTTACTTGATTTTTCTTTTACTGATCTGGACATTCTATTGATATATGTCCAGATTTTATATATGTGAAACAGATTTTTTTTCTTGTTAGAAGTCTTGTTAAACCTTGGTTTTGTAACACCCCCACTCATCACGTGGCACATAACGGTGGGTCCGGTCGGGGACCCACGCCATATGTCACAGACAGGCGGCAGAATTACTTGTGGAAATCAAAATCTACTCGCACCCTAACTCAATACATTCTAACACAGCATTTTAAGTTACCATGAACTCAACTCAAAGAATGTCCACTACTATATAAACTTCACATTTATATATCCAAACCAGGAATGTATACAACTCACGCACACATGGCCTTAAGGCCTTACAAGTTTCTCTTTACACAAATACATTTTCGTACATCGGCACGCAGGTCGGCCACACATGAAATCCAACCACGCAAATGGCCTTAAAGGGCCTATAGCAGCAAGCCTCCACTCCGCTCTTCTCAATGCCACCATCAACACCTGCAAACACATATCCACCCAAGAGTAGCAAACAAAGTAATGGTCAGCTTTAGCTGACCACTTATAACGACCCTACCCCTTACTCGGGGCAGTGGTTCCTTCCCTGTATGCATTGCCATATCATAATCTCTCTGACAATCTAGTAACCACAACCATATCACAAATGTCGGTATCCACCAGATGCTCTGTGCACTCAGGGCACCTTTTTGGTGTACCAGATATACCAGTCGTACACCGCAGATTAGAGGTTCTTCACTTGTTGGTTGGGCGGTTCAATCCTAGTCCACCAATCCCGCAGGCTGGTGACATCCCATCCATACCACTCAGAGGTACTAACCTCACAACATCCACAAACAACTAGAGCAGATCGACCCATATCATGTGGTGTAGCAAGCCGGGTTTATCGATGCTCCCCAGGCAGTACCACCAATCGACCCCTCACCTATTCCTGATCGACCCACCCTTATGGTGCAGCAAGCCGGGTTTAACTCGACTCCCCAGGCATTGTCACCAATCGATCCCTTATTTATCCAGATCAACCCACCCTAGTGGTATAAAAGGCCGGGTTTATCTCGTACTCCCTAGGCGCGCTACCAATTGATCTCTCATCACAACCAGGAGCTTATTCAAAGCCTCCATACATCCATAATCACCATCCATACATTTATACATCCATTCAACAAAACATACTTTTTATAGCATAAAATCCACGGAGTCTTCTCCGGTTTACCCAATAATCATCACCAATCCAGACTACCCGTCCAGATGGTCTTCACACAGTATGTCTATGCCATACTGCACACTTCTGACTTTAGATGCAAACTCAACGAAGGAATTGCTTACGAGATCCACCTCTTGGTGGAGGATTCCAAGAACATGCACAAAGAAAGGACTTCGATGTTCAAGAAGGAGATCGTTACCCTCGAAGATTGCTTCGGCGCCATGAAGTAGTCGAACGGAAGTCACCGCCTCGGCTTTGCCTTCCCAAATCTGCTCTTGGATCTTCAATCCGCACTCTGCAGCTCCTCCAGCAGCTAGCTTCCCTTCCTTCTTTCCTTCTCTTGCTCTCCCTTTCTCTTTCTCTCTCTTGAAATGAGATGGAGAAGGAGATGAAATGAAGAGCTTTTATCTTCATTTCCCGACCTTAATCCACATGGAGAAGCCTGAACCACTGGATCTAGAGTAAGGGAAACAAATGGCTCGGATTTACCCAAAAATACTCTGAACACGGCCTGACACGCCCTGTGGCATGCCCATGTCACAGGTCGTGACACTTAAGCGGTAGGCAATCGACTCCAATCCAACCAGTACACGGCCATGTGACACGCCCGTATCACGAGCCGTGTCACATGACAAGCCTTTAGACACACCCGTGTCACTGGCCGTGTCACTTGACATGCCGTCAAAAACACCCGTGCCACTGGCCGTGTCACTTGACATGCCTTCAAACACACCCGTGTCACTGGCCGTGTCACTCACACAGCATAATCTCCACTTCACCCGAGCAAGACACGGTCTTGGGACACGCTCGTGTCCTCAGGCACACGCATTCCTGGCTGAATCATGTAAAGGACACGCCCTGTGACATGCCCGTGTCACAGGCCGTGTTCTCTGCACTCGATGATCGTCGACCACAATTCATTGACCACACACCCAACAGCCCAACCCAAGCACGACATGCCCTGGGACACGCCCGTGTCTCAGGCCGTGTCACCCATTCCTGAACCCAAATTGTTTAGGGTGTTACAGGTTTGCCTTAATATCTATCTCTTATCCCAGAGCCTTCTTATTTCATCCATTTTAAGAATATTTTTGCCAGGAGATTAAACATTTCATTCTCTGAAATAGATGGCTAATCCTCAATAACTTTGAAATCAACTAATTTTTATCTAGAAGTTAAGTTATTCTCCTTAGCTTCTGTTTCAGCTCTACTCTTTAGTAGTTGTTCATATGACTTCAACTTTCCTAGCAAAGCATATGTTATAATTTCGTTGTGGCACATTGTTTCTCTGATGGCCCAAATTCTAGAATTTCATGTACATGAGAAGCACATGAGTAATTTATTATTTATTTTAGTGAGAGATGTCTTTATTCAATCCCTTCAGCTTATTGATTATCATGTTGAATCTGTCATACATTTTTGCTACAGATTCATCAATTTTCTTTTGAAAATTCTCATAATGAGAGATTAAAAGTGATCTTTTATTCTTTCTCTCATCAATACTTCCATCAACTATTCTTGGAAGTGATTCACATATCTCTTTTGTTGACTGACAATCAATAACGTTTTGAAATATATCATCAGACATAATAGAAACTAGTATGTTCATAGATTTTGCATCACAATCTTTTATTATCTTCACCGTGTTTATCCATTCACTTCTTGGTACAGGCTCTGCAGTTGTATTTCCCTCTGCATCCTTCCTGTATGACATTGGTGGTCCTATCAAAATTGATTCAAATATACCTTCATCAATAGAGTTCATGTATAATCTGATTCTGGTTTTCCAGAGTGTAAACTTTTCAAGATTACAAACTGGTGGCCTAGTAGATGCAAATCCTTCGAATGTATTTGAAGACATTTTTGAAAATATAAAAATACTAAAGCAACTGAAATGATCTTTTGATCATGGTGGTAACCTTGTATTGATTAATCTCCTCTAGATTAACCTAATAATGATCAACCTCCTCTGATACTAATTGAAATAGGAGATTAGTTGATATTTACCTCAGATTTTTTTCTAGAGGGGGTGAATAGAGATTAAATTTGTGTTTCAAATACTTAATTTAATTCACAAAATTTGCATATACATTAACAATCAACCAGAAATAGATGCAGATATATAAAAAATCACAGCACAAAATTGAAAATAAATAGGGAAACACAAAAGACACAAAGATTATAGTAGTTCTCCCTCAATCTGGGTACATCCACTATTCGACCCCCTTAGTAGGAAATCACTATCACATTATCTGAGTCTTTTGATCATGAGACTCTTAGAACCAATACCAGATCTTTTGATAAGGAGATCTTGAACTAATACAATCTGAGTTTGTTTTTCAAGGAGACTCCTAGAATCTCTCATTGAGTTCTTTGAAGAGGGATTCTCAAAACGCTTTTCACTAAGTGTAAGAAGAGAATGAAAGAAGATTTATGATAAAATTAATCTTCTCTCTATTTCCTCTCAATAGATTTTTGAGGAATAGCAATGATGATATCTGGAGTTTATGATGAATCTCTAAATAACAAAATCACAAAGATTATGAGCACTATTTCCAGATTATACTTGAATCTTATCTGAATCTAATATAATTTCCTCTTGAGAAAAAGAACTAATTCACGTTAGCAGAATCATCAACACTTTAACAATCAACTGATTGATGGAATAAATTCAATTGTTGATGATGATCTTCCGAACTTTCTCTATCAAAATCAATCTATCACGATCTGATATGAATTTCTTGATTGTCGGTAGTTGATGATTGATGTGTGAATTCAATAATAACTCATCATTATTATTTTTCTATTATATCCCATCATATATATATGGAACGACATCTTTTAATGTCTCCAAGATTTTGCTATGCAAGCCCCTTCTTGAAATAATTATGATTGAAAACGTCAAACTAAATTCTATTAAGAAATTCAGTCGACGTAACGTCGAATTCTAATCGAAGCAACATCGAATACTGAATGTCTGTAAAAATATCTCTGTAGTTAACGTTCCGTCGACATCATGTCAAAGTATTCATCGATATAATTCTTTGAATGTCGTCGACTTATTAATTTTACTTACTCTGAATTCTATTCAAAGTAACGTCGAATTCCAGTCAAAGTTGCATCGACTTCTAGTCGTCACATGTTGGCAAATGATGACTTTTCTCTTAAATTCGGTATCTCTTTCTTTTGTCCTTTATATCAGTAACATTCTAAGACTTCTAAGGCAAAATTAGCCTCATTATACATTATGGGTAATAAACCTAGGTTGTAAAATCACAAAAACTAATTTGTTAAGATAAATCATAAGGAGTTTTCCAACATATTGCACTATATTGTATAGTGTAAGTTCGGGGAGAGTCATTGATTGTGTTACCCACTGTATGCACACAATTTCATAGCATGCCAGAAGTATTTTTATTTCATTTATTTTGTTATTGTTCATAGTCTTTGTACACCTCATCACCCATTTGAGCGTGTGGTTAACTATTAGTGTGTCGTGAGTTAAATTCATTTCTTTTGTGTGATTTGGGAAAATCTCTGTGCTGGCTTAGGATTGTGAGATGGAGTAAAATGTTGACTCCTGCAATGCTCCTAGTAGAGTGCTCGTTTCTTACATAGAAATATTAGTAGGATTAATTTTTCTTTATGCTTTTAGTTTATACTTTTTCTATTATGCGGAAATATTATTTATTCTACTCAAAATGTTGAACCTGGGTTGAATCTGACGGTAGCGTAGGGATGTGTGTAGATGATCGTTAGTCATGTATTGATCTAGTCAGGAGGAAGGATGATTTTATTTGGTGGCTAAGAACTTGACCCATGCTATTATCGAAGCATGGGTATAGGTTAGTTTGACTGCACGAGTGTGATGTGGGCCATCATTTCGGACCGGTTGAGCTTTTGCACCATTACTATCGTCTTATCCTCGCTAACCCTGTTGAGCCTACCTGATGTAGGCTAGGCCTTTCGGATCCTACACGGAGGGCGTGACTACAGCCTTGGCAACGTTATCGCTCTCTAACCGGCACACAAACGCAACGCAGTGACCACAATGATTGTTTTTTATCGTTCGCGCTAACATACGGATAGCCGATCCGCAAATGGAACAGAGAATGGCTATAGGCCAAAATCCTTTCCGGCTAAATGGAATAATATTAATTCCGATCGAGCTTTGGAGTTGTACCAAAATTGATCCACCAAAAAAAAATTCACGATTCGAAAAACGGTAGGATCTATCCCAACAAAACAAAAGCGAGGAGCGCCAATCCTCTTGCGAGATCTTTTCGGAAAACCAACTGAAAATCTCAAATCTATTTTTAGGAACACCGCGAAAATTTAGCAATTCGAGAAATCACGCAAAATCCGTCCACCACAAGAATTAATCAAGAAGAGAATCTCTTAGGTAGGAATTTCGTTACCCCACTCGGAAACGTAGATCCGAGATGTTGGATCCACCAAGTACGATCGCTCTTCCCTTTTGGAATCCACGAGAAACGCGCCACGGATGAAGATCTTGTTCGCCTCCTTCGCTTCTCGCCGTGGTTTATTACCCCAACCTTGATTCTTCCTTGCACGAGATCTTCCTCCTCCAAGGTTGGCCGACCACCTTTGAAAGAAAAGGGATGGACACGTAGATGAGAGGGTGTAGTTGGAAGAGGGATGAGGGAGGGAAAGAGAAGAAGAAGAGAGAGAGAAGGGGGGGTCGGCCAAGATGAAGAAAGAGGGAGAGGATGGGGGCCGGCGGCTAGAAGAGAGGGAGGGGAGATAGAAAATTTAGGGTTGGAGGAATTTTCAATTGATTTCAATATTAGCCTTCATAACAAATGATAATGTGGCCTTTTATAAGGCTTACAACCATGTGGATATTAGCAGCCCAAAATAAAAATGTTGCAGAAAATGAAATGACAAAATAACATAGTGTCAAATACTACATATGACCAGATAAAGGCAGACCAAATAATAAAATAAATTCAAAGCTTATTTTTGTTGTGTGGGCGAAGATTGTAGTCGTGCCCGCTACGGCACCGCAAGTCTCTTGATGGTGGAGCATCGTCGTCATCTTCTGTAACGGTCACACCGCCATGGTCGTCGTCTTCATTACCCAATTGGCCGTCGTGGTGGTCGTCGCCATCAATCGTAACACCGCCATGGTCATCGTCTTCATAACCCAATAGGCCGTCGTCGTCTTCATAACCCAATAGGCCGTCGTGGTGGCCGTCGCCATCAATCCTCCCGCTCTCAAAAGGACTCATCACCGATGAGTGGGCTGGACGGTAACGGTGGAGGAGATCTGCATCGAGAAGAGCCAGGTCGGCCGAAGAAATCCAAGAGTCGTACGAAGCTGGACGACCACGCCATCGGACCAAAAACCTGTGAATGTCGCCGTCGGGAGTAGAAAACACTGCATCCTGCAAAATCTTGTCAGGCAAGAAATCGGTTCGGGGAACCTTGGAAAAGCGTTAGGCGAAGAAGAAAAACAAGTTGCATCATCAATAGACAACGTACCTCCCGAAGAATCCGAAAGAGAGAGCGGTCCAGAAATATTCGCACCCCCACCCCTTTAGACGGTATAGTGGAAATATGAAACAGAGAGACTGACAATTCAGGTGGTGGAGCGACATAAAGCGTTAAATCCGAAATGTTAAAAACAGGGGAGATTCCCCACTCAGCGGGTAACTATAATAAATATGCATTTTCACCTATCTTCTTCAAAACCATAAAAGGACCGGCTCTCTTATTCGCTAATTTTTTTATGGTGCCCGAGGGCAACCGTTCAGGGATAAGACGTACCATTACCAAATCACCAAACTTTAAGGGGACTGCTCGCTTATGTATGTTAGCATTCGATTGATAAATAACATATTGTTTAGCTAACGTCTTGCCAATGTGCTCATGGAGAGTGTGAACGTGCGAGGCGAAGTCCTGTGCATATTGACTTGATTTAAATGATGGTGGTAACGGAATCAAATCAAGAGGCACGGGCGCCTTATATCCATGCACTATCTCATTTGGCGATAACCAGGTGGACCTATTCTTAGAATTATTATAGGTTAACTGAGCGTGCGAGAGAATAAGATCCCATGTACCCTTATGATCGCCCACCAAGCAACGAAGTAATCCTCCCAAACTACGGTTAACAACTTCCGTTTGCCCATCCGTTTAGGGATGATAGGCCGACAAAAACATGAGTTTTGTACCCATAAGCAACATGAGTTTTGTACCATGTGGGGTGAACCCATGTGCAACATGACTAGAATTAATAGTAGAAAATAACGGAACTATGTCAGGTGGCACGGGTTCTTTAAATTCAGAAATTAATTCAGTGGAGCCTAACGTTTTCGTTTTAAATTTGGAATTAATTTTTGATTTAAAAATTTCGTAATGAATAGCCAGCAGAAAACGCTCGTCACCAACTACGTTTACCCACATCCATCTAAGTAAGCCTAATGGGGAGGCGGTAATAATAAACTTCTCCAAATATAAAGGGCTAGGAATGACTAGCTCGTGTCCTAATAAATCATCTACTCGAGTTAAATGAACCGGAGAGAGAGTCAACATGGTTGATTCCATAGGGGAAGTTAAGTCACACTCAACGTCAAAATACGAATTACTCGTCCAATAACAAGCCTCCGGTTGCAGGCCGTTAAAATCATAGGAAAAATTAAACAGTGGATTCGTCCTCACTGAAAACTCAGCCGACAAGTCTTCCAACTCACTCGATACTTCATTTAATTCAGAATTAGTGATCGTATCATATGTAGGCAGAATCGTATCCGACAAAATTTCTAAACAGTTTTGGGCCCCATGTAAAGGAGCTGTCATCAACAATATGTCTTTCTGGCCCTCAGGGCTACCATCATCCAAAGATAATTTTTCCCCATAGTGTAAATTTTCCAAAACGACACATCCTTCGTTAACCAACTCTTCCCATGAAGTGGGTGCATCGTCACAATCAAAACAAAGGGATGGGCAAATCGAATCCTGGGGAGTATCAAAATTAACTTGACTTTGAAGCGGCGTTGATACCGTAAATGAACTAACTCCCGGATGTATCACAATAAGGTTATCCCAAATTGAAAAACCATCCCAAGGTGACTCTTCCAATATCGTTGAAACATCCATTAATTCTGGGTCAACCATAATAATACCGGGTCCTAGCAAGTCATCACCTAATTTAGTAACAGGTAAGCTTTCAACATTGGATGACTCTACCGACTCAACCTGAACGTCTTCTGACTCAGGGTCATCAGACGACTCCCTGACTAAAATATCGTCGAAGGGGGGTGGAGATGATTCCTCGGGGGAGAAATCCTCGTCCAGGTCACTAGGGTAACCAATCTCCTCAACGTCACTAAAAGCGTCAACGAGAATTGCCTCGTCCTTAGTGACGGGCTTAGTCCTATTCACATCCTCAGGTTCAACAGGAGAGTCAGGCACTATCATAAGTGAAGGAAGACTCTCACTTGGCTGATTAACTTCATCATCCAGAGATTCTATATCCACATAAGAATCCTCAGAGGTATCAGTCACTATACCAGAGGGCTTAGATGTCGATGCTAAAGAAGCTAGCACCCTAATCGTAACCTCTTTCGAGTTCAAATTTTGGGGTCTAAATGGCTTGTGTTCCCTATAGGTGGGACTAGGCACACTTTGGGTATCACTACCTCTCTGGGGATAGGATCTATCATGAGGCGTAGGGTCACTCCTATAAGCAGATACGGGTCTGGTGCCATAACTATTCTTACTAATGGGTGTGGTGCTATTAGTGCGCAGGTAGGCGGGATCAAATTGATCCGAGAGGAGACTACGCATGTGCGGCCAAGTATAATGATAGCTACCAACACGACGCTCTTCGTTTAACCAAAATAATCGGGCTCGACCTACTAACTGCTCTCGGGCAAAGCTAACCTTTTCGCAGTCATCCCATAAGTGATAATTAAAATATTGTTCTAATCCCTTAAGCCAATCTCGAAAACTTTGGGGATACTCTAAACCGTCATAAGTAGGATAAATGTGGTGTGCCCTAGGGGTGTGTTTAGTCATATCCTTAGCATAAGAATAGTCTAACTGGGTAGCATATATGTCATATGCCATTTAGTGAGAACCGGAGAGAAAACTCACTCGGAACTGGTGCACATGCAATGACTAAATAACCTGACCCTACTTCATTTTAAAAGATGGAATTGTTCCTGCTTAGCCACTAAAGTTATAATTATATAAAATAGATTTTCTTGCTAGAAAAAATATGAGGATTATTAAAAAAATTTTATTTTTGAATTTTGTTGAAAATATAAAAATATAGGCCGCTATTTGCAGACCAACTATTAAATTTTAAAATAACTTAATAAAAATAATGATTTAATGAAAAATAAATATTTTTTTTATTTCTGAAATTGGAAATTTAAAATTTGAAATTTGAAATTTTGAATTTTGAAATTTGAAATTTATTTGTTTTTAATTTGAAGAGGAGGAGGAGTGTCAATTAGGAAATTTGCGTGGAATTTGAATCGTTGAATTTTGAAATTTTAAATTTGAATTTTAAATTTTGAAACTTGAAATTTGAAATTTGAAATTCGAAATTTGAATTTTGAAATTTGAATTTTGAAATTTGAAATTTTGAAATTTGAAATTTAGAAATTTGAAATTTGAAATTCGAATTTCGAAATTTAAATTTTGAAATTTGAAATTTGAAATTTTGAAATTTGAAATTTAAATTTTGAATTTTGAAATTTGAATTTTGAATTTTGAATTTTGAAATTTTGAAAATTGAAAATTGAAATTTTGAAATTTGAAATTTGAAATTTGAAATTTAAATTTTGAAAATTGAAATTTGAAATTTGAAATTTGAAATTTTGAAATTTGAAGTTTGAAATTCGAAATTTGAAATCTGAAATTTAAAATTTGAAATTTATTTATTTTTAATTTGAAGAGGGGGAGGAGTGCCAATTAGGAAATTGACGAGAACCTCCCTCTGATACCAAATTGATGTAGGCTAGGCCTTTGGGATCCTACACGGAGGGCGTGACTACAGCCTTGGCAATGTTATCGCTCTCTAACCGGCACACAAACGCAACGCAGCGACCACAATGATTGTTTTTTTATCGTTCGGCTAAAATACGGATAGTCGATCCGCAAATGGAACAGAGAATGCCTATAGGCCAAAATACTTTCCGGCTAAATGGAATAATATTAATTCCGATCGAGCTTTGGAGTTGTACCAAAATAGATCCACCAAAAAAAAAATTCACGATTCGAAAAACGGTAGGATCTATCCCAATAAAACAAAAGCGAGGAGCGCCAATCCTCTTGCGAGATCTTTTCAGAAAACCAACTGAAAATCTCAAATCTATTTTTAGGAACACCGCGAAAATTTAGCAATTCGAGAAATCACGCAAAATCCGTCCACCACAAGAATTAATCAAGAAGAGAATCTCTTAGGTAGGAATTTCGTTACCCCACTCGGAAACGTAGATCCGAGATGTTGGATCCACCAAGTACGATCGCTCTTCCCTTTTGGAATCCACGAGAAACGCGTCACGGATGAAGATCTTGTTCGCCTCCTTCGCTTCTCGCCGTGGTTGATTACCCCAACCTTGATTCTTCCTTGCACGAGATCTTCCTCCTCCAAGGTTGGCCAACCACATTTGAAAGAAAAGGGATGGACACGTAGATGAGAGGGTGTAGTTGGAAGAGGGATGAGGGAGGGAAAGAGAAGAAGAAGAGAGAGAGAAGGGGGGTGCGGCCAAGATGAAGAAAGAGGGAGAGGATGGGGGGCCGGCAGCTAGAAGAGAGGGAGGGGAGATAGAAAATTTAGGGTTGGAGGAATTTTCAATTGATTTCAATATTAGCCTTCATAACAAATGATAATGTGGCCTTTTATAAGGCTTACAACCATGTGGCTATTAGCAGCCCAAAATAAAAATGTTGCAGAAAATGAAATGACAAAATAACATAGTGTCAAATACTACATATAACCAGATAAAGGCAGACCAAATAATAAAATAAATTCAAAGCTTATTTTTGTTGCGTGGGCGAAGATTGTAGCCGTGCCCGCTACGACACCGCAAGTCTCTTGATGGTGGAGCATCGTCGTCATCTTCTGTAACGGTCACACCGCCATGGTCGTCGTCTTCATCACCCAATTGGCCGTCGTGGTGGTCGTCGCCATCAATCGTAACACCGCCATGGTCGTCGTCTTCATAACCCAATAGGCCGTCGTCGTCTTCATAACCCAATAGGCCGTCATGGTGGCCGTCGCCATCACTACCCCCATCTTTTTGGTTCAGCTCCACTGCTATTTCACTAATGCCAAGAAGCCTAGCCTAATTGCACACCAAAAACTCAAAGTTATAGTTATTTATCATTTTGATGTTGGGTGTCATTGTCGTGAATTCATTATTGTGAATGCATGGATGTGCTGTATTGACAAATTTGTTGAAATAGTTTTGAAAAAGAAAAAATGAATCGATGAAAATGTTTGAAGAAGAAAAGTGAAAAGAGAAAAGATGAATGAAAAATTATATTTGTGAAAAGTTGTATTGGGAGTAGCCGGTGCACACACCCATATGGCCAAGTCTAAGTCAGGGGGTGTGGTGCACCCGCATGTATTATTTGTGCATGGATAGTTTTTATAGTTCTAGCTCATTTGTGTTAGGTGTGTCGAGCTACCAATTGTAACTTTGTGTATCCCACCTAAACCCGGGCCCTATCTTAAAACTCGAGTCCTACTGATTCGCATGTTGAACCAAACTAATGTCATGGAGAGAGTGTGGAAGGGCGAGCTTATGGTCACTAACATTGATGGATTTCTTTGGAGGTTGTCCTGAGCCCCTGTCTTTTGCAATACTCACCTCAGTGATCAGTCTACTTTCTCCCTATGCGTGACCGGATGATTTACATGCTTAGAAAAATATAAACTATTGTGCACAATTAGGAATTTTTTTATTGTATTTTTATGTGCGTGAGCATGCGACTCGCATGGTACTTCAACTTCGTAATTTCTAAGCCAGCTATTGTTTTTTCTCGTCCACGTGAGGGATGATTTGCTCGGGATGAGCAAATGGTTAAGACTGGGGGTGTGATGAGTACGATTTTTATAGGATTTTTCGTACTCATCTGGGTTTCTTTTCGCACTCAAGTACTTCATATTCATGTTGTTATTGCTTATATTTCACTTATTTCATAATATTACATACAGTGCACTTTTTTGATCAATTGTGGCATGTAATTGCTCTCTGTTTTGCTGGGGATAAGCACTTGGTGCTCCCCATTATTTGTTAGAAGCTTTTAGTGTCATTATGAACTGGTTGGGGGTGTACTTAACCCAACTTGTGAATCTGAGGAATAGCACGGTCGTGCATTCACCTCGGTGCCATGAAGTAGGAGGATGGAAGTCACCTCCTCGGTTCTGCCTTCACGAATCTGCTCTCGGATCTTCGCTCTGCACTCTGCAGCTCCTCCAATAGTTGGATTTCCTTTCCTCCTTCCTTCCTTTACTCTCTCCTTCTCTTTCTCTCTCTTGAAAGCATGGTGGAAGCGTTGTGGTCCCATAACCCACAGGTCGAAGGATTGAAACCTCACTCTGATACTAAATTGTAACACCCCCTATCTGTGGCATAGCATATAGCAGTAGGTCCGGCCGGGGCCTGACGCCATATACCGCAGACAGACCAGGTGGTTACTTAATGGAAACCATCCAACCAATCACAACGTCCTACACAGAGCATTCTAGTGGAAGCAGTTTAAATAGTTGCAAAATAAAAGAACCCAGCAACAAGCATGAATGTCCACTAACAGGCCAAAATGTAATGAAGTACATACACAAGTACTGGCCTTATGACATTACAAACAATTTACTCATATTACATGTTTTCCATACCACGACACGCAGGCCGGTCATACATGAACAAAAGCAAGTAAACACTCCAATTAGGCCTTCGAGGGCCGGCTTCGCAATTTGGGCTTTAGCCTACTATTGACCGCTTGGTCCAGCAGCACATGCAAGCAACAGACCACCGCACGGTGGCAAACAGAAGCAACGGTCAGCAATGCTGACCAAATTATAACGATCCCGCCCCCAACTCGGGGCGGCGATGCTACTTCCCTGCATTTTATTAGCACAACCAAGTATTATATAAATACATTGCATCACAGGCGTTGGCACGCACGGCCACACGGCCCGTGCTCTCAGGGCACATTCTCGGTGATCACAGTCTAAGTCCGCCGACTCACCACCATCCCCAGGACGACAATATCTTGTGAGCAATTGAGTTTTTTAGGCAGAAGTTATGACACTTAAAATCATCAACAGCCTAAGACCCGACCTCTATGCCCTCGGTAGGCCTCAAAAACCGAACTGCATAGAGTAGGAACAGTTCCACTCAACCCGTTGCTCACTTGCCATGACATTTAAAATCATCGACACGAGTTACGTTTCCCCAAAGCCCGTGAATCGAACGCACAATAATACATAACCCAGTTATGTACACATTGGCTCCCAGACCACCAAGACGGCAGAATCACGCACCCGCCCAGTTTTTCGAGTGCACCTCGAGGTTATCCCCGAAGGCTCCCTGCTGCAATCTATCGCGTATAAAATCCGAAAAACAAACATTTGCGTGGAGTCTTCTCCGGCCATTATGCAATGCAACATCACCGATCTAGACCAACTTGTCTGGGTAGGCTTCACACGTCATGCCTATGTCCATTCTCGAATACGGACTCTAAACAACGGGGACTTTACATATCTACCCGAAGGAACGCCTCCAAATCACCGCAAACTCGCAAGAGCGGGCGTCCTATGCAAAAGAAGGAGAGCTTCACATGCTCAAGTAGAGAATCATTACCCTAGCATTCTTCCTTGGCGCCATGGAAATGTACGTGGATGAAAAGCACCGCAATCTCCTTGCCTTCGTAGATCCGAAGTCGGCTCGCGATTTGGAGCTCTAAAACTCCTCCAAAGACTGGATCTATACTTCTTCTTCCTCCTTTACTCTCTCGTCTCTCTAGGATTTAGACAGAGAACACGGCAGAAAAATAATGGTTTTGAAACCCTTCTCTCGGGTATAACCCCCGTCGGGATAACCACAGCCGTCAGATCCCACAAAAAGGGATGCACAGACACGATCGAGGTCTGACCTGGACAAATGGGGCTAAGCACCACACAGTTCACCAATAGGAGCAGGACACGTCCACATCAAAACAGTGTTGGAACATTTAGTCAACTACCGCCAAAAACCCCTGCGTCTACACTCCGCATCGACCGAGTCAAACACGCCACATTCCGCCCCGCGCTCGACGATCGTCGAACCAAGATCGTCGACCGCTGCCAGATCGTCGAACGGAAAACTCTGGCCAAATCGTCGAACAAACGGCCCGATCGTCTAACGGAGATCGTTGAGTAGAGATCGTTGGGACATTGGCTAAAAACCCACAGGACACAGGCGATAACCAAAACAGGTAGTACCTGTGAAGAGAGTAGCAAGAAGTACTTGTTGGCTACGAAAAATCGGGAAAAGGCAGATAAGGCGGGCGATAACCAAATGGTAGATCGTCGAATGCACGACCTAGTCATCGAACGCAGATCGTCGAGCGCAGATTTGTGTCACGGGCGTGACTTGGCTGACACGGGGCATGTCCCGTGACGGTGACCTGTTTTGGGGATAAGGCGAGTTGAGCACCGCTTTGCGTACATGGCCTGTGACACGGGCATGTCACAGGGCGTGTCGGACGTGAACATCGGTTTTCCCGATTTTTCGTAGCCAAACGGTACTTCCTGCTACTCTGTACACAGGTCACGGGCGATAACCCACAGGTCACTGGTGATAACTAAACGGATAAGGCGGGCATAGCAGTGGATCTTGCAAAGATAAGGGCAATAGAGGAGTGGCCAGTGTTGTCTTCCGTGGCCGAGGTCAGGAGTTTCCTTGGACTTGCAGGCTACTATCGAAGATTTGTTGAGAATTTCTCGCGGATCGCTTTGCCGCTAACCATGCTGACGAGAAAAGAGCCTCAATCTGCTTGAACCTTCGGCCTCTTATCACCAACGCTTTTGGTTGCTATTGAAGATTTGACCTCCGACCTCTTATCACCAACACTTTGCTTTGCTTGAACTTTCTTCATGTCATTCTCCAAGGACCGGGCCGTGTGGACCAAGGTCAAGAAACCCTGCGTCATCGGACCCGAGAGTAGTAGCCTCAAATCATCTCTCAACCCTTTGTAGAATCGATTCGTCTTGCGCTCCTCATTCGTTATGGTGGAGCTAGCATACCAACTCAGTTGAGTAAACTCGTGGAGATATTCATCCATGCTACTGTCTCCTTGAACCAACTTCAGGAACTCGTTCTCCAACGCTATCCTCTGCGCCGAAGGGAGGTACCTAGCCAAGAATAGTCTCGAGAACTCTTCCATCGAGATGTATGTAAGTTGCCTACCTCTCAATATATGTAGCTCTAAAACTTCCAACAACAAGCTCGCTTCACCGTCCAGAAGGAACGTAGCAATAGTGGTCATTTACCACTCCTCCGTCTCTGTCGTTGTCAAGACTCTCTTCACACGGGAGAGCCAGTCTTCAGCTTGAGATGAGGTTCCCAACCCCGAGAATACAGGAGGATTGAAGCTCATAACATGTTTGAGCTGTCTCTCGGTTGCCCTCCTCGGTACCAACGGTTCCTCTACTCATGTTCCACTCTTCTTGGCTCTACCTATGGAAGAGGGGCCTGCTCCATCATAGGAGCGGGTTGCTGCATTAATCATGGCCAACACTGCTTTGCCCACCAATCGTATGGTCTCAGCCGATGGAGGTGTTGCAGGAGCATCATTTGGTGCATCGCTAGCCTCAGAAACTCGACGTGCCTAGTAAAGGTAATGCGGTTGCGGACGCGTTGAGTCGTCGGGCCCCAGCTCAAGCCAATTGGTTGTCGGTCCATGACGAGCGGTTGGTTGGGGAGTTAGAGGCGTTGGAGATCTTTTGCGTTGATAAGCAAGCAAGTGCTGAAGCAGTACTGAATTGGACTGAAGTCCAATATGACCTGGCTAATCGGATTCAGCAGGCTTTGGATTTGGATGGCCACATGAAGCAACTCATGATAGAGGCTCTGGATGGGTCAAATTCCCAATATGAAGTTGTGGATGGATTGCTTTGGAAAGACGGTCGTCTTTGCGTCCCAAGCGTGGGCAATTTGCGGGTGGATTTGTTGTACGAGGCGCACCATACCAAGTACTCGATTCACCTGGGGAGAACAAAGATGTACCAGGACGTTAAGAAACTATTTTGGTGGCCAGGTTTGAAGAAGGATGTGGCGCTCTACGTGGCGAAGTGCCAAACTTGTGCCTTGGTGAAGGCGGAGTGCCAAAAGCAGGGAGGATTTCTGAAGTCCTTCCCTATTCCGGAGTGAAAATTCGACGACATCACTATGGACTTTGTGCATGGTCTGCCAAGGTCGTAAAAAGGGAACAACGCCATCTGGGTGGTCATAGATCGGCTAACGAAGGTGTCACATTTCATTCCGCATAGGAAGGACGATCCGGTGGAGAAGTTGGCAAAGTTATATGTGGATAACATAGTGCGGCTCGACCGTGTGTCCCGCAGCATCGTGAGTTACCGAGATGGGCGGTTCATGTCCAATGATTGGAGGCTCGTGCAACAAATGTTGGGAACAAAGCTGAGTTTTAGCACAGCCTTCCATCCACAGACGGATGGGCAGACCGAGAGGGTCAATAGAACTATGGAAGACATGCTCCACATTTGTGTCTTGGACTTTGGAAAGCAATGGGAGGAGCATCTTTATTTGGTGGAATTTACGTACAACAATAACTACCAGGCGAGTATTCAAATGGCGCCCTTCGAGGCCCTTTATGGTAGAAGATGTCGCACGCCGTTGTCCTGGTTGGAAATGGGTGAGTCAAAGTTATACAAGCGTCAAGAGGTGGAGGATGCTACTTCATTGGTGCGAACCATTCGGGAGAGGTTGCTAATCGCTCAGGACCGTCAAGCAAAGTACTATAATGCCAAGCACAGGAACGTAGAGTTCGCTGTGGGCGACTGGGTGTACTTAAAGATCAAGCCGTTCAAGGATGTCTCGCGGGTGCGGCGCTTGAAAAAGCTAAGCCCGAGGAACCTTGGGCCGTTTGAGGTTCTGGAGCGGATTGGCGAAGCTGCTTATCGGTTTAAGCTATCGGTGGAGCTCAGTAGTCTACATGATGTATTCCAAATATCATTGCTACTGAAGGCGGTGCAAGAGCCTTTGCAAGTGATCGCGGTTGATCAAGTGCCGATGGATAGTGGGTTGATGACAAAGGTCAAGCCTGTGTGGAATGAGGACTCAGAGGTCAAGCGGCTACATAATAAAGAGATCAGGATGTCAAGGTCCGTTGGGGCAATTGCGGACGAGAAGAGCTCTCTTGGGAATGAGATCAAACCATGCTTGATGAGTATCCGGAGTTGTTCCACTCAGGTACAATTTAATTTTGTACTTATCTTTCCTTTATGTAATTTCGTGGACGAAATTCTTTTAAGAGGGGGAGAGCTGTAACGCACCGAAATTCAAAAGAGCGACGGGTGACGTTTCTGTACCAAATTTGGAATTTGGCAGGGGTACACGGCATGGGACACGGGCGTGTCCCAGGGCGTGTCGGGGTAGTTCAAAGTTCTGGCAAATCGATCAGGCAGAAATCTGGGTTCGACGATCATCGAGCAGCGTTCGATGATCTGGTCACAATGCTGCAGTCGACGATCTGTCGATATTCTAGGTTCTATGATCGTCGAGCAGTGCTCGACGATATGGTCATAATTCTGCGGTCGACGATCTGTGTTGTTCTGCGGTCGACGATCGGGCTGTTGGTTTGACGATCGGGCCATGGGTTCGATGATCGTGCTAGAGATTTTCGTTCGACGAATTGGCAGAGTTCGACGATTTGGCCAGAGATCTCCGTTCGACGATCTGGCAGCGGTCGACGATCTTGGTTCGACTATCGTCGAGCGCGGAGCGTCTTTGGAGTGTTGACACTGGGGTTTTGGTGGGAGTTGACTAAAATGTTCTGACACTATTTTGTCGCGGACGTGTCCTACTCCTGTTGGCGTGCTAAGCGATGTTTAGCCCCATTTGTCCAGGTCAGACCTGGATCGTGTCCGTGCATCCCTTTTTGTGGGATCCGACGGCTGTGGTTAACCCAAAGGGGTTATACCCGAGAGAAGGATTTCAGAGCCCTTATTTTTCCTGCCGTGTTCTCTGTCTAAATCTTCGAGAGAGGGGAGAGCAAAGGAGGAAGAAGAAGTCTTAATCCAGTCATTGGAGGAGTTTCAGAGCTCCAAATCGCGAGCCGACTTCGGATCTACGAAAGCAAGGAGATTGCGGTGCTTTTCATCTACTTACATTTCGATGGCACCAAGGAAGAACGCTAGGGTAACGATTCTCTACTTGAGCATGTGAAGCTCTACTTCTTTTGCATAGGGAAGCCCGCTCTCGTGAGTTTGCGGTGAGTTTGAGGCGTTCCTTCGGGTAGACATGAATAGTCCCCATTGTGTAGAGTCCGTAAACTAGAACGGACATAGGCATGATGTGTGAAGCCTATCCGAAAATGTTGGTCTGGATCGGTGTGAAGAAGCTCCAGTTCTTTCTCCAGCATATCCAGTAGATTCTGACATGGTTGATGATTTAGCAGATGCAGCCTCTCCAACAAAAATAATTGATTTAATTGGTTCTGATACAGATATGGCTGACACAATGGCAGAAATAATCATTGTTGGTGATTTATTTTTAAATCCCACAGTCAATTTAGTTTCTTTACTGCATTCTTTTGATTCAGTGTACATATATATTCTATCCAGTTTTGTTACTCCATATTCTAGAGCTATTGTACCTTACACTGCTCTAGTAAGTCCTGAAGTTATAGAATAACTAAAGGCATGTTTTGCTGTTAAAGATATTACAGAACGGCTTCTCTCCACCAACCTTTGGCTGGTGTGAGTCTCCTATGTCATACATGGATGACATCTTATTTGCTGACACGGAAGAAGAGCAAGGAGATCAGAATGCTTTTGAAAGTTTCCAAAAGACAATAATTCCAGTACAGCTTCAGGCTGAGAAGCAGATCTCTAAAGAAGTTCTGAAAGAGATTGAAGATCTATATGCAATTCCTCCTGTTTCATCTAATGATGATGATGATTCTGATGATTCTGGTCCAAAGATGATAAAATCCAAGAAGAGAAAAGATCCTGATAAGCCTGTTCCTAAGCCTAACTTGACTGTTGACACACTCTACTACATCCTAAATAATATTACACCTTATCCAGGTATGCCTAGATGGATGTGGCTGTCTAAAAACGAGCAAAAAGCTAGGAAGAAGAGCATGAGATACTCTCCTCCTCCTCAAAGGAACTGGAGAGGACCTCCTCCTCCTCCTACTACAGGTGCTACTGGAAATGTTTCTTAATTTTCTGGAAGTGTTACAAAGACTCAGAAGCCTGTTTCAACAACATTTAAATATCAAAGACCATCCTCTCACAAGTCTTCTAGACCTTTTGGAAAATACAGTCATTGCAGCCCTCCACAGTTCTATTATTAAAGCCAATCTCAACAGTATATGCCATCACCAAATTTTCAACAGGAATCTATTATTGTCAGAAACTCTCAAAAGTCTGCTCAGGATGCTTCTAAAGCTGATATAGAGAGACCTCCCTCTCCAACTTATGAACCTGAGTTATATCCTAACTTCAGAATGACTAGATTTCATGAACTGATTGGACTGTCTCAGATGAATAAAGCAAGAAAAGAAGGATCAGATCCATCTTAATTCACTACAATATCTACCTTCAGGCAAAAAGAACTTGACAAATTTCAGGTAGACATACAGTTATTTGATCTAAATGAGTATATGCAAGCATATCCTGAAGCAGTTGTTCCCAGAGCCTCAACTATTATACTTCCTGGAGCTCAAGATATGAAAATGACTCAAAGGGAAGCTGCAGATCCTTACAGGAAAATTGTGTTTTCTAATCCTTCAGCTACTCCTCCCTCTAACAATCCTTTGATATTTATCTCTCTGAGACATATATATGTATTGCACTTAGCTATATCATATCTGTTGATTAGTTTAAAATTTTGTCAGATATTTATATTGCTTTATGTTTTTATTTTTTGTTTAGTGACCTCACCCAAATAGGGGGAGATTGTTGGATCCCTAGTTTGGATTTGGGCTAAGGATCGGTATTAGGTTTTGACCCATCATGTATAGCCTAGGGTCAATTTGTTAGTTCTAAGGTTAAGGATAGTCTGACTAGGATTAGACATCTTATGATCCAGCCTTGTGAAGACTTCAGAGATCAAGACTTAGAATAATTCAGATTTCAGATTATTAGTTCAAAGTTCTTCAAACTCACCTTGACGATCGTCAATCGTAGATCTACGAACTCAGAGTTCTTTCTCTGAGTTGAGCTCGATGATATTCGAGCTCAAGTCGATGAACTCTGCTCCAGACAGATTTCTCAGTTCAACGAATTTGGAGCTCAGAGAATGTCAACTATTCTTAGGGACTTGGATCGCTGAACATAGGTCACCGAAGGGGATTTCTCAGCTCGACGAACATGGAACTCTGGTCGACAAAATCTGCCCTGAGGTTGACAAAATCTGTTCAGAGCCTAAATGTTAAGTTTTCCATATTTTTGTTCAAAATTCATTCTATTCTTTCGCAGTAATTCTCTGAGTAATTAATGCTCATATTCTCAAGAATATAGTTGTTCATGGCAGCATTAATTATGGATTTCATCAGAGTTAATTACTTGCTTATTTTACTGGGACAGTTGGGGAAACTCATTAAATACTATATTCCAGTCATTTTAATTTCCAGAATCTAATCAACAATTAATGGTTATAATTCAAAAATTCAAAAGCAGAATTAGAGCAGGATATAAAAGATATATTTGTTTTCATACGACAAGAGAACAAGGAGAATAAGCAGTAGAGATACATCTACACAGAACAACATACAGAAGACTATTGCTCTTTCTCTGTGAAGAAAAACAAGTTTTTTTCCTCTTGATCTTACAGAAGATTAAAGAAGAACATCTTCTACAAAATTAAGAGTCTTATTCAACTTCTGATCTAGGAATCTTCAGAGACAATTATTCAACATCTGTCTACAAGTTCCTGGACATCTTCATGACAAGGCTGAAGACCAACACCCTGAGCAATGCTCCAGTCTTCCTGAACATTTCAACATCTCAGGGGGAGCTTTGACATTAGCAATCCACTGAAGTCTTCTCTGTTGATTAGAGAAAGAGAAGACAACATCACCTTCTCAACCTCCTGTATAAAGGATTTATTAACTCACTTTAAAAGTTTCTGTTGGTTTTTGGGCATGTGATCAAAATCCTAAAGGGTTGTTAGATCTCCCTGCAAATAGATCTTGTGGTGACAGGGAACCTGAGCAAATATCTGTGGTGATAGTCACCTGATCAAAAACCTGCTAGTGGATTCCTAACAGGGTGGTAGAAGAGTGGTAGTACCTAGATTTGGGGAACCATTATAAATTCTTGTGTTATCTGTGTGTTAATTTTTTCTTTATTTTACTGTGTTGTGGTTGTGTAGTTTAGCTTATTTCCTTTTTCATTTTATATAACTACTACTATCACTAATTCTCTGAAAAATTACAAAAATCAAACAAAAGATTTTAAATCACTCCATTCACCTCCCCCCCTCTAGAGTAAATCAGATCTATCCCCTAACTTTCAAGCATTAATGACACCACGCATTAGCTAATCAACATTTTTGTCTTGACACCTTCTTCTTAATGCTATTGTCGAAACAAACCTATCTCCGGGCGATAGTTTACTACCGTCGAGCGGTAGCTCCTAGAACCTCATATTGGCAAACAGTAGTGTTACATCATGGGCATGACCTTGAGGTCACGGGCGTGACCCAAGAGAGAAATAGCCAGCTCAGTGTGTGATACAGCATTAAGAAGATAGTTTTTGATCCGAGTCGTTCCAAGCTTATACACCCTAGGTCAAGGGCGTGAAGTACGGGCGTGACCCACAATACAATAAATTTTGGCAGTTTTTCTCCAATGTTCCCAGGCTTTCAAGATGACGGTTTCGCACCTTACATGCTCCATAATCACAGGCGTGACTTAGGAGCATGACTCTATAGAAAAATTTACTATAAATTCCACATATTGTAAAGAGCTTGGTGGAAGATAAAAGGAAGATTTTGGTAGTTTAGTTTTCAGTATTTTCGTATTTCTTTATGTATTTTTCATTTCATAGAGTAGTTGTTAACATTATTTAATTTCTAATTCAAGCACTTTCTTTTATGCAATTATGTTCTTCTTTTCCTTCTTTTATATTTACTTATTCATGCTGAGTGGCTAATTTTTTTAGCACTTGATCATGAAAAACTTTGGAATAAAATAAATTTCTTTTATTTGTCAAGCACTATTATTATCACTTCGATTTATCTTTGATTTTAGTTGTGTCAAATTCACTTTTCATGAATATGTTTTCAACCCTAGATCCGTATCATAGATTTTCCAAGAGAATGTGGATACGAGTAGATCACTCAAATATAGAAGGAGTTGCATGCACTCCTCGAGAGAGAACATTATAAATGTAATACCCCCCTCCTGGAACACAAAACATGGCACGAGGGGAGTCTTTTGACCAGAACAGCCGCATTGTGGTAACGTTAGTGCACAGGCTAACCTGTACTACAAGACACCTGTCCTGCTGGCTAATCATATCATTCATGCCAACCAAACATAAAGAATATAAAAACAGAAGTAAAAAAACACACTATTATATAATTCCACGAGTACAATAGAAATAAGAAGCAGGTAAGGCTTCTAATATATCAGAGTACATGCCCAAAGGATACAAAGAGTCTCTCTACGAAACAATCACATCAGTGACCGACAACAACGACGGTACCATCACATCAGGCCCTATCGCCCTAGCCTGGCTGTCCTCTTGCGTAACCTGCTGCTGCTCTATCTGCGGGTTTCCTCCTAAAAAAGGAAGACATAGAAATTGTTAGTCAATAGACTAAGTGGCTGATAAGTCATTATTTATAGTTATTTATATATATATTTGATTTAATAAATAATAATATTTGATTTAGTTTATTTTAATATTGTTATTAAAACGCTTTGTTTTCTTATTTCAGGTCAATCTGGGCTACAAATATCAAATTGGAGCTTACAAGACTGATCAGGAGATGAAACTGAAGATTGGTGGAAAAAACAACTTGACACGGCCCGGACACGGGCTTGGCACTCAGGTCACAGGCGTGACATGTGGCCATGAACCATAAAGGAGCTCCAAAGTACTTGCCATGTCGGATTAAAGTTACACACCCTGATCACGGGCGTGAACTATGGGTCACGGGCGTGACCACCAGGCGTGACTAGCTGACGGGGATGTAGTTTCGATTCCAGACAGTTTTCAAGCTTCACGCTCAAGTCACGGGCGTGACCTTCAAGTCATTGGCGTGGCATTCATGCGTGAAGTCCAGGCATGCCGCGCTTAATGTCGCCAGCTTCAGATCCAATCGATTTTTCGCTTACACGCCCTAGGTCACGGGCATGACCTATGGGCTTGACCCTTTAGCAACTGCCAAAGTTATTTCCCTCCATTTCACATTCCCGCCGATTCCAGTAATAGACTTGACACGGCATAGGTCACGGCGTGACCTATGGGCGTGACCCGCAAAATGACGTATTTTGGCGGTTTTCTCCCAATGTTCCCGGGCTTTCAAGACGATGGTTTCGTGCCTTACACGCCCTGGGTCACGGGCATGACCTAGGTGCGTGACCTTCCAGAAAAATGCCTACAAATTCCCGAGAAATACAGGAGCAGGGGGCATCTAAGAGACATCTAAGAGTAGATTGTTAGCCGATTTCAGTAATTTTGTTGTACTTCTTTATGTAATTTCATTTTCATAAATTAGTTTTTTTTGCTTTATTTCAATATCACGCAATTTTTCTATCTTGTTCTTGTCCTTATTTTATTGTAGTTACTTCATTATGTTAAGTAGCTAAAACCTTATTTAGCACTTGAGCATGCTGAACTTTGGAACAAAATAAACTTTCTTTATTTTTCTCATAATTGTCAAGCTCTCTATTTTTGCTTGCTATTGATTTATCTTTGATTTATTTTGTGTCGAATTCATATTTCACGGATATGTTCTTCGATCCTAGATCTGTATCTTAAATGACCGAGAGGTTGCGGATACGAGTAGATCGCTTAAAGATAAAAGGAGTTGCATGGACTCCTCGAGAGAGGACGACATAAATCCGCCGGACTGGAGTTAAATCCAATAGTGGGGTTCACCTCTTAAAGCAAGCTTAGGGGTTTCAACTGACCCATGGGTCATAATCGATCAACCTAAGGTTAGTGAAAACCATGATCTCGAGAAAGACGCTTTTTTATTCTTGGAACCTCTATGGTGATTTACTATGCGGGGGGTGAATAGAGTAATAAAAAAACCTTTTTAGCTGTTTTAATTATTATCAAAGTAAAGTAATGATACCAGTAGTAGTAATAGAAAAGGGAAACTAATCTAAGCTAAACTACCACAACACATCAAACTAAACAAACACAACATAAAGAAAATAGACAACCAGACGACACAAAAATTTTATAGTGGTTCCCCAACCTGGGTACATCCACTCTTCTACCACCCTGTTAGGAATCCACTAGCAGGTTTTTGATCAGTTGACTGCCACCACAAGATCTATTTCCAGGGAGATCTCACACCCCTTTGAGTTTTTGATCCGTTTCCCAAAAACCAAAATAAACTTTTGAAGGGAGTTAATAAACCCTTTATACAGGAGGGGTGAGTGATTTGATGGTGTCTTCTCTTTCTCTATTCAACAGAGAAGACTAGTGGATTGCAGTTGTCAAGTCTCCTCTAGAAATCACTTGGAGCCTTGCTCAAAGTGTAGGTCTTCAACATTAACTTGAAGAATTCCAGGAACTTCTGAATGATTTGAATTTTTTGTCCTTGAAAGCTCCTGGAGTTGAAGTTGAAGAAGACTCTTAATTGTGATTGGTGTTCTTCTTCTTCAGTAAGATCAAGGAGAAAACATGTTGTTTTCTTGTACAGAGAATTACAGAATATTTTCTGTTTTCTCTGTTAGTTCTCTTATTGGTTCTCTATTCTGAAAAGAGAAAATCTCTTTTATATTCTGCAGTTGAATTCTTCATTGAAATTTGAATCTCAAACATTGATTGTTGATTGTCTGGAGAATGAAAATCTGCTGGAGAATAAGTCTTTAGTGAGTTTCCCCAACTATCCCAATAAATTAAGCAAGTAATTAACCTGATGAAGATCATAATTAATGTTGCCAATAACGACTATATTCAGAGAATATGTGCATTAATTACTCAGGAAATTATTGCTAAATAATATATGGAATGAGGACAGAAAATAGGGAAAAACTCTAAGTTTGGCTGGAACAGAAATCGTCGACCTCTGAACAAATTTCGTCGACCTAAGATCCAAGTTTGTCGAGCTGAGAAATCCTGTTCGTCGACCTGAGATCCAAGTTAGTCGACTTGAGAAATCCTGTTCGTCGACCTGAGCTCAGAGAACTGCATTCTGAAAATATCTTGCCAATTCTGCGGTCCAAGTTCGTCGAGCACAAATTCTTTCTTGGTCGAGTTGAGTTCAGCGAAAGTAATCTGGAAAGAATATGTTGAAGGATGAACTCCAGAATTCATTGACCTGAGCTCGAATATCATTGAGCTCAACTCAGAGAATTAACTTTGAGTTCGTCGATCAGCGATCGACGATCGTCGAGCTGAGTTCAAATAATTTCGAACTGAAAATTTAAACTCTGAATTTATTCTAAGTCTTGAGTCTTCTGAGGTCATCTGCGGGCTGGTCCTTCAAGGTTGAACCTAATGACTTAGCCTAAAATTCTAGGACTCAAAGACATGACCCTGGCTATACATTGTGGGTCAGACATCTTAATTAGTGAACCTAGCCCAAATCCAACTAGGGATCCAACAATCTCCCCGTATTTTGTTGAGGTCACTAGTAATAAAAAAGGAAATGATCACAAAGCAAAATAAATATATCTGGCAGAAAACTTAAATCATTCAGCAGATATGTACATAATCAAAAGCTTTGTGATAGTTTAAACAAATATAGTTCAGAAAATAATAACTAAACAGAATGTCATTTGCTCTTCTTTTGCTTTTCCTTGTCAGCTTTGTCTTGCTCTGAGGGCTGTGTGAATTTGATTTCTCTATTAGGATTGGCTGCTTCTCTTCTGGACATTATCATTTCAGCAGCACCAATTATGTTGAGAGAGGTAGCTCCGGGTACAACATCCTCTAGATATAAATTCATATAAGCATCTACATTAAAAAACCTATTAGCCTTTTCATACCTTTTTAGCTCTGATTTTCTATATGATGACATTGTTGAGTATGGGGAAGGATCTCTGCCTTCAGCTTTAGCTTTGTTAATCATGGACAGTCCAACAAGCTCTTGAAATCTGGACATTCTTGAAGTAGTTTCTGTTTTAAGATCTATAAATGGGATTGGTGGTGATTCTGGACTTTTTGGACTTTCAGCTTTTTCAGTTTCAGATGCTTTCTGTTGAATGACTTGTTGTTGTTGATGATGTCTTGCACACATTTTTGGACTATCATACATCTTGTAGGTAGGAGGGGAGATAGCCTTTTGTATTGGGGAGGATACTAACTCAAGAACAATCTCAGTCATATGCTCTTCTATGATCTCCAGAGCAACAAAACTTGCCTTTAGTTGCTTGGCAACTGTAGGGCTTATTGGAAAAAAAAGGGGCTATAGAAATAGAAGGCTTTGGGCAGAGTACTGGAAGAAAATTTAAATGAACTATATCAAAAGAATTTAATAAATTGAATAAATCAACTGTGGGATTGACAAAGCAATCACCCACAGTCAAAACTTGTGGCATATCTATAGCTGTATCTGTACACAACATATCAATATCAAAATCTGTAACTACTGGCTCATCTAACTGCAAAAGTTTTGCTGCTGCTACTACTGCTGGAGGTGGAACTGCTTCTTCATTGAGCATCTCCTCGTGCCTGATTTCAGTGGTAACTGGAACCAGGCCCCTAAAAGAAGAAGGGACAGAGGAGGCTGCAAGGATAGCAACAAGGGAGGAGATAGAGACATCAAGATGTGTAATAGCCTCTTCTATAAGGTGCCTGATCACTGGATTGATGTGCTCCAAGATGGCGAAAATGGAGGGAGAATCTATATCCATAAACTCTGGTGGAGTTTGAGTAGATACAGATGGATGAATAGATGGGATGACAAAAAAAGGAATAACATCTGTTATGATGTTATCCTGGGAGGGTGAGGCAGCAGGAGATGATGTTGGAGTGGGATTGTCATGTAGAGGTAAGGGAGGTATAGAAGGTAGGGAGATGAGCAGATCAAAAGTTGGGGATGACATGAATGTTTCTGTATGTATGTCATGTAACTGAGGTGGTAGTGGAGATGTAGGAGGAGTGATGTGTTCTGGTGATGGAACTGGTGTTGGTAGATGTATTGGAGAAGGAATTGATAAAGCAGGTGGTTGTTGATGAGGACGTGGTGACTGAGGAGATGGAGGAGTAATTTGAGGAAGAGATGTTGTTGAAGGAGGAGGAGGAATGGAAACTTCTTCAACAATAGGGTGGGGACCGGCTGGTATAGCCCTGGTGCCATCAGAAGGTGTGGAAGAGGAGGAAGCCCTAGATGGCTTAGAGATGGTCCTCTCCCACCTTCCAAATAAGGCACAAGTCAGCCTCTTGGAAGCATTTATGAATATGGTCTGGGAGACCTGTGATTCAAATGCTTTTTCCTGAAAGAATATGCCCTTCCAAAACAAACTTCATTCTTATTATTTTTCTTCTTGATCAAATGAAACAATAATTTTCCCAAGTTTACTCATTTCTTATCAACCAGAGCACCCATCACCAAGAACTGGTGCCTGGTAATGTAGTAGTTGGTGGTATGTTTTCCCAACAGAACATTGCCAACTACATCGGCTAAGAACTTATACTCAGAAGATAAATTTTTCTTCAGTAGTTTGTTTGGGTTTTCTCCAAAGTGAGCCATCTTTATCAGCATATTATCATATTCCTCACTATCCATTTCTATATCTTCGTTTCTATTCATCAGACTGAAAAATTCGGTTAGTATAGCGGGGGAAAGAAAACTTGATTACCGAATATGGTCCCGGTCATTGTATCTCAATCTGGTGTTGTGGAAGAGAACACCCATTCTCGAATCTCTGTTGCTGCGATCTTGATTCTGTGGGTCATGAAGTGCTTCAGATTCTGTTCCTCAAAGAGTTTCAGAATGTCTAAGAAGATTTGGTCTGAGTGTTGGAAGGATTCGAAATCAATGTCGAATATTATATCGAACTTCATCAGAGTAAGGGAGTTCGCCAGAATCGCCATTTGTTCGCCTGCAAAAGAAAACAGAGATCAAGTTCAAGGGAATAGAAAGCGCATGACGGAGCTCGAAGAAAACCTAGAAATATGGTTTTTAGAATATGAAGCGGCAGACTCCGTCTGACGAAATAAATAAAATTCTTCGATTTGCATTCGACGAAATATTTTATTGACAAAAGAGTTTGTCGATCTCAGTCAGAAGAAGTGAAAACATTTCATCGAGTTCAGTTCGATAAAAATTTTCTGAAGTAATATCGTCGATCTCCGTTTGATAAATAGAACTTCACTCACAAAGAGTTCGTCGATATCACTTCGACGAATTTCTCTAGAACTTTTCTCAGTTCGTCGATCTCCGTTTGACGAATTGTGGCAAATTCTTCGACTGCAGACAAAAATTTAAATTAAGGGCTCTCAATTGATCTTACCTAGCTGATTTATAAAGAACAGATAGTTCCTCTCATCCAAGGGTATTATGAAGATATTTGGTCTTTGCAAATCAGTGTAGATGTAGACAAGCTTAATTTTACTTTTGTCCACACTCTCTAATGAAATGATATCTTATGTCTATGTGATTAGTCGTACTATGGTGTACTGGATTTTGTGCAATAAAAATTGCATTTGTGTTATAACAAAGTAGAGTTGAATTATTTAAGTTGAAGCCATAATCTAGAAGTTGGTTCTGAATCCACAGCATCTGGGAACAACAATTGCCAGCTACTCTATATTCCGCTTTAGCAGTTGAAGTAGACATAAATGTCTGCTTTTTGCAAAACCAAGACACTAGTCAAGCACCAAGGAATTGGCATGTCCCTGAAGTGCTTTTTCTGTTTACTCTACATCCAGCAAAGTCAGCATATGAGTATCCAGTTAACTCAAACACTGACTCAGTTGGATACCAGAGTTCTAGACTAGGACAACTCTTTATATATCTTAAAATCCTTTTTAAGAAAATAAGGTGAGATTCTTTAGGGTTCACCTGGAACAGCACAAAGGCATGTAGCAAACATAATATCTGGTCTACTTGCTGTAAGATACAACAGGGACCCAACAATGGCCCTATATAATTTTTGATCTACAGGTTTCCCATGTTCATCAGAATCAATTACATCATTTGTAGCCAAAGGTGTTTTCTTGGCTGAAGCATTTGACATCCCAAACTTTTTGATTAGCTCCTTAGTATACTTAGATTGGGAAAAGAAGATGCCATCAGGTAGTTGCTTCACTTGGAGACCAAGGAAGTAGGAGTGCTCACCCATGCTACTCATTTCAAAATTGGAATGCATGAGGTCAGAGAATCTCTTACATAGTTTGGAATCTGTAGACACAAAAATAATGTCATCTACATAAATTTGTACTAATAAGATATGATCCTTATGGTGTCTAGTGAATAATGTCCTATCTACTATGCCCCTAGACAATTTATGCTCTAGAAAAAAGCTAGCTAAGGTTTCATACCAAGCTCTTGGAGCTTGCTTTAAACTATAGAGAGCCTTATGCAATTTAAAGATATAAGAGGGATAAGTTGGAGAAATAAAACCCGGAGGTTATTCTACATAAACCTCTTCTTTAAGTTCACCATTCAAGAATGCACTCTTGACATCCATTTGGTAAACCTTGAACTTTTTGTAGGC
Source organism: Platanthera guangdongensis (assembly GCA_039583875.1). Lineage (NCBI taxonomy): Eukaryota > Viridiplantae > Streptophyta > Magnoliopsida > Asparagales > Orchidaceae > Platanthera > Platanthera guangdongensis. The sequence continues at coordinate 92,967,868 of CM077156.1, read as the reverse complement.
AGCATATGCAAGGAAGATTCTGATTTCGTCCAGCCTTGCAACAGGTACAAATGTCTCGTCATAGTCAATCCCTTTCTCTTGTCTATAACCTTGAGTAACCAGCCTTGCCTTGTTCCTTATGATAACTCCTTGGGCATCTAATTTGTTTCTAAATACCCATTTAGTTCCAATCACTGGGTAGTCTTTTGGTCTTGGAACTAAATCCCAAACTCTGCATCCCTCAAATTGATTGATCTCCTCTTGTATTGCAATAATATAGTATGGATCTTGCTCAGCATCTTTAATGGATTGGGGCACAGTTTGAGATATGAAGCAGACATGCATCAAGTCTTGGTTGAGTTGATGCCTGGTCTGCACACCAACTAAAATGTCTCCAATAACTTGAGATACATGGTGATCTCTAAGTGTGACAAATTCAGTAGGAGGAGTTGTTTGAGCAAGAGCTTGGGGAATTAATTCCTCTTGTGGAATTATGGTAGATGCTGTTGGCTCTACACTTGATTCATTGTCTTCATCTTCTCTATCTTCAGCAAAGTGTGGAGAAGGTTGGATAACAGCCTCATTGGTGAGGGTCAGTTCATTTAGCTTCTCACATAAATTTGGTTCCTGCAAAAATTTCACTAGTAGAAGGAATCTTCTCCTTATAAACCATGTTAGTTTCATCAAATGAAATATCATTTGATTATTCAATTTTCATGGTTGATTTATTATAGACCCTATAAGGCTTGCTTACATGGGAATATCCAAGAAAAATTTCAATTTCAGCCTTGGCTTCAAATTTTTTAATATGCATCTTATTATTATTGTTAATGTAACATATGCAACCAAATATTTTAAAATAGTCTACTTTAGGTTTCTTCCCTTTAAGTAGCTCATAAAAATTCTTATTCTTAAGCTTGTGTATTAGATATCTGTTCAGTAGATAATTTGTTGTGCTCACAACCTCTGCCCAAAAGTATAGGGGCATATAAGCATCTGCAAGTAATGTGCCTGCAGATTCAATTAGGGTTCTATTTTTCCTTTCCGCAACCCCATTTTGTTGAGCTGTTCTAGGAGCTGAGAAGCAGTGTCTGATACCTTCCTTCTCACAAAACTCTTGCATAAGAAGAGACTCAAACTCAGTACCATGATTACTTCTGATCAATATAACTGGAGTCGAGCACTCAATCAGTATGTTCTTGAGAAAATCTGTAAGACCCTTGAAGTTATATACTTAGATCTCAGGAAGAATACCCAAGTGAATCTATAGAAGTCAACTACAATCACTAAAGTATAAGATTTCCCTCCTAAACTTTGTACTGCAATAGGGCCAAAAAGGTCCATATGTAGCAAGTACAATACTCTAGGTGAGTCACTTTTATTTAAGGATTTAAAGCTACTTTTAGTTGGCTTGCCTAATTGACAAGCCCTGCAAAGGCTTTCCTTCATGTAGGGGCAAGGAGACAATCCTCTAACAAGTTTGTACCTAGATAGTTTAGCAATGCTTTTCAAATTTACATGACTTAATCTCCTATGTCAAAGGTCATTATTATTGCTAGTTTGATTAAATAGGCAAATTTCTGATTTGGCAGATTTAAAATAAAATGCATAAATGTTTCCTACTCTAGTGTCAGTCAATACTACTAGGTTATATACCGAAGTAATAATACATGAAGTTTTAGTAAATGATACCTGAAACTTTTCATCACATAACTGACTTATGGAGATAAGGTTATGCTTCAGTCCACTTACATAAGAAACATTCCTGAAGATGACTGATCTAATTTTGACCTTTCCATAGCCTTCAGTCTGGCCATAATTGGAATCACTAATTATTACATTGGGTACTAGCTTTGACTTGTAGTTAATTAGGTTGTCCTTGTTTCCAGTCATGTGTTTAGAACAGCCACTATCCAGATACCATTGTTGCTTTGTGGTTGGATAGTCTTTCACCTGCAAAACCAGATTAGCTATTCTTGAACTAGGTTACCTAGGGTCCTTCTTTCTTCACATAAATAAAACTGGAAATATATGAATATTCAGGTTGACATTTATAACCTAAAGGATGATATCTTCTAGGTGGAATAATCCATTGATTAAATTGATTATAGGAAGATCTTGGTTGATTATGAGTTTTACCCAAATTAAAGTTTCTGTAAAACTGAAGTGAGTTCGACGAATTTAAGTGAGTTCGTCAATCTGAGTTCGACGAATGGGGATGAGTTCATCGAACTCCACTCAGAGAATGAAAGTACTCGTTCTCTGGGCCCCAAAATCGTTGATCTCGGTTCGACAAACCATACTTGTTTCGTTGATCATAGTTTAATGAATAATTATGATACATGTTTGCTTTCGGAGTTCGTCGACTTGATTTTGACGAACTGTACATATTTCATTGATCGGAGTTCGACGAAATCTGTTGAACATTGTTATAATTAGGATTTTTCTTATTCTTTTTCTTTTTCTTATTCTTTTGTTTTGACTAAATTTGTTTATCATTATTGTTGTCATTTATGTTTTCTTTTCCATTTTCTGAAACAAATTTTATTAGTGTTGACAAAATATTTTTTTGAATTAGTGGGTGTTGGCTTGATGAAGCACCTAAGCCCAACTTGCCATTTAACCTGGCATTCACTGTGCTTATGATGTCCATCAACTTGATGATCCTCCCATTTAGGGATTCTTCAAGTTGTCTCGCCTTAACTAATTCGGATTTTAATGATATAATTTGTTCTTGAGCTAGAGTTAATTCATCTTTTAACTTAATATTTTCAGAGACAAAGTTTTCTTATTCAGACAATTTTTCTCTAAGTGATTTAATTTCTTTTTTAGAATTTATTAAATCTATACACAAGGATTTAAATTCAATTTTAAACTATTAGAATTGTAATCAAAGGAAGACAATACCTGATCTGCTTCTGATTCAGATTCTTCATTGTCTGACTCTTCAGCTTGTTCCTCACCATCAGATGGACTGCAAGAGGCATTGATAGCCATAAGGCAAATTTCCCTTGCCTTTGCCTCCTCTTCATCTTAATTAGAGCTGGAGGATGAAGATTCTTCTTTATTGTCACTCCAAGTCTCATTTACAAAGCCTTTCTCTTTTCTCTTGTGCTTGTTGGAGGAAGGCTTGCTGTAGTGCTGCTTCCTGGATTCATTTTCTCTTCTTCTTTCCTTCTTTTGATTCTCAGGATACTCTGAGATAAAGTATCCTGGCTTACTGCACCCAAAACAAACAATTTATTTAGTGGGTGTCTTGTCATACATGTGTTTGTCATCATGCTTAGATGACTTTCTCCTGAAGTCCTTCTTTGCCATCTTATAGAATCTCTTGGCTAAGAGACTCGGGAGTTCTTCATTTGTTGTTGGAGCTTCTGTCTCTTCTGAAGCTTTGAAAGCTATACTTTGTTCTTTCCTTATTGTTGAAGGAGTTTTTTGCTCTGCAGCTTCTCTGGACTTTATCAGCTGCTCATATGATTTGAGCTTTCCAAGTAGAGATTTAGTGGAAATCTCATTAAGACTTCTGGCCTCCTTGATTGGCCATATTCTGGAATCCCATGAGCTAGGAAAGCGCATGAGGATTTTATAATTCACTTTATTCAGTGTGATATCCTTATCGAGAGTTTTTAGCTCATTAATGATTGAGCTCAGACTGTTATACATATCACTAACAGACTCAGATTGATCTTTCTTGAAACCTCATACTGTGAGATAAGAGTTGATCTTCTATCCTTTCTCTCATCAGCTGAACCAACAACCATCTGGTTGAGAGAGTCCCAGATTACCTTGGCAGATGTCCATTCAGCCACTTTTTGGAAGATGTCATCTAACATAGATCGAGCCAGTATATTCATGGCCTTTGTATCTGCTATCTTTGCCTTTTTCTGAGCATATGTCCACTTAGGTGGTGGACAATATGAGTGCTTGAAGTAGAGGTAGATGTAGCAGCAGTAGGTTGAGGAGGACCTATCAAAATAGAATTATATATGTCCTCATCAATAGAATTCATATACATCATAATTCTTGCCTTCCAGATTGCAAATTTATTCAAGTTGCAGATTGGAGGTCTGGTGCTTGCATAATCTTTATTCTATGTCATACTGTGAAATAATTAGAAAACCTAAGGAACAGGTCTAACAAGGATCTTTTGGTTCAAGTGTTAGCTTATACAACCAAAGGAACCTGCTCTGATACCAATTGAAAGATAGGGGTTAGATCTGATTTACACTGGAGGGGGGGGGGTGAATAGAGTAATTAAAAAACTTTTTGGCTGTTTTGATTATTATCAGAGTAAAGTAATGATACCAGTATTAGTAATAGGAAAGGGAAACTAATCAAAGCTAAACTACCACAACATAACAAACTAAACTAACACAACATAAAGAAAATAGGCAACCAGACGACACAAGAATTTTATAGCGGTTACCCAAGCTGGGTACATACACTCTTCTACCACACTGGTAGGAATCCACTAGCAGGTTTTTGATCATGTGACTGCCACCACAAGATCTATTTCCAGGGAGATCTCACAACCCTTTGAGCTTTTGATCAGGTGCCCAAAAACCAAAATATACTTTTAAAGGGAGTTAATAAATCCTTTATACTGGAGGGGGTGAGAGATTTGATGGTGTCTTCTCTTTCTCTATTCAATAGAGAAGACTAGTGGAGGTTGTTGTCAAGACTCCTCCAGAAATCACATGGAGCCTTGCTCAGGGTGTAGGTCTTCATCCTTGACTTGAAGTAATCCAGGAACTTCTGACTGATTTGAATTTGTTGTCCTTGAAAGCTCCTGTAGTTGAAGTTGAAGAAGACTATTGATTGTGATTGGTGTTCTTCTTCTTCTTTTGTAATATCAAGGAGAAAACAGGTTGCTTTCTTGCACAGAGAATTACTGAATATTTTTCTGTGTTCTCTGTTAGTTCTCTTATCGATTCTCTGTTCTGAAGGGAGAAAATCTCTTTTATATTCTTCAGTTGAATTCTCCTTTGAAATTTGAATCTCAAGCATTGATTGCTGATTGCCTGGAGAATGAAAATCGGCTGGAGAATATGTCTTTAATGAGTTTCCCCAACTGTCCCAATAAATTAAGCAAGTAATTAACCTGATTAAGACCATAATTAATGTTGCCAATAACGGCTATATTCAGAGAATATGTGCATTAATTACTCAGAAAATTATTTCTGAATAATATATGGAATGAGGACAGAAAATAGGGAAAAACTCAAAGTTTGGCTGGAACAGAAATTGTCGACCTCTGAATAGATTTCATCGACCTGAGATCCATGTTCGTCGAGCTGAGAAATCCTGTTCGGCGACCTTAGATCCAAGTTCGTCGACCTGAGAAATCCTGTTTGTCGACCCGAGCTCAGAGAACTGCATTCTGAAAATATCTTGCCAATTCTGCAATCCAAGTTCGTCGAGCACAAATTCTGTCTTCGTCGAGCCGAGTTTAGCGAAAGTAATCTGGAAAGAATATATTGAATGATGAACTCCAGAATTCATCGACCTGAGCTCTAATATCATCAAGCTTAACTCAGATAATTAACTCTGAGTTCGTCAATCAGCGATCGACGATCGTCCAGCTGAGTTCGAAGAATTTCGAACTGAAAATTTAAACTCTAAATTTCTTCTAAGTCTTGAGTCTTCTGAGGTCATCTGCTGGCTGGTCCGTCAATCTTGAACCTAATGACTTAGCCTAAAACTCTAGGACTCAAAGACTTAACCTTGACTAAACATTGTGGGCAGACATCCTAATTATTGAACCTAGCCCAAATCCAACTAGTGATCTAATAGCCTGTTACAACAATAACAAATAATGTCAGTTTTAATTTGTTTGTTCGGGTTTGAATCATACCTGATCACAGAGTTGTTTTTGTGTGTCTTTGTTTTTGCTGGAACTTGGCCCAGATGATGTCTTCTTGTTCCATTTCTTTCTTCTTCTCATCATCATCTTGAATTTCCTGGTAAACAATGTCAATTCACCATCTAACAATTCTTTTGATGAAGAACTAGTCACAGTGCTAACTGTATCTTCATCCCTTCTTGGTGATGATGGAATTTCTCTTATATCCTTCATTGATGTATCTTCTTTGAAAGCCACAGATCTTGTCTGATTTGAATTTCTGGCAAATTCATCTTCAGCTTTTCTAGAGTTTTACTGAAGCTCATGTGACAACAGCTTCCCAAACAAATCCTGGCGTAACATGTTCCTCAGATTGCCTATCCCTTACAACACAAATATTTATGTCTCATTCTTTGTTTAGGGATATCAGAAACTTGTCATTAAGCTCATAGTTTGAGAATTGTCTGCCATAATTTTTTAAGTCGTTGACTATTCTAAAGAACTTTTCATAACAAAGTTCTATAGAATCAGTCTTCCCTTGCCTGAAGACCTCACACTGCTGGTTGAGTAGAGACTTTTTGTCATCTCTGACTTCTTCTGTGCCTTCCATATAAACTATTAGAGTGTCCCATATCTCCTTGGATATTTTACAGTGTACTAAGTTCTAAAAGATTGAATTATCTATTGCACTGACAATTATATTTTGTGCTCTTTTATCTATTAACCCAAAAATCGGCGATCCCACCGAGGGTAGCCAGCTTTCAAGTCGCGGCCTGCTCCAGATTCTCCCTAGAGGTCGCGAGCAGTCAAAGGATGGGTGGACAGACCTCTCTATATGCTCAGGATGCGTGGCTAGGGCGGTCTCCCCTGTCTGACTGCCTAGTTCGCGCTGCAGCCGCTCGTTCTGTAGGGGCTACAGACTGCTTTCTCAGTCCGCCCATGCAGGCCGCATGGTTAAATCAGCTAACTGCACAAATCTTTACTCTATCCAACAGGTGGACTACCTAATGATGGCGGACTGCCCATTGCCATCCGCACAGACCACCACATCACAATAAGCAACAAGCCTCAGGTCGTTGGGCAGGTGACAACTCTCCAGGTCACTCACCAGTATCTGCGACCTACTCTATCTCAGTCCGCCCGACAGTAGATGACCTGTCGTCATGTCGGCCAATAGAGGGAGACAACGTCCAAGCCGCCCAGCAGGGGCGACAAGCCTGTCCCTCCAACAGAGCGGACTTTAGAAAAGGGGGGCGTCCAGCGCAACCTGCTCCTTCAACCCGCGGACTCGGCCTCAGTATGCCAGGTCGCCCAGTCTACCAACTCATCTGCTTGTAGTTCGTGGACTCAGTCTCAATTCGCCCAAGGAGCGTGGACTTGCTTCAGCTCTCTGTCAATCTGCACATCCTGCAGACATTACTTCTGTCTACTAGGTCGACAACCTCTGACCCAATAATAAGCCTCTAGCAGAGGCGGACTCATCCTGTCCGCCGCATGCTAGGCGGACTCATTATGTAGTCCAACTCTTCAGTCCGCCTGCATTAGCAAGCCCTTTCCACCAGCGCGCTTCCGTGCAGTAGAGGCGGACTCCTCATATAGTCCGCCACTCAGCTTTCCAGCACCTGCCTCTTACCAGAAAGAGGCGGACAACTCCTCAGCTCGCATAACTCATCGCAAGCTAGCTTAGTACAGCAGAGGCAGACTCGTCCCTGACTGCCAAACAGCAGACAAGCTCCAGAAGACAAGTCCATAACCGCACAACATGGAGTGGACTCGGCGGACTCCTTGTTCTACTCGCACAAGTCACCAACACACTGGGGGTGATGTTACCAAGACCATTACCTCCTCGAGCCTATAAATAGCCTCTCATACCTCTCATTGAGGATAGAGCGGTGAGGGGGCAACTTGGATGGACAACTATGAGGCCACAACTTCCCTGTCCGCCACCACTACCAGCGGGCTGACCGCTAGTCCGGGCGGACTCTGAAAGCAGCTCGCAAGGGCCTGGGCCATCAAGTCGTGCAGCCAGACTAGCCATCTGTTCTCTAGCCGCCGACTCTCTCTCCCTTTTTCCTTTGTTGTATTTTTCCCCTTTATTCTCTTTTTTAGGTAAGAGAACATAAGCTCAGCTGTAATATAGGTTTTTATATAAAGGTAAAGCCCACCGCAAGAGAGACATTTAGGCCGCGGTGGGCAAAGTCTATTATTACCGCTGCCAGTGGCCCTCTTTTCTTCTCTTTCACTCTATCTTCATGCGCGAATCAGAGTAACCAGCTGCTCGGCAGTCTCTCTTCCCATCTGCACATTGCCCGCGTGAGATTCGAACACCTGTTAACTAGGCAGTGCCATCTTGCGCATCAACATTTTCCATGGCAGCAAGAACCATCTCATACTTTGTCATCTCAAACAGACTCTTAGGGGTTTTCACATTTGCATCTAAGACAGATAATTTCATAGGAATATATGTTCCTTCTTGTATAGTGACAAAGAATCTTGGATTGGATGCCTCCATGAATAGTCTCACCCTCTGCTTCCAAATAGCAAAATTATCTTTTGTACATATAGGAAGCTTCGTAGAACTGTGTTCTCTATGAGATTCTGATGTCATGAAATCAGATATTTATCAACCACCCTTAGGATCTTTTTCTGGCTCTTAGATCTTTCTTTGAATAACCTCCCTCTAATACAACTTGAAAGATAAATCTATAGGTAGTTAATCACCTACAGGGGGGGTGAATAGGTGTCTTTAAAATTTTTTGTCACTTATACATAATATTTCAGCAGAGACTTGGAAGTAAATAATCACAAGAACACACCACAAGCAATCCACACTACACAGAACATTTATAGTGGTTCCCCTATCTAGGGCACAATCACTTTTCCCCTTCTGCCTCACTAGCAATGTGGTAGATAAGGTTATATCTCCTCCTCTTTAACTCAGATTAATGATCTTACAGGATCAATTTCTATTAAGAAACCTACATCTTAGATCCACTGGTCCTACCTCAGAGATCCACCCAATCTCCTACCTCAGGTACCTCAAGAACCCTACTTCAGACTTTAAAAGGCTTACACTATAGTGATTCCACACAAATCACCTACCTCATGTCCGTCAAGAACCCTAACTCAGCCTTTATAACACAGGTTTACAACTCAGTGATCGCACACAAATCACCTACCTCAACCTTTATAAATCTGGCTTACAACTTAGAGATTAATTCTCCTATACATTCACATCTCAAAGAGATCTTACAGGTTTAATCGGAAAATGAGAAAGAAAATAATCTCAAAAAATAACAACTCTGAGATCTGACGTTTTTGAGAATTAAGATTCTTCAATTTAGCAACACAGGATAGATTCTTGATGAGTAGACTGGCAGAAATTATTCTTCACTAGATCTACAAGTTTTTGATGCTGATCGGCTTGATTTCCTTGAAGAACTTATAGAACAGATCCAAATTAATCATATAATCAACTTTTTGAAAGGACTAGAAGACTTTCTTGAAGACCTGCGTCTTTCTTCTTCTTGGAGTTGTCGCCCTCCTTTGACTTAAAAGTAATCAGAATAAGAGAATTGATTGATTTGTCTGATTGTCTGATTCTTTAAAGATGACCCCTCTATTTATAGACTTCACTGGTTGTTGACTTCTGATTGATGTCGTCATCATGATGCCATCAAACTCTAAGTCCTTCTTCAAAGAGTTTTTGATGAGATATCAAGTTATTGTAGCTGGCATGACACTTCTGACTTGACCCGACACTCCTGTGTTGACTCTATTCAACTTTAGAATCATAAGTGTCGAGATGTACCAAGTGTCTCAACACAATACTTAGACTATAAACTGCATGGTGTCGAGACATCTTAGTAGTATCGACACATCCGTACTTGGTAGAATTTCCAGTCTGAACTTGAAGGTGTCGGGACAGTTTAGCACCCTTGACGTAACTATCTGCTAAGTGTCGAGACAGCTATAAATCTCCACTCTGTTGAGACAGTTGAATTGTCTTGACACTACAGTATGCTGGGTATCGGCATCTTTAAGTCTGCACTTCAGTTTTTCATTGTGTTGAGATAGTTGACTTGTCTCGACACTAATGTCTTGAGCTTTAACGTGTCGAGATATCTGACTTGTCTCGACACTGCTGTCTTGAATCTTCAAGGTGTCGAGATAAATGAATTGTCTCAAAACAGCTGACTTGATCTCTCGACACTACTTCTTCAAAGGTGTCGACATAGTTGTGAAGTGTATCGACACTTTTGCACTTTGTAATTTGTTGCTTTGACTGTCTTGACTTCACTCGACACTATTAGTTGTATGCCTGTGGAATAAGTCAATTTTCTTTACTGTCTTTCTAGTCAGCTTATTTGAGTCCACCTGTCAATATAACTTGGACCACCTGTCCAATAAATATTGCATAGGCTAACCTGCATGCATGAACTGAAGCATACATCAAATATATACTTATGTATATCATTGAGTTGAAGGGGCATCTTCAAATCATGGACATTATTTTGACCAAGCACTCTGGAACCTACACTCTGGATTTAATTCGACCACCTGTCCAATAAATATAGTATAGGCTAACCTGCATGCATGAACATACACTCTGTACCCAACACTTTGGATTTAATTCGACCATGCACTTTGGAACCTACCGCAAAGTTCTAGCTTCCAATCAGGAAGTGCTAGTACACTCAACGATCGTCGAGACGCCTGAGATACCTCTAGACGATAGCTGGCTACTGCTCCGTGCTAGCAAGAAAAGGAAGAAAAATAATCTTTTTGATTATTTTTTTTCAAATATGCAGGACAACTGTCACATCGATGCGTAATGACTTACCGCCGGGCACTAGCCTTACGACCAGCAGTAGCTTGTTTTTCCATAAACGTATAAAAGGCGTTCATTTCTCTCATTCCTTACACAAACAAACGAATTGAGATAGGAGTTCTTTATTACGCCCTGATTTTTGGGTATTTATTTTATTCCTGTAATGCTGTAATTTTGACGTCAGGGCGTTACGTTAACGCATGTTTGACTTGTGCCATGGTTAGAGTGTGTTTTTTCTCTTTGAGTTTTTTTGTGGCTGGGTTTAGCCTGTTTCCAAGAATCCCTTGCGAGTCGGGTCTATTTTGGTGACTCGGTGGAGCCTTTTAGGGAATGCTGGTTATTTGGCTTCGGGAGATGTTTGCCCGAGTTTGATTTGTAAGATTTCAGTTTTGACTTCGTCGTTAGATTAGTAGCGTCGGTATTTCGCTACGGTTCGAATTTCGTTAAATTACGAGTTGTTTTTGATTTCAGATTGTTTTAGGATTTAATGTAATGTGATGTTGAATTATAAATAAATAAATAATTATTATATATATATATATATATATATATATATATATATATATATATATATATATATATATATATATATATATATATATATATATATGCGTAAAAACGAAAACCCTAGTGTTACTATTCATCGTCTATTCCCAACCCGACGACGTGGTTTCGCGAGACGGGACGTGCAGGCAAACAAAGCTTTCAACCGATGATTTTGGATGATTTAGTGGTCACTTTTGACGTTTGAGCAGAGATTTGGAAAGCTCTTAGCGAGGGCTTCGCAATCATGGTAAGATTTTCCCATTTCCCCGATTTTTGTACGTTATGGTATGAGATTTTGACCTCCTTTCTCCTCCAAAAATTTCATGATAGTATAGGAAGCCGCGCAAGCGGGCGGTGTTTCTCCAAAGTATTTGGGCAAGTGGATCTCTTCCCTTGCTTGATCATTTTTATTTGATCTCCTTCCTTTGTTTTCCTCCCTTAGAGTGTAGTAGTATTGAAAGCATGAAAATATCCCTCTAGGTTAGATCTAAACTTTTGGACAAACTGTAGAGTTTATGAAGAAATTGGGACAAGGAAAATTCGATGAATATCATGTAGTGATTCAGCGAGTATCGATGAATTTAGGTTAAGTCGTTTTCGGAGAGTATTGCTGAATTTAGGTTAGGGTGTTTTCGGCGAGTATCGTAAATTAGCGTATGGAGTTCGACGAATATCGCGGTCCATTCGTCGAGCGTTGGTCCATTCATCGAACGGAGTTCGATGAATATCTCTGTTCATTCGTCGAGCGTCAAGCATCAAGCGTCAAGCGGAGTTCGACGAATATCATTACTCATTGGTCGAACAGAGTTCGACGAATATTGCTGAGCATCAAACAGAGTTCAACAATAGTCATTGTCCATTCGCCAAGCATCGAACGGAGCTCAACGAATATCGTTGGCCATTCATCGAGCATCATTCAGAGTTCGATGAATATCATCGGTTGTCGTTTGGCAGTTTCGTCGAGTTAAGGAAAACTCGTCGAATTTGCTGGGACTTTGAATATTTCCCCGCTTTTGTCAAATTTCGACGGGTTCAGTCCTTAGGTTGGTTTTAGGACTATTTTAATTTATCTTAAGGTTTGAACTTTGGATTTGGGTAGGTTCTGAGGTTTCTTTGACTATGAAGTTTGGTAGTGGATAAAGGACCACCAACTAGACGTCGGTTGTGGATCGTTGCACTTGGCGGATGTTTGGTCTCTATATTTTTGAGGACTGCAGGTTTTGGTTTTGACAAGTGGCCACCACCGTAGGGCCTCTGTGTTTTTGAGACATTTGGGCTTGGGAGCCTAGTTTGGGACATTTGGGCACCGACTATACCCAGTTGATTTTTCAAAGTGTTGATGATTCACGTTTTGATTGAGCTATATTATGCTCAATTTGCTTCTTGCTCAATTTATCCATTCATCCTAATTCTTGCAGATATTGTCGAAGCATGGCTTCATTTTGCACTTGGTGAAATTACTTGATTAAGTCATTTACTATTGATTTTACTGTACTTATAATTATTTGGTAATCCAGATATGGTCTTCAGCATTTTGTACTAGGGTTTGGTAAACCCATCTCTTACGTTGCACTTTTACCTAATTATTTTTCTTTGCCACTTGTATTTTTCTTGCTGAGGTGTTCTTCTTTTGATTATCTCAGGTTCAGGGTGGTAGTTGGTTGAGCGGCTAAGTTTGGGAGCTTGCTAGTGGACTTCATGTTGTAGGAGTTTTTCTTACTCTTGTGAGGTGTTTTCTTGGGCTATTTACTTTAGTACAGACATACATGCTCACCAGTAAGTTTGTGTCATATTGTTTGCGTTCACTAGTGGTTTTCTTTCGAAATGATGAGTACTTTGCTAAGCCGCTGTGTTGCCTGATTTCTGTGGCATTTTATACTTGCTTTCTAGGAAGGCTTTATGCTAGGTTGCATGTTAAGTATTTTAACATACATAACTCTACTATTAGTACTTCATACTTGTCATCTCTTTCAAAACTAAAACAATACTTTCTAGTTAGCATAAAGATATTTTCTATACTTATTATAAATCTAGGGTCCTGCATAGCGTGAGTTGTCCTTCAGGGACATTTATACTCATGTAGTATGTTAAAATCAATTTAATCAAAGTATCTTCCACAACGTATAAACATATTTTTAATCGCGGACTAGTTGAAACACTATGCCAAGGGATACGACTAACTACATAACTTAAAACAGATTTTCCTTAAATAACTCATAAATCTTTCAAAAATTTTTTAGTTTTGGTCTTGCCTGAACATCTGCAGTTATCCCTGCCAATGTGGCATCACGACGCGTGTTTTCTCCTTACTCTGATATACCCTTTTATGCTGAGAAAATGCGGGTTGTGACAATTGGTATCAGAGAGAGGTTGTTTGGCAATTGGTCTAGCAACCTTCTCTAGTTAGTGTTAGTTGTCTATTGACATTTCATATACACACCAATGTGTCATCAGTACGTCTTGGCTGACGCATGAACACTACACTCATAGCATGATAAAAAGTATACGTGGTATATTATGTAGTATGAGATACATAATATGTGTTTGTATATGGATCCACAATAGTTGGCAAAATGTGATGGTTATGTAGTATGGGATGCATAACCATCATCACAGAGTTGCCCATTGGTGACAACATACATGGCATAACACTGCATCTGCACTCGTGCCAAGCTAAAGATTTACATGATGGCACATGTACACATATGGTTTTGAGTCAAAAAGAATAAGAAATTCATGCATTCATGGTTTAGGCACATGAGTCAGTAGGATGACATCTTATCATCCTAAGCGTAGGCATAACATCATGATTGAAAATCCCAGAGCAAGTTAGTAGCTTTAGCATGTACTTAAGCAAGTTTTTTCTGGACTATGTTGTTTGGTGCTAGCTGTTGGGCTAGGTTTTGATTAGATGTTCTCTATTGGTTTAGATGGCACCAAAGCGTATGGCGGCTAGTCGACTTCCCAGTCAGAGGGCTAGTCTTCTAGTGCGTAGAGCGAAGTGGTGATTAAAAGTCTACGACAAAGTAATGAGACTTTGTCCAGACAGATGGTGGAGATACAGTCGCTGATCCGAGTGTTGTTATCGGTTTTGTTAGGAAAGTTCCCGCGAGTGTAGGACCCGACTGTGGTTCAGGTTCTTCTTGTTCCCCCTGCACCTTTGATGCTTCTGGTGTTGTTGCCACCAGAGATGACATTTATCTCACACTTTCAGAGACTGGGACCCCTAACTTATTATGGTAGGGTAGACTATATGACCTTGACTACTCCATGAAGAAAATAGCCGAGTTATAATTGCAAGAAGTTACCAGGTTACATGGAGTACATGCTAGTATTATATCAAATCGATACTCCAGGTTTACGTCTCACTTTTGCAAGAGTTTACAGGAAGAATTGGGTACCGATCTACAGTATTTCATTACTGATCATCCGCAGACTAATGGTCAAACGGAAAGAGTAAATCAGATCGTAGAAGATATGATCGGATGCTATATTTTGGACCACAGAGCAACGTGGGATGAGCATTTGAGGCTGTTGAAATTTTCTTATAACAACAGTTATTAAGAAAGTCTGCAGATGACCCTGTTTGAGGCTTTATATGGGAGGCGTTGTAGAACTCCTTTGTTTGGAGCCGAGGTTGGAGAAAGACTGTCGTTGGGTCCTGAAGCGTTAGAGGAAATGGATGTTTCTATAAAGCTTATTTGAGAGAAGCTTCGGATAGCTCAGGAGCGTATGAGAAGTATGCCAATTGTTGTAGGACCGATTTGGTGATTGCTATAGCGGATATGGTGTTTGTTAAAGTTTCCCGCATGACTGGCATTAAAAGGTTTGGTAAGAACCACAAGTTGGACACGAGGTATGTGGGATATTTTGAAATTATTGAATGGATTGGTGTGGCAGCTTACATGTTGGATTTACCCGCATGTTTTCTAGGTGTGCATTATGTTTTTCACTTAAGCCAATTGAGGAAATGTGTGCTAAACAACAGGCAAGTTCTTGATTCTGTGCCCCGGCTAGAGCTTGACCTTTCATATGTGGAAGTGCCTGTTCGTGTTTTGGGTACTCAAGATCGGGTATTGCTAAGCAAGACAATACCGATGGTTAGAATTTTGTGGCAAAACCAAGACGTGGAAAGCATGACTTGGGAGCTGGAGTCAGCTATGAGGGAGTCTTATCCTTTTCTTTTCTCCGGATATTTTGGTAAGTGTTTCCACTATTTTGCATATGGTTGTTTTTATTCTGTATGGAATTTGGTCCTATTTATGTTAAGTTTCGGGATGAAACTTCTTTTTTGGAGGGGTGGTTGTAACGCCCCTGATTTTTGGGTATTTATTTTATTCATATAATGACGTAATTTTGACGTCAGGACATTACGTTAACGCATGTTTGGCTTGTTCCATGGTTAGAGCATGGTTTTGCTCTTTGAGTTTTCTATATTGCTGGGTTAGCCTGTTTGCAAGATTCCCTTGCGATCTTTGTCTGTTTTGGTAACTCGGTGGAGCCTTTTAGGGAATGTTGGTAATTTGGCTTCGGGAGTTGTTTGCCCGAGTTTGATTTGTCGGATTTGAGTTTTGACTTCGCCGTTGGATTCGTTGCGTCAGTATTTAGCTACGGTGCGAATTTCGTTAAATTTTGAGTATTTTTGGATTTTGGATTGTTTTACGATTTAATGTACTGTGATGTTGAATTATAAATAAATTAATTATTATTAAAATAATAATTATATATATAAGCGTAAAAATGAAAAACCCTAGTTTTAATATTCATCGTCTTTCCCCTAACCGATGGCATGGTTTCATGAGGTAGGGCGTGCGACCGGACGGAGCTTTCGGCTTGCGATTTCTGGTGATTTAGTGGTCGGTTTTGACGTTTGAGCAGAGATTTGGAAAGCCCTCAGCGAGGGCTTCGCAATCATGGTAAGATCTTCATGTTTCCCTGATTTTTGTACTTTAGGGTTTGAGATTTTGACCTACTTTTTCTCCAAATGTTTCAGGAAATGTTGCTTAGGGATTTCTACGGCCGATCGTTGAAGCGGCGCGAGCGGGCAAAATTTCTCCAAAGTTTTTAAACAAGTGGATCTCTTCCCTTGCTTGATCGTTTTTATTTCATCTCCTTCCTTTGTTTTCCTCCCTTAGAGTGTGGGAGTAGTATATGAAGCATGAAAATATCCCTCTAGGTTAGATCTAGACTTTTTGTCAAACCATAGAGTTTATAAAGAAATCGGGACAACTAAGATTCGGCGAATATCATGTAGTGATTCGACGAGTATCGCTGAATTTAGGTTGAGTCATTTTCGGTGAGTATCCCTGAATTTAGGTTAGGTCATTTTCTGCGAGTATCGTAAATTAGCGTATGGAGTTCGACGAATATCGCGGTCCATTCATCAAGCGTTGGACCATTCGTCGAATGGAGTTCGATGAATATCGTTGTTCATTTGTCGAGGGTCTAGCGGAGTTCGACGAATATCGTTACACATTCGTCGAACTCATATCGTTGAGCATTGAACGGATTTCGACAAGAATCATTGTCCATTCACCGAGCGGCAATCGGAGGTCGATGAATATCGTTGGCCATTAGTCGAGCGACGTGCGGAGTTCGACGAATATCACCGGTTGTCGCTTGGCAGTTTCGTCGAGTTATGGAAAATTCGCTGAATTTTCTGGGACTTTGAATCTTTCGCCGCTTCTTTCAAATTTCGGCGGGTTTAGTCATTAGGTTGGTTTTAGCACTGTTTTATTTTATCTTAAGGTTTGAACTTGGGATTTGGGTAGGTTATGAGGTTTCTTCTACTATGAAGGTTGGTAGTGGATAAAGGACCACCAACTGGACGTCGGTTGTGGATCGTTGCACTTGTCAGATGTTTGGTCTCTGTTTTTTTGAGGATTGTTGGTATGTGTTTGGACAAGTGGCCACCACCACAAGGCCTTTGTGTTTTTGTGACATTTAGGCTTAGGAGCCTTGTTTGGGACAATTGGTCCCCTACTCCGCCCGGTTGATTTTGCCAAGTGTTGATGATTCACGTTTTGATCGAGTTGTATTATGCTCAGTTTGCTTCTAGCTCAATTTATTCTTTCATGCCAATTCTTGCAGATATTCTCAGAGCATGGCTTTGTTCCGCACTTGGTGCAATTACTTGATTGACTCATTTACTTCTGATTTTACTGTACTTATAATTATTTGGTTATCCAGCTGTGGTCTTCAGCATTTTGTACTCCGGTTTGGCAAACCCATCTCTTATATTGCACTTTTATCTGATTATTTTCCTTTGCCACTTGTATTTTTTTGCTGAGTTGTTCTTATTTTGAATTCCTCAGGTTTAGGGCAGTTGCCGGTTGAGCGGCTAAGATTGGGAGCTTGCTAGAGGACAGCTTTTTGCAGGAGTTTTCCTCACTCTTGTGAGGTATTTTCTTGGGTTGCTTACTTTAGTACAGACATACATGCTCACCAGTGGGTTCGTGTCAGGTTGTTGGCTCCCACTAGTAGTTTTCTTTTGGAATGCTGAGTACTTTGCTAAGATGCAGTGTTGCCTGATTTCTGTGGCTGTTTATACTTGCTTTTTGGGAAGGCTTCATGCTAGGTTGGATGTTAGGTATTTTAACTTACATAACTCTACTATTAGTACTTCATATTTGTCATCTCTTTCAAAACTAAAACAATACTTTCAAGTTAGTGTAAAGACATTTTCTATACTTATTATAAATCTAGAGTCCTGCATAGCGTGAGTTATCCTTTAGGGTCATTTATACTCATGTAGGATGTTAAAATCAATGTAATGAAAGTATCTTCCGCAGGGTATAACTATATTTTTAATCTTGGACTAGTTGAACCACTAAGTCGAGGGATACGACTAACTTCTTAACTTAAAATCAGATTTTTCCTTAAATAACTCATAAATCTTTCAAAAAGTGTTTAGTTGTGGTCTCGCCTGAATGTCTACAGTTATACCCTATCGTCGTGGCATCACGACGCATGTTTTCTCCTTACTCTGATATACCCTTTTATGCGGACAAAATGCGGGTTGTGACAGTTGGTATCAGAGATAGGTTATTTGACAATTGGTCGAGCAACCTTCTCTAGTTAGTGTTAGTTATCGAGTGACATTTCATACACACACTGATGTGTCATCAGTTCTTCCTGGCAGAAGCATGAACAATACACTTATAGCATGATAAGAGGTATATGGGGAATATTATGTAAAATGGGCTACATAATATGTGTCTGTATATGGATCCACCATAGGTGGCAACATGTGATGGTTATGTAGTATGAGATTCATAACAATCATCGCATGGGTGCCCATTAGCACGTTTTCCTTTTCCTTTGCATGCGATGTTATGTAGTTTGGGATGCATAACATTTCATGTGTACGCCGCTCATAACATGAATTAAGGCCTTTTTAGAATTCATCGCACAACATGCATGGCATATCATTACATCTGCACTCGTACCAAGCTAAAGATATACATGACACATGTACACACAATTTTGAGTCAAAAAGAATAAGAAATTCATAAATTCATGGTTTAGGCACATGAGTCAATAGGATTACAGCTTATCATCCTAAGTCTAGGCAGGACATCATGATTGAAAATCCCAGAGCAAGTTAGCATCTTTCGCAGGTACTTAAGCATGTTTTGTATGGACTATGTTGTTTGGTGCTAGCTGTTGGGCTAGGTTTTGATTAGATGTTAGCTATTGGTTTAGATGGCACCTAAGCGTGCGGCGACTAGGTAGACTCCCCAGTCGGAGGGCAAGTCTTTTGGTGTGCAGAGCGAAGCAATGATTGAAAGCCTGCGGCAGAGTAATGAGACTTTGTCCAGACAGATGGTGGAGATGCAGTCACAGATCCAAGCATTTTTATCGGTTGTGTTAGGACAGTTCCCACGAGTGCAGGACGAGGCTGTGGGTCAGGATGTTCCTGTTCCCCCTGCTCCTCTGGTGCCACCGGTGTAGTTTCCAACAGAGATGACATTGATCTCCCAATTTCAGAGACTGGGACCTCCCTACTTATGATGGTACAACAGACTTTATGGCCTTGGATGATTGGATAATTTCCATAGAGGAGATGTTTTCTTACTCGAGAATTTCAGCGGACCAGAGGGTGATGGTCGCTGCGAATCAACTCAAGGGACTTGCTAAGAGTTGGTTGCTAAGGGAGAAGGAGAATTTGAAGGATGGATGCTCATGGGAATCTTTCAAGGAGTGGCTGCTGAAGAATTTTCTGCCTTCGCTCGAGAGTGACCGTCTGATGAATGATTTTCTACATATTAAGCAAAGACAGCTTACTGTTATCGAGTATGATGTGGAGTTCATCAAACTAAGTCATTTTGCCCCAGACATGGTGTCCTCGGAGTCGATCTAAGTTAAAAGATTTCTGGGTGGTCTTAGGAATGACATACAACAGCTAGCTAGTGCTTATGGATCTGAAATCTATGCTGCTCTGAAGGTTAAGGCGATTGATAATACCAAGAGTCAAGGACAACAAATGATAAAGGATTATAGGATGGTCGGTGAGGGTAAAAGTTCCCAAGATTCTGATACCGCTTCAGGGAAAAGAAGCAAAGAGATATACAGTTTTTGTGGCCGGCTAGGCCATCCTTTTAAGAGATGTTGTAAGAGATTAGGAGCCCAAAAGAAAGAACAGGTGTATGCTGTTAATGGTGCTCCTAAAGGATATTTGTTTTGTTCTACATGTAAGCGGAGGGGGCACAACGCTGCCCGTTGTTGGCATAAGGACATGACCTACTTCCAGTGTGGGCAGAATGGACAGGTTAAGGCTCCATTTGGGAGGACTTATTTTCACCGGTCAAGCGGTCACGACCGCATGAACCGGACCTTAATTAAGGCCAGGTTCATGCGGTCGTTACCGCTTGACCGGTGAATATAAATCCTCCCAAACGGAGCCTAAGTCAAAGTTCCCGCAAGTTCCGCACCCGTTTCAACTAGTTCCACTCTAAGCTTTGTCGTCGTTGCAGCAATTGGACAAGGGGAAGAGCAAGCTGAATGTGGTGTCTTTGGAGGAAGCTCAGACATCTTCGCAAGTTATAATAGGTTAGATCCTAACCTATCAATTATTTTTCGTTTGTAGTTTTAATTCAATGTTTGTTTCCTTAGTTGTGTATACAATTTTATATAGGAAAGTTTAAGGTCAAGAATCGTTGGCCCGGTGTTCTGTTCGATTCCGGTACTACCCACTCATTTGTGGATAAGGATTTTGGTGAGCGTCATCTCCTCTCTTCTTTGAGCACCGTTTCTTCGTCTCTGTCAAAGGAAGAGAAAGTCGTCTCCCTCTCATTTACGCACGAAAATTTCCAACGAGCTAGGACTACAATGATTACATCGAGTTTGATCGGCTGCAACCAAACAAAGATCGTTAGCACCGGTCATGCATCGCTCAACGAAGAAATTCTTTTGAGAGAGATTCAATCTTAAACATTCTTTATTCCTTTTTGTAATTATCTTTTTTTCTGTATGATTGTGGTGAGGAAAATCGATTGGTGAAGTTCGTAAGAATCCGGGGAGGATTCTGTAAGAAAACATCTTGGGGAAGGGACGTCTAGATCAGGTGATCTAGCGGGGGCTATAAGATACTTACGTGAAGATGAAGAGCCGGCTCTAAGATCTTTCTTCGAGGGAAAGGGAGAGCGTCAACCGATCCGAGTAGTGGGTCAGTATAGAACACCAAAAGAGTTTCTTCTTACACCGCCTCCGATCACCAAAATCACGGAGATCAACCTTTTATAAATGTTAAACACTGTTGATTTCCGTTGAATAAAATTATGTGTTCATATTTCTTCTTTTAACGTCCTGAGTGTTATTTGGTGGATCTTTGGAGGGTGCGTATTTCTCTAAGGAAAAATTTGTCTAGGAAAATGAGAGCTGTGACCTACTGCCATGCGCTAGAAAGCTAACACACTACGGTAGCATCCAGAACTTGTTTTCCCTGGATCAAAATATTTTGAATTTTTTAATTAACGTGTCAAACAATATTTAGCCCCCCCCTCTAAGGTTTGCCACACGAACCAACAAGTGGTATCAGACCTAGGTTATTCCAAAATATTTTCATCGCCAGGAATAATGGCCATCCTTGATTTCAAGTCAACTAGTGGGGATGGTACTTTATACACAAAAAATGTGTTAGCACCACCTCTATTCACAGGACCGAACTATAAAGAATGGAGAACACTAATGAGGAAATTACTTAACCTACTAGACACAGATGTGTGGAACATAGCTTGTATCAAGACCTACAAAAACTTAACTAACTATGAGTGTCATATAAACGCTAAATCTATGAACATTTTGTTTTGTGGGCTTGGTTAAGAAATTTTTAAATTCATCTACATGATTCCCACTACCAATGATATATGAAAATATCTTGAGTCTACTTATAGCCCTCCGTCTGTAGATGATGAGTTAGAGCTATTACACTTCGATCCTAGTGAAGAACCAAATGGAGACTTGCTCTTGGAAACCTGGATCACAACCACATCACAGGGAAGGGAAGATGAGGTCTCAATGTTAGATGGGGTGATACATGAAGGAGTCAAAGATATCGTATGCTACAATCTTGTCGCATCCAAGTGCACTGTAAGGCATTAAAATCCTCTCTTCTTTTGTAATTCTATCTCTACATTGCCTGCACTAAAAAAATGCAAAATGTAGAAATAAGAAGTTGATGAGTATTAACTCAAAATTAAGATTAGAAATTAAGAGGTTGAAAGCAAATGACATTGTAGAATCTTCTAATAGTGTGCTTAGCACTTTCACATGCTCTTTAGATAACACTCCTACACCTTGTTTAGATTATAATGAATTTGAAGAATGATATAAGGTACTTAAAAATATTCTCTTTGCAAACGAACAAAATGATAGATTACGTTTAGAAAAATCATCGTTGAGAAGTGATTCTGCTGGGTGCAGGAATTATAAAATTAAAATTAAAGAGATAGATGAGACGTTTGAGGAATACAGAAATAAGTATTACGCTCATATTGAATCTATAATCTCCACTCTCAAAGATAGCACAATCACGTACAAAAAAAATATAGAAATAAATTTAAAACTAAAAATAATGAGTTATCTAAAAAATTCACCAAGCTTAAGGAGATTATGGTTAAGAATACACAAAACCCAACTCCTAAGCCTAACGCAAAATCCGAAAGCATGTGGATTATAAACTGTCATGAAATTATCAGGTCAATCACAAGGTATATGAAACCTCTAACTAAAGTAAGTGAAATTACGAATTATAGAACTTACTCTCACTTGCAAAAAAAACTACTCCTTACCTAAAAGCTAATGAATGTAAATTTCCTTTAAATAATCACTACACCACGAGTACCAATGCTAAGTTAAAGACTTTTAACTTGGGAAATAATTTCAATATATCCAAACCTCCAATGTTGTCTCAACCCGCATTTCCTCAACATTTAAGTTATATCAGAGTAAGAGAAAATATGTGTCGTGATGCCACCCCGGGCAGGGGATAACTGTAGGCGCTCAGGAAAAACCCCAAACTCTACAGTTTATATGAAATCCATAAGTTATTAGGCAAAAACCAGTTTAAATTGGATGGTTGTATCCCTTGGCACAGTGGATCAACTAGTCCACGAGTTAAAGTATAGTTATGCGCCGCGGAAAAATAATTTTGGTTATGTTAATTAAGATCCTACATGAGTATAAACCTCCCAAAAGGACAACTCATGGCATGCAAGACTCTAGATTTATTATAAGTATGGAAATAGTCTTTACATTAGCTAGAAAATAGTTTTTTAATTTTAGAAATATGAGATGTACAAGTAATAATGCTTTTATAAGTGAAAATACATAACATGCAACTTGGAATAAAACATCCCCAGAGAGCAAGTAAAAACAACCACGAAAGGCAAAACTAGCAGCTTAGAAAAGTATTCAGCAATTCCAAAAAAATCTGCAGTGGGCATCAACAAACTGACACGAACCCACTGGCCAGTATGTGTGTCTGTACTAATAAGAAAACAACCAAGAACTACCTCTCAAGGTAGAGGAAACCTCAGCAACACTGCGGTCCACAAGCAAACTCCAAACCTACCCGCTCAACCGTATACTGCTCAGAACCTTAGGCATTCAAAGAAAGAACACCTCAGTAAGAAAAATACAAGTGGTAAACAAGGAAGTAGCAAGATTACTATTCCCATCCCTGAATAGCTATCAAAAACACAACAAACTAACTAGAGATTTAGAACAAAATGTTAACATATAAAGTTAAAAGGTAATGAAATTTGCACCAAGTGCAAACAAAGTTATACTCCGAAAATAATCTGCGAGGAAAGGCAGAAACAACATAAGATTAATCCATAGGAAACAAAAATGGGGCAAAGGCTCAATAAACACGTGAATCATTAACACCGTAACTCAACCGGATCTGATTCGGGACCTAACCGATCAAACCTGAACTAACAGACCCAAACATCTCAAAAACACAAGATTGCGATGGTGGCATCTGATCCAACACAAACCAATTGACCAAATATGAGACCCAAACTTGCCCGAGTGTAATGATTCACGAAACTAAGCCAACCAAACCAACCCCATATATCCAAATACCCATAAACCCAAACTCAACAAATTTAGTGAAAAACCGACGATTCTAGATTAGCAAGACTAAGCCTTAGTGATAAACGTCAAATCGGTGAAAGGTCAAAAAGCTAAAGAAAAAGCGTCGAGTATACTCGACGTCGCGTTGAGTGTAGTCAATGCACTTGACGCCACAAATCAGCACACTCAACGCTTAAATACAGCAACAAGAATCATATGATAGCGTTGAGTGAGTTTATCTCACTCAACGCATAAACACTACAACAAGAATCAGACGATAGAGTTGAGTGGGTTCAGCTCACTCAATGCTTAAACACTTGGCTGCCAAAAAACATATGATGACATTGAGTGAGTTCAGCTCACTCAACATTGTCGACGCTATAACACTTAGATTTGCAAAGACAAAGTGAAAGCGTTGAGTGAGTTTTCAATGCGGTCGACGATTTTTACTTAACTTGCCGAATAAAGTGACGACGTTGAGTGAGTTAAGCTCACTCAACACTGTCAATGCTTTTACACAGACTCCAATAATTCCTGATGGCGTCGAGTGTATACAGCACACTCAATGTCGCTTTGAGTGTATGCAACACACTCAACGCCTTCTGACTAAGGGTCAAATTCTGATGGCGTTGAGTGTAAGCATCACACTCAATGCCACGTTGAGTGCACTCAACGCACTCAACGCTTTTACACTTAGCATCACAGGCATCACAACAAGGCTTTGAGTGTATTCATCACACTCAACGCCGTGTTGAGTGCACTCAATGCACTCAATGCTTTTACACTTAACGTCACAGACCTCACAGCAAGGCGTTGAGTGTATTCATCACACTCAACACTACGTTAAGTGCACTGAATGCACTCAATTCTTTTACACTTAGCGTCACAGACCTCACAACAAGGCGTTGAGTGTATTCATCACACTCAATGCCGCATTGAGTGCACTTAATGATTTTTGGACTTAGGCTTGAAACTGGATTCAGTGCTATGGCTACACTCTACACCTAAGGGCAATATTCAACGCCTAGTATTGCACTCAGCGAAACTGCTCTGTTAGACAAATTGGCTCAGTTCGATGAACCGAGTTCGACGATTTGCGATTTATTTGTCGAACTCTGTTCGACGAATTTCCTCTATTCGTCAAACTCCGTTCGACGAATTAGATTCTATTCGACAAACTCTGACCTCTCCAAACCGACAACTACATAATGAAACTAGAACAATGAGTCATATACTTGTTTGAACTTGGCCGAAAAAATGACACCATAAAGCTGATAAGCAAAAGGCCGTATCTAACTCTATTCCTAAAAACTTCTATAAAGGAAGAACAATAAGGAATATATACAGGAAAAGACAAGGTTGGAAAGAGGAATAAGTCACCACTTGCCTCAAATCTCCAATCAAACCACGTAAATGCTCCTGAAACTTTCTAAGCAACACTTCCTGAAACCTTTCAGGACGAAAAAGTGTCAAAACCGCATACCTAGACCTCTAAAAATCCAAGAAATTGGAAAAGCTTACCGTAGAAATGTAGATCTAGGTGCTATCTACCCGGATCCACTCTCCAAAGAAGAAATCGAGCCCCAAAACTCCAGAAATTAGCGGTCGAAGGATTAGGAAGGTCCGCTGCTCTCGTTCTTCCACAACAAGCCGACGGTTTCACGAGTGAGACAAATGAATAGGGTTTGAAGCAATGTGTTCTATTTATACTGCTTTTATTCGATTATTTTATTATAGGATAACATAATTAATTAAATAAAATGTCAAAACGACCCGAAAACCAAACTTACCCGAAATTTTATGAAAATCGCACAGTAGCTAAATACCGATGTTATGAACCCAACATCGCAGTCGAAATTAAGATTCGATGAACCAAACTCGGATAAACACCTCTCGAAGCCAAACCACAAGCATTTCCAAAGACGCTCCACCGAGTCACAAAAACAGACTCGACTCGCTAGTAAATCCTGCAAACAACTAAACACAACCACACATACAGAAAACCTAAGATCTAAAACCACGCTCTAATAACGGCATATGCCAAAAATGCGCCAATGTAACGCCCTAACATCATAAACATGCCAGAAAATGAATTAAACCAAATATCGCAAAAAACAATCGGGGGCGTTATAGTCACTACCCCTAAAAAGAAGTTTCGTCCCGAAACTTTACGCACCAAAAGATTCCACAAAGAGAATATAATCAAAAATTATAGAAGGGGAAATACATACTGTAAGAAACTAGGAGAACAGATGAGGATAAGCCTCCCTCCTCGCTGACTCCAACTCCCAAGTGGCGCTTTCCACGTCCTGGTTTCGCCAGAAAACTTTAACCATTTGTATGGTTTTACTTCGCAACACTCGATATTGAGTATCCAGCATGTGGATAGGCGTCTCAACATAGGAAAGATTGGGCTCCAACTAGGGCACAACATCAAGAATCTGCCGGTCGCTGAGCACACATTTCCGCAACTAGCTCACATGAAACATGTCGTGCAAACTAGGAAACTTTGCGGGCAAATTCAGCCTATAAGCTGATAAACCAATAAGCTCAACAACCTTAAAAGGTCCCATATACCTCGGGTCCAACTTATGATTCTTTCCAAACCTTTTAACTCGAGACATCAGGGAAACTTTGAGAAACACCAAGTTCCCGACAGTAAACTCTAAATCAGACCTATGCCGATTGGCGTTCTTCTCATACCGTTCTTGTGCTATATGAAACGTTTCCCGAATAATCTTCACGGAAACATCCATTTCTTCAAACGCTTCAGGAACCAGCAACGGTTTCTCACCGACCTCGTTCCAAAATAAGGGAGTTCTGCTTCGCCTCCCATACAAGGCCTCAAACAGGGACATCTGCAAACTTTCTTGATAACTATTACTGTATGCAAACTCCATCAATCTGAGTCGCACATCCCACGCTCCTTCGTGGTCCAAAATATAACATCTGATCATATCATCCACGACCTGATTCACTCTTTCCGTTTGACTGTTTGTCTGCGGATGATAGGTTATGGAATCACGTAGATCAGTACCCAAACCCTCCTGTAAACTCTTCGAAAAGCGAGCCGTAAACCTGGAGTCTCGATCTGATACAATACTAATTGGTACTCCATGTAATCTAATTACTTCACTTAAATGTACCACTGTTATCTTCTTCACGGGGTAATCAATCTTAAACGGCACAAAGTGAGCACACTTCGTTAGTCTATCAACAATAACCCAGACGGAATCATATCCTCGGGGAGATCTTGGTAATTTAGTAATGAAATCCAGTGAGATTCTCTCCCACTTCCAACTCAGAATTTCTAAGGGCATTAGCTTGCCACTAGGTCTTGTTGAATTCTGTGAAGTGAAAGTGGGTGAATGGAAGGCTTGGGCAACCTATCAGCGCGGACTACACAGACAGGGTTGGAGGACTGCTAAGTCGGCAGGGATGTTGCAGGCGATTTGCTCTGTGGCGGCCTGGGCGGTCTGTTCGCGCGGACTACGCGGACAGCAACAGCGATCTGTCTAGTCGGCCTATACTCAGCATGCGGTTGAATCCCAGGAAGTAACTAGGCGGATAGAAACTCTATCCACGGAGTCTGGCATGAAGCGGACTGACGGACTGGAGCTCGGCAGACTAGTTTGGCAGTTGCCTTGGTCTTGCTCTGGTGCAGCGGGAAGCCGCGGAGACCGCCGGTCAGAACGGATAGAAGCTGGAGGTCGCCCGGTATGGCGGGCTAGATCCAGTGTTCGCTAGTAAGTGCGGACTGGCCCTTGTGTCCAGTGGACTGGACTTGGTTGGTTCTGAACCAAGTCCAGGGTGGCTCAGTTTGGGGAAATCGCGCAGTGGAGTGCGGGCTGTTTTCTCAGTCCGCCAAGCTCAGTAGAAGTGATGTTGCCTTGTTTGCTAGCTTGGGGTTGTGGACTGGAGAATTGCATGTGCAAAAGCATGCGGACGGGAGCTAGGGTACACAAAGTCCGACAGTAAGTCTGTTGGACATGCGGACTATGACAGTTTGTAGGAGTTGCGGACTGGAGGAGTTTGCTGTGAAAGCAGACTGAAGTGGTGTGTCCGCTGAGTCCGGCAATGCCTTGGTGATTAGGCAATGGACTCAGGGAAGCGGACGAGAGCTGTCCGCAGAGGACTGATTTGGCGTGTCCGCTGAGTCCGGCAGAAGCCTCGGTTTTGGGGCTGTTGACTCAAGGTAGCGGGCTGATGCTGTGTCTGCGGATTGGCGTACATAGCTGTTGCGGAGTCCGGCTGTGGTGGTCCTGGCTTGGCCTACGGTGACAAGGCGGACTGGAGATTGGAGTCTGACTTTGGAGAAGCTAGGCAGGCTGGTTATCTATACAGGGGTGGTGAACTGGTGTGTGTGTGTCCGCGGGCTGGCGGACACACTAATTCTTGCCGCTGGATGTGGCGGTTATCCTATCAGCTAGGGCGGTGACCATACTCATCACCGTGCCTATAAATAGGACCCATGTAACATCATGAGGTAACTAAGATGAACCTAACCGAAGTAAGTGAACAGTATTTGAGCTCGCGTAAGTTGCTGCAGACTGGACTTTGGTGTCCGCGCAGTTTGATAGAGTTGACGGATGTGCTGTGCAGGTTGTGCGGATAGCGCTGGAAAGCCAGGACTTGGCTCTGATTGCGGTTAGGGACAGTGCGGACTCTGTGGTTAAGCAACAAGTGGTAAACAGTAGGTCGCGGATAGCGACTAGGCAGTCTTCTCTTTGGTAACTTGTTTCGGGGTTCAGGAAGTCGCATGCTTTAGGCGGACTGTTCTATTCGGTAGTGCAGTGTGTGCGGTCTGGCGGCTAGGTGAGCTCACGGTCAGGCGGCTTGCAGATCGGCGGTGAAGAGCTAAGCATTGAAATAAGGGGTTGTCCGTGCGGCTTGGGTTGCGGTCTGGCGACCTGACGGACTGAGCGGACTCCACAGCAGTAGACCGGCGGCTTGTTGATTAAGTCCGTGCGGCTTGTATTATTTTTGTCTTAAACGTTCAACATTATAAGTGGAGGTGTCCTCCTTCGGTTTGTTGAGTTTCAACATGGTATCCAAGGAGGCCTCTTTGGTTTTGTTGAATTTTAACATGGTATCAAAGCGAGGTTGGAGTGGTCAAGTAGTGATCAACGCAAGTATTTGCTCTTGTGAAGAGGAAACCAGTGGTAGAACCATGGCAGCGGAAAATGTAAGATGTCTTGGAATTGAACTTCTTACAAAGATGAACTTTGAAAGGTGGAAGTCTTGTATGAAGAGCTTTCTTCTTGGCGAGGACCTTTGGGAGGTTGTATGCGGAGCAGGAAGACTAGAGGCTACTGCTGGCAATGCTGAGGCGATGAGAGCTTGGAAGGAGACAAATGCGAAAGCGGAGTCTATTCTCAAGCAGATGATCTCATCGGAGCTCTTGGACCACATCAGTGGATGTCGGTCAGCTGCGAAGGTTTGGACTTCCCTTGATGGGTTGTTCAGGAAAGAGGTGAAGGTTGCTGCAGAAGTTGGTCCCTCCACTTCATATCAGGAAGAAAGGAGTGTTTCTACTATGCGTGATAGGAAGAGGAAGGAAGGACCAAGGTGCTATAAATGCAAGCAGCAAGGTCATCTCAGGAAGGAGTGCAAGGTTGTCTTGATCTCAGCGAACGTTGCTCAAGTAGGGAGTAAGGAGAAGAACATTGTTGGGTTATCAACAAGTTCTGGAGCTGATCAGATGAAGGCCAGTGATAGTGTAGCTATCTGGCATGAAAGACTTGGGCATGTAGGGATGAAAAAGCTGAAAGTAATGACATGAAGAAGACTTATAAGAGGGCTGCCTAGATTGTCATCCTATGGCAATGGTCAGGTGTGTGCGGGATGTCAGCAAAGTGAAGCTTATCGCTTCATGGTTGATAAGGCATAATCCAGATGTAATGCACCATTGGCGGTTGTCCATTGTGCTCTGGTGGGACCGACCGTCACAGCCAGTCTTGGAGGCAGCGTGTTCATACTGATATTGGTTGATGACTATTCAAGGTATACTTGGGTATACTTTATGAAGGAGAAGACCAACATGATGCGCTTGCTTGTGGAGTTCAAGAAGCTTGTGGAAGGCCAGTTGGGTCTGCGGATCAAGATATTGAGGACAAGCATCGGTGGTGAGTTTGGCTCAACCGAGTTCTCAAACTTTTGTAGGAAGCAAGGGATCCGGAAGAAGCTTTCTTGTGGACATACTTCACAACAAGATAGTGTTGCAGCACGGATGATCCATTGGTTAACGGAGACCTGCAAGTGTTGGCTTCAGAGTAAAGGCATTCTGAAGGCTCTTTGGGCGGAAGGGATGGCCTGTGCTGCTCATGTCATCAACCTGATGCCTCTTAGTCCGATCATAGTGAAGACTCCTTATGAGCTGATGTTCGGAGTAAAGCCCAGTATGAAGTACCTAAGGGTGTTTGGATCTACTTGCTACATACACTCTCCAGGTGTTCTCAAGACAAAGCTAGCCTTTGTTGGGTATGATGAGCAGAGGAGAAGATGAAGATGTATGGATCCTGAGATGAAGAGACTCATCGTGTGAAGAGATGTTGTATTCGATGAGTTGATATCGTTTTGGGGTAGCTCTCATGTGGAGCTAGAGATGAGCAGGTCAAATGATGGGCTGAAGGAAGCTGCTGCTAAAGAAGTGGAGTTGCCTGAGTCACCAGGTGCTCCAGGTTGTTCTAGCTCCGGGGCAAAGGCGTCAGAGTCGGGAAGAAGGGGGAGCGATGCTCCAGGATCTTCTGGCTCGAAGGCGGAGGCCTCTAGTTCAGGAAGCAGGAGGAGCGATGTTCCATGCAGTTCTTGTTCAAGAAGGCAGTCTTCTGGTTCAGGTAGTAGGGGGAGTGTTGCTCCAGGTGTTTCTGGTCTAGTAAGGAGGCGTCTTGTTCAGGGAGCAAGGGGAGCATTGTTCCGGGTTTGACCGGGAATGGAGCTGGTTCAGGAGCAGCGGAGGTGGTTAGCCATGATCAGTTTCTTCGGAGGTCGAAGAGGATCAGTAAGCCACCAGCTGGATATAGCGAAGGGAACACGGCAGACTTGGTTCCGTGTTTCTTTGTAAGCCCTCAGGTCGAGCAAGGTTCTTCTGGCTGTGATGACCCCACTACATTCAAGGAGGTGGTTGACACCAAGGCTGGAGAGGTGACTTCTCTCAGAGGTAACGAGGCTTGGGCTTTTGTGCCCAAGGTAGTTGGTGATACTCTTGTGAGGCATGAGTGGAGGTTGAAGCTGAAGAAGGCAGAGGGAAGCATTTCTTCTTTTGGGAGATGCTGGAGGGCTCCCTCATGGTCCATGATATACGGGGCGGGGACTATGTCTTGGACATCTCTTCGTAGATTCTATCGGAAGGACCAAGTGCAAGGTTACGGGAGCTGCTGGAGTTATTCATCACTTCTCACTTCAAGGGGGAGTGTTGAATTCTGTGAAGTGAAAGTGTGTGAATGGAAGTCTTGGGCAACCTATCCGCATGGACTACAGGGACCGGGTTGGCGGACTGCTAAGTCGGCAGGGATGTTGCAGGTGGTTTGCTCTATGGCGGCCTGGGCAGTCTGTTCGCGCGGACTACGTGGACAGCAGCATCGGTCTGTCAGGTCGGCCTATACTCAGCATGCGGTTGAATCCTAGGAAGTAACCAGGAGGATAGAAACTTTATCCGCGGAGTCCGACATGAAGCAGACTGACGGACTAGAGCTCGGCAGACCGGTTTGGCAGTTGCCTTGGTCTTGCTCTGGTGCAGCGGGAAGCCGCGGAGACCACCGGTCAGAACGGATAGAAGCTGGAGGTCGCCTGGTATGGCGGGCTAGATCCAGTGTCCGCAGTAAGTGCGGACTGGCCCTTGTGGTTAGTGTACTGGACTTGGTGGGTCCTGAACCAAGTCCAGGGTGACTCAGTCCGGGGAAATCGCGTAGTTGAGTGCGGGCTGTTTTCTCAATCCGCCAAGCTCAGTAGAAGTGTTGTTGCCTTATTTGCTAGCTTGGGGATGCGTACTGGAGAATTGTATGTACAAAAGCATGCGGACGGGAGCTAGGGTCTGCAGAGTCCGACAGCAAGTCTGCTGGACATGCAGACTGTGATAGTTTGCAGGAGTTGCGGACTGGAGGAGTTTACTGTGAAAGTAGACTGAAGCGGTGTGTCCGCTGATTCCGGCAATGCCTTGGTGATTAGGCAATGGACTCAGGGAAGCGGACGAGAGCTGTCCGCAGCGGACTTATTTGGCGTGTCCAGTGAGCCCGACAGAAGCCTTAGTTTTGGGGTTGTGGACTCAAGGTAGCGGGCTGATGCTGTGTCCGCAGATTGGCGGACATAGCTGTTGCGGAGTCTGACTATGGTGCTCCTGGCTTCGCCTGCGACGACAAGGCAGATTGGAGATTGCAGTCTGGCTTTGGAGAAGCTAGGCAGGCTGGTTATCTATACTGCTGGATGTGGCGGTTATCCTATCAGCTAGGGAGGTGACCATACTAATCACCGTGCCTATAAATAGGACCCATGTCACATCAGGAAGTAACTAAGAGGAACCTAACCGAAGTAAGTGAACAGTATTTGAGCTCGCGTAAGTTGCTGCGGACTGGACTTTGGTGTCCATGTGGTTTGATAGAGTTGACGGATGTGCTGTGCAGGTTGTGCAGATAGCGCTGGAAAGCCAGGACTTGGCTCTAATTGCGGTCAGGGACAATGTGGACTCTACGGTTAAGCAACAGACAGTAAACAGCAGGTCACGAATAGCGACTAAGCGGTCTTCTCTTTGGCAACTTGGTTCAGGGTTCAGGAGCTCGCCTGCTTCAGGCGAACTGTTCTATTCGGTAGCGTAGTGTATGCGGTCTAGCGGCTAAGCGACCTCACGGTCAAGCGACTTGTAGATCGGCGGTGAAGAGCTAAGCATTGAAATAAGGGGTTGTCCGCGCGGCTTGGGTTGCGGTCTGGCGACTTGGTGGATTGAGCGGACTCCACAGCAGTAGACCGGCGGTTTGTTGATTGAGTCCGCGTGGCTTGCATTGTTTTTATCTTTGTAACTGTCTCTGCTCTCCTGGTTTGGTTGTTGGCGAATCATGTCTCGCCATGTATGTCTCGCCTTGTAAAGAAGTTTGTTGTTGATCAATAAGATGCTTGTGCTGCATGTGTTGCTGGTTGTTACTGCTTTGTTGAGATAACCCCTGCTAACTCCAACATCCGGGAAAATGTTCAACATTATAAGTGGAGGTGTCCTCCTTCGGTTTGTTGAGTTTCAACATGGTATCCAAGGAGGCCTCTGCGGTTTTGTTGAATTTTAACAGGTCTGCCATGAAGGCCTTTACTCGCTTGCACGTAAAACATTCTAAAACAAACTTTGCTACTACAACTTTCATTCTAAACCACCAGGTGATCTGCATCAAATCTTGGCACATCTTAGTTGAACCTGGGTGGTAGGCAACACTGGAACCATGAGCCTCACTGCACAACTTAGCTTGAATAACATTAACATTGAGGATGCAAGATCTACCACGGTACTTCAAAGTACCAGCGTCATCGATCGAATAATCGGGCAACTCTCCTTTCTCAGTTCTCTTGTAAAAGTGCAACAACTCAGGATCTTCCATCTAATGCAATCTTGTGAGTGCAATCCATTAAGGCTCAGCTACCTCCAAAATACTTGATGAGTTACAACTCCTAACTGAAATGCCAATCAAGAGACATTCTTCTACCAGTCACTCCACAAAAAGATTAAAACTTTCCCCATCTTTCTACTCAGAGCATCGGCTACCACATTAGCTTTGCCCAGATGGTACTCGATCTCAACATCATAATCAACAACATAATCTAACCATCTTCGTTGGCGCAGATTCAACTCCCTTTGAGTGAAAACGTACTTTAAAATTTTATGATCTGTATAAATCTTGCATATTGCACCATAAAGCATGTGCCTCCATAACTTTAGGGCATAAATCACTGCTGTGAACTCTAAATCATGCATAGGGTAGTTCTTTTCATGTACCTTTTCCTATCTCGACCCATAAGCAATTACCTTGCCTTCCTGCATCAACACACAACCCAGACCAACATGTGACGTGTCTACAGACACTACATATTTGAACCCTTCAGTAGGCAGAGACAACACCAGAGCAGTGCACAATCTCCTCTTTAATTCCTGGAAAGCCTCCTCGCACTTATCACTCCAAATGAAAGCTGCATTTTTCTG
Organism: Platanthera guangdongensis; assembly: GCA_039583875.1. Lineage (NCBI taxonomy): Eukaryota > Viridiplantae > Streptophyta > Magnoliopsida > Asparagales > Orchidaceae > Platanthera > Platanthera guangdongensis. The sequence goes on along the minus strand of CM077156.1, from coordinate 92,933,917 downwards.
CATCAGTTTAGTCAAAGGCGCAGATAACATATAGAAACCCTCCACAAACCTTTTATAATATCCAGCCAACACTAAGAAGCTCCTTATCTCCTTGGGGGTGGTGGGAATATTCCAATCCATAACAGTATTTACCATCCCAGGGTCAACTGAAATACCATCTTTATTTACCACATGACCCAATAAAGAAACCTGAGGCAACCAAAACTCACACTTACTTAGCTTGGCATACAACTTATGCTCCCTCAAGGTAGACAAAACTAAACGCAAGTGCTGGGCATGCTCAACAACACTGCGGGAATACACCAAAACGTCATCTAAAAACACGACCACGAAACGGTCCAAAAAATCATTGAACACGCGGTTCATCATATGCATAAAGGCAGAGGGAGCATTGGTCAAACCAAAGTACATTACCAAAAATTGAAAATACCCATGTCGCGAACGTAAAGTAGTCCGTGGAATATCTGCCTCATGAATCCTCAACTAGAGGTAGCCTGAACGAAGATCGATTAATGAGTTGTAAATAGAGAAATTTGCACCCGCCGTGCTCCCTAGATAATTTAGAGTTGGGCTTCGCGCGCATCATCGACCTTTGAAAACACAGAACTACCACGCAACTGATCAAACATGTCATCAATCCTAGGCAGGGGATATCTATTCTTAATGGTGACTTTATTCAACTCTCTATAGTCAATACACAGGCTCATTGATCGATCCTTTTTATTTACAAACAAGACGGGAGAACCCCAAGGCGAAGAACTCGACCTAATAAAACCATTCATGAGCAACTCATCCAACTGAGAAGGCAACTCCCCCAACTCACCCGGGGCCATCCGTTACGGCGCCTTAGCAATACGACGGGTACCCGGCTCCAGATCTATGACAAAATCCACACCCCTCTCATGCGGAAGACCAGGAAGATTAGATGGAAAAACATCCAAAAACTCACGCACCACCAAAATCTCCTCTACACGCGGCAAGTTAACAACGATTTCTAAAACTAAAACCAAACAAGCAAAACACCTGGAATTTACCAGCTTCCGAGCACGTACAGCAGATATAATTGGAGATACTTAGTGCGGAAAATGATAAACACTCCCAGGTTGACTGTGGTCCATTTTGAAGTCAAAGGCTTAACCTTGCACTGGATAACCGCATCTTATTTGGACAACCAGTCCATGCACAAGATCACATCAAAACCATCTAAGCCTATCACCTTCAAATCAGCAAATGCTATAAAATCTCATAATAAAATCAGACAACTCTAGATACCCTGGTCTGACACCACCAAATCACAAAAAAGAAACTTGACTTGAAACGCATCACCGACTTGATGGAGAGTCAAATGATGACCCTCAATAAAGTTCCTAGCCACAAACAAGTTGGTAGCACCAGAATCAAAGAGAACAAGTGACCAACGGTTCTTTACTTTAAATTTTCCTATAAAAATACTTACATAACTAATTGAAATACATCGAAACAAAAACTACAAGCTGAAACAGAAATAAAACTAGGTTATAAATGTTGATGCACGAAAACACAAAGGGGGGTCGAGCACCACCAGCTAACAGTTTGAACACCGTGGAATAGAGAGACTGCGAGTAGTTATCTACTAATCGGATGAGGGCAGGAAGAACAGCAGGGCCGTGAGCCACGGCAACAACAGACTTCGCCCGTCGCGGCCTGAATGCCTCTCTTGCGACGGGCTTTCCCTTGATTGAAGAAAGATTTGGTTACAAGTGAATGGAAAAGGTTGACAAGAGCAGAGCGAGGAGGAGTCCACAAGGCACAAGATTCGAGTCCGCAGCCTTTAACAAGTAGGCTCCTGGGTCCGAGGCATCGTGCCTTGGGTGCACCACCTCCCCCCTATTTATAGGATAAGGGGCCTGCCCAAACAGGCAGGGCTAAAAATAACCGGCTGCCCGGGGTACAGGAGAACCGAGCAGCAGTGACGGGAAGCCAAAAGAAAGAACACGCCAGTCCGCGCTAAAGGGGCAGACTGGGCTCGCGGGCTGGAGCTCCCGTCTGCTGCTAGGCGCGATCCCGCTGGAGGACGGCGGCCTGGGCGGACGAGACATTGCATCCGCCGTTGTAGAGAATCCAGGGATCTCAAGTCGTGGCAGACTGAGCGAACAGATCCTTGAGTCCGCTGTTGGGGGACCATCGGTGGCCGATGGGTACCTCTGCCAGACTGGGCGGACTGCCCAATTGAGTCCGTGAGTGTTGAAAGGGGGGTTTTCGCATCTTGTTGGATGTTGCGGACTGAGGGGTTAACATAATCCCCGCACATTTTTAAGTTTTCAGAAAACTTCGAAAATGGTTTCTTAACCGCCGAGTCCACAAGCCTCGAAAATGCCGCCAGCGCTATAAATAACGCTGGAGGGCATGGAACCGTTGAAAATCCCGATCGACACGGGGCGCTATTCACCACTTGCGGTCTCCACTTTATAGTCTGGCATGGCAAGGCTCGGAGCTTTATTCTCTAGTCTCACTGCAAAAGGCGACTCAGCACTGACAACGCCTATGAAGACCAAGAAGATAATAAAGAGGTCGACAAGAAAGGATCCTGTCCGCCCTACAGGAGAGAGTTCCCACAGCCAAAAGCCTGCGGAGAAAGTAGTCCGCCACACCGACATATCTACTCGCGAGGATGCCGCAGTTGACACTGAACCACTGAGAAGTGAAAAGATGGTGACTCTTTCGGACTCTGTCCCTTCCCAGAAAACTGCAACCTCGGCGGACACCGTTGGTGAACATATTGAGGCCTACATATCTTCTCCCAATGCCTAGGTGCCCATTGTTAACTTGTATGAAGAAGATAGGCGGACTGAGGGAGAAGACGCTGGCAAGAATGCGCCTTCCCAGGCAATGACTGTTGTGAACCGTGAGGCTGTCTGCGAGAGTCAGCCCGACCTAGGAGAGGCCGCCACGGATTCTGCCGAGAAGAGAGCTAAAAGAAAGAAGAGGAAGAGGGGCGGGTCGACTGTTGCCGAGCGGGTTGAGAAGAAACTGCGCGCGATGAAGGAGAAGAATGTCTCCAAGCGGACCGGAGATGCGGACTTACAACACAGACCGCGCGACAAAGAAGTTCCTGACAGCGATCTGGTTACACGGAGGCCCAAATCCAGGGAGATAATTCCCTCTCCACGGTCAGTCTAACCACTAATGAGATATTAGATTCGATAGACGTCAATGAAGTAGATCTAATCAACGAATCCCTGCTGATTGTACTGCAACAATCTGAGGCGGAGGCCATTCGGAATAAAGGTGACGAACTCCCTTCCTTGTCCGCTGCGGAGGAAGAAGAGAGGGAGAGGCTGAAGCTGAAGCTGAAGATAGAGGAGCAAAAGAAGCAAATTGCTGCTCAAGTAGCTGTTGTGGAGGCAGCCTCGAAGAAGGTCGCGGCGGACAAGAGCGCTGAGGACCTGCGGACTGCTGCGGAGCTACTGCAGTCAGGTAAACTTCAACCAGCGCCTAAGTATTTTAAGCGTCAGTGGCTTTACAGGTCGCCTCTGCGGAAGTCGAGACCAGTCAAGATTATTGAAAGATATGGTACCTAAACACCTAGAGGGGGGGGGGGGTGAATAGGTGACCTAATCCTTTTCTAACTTTGTTGGCAGCCAAACAGTTATATCACAGATTTCAAACTAGTTTATTACAGCAATCAGCAATAACCAAACAAACACAGATCATCCACAGCACAAACACAGCACAGCACACAGTGTTTTATAGTGGTTCCACAAGTTATGGGTACATCCACTTTCCCCCTTCGCCTATCTAGCAGTGTACTAGATTCGGCCTAACTTCTCCACTGTCTCAGAACCCAAATTGGTTCCTACCTTAGGCCCAAAGTCTTACACTCAGCTTTATCCCAAAGCCTACACTCAGCCAATCAAGGCCTACACTCAGCCAATCCAAGGCCTACACTCAGAGATTACAATCTTCTACACTCAGGCTAACAAGCCCTACCCTCAGCCTTTATAGATATAGGCTTACAATCACTCAGATCCAATGAATCCTACAAGTTACAAATGTAATACAGATAATGACTCTACAACTCAGAATTACAGGAGGGGAGTTGAGAGATTCTTGATGAATTCTTGGAAGAACTCAGCTGGATTCACACTGACTTAGCTTTCTTCAAAGCTTCTTGAGTAGAACTAAATAAGGCTGAATCCTCTGCAGTTGTTCCTTGACCTCTGCCACTTAAGATCCAGAATTGATTCTGAATCCTTCTTCTCAGCCTAGTTCCTGAGGCTGATTTCTTGGAAGGAGCCCTCTCTCTCCAACTTCTTAGATCTGCAGTTGGAATGAAAGATCTTCTTGTGTTTTTACTCTGTATACCACTTCACAGATTACTTGAATAATCTGATCAATTACTTTAATTATTCTCACTTCTATATCAACAACAGTTTCTGTAAACTGTGGGTGCCTATTTATAGGCCTTCTTCATGGTAACCGGCTGGTCCGGTTCATAACTGACTTCTGACATCTCTGACAGTTGCTGTAGACCGGCTGGATCGGCAGCTGTCATGTCAACCAGTCACTTCTTGAAAATCTCTAACTGTTTATAAGTGTCGAGACTTTCTGTCTTTAAGTGTCGACACTTATAGTCCAAGTGTCGACACATGTTGTATAAGTGTCGACACAAGTCTACAAGGTGTCGACACAATTCCTTGTATGTCTCGACACAGATTCTTCTGCATGTGTCGACACTAAAATTGAGTGTCGACACAAATACTTGTTCTTCTAGCTTTTGCTGAATTCTTCTATGTGTCGACACATCTCCTTTGTGTCGACACAACTTCTTGTGTTGAATCTGTCAAGTGTCAACACTGCTTCTTGGTGTCGACACATAGTCTTCTATCTTGAATCTTGCTGAGTGTCGACACAGCTCCTTGTGTCGACACACCTTCTTGTTGTTGAGACTTCAGCTGAGTGTCGACACATTCCTTTAGTGTCGACACTTGTACTTAGAATAATTTGCTGCTCTTTCTGTTCTTTGCTAAGCGTCGACACAGCTCCTTGTGTCGACACTTTCTTCAAGTGTTGAGTCTTCAGCTAAGTGTCGACACATTGTGCTGGGTGTCGACACTTACTTCAAGTGTTGACTCTTTAGCTAAGTGTCGACACATTGTGCTGAGTGTCGACACTTACTTCAAGTGTTGGCTCTTCTGATAGTGTGTCGACACATTGTGCTGAGTGTCGACACATTCTTCAAATGCTGAATCTTCAGCATAGTGTCGACACATTGTGTTGAGTGTCGACACATGTACTTAGACTCTACAGAATTTTGTTGAGTGTCGACACAGCTCCAAGTGTCGACACTTTCTAGTGTAGACACTGCTTCACTGGGTGTTGACACAGCTCCTTGTGTCGACACTTTCTGTCTGCACTTTTCTTCACTGAGTGTCGACACAGCTCCAAGTGTCGACACTTTCTGTCTGGTGTCGACTCTACATCCCAGGTGTCGACACAATGACTCCAAGTGTCGACACTGCTTGTCTGGGTGTCGACACAGGCTTTCTTAAGTGTCGACACTTTCCCTCTGGGTGTCGACACATGGACTTAGAAACTTTTTGCTTTAGTCCATTACTTTCTTAACCTGCACAAGTAACTCAAACATACATCAAATACATTATGATGTATATCATTGAGTTGGGTCAGGCTTCTTCAAATCAGGTACATTTGACCAATGTACCCAACAATCTCCCCCTATTTGGAGAAGTCATAACCCTTAGTCAATGATATACACCATTCATAATTAAAAATTACAAAATGATGTAAAGCAGATTATAATCAGCAGGGTTAACATGAACATGTAAAACTTCACACATATACACATTCAACATTGCAGAATGAACAAGAAATAGACACATACTCAGAACAATCATGAAAATATATTTATCATAAATTGTTCTAACATTTTTCTAATACATCTTTAATGATTTACAAAAATGTTTCTCATACAAAAGATTACAACAATCTTCAAATTAATTCCTAATTTATTTCTGATCAGGTTCTTTGATAACAATTCCTTTGCCAGATTTGACTTTAGCCTTGACAGCAGCAGCAGCAGTAGGCTCAGCATCAGCAGGCTTCTTGCCTTTTGAGTCCTTCTTTTGTTCTTCAGCCTTGATTTTCTGTCTCTCAAAATAGTGGTATGGCTTGGGGAAGTACTTGCTAGGCTCCACAGCTGTAGCAGGTAGCTTTCCCATCTTAGCCTTCCTTCTGTGCTGAACAATGGCTTCTTGCCTGATCTCATGCTTCCTCCATTCTGCTTCAGAGAACCACTTGTTTCTATCAGTAGTGTTGTCTTTAGCAGCTTTCCAGGCAGTTAGAATTATATTCCTAGAGGTAGGGCTCCATTGTTCAAAGTCTGGCTTTAGTTCAGCTTGTTCCCTAAACCTCTTATTTGACAACCTTGCCTCTTCTTCTTTGTCTAAGGCCTCTTGCATAGCTGCTGTTATAGGTTGAACAACCTTTTCTAAATGGACATTGTCCTTGCCCTCAGATGGGTTATACATTGTGCTCACCTCTGCTTGAATCATTTCAAAATTTGGAGGTGGATAAATGACTTGAGCTTCTTCTTGTGGCTCATCTCCAAAATATGCAGGGTTCAGTCCAGATTCAGCAACTTCATTGTCATCACACAGGGGAGGATATCCAAGTGTAGCCCTGATGGAATTGGATATCAACTTAGCATGTTCAGAACTGGACTTGACTAACACTCTCTCCCCCTTTATGACTTCTTGAGCAACATGATCTCTTACATCATCCTTCTGGAATCGGATTTGACCATCCAAGTACCTGATTCCATCTTTAAAGTAAGGTCTAAGCTTTGTAAGTTGTTCAGAGATTGCTTTCTGGGAATCTTGTATGGCAGTCTTGACAGCAGTAATCTCAGCTTGAAAGATTTTATCAAAATCAGCCTTTGCAGCAGCAGCAGAGGTAGAAGGTTCAGCAGACTTATTCTTCAATTCAGTGACTATAGCATTGTGGGAGGCGGTCAAATTATCATTCATTCTTAACTGATTCTCCAGCACATACCCTTGCTTCAGTGCTATATCATCTACCTGAGCCTTGATCTTCTCCTGGTGAGTTGCCAAATAGACTACTGCATTCCCACCTTTGTGGAAGCAGTCAGTCATTTCTTTCTTGTTCAGGTTCATCTCAAACCTTATTGATTTTATATCTTGAGCTAAATCAAATTGTAAAGACTTTTGTCCTTCATCAATATACATCTCTATGGCTTTCCTGTGCTCATCCAGCTTGATTTGCATGGCTACCATTAAGGCACTGTAATCAGGTGATGGAGCTTGTGTGACTAAGGATTGTTGAGCAACAGTTTGTAGAGCCTTCTTGTAGCTCTGACTTCTTCTTTTGAATACAAACAATTTCTTCTTCTTGGCCCTAGCAGTTTACTCATCTTCAGAGGTAGAGGTGCTGGCAATATCAACTCTATTCTTAGGGCTCTCAGGCCTCTCAGTTTGCACAGCAGGTGCTTGCTCAGTTTCCAGCCTAATAGGCTCTTCCAGAACTTCCATGTGCTCCCCCTCAGCAGCAACACTCTTATCTTCAGCAGCAACATCCTTGTCCATGTCAAAATCCTCTTGATCCAGATTTAAGAATAAATCTTCCATTGTATATTCATGAGGGGATGGAGCTGGAGACAGTCTTTGCTCTTCAACCACTGACTTAGGTACCACTTCTTGTTCAGCAGATTTGTCTTCTAAAACAACATCTGGAACTTGTTTGTCTAGCTGAGTTTGCTGATGGACATCAGACAAATTAGCATCTTCTATAATATAGTTTAAAGTTTTTAAGTCAGTGAGTACCTCTTGGATAATGATGGTGGCTTGCTCACTGTCCAGAGTAGATGGTTCTTCTACTACTGGAAGCTCCCCCTGGCTGTGATCCCTATGGATGGGGCTAGCATGAGGCAGCTCCTCCTGGATCTCAGTAGTCTCTTGAGGAGCAGGAGTCTTTACTACTGTCTCTTCCTCCTGATCATCAGGTGTGAACACCACATGTTCTTCACTTTCAGAACTGCTGGAGGACTCTTGTGCCACAGTAGCAGTTTTTCTCTTCTTCCTGGGAGGAGTGATTTTCTCAGTAACTTGCTTCTCAGGGGTAGGCATATCCTTTGACAGCACCCTTTCCCACCTAGACAAGATCCTCATATCCATCTTTCTCATATGATTGATCTTGCTTCCAGCAGCAGTGCTCATTACCTCTGGTATTGTACCAGCCAGGTAGAGACTTATAATTCTGCCCAGATTGGGCTTCTTCAGACTTTCCTTGATCTTTTCATAGATTACCATTGACCAATCTGTTCTTAGGGTGAAGATAATTCTTGTCATGATATTGAACATTGAGGCTGACACCCTGTCATGCCCTCCAGGCTTACTGAGAATGACCTTTCCCACAATTTCAGACAGGAATTTTCCTTGACTGTTCATGCCTTTCCTGTTAAAGACAGAACCTATCTTCAGCTTTGGATCAAGTCCACACCAGGTAAGAGCTTCCCTGGTCTTGGATGTAGACACTTCTTCTTCATCTTGAGTCTTAGGTAGCTGGAGTACCTTCCTCAGACTTTTTGGTGAGACCTTGACTTTGGATCCATGCACTCTGGATTTGATTCTATATCCAGAGTCATCAACTGTAGCTCCAGTAAGGAATTCAAGAACTTCCTTCTTCCAAATCTTGGTTGGTTCTGAAACCAAGTATTCTAGACCAGAATCGCTGACTAGGGTTACCACCGATTGGATTTCTTGATCTCCATCATCGAACGCGCCGCGCACAAGTTCATAGCCTTCGTTAACGTTCTCCTCGAGCTTGGGAGCCATTAGGGTTTGGAGAATTAGTCTTGAGAAAAGAGAAATGTCGACACAGGAGTTTTGGTCTCGAAACTTTGAAAGCGTGTCGACAAACAAAGACAGAACCCTATTTATACCTGTCTAATTTTGAAGATGAACATGCGGGATATCTAGCTTAACATGTGTCGACACTGGCAATAAGTGTCGACACTGACTTATAATGTCTCGACACATATGTGTCGACACAAGTTTAGTCAACAGATTTTATGTGTCGACACTTGGTTATGTGTCGACACAACATAACTCGACACATTGTCGAGACTTTACTTAGAAAAATTCTGAGTAAAACTTAAGTGTCGACACCATATTGGATGTGTCGACACCTACTTGTCATGTGTCGACACTAACATTCTGAAGTGTCGACACCAACATCCTAGATGTGTCGACACCTTTTTCCTGAAGTGTCGACACTTACTATTCTGTGTCGACATAGACTTGTCTATGTGTCGACACCTTTTTACTTAGTCAATTTTCTAGTTCTGTAAACTTAGTCTAAGTTGATCATTCCTATTTCAATTTTGAATCTATTGAACTTAGCTTCATCTAGTGGCTTAGTAAACATATCAGCTATTTGTTCATCTGTTTTAACATATGCAAGTACAATATCATTTCTTTCTACATGTTCCCTAAGAAAGTGATATTTAATTTCAATATGTTTTGTCCTACTATGAGATACAGGGTTATTAGCTATTGAAATAGCACTAGTAGAATCACAAAAAAGTGGAGTTCTACTTACCTGAAATCCATAGTCCTCTAGCTGATGTTGAATCCACAGAAGTTGAGCACAGCAACTTCCTGCAGCCACATACTCTGACTCAGCTGTGGAGATAGCCACACTGGTTTGCTTCTTGCTGCTCCATGAAATTAGTCTCCCACCTAGGAATTGACAGGTTCCAGTAGTACTTTCTCTATCCTCTTTGCATCCTGCAAAGTCTGCATCTGAATAACCTGTTAGATCAAAATCCCCATTCCTAGGGTACCAGAGGCCTAGATAGGGAGTGCCCTTTAGATATCTCAAAATTCTCTTGACTGCAGTCAAGTGAGATTCTTTAGGGCAGGCTTGATACCTGGCACAAACACATGTAGCATACATGATGTCAGGTCTACTAGCAGTCAAGTATAGTAGGGAGCCAACTATCCCTCTATACAAGGTTTCATCTACAGGTTTCCCTGCATCATCCTTGCTAAGAGACATACTTGACCCCATAGGAGTCTTCATGGTACTGGATGAATCCATACCATATTTCCTTATGAGTTCTAGGGTGAACTTGGACTGACATATGGACAAGCCTCTTTCAGTCTGTTTAACTTGGAGACCCAAGAAAAACTTTAGCTCTCCCATACTACTCATCTCAAATTGACTTTGCATAAGCTTTGCAAACTTTTTGCAAAGGCTACTTTCAGTAGACCCAAATATAATGTCATCTACATATATTTGGACAAGTATGACTTTGCCTCTAGATTCCCTAAGGAATAGAGTCTTATCTATTTTCCCCCTTGTGAACTTGTTCTCAATGAGGAAACTAGATAGGGTTTCATACCAAGCCCTAGGGGCTTGCTTTAACCCATATAATGCTTTCCTAAGTCTATAGACATAATGAGGTTGAGTTGGATCAACAAAACCTGAAGGCTGCTCCATATAGACTTCTTCCTTAAGATTACCATTTAAGAATGCTGACTTGACATCCATCTGGTAAACCTTGAATCCTTGATAGGTTGCATAGGCCAAGAACATCCTTATGGCTTCCAGTCTGGCTATTGGAGCAAAGGTTTGATCATAATAAATACCTTCTTCTTGCCTATATCCTTTTGCAACCAGTCTTGCTTTATTCTTTATGATGACCCCTTGTTCATCCATCTTATTTCTGTAGATCCACTTAACTCCTATTACATTGTGGTCTTTAGGTTTAGGAACCAGTTCCCAAACCTTGCACCTCTTGAACTGATTAAGCTCTTCTTGCATAGCTTCAGTCCATTGTGGATCCATTATTGCTTCTTCAAATTTCTTAGGTTCAACTTGAGACAAAAAGCTGGAGTAGATTGCTGCATTCATGTATCTGCTCCTTGTTTGAACTCCTTGTCTTGGATCTCCAATAATCAGCTCTACTGGATGATCTCTAAGATGCCTGTGGGCTGGAGGCATCCTAGCTTCAGGTTGAACCTCTTCAGCATCTGCATCATGCTGTATACCTTGGATTTCTTCAGCTATTGGCACATGTAGTTCTCCCCCTGGATAGCAGCTACTCTCCTCTCCTTGCTGTCTTGCAGCAGGTACCTCTTCTATGGTAAGCTTGTCCATTGTCTTTGTCAAACCTGTGGGGCTGCATACATTGCTAGACAACTCATTATTAATAAGTTTTGTCTCATCAAAAACTACATGCACTGATTCCTCAACAACTTGTGTAGTCAAGTTGTATACTCTATAAGCCTTACTATTATTGCTGTACCCAACAAAAATTCCCTCTTGGGACTTGGCAGCAAACTTAGTTATGTAAGACTTTTCATTGTTAAGTATGAAGCATTTACAACCAAAGATCCTAAAATAGGATAGGTTTGGTTTCCTGCCTTTCACTACTTCATAGGGGGTCTTGTTTAGCCTTTTAGTGATGGTAGCCCTATTTATCACATGGCATGCAGTGTTAACTGCTTCAGCCCAGAAATACTCTGGCAGTGATGTATCACTAAGTAGGGTTCTACCAGCCTCTATCAAGGTCCTATTCTTCCTTTCAGCAATGCCATTTTGCTGAGGTGTTCTAGGTGAAGAGAATTCTTGAAATATCCCAAAGTCTTCACATAGTTTTGTCATGCTTTCAGACTGAAACTCAGTATCATGGTCACTTCTAATTTTGACCACAGTACTATTTAGTTCATTCTGAATTTGCTTGACAAAGCTGTAGAAGACACTAGGTGTTTCAGATTTCTGCCTTAAGAAGAACACCCAGGAAAACCTTGAGTAGTCATCAACAACTACAAAGGTATAGACCTTCCTACCTAAGCTGTGAACTGGCATTGGACCAAAAAGATCCATATGCAAGAGGTATAAACACCTCACAGCATCTTTGTTATCTATGCTCCTAAAGGTGGATTTAGTCTGCTTGCCCTTTTGACAAGCTGAGCAAATGCCATCTTTAACACACTTAACTTGAGGACCATTCCTCACTAACTCTTTGCTAAAGAGTTTGCTAATAGTCTTGTAGTTAAGATGAGCTAGCCTCTTGTGCCACTTGACACAATGAGAGACTGTCTCATCAGCTACAAGACAAACAGGAGAACCATTGTTCTCAATCATAATGTCTAGACAGTAGACATTCCTCTTTCTATATCCTGTCAAAATGATCTCTTGATCACTTGACCTCTTGATATGACAACCATTTTTAACAAATGAGATGTCATACCCTACATCACTTAACTGACTTATACTTATAAGGTTGTGTTTCAACCCTTTAATATAAGCCACTTGAGTAATGGTAACAAGGTTTGAAGAAATGTTACCAAACCCTTTGATGATTCCTTTTTTAGAACCACCAAAGATCACTTTAGGACCATTTTTGATTAGTATGTAGTCCTTCAATAGTCCCCTTGTTCCAGTCATATGTCTGGAACATCCACTATCCAAGTACCATGTTGGGGTATGGCCACTTGGATTCACCTGCAAAACAAATTAATGAACCTTAGAACCCAAAGTAATCTTGGGTCCTTGGTGATTGTTAGTTTGCAACTTGACAAAGCTACCTACTGGCTTTCCACCAGGTAACTTGCTACTCACCTTGGCACTGGCATTGTGCCAACAGTCCATTGCAAAATGGCCAATCTTGCCACAGCACCAGCATTCAAACTTGTTGTACCTTTGCTTAGGTACAACCTTTGCAGTCTTGACTACAGCAGGCTTGTTGAATGTTGGGGCTTTGCCTTTGGACTTAAACTTGGACTGCTCAGTCCCTGCAGGTCTAACAAAACCCAGTCCAGTCTTGCCTTTATGATGAACAAATTCATCAATCAAAGGTAGCACTGATTTAGGTTTTGAAAACCTAGCAACTAGCTCTCTTTCTTTCTGAAGATTGATCTCCAGTTTCTTAATTTGATCATTCTTATAGGTGATAGTTCCCATCTGAATCACTGTAATGTGTTTCAGCCTGGCTACCTCATTCAGTTTTTGATCAAATTATTTCTCAAAATCTGTTGCAACAGCCTTGAGATCAGCAATCTCCTTTGCCTGACTTTTGGCTAGGGTCTTGCTTTTCTTATAGGCTTGCAACAGTACCTTATATTCATCTATAAGCTGATGAATATCTTCCTCAGACTCAGATATATCCTCATCTCTTGATGAAGAAGAATCTGAATCTGAACTAGAACAAGGAACTGAACTTGAACTTGAACCTTGTACCTGACTGGGTCCTGGCTGCTCCAGGATTTTGGCACTCTCTGTCAAAGACATTAGTCCTTGGCAATGACTGTCTTCTTGTTCATAAATTGACTCCAAGATCTGCATGAAGTCTTCCTCTTCTTCTTCTGCAAATAGTCCTATGTAGGCTTCAGCCTCAGACTCAGTTTCAGAAGAAGAGATGTCTGATAGAGTCTTCTCCTTCTTAGCAACAAAAGACTTTTCTTTCTTCCCTTTGAAGTGAGTCTTTTTCTTGTCACCTGATTCCTTTCTCTTCTCTGGACAATCTGCAATAACATGCCCCTGTCTATTGCAGCAATAGCAAACAATCTTTGAACCAGTTGCTTTGCTTAATTTTGTCCTTCTCTTGTCATTCTTTGAAGATCTCTTTTTCTGATAAGAATCTTCCTTTCCTTGTGATGTAGAAGGCCTTGACCTCCACTGTTTCTTTTTCAAAAACTTCTGAAAGTGTCTGGTGAAAGCAGCAAAGTCTTCATCACTTTCACTGCTCTTAGACTTTGAGCTGACAGACTCATCAGATTCAGATTCAACTACCTCTGGAGGTGGAGTTGAAGACTTATTCCTGCTTTTTCTGGGAACTTCTGTCTTGAAGGCAACAGTCCTTTCTTTGTGCTCAGTCCTTGTTGACTTCTCCTCCTCTTTTCTCACTGTTAACTGCATTTCATAAGACAATAGCTTGCCAAACAGTGTGGGAGGAGGAATTTCCCCTAACTTAGCCATTTCTCTTATGGCACAGATCTTGGTGTCCCAATCTTTGGTTAGGGACCTTAAGAACTTGTCATTTAGTTCATAGTTAGTGAACTCTCTTCCATAAGACATCAGTTCATTAACTATTCTGTAAAATTTCTTATAGCACTCAGTGATGCTATCACCCTTTTCTTGCCTAAAGCTTTTATACTCCTGATTAAGCAAGGACTTCCTATCTTGCCTAACTTCTTCAGAACCTTCCATATAGACAATGAGAGTATCCCACATCTCTTTTGTTGTTTTACAGTGAATTAAGTTCTGAAAGGTGGCATCATCAATGGCACTAACTATTATGTTCTGTGCCCTCTTGTCCATGGTTGCTAGGACAATCTCATCCTTGGTCATCTCAGAGAAATCCTTTGGAGTCCTCTGATTTGCATCCAATACTGAAATCTTCATTGGCACATAAGGCCCTTCCTTTATTGTGATGTATATTCTAGGGTCAGAGGCTTCCATAAATAGCCTTACCCTTTCTTTCCAGATCCCAAAGATCTCCTTCCTGCATATGGGTAACTTCATGGAACCCAACTCTTTGTGATTCTCATAAGAACCCATGTTTCTTGAAGTTCTTGAATTTCTTGAATCTGTGAATTGCCTTTCACTGAATCTGCCAAACAGGATCTCCTCAGACTGTTAGTCCTTGTTTTGAGGAACCTCCCTCTGATACCACTTGAAAGATATGGTACCTAAACACATAGAGGGGGGGTGAATAGGTGACCTAATCCTTTTCTAACTTTGTTGGCAGCCAAACAGTTATATCACAGATTTTAAACTAGTTTATTACAGCAATCAGCAATAACCAAACAAACACAGATCATCCACAGCACAAACACAGCACAGCACACAGTGTTTTATAGTGGTTCCCCAAGTTATGGGTACATCCACTTTCCCCCTTCGCCTATCTAGCAGTGTACTAGATTCGGCCTAACTTCTCCACTGTCTCAGAACCCAAATTGGTTCCTACCTCAGGCCCAAAGCCTTACACTCAGCTTTATCCCAAAGCCTACACTCAGCCAATCAAGGCCTACACTCAGCCAATCCAAGGCCTACACTCAGAGATTACAATCTCCTACACTCAGGCTAACAAGCCCTACCCTCAGCCTTTATAGATATAGGCTTACAATCACTCAGATCCAATGGATCCTACAAGTTACAAATGTAATACAGATAATGACTCTACAACTCAGAATTACAGGAGAGGAGTTGAGAGATTCTTGATGAGTTCTTGGAAGAACTCAGCTGGATTTACCCTGACTTAGCTTTCTTCAAAGCTTCTTGAGTAGAACTGAATAAGGCTGAATCCTCCGCAGTTGTTCCTTGACCTCTGCCACTTAAGATCCAGAATTGATTCTGAATCCTTCTTCTCAGCCTAGTTCCTGAGGCTGATTTCTTGGAAGGAGCCCTCTCTCTCCAACTTCTTAGATCTGCAGTTGGAATGCAAGATCTTCTTGTGTTTTTACTCTGTGTACCACTTCACAGATTACTTGAATAATCTGATCAATTACTTTAATTATTCTCACTTCTATATCAACAACAGTTTCTGTAAACTGTGGGTGCCTATTTATAGGCCTTCTTCATGGTAACCGGCTGGTCCGGTTCATAACTGACTTATGACATCTCTGACAGTTGCTGTAGACCGGCTGGATCGGCAGCTGTCATGTCAACCAGTCACTTCTTGAAAATCTCTAACTGTTTATAAGTGTCGAGACTTTCTGTCTTTAAGTGTCGACACTTATAGTCCAAGTGTCGACACATGTTGTATAAGTGTCGACACAAGTCTACAAGGTGTCGACACAATTCCTTGTATGTCTCGACACAGATTCTTCTGCATGTGTCGACACTAAAATTGAGTGTCGACACAAATACTTGTTCTTCTAGCTTTTGCTGAATTCTTCTATGTGTCGACACATCTCCTTTGTGTCGACACAACTTCTTGTGTTGAATCTGTCAAGTGTCAACACTGCTTCTTGGTGTCGACACATAGTCTTCTATCTTGAAACTTGCTGAGTGTCGACACAGCTCCTTGTGTCGACACACCTTCTTGTTGTTGAGACTTCAGCTGAGTGTCGACACATTCCTTTAGTGTCGACACTTGTACTTAGAATAATTTGCTGCTCTTTCTGTTCTTTGCTAAGTGTCGACACAGCTCCTTGTGTCGACACTTTCTTCAAGTGTTGAGTCTTCAGCTAAGTGTCGACACATTGTGCTGGGTGTCGACACTTACTTCAAGTGTTGACTCTTTAGCTAAGTGTCGACACATTGTGCTGAGTGTCGACACTTACTTCAAGTGTTGGCTCTTCTGATAGTGTGTCGACACATTGTGCTGAGTGTCGACACATTCTTCAAATGCTGACTCTTCAGCATAGTGTCGACACATTGTGTTGAGTGTCGACACATGTACTTAGACTCTGCAGAATTTTGCTGAGTGTCGACACAGCTCCAAGTGTCGACACTTTCTGGTGTAGACACTGCTTCACTGGGTGTCGACACAGCTCCTTGTGTCGGCACTTTCTGTCTGCACTTTTCTTCACTGAGTGTCGACACAGCTCCAAGTGTCGACACTTTCTGTCTGGTGTCGACTCTGCATCCCAGGTGTCGACACAATGACTCCAAGTGTCGACACTGCTTGTCTGGGTGTCGACACAGGCTTTCTTAAGTGTCGACACTTTCCCTCTGGGTGTCGACACATGGACTTAGAAACTTTTTGCTTTAGTCCATTACTTTCTTAACCTGCACAAGTAACTCAAACATACATCAAATACATTATGATGTATATCATTGAGTTGGGTCAGGCTTCTTCAAATCAGGTACATTTGACCAATGTACCCAACAATTATCACTAAAACTGAGGACATCGTGGTTTCGAAAAGCTCTGCTGTTGAGAAAAGAGCTATGGTCCATCGCGAATGGAAGAAGCGGTTAAGGCTTTTTGACCCGGAGCAGGCAAGGCGGCCTGTCTTTCTCGATTGTCGGCAAATCGCTGCGGCTATATCCAAATGTGATCTTTCATCCTTTCTTTGTGTCCGCCGCAGACTGTTTTTGAATGAAGAAGTTGACTTTCTTTCTTGCAGGTAGAAAGTCGCCGTCGGGCTCCATTGAGAGTGGCGAGTTCGTGGTTACACCGAATACTGGTGTTGACGCGGTCTCGAATGAAGAATCCGCAGGGGATGAGCTGCTCAGCCTGAACATCATCAAAGAGTTAGAAAAATTTCAAGCTGAAGTTCAGAATCTTAAAGCATAATTAAAGAAGGCGGAAGAGGGCGAGAAGGCGTCCGCGGAGCGGGAGAAATCCCTAAAGGACCAGATCATTAGCATCTCCAGGGCGCTGGAGAGGTCTGATAGGGAGAAGAATAGGCTTGCGGACGATGTCCGCTTCTACAAGGGGAAACATTTGGCGTCAGTGAGGGAAGAGAAAGGGAAGCGGGCTGCTGAAGTTGCCGAGCATAGGTCGCGATTGCAAGATCGTGCTGCTCCGGAGGCTGTAGCACCGGCGGGCGGTCTACAGGTTGCGGACGAGGATCCAAGGCCGGCAGCAGAGCCAATGGTGCCCCTTAGCCGGGTAGACCGCGAAGCTGCACACATGCATCGGACCATAAACGTCATCCACCATCATATCTGTCGTTTGTACATCGAGATTCTTCAAATGAGCGATCAAGCCGCTCACTTGTGCAGAGATAGACCTGAAAGGCAAGCGCGGACCGAAACTATGGAACGTTGAGTCCGCGCTGCCATGAATATTTGTTTGATTTGTATAATTGTGCTTTTAAGCTGTTGTACTATGTCGCGAACTGCGCGGACTTAATCATATATCCGCAATTTATGTTATTTTTGCTGTGATCTATGGCGAACTGTGCGGATTAATACTACGCCCGCTTCACGTAACTTCTGCAGGTGGGAAATTTTGCGATCTAAGCGGACTGAAACTGTGCCCGCCTCTTATGCTTGACGTGCAGGAAGGAATCATCGCGAACTGGGCGGATGAAAGATGTGTCCGCCATAATTTTTGCTTTTAAATTTTTCTTGGCATTTGAATCTACATTTGTGTCCGCGTTATTGTTAATTTTTGCTGCGTGAATGGTTTGATTTTTGCGGACTATGCGGATTGGTATTGCGAGCTCTGCGGCCTGGTCAAAAAGCTGTCAGAACTTGCAATTATAAATAGGCCCTGCCGCTTTCTTCTATGCAGGAAACAACTGAAGTAAAAGGAACCCTGCGGCCTACAAAATGGTGTCCGCGCGTACTGATGCTGCTGTCGCCTTCCACTCTGCCGACCACCGGAAATGCACATTGACAGAGGCCGACCTAGAGGCCTTTGTCGAGAAGAAGATGGCGAATTCGAATATCCTCGTCCGCCTGCCAGCCCACCAAGAAAGGCTAAACTTCTCAACCGCAACCCAGATCGCAATTCCAGTGGACCACTTTGATAGCAGATTCAAGTTTTCGCTTCTATGGGAGCTAGCCGAAATTTTTTAGCACTACAGAATGGTGCCGGGCCAGCTCGCGCCCAACACACTCGCCGCGATCTGCAGTTTCCTCTCCTACCTACGATCTGAAAAGATTGCTTTCTCGATGAACATCTTCCGCAAGATGTTCTCTATCCGCTCCATAACCGCTTCTGGAGGCCGCCCCTACAAGGGGGTGATATATTTCTACTGCAGAGGGATGAAGGTTGTGGGCCTTCCCAACAAGATCCACAACTGGACCTCTAGGTTCTTGATCTTTGTGGGTGACCTAGGGTTCGCACACACCTATCCGCGGGTGTGCGCGCACTCTTCCTTCAAGGGTATGCAGCTGGACGCGGTGGAGTCCGCTATTGTCGAGTTCTTGGCCAATGCCAGGCTTGACATCGAGCATTACATATCGCAACTGGCGAGCTTAGCGGACGTTCTGCCCGAAGAGAGTAAGCAGCTTTTGAACTCGAACTTTATATCCGCAGCGACCTTGGTGTTTACCCCATCTGTTTTTGCAGCGACCTTGGCGGTACCCGCCAACTTGCCGCAGACGCCTATTGGCTTTGTTCCTACACAAAAGGAGAAGAAATAAGCAGCCGCAAGGAAGAGGAAGGAGGAAGGGGATCCAACGGCGGATTACTCTTCTTCTGAAAGCTTCACCATGAGCGGCTTTGGCATCATCCAGAAGGATCTTAGGGGGAACCCTATGGTCCACTGGCATAGCAAGAACAAACATGCCCGCCTGTCCACCGCGCTCCCTTCGTGGAAGAGTCCGCGAATAACTCGTCACGCCCATATTGCGATCTCCGCGCTCTACATGAAGCGCAACTTGAGCGACCTTAAGAAGGTGCCTGCCGCAGACCTCCCTCTGCTAGCCTCTCAGGCCGCTGCGAACAGCGTGGTGACGAACCACTATATATCCACCCTAGCCAGAGACCTATTAAGGTAGAATGAGCAGCTTCAAAAAGACAATAAGGTGCTAAAGGAGAGCAGTGCGCGACCGGGGAAGAAGGTTGTGCAACAAAGAGAAGAGCTCGGGGTGAGTTGAATTCGCAGCGGCTTTAATTTGCTGTCCGCCGCGATCTGCCTGACGTTTGCCTTTTGTTTTGCGCAGGTCGCCTATAACTTAGAAAACAACAGCTTCCAGGCCGCCATGATCCCTTTCGTGAAGGAAACCGTCGAGGTCGCATATTGAGCGACTTATCCGCGACAGCTTTACAAAGGAGGGAGTGGATGGCATCCCTTTCTTGGAGCTCTTCCCTGAGTTGGCACCGCAGGTCGCGGCGATGGAGCGGGCTAAAAAGGGCAAGGACATCATTTAGGAAGAAGGCGAGGAAGTAGAGGAAGAAGAAGAAGAATAAGAAGAAGAAGGCGAAGGGCAAGGCGCCGTGGAGACGGCAGACGGAACTGGCTCAAGCCGGCGAGTTGGAGATTAGTCCACCGAGTCAAGCACCTCTGCATCCTCCTCTACGGCCAGGAGCTCGCATAGCGAGTCCGCCTCAAGCACAGGATCAGATAGTAGCGGGAGCGGCTCGGGGGGCTACTCTCCAGAAGTCAACATTTTTGGCGAAAGCCCTGCACCTCCAGAAAAGAAGCAAAAGACTGCAGATGATTAATGTATTTTTATCTTTTTGATTTTGTAAAAGGGGGCGGACTCAAGACTGTAGTCCGTCGAATAGATAGAAAGATGTATATAAATTTTTGATGAAATAGAAAGGATATTTTTGCATGTGTGCTTCCTGCAATGTTTTCTTTTTCCACGCTCACCGCACCGACACTTAGCAGTCCGTACGACACGCTGATAAGTCACACTGAGCTTTTTAACTTGTTGATTAGAGACAATTATTGTCCGTTGTTGGAATGAGAAGAAATTGTCAGGCGGACTCTGTTGAGTTCCAATTGTACTCCGCGCGATACTAAGATCTATAACGAGTCTTGCTGATTAGAGAATTCAACTTATCAATCCATTCAATGTCCGCCTTAAAAAATGAAAAAAAAAGCCGGTTGATAACAATATCAGGTGGACTTCATCGAGTTCTGGTAGCAGTCCGCAATTCTCTTTAATAACAAATAATATATGAAAACCATTAGGCGGACTTAGCTGATATAATTTCGCAATTCATATATATGCCAACAGAAATAATCTATAGCTTGCGGTCTCAAGGAAACCATCGAACTGAGCGAATACCGAAAACCAGTCCGCCCAAGATAGAAATGACCTATAGCTTGTGACCAGGTGGGCAGGTTCCATGGCATTGCTTTCTCACCAGGCCATAGGCTATATGATCAACCCCAATAAAACTGAAGGACTGTGCGGATAGAGAAAACCAGTCCGCACCAGGAAGATTCCCTGCAAAAAGAAAGATACTCGGCGGAACGGTTCCCTGCCCTCTTACCTGGAGTACAGTCTAAGCTGTGGGTCTCCTGCAGGCACTGCTTGAGGGTACCATGGAGTGTTCGAGGATTACAGGCTAAGATGATCGGTGGGCAGGTGCGCATGGCATTGCTTTTCTCACTAGATCATCAAAGTTGCAACGATATCCCAAATGAGGCACAGTAGAGCTCTACACCCACCCTGCCCTCCATAACGCAGAGGTGGGGTAAGGTACTAGCCGTGATCCGAAGTTCAGAATCCCACCGCACTAGAGCCTGCAAGCTCCCACTACACGGTGCGAAATCTCCTCGCAACACGTGGTCTTCGTGGTGTTACGCTAATGACAACAGCTCTAGGGGAGGTCTTGCTAAACTCGGCGATGTCTCCTGGTATCAGGGAACCGTTATGGGCCTTTGGGAGAGAGAGGAAACATTAGAAAAAAGTGTCAGTATAGATCCTCTTATTAATAAAATGTATTTGCAAAGCAAACATAAGAAAGAAAAGAGAGTTCAAGCGCAGAACCGTTTTTGAAATCTTTCTTAGCGTTTCATTTGTTATGATTATATAGACAAAACACTTGAAGAAGCGTTAGCAAGCAGTTTCTATTCATAATAACTCTTGAAGAGGATACACAAAGTAGAAAAAAGGAGTTTCAAGAACAGAACCATTTGAGATCATCCCAGCTCCACGTGTGTGGCATATCCTCTCCTTCGTATGTATGCAAGCGGTTAGCGCCGCTCTTTAACGCTTCTTTGATAACAAAAGGGCCGACCCAATTTGTATTAAGCTTTCCAACTGAACCAGCTCTTGCAGCAGCATCAATCTTCTTTAGAACTAGATCTCCCACTTGGAAGTGTTTGATCCTTACGTTCTGATCAAAGTAGCGGGCCATCCTTCTTTTGACCTCCTCCTGCCTTATGGCTGCTTGATCTCTGATTGCCTCGATGTGTTCCAAGCTGAACCTCATCTCTTCATTATTCAACTCAAGCCAGTCCTCAACGCCTTCTTTTGCAAGCAGAACTCTGGGTGACGGGACTTCAAACTCGACCGGAATAAGTATCTCTGAGCCATGAGAAAGTTTGAATGGAGTCTCCCCAGTTACGGATGATGGCGTTGTCCTAAGGGACCAGAGGACTGATGGAAGCAGATCAGCCCAGCTGCCCTTGAGATTCTGCACTTTCATCTTGAGCAAATTGAGGATCTGCTTGTTGGCTGCTTCTACTTGGCCATTTCTTCTGGGATGATGAACTGATGCAAACCACAACTCTGTTCCGATCTGCCTACAAAAATCTATCATCTTTGAGTTGTTAAATTGTGGCCCATTATCAGTGATTATTGCCATAGGTATCCCATGCCGACAGACAATCTCCCCCCCAAATGAAGTTTTTGACGACCTGAGTAGTTGTCTTTGCCAATGCCTTGGCTTCAAAAGTTTTTGACGACCTGAGTAGTTATGTTTGCCAATGCCTTGGCTTCGATCCACTTGCTGAAGTAGTCGATCATTATGATGATGAAACGCCGTTGCCCGCTTGCCAAGGGAAAAGGACCAATGAGATCCATCCCCCAAACCGCAAAGGGCCAAGGAGTTGCAATCGATCTGAGGGACTGAGCTGCTTGGAGTTGAAGTGGAGCAAACTTCTGGCATTGAACGCACTTTCTTGCATATACTACAGTGTCTCTCTTTATAGTGGGCCAGAAATAACCCTGCCGCAGGATCCGTATTTCCAGGGTTCTTGCTCCTGAGTGGCTTCCACACTCTCCTGAATGAACTTCTTGCAAAACAAGGGGAGCTTCTTCTTCTGAAACACACCGGGCCATGCTAGAGAGGAAGGATTTTCTGTAGAGGACTCCTGCCACTAAGAAGTAGTGAGCTGCCTTTATTCTGAATTTTTCTTATCTTTGACTGAATGGTGATAATCTCCCGTTGACAGATAGATAATGAATGGGTCCATCCAGGAGGCACGTTGATCCACTTGCATCAAATCTCCTTCCACCACTGCCGGGCGGAAGAGCTCGGTAGTTGTTCCTCCTGAAGGAATCCCATACTTGGAAAGAAAATCTGCCTCCTCATTTTCTGTTCTGGGGATGTGCTCGATGGTAAAGCTCTTGAACCTGCCGACTTCTTTCTTCACAAGAGCTAGATATTTCTTCAAGATCGGCTCTTTTGTTTCGAAGTTACTGAGGACTTGTGACGCCATTACCAGAGAATCGGTTTTGATATGAATATGATCGATTCCTAGTTCTCTTGCAAGCCTCAAGCCTGCTAGCAAAGATTCATACTCGGCCTGGTTATTTGTTACTGGAAATTAAAATTTGATGGCCTGCTCCAGTTTGACGCCGTTTGGATTAATGAGAACCAATCCTACTCCAGAAGAACTTCTGCCTGATGCACCATCAACATAGATGGTCCAAGCCAAAGGTGACATTTCTGCTCGATCAGAACTGGACTCTGGCATGTCGATTAAGAAATCCGCTAGGAATTGAGCTTTAATGGTTGTCTTGGGCACATAAGAGATTTCAAATTCACTCAACTCTATTGCCCACTTAGCTAGCCTGCCAGAATGCTCTGGTTTTTCCAACACACCCTTCAAAGGCTGATCGGTGATGACTTGAATTGAATGTGCTTGAAAGTACGGACGGAGCCTGCGAGCTGACATGACTAGCGCCAAGGCTAACTTCTCCAAAATCGGATACCGTGTCTCGGCACTCTTCAGGATATGGCTGACATAGTAAATTGGTAATTGCTTCCTGCTCTCTTCCCGAATAAGAACGGAGCTTACGGCCTCAGGTCCAACCCCTAGGTATAAGAAAAGAATCTCTCCTGGCCGGGGACTCTGAAGTAGGGGTACTGAGGTCAGTTGCATCTTCAACTGCTCAAAAGCTTGGGAGCATTCTTCTGTCCACTCAAACTTGGATGCTCGTCGGAGGGTTTTAAAGAAGGGAGCACTCCTATCTCCAACCTGAGAGAGAAATCTTGCAAGACCTGCCAGCCTCCCCCCTAACTGCTGAACTTCCTTTGGTAAACGAGGGGTGGGCATATCGAGAATGGCTTTCACATTATCAGGATTGGGGGCAAGTCCTTCTAGAGTAAGGAGATGACCAAGGAACTTCCCCTTACTCGCCCCAAAAGTGCATTTCAAAGGGTTAAGTTTCATTTTGTACCTACGCAGAGTAGCGAACGTCTCTGCTAGATCTAGCAAGTGCAGCAAAAATGACTTACTCTGTAAGACCCCATTTTTTTTTTCTTTCTCGACACCGGGGTCTTAGGCCCAGAACCGCCGTTTTGCGGTGACTCCTTCACGCCTTGAAGCGGCATCACCACAAAACGCCGTTTCTGCCGGCCAATTCGATCGCAGCATAGTAACAAAATTAGAGTAATATCATGCGCAGCAAAACTCTAAGTAAAAGTCCACAGAAATATCACATCAAGTAAAATATCTCCACGATGGGAGAGTCCACAAAACCAAGCACTGTAAATAAGGGCTTATGCCCGATACATCAATTCCTCACCACAAGATCTCTCATGAGGAAATAAAATAAAAACTACTAGAGTAAGGGCCTCACGGTCCCAGCTGTCTGAACTCCTGTGCTAGACTGCCCTATCTCCAAGCGTGTCAACCTCTGGGGCTGCTCCTCCAATCTGGGCTCCGCGATCCCCTAAATGATGTGGTTTGAAAACCGTTAGTCTAAAAGACTAAGTCCTATCATCCCCACCCCTTCCCCCGTGGCTCCTAGGTACCGAGCGGAGAGGAAGAAAGGGAGGACTTGAAAGTGGAGAGTATATCAAATGCAGGTGACGGTGGACCTAAAACTAGCAATTTATATAGTAACTAATCATATTTGTAAACTAGTAAAGTAAAGTGACCTTAACTTATATGGGTACATATAAGCAAGGGGTCTTTTGCAAGGCTCCCATCGTATAAAGAGTCCCATACCAATTTATACGTTGGGGTGTCGGTTATTAACAGCAATATATATATGTAAAGAAAATTAACCTTAATTTATAAACTTGCCCACACAAGCTCATAGACCAAGGGGTCGTTTTGCAGGGCCTAATGTATAAGTGTCCCATACCACTTATATTTTAGGTGTCAAAGGTTACATGAATCGCTTATGCTATGACATGCAAGTGGGTGTGATGGATCAAGCAAGTGCAACACACACACCCGACTCTGTGCACACAGACCTTTAGTTCCCCCTTTCTGGAGCCTCGCCTCCCAGGATACCTCCGTAGTGGCAGACGGAAGCGGTGGGTTGGGCCTCGCCCACCTCTAAACCAGTATAGCACTACTGGTCAGACCTATCGTACGCCTCAACGCTGGTGCACAAGCGGACTCCTGCGTACTCTTGCCGGCTGGCGCACCGGACTTCTGTTGGCGAAGTGCTATCACAACACTTGCCGAGTCAACGTATTGGTGTCTGTGCTAAGATCCTCCAATACCGAAGACCCACCACCTTAATATCATTCCTTTTATGCACATGCAAATTTACGTACCGACACCGAGTCGAAGCTCACCGGGCCATCCTGCCCTCTTACCACAACGACCGAGCCTACTGCTTGATCATCTAGCCAAAACTACTTCCCGTAACCTCGGGGTGTGTGAGAGTGAAACCCTAGTTATTCTAGTTACTCTTGAAGTTTCATTACTCCTATGAGTTGCGTTAGCCCAGGACTGCCCAAGGTATTCCCCGTGAAGGGCTCTCGAAGGCACTAGGAACTACGATGGGATTACGCCCAAAGCTCCCTTTCGCAAGGCACTTATTATTATTGGTTACTACACACATCTCTCAATCCCTTAGGGTTATAATTGAATCCTAACCCAAGTGTATATGACTCCTTCTTTTCAACGAGGGTGAGTGATCCTTTGTCGACCCCGAACCCCACACAACTCTAACCAACCTCCACTACTCATCTACACTTCTGATGACAAACCTAAATCACCTACCAGACTAATGCCCCATTATTCCAACTTCCTAAACTCATTGTGCACTTTAATTTGATTTCTGCTGTTTTTACTAATTGCAGACCACCCTAAGCTAATATGATGTACTCAATAGGTGATACTCTAGATTCTCCTCCAATAACTCTACAAATTTTACCAGAGGTCTATTATGATAAATATAGTCTAAATTCAGAAGATTATATTTTTCCCAATTAATCTACTATTTATTGAATTTTCCTCAACAACTACGCCATAGTCAATTTGAACATGAACCATAAGATTTGCTCAGGTAATGGCCTCCTAAAATTTTTATCCACTAAATAACAGAGAAATATTATTGGTTGCCAATTTTCATAATTTTCCATATAGTTCTTGACCTCTAAAAGATTTATTAAAAATAATTCCCAAGATCAAATATAGTGAAGGAAGTGCCACAAATATGTCTCCAATAATTATGTAAAAATTACTAGGGCTTCATAAGGAACTAGAAACATCATGATGAAGAAATTAAAATTTTTCAGACCACCTAAATGTCATTATTAAATTTACCAAAGATCCATAGAATTAAATAATTAAAGAAGCAACTACTAAATATCATTCTTCAAAACTTTCATAAATATTTACAGAGATGGGTACCATTATTACAAGCCCCTTTGCTAAGTTTCATCAGATTTAATCAAGTAAATTTATCTCCAAAAATTCCTATGTGGAAATTGTAAAACATGATTTTGTGAATAAAGTACCAAGAATATTCATCCAAAATTTATTATAAAATTTCCAGAGATGTATATACCGTAAACAACTATCCATTCAAAAACTCAGCCCTTTTCAGAAGGTTTTGGTATTAGATCTTATGATTTCAAAGCTAGTGCCCTAAACTAGGGTTATAGATTTAAGGGGTTTAAAGTCTTCCCAATGACCTAAGATTTTAACCACAGGACCATAGTAACCCTATGGACATCTGTCCCAAGTTTCAAGCCCATCCAAGGTCTTTTGACCCCAAATTCCTCAAACCCTAGAAATTTACCCTAAAGGGCCTACCCTAAAATTCTAGGGCTACCCTAGTCCAAACCACTCCAAACTTCATAAGTGAGTGTAAAAAGTCAAAGTATATCAGTGGCCAAAATTTCAGCCTCTGGTGAGGGAATTTGGCCACTCAACCATCAAATAGTGGTTTTAGACCAAAATACCCTTATAGGGTCATATATAGGGTGGGTAAATTACCTATCCTAAACATCTCCAAATGAGCTAAAGTTTTAACCCTATACCTATCATGACATCTAAGACCACCCACCAAAATTTGGGGGAGTTTTAAATTAATTAGGTCACATAATTAAATTAATCATGATTTATTAAATTTTTCTAAAAACTATAGAAAACTATTCTCCAAAAATTCTAAATTTTGGACAGGTTCTAGATATGACTAAGACCTTCTCACGGCCCAAATTTCAACTTGTTTGGACAAGGCATGAAGTGTGGGCACCAAAAATAATTTCTGTTTAGGTCTAGGTATAGGTCCTACCAAAAAGGGTACCCTAGTCTAACCAGTGTCCCAAAAGGGTCTAAACAATTTTTGCTACAAACTAGACACCCTAAGCTACAATTCTCATGTTGGGCAGATTTCCATTCAGGGTCCCTAAGTATTTTTAAAGATTAAATACATTAAATACATCAAATGTGACAGAAATGAAATAATATTCATTTAAATCCTAAAGTATCTGATTGATGCCGCGCAAATCTTGGCGCAGATCAACGGCGCGGGGTTATCGTCCCCGATGAGCCAACGGCCAGGATTGCTTCTTCCTGTGCCGACTTCAAACGTCTGCCGCCGGCCACCCAGTCCCTTCCCCGGCCGGCCACCGCCACCATCACCTCCGTTGAGGTGGTGGCTATCGCCAGACGGCGGCACAGCCGCCGGAGGGGCGGATTCCGGCGATCCAACCAAGAAATTTCTCGGCCGAAATCCATGAATTTTCTGAATTGGATCGGGCTCAATTGTGCCCGAACCTCGGCCCTAATGAAACCTAAGATCTGCCCATGAGAAAAGAGGAGGAGGAGGACCTTGTTGGCGGCCTGGAGACGAGCGGATCTGCGGGTTGACATGGTGGTGGCGCCGCCGATCGGATTTCTGCAATCTCCCAGTAAACTCGCCGGATTTCTTCAGTTAAGGATTGGGAAATTCTCCTCCAAGCTCACTGGTGGTGTTTAAATCATCAGAGGGGGAGAAGAATGGAAGAAACTGCCATGGCCATCATGGCCATTAAAGGCTTGTTTCGGCCATGATGGTGGAGGCTGTAACTGCCCCTTGACAGCCAGGAAAACGGCTGGAAACTCCTCCCCTTCACTGGAGGAGATGAATGCTGCCATCAATGGGGACCATTGGCCTTTCCTTGGCCAATCTCCTCCTTCAACTCTCTTTCCCCTTTTCTCTCTCCTCCATTAGTGTGGGATGAAGCTTTCTCTCTCTTTCCTAGTCACCAAAACTGACCATGCTGACTCCCCAGCCTATTGGCAGCCCTTTCCACCCATAATATTTCATTATGTTGTGGTTAACTTAAAAGGAAAAAGGGGTTGAGCTTGGGTTAACTCATTTAGGCTAATTTGACCCAACACTAGAATAGAGTTGACCTTGGTCAACATGACCATTTGAGTTGACCCCAATGGGTCCTTGGTGACCTATTGGACTCCCTTAAGGTCTAGGAAGACTTGAGTAAGGTTGGTTGGGCATCTTGGGGGTCACATGCCCCTTGGTAAGGGCACTTTGATCATTTTAGGGCCAGAGTTGACTTGGGTCAACAAAACCATTTGGGTTGACCCCATTGGGTCCTTGGTGACCCATTGGCCTCCCCTAAGGTCTAGGAAGGGTTATGTAGGGTTACCCTGCACTTTGGAGGTCACATACCCTTAGTAAGGGTACTTTGACCAGATTAGGAGCTTGAGTTGACTTGGGTCAACCTGGCCTCTAGGGCTGACCCCAATGTGTCCTTAGTGACACATTGACCTCACTTTAGGGTTAGGAGGGCATAGGTGGGGTCCTCTAGGCTAGGAGTAGGTCAATTGACCCTAAGTAGGCTAGTTTGACCCATTTAGGGCTAGGGTTGACCTTGGTCAATTGAGCCTCTTTGTTTGACCCCAATGGGTCCTTATGGCTCTAATGGGCCTCCCAAGGTATTAGGGGTGTCGTGGTAGGGTCTTGGGATCAAGGTGTAGCCCATGGTCATCCTAAACCATGGTTCAGAGTTCTACTATTTGCAGACCATGGTGATCCCCCACCTTTCTGTCCCCTATCTCTTGACTCATTACTGGCTTCCTAGGGTTTGTCATGACCTAGTCATGGCCAAAACCACTCTTAGGGGTCTAGTTGGAAATGGGATGTTACAAATCCCAATAAACAAAACAAAGATTTCGTCCCCGAAATCAAAGTTGAGTCTACGGGACTTACTACCGAAGAAAAGAACCTTGTAACATCCCAGCATGGCGGCTTGTTTGCTAAAATTGGTTTAAAGGGAAACCTAGATCTATGTCCATTTCGCCCAATCGGCAGACCAAGATCCCAATAAACAAGGATAAGCCCCCAATAAACAAAAGATAAGCCTCTATCTGCCTAGAGCAGCCCTTAGTAAATTAAAGCAGGAGAATAAATTAACATCTTGAGGGGTCTGAGAGGTATACCTGACTGAATAGCTCTGGATATTTCTGTTGCATCAGATCCTGCGGCTCCCAAGTATGCTCCTCTTGGCCGTGGTTCCTCCACAGAACCTTGACTAAGGGAATCTTTTTGCGTCACAGGATCCGTACACCTTTATCATCGATCCGCACCGGCTCCAAGTGAATAGATCGGTCCGAAGCTACCGGCCCTTCGGTGGTCGTAATCCGCTGCTCCGGGCGTAGTAGAGCCCTTCTCAGCGAGGATATGTGGAAAACATCATGCAGAGCTGCCAGCTCTGGTGGCAATTCCAGCCTGTAAGCCAGGACCCCTATCCGCTCCAGGATCCTGTAAGGGCCCATGTACCTGGGGCTGAGCTTCTTCCTTCGGCCACGCATCCGAGAAACTCCATGCATAGGCCGGATCTTCAAAAACACTCGGTCCCCGACCTGAAATTCCACCTGACGATGGCGGGCGTCATAATACTTGGCCTGCCTGCTCTGTGCCTCTAACATCCTGTCCCTGATCAACCTCACCTGAGCCTCGGTGTCTTCAACAAAATCCGATCACAAAGCCTTCGGGTCCTCGTCCTGAATCCAAGAGAGTGGGGTTCTACATTTCCGTCCATATAGAGCCTCATAGGGGGCCATGCCTATGCTGGCCTGATGACTGTTGTTGTACGAGAATTCCACCATCGGTAACATCTTTTCCCAAGGCTCTCCTCGGTCTAGGATGCATAGACGTAGCAGGTCTTCCAGTGTCCGGTTTGTGCGCTCTGTCTGCCCATCCGTCTGAGGGTGGAAGGCGGTGCTAAAAGTCAGTCGAGTGCCCAAGTATGCCTGAACCGACCGCCATTCCCTGGATGTAAACCGACCGTCCCGATCTGACACGATCGTCCTGGGTACTCCATGATAGCGGATGTACTGCTCCACAAACTTCCGAACCAGAACCCCCATTGAATCGTCCTTCCTGATTGGTATAAATCTAGCCACCTTCGTCAATCGATCTACGATGACCCATATCGAATCATTTCCCGTTCGTGATCGGGGGAGACCATGAATAAAATCCATCGCAATATCCTCAAGCTTCCATTCTGGCACTGGAAGAGGTTGCAACAATCCCGCGGGGTTTCTGCATTCCGCCTTCACCAACTGGCAGGCTTCGCAATGGGTCACGAAGTGTGTAATATCCCTCTTCATTCCTGGCCAGAACATCATCCTCTTCAGATCGGCCATCATCTTGGTGATTCCCGGGTGTATCGAATACCTACTGCAATGTGCTTCCGCCATGATATCCTCCCGGATCTGACCTCCTGCGGGTATATAAATCCTTCCTCTGAAGTACAATAGCCCATCCTTCAAGGTATAATCCCCCGTCGAACCCTCCTCCAAGGTTCGAAATATCGGTTCCGTCCGAGGGTCTGTCTTCTGCCCTTCCCTGATGCGGTCCCGGATATCATCAATAGCGATCATCGACGCCAGATACTCCATGTATAATTCTGGATCGTCCTCGGATACTAGGGATATCTGCATGTCCCTGAAAGACCGGACCAGCTCCATAGACATAAGCTGAGGTCCCTTCCCTGAACCATCTCCTCTCCGGCTCAACGCATCCGCCACCACGTTCGCCTTCCCGGGGTGGTAGTGCATAGTATACTCATAATCTGTCAAGAACTCCACCCAACGCCTTTGTCTGATGTTGAGGTCTTTTTGCGTGTCCACGTATCTCAGGTTCTGGTGGTCGGAGAAGATGTCGCAATGAACCCCGTACAGATAGTGCCGCCAAATCTTCAAGGCGAAGATTACCGCGCCCATCTCCAGATCGTGGACCGGGTAATTTTTCTCGTGAATCTTCAACTGTCGAGAGGCATAAGCTATCACATGCCCGTTCTGCATCAGAATGGCACCCATCCCTTGGTAGGAGGCGTCGGTATACACCTGGAATCCCTCCCTTCCTGATGGAATAACGAGGATGGGAGCCGAAGTGAGCCGACTCTTCAGCTCCA
Source organism: Platanthera guangdongensis (assembly GCA_039583875.1). NCBI lineage: Eukaryota > Viridiplantae > Streptophyta > Magnoliopsida > Asparagales > Orchidaceae > Platanthera > Platanthera guangdongensis. The sequence continues at coordinate 92,902,470 of CM077156.1, read as the reverse complement.
CGAAGGCTGCCTCGCACTGTGGTGTCCAAATAAAAGGGGATTCCTTCTTCGTCAGAGTCGTAAGAGGGAGCGCGATCCGGGAGAATCCCTCTACAAACTTCCGGTAGTACCCGGCAAGTCCCAAGAAGCTCCGTACATCCGTCGCCGTCTTCAATGGTGGCCAATCCTGAACGGCCCGAATCTTGGCCGGGTCTACCGCCAACCCAGCCCCACTGACGATATGGCCCAAGAAGGCCACCTCCTTTAGCCAAAACTGGCATTTGCTGAATTTTGCGTACAGCTGATGCTCCCGTAACCTCTCCAATGTCAAGGTCAGGTGTCGTGCGTGCTCCCCTTCCGTCTTTGAGTAGACAAGGATGTCGTCAATAAAGATGATGACGAATACGTCCAAATATTCCTTGAACACCCTGTTCATAAGGCTCGTAAATGCTGATGGTGCATTCGTGAGCCCGAACGGCATCACTGTGAACTCGAACAGTCCGTATCGGCTACTGAAAGCGGTCTTCGGAATGTCCTCTTCTCGGATCCGCAGCTGATAATAGCCTGACCTTAAGTCAAGTTTCGAGAAGAAATGTGCTCCCTCCAGCTGATCGAACAACTCATCGATTCGTGGGAGTGGGTAGGTATTCCGAACCGTGAGTCTATTCAGCGCTCGATAGTCTATGCACAGGCGGAGACTTCCGTCCTTCTTCTTGACAAACAGCACCGGGGCTCCCCACGGTGAAGAACTTGGCCGGACGAACCCTGCCTCTACAAGTTCCTGCAGCTGACTCCGGAACTCCGCCAACTCCTTCGGGGCCATCCGGTAAGGGGCCCTAGATGCCGGCCTGGCTCCGGGCACTAACTCTATCTAAAAATCCTGCTCTCGATACGGAGGTAGTCCTGGCAATTTCTCTGGGAAGACGTCGACGAAGTCCCGCACCACTGGGATGTCTGTCATGGCCCCCTTGGCCTCCTCTATCTCAAACAGAATCTGGTAAACCTACTCCCCCTGTAGATGGGCCTTAACGGCCTGTACTGAAGATAAAAGCACACAAGAGGCGGATCTTATACCTTCGATGACAATAAACGAGTCTCCATGCCTCATTGTGATCTTCTTCGCTTGGCAATCAATCTGGGCATGGTTCCAGTGCAACCATGTCATGCCCAGGATCAACTCGAAGATTGGCATTCTAAGAATCGTTGCCGCCACTTCGAATGGCTTCCCGCCAATCTCCGCCTCCATGTTGCAGTGGGCAGAGGTGAATAGTTCCGATCCATCAGGTAAACGCACCCTCCTCGTCAGGCCTGTGAACCGTTCTACGCCTTCTAGCCCTTCCACGAAAGCCTCTGATACGAACGAGTGCGAAGCACCCGTGTCGAACAATGTGTAGGCGGGTTTGCCGCTGACGAAGACTATACCTGGATCGGTTAAACGTCTTAGGATTCTGTAACTAGTTTCTTCCTATTTAATCAAATTTTTTTTTTGAGAAGTTCTAGAAATTTACAGCAGAGATAATGGAATTTTTATTTAAATAATTTTAAAAAAAACTGTTGTCATACCTGTTATGACTTGCTCCGGGTTTCGAGGCTGTGCCAGATCCAAGGCATACGCCTGCTCCCTTTCCGGTCTACGATCGCTACCTGGGTATCCACGTCCTCGGCCACGACCCCGGCCTCCGAAGTATGGCGCTGGTGGGGCAGCCTGTGATGCTGGTGGGGCAGCCTGTGGTGCTGGTGGGGGTGCCCTCCCCATGGGACAGTTCCTCCTAATGTGCCCCACCTGGTGACAATCGAAGCACACTGGCGGTTGATACGCCATTCCCCCGGGTCTCTGTTCGTCCCGCCTCTGAACTGGTGGTGGAGCCATCAACACTGGTCTTCCTATCTCCTGTCTCGCCTCCTGATGAGGCTGGTCTTCTACCCTTCTTCCATCTGTGATGCGGCCCCGCCGCTGATCATTTCGGGCTCCCCGGCTCTGGTCTTCATTTGGCCGCTTCCGGCCCCGAGTAGTAAGCCAATCCGCCTCGATTCTTTTCGCCATCTCCAAAATCCGGGAGATGGGCCCGTCAGATACAAATAGTAAGGTCTCCCTCAGCTCCTCCCGCAGGCCCTTGTAGAACCTTTTCGTATACCCAGCTTCGTCCAACTGATATGAGTCTGCAAACCGGGCTAAATGATCAAACTCTCGGTGGTACTCCACCACCGTCTTGCTCCCTTGCCTCAACTGCAAAAACCTGTCCTCCAGCTCATCTCTGGCTGATTGCGGAACAAAGTGCTCCAATAGAGCGCCCTTGAATTCCTCCCAAGCTATCTCCGCAGCCGTCCTGTCAGCAAAAATCGTATCCAGGGAAGTCTTCCACCACCTCTTAGCATGAGATTCCAAGCAAGACACGACCAAGGGCACCCTTTCCTCCCACGGGCACTTGATTCCAGTCAACATCTCGTACATGATATCTAGCCACTCCTCTGTCCGGACGGCAGACTCAGTCCCACAGTAGGATGGGGGAGCGAGTCCTCGAAAGATACTCAGCCAGTTGACGCTCGGGTTTGGCTGCGGAGCCAGAACTGTTGAGCCCTGAAAGCATCCAAAATGGCTGTCAACGTCTGTCCCACCTCCGACTGTAGGAAAGGAGTAGGGACCGGGGGAGGTGGTGCAACGTCCGGAGTCCGCTGGGCCCCGCCTTGTGGTGTGGGCTGAGCTGGAGGCTGCGAAACAAACTATATTAGTGGGTAATCAGCTCAATTATATGCAAAGTGGACTATTTTACAAGTGATTCCTCCTTAGGGTCTCACCACTGCTTCCGCTGCTAGTTTGTCCGCAAACTAAGCTCGCGCGGGGGTGGACCAGGGGTTGTGGACTGTTACTTGTCGATCGAGGTTTCGCCTCTGATACCACTTGTAAGACCCCATTTTTTTTTCTTTCTCGACACCGGGGTCTTAGGCCCAGAACCGCCGTTTTGCGGTGACTCCTTCACGCCTTGAAGCGGCATCACCACAAAACGCCGTTTCTCCCGGCCAATTCGATCGCAGCATAGTAACAAAATTAGAGTAATATCATGCGCAGCAAAACTCTAAGTAAAAGTCCACAGAAATATCACATCAAGTAAAATATCTCCACGATGGGAGAGTCCACAAAACCAAGCACTGTAAATAAGGGCTTATGCCCGATACATCAATTCCTCACCACAAGATCTCTCATGAGGAAATAAAATAAAAACTACTAGAGTAAGGGCCTCACGGTCCCAGCTGTCTGAACTCCTGTGCTAGACTGCCCTATCTCCAAGCGTGTCAACCTCTGGGGCTGCTCCTCCAATCTGGGCTCCGCGATCCCCTAAATGATGTGGTTCGAAAACCGTTAGTCTAAAAGACTAAGTCCTATCATCCCCCACCCCTTCCCCCGTGGCTCCTAGGTACCGAGCGGAGAGGAAGAAAGGGAGGACTTGAAAGTGGAGAGTATATCAAATGCAGGTGACGGTGGACCTAAAACTAGCAATTTATATAGTAACTAATCATATTTGTAAACTAGTAAAGTAAAGTGACCTTAACTTATATGGGTACATATAAGCAAGGGGTCTTTTGCAAGGCTCCCATCGTATAAAGAGTCCCATACCAATTTATACGTTGGGGTGTCGGTTATTAACAGCAATATATATATGTAAAGAAAATTAACCTTAATTTTATAAACTTGCCCACACAAGCTCATAGACCAAGGGGTCGTTTTGCAGGGCCTAATGTATAAGTGTCCCATACCACTTATATTTTAGGTGTCAAAGGTTACATGAATCGCTTATGCTATGACATGCAAGTGGGTATGATGGATCAAGCAAGTGCAACACACACACCCGACTCTGTGCACACAGACCTTTAGTTCCCCCTTTCTGGAGCCTCACCTCCCAGGATACCTCCGTAGTGGCAGACGGAAGCGGTGGGTTGGGCCTCGCCCACCTCTAAACCAGTATAGCACTACTGGTCAGACCTATCGTACGCCTCAACGCTGGTGCACAAGCGGACTCCTGCGTACTCTTGCCGGCTGGCGCACCGGACTTCTGTTGGCGAAGTGCTATCACAACACTTGCCGAGTCAACGTATTGGTGTCTGTGCTAAGATCCTCCAATACCGAAGACCCACCACCTTAATATCATTCCTTTTATGCACATGCAAATTTACGTACCGACACCGAGTCGAAGCTCACAGGGCCATCCTGCCCTCTTACCACAACGACCGAGCCTACTGCTTGATCATCTAGCCAAAACTACTTCCCGTAACCTCGGGGTGTGTGAGAGTGAAACCCTAGTTATTCTAGTTACTCTTGAAGTTTCATTACTCCTATGAGTTGCGTTAGCCCAGGACTGCCCAAGGTATTCCCCGTGAAGGGCTCTCGAAGGCACTAGGAACTACGATGGGATTACGCCCAAAGCTCCCTTTCGCAAGGCACTTATTATTATTGGTTACTACACACATCTCTCAATCCCTTAGGGTTATAATTGAATCCTAACCCAAGTGTATATGACTCCTTCTTTTCAACGAGGGTGAGTGATCCTTTGTCGACCCCGAACCCCACACAACTCTAACCAACCTCCACTACTCATCTACACTTCTGATGACAAACCTAAATCACCTACCAGACTAATGCCCCATTATTCCAACTTCCTAAACTCATTGTGCACTTTAATTTGATTTCTGCTGTTTTTACTAATTGCAGACCACCCTAAGCTAATATGATGTACTCAATAGGTGATACTCTAGATTCTCCTCCAATAACTCTACAAATTTTACCAGAGGTCTATTATGATAAATATAGTCTAAATTCAGAAGATTATATTTTTCCCAATTAATCTACTATTTATTGAATTTTCCTCAACAACTAGGCCATAGTCAATTTGAACATGAACCATAAGATTTGCTCAGGTAATGGCCTCCTAAAATTTGTATCCACTAAATAACAGAGAAATATTATTGGTTGCCAATTTTCATAATTTTCCATATAGTTCTTGACCTCTAAAAGATTTATTAAAAATAATTTCCAAGATCAAATATAGTGAAGGAAGTGCCACAAATATGTCTCCAATAATTATGTAAATATTACTAGGGCTTCATAAGGAACTCGAAACATCATTATGAAGAAATTAAAATTTTTCAGACCACCTAAATGTCATTATTAAATTTACCAAAGATCCATAGAATTAAATAATTAAAGAAGCAACTACTAAATATCATTCTTCAAAACTTTCATAAAAATTTACAGAGATGGGTACCATTATTACAAGCCCCTTTGCTAAGTTTCATCAGATTTAATCAAGTAAATTTATCTCCAAAAATTCCTATGTGGAAATTGTAAAACATGATTTTGTGAATAAAGTACCAAGAATATTCATCCAAAATATATTATAAAATTTCCAGAGATGTATATACCCTAAACAACTACCCATTCAAAAACTCAGCCCTTTTCAGAAGGTTTTGGTATTAGATCTTATGATTTCAAAGCTAGTGCCCTAAACTAGGGTTATTGATTTAAGGGGTTTAAAGTCTTCCCAATGCCCTAAAATTTTAACCACAGGACCATAGTAACCCTATGGACATCTGTCCCAAGTTTCAAGCCCATCCAAGGTCTTTTGACCCCAAATTCCTCAAACCCTAGAAATTTACCCTAAAGGGCCTACCCTAAAATTCTAGGGCTACCCTAGTCCAAACCACTCCAAACTTCATAAGTGAGTGTAAAAAGTCAAAGTATATCAGTGGCCAAAATTTCAGCCTCTGGTGAGGGAATTTGGCCACTCAACCATCAAATAGTGGTTTTAGACCAAAATACCCTTATAGGGTCATATATAGGGTGGGTAAATTACCTATCCTAAACATCTCCAAATGAGCTAAAGTTTTAACCCTATACCTATCATGACATCTAAGACCACCCACCAAAATTTGGGGGAGTGTTAAATTAATTAGGTCACATAATTAAATTAATCATGATTTATTAAATTTTTCTAAAAACTATAGAAAAATGTTCTCCAAAAATTCTAAATTTTGGACAGGTTCTAGATATGACTAAGACCTTCTCACTGCCCAAATTTCAACTTGTTTGGACAAGGAATGAAGTGTGGGCACCAAAAATAATTTCTGTTTAGGTCTAGGTATAGGTCCTACCAAAAAGGGTACCCTGGTCTAACCAGTGGCCCAAAAGGGTCCAAACAATTTTTGCTACAAACTAGACACCCTAAGCTACAATTCTCATGTTGGGCAGATTTCCATTCAGGGTCCCTAAGTATTTTTAAAGATTAAATACATTAAATACATCAAATGTGACAGAAATGAAATAATATTCATTTAAATCCTAAAGTATCTGATTGATGCCGCGCGAATCTTGGCGCAGATCAACGGCGCGGGGTTATCGTCCCCGATGAGCCAACGGCCAGGATTGCTTCTTCCTGTGCCGACTTCAAACGTCTGCCGCCGGCCACCCAGTCCCTTCCCCGGCCGGCCACCGCCACCATCACCTCCGTTGAGGTGGTGGCTATCGCCAGACGGCGGCACAGCCGCCGGAGGGGCGGATTCCGGCGATCCAACCAAGAAATTTCTCGGCCGAAAGCCATGAATTTTCTGAATTGGATCGGGCTCAATTGTGCCCGAACCTCGGCCCTAATGAAACCTAAGATCTGCCCATGAGAAAAGAGGAGGAGGAGGACCTTGTTGGCGGCCTGGAGACGAGCGGATCTGCGGGTTGACATGGTGGTGGCGCCGCCGATCGGATTTCTGCAATCTCCCAGTAAACTCGCCGGATTTCTTCAGTTAAGGATTGGGAAATTCTCCTCCAAGCTCACTGGTGGTGTTTAAATCATCAGAGGGGGAGAAGAATGGAAGAAACTGCCATGGCCATCATGGCCATTAAAGGCTTGTTTCGGCCATGATGGTGGAGGCTGTAACTGCCCCTTGACAGCCAGGAAACGGCTGGAAACTCCTCCCCTTCACTGGAGGAGATGAATGCTGCCATCAATGGGGACCATTGGCCTTTCCTTGGCCAATCTCCTCCTTCAACTCTCTTTCCCCTTTTCTCTCTCCTCCATTAGTGTGGGATGAAGCTTTCTCTCTCTTTCCTAGTCACCAAAACTGACCATGCTGACTCCCCAGCCTATTGGCAGCCCTTTCCACCCATAATATTTCATTATGTTGTGGTTAACTTAAAAGGAAAAAGGGGTTGAGCTTGGGTTGACTCATTTAGGCTAATTTGACCCAACACTAGAATAGAGTTGACCTTGGTCAACATGACCATTTGAGTTGACCCCAATGGGTCCTTGGTGACCTATTGGACTCCCTTAAGGTCTAGGAAGACTTGAGTAAGGTTGGTTGGGCATCTTGGGGGTCACATGCCCCTTGGTAAGGGCACTTTGATCATTTTAGGGCCAGAGTTGACTTGGGTCAACAAAACCATTTGGGTTGACCCCATTGGGTCCTTGGTGACCCATTGGCCTCCCCTAAGGTCTAGGAAGGGTTATGTAGGGTTACCCTGCACTTTGGAGGTCACATACCCTTAGTAAGGGTACTTTGACAAGATTAGGAGCTTGAGTTGACTTGGGTCAACCTGGCCTCTAGGGCTGACCCCAATGTGTCCTTAGTGACACATTGACCTCACTTTAGGGTTAGGAGGGCATAGGTGGGGTCCTCTAGGCTAGGAGTAGGTCAATTGACCCTAAGTAGGCTAGTTTGACCCATTTAGGGCTAGGGTTGACCTTGGTCAATTGAGCCTCTTTGTTTGACCCCAATGGGTCCTTATGGCTCTAATGGGCCTCCCAAGGTATTAGGGGTGTTGTGGTAGGGTCTTGGGATCAAGGTGTAGCCCATGGTCATCCTAAACCATGGTTCAGAGTTCTACTATTTGCAGACCATGGTGATCCCCCACCTTTCTGTCCCCTATCTCTTGACTCATTACTGGCTTCCTAGGGTTTGTCATGACCTAGTCATGGCCAAAACCACTCTTAGGGGTCTAGTTGGAAATGGGATGTTACATACTCTTAATCAAGAGATCGTCTACATACACTTCCAGGTTCCTCCCCTTATGATGGTTAAACACACGGTCCATCATCCGTTGGTAGGTTGCACCAGCATTTTTAAGCCCAAAGGGCATCACAAGGTAGCAATAGCAACCATCATTAGTAATGAACGATGTGTGAGGAACGTCAGGCTTATGCATTCTTATCTTGTGATAACCAGAAAATGAATCTAAAAAACTCATATAAGAGTACCCTATCGCGGAATCAACTAAAGAATCTATCTGAGGCAAGGGGTAGCAATCTTTAGGGCTTGCTTTATTAAGTTTGGTAAAATCTACACATTCGCCATTTTCCCCCTGGCTTTTTAACAATTACAACGTTTGATATCCAGGTGGGATATTGAACTTCTTTAACAATATTAGCCTTGAGGAGCTTTGCAACCTCCTCCCTTATTGGCTCCGCAAGCTTTGTAGCTATGTCCCTCTTCTTTTGTTGTATATGTTTGCAGCCGGGATCAACATTCAAGTGGTGGCATGCAACATCGGGATCCACTCCTGGCATATCTTCCGCTGACCAAGCGAAGACATCCAGGTTATTCAGCAAGCAGGAAATCAGCTCAGCCTTTTGATCTTCAGGTAACTTCGAGTTGATGGAGAGCTTCCTTTCCTCCCCCTCAACAATCGGGACTCCTTGCGTCACCTGGGCAGGTTCCAGGTGAGCACCTTCATCAGCAGCAGCTTCTGAACTGGGAGAGGCTTCTGCAGCTGCTGTTGGAGCAAGGGAATGGCTTGCTTCAACCATGTTGACAGTGCGGACGTAGCACTCCCTTGCTCTCCTTGGGTCACTCCTAACCCGGCACATCCTTCCATCTGCAAAGAACTTGATGGCGAGGTGGTAAGTAGAAACCACTGCTTGATACTTGTTTAACAGGGGCCTGCCGAAGATGGCATGGTAGCTACTGGGGGCGTCAACCACTATGAATCGTACTTGCTTAGTTGCCCCTCCAAGCTTCACGGGCAGGATGACTCTTCCTTCCACTTCTTTTCTCTCTCCCGAGAAACCATAGAGCGGCCCCTCAGTGGAAAGCAGAGGCTTTCCAGTCCTCAGGGCCTCGAAAGTAGACTTGAACAGGAGGTTGACCTAGCTGCCTGTGTCAACAAGAATTCTGTCAACTGTAAAGTCCCCAACCACAACCTTGATCACTACAACATCATCAAATGGGTTGTCTGTTTGGGGTAGATCTGCTGGACCAAAGGTGACAACCTCACTTGGAGGAGCAACGGAAGAAGAAGAGGCCACCTTTGCCTGGGTGACCTTTGAAATTGACGATTTCCGAGTAGACTCGGTCCTTGCCCCACCATGGATAAAGAAGAGGCGTCCCAGAATCCCTTCATCATCTGCATCGAAGCACTCCACCGGGATGTTGATCGGCCCTAGACGGCCTTCGTCCTCTATATCCACACATTCCTGGTATGCCTTAGCTACTTCTTTGCCCTTTGAGGTGGATGGCTTCGAAGAAGAAGGGGAATCCTTCTTGGCTACGTCAATCTTGCCCTCGGCAAGCAGCTTCTCTATCAGCACGCGAAGGGCCTTGCAGTCCTCGGTCAAGTGGACCTTTTCTTTATGGAACTGGCAATATTGTGCATTATTCCTTGGCTTCCACATTTTCTGAGGCTCTTGCCTCTTTTCTTCTGATCTCCTTTGTAAGATCTGGATGACTTCATGAAGATCCAGATCTGTAATGTCCTCCATGGGGCTTGCATCAGATTGCCTCGGAGCGGGCAAGGCTGCTTGTTGGAGGATGGGAAGAGCTTGCAATGGAATGGCGGGAGTGGCGGCCAACGGCAGTCTCTGCTCATGAAACTGTTGATGGCCAAGGAAAGGTTTCTTGTTGCGTAAGTTCCTGCCTCTTTGAGACAGAGGGTGGAAGTCTGGGCGAGGGGGCTTGCTACGAGAGGAACAAGCAGAGGCATCCCTTCCTTCAGCCTTAGCTGTCAGGGATGAGACATAGGTTGGATTGGCGTTTTCTCCTTCAATGAAATGGTTGACCATGGCGATCAACTCTTGATAAGTCTCAGGTGCCTTAGTTGTTGCTTTAAACTTCAGGGGGCCTTCCCGGAGGCCATGGATCAAGGCGACCTTGTAATAGTCGGGGTTCACATTCCTTACCCCTTGGATCTCTCTCTGAAAGCGATCAACGAATCGCGCCACTGATTCCTTATCCCTTTGTTTGATTTCAAATAGGGCAGCTGGCCCATTCTTCCTCTTCCTTGAGGTGGAAAACCTCAACAACTGGCTGCGAAGCTCTGCGAAAGAAGAGATTGTTCCCGAAGACAGCTCATAGAACCACTCTCTCGCCTGTCTTTCGAGAGTGGTAACCAGGAGTTTACACTTGATTGCATCTGAGAGGCATCTCAAAGCAACTGCCCCCTCAAATGCTTGGAGGTGAGAGACTGGATCAGTCCCTCTTGAATAGAATGGGATGCGAGGCTACCTGAAGTTGCTCGGAGCCGATTCCCATCAGATTCGATCAACGAAGGGAGAAGGGGTCTCGAACTCTGCGGGGTAGAATGGGCGGACTGAAGCCAGGGAGTCCGCAGGCTTGGCGGACTGGCGGTAAGCAAAATGAAGCTGGCGGGCCGGAGTGCCCCTGGCAGCTTATCTGAAGAAATTTCTGAAAGCAAACTACTCCTCCTGAGGGTGCAGAGGGGCGGCGGACTGAGCAGGGTTCCGAGGAGTGGCTGGCAACTGCCGAAGCGGAGTTCGGTGAGCTGGAGTCTGGCGGACTGGCGAGTCTGCTGGTTCCGCTGCGGCCTGAGGAGCAAGCCGCTGGGCTAGCGCGAGCAGGGCTTGGCTAATTACGTCGAGATGCTGGTCAGTCTACTGGCGGGACTGCTCGGTCTCAAGGCGAGCTTGCTCAATTGCGTCCTAAAGAGAGTCCTCTGAAGAACTAGAGCGGTCTGAAGAGCGGGCTCTGTGGTCTGACATTTCTGTCCGCTGAATTCAAAACACTACTCGGATCTGAAGGCCGCGTGTTAACTGTTGATGCACGAAAACACAAAGGGGGGTCGAGCACCACCAGCTAACGGTTCGAACACCGGGGAATAGAGAGACTGCGAGTAGTGATCTACTAAGCGGATGAGGGTAGGAAGAACAGCAGGGCCGTGAGCCACCGCAATAACAGACTTCGACCGTCGCGGCCTGAATGCCTCTCTTGCGACGGGCTTTCCCTTGATTGAAGAAAGATTTGGTTACAAGTGAAAGGAAAAGGTTGACAAGAGCAGAGCGAGGAGGAGTCCGCAAGGCACAAGATTCGAGTCTGCAACCTTTAACAAGTAGGCTCCTGGGTCCGAGTCAGCGTGCCTTGGGTGCACCACCTCCCCCTATTTATAAGATAGGGGGCCTGCCCAAACGGGCAAGGCTAAAAATAACCGGCTGACCGGGGTACAGGAGAACCGGGCAGCGGTGACGGGAAGCCAAAATAAAGAACACGCCAGTCCGCGCTAAAGGGGTGGACTGGGCTCGCGGGCTGGAGCTCCCATCTGCTGCTAGGCGCGATCCCACTGGAGGACGGCGGCCTGGGCGGACGAGATATTGTGTCCGCCGTTGTAGAGAATCCAGGGATCTCAAGCCGTGGCAGACTGAGCGAACAGATCCTTGAGTCCGCTGCTGGGGCACCATCGGTGGCCGATTGGTACCTCTGTCGGACTGGGCGGACTGCCCAATTGAGTCCGCGAGTGTTGAAAGGGGGGTTTTGGCATCTTGTTGGATGTTGCGGACTGAGGGGTTCACAATAAACTAACCTGAAATCACTTGGGTAGAAGCCTGGGCCTCCTCCAGAGATAGCACGTTCAGCTTTCCCCTCCCTTTATCTACAGGCTACAGCAGTGGCAAGGCCCGAAGCGGAACTGGCTACAGCGTAGGCTGACACTGCGGGCACATTGACTTGACATGACCTTTCTGTCCGCACTGAAAGCAAATTCTAACCTTATCCCAATAGTGGTTAACATCATGCCCATTCTGTTTGCATGAGGTACAAACCAAATGTCCTTTAGGAGCACCCTGTATCGCATGGACCTGCTCCTGTTTCTGAGCTTCTATCCTCTTGAAACATATCTCAAACGGGTGGCCTGGTCGGCCAAAGAAACTACATATTTCTTTGCTCCTCTTCCTCAAAGCAGCACTAGATTCCTGAGAACTCTTACTCTCACCAGTCTTCCTCTTATCCTTTCTCATTTATTATCCTCGGTTCTTTGCATTGTCAATTGCCTCACCTTAAGAGCTGCTTCGACTTCTTCAGAATAACTCTTTGATCTATAAGCACTTGCTGACTGCTGGATGTCACTATTCAGACAACCCAAAAAATGCTTGACTCTGTTGTCTTTAAAAACTACTAAATCCCGGGCGAATGGGCTCAGCTTGCTAAACTCCACCTCATACTCACTCACTGTGTGCTGCCTCAGGTTTAAGTGCAGGAAATCATTTAACAAACGGTATCGCTCGACCGACGGAAGAAACTTCTTCAGTAAGAGCTCCTTGAAGACTTCCCACGAACATCCATCCTTCAAGTTTTCCTTCTACCTTAGCCACCAACTCTTTTTCAAACCTTTGAGATGGTAGGCTGCGACCATTACTCTCTGCTCCGCTGAAACTCCGGAGTAAGATAACAACTCTTCAATGACAATGATCCAGTCATCCAAAGCCATGAAGTCTGACCTACCATCATAGGTAGGGGGTCCTAATCACTGGAAGTGTGAGATGAATTTTATCTCTTATGGTAGCACAGCTGGGGGCACCAGAGGAGCAGGAGGAACCGAAATACCTTGAACCATAGTCGGGTCCTGAACTCTAAGCGGTTGTCCTGCAACAACAGTTAACAAGGTTTGGATTTTTGACTGCATCTCCAACATTTTCCTAGATAAAGATTCGTTGCTCTGTCGCAATCCTTCAATCACGGCCTAGTTCTGAGCACCAAACGACTCGCGCTCTGACTGGGGAGTTGACCTCGTCGTAGGACGTCTCCACATTCTAATAAATTCAACAAGGAACTTGTCAAAACCAATCTTAACCGGTAGAACCAAACAACCTAGTATAGACCAAACATACATAAATACTTTTGCTTGCTTCTAACTTGCTCTAGGAACTTTATAAATGATAAAATGCTCAAACCTAGGATGATATACCATCATCCTATTAATTCTTGTGCAAAGTCCATGAATGCATAAATTTGTATTCTTACTTAAAGCAATGTGTGTACATATGTCATCATATAAATCTTTAGCTTGGCACGTGTGCAAACGCTATGTCATGCTTTGCATGAGGTGCTATGCATTTTAAAAAGGCCTTAATGCATGTTATGAGAGGCGTACACATAAAATATTATGCATCTCATACTACATAATATCTCATGTAACGAAAAAGTAAAACGTGCTAATGGGAACCCAAGTGATGATGGTTATGTATCCCATACTACATAACTGTCACATATTGCCACCTATGGTGGATCCATATACAAACACATAATATGCATCACATACTACATAATATGCCATGTATACTTCTTATCTTGTTATAAGTGTAGTGTTCATGCTTCTATCAAGACGTACTGATGACACATCGTTGTGTGTATGAAATGAAACTAGACAACTAGCACCAATAAGAGAACGTTGCTCGTCCAATTGTCAAAGCAACCTCCCTCTGATACCAACTATCACAACCTGCATTTTCTCAACATTTAAGTTATATCAGAGTAAGAGAAAATATGTGCCATGATTCCACACTAGGCAGGGGATAACTGCAGGCGCTTAGGCAAAACCCCAAACTCTAAAGTTTATATTAAATCCATAAGTTATTAGGCAAAAACAAGTTTAAATTGGATTGTCGTATCCCTCGACACTGTGGATCGACTAGTCCACGAGTAAAAGTATAGTTATGCACTGTGGAAAAATACTCTTGGTTATGTTGATTAACATCCTACATGAGTATAAACATCCCCAAATGACAACTCATGGCAAGCAAGACTCCAGGTTTATTATAAGTATGAAAATAATTTTTACGTTAGCTAGAAAATAGTATTTTAATTTTAAAAATATAAGATGTATGAAGTACAAGTAGTAATGCTTTTATAAGTGAAAATACCTTACATGTAACCTACCATAAAACATTCCAAGAGAGCAAGTAAAAACAACCAAGAAAGGCAAAACTAGTATCTTAGCAAAGTATTCAGCAATTTCAAAGAAAAGCTCCAGTGTGCGTCAACAAACTGACACGACCACACTGACCAGTATGTGTGTCTGTACTAACAAGAAAACAACCAAGAAATACCTCTCAAGGTAGTGGAAACCTCGGCAATGCTACATTCCATAAGCAAACTCCAAACCTAGCCTCTCAACCGGCTACTGCTCAGAACTTGAGACATTAAATGAAAAAACACCTCAGCAAGAAAAATATAAGTGGAAAACAAGGAAGTAGCAAGATTACTAATCCCAACCCTGAATAGCTGTCAAAAACACAGCAAAATAACCAGGATTTAGAACAAAGAGTTAACTTATAAAGTTAAAAGGTAAAGAAATTGGCACCAAGTGCGAACGGAGTTATACTCCAAAAACCATCTGCGAGGAAAGTCAGAAACAACATAATATTAATCCATAGGAAACAAAAACGGGGCAAAGGCTCAATAAACACGTGAATCATTAACATCGTAATAAAACCGGATCTGAGTCGGAACCAAACCCGAACTAATAGACCCAAACATCTCAAAAAAACAGGACTGCGGTGTTGACCATCTGATCCAACACAACCCAACAGCCCAAATACGAGACCCAAACATGCCCGGGTGTAATGATTCACGAAAATTACCCAACCAAACCAACCCCATATATCCAAATAACCATAAACCCAAACTCAACAAATTCTGCAAAAAATCGACAAGTCTAGCTTGCCAAGACTAAGCCTTAGTGATACACGTCAAATCGGTGAAAGGTCACAAAGCTTAAAGAAAAAGCGTCGAGTACACCCGACGCTGTATCGAGTGCTGTTAATGCACTCGATGTCGCATCGAGTGCAGTCAATGCACTCTACGGCATAACTCAGCACACTTAATGCTTAAACACAGCACTAAGAATCAGACGATAGCATTGAGTGAGTTCAACTCACTCAACACTTAAACACAACAGCAAGAATCAGACTATAGCATTGAGTGAGTTCAGCTCACTCAATGCTTAAACACTTAGCTGCAAAAAATAGATGATGGTGTTGACTGAGCTCAGCTCACTCAATGCTGTCGACACTATAACCCTTAGATTTGTAGAGACAAAGCGACGGCGTTGAGTGAGTTCAGCTCAGTCAACTCACTCAATGTTGTCGATGCTTTTTACTTGCCGAATAAAGTGACAGCGTTGAGTGAGTCAACACTTTTACACACACCGCAAGATTTCTTGATGGCGTCGATTGTATACAGCACACTCAATGCCTTCTGTGTTAATGTAAAATTCTGATGGTGTTGAGTATAAGAAGCACACTCAACGCCGCGTTGAGTGCACTCAACACACTCAACACTTTTACACTTAGTGTCACAAACCTCACAACATGGCTTTGAGTGTATTCATCACACTCAATGCCACATTGAGTGCACTCAACGCACTCAATTCTTTTACACATAGCCTCACAGACCTCATAGCAAGGCGTTGAGTGTATTCATCACACTCAATGCAGCGTTGAGTGCACTCAACACACTCAACACTTTTACAATTAGCATCATAGACATCACAACAAGGCCCTTAGTGTATTCATCACACTCAACACCGCATTGAGTGCACTCAACGCACTCAACACTTTTGGACTTGGGCTTGAAACTGGATTCAGTATTATGGCTACATTCTACGCCTAAGGGCTATATTCAACGCCTAGGATTGCACTCAGCCAAACTACTCTGTTCGACGAATTGGCTCAGTTCGACGAACTGAGTTCGACGATTTTTGATTTATTTGTCAAACTCCGTTGAACGAATTATCTTCTATTCGATGAACTCTGACATCGCTAAACTGACAAATACACAATGAAACTAGAATAATGAGTCATATAATTGTTTGAAATTGGGCGGAAAAATGACACCATAAAGCTGATCGACAAAAGGACGAATCTAACCTTATTCCCAAAAACTACTACAAAGGAAGAACAGTAAGGAATATATACAGGATAAGACAAGCTTGGCAAGGAGAAGAAGTCACCACTTGCCTCATATCGTCAATCCAGCCACGTTAACGCTCCTGAAACTTCCAGAGCAACACTTCCTGAAACTTCCTGACCAACACTTCCTGAAACTTTTCAGGACAAAAAAAGGTCAAAACCGCATACCTAGGCCTCTAAAAATCCAAGAAACTGGAAAAGCTTACCGTAGAAATGTAGATCTAGGCGAGATCTACCTGAATCCACTCTCCAAAGAAGAAATCGAGCACCAAAACTCCAGAAATTGGCGACCGAAGGCTTAGGAATGTCCGCCTCTCTCGTTCTTCCGCAACAAGCCGACGGTTTCACGAGGGAGACAAATGAATAGGGTTTGAAGCAATGGGTTCTATTTATATTGCTTTTATCTGATTATTTTATTATAGGATAACATAATTAATTAAATAAAATGTCAAAACGACCCGAAAACAAAACATACCTAAAATTTTACGAAAATCACACTGTAGCTAAATATCGATTCTACGAGCCCAACGACACAGTCAAAATTAAGATTCGATGAACCAAACTCGGGTAAACACCTCCCGAAGCCAAAACACAATCACTCCCAAAGACATTCCACCGAGTCACCAAAACAGAACCGGCTCGCTAGGAAATCTTGCAAACAGGCTAAACCCAGCCACACACACAGAAAACCTAAGAGCTAAACCATGCTCTAATAATGGCATATGCTGAAAACGCGCCAATGTAGCTCCCTGACATCATAAACAGGCAAGAAAAAGAATTAAACAAAATATTGCAAAAAATATCGGGAGCATTACAAACGCCATATTATTCAATTGAATATTATCAAAAAAAAGACTCATAGGAAATCTAATGGAAATTCGAAATATAAACATAAACTTAAACCAAAGTATGAATTGAGGCCCATAGTGAAAAATAACGCACCTATACGACTTGAAAGGGCACATTTATCATCCCATATGCCGACACGCACTGTTTGGGTACCCAAGCTAATCACCATACACGATCTCACTTGGATACATAAAACTCCTCTCAGATAAACATCCACCCATTGCATGAAGTAAACTCAAACATGAACTACATTATATCTTACTTCATGATAGGCTCACTGGTTATTATCTTTTTTCTATTAAACTATTTTATGTTCATTTTTTTGTTATATGTTTGACCTAACAGGATAAATATATCCACAATAATAAGAAGAATGACAAAAACATTATTGCTAAGCAGGGTAGTATCATAGAGCTAATCAATTGTAATAAAGCTATCTTATCACAAATATGAATAATAATACAATTATTAAAAATAGAGGGGGCAGCACATTCGAACATCAAAAAATGAAGTGATAAAGTGCAGATGCTATTCTTCAGAAGACGTTGGAGAATTGTTGAGCTTGCTCATCATCTTCTTGAGCATCTTCTTCACCCCTTCACCGCCTCCGCTGTCTTCCTAATCTCCCTGCTTTACTCCTCCACCATCTCATAGATGTCCTTGGTGGTTTCTCTAAGGGATCCTGCACAGGGTAATGGAGGTTGTACAGCAGGTGGCCGTTGTCGTGATATAGTAGGAATCTAACCTACTCAATAGATCTGGGGCCAGCTGTCAGTAGGGTATGCCGACCAGTCGATGGTAAGGTACTTCTTTATGAGGAACTCTGGATCACTCCACCCAACCGCAGAGTGTTCAACTGCTGGTGGTCGGGAGATTTGAGCCGATAACTATAGTGCATCATCGAGAGGATAAGATCAGATATGCTAAAGTGCCATCTGGCGAGGATACAGAATGTTAACATAGAAAGTTGGGTTGTGATCTTCTTGGTATCCCCAACCTTGAGCATTAGGGAGTGGCGTAGAACATACTAAATGATGTGAGCATCCAGCATGAGTGTGTCCACGATGATGATGTGATCTCGACGCCATTCCACACCACGGAGAACCCCGTTGATCTCTCTCTAGTCCTGTATAGAACTAAAGGACTTAACGATGTCAAGTCACTCCCCACCGAGGAACCAGACGTACTTCCATTTAATATCCTCTTGGAGTATAGTCACAATCTCAGCACTGATACATGATTGCACTCCTCTATCCAACTGTGTATGAGCCGGATCACTGAGGTTGTTATAGAACTCACGAGCGAGCATTGAGGAAAATGGACTGTCGGACGAAATCACGGATAGCACTCCAAAATTATCTAGGTAACTGTAAGTGTGAGTGTAAAGGTCATCGATGAACTGTGGACGCAGGTACTCAAGATCATTTGGAGAATCTCCGGTTTGATGGTTGAGAGCTGGAAGAAGCCATAAACTACAAAACACGAAAAATCCAATCTTTAGGCGGCTACCGCGGCGCGATAATCTGCAACCGCGCACGGTAGAGTGGCGGACAACAATCTGTCCCCTTCCGCTAGATCTCCCCCAAAAATCAAATTTTCCATAAATTTCACTCAAAATGTTAAGGGGATGGAGATTCAAGCTCATAGAAGTTAGATTCCTGAAATCAACGTGGATCCGTGGCAAAACAAAATCTTAGATCCAACTGAAAAACATCATAAAACCACCACAGATCATGTCCAAAAAGATTAAAACTTCACAAAATGCAATTTTAAAATTATCATATTATACGAATGAAGTGAAAAATGGGAGGGAATTACCTAGATCTTGGAAGCGCCGGCAGAGGCACTATACATGGAGGTGAGAGAGTTGACAAGCAAGAATGAATGATTTGATTTGAACCGCCGCTTATATATTTTTGGGCTACCGAGCAGCTGTACCTCTACCGCAGGCGGTAACACCTTTTTTCATACTGATTCCTGATAATCAGTGACGGTATCTTCAATACTTCTTAGCTGATATAAACGAAGACACAATATTCACTATGATGTGTATCACAATAGAGGGGGAGTAGGTTTATGTTCATTAGGAATAGTAACTTCTAATCCACATCTTGTCCTTAACTGGGGAAGGGTTCCAGCAAGTCCTTGTGTGGCACTGGGGGGAAAGAAGGTCCTCTTGCGTGCATATGGAATTAACACCCAACCCTACAGCACGTGTGCAACTTCTCATGCCCATCCGTCACTTAGTACAGGGCTAAGGTGTTGACACATAGCTTGGGTCGATTGTGTCCCGAGCAATCTCATGAGGGTTTGTATACAAGGCATGAATGTTACTTCATGTCTCACGATCGTCGATATCATACATAATTCTCTATCATGCCAGTCTATTTAGTTTTTCACTATTTGTTCATTTGTGTTGTTTGATTTGATTTGTTTTGTGTGCTTCTATTTTTTGTTCTATTTTATTTTTATTTAAAGAAACAAGAAAATTAAAAAATATATATGTTATAAAACACAAAATATAAAAAAAATGTGGATTGTTCATACTTAGGACACACATGGCTACAACCTAATGCATAATGACTACATACAATGTTTGATTTAGGATCGGTAATCCCGGTGAACATTGTCTACTTTTGTCATAATGTCTCAAATCTATAAGTGCTTAGCTACTGAGTGCGACTAGACATGGTAGTATCTTTTTATTTTGCCTCTAGGTATGTGTGAGGTTTTAGGTACTGTAATGACTTTACACTTGTCACACATCCCTAGACGAAGCACTCATGTAGAAATTCTTTGCTTACATGTTATAAATCATGATATTGTGTTTAATACATTTGAAAAAATTTGAATAATCAATGTCATGATATACATGTGCTTATATAAAGGTTCGAACTTTGGGCGAAATCTCTAGTGATCATGTCTTTCATATACAAGTTAAAGTGCATCTATCTATGTTGCTAGATTTCGATTGATTCTGTGTCCTTGAAGTGAATGATATAATAATGATGATATGCGGAAAATAAATAATAATGATAATAAATTATCAAACAATATGTCAATGATACCCCCCCCCCCAAGCACTACTCACTCCTCCTGATAAGTCTTTGTGAGCCTTGTGAGGATGAGCACCTTGGCTAAAAGAATCATTTTGATCTTTTGCAAAGACAAAACCTTAATTGTAGTGTCCCTTGTTCTAATCATGGTCTGAAGTAGATACAAATGTGACGTCATTTTTCACTGTATTTCTCACATGATAGCAGATAGAACTACTGAGATAAAACATGTACTAAGGGTTCGTTCTACTTGATGTTTTCTTTTAATGCTACATGTACACATGTCATTACTCTATCTAATGGTTCCATACATAATTATTGGACTTAAACTACATTATATGTCTACAACACTTAGGTACTTGTACACGATTTCTATTCTTGACGTGTAAAATGTTCCATTGTGTTAATTCTATAAAACTCTTAGCATTATACACAAATTCATTGTGTAATTTGTTTCACCTATGATGTCCAATTCTTTTTACTCTGAAAACTCATATGATTTGTTTCTGTGTACTTTGCTGGTATATTTAACACATACGCATCATATTCTGTACTTTATATTTGGTGACCACTATTGTGTTTGCATCTTGTTTCACTTTTATAATATGCCTTGCTTTCTTTATCATGCTTATCTATCCTGCAATTCGTTCCAGCTGATGCATATAGTCGTCCTTCACTCTAGGCCACCCCTTTTGATAATATCCATAGGGGGAGAATAGAATGTTTACGAGTCATGAGCTAGGGAGATCACATGTCGGGGGAGCATGTTGAACTGTGCGCACGTGGATTGGGGGAGCAAGTACTGCACGTATATATTGGGAGCTCATGTGCAGGGGGAGTTACAAGTGACCTGAAACCTGACTATTTAAAGCTTATTTTGTACCTGTACTGTATCATGCATTCTCATCTATTATATCTCATGAATGGGAATTGATATTATCAAAAGGGGAAGTTTGTTGGAGCCGATGGTTCACATATCCTTAGTTTGATAATATCAATTCTGATATTGTATTTGATCCGAGTTTGTGTTTAGTATAGTGTGCATGTTTACAGGTTGAAGTGAAGCGAGGAACTCCATTATGTATCATATTGTCATACGCTAGTGCTACCGCCAAGATCTATCCTTATTTCAACCTGAATGAGTGCTCTGGATTCTACCGTGCAGCGCTAGCTCTACCGCCCATGCTAGCCTCTGGATTTAATTTGACCAAGCGCTCTAGAACCTACTACACAGTGCTAGCTTCCTACCACGCAGCGCTAGGGCACTCAATGATCGTCGAGGTGCCTGAGCTACCTCCAGGCGCTAGCGAGGTACCACACCATGCTAGCACGAAAAAGCGGAAAATAATCTTTTTGAATATTTTCCCAAATATGTAGGGGAGCTGTCACATCGACGCATAATGACCTACCTCCGGGCGTTATCCATACTGTCGGCAGTAGTATATCTTTCCAAAGACGTATAAAAGGCGTTTGTTTCTCTAATTCCTTACACCGATAGATGAATTGAGATGGGAGAACTTTCTAGGGTTCGAGAGCCGCATTTGAGCACCATTCCGCCATATCTATCAAAGAAAGAGAAAGTCGCCTCCCTCATGTTCGCACATGAAAATCTCCGATGAGCGAAGGACTACAACGAATACAAAGATTTTGATCGGCTGCAACAAAAAGAAGATTGTTAGCCTTGGTCACGCATTGCTCAACGGAGAAATTATTTTGAGGATGACTCAATCTTAAACCTTATTTATTACTTTTTGTAATTTTCTCTTTTTTGGGTGTTTATGGTGAGGAAAATCGACAGGTGAAGGTCATCGGAATCCGGCGAGAATTTCGTGAGAAATTGTCCCGGGGAAGCGACGTCTAGATCAGGTGATCTAGCTCGGGTACTAAGACACTTCTTTGCATGAAGGTGAAGAGCCGACTCGAAGACCTTTTTATAGGGAAATGGAGATAGCAAACTAGTCCAAGTAGTGGGTCAGTATAGAAATCCAAAAGAGTTTCTTCTAACTCCGCCTCCGATCTCTAGCATCCCGGAGATCAACATTTTGTAATTGTAAAAACTATTGATTTTGATTGAATAAAATTATTTGTGTTATTATTTCTGTGTTTAACATCCTGAGTGTTATCTGGTGGTTCTCTGAAGGGTACATATTTCTCCAAGGAGATATTTGTCTCGGAAAATGAGATTTGCGACCTACCGTCGTGCGCTAGCAAGCTAACGCCCCGCGGTAGCTTCCAGAACTGGATTTCCTTGGATCAAAAATTTTTGAATTGTTTAATAAATGCATCAAACCATATTCACCCCCTACCCTATAAGGTTGGCCACAATATCCAACAGTCATCGCTTTTGGTCAAGATGATCTCCCTAAAAATGAGAATCTTTTTGATGATGTTGTGGTAATCAATACTGTCAATGAGAATTGCACAATACATAAGATCTTGATTAATACAGGAAGTGTTGAAATTTGTGAAGTTGAAGTGGGTGACGGGACAGGCCGGGCGGCCTGGGAGGACAGCATTGGCGGACTGGGCGGACTGGGCGGACTGCGTTGTGCGGCCTGGTGGAAAGTCTGGTGGAAGCCGGCTGTTTTCTGAGCAGGTTGTTGCATGGAGTCCGCGGTTTGTGCGGCCTGGTATCTGCGGATAGAGAGGCTTGCGGACTGGTGCTTTGCTCAGTGGTCGTGGTGCAAGTTTGTGCTGATAGGCGGGTTGGCTTGTGTCCGCGGGAAGCTTGCGTACTGATGTGTCCGTGACATTGGCTGTTGCGGACTGAGCTTAGAGCTTGGCTGAGGCCTTGTCGAGCTCTGGTGTTACAGCAGGTGTTTGCTGTGGAGATCGTTTTGGCGGCCTGGTTTTGGAGTCCGGGATATTACCGCTGCGATGGGGCAGGAGTGCGAGGAGCTCGCGGACTGCTGGCGGTCTGTGCTTTGGTGTTTTGGCGGATGGTGGTTTGCGTCCGCCATGCTCGCATTGGCCCTTGATGGTTTTGGGCTTGGTCACACTTTGTGCCAAGTTCAGTGTGTCTGTCGTATCCGCCAAGTCCGCTGTGACCGGGCGGACTGTTGCTAGCTGCCTTTGGTCGTGAACTTGTGGCGGATTGAGGTGTGAGTCTTGCGGACTGCCTCGGGTTGGTGCGGACAGCCATTGAAGGGGGTTTGCTGTCCTGCAGTGGTTGGAGATTTGCGGGCTGATGCCTTGTCCGCTTAGCTTGGGCGGACTGGAGAGGGTTCATCAATGGTTGCCTTGCTCCTGGCTGTTTTCCTTGGTAACCGGCCAAGTCCTTGCGGACTCGGCGGACGGTGTTCTGCGATCGCGCGGGATGGGGCGGTGTCTCTATCTCTACGGCGGTGACCACACTCATCACCTCGCCTATAAATAGGACCGCTCTGGCAGGTCTATAGTAACCTAAGTAACTTGAGTGAACAGTAAGTTGGGTTGTGCAAGGAGCTACGGTCTCTGTTTGTGAGTCCGCGCGGATTGTTTCAGTGCTGACATTTGGTGTGTGCAGGTCGCGCGGTTTGCTTCAAGGAGCCAGGAGTTTGGCTGTGACTTCTGTCAAGTGCTTGGAAGTGTGCGGTCTCTGCGGACTCAGCAGGAGGTCGCTCTGTGGCTTGTCAGTTCTGTTTCATCTTTGCCAGCTTCAATAACCTGTCCGCCGGCTTCAGGCGGGTAGGGGTGTTCCTCAGTTCAGGTTCAGCAGGAGACGAATAACGGTGTGTCCGCGCGGCCTCGCGGATTAGGTGGACTCTGTGGCTATTCAGCGGATTGCAGCTTAGTTCGGGCGACTTCGGCGACCTCGGTGACCTCGGTGGTCTCAGCGGACTCCGGTTCTGTCCGCCCGGCTTTAAATTTTTTTTTTGGTGCTTTCTGTTTATAGATGTTATACTAGCGAAATCATGTCTCGCTATGTATGCATCGTGATGTAAAGAAGTGAATGAATAAAGACCTGCTTGTGCTTCCATTGTTTGTTGGGTGTAACCCTTGTTCCTTGGTTTTCCACTGGTTCAACGTGAGAACTGGATAGTTCCGAAGATATTAATTTGGCGTTTGGGATATCTTGCTGACCACGTTTAGAAAATTTAACATGGTATCAGAGGGAGGTTCAGTTACGTGAGCGGAAGTCAACCAGCGTTGTTACTCAGTGACTGAGTGGTGCTCAACCTGTGTTGTTGCTCGGAGCTTCTGAAAGGGTGCCAACAGGTGTTTGCAATGGAAGGGAGTTTTGCAAGAGGTCTGGGCATTGAACTCTTAACGCCGACTAACTTCAAGAAGTGGAAGTCGTGCATGAAGAGTTATCTTCTTGGCGAGGAGCTATGGGAAGTCGTCGGTGGTGACGACAGACAGAAAGTGACTGCTGCTTTCGGTACTACTGAGCATGTGAGGCTCTGGAGAAGAACAAATGCTAAGGCGGAGTTCATTCTGAAGAGAGCTGTGTCTCCGGAACTATTTGATCACATCATTGGGTGTGAGTCGGCTGCTGATATTTGGACAACCATTGATGAGTTGTTCAATAGGAAGAATGTGGTGCGGCTTCAGTTCCTGGAGAATGTGTTGGCCAGGGCAACTCAGGGAGACCTTTCCATCTCCAAGTACTTCTTAAAGATGAAGAGCTTGTCTGCTAAGCTGTCGGCACTGGATCCTGATGAGCCTATCTCTGAGGCTAAGATGAAAAGGCACATTATCCGCTGCTTGCGGAAGGAGTATGTGGCCTTTGTTACATCTGTTCAAGGGTGGGCTACTCTGTCGTCTTTGCTGGAGCTGGAGAATCTGCTTGCCTCGCAGGAGAGCTTAGCAAGGCAGATGGCTGGAGTGAATCTGAATCAGGAAGGCAGCGAAGCTCTCTTCTCAGGCAAGAAGAAAGGATGGGAAGGGAAGAAGAAGAAGAAGGTGCAGGCCACTGGCGAGAAGGAGACTTCAACTTCATATCCACCGGAGAGGAGCAATGCTCCTAAGGACTGGATGAAGAACCTGAAGTGCTACCGGTGTCATCAGCGAGGGCACTTCAAGCGGGACTGCAAGGTCAAACTACAGCCTGCGCATGCTGCGGGAAAGGAGGAAGCTTGCTCGAGAAGTGAAGAAGCAGAATGATGAGGAGCGTTTATGACGGGCACTTGTGTCCGGGCCTTGTCTGCTGATGACTTCAACGGCGAGTGGATCGTGGACTCCTGGTTTGGTCATCACCTCACCGGAGACAAGTCAAAGTTCACCTCCATGCAGGCGTACTCAGGTAATGAAGCTATTATCACTGCTGATAATACTGTTTATGCAGTAGAGAAAGAGAGGGTCGTGTCTTTGGGTAGTGATCAGGGGCCACTCACATTAAGGAGTGTGTATCACGTGCCGGGCATGAAGAAGAACCTCTTCTCGGTGACCAATGCGGTGGATGCTGGTTATCACGTTTTGTTTGGGCTAATAGATGTGAGGTTCCTTCGCAACGTATCAGCAGTGAAGGCTGATGTTTCTCATGTTGGGAGGAGGGTGAAGAACTTGTTTGTTCTTTCCACCAGTGCTTATTTTGATAGAATGAGAGCCAATGATAGAGCTGCTATCTGGCATGAGAGGCTGGGGCATGTTGGCATGGACAAGCTGAAGGCGATGGCTAGTAGAAGTCTGGTGAGGGGGTTGCCGAAGTTGTCCTCCTTTGGTGATGGGCATGTTTGTGCGGGCTGTCAATATGGTAAGGCACATCGCCTTCTGTTTAATAAATCACAAACAAGGAGCAAGAAACCATTGGAGTGCATTCATGGCGACCTGATGGGACCGACGGTTACTGCCAGCCTTGGTGGAAGCAGATACATGCTTGTCTGGGTTGATGACTACTCAAGGTATACTTGGGTGTACTTCTTAAAGGAGAAGCCGGAAGCATTCCGTTTGTTTGTGGAGTTTAAGGAGTTGGTAGAAGGCCGGCTTGTCTTGCGGATTAAGAAGCTTAGAACTGATAACGGGGGTGAGTTTGTCTCCTCCGAGTTTTCTAACTTCTGCAGGAAGCACGGGATCCAACGGGAGCTTACATGTGCCCACACTCCACAACAAAATGGGGTAGCGGAGCGGAAGATCCGTCATCTGATGGAGACCTGCAAATGCTGGCTCATGCGAAAGATATCCCAAGGTCCTTTTGGGTGGAGGGAATGTCTTGTGCTGCTTATGTTATCAACCGTATGCCACTCAGCCCTATCAACATGAAGACTCCAGTTGAGCTGTTGCTGAAGGAGAAGCCGAGTGTGGGACACCTTAGGGTGTTCGGCTCAACTTGCTACGTGCATGTCCCGAATTCTTCACGGACAAAGCTGGATGCGAAGGCAAGGAAACATGTCTTTGTTGGCTACGATGAGCGGAAGAAGGGATGGAAATGCATGGACCCTGTGACGAAGAAGTTCGTGGTATCAAGAGACGTTGTCTTTGACGAGCTGACGTCATATGGAGGTGGCTCGGTGGAGCTAACCGAAAGTAGCAAAGTTGAGGAAGCACCGGTGGTAGCTGCTGAAGGCTTGGAAGAGGAGCTTGCTGTTTCACCAGCAGCTCCTGCTACTTCGAACTCCGAGGCTGAGCCTCCTGGCTCAGGAAGCAGGGGGAGCACTGCTCAATGCTTGCCCCAGGTAGGAGTGGAGCCTGAAGAAGCAAAGGAAGCCGTGAGAAAGGAGCCAATTCTTCAGAGATCGAAGAGGGTGGTTAAGCCACCGGCTCGGTACTGTGATGGGAATACAGTGAGCTTTGTCTCCTGTTTCTTTGCAGGTCCTCTAGATGAGCGAGAACCTGCAAGCTTCAACGAGGCCACTAGAGTGAAGGAGTGGGAAGGTGACATGAACGAAGAGATTGATGCTCTGAAGAAGAATGAAACCTGCGACCTTGTGCCCAAGGTTGATGGCATTACTCCGGTTACTTGCAAGTGGGTGTATAAGTTGAAGAAGAAGGCTGATGGGAGCATTGATAGGTTCAAGGCTCGCCTGGTCGCTAGAGGATTCTCACAGCAGTATGGAGAAGACTATGAGGAGACATTCAGTCTAGTTGCGAATATGACTTCTGTAAGAGTGGTGATCGCCTTGGCTGCTAGCAAGGGATGGAGGTTGTGGCAACTCGATGTGAAGAATGCCTTTCTTTACGGAGAGATTGACAAGGACATCTTCATGGATTAGCCGCTTGGTTTTGTCTCTAAAAAGCATCCGGACTATGTCTGCAAACTCAGGAAGGGTCTCTACGGGTTGAAGCAAGCTACTAGAGTGTGGTATGGGAAGATTGCAGAGTACCTGGAATTCTGTGGATACTTTGCTTCTAACTCGGATTCAAGCTTGTTCGTCAAGAAGAAGGGAGAGCTTCGTGTCTTGGTCCTGCTGTATGTGGATGACATGATCATCACAGGGAATTCGGAGGGGGAAGTAGCAAGGCTCAGGAAAGAGCTTGCTATACCCTTCGAGATGATAGACTTGGGAGAGTTGCATCACTTTCTCGGTCTGGAAGTGGAGAGGAAGGAGTGTGGGATTCTCATTAGCCAGAAAGGGTATGCTGATCGCATTGTGAAGCGGTTCGGCATGGGTGAAGGGAAGAAGTGCTCCACTCCACTGGAATCTGGGCTGAAGCTTCGACGAGATGAGGGAAGGGTTCTTCAAGATCCCTTAGTGTTCAGGGCTCTTGTTGTGAGCTTGATTTATCTGACGATTACAAGGCCGGATATAGCTTATGTTGTTGGCCGAGTAAGTCGGTTTATGGCTGAACCAAGGCAATCTCATCTAGTGGCGGCAAAGGGGGTTCTGAAGTATGTCAAGGTGACTTCTGAGATGGGACTCCTCTATGGAAGGGACGCGGAGTTTGCATTGCTCGGGTACACGGATGCTGACTATGGCGGTGATTCGGATGATCAGAGGTCTACTTCAGGTTATGTGTTCACTTGCGGCTCAGCTAGCATCTCGTGGTGTAGCAAGAAGTAGGACTCGTTCTCGGTTTCAACCACGGAGGCGGAGTATAAGGCTTCGGCCTTGGCTGCTCGGGAAGCCGTTTGGTTGAGGAGGCTTATAGAGGATGTCCATGAAGAAGTGCAAGGTCCTACTTTACCCCGGGGTGACAATGAGAGTGCTCTCAAACTGGTTAACAATCCAGTGTGTCACGCCAGGACCAAGCATTTAGAGATTGATCACCATTTCATCAGGGAGAAGGTGTTGGAACGATCTCTGCTGGTCGAGCATGTTCGGAGTGAAGATAATCTTGCTGACATCTTCACGAAGCCACTGTCGAAGGGGCCCTTTGAACTCTTGCGCAGCTTGCTAGGCTTGGTCACCACTTCTCACTTCAAGGGGGGTGTTGAAATTTGTGAAGTGAAGTGGGTGACGGTACAGGCCGGGCGGCCTGGGCGGACTGGGCGGACTGGGCGGTCTGCGTTGTGCGGCCTGTTGGAAAGTCTGGTGGAAGCCGGCTGTTTTCTGAGCGGGTTGTTGCATGGAGTCCGCGGTTTGTGCGGCCTGGTATCTGCGGATAGAGAGGCTTGCGGACTAGTGCTTTGCTCAGTGGTCGTGGTGCAAGTTTGTGCTGATAGGCGGGTTGGCTTGTGTTCGCGGGAAGCTTGCGGACTGATGTGTCCACAACATTGGCTGTTGCGGACTGAGCTTAGAGCTTGGCAGAGGCCTTGTCGAGCTCTGGTGTTACAGCAGGTGTTTGCTGTGGAGATCGTTTTGGCGGCCTGGTTTTGGAGTCCGGGAAATGACCGCTGCGATGGGGCAGGAGTGCGAGGAGCTCGCGGACTGCTGGCGGTCTGTGCTTTGGTGTTTTGGCGGACGGGGGTTTGCGTCCGGCATGCTCGCATTGGACCTTGATGGTTTTGGGCTTGGTCACACTTTGTGCCAAGTTCAGTGTGTCCGTCGTATCCGCCAAGTCCGCTGTGACCGGGCGGACTGTTGCTAGCGGCCTTTGGTCGTGGACTTATGGCGGATTGAGGTGTGAGTCTTGCGGACTGCCTCAGGTTGGTGCGGACAGCCATTGAAGTGGGTTTGCTGTACTGCAGTGGTTGGAGCTTTGCGGGCTGAAGCCTTGTCCGCTTAGCTTGGGTGGACTGGATAGGGTTCATCAATGGTTCCCTTGCTCCTGGCGGTTTTCCTTGGTAACCGGCCAAGTCCTTGCGGACTCGGCGGACGGTGTTCTGCGATCGCGCGGGCTGGGGCAGTGTCTCTATCTCAATGGCGGTGACCACACTCCTCACCTCGCCTATAAATAGGACCCCCCTGGCAGGTCTACAGTAACCTAAGTAACTTGAGTGAACAGTAAGTTGGGTTGTGCAAGGAGTTGCGGTCTCTGTTTGTCTGTCCGCGCGGATTGTTTCAGTGCTGACATTTGCTGTGTACAGGTCACGCGGTTTGCTTCAAGGAGCCAGGAGTTTGGCTGTGACTTCGGTCAAGTGCTTGGAAGTGTGCGGTCTCTGCGGACTCAGCAGGAGGTCGCTCTGCGGCTTGTCAGTTCTGTTTCATCTTTGCCAGCTTCAATAACCTGTCCGCCGGCTTCAGGTAGGTAGGGGTGTTCCTCAGTTCAGGTTCAGCAGGAGACGAATAACGGTGTGTCCGCGCGGCCTCGCGGCTTCGGCGGACTCCGTGGCTATTCGGCGGATTGCAGCTTAGTTCGGGTGACTTCGGCGACCTCGGCGACCTCGGCGGTCTTGGCGGACTCCGGTTCTGTCCGCCCGTCTTGAATTTTTTTTTGGTGCTTTCTGTTTACAGCTGTTATACTAGCGAAATCATGTCTCGCTATGTATGCCTCGTGATGTAAAGAAGTGAATGAATAAAGACCTGCTTGTGCTTCCATTGTTTGTTCGGTGTAACCCTTGTTCCTTGGTTTTCCGCTGGTTCAACGTGAGAACTGGGTAGTTCCGAAGATATTAATTTGGCGTTTGGGCTATCTTGCTGACCATGTTGAGAAAATTTAACAGGAAGTTCAGTCAACCTCCACTTCTGCCACACCTTTGATGCACAAAAGGATGAAAAGCCTCTGCTTTCCAGTGAATGGCCCCTCTAAAGAATTTTGAGGGAGAGAAAGGAGGTAGAAGGATGTGTCGAGCTCTTGGTGACACTTGGGGAGATTACAAAGCTGATTGACTTCATTGTGGTAGATGGTACCAACAGTTATTGTGCCATCTTTGAAAGACCCATTCAGAACACATACTAGACATTAGCATCAACTTTTCATCATGCCCTCAAATTTGCTACAGTAGGGAGGAAGTACTGAATCGGCAGCTATCTGAAGCTGTCTCGGGAATGCTATGTTAAAACCGTCAACATGGTAGAGCAAACTCCTCCCCCGGAGCTTTCATCCATTATTCTTGAGATAAGAAATCCACCAGAGGTTGTGGAAAAGACAGAAGAGGGAACAAGTGTAATGCCCCTGATTTTTTGATGTTTATTTTAATTTCTTTAGTGGCGTATTTTTGACGTCAGGGTGTTACGTTGACACGTAGTTGATAGGTATCGTTGCTAGAGCGTGGCTTTTGTTCATTTGGTATCTGAGGTTTTGACTTAGAATATTAGCTTGGCAAATTTCTAGAGTGTTTTTTAGTTTTCTATTGCGAGCCAGGTTTGTTTTGCAACTCGGTGGAGCCTTTTGGGATGTTTTGGTGTTTTGGGCTTTGGGGAGTTTTTCCCGAGTTTGGTTTGTCTAATTTCGATATCGACTTTGTTGTTGGATTCATAGCATTGATATTTAGTTATGGTGCGAATTTTTTAGAAATTCGAGTTGATTGGAATTATTGGTCGTTTGGATGTTTATTTAGTAATTAATTATAATACATTATTATATTACTTATATAAATATAAATAGTTAACGATGTGACGGAAACTCGATTCATCTTCATCCCGAACCGACGAAATGTTTTGCAAAAGAGAAGAATGGTGGACATTTCTAGGCATTCGGCCACCGATTGCAGGAGCTTTGGTGCTTGAAATCATCATCGGAGAGTAGATCCGGACTCCTCTCACTGAGGTCAACGTGTGTGTGTTGAGTTTTTCCCATTTCTTGAATTTGTGGGCATTTGGAATTTGTGTTTGACCATCTTTTGTCCCGAAAAGTTTCAGGAATTTTTCCCCAGTTGTTCTTGCGGCCAAATCTTTGAGGATGAGCACTTGCGTGGGCGAATTTCGGCAAGCAATAGGCAAGTGGTTATTTCTTCCCATTGCAATGTTCATTTCTTTGTGTTCCTTGTTTCTTTTCTTCTCTTCTCTCCTTATAAAATATTAGAAGTGTAGGGTTCGGTCGATCTGCTGGGTAGAGTAGGTTTTCCGGCCAATTTTAACTTAGTTGATTACATAGGATACAGCCAAAGTATAATTCGTCGAATAAGGAATTAATTTGGTTAGGTTAATATGTCAAGTATAAGACTGTTAGTCTAAGTTAGAGTTCGTCAAATATGACAATCAATTTAGTTTAAATTCGTCAAATAGGGTGGGTCAGGCTGAGTAAAATTCATCATGTATGGGTTTTGGTCTAAGTCAATTTTGTTGAATAGTTTAGGTGCTGAGAGTAGTTAGCTTTGTCGAGTCGTATTCGTCGAGTATCCGTTGTAATTCGTCGGGTAATGCTTTGATGTTGAGTTATGTCCAATTCATCGAGTATTCTCGACGAATACGTCGAGTTTCAGACTTGGCATTGAGTGATTCTGAATTCGTTGAGTATTAGGCGTTGAATTAGTCGAGTATCGGTCTTTGCATTAAGTGAGTTAGACTTGGCATTTAGAGCGTTGAGTTGTCTTTGAGTTTAAGTCAAAATTGTCCTGTTAACTCGATGAATTCGTTGAGTACAGTTGGTTTGTTATCGAGAGCATCGAGTGAAGGTGTTGAGTGAAGTAAACTTCGTTGAGTTAAAGTCCAGGCATCGAGTGAGACTGTTTTAGCAAAGAGAGCGTTGAGTGAACCCCAGATTCATAGAGTATACTCGATGAATTTCTCGTGGACTTTGGTATTTTCACTGATTCCTCATATATCATTAAGTTAGCCTATTTTTCTTATTTTACAAAGCTAATTCATCAAGTGTCAACAGTATTCATCGAGTATACTTGACGAACCAATGTGGACTTAGATTTTTCTTCCCTCGTCGAATTCAGTCCAATTCGTCGAGTTTGACCTGGCTTGTTGAGGTAATTTGGCAAGTAATCTAGCCGAATCTGAGTATTCTTAGAAGTTGTTCGTCAAATGATTCTCCTATTCATCAATTATACCCTTATAGATTATCTGGTTATTTTCCTTATCTGCCATTCTGTGCATCATTTCGCCTGGTGGAATTCCGGGAGTGAGTTTTTGACTGCTAGTGTGTGGAGGAGGAGACCACCACCGCAGGTGCCAGCTTTGCCCCAGTGATGTGTTGTGGGTGAGTGGAGAAGGAGACCACGAACCCCGAGCACTTGTGAAACTTTTGATGTCAGTGTGTGGAGTAGACCACCACCGCATGTGCCGGATTTGTTGTTAGTGTTTTTGCCCACTAAATGATGAGCAGGCTAATCCCATAAATATATACACTTACTTATATGTATTTCTTTTTATATAAATCATGGATCTTTATCGCACTTGGTGCAAATTTCTTACCTTTGAACTTTGTAAGTAAACCTTTTATCTCTGTCTTATGGTTTATTAGCAGAGGTTTGTCATCTTTTCTCATGTTTGGGTTGGTAACCCCACTTTGTCCCTTTTGGATTATTGCTAATTTTAATCTTTGATCATCACTTGTATATTTTTTTGCTGAGGTATTATTTTTTTTGGAATCCCTCAATTTTGGAGCAGTAGCCGGTTGAGCGACTAGGTTTGGTGGTTGCTGGTTTTCTAATGTTGTTACAATTGTCTTCTCCTCACCGGTGTGAGGAAGTGTTGTTGTTCTATTTTTAGTTCAGACATACTATTTTTTTCTTTTGGTGGGTTCATGCCAGGTTGTTAATGCCCACCAGAGTTTTTATATTGTTAAGATACCTGCTAGCTCCTTAGTCTTTTGTTGATGACAGGTTGGTTTTACTTGCTCTCTGGGAAGGTTTTATGCTATGTTTGCATGTTAATTATTTTAAAAGTATAATGGCACAATCTCATGCATATCATTACTTTAAACCAAAGTCAATGTATTTTAACTAATGTAAAAGTTATTTCTATACTATATTTAACCTAGAGGTATGCAAATCTTGAGTTGTCCTGTTTGGATGTTTATGCTCATGTAGGATGTTAATCAATATAAATAAAGTATTTTTCACAGTGTATATTCGTATTTATACTTATGGACTTGTTGATCCACTGAAGCCCAGGTATACGACTATCAAACTTAACTTAAATTATAGTTTTCTTCACAATAAACTTGAGGATATCTTATAAAGTGTTACGTTCGGATTCTTGCCTGGGGGCCTATAGTTATCCACTGCACAGTTTGGCATCATGATTCGTGTTTTCTCTTAATCTGATACATTATTTAAATGTGGAGAAAATGCAGGTTGTGACTGTAGGTATCAGAGGGATAGGTTGTTTGATAATTGGTCGAACAACTATCTCTGGTTAGTTTTAGTTTGTCTTGTTCAATTTCATACATACATCGATGTGCCATCAGTACGTCTTGGCTGAAGAATGAACACTACACTCATAAGCATGATACGAAGTATTTGAGGCATATTATGTAGTATGGAATAGATAATATGTGTTTGAATATGGATCCTCATAGGAAGCAACATGTGACTTTATATTGTATGAGATGCAGAACAATTATCACATGAATGGACA
Source organism: Platanthera guangdongensis (assembly GCA_039583875.1). Taxonomy (NCBI): domain Eukaryota; kingdom Viridiplantae; phylum Streptophyta; class Magnoliopsida; order Asparagales; family Orchidaceae; genus Platanthera; species Platanthera guangdongensis. The sequence goes on along the minus strand of CM077156.1, from coordinate 92,868,705 downwards.
TTATATTTTGCTTTTTCGTTACATGCGAAATATTTCTTGTGCACACCGCTCATACATGCATTAATGTCTTTATTAGATTGCATAGCTCAACATGCATGGCATAACATAGCATTAACACACATGTCAAGCCAAACATCTACATGATGAAATACGTATACACATGGATTTAAAACAAAAGGAATAAGAATTCATGCATTCATAGTTGATGCACATGAGGCAATAGGATGATGGTATATGATCCTAAGTTAAGAATAGCTTCTTTTATAAGATCCCAAAGCAAGTTAGCAGCATGAGCAAGTCTTTAAACATGTATGGTCTGAACTAAGATGTGTAGTTCTACCGGTTAAGCTAGGTTTTGATTGGTTGATCATTATATTCTTAGGATGCCTCCTAAACGAGTTGTAACTAGGTCGACTCCCCAATCTAAGGGAGAGTCATCTAGTGCGTGGAGTGAGGCAATGATTGAGGGACTACGGCAGAGGAATAAGGCTCTGTCTTGGAGGATGGTGGAGATGCAATCGTCGTTCTAGGAACTGTTGACAGCTATTTTTGGACATCAACCGAGAGTGCAGGACCCAGCTTTGGGTTAAGCTGTTCCAATTCCTCCCTCTCCTTTAGTATCTCTAGTTAAGATACCACTAGAGATGAATTTTATCTCGCATTTTAAGTGACTAGGACCTCTTACGTTTGATTGTAGAACCAATTTCATGGCATTGGATGATTGGATTATCGCGATTGAGGAGATGTTCTCGTACTCAGTAATGTTTACGTACCAGAGAGTAATGTTTGTTTCTTACTAGATTAAAGGTCTTGCAAAGAGCTTGTGGTTGAGAGAGAAGGAGAACCTCAGAGATGGATGCTCATAGGAATCTTTCAAGGAGATGCTACTTAGGAAGTTTCTGCCATCGGTCGAGTAAGACCGCTTGATGAATAACTTCCTGCATTTGAAATAGAGACAATTCACGGTCAGTGAGTATGAGGTAAAGTTCAGTAAGTTTATCTAGTTTGCCACTAATTTGGTTGCTTATGAAGTTAGCAGAGTTAAGAGATTTATGGGTGGTCTTATGAGTGACATCCTGCAGCTGGATAGCGCGTATGGTTCTGAAAAATATGCTGAGGACATAGATGCTGCTCTAAAAGTCGAAGCCAAGATAATGCCAAGAATAGAGGCATGCTAATGAGGAAGGACAAGAGGAAGTCCGATGACGGTAAGAACTCCTGGATCCGCTTCGAAGAAAAGAAGCAAGGAGGTGTGCATTTTTTGCGATCGGCCAGGCCATCTGTTCGACAATGTTTCAATAGATTTGGAGCTAAAAAGCAGTAGCAAGTGCAGCGATTTCGAGCTCTCCCAAAGGAGATCTGGTTTATGCTTCATGTAAAAGGAAGGTGCACGATGTTGCCAATTGTTGGAGTATGGAAAGGGTCTACTTCAAGTATGGATAGAGGTAACATTTTAAGTCAAAGTACCCGTCGTCTCAGCCTATGCTATAGCCAGTTCCACTTCATGCATTGCCACTGCCGCAGCTTTTGGATAAAGGAAATGCCAAGTTAAATGTGGTGACTATGGAGGAAGCGCAGACTTCTGCCCAGGTGATCTCAAGTTAGATTCTAAACTAGTTCTAACTTTTAACTCTAGTTTTGATGCTTGTTCATCTAGTTACGTATGCGACTTTATAGTTGAATTTAAGGTAAAGAACTATTGGGCACGCGTTCTTTTCAATTCTGGTGCTACCCACTCATTCGTGGCTAGGACTTTCGTTGAGCGTCATCATGTGACTCTCAATCTAGTTGATAATTTGGTTCACGTTAAATTTCCTTCTGGTGATTCGGTCGTGCTGGACCCGGGTATCCGAAGTTGTCCGATTCCTCTAGGTGATTTCCTAGATTTTGTAGATTTGAAGGTGTTAGACTTGGAGGACTTCGATGTGATCTTGGGCATGGACTGTGAAAGTAAGTAGCATCTACCTAAATCACTTAGAGGGGGTGATCTGGTTTATGCTTCATGTAAATCTACTGTAATTATTACGGTTAACGATTCGTTATTAAAATACTATTTGTAGATCATCTTCTAACGATCATAAGTCATTAAGGAAAGATACACATGGATCAATCATGAGGAACTTAGATTAATTTGAAATCTTGTCAGAAGATTTGAAAAGAAAATTTTGTAACTTCATTTCTCGAGAAAAAATAGGTTTCTTGAGAAATCAGTAGTTTTCTCGAGAAAAGACCAAGCTTTCTCGAGGAAAGACTTAGCGAAATTTCTTTGAAGCGAAAACCTGATTTCTCGAGAAAGATAGGATTTCTTAAGAAAAGTACTTAGCACAAATTTAGAACTGAAGACAGATTTCACGAGAAGGATATGATTTCTCGAGAAATGAATTGCTTTCTTGAGTAATGGACTGACCTTCTAGAGAAATTTACTTAACGAAAATTCTGTGAACTTGAGGATTTATTTCTCGAGAAGGAACTTGATGTCTCGAGAAATATACATGGCTTCTCGAGAAACACTTTTGATTTCTTGACAATGACTTTCCTTTCTCAAGAAATGAACTTGGTTTCTCGAGAAATATACTTGGCTTTTCGAGAAACACTTTTGATTTCTCAAGAACTACTTTCCTTTCTCGAGAAATGAACTTAGTTTCTCAAGAAATATACTTGGATTTTCTCGAGAAAATAATTAGAATATTTTTAGACAATTTCCCGAGAAGTCTTATGGTTTCTCGAGAACAGCTTTGCTTTCTCGAGAAATGTACTTAGACTTATCGAGAAACAATCTTCAATTTCTCGAGAAATGGACTTTGTAATTTTTCAGAAAAAATTTTTTTTCTTCTTTTTTCAAAACCATCAACCCTTCCTTTCATCCATTTCCTTTGTACTTGAAAATGAAGAGAATCAAAATAGAGAGGTTACACATCAGTCAACAACATGGATCACATAAAGGGGGATTACATTTCATGGTCCTATGTTTGGTGACTTATTGTAAACTGACATTGGTCTACACTTAGCAATAATGTCCTGCAAGCACTCAACTAAAATACAGCATCAAATATAAACTTAATTCATCTTAGTTTAAGGGTGACTTCATCTAAATCTAGGTTATTGTGGATACAATACCCAACAATCTCCCCCTATTTGTAGAAGTCAAAAACCTCTACACTGAGGTGTTTCAGTTCAAGATAATTAAAGTTAACTAACAAATAAACAGTATATGCAAAGAGTTATGAGATAATAAGATCATCAAAATTCAAAATTTTATATATTTAGAACTTGTTCACAAGAATATATCCAGGTCCACAACATTCTATAACATTGATAATCAAAAATCACTTATACTATTTCTGATGCTATCTTTCCTTCTTTTCTTGCTGCCTTTTCTGGTAACTTAGAGTCTTGGGATAGTACTTTGGAGGTCGAGGACGAGCTTTAGATATTCACAATCATAAATTTTTCTTTTTGTCATTGATTTTTCATAAAGCTTTCACTCTTTGTGACTGAAATGATCATGTTTGTTTTCATTAAATTCCACAACCAGCTTCAGAGTCTCCAAAATAAGAAACTTTGAAGTTAGACTCCAAACTTCAGCAAATTCTTTTTCAATTCTTTGGGTAGCACCTTGACTAGGGATAAATCTGCTGGCAGAAGCACCATCATCATATTTCCTTTTTCTTATGCACTGGCATTTCAGGAGGTAGTTCGTAAGGAATCTCCTGTTGATCATGAGTCCATACTTGAGAATAACGTTTAGTAGGAAATTCATATTGTTCAGGTCTTGGAGAAAAAGTAGCCTTAAAGGCATTTGGATCTCGATGAGGAGGTGGAGCTTCGTTTGGGTGAACTTAAAATTTTGGAAAGATCTAATTATACATACAGATAGCAGTCTCATAAGTATAGATGTTTAGACCTTTAATCTGCTTTTCTACACATGTATTGATCTCTTTTAGTTGATCAACCCACTAATGTTTCATTTCTGGAACTTCAATGTCTAAATTTTCTTTTACTTTATCCTTCCCCTTTCTGACTTCTACAGATATGGTCTCAATGGCTTCTTCTTTAAATTTTTCAACCTCTTCATAAGTCTTGAAATTATGTTCCTCAGTTTTCTTCTGCAATAGAATTTTATTGTTTGCCATAATTACTGATTGATTCATAACTTCACCAACACTAGTGATAGTGTGGTTTATAGCCTTGCCACCAATATTTAGTAATATTTTAAATTCATCTGTATTATGCTGAATTTCAGCAAATTCTCTGCTCATCTCTTTTTTAAGAGCAGATACTTTATCAGTTACTTCGTGGAGAGACTTCTCAAAGTACTCTAGTTGCTTGGTCAACATAGATTCAATTTTACTTAACATGGTATCATCAGGAATAATTTTTGCTGGAGGGAGTGGAGGAGGTAGAGCTGGAGCTGTCCAGATAGGTATTTCTTCAATATTAACTAAACTTCTGCCTCTTTGTGCAGAAGTCATCTCATCCCCTTCCTCACCCAGAATAGTAAGGCCAGTGAAATCTATATTCCTCAAGGGAGGTTATACAGGCCCTAGGGTAACTGCATCATCATCATCATAGACTATATAAACATTCTCCCTCTAATTGTTCCTGGGGATGAGAATGTTTTGGTAACACATCAGGAATATTTATAGGAATGCCTTCAGGAATCTTTTCAGGAGAGAAGAAGAGAGGTTCATCTGAAGTTATATTTTCTATAAGTCTGTCAATATCTTCTAAGACAGCATCTTGTATAGGGGTGCTCTTCTCATCATCAGACTGAGTTATGTTTTTTTCTTCCATCACATCATCATCAACAACATGCATTGTAACCTGAGCCGAAGCAACATGTGACGGAACCTCTAGTTCTGGGACCTCAGCTTATTGAACTTCTTCATGAACTAAAGGATCATGCTCCCCCTCAACACCTCCTCCAAATGTGCCATCTGTATCAGCAAGAAGGGGAGATGGGGTCCTATCCTCATCAACTGTAATCCTTGGTGCTGGAGGAGCTTGGCCTGGCTTGGGAATTCTAATTTCCCTTCTGTTAATGGAATAGAGGGTGAATTTCTTCAGGTGGTGGAAGGACACACCTTTGGACAAGTCAAAGACTTCTGCGTTGATTTGATTCAAATAAAGAGAAATAATCCTTGCAAAATTTGGTGTCTTTATGCTCTGAAAGTGAGAGTTAGATCTAAAATACTCTAGAGGGGGGGGGTGAATAGAATATTCTTAAATATTATTAACAGCTATTACAACTTTTGCTGTAAATTAAAAGTGCAAAAATTAATAGACTAGCAAACAATAAAGCTAAAGCACAAGCATAGCAAGAACATAAGAAAATGAGGCAACCAGACGACACAAGAATTTTATAGTGGTTCCCCAACCTGGGTACATCCATTCTTCTACCACCCTTGGTAGGAATCCACTGAGGTTTTTGATCAGGTGCCTGACACCAATGAGCTTTTGATCAGGTGCTCAAAAACCAACCCAAGTCTTTTGATCAGGAGACTTGAAACCAAGGAATCACATTTGAAGGGAGATGACAACCGTTTACAGAGGTGGGGTGAGAGATGATTTTGTCATCTCTTTCTCAATATGCAACTGAGAAGACTGTGGATTTTATTATAGCTTAAGGCTCCCCCTGAGATGTAGAATGGATCAGGGAGAACTAAGAGCCAAGCTTCAGGGTGATAGGTCTTCAAACTGAATCCTTGACCAGTAAAGGTCTTCAGGAACTTCTTTGACAGATTGAACTGAAGTTGTTCTTTTGAAGTGTCCCGGAGTACTTGAAGAAAGAAGACTCTTTATATAGGTATTGTTGTTCTTCTTCTTCAAGTGTTGATGAGCTTCTGGTCAAGAACTTCTGTGTATCAGTGAATGCTTCTTCTTTGACAGAGCAGATTATCCAAGATTGAATGTTTGTCTGTAATCTCTAAGTGCTTCTCAGTAAGTTGTGCTCTATGTGAAGCTTTCTCAATAATGCTTGATTCTCTCTATCAGTCTGTGTATTTGTGTGTGTACGTTATTCTCTTCTTCTCTATCTTTCAAAAATTTGAATGCATCTGCATTTAATGCTGACAGCCTTGAGAATAATTAGAATTGATTTATTTCCCCAACTGTCCCATGGAAAAATGGCAAGCAATAATCGTGGAGAAGACTATAATTAATGCTCCTTCTAACGGATACATTCAGAGAATGTTAGAGCATTAATTACTCATGAATTATCGCATTAGAGTGGGGACAGAAGGCCGGAAATAACTAAGTCTGGGATCGTAGAACAGTTGGCAGAATTCGTCGAACTGAGTGCACAGTTCGTCGAACTGAGATGTTATATTCATCCACCAGACGGCTTCTGTTCGTCGAGCTGAGTTCCATGATCGTCGAGCTAGAAACTGAACTGCTGTCTCTTTTGATCTTTCCCTATTCGTCGAGCTGGTAATTGTATTCGTCGACTGGAGTTCAGCAATTATTCTAGAGTTGTCAAATATCCTGTGTCGACACAATTACTCCTGTGTGTCGACACAAGTCTTTCCACAATGTCGACTGATGATCTGGATGTCGACACAAATTCTTCTAGTGTCAACTTAGTTGATGTCGACATATACTCTAAGTGTTGACATAAGTCTACTAGTTTCAGAATTCGTCGGGTAGAGAACTGGGTTCGTCGACCTACGAATAGAGAACATAGTCTCGACAGTATGCTGTAATAGTCCAAAGATTCATCGACCAAAGAATGGTGTTCGTCGAGCTAAGTCTGGAGAACCTTGAATTCGTCAAGCTGAAAATGATTCTGGACTTAAAGAAAAATTGATGAACCTCTGGCATTAGAGTTAAAGTGGAAATACAGAAATTGTCGAGCAAAGAATGAAGTTCGTCGACCTGAGAACTAGGTTCGTCGACCTGAGTTTAGAGAACAATCTGGGCTTAGAATTCTGAAGGTGGAATCCAAGGATCTTCGATCTAAGACTGAAGTCCGTCGAGATCAGCTCAGAGAATATTTCTCTAAGATCGTCTAGCTGAGAACGACTATCATCGACCTGAGTTCGACGAACGTCGAAGTCATTTTACTTGGTCTCTTGAGTAATCTCTGAATCTTTAGGAAAACTCTATGTCTTGAGTCTCTGGCAGTCTGATGATGGCTTGTCCATGTGATGTTGTTACTAAGGACTTGGCCTAGACTCTAGGACATAACTTTGACCCTGGCTATACATGTTGGGTCACATCATCCTAAGTTAGTGAATCTAGCCCAAATCAAACTAGGGATCCAACAATTTCCCCTATTTGGGTGAGGTTACTAATAGACTCAAAATAAAAATATAAAGTAAACAAAGCAGGAAAAGAGATATATCTGTCAGGGATAATTAACACATGCAGTAGATATATTTACACAAATGCTTTGTTCAGACAATATGAAACAGTTTAAGATAGAAAAACAGAAATAAAATAGTTTATATTTCACTTCTTCTGCATCTTCTCCTGATGCTTTGCATCCTTTCCCTTGTCTCCTGGCTTGGTAAAGATTATTTCCCTGTTTGGATTTAAAGCTTGTTCCATAGTCATTGTCATGTCAGCAGCCCCTATAATCTTCAGAGATGTAGCTCTAGGGACCACTGCTTCAGGATGTAATTTCATATAATCATCAACATTGAAAATTTTGTTAGCCTTTTCAAACCTTTTCAGTTCTTCTCTCCTGTATTTTGACATTGTAGTGTATTCAAAAAAATCCTTCCCTTCAGCCTTTGCCTTATTGATCATAGAGAGGCCTACCAGTTCCTAAAACCTGGCCATTTTGGCTGTGTTGGCTATTTCTGGATCTTCATAAGGAACAGGAGGAGAGGGTGTTCTTTTAGGACTTTCAGCTTATTGATGTTGTTATTGCTTATGTTGTTGTTGCTGTTGATGTTGCTATTGATGTTGCTGTTGCTGCTAATGTTATTTTCCTGAGGGTTGTTGTATGTGCTGGCTGCAATCATGATGAGTTCTCCCTTGATGTCTTTGATATGTTTGAATGGGGGCAGACCTTTGAGAACTAGAGCCAGAAGCAGCAGCTGCAGGAGGAGGAGGACGTGGTGGATTCTTTTTGTACCTTTGAACTGGTGGAGGAGAGTATCTTCTACTCTTCTTCCTTTCCTTTTGTTGATTCTTAGATAGCCACATCCATGCTGGCATACCTTTGTATGGAGTTATCTTTTGAAGAATATAGTAAGGGGTGTCATTGTTTGGATTAGGCTTAGGGGCAGGAGGAGGAGGAGCTTTTCTTTTCTTTGATACCTGCTTCTTCTTCTTTGTATCCTCCTCATCTGAATCCTCATCCTCATCTTCATCATCATCATTGTCAGAACCTTGAGGGTTATCATATAGATCATACGGAGCTTTCAAGGCTTTAGCAGAAATAGCAGGCTTTTCTGGAGCACTAGAAGGAGTTGCAATAAGAATTGGAGTTTCAGCAGGAGTTGGAGTTTCAGCAGGAGTTGGAGTTTCAGCAGGAGTTGGAAGAGAAGCTATGCAAAAATCAAAACTAACTTGGGCAGAGCTTTCAGCTACTTCCTTATTTTCATCTGCAATATCAGTCAAGATCAGTTCATCTAGATCTGGCATGGGAGAGTCATCCATTACAAAAGTTGGTGCTGAAGACATTATTGAAGAAAAAGGAATAGCCACTACTTCTGGAAGTGGAGTGACTACTGGCTGTGTAATAGCAAAACTGTCCCTAAGTTGCTTAACAACTTCTAAAGAGATGGGGGAAGTGTATGGTATAATAGCCAAGGATGGCTTAGTAATCTCAGCTGGAAGGTAATGCATATGTACAGTATCTAAAATACTCAACAAATTTGCTAAATTAATTGTGGGATTAAGAATGAAATCACCAACAATATTAGGCTCTTCAGAGTCTGATGCATCAAAATCCATATCAGTTTCAATAAAGTCAATCAATTCTTTATCTATGTATTCTGTACACACTGCTGCTGTTGCTGTAGCTGGAGCATCTACTACTAGAGCTAGAGCTGGAGCCTCTGGAGCTGTAGCTGCTTCTTCATCATCAAGAATCTCCCCCTGCCTGGTTTCAGTGGGAACTGAGGCCAGGCCCCTGGCTGAGGATGGGGCAGCAGTAAGAGCAGAGATTTGGGCAGAGAGAGGGGAGATGGTGGTAGCAAGAGGTGTAATGGCCTCTGCTATAAGGGACTTGAGGAGGGGAGTGATTATGGAGATGATAGAAGATATGGTGGAGTGGTCCAATGATGGAGTGGTAGATGGTGTTGCAGAAGGTGTAAAAGCGGGAACTATGGGAGGGGTAGAAAGTGGAGCATCAGGGATGTGAACATCTGGAGGGATGGTAGATGTGGATGGGGATGGATGGGTGGCATCTTGCATGATGGTGTCTGTTGGTAGATAATAAGATGGTATTGAAGAGAGATGTGGGGGAAGAGGAGATTGTGGTGGTGTAGGAAGGTAGGTGTCATGAAGAAGGGAAGATGGAATGTCAATGATGTCAATTGGTGGAGATGGAGCTGGTGAAGCATGTTGAGATTGAGGTGGAGTAGGAACATGAGTATGTTGTTGTGATTGGGGTGTTGAAGAAATAATGGGAGAAGAAGGAATTTTTGTTGCCGGAAAGGGGGGCTGGAAGAGATGGGGGTGTTGGATGAATCTCTTCAGCAGGTGAGGGAGTGGCTTTAACAGCCCTGGTGCCTCCAGAAGCTGGGGTGGAAGAGGTAGAAGCATTCGTTGGCTTGGTTATTGTCCTCTCCCACTTGCCAAATAAGGCACAGGTGAGCCTTTTACTGGCATTGATGAATTTGGTCTGGGAGACCAGTGATTCAGCAGCCTTTTATTGTAAAAAGATCCCTAGGATCTTTCCAAAGCATACTTCCTTTTTGTCGTTTTCTTCTGGATCAAATCAAAGAGAATCTGTGCCCAATCCACTAGTTTCTTATTTTTAACTGCACGCATGACCAGTAACTAGTGTCTGGTGATGTAATCATGGGCATTATGTTTCCCAAGTAGAACCATTCCAACCAAATCTGCCAAAAACTTATAAGGGGCAGAGAGGTGTTTCTTCAAGAGTTTGTTAGGGTTATCTCCAACATAACCCATGAGGCTCAGCATCACATCAGATTCCTCTATTTCAATCTCCAGTTGCTCTTCTCCATTCCTTAATCCAAAAATTTCAGTTAAGATTGCGGGAGTTAAGGAGACGGAGTAACCCGCAATAGTTCCTGTCATTGTATTCTCCTCTGTGGGTGATAGGGTGTAGACCCATTCTCTGATTTCAGTGTTGTGTAATTTGATTCTTCTAGTCATCAAGGTCCTTAGTTCTTGTTCTTCAAGGAGTTCCAAGATGTAAAGAAAGATGGGATCAGAATGTTGAAACGAATCAAAATCCACGTCAAAGCATGTGTCGAACTTCATGCCTTTAAGAATGCTTGCCTTAATCGCCATGGAATCACCTGCAAGAGAGACACAAAAATGGAGATCAAGTACAAAGGAATAGAAAGCGCAGTACGTCGAGCTCCGTTCGACGAAACTTGTTTCACTCACAGAGAGTTCGTCGATCTCCGTTCGATGAATATCTCTCAAACTTTCCCCGGTTCGTCGAACTCCGTTCGACGAACTTTGGAAAATTCATCGAATGCAGACAGAAATTAAACAAAGTCTTCTCCATTGATCATTCTAAGTTGATTTACAAAGAACATATTATTTCTCTCATCCAGAGGTTTGGTGAATATATCATCCCTTTGTAAATCAGTGTAGATATAGAAAAGCTTGATTTTATTTTTGTCTACACACTCCCTAATGAAATGATGTCTTATATCAATATGTTTTGTCCTACTATGGTGAACTGGATTCTGGGCTATGACTATAGTACTTGAATTATCACAGAGTAGGGTTGAATTATTTAAGTTGAACCCATAATCTAGAAGCTGATTTTGAATCCAAAGCATCTGTGAACAACAGTTGCCTGCTGCAATATATTCTGCTTCAGCAGTTGAGGTTGACACTGATGTTTGCTTTTTACAAAACCAAGATACTAATCTCATACCCAGGAACTGGGAAGTCCCTGAAGTACTTTTTCTATCTACCCTGCATCCAACAAAATCAGCATCAGAGTATCCAGTTAACTCAAATTCTGATTCAGCAGGATACCAAAGGCCTAGATTAGGACAACTCTTTATATATCTCAAAATCCTTTTTTGTAAAATTAGATGAGATTCTTTAGAGTTCACCTGGAACCTAGCACAAAGACATGTGGAAAACATAATATCTGGCCTACTTGTTGTGAGGTATAATAGGGACCCAACAATGCCCCTATAAAGTTTCTGATCCACAGGTTTCCCTGGTACATCAGAGTCCACAACAACATTAGTAGCCATGAGAGTTTTCTTTGCTGAGGCATCAACCATCCCAATCTTCTTTAGAAGTTCTTTACCATATTTTGCATGAGAGATAAAGATGCCATCAGGGAGCTGCTTCACTTGGAGACCAAGGAAGTAAGAAAGCTCACCCATGCTACTCATTTCAAATCTGGAATGCCTGAGGTCAGAAAACCTCTTGCATAATTTGGAATCTGTATAGCCAAATATTATATCATCCACATAGATTTGTACTAATAAGATTTGGTCCTTATGATGTCTAGTGAAAATAGTTTTAACTACAGTTCCTCTTGTAAATTTATGCTCTAATAGAAAACTAGCTAAGGTCTCATACCAAGCTCTTGAAGCTTGCTTTAGACCATAAAGGGCCTTATACAATTTAAAAACATGAGAGTGATAAGTTAGAGAAACAAAACCTGGAGGTTGTTCTACATAAACCCCTTCTTGTAGCACTCCATTTAGAAAAGCACTCTTCACATCCATTTGGAAGACCTTGAACCTCTTGTATGTTACATAGGCAAGAAATATTCTTATGGCTTCCAACCTTGCAATAGGTGCAAAGGTATAATCATAATCAACTCCTTCTTATTGCCTATATCCTTGATCAACAAGCCTAGACTTATTTCTCACAATGACTCCTTAGGCATCCATCTTGTTTCTGAAAACCCATTTGGTTCCAATAACTGGGTAGTTTTGGGTTCTTGGAACCAAATCCCAAACTCTACATCTCTCAAATTGATTTAGTTCCTCCTGCATTACAAGGATCCAGTGGGGATCCTGCTTAGCATCATGAATGGATAGAGGTTCAACCTGAGAGAGAAAACAGACATGCATCAAATCTTGGGTGAGTTGATGCCTTGTCTGTATACCTGCTGATATGTCTCCAATCACTTGAGATCTGGGGTGATCCCTAAGTGTGACGAAATCAGTGGGTGGAGTTGGTTGTGCAACAGCATTTGGAATTAATTCCTCCTGTGGAATTGTATTTGCTGTTGGTAGAGATTCATTTTCATCAACTTTTTCTTCTTCACTTTCTTCCATGGCTTATGGAGAGCGATGAGTTGGCACCTCTTGGGTGAGGTTTAGTCCATCCAAGGTCTCACACAAGTGGGGAACCTGCAAGTTACTATTGGTAGAAACTTCTTTCTCCTTGCAATTCATGTTAGTCTTGTCAAATGAAACATGAATAGACTCTTCAATTTTTAATGTTGATTTATTAAAAACCCTATAGGCCTTGCTTACTTGGGAGTATCCTAGAAAGACTCCCTCTTCAGACTTAGCCTCAAACTTTCTAATGTATTTCTTGTTGTTATTGTGTATATAACAGGTACTGTTAAAATTTATCAAGGTGGTCAGCAAGATAGCCCAAAATCCAAATTAATATCTTCGGCACTACCCAGTTCACACTTTGATATAGCGGAAAAACAGGGAGCAAGCTCAACACATCAAGCACATGGAAGAACAAGCAGATCTTATATTCATTTAACTTCTTTACAAGGCGAGGTATACGTAGCGAGACATGATTTCGCTCGTACAAACAGCTGTACACAAAAAGCACCAAAAACCAAGCTGGGCGGACAGCACTGGAAACTGCCGAGACCGCCAAGTCACCAAGACCGTCGAATCCGCCCGCGCTGCTGCAACACGCCGAATAGACACGGAGTCCGTCGAAACCGCGAGTCCGCGTGGATGCACCGTTATTCGCCTCCTGCTGATGAACTGAGGAACAGACCGCCTACCCGCCTGAGACCGGCGGACAGGTTATTGAAGCTGGAAAAGTTGAAACAGAGAACTGACAAGCCGCAGAGCGACCTGCTGAATCCGCAGAGACCGCAAACTTCCAAGTACTTGACCGAGGTCAAAGCCAAACTCCTGGCTCCTTGAAGCTACCTGCGCGACCTGCACACAGCAACAGTAAACTCTGAATCAATCTGCGCGGACAGAAAATCGAGACCGCAGCATCTCACCGAGCCCCACTTACTGTTCACTCATTTACTGTATATGTGCCGGGGGGTCCTATTTATAGGCGAGGTGAGGAGTGTGGTCACCGCCCTAGAGATAGAGACACCGCCCCAGCTCGCGCACTAACAAAACACCGTCTGCTCAGTCCGCAAGGACTTCGCCGGATTCCAAGGACCAAACCGCCACGTGCAAGGAAACTTTGGCGAACTCTAATCAATCCGCCCAAGCCATGCGGATAAGGCACCAGCCCGCAACACCACAAAACAACATCCCCCTTCAGTGGCTGTCCACACAAACCAGAGGCAGTCCGCATACCACCAGCGCAACGCTTCTAATGCCACAAGTCCACGACCAAGGGCAGTCCGCCCGGTCACAGCGGACTTTGCAACGAACAGCGAACACACTAAACTTGTCACAACCTGTGACCAAGTCCAGTAAAGCACAAAAGGCCAAACGCGAGCTTGGCGGACAAGGCTCAGTCCGCCAATAGCTGCCCAAACGGCCAACCTCCGAACTCCACACTTCAGTCCGCCACAGCGATATTACTTCTGTACCACCATAGCTCGGCAAGGCCTCAGCCAAGCTCTAAGGCTAGTCCGCAACAACGAACACCGCGGACACTCCAGTCCGCAAGCCTCCCGGGGATAGCACCCAATCCCCCGGTAAGCGCAAGCTTGCAACACGGCCACTGAGCAAAGTGCACCAGTCCGCGAAACTGTATCCGCTCAGGCCGCTCCTTGGCTAAACCAATCAGCCAACGCCCTATCCACAGATAACAGACCGCCAAAGCCGCGGACTAAATCTTCACAACCCGCTCAGAAGAACAGCTAGCTTCCACTAGACCTTCCACCAGGCCGCATAACAGCAGTCCGCCCAGTCCACCCATTCCGCCAGATCTGTCCGCTCAGGTTGCCTGTCCTGTCCCATCAACCACTTCCACTTCACAAATTTCAATACTCCCCCTTGAAGTGAGAAGTGGTGATCAAGCCCAACAAGTTGTGCAACCGCTCAAAAGGCCGCTTCGATAGTGGCTTCGTGAAGATTACAGCAAGATTGTCTTCACTCCAAACATGCACAACCAGTAGAGATCCTTCCAACACCTTCTCCCTTATAAAGTGGTGATCGATCTCAATGTGCTTGGTCCTAGCGTGACACACTGTATTGTTAACCAGCTTGAGAGCACTCTCATTGTCACCCCAGAGTAAAGTCGGCCCTTGCACTTCTTCATGAACATCCTCTATAAGCCTCCTCAACTAGATGGCTTCCCGAGCAGCCAAGGTCGAAGCCTTATACTCTGTCTCCGTAGTTGAGATGGACACCGAGTCCTGCTTCTTGCTACACCACGAGATGCTAGCTGAACCGCAAGTGAACACATAACCTGAAGTCGACCTTTGATCATCCGAATCACCTCCATAGTCAGCATCCGTGTAACCAAGCAACGCAAACTCCGAGTCCCTTCTATAGAGGAGTCCCATGTCAGAAGTTGCATTGACATACTTCAAAATACTCTTTGCCGCCACTAGATGAGACTTCCTTGGTTTAGCCATAAACCGACTTACTCGGCCAACAGCGTAAGCAATGTTTGGCCTTGTAATCGTCAAGTAGATCAAGCTCCCAACAAGAGCCCTGAAGACCAAGGGATCAGGAAGAATCCTTCCCTCATCTCGTCGAAACTTCTGCCCAGGTTCCAGTGGAGTAGAGCACTTCTTCCATTCGCCCATGCTGAACCGCTTCACAATGCAATCTGCATACCCTTTTTGGCAAATGAGAATCCCGCACTCCTTCCTCTCCACCTCACGACCGAGAAAGTGATGAAGCTCTCCCAAGTCTTTCATCTCGAAGCGTATAGCAAGCTCAGCCCTGAGCCTTGCTACTTCCTCCTCTGAATTCCATGTGATGATCATGTAATCCACATACAGTAGGACCATGACTTGTAGCTCCCCCTTCTTCTTGACGAACAAGCTTGGATCCGAGCTGGAAGCAAGGTATCTACAGAATTGCAGGTACTCTGCAATCTTCACATACCAAGCTCTAGGAGCTTGCTTCAACTCATAGAGAGCTTTCCTGAGTTTGCAGACATAGCCCGGATGATCTTCAGAGACAAAACCAAGTGGCTGATCCATGAAGATGTCCATGTCAATCTCTCTATAAAGAAAGGCATTCTTCACGTCGAGTTGCCACATTCTCCATCCCTTGATAGCAGCCAAGACGATCACCACTCTGACTGAAGTCATCTTCGCAACCGGACTAAACGTCTCCTTATAGTCTTCTCCATACTGCTGTGAGAATCCTTGAGCGACCAGGCGAGCTTTGAACCTATTAATTCTCCCCTCAGCCTTCTTCTTCAATTTATACACCCACTTGCAAGTAACCGGAGTAATGCCATCAACCTTGGGTAAAAGATCCCAGGTTTCATTCTTCTTCAGAGCAACAATCTCTTCCTTCATGGCATCATCCCACTCCTTCACTCCAGTGGCCTCATTGAAGTTTGCAGGCTCTCGCTCATCCAGAGGACCTGCAAAGAAGCAGGAGACAAAGCTCACTGCATTCCCATCACAGTAACGAGCCAGTGGCTTAATAACCCTCTTTGATCTTCGAAGGGTCGGCTCCTTGCTCACTGCTTTTGTTGCTTCTTCGGGCTTAACTCCTACTTGGGGCAAGCATTGTGCAGTGCTCCCCCTACTTCTTGATCCAGAAGGCTCATCCTCAGAGTTAGAAGTAATAGGAGCTACTGGTGAAACAACAAGCTCCTCCTCCAGGCATTCAGCAACCACCAAGGGTTCTTCATCAACCTTGCTACCGGTCAGCTCAACCGAGCCACCTCCATAGGATGTTAGCTCGTCAAAGAAAATGTCTCTTGACACAACAAACTTCTTCATCGCAGGATCCATGCATTTCCATCCCTTCTTCCGCTCATCATAGCCAACAAAGACAAGCTTCCTTGTCTTTGCATCCAGCTTAGTCCGTGAAGCATCCGGGACATGCACATAGTAAGTTGAACCGAACACCCAAATGTGTCCCACACTTGGCTTCTCCTTCAGAAACAGCTCAATAGGAGTCTTCATGTTGATAGGGCGGAGTGGCATCCTGTTGATGACAAAAGAAGCACAAGACATCCCCTCCGCCCAAAAGGACCTTGGGATGTCTTTCGCATGAAGCCAGCATTTGCAAGTCTCCGTCAAATGACGGATCTTCCGCTCTGCTACTCCATTTTATTGTGGAGTGTGAGCACAAGTCAGCTCTCGTTGGATACCGTGCTTCCTGCAGAAGTTAGAAAACTTGGAGGAGATAAACTCACCACCGTTGTCAGTTCTAAGCTTCTTGATCCGCAAGCCAAGCCGGCCTTCCACCAACTCCTTGAAATCCATAAACAACCGGAAAGCTTCTGACTTCTCCTTCAAGAAATAAACCCAAGTATATCTTGAGTAGTCATCAATCAAGACAAGCATGTATCTGCTTCCACCAAGGCTGGCATTGACCGTTGGTCCCATTAGGTCGCCATGAATGCACTCCAATGGTTGCAGGCTCCTTGTTTGTGATTTATCAAACGGAAGGCGATGTGCCTTACAGTATTGACACCCCGCACAAACATGCCCGTCACCAAAGGAGGACAACTTGGGCAACCCCCTCACCAAACTTCTACTAGCCATAGCCTTTAGCTTGTCCATGCCTACATGCCCCAACCTCTCATGCCATATAGCAGCGCTATCGTTGGCTCTCATACGATCAACATAAGCATTAGTAGCAAAAACAAATAAGTTCTTGACCCTCCTCCCTATATGAGCAACATCATCCCTAATCGCTGATACGTTGCGAAGGAACCTCACGTCTGTTGGCCCAAACAGAATGTGATAACCAGCATCTACTGTATTGGTCACCGAGAAGAGGTTCTTCTTCATGCCTGGCACGTGATACACACTCCTTAATGTGAGTGGCCCTTGATCACTACCCAAAGACATGACCCCCTCTTTCTCTACTGTATAAACAGTATTATCAGCAGTGATAATATCTTCGTTACCTGAGTATGCTTATATGGAGGAGAACTTCGATTTGTCTCCGGTGAGGTGATGACCACACCCGGAGTCCACGATCCACTCACCGTTGAAGTCCTAAGCAGACAAGGCACGGACACAAGTGCCCGTCATGAAAGCTCCGCCCCATTCTGCTTCTTCACTTCTAGAGCAAGCTTCCTCCTTTCCTGCAGCATGCCCAGGCTGCAGCTTGACCTTGCGGTCCCGCTTGAAGTGCACTCGCTGATGACACTGGTAGCACTTCAAGTTTTTCTTCCAGTCCTTAGGAGAATTTCTCCTCTCCATCTGATATGAAGTTGAAGGCTCCTTCTCACCAGCGACCTGCTTCTTCTTCTTCCCTTCCCATCCTTTCTTCTTCTTACCTGAGAAGAAAGCTTCACTGCCTTCCTGATTGATATTAACTCCAGCCATCTGCCTAGCCATGCTCTCCTTTGATGCAAGCAGGTTCTCAAGCTCCAGCAGAGATGGCTGAGTAGCCCAACCTTGAACAGATGTAACAAAGGCAACATACTCCTTCCGCAAGCCGTGGATTATGTGCCGTTTCATGTTAGCCTCGGAGATAGGCTCATCAGGATCAAGTGCCGACAGCTCAGCACACAATCTCTTCATCTTCAGAAAGAATTTAGCGATGGAAAGGTCTCCTTGAGTTGTTCTGGCGAACTCATTCTCCAGAAACTGCAGTCGCGCCACATTATTCCTATTGAACAACTCATCAATAGTTGTCCAAATATCAGCAGCCGACTCACATCCAATGATGTGATCAAACAATTCTGGTGACCCGGCCCTCTTGAGAATAAACTCTGCCTTAGCATTTATTTTTCTCCAGAGCCTAACCTGCTCAGCAGTACTAAATGCAGCAGTGACTTCCTATCTATCGTCACCACCGACGACCTCCCACAGCTCCTCGCCAAGAAGATAACTCTTCATGCACGACTTCCACTTCTTAAAGTTAGTCGGTGTTAAGAGTTCAATGTCAACACCTCTTGCATAGCTCCCTTCCATTGCAACAACAGCTTGGAAAAGCCTTCAGAAGCTCAAAGCACCAACACAGGTTGATCACCACTCAAACACAGAACACAACACTGGTTGAAGACCGCTCAAGCAACTGAACCTTCCTCTGATACCATGTTAAAATTTCTCAAGGTGGTCAGCAAGATAGCCCAAACTCCAAATTAATATCTTCGGCACTACCCAGTTCACACTTTGATCTAGCGAAAAAATAGGGAGCAAGCTCAACACACCAAGCACATGGAAGAACAAGCAGATCTTATATTCATTTAACTTCTTTATAAGGCGAGGTATACGTAGCGAGACATGATTTCGCTCGTACAAACAGTTGTACACAGAAAGCACCAAAATCCAAGCCGGGCGGACAGCACTGGAAACCGCCGAGACTGCCAAGTTGCCAAGACCGCTGAATCCGCCCCCGCTGCTGCAACAGGCTGAATAGCCACGGAGTCCGCCGAAGCTGCGAGGCCACTCTGACGCACCGTTATTCGCCTCCTGCTAATGAACTGAGGAACAGACGGCCTACCCGCCTAAGACCGGCGGACAGGTTATTGAAGCTGGCAAAGTTGAAACAGAGAACTGACAAGCCGCAGAGCGACCTGCTGAATCCGTAGAGACCGCACACTTCCAAGTACTTGACCGAGGTCAAAGTCAAACTCCTGGCTCCTTGAAGCTACACGCATGACCTGGACACAGCAACAGTAAACTATGAATCAATCCGCGTGGATAGAAAATCGAGACCGCAGCACCTCACCAAGCCCCACTTACTGTTCACTCTGTTACTATATATGTGTCGGGGGTCCTATTTATAGGCGAGGTGAGGAGTGTGGTCACCGCTCTAGAGATAGAGACACCGCCCCAGCTCGCGCGCTAGCAAAACACCGTCCGCTGAGTCTGCAAGGACTTAGCTGGATTCCAAGGACCAAACCGCCAGGAGCAAGGCAACTTTGGCGAACTCTAATCAGTCCTCCCAAGCCATGCAGACAAGGCAATAGACCGCAACACCGCAAGACAGCATCCCCCTTCAGTGGATGTCCGCATAAACCAGAGGTTTTCCGCATACCACCAACACAATGCCTCCAACACCACAAGTCCACGACCAAGGGCAGTCTGCCCGGTCACAGCGGACTTGGCAACGAACAGCGAACACACTGAACTTGTCAAAACCTGTGACCAAGTCCAGTAAAGCACCAAAGGCCAAACGCGAGCTTGGCGGACAAGGCTCAGTCCACCAACAGCTGCCCAAAAGGCCAACCTCCGGACTCCACACTTCAGTCCGCCACAGCGACATTACTGCTGTACCACCAGAGCTCGGCAAGGCCTCAGCCAAGCTCTAAGGCTAGTCCGCAACAACGAACACCGCGGACACTCCAGTCCGCAAGCCTCCCGCGGATAACACCCAATCCCCCGGTAAGCGCAAGATTGCAATGCGGCCACTGAGCAATGTGCACCAGTCTGCGAAACTGTATCCGCTCAGGCCACTCCTTGGCTAAACCAATCAGCCAATACCCTATCCGCAGATAACAGACCGCCCAAGCCGCGGACTAAATATGCACAACCAGCTCAGAAGAACAGGCAGCTTCCACTAGACCTTCCACCAGGCCGCATAACAGCAGTCTGCCCAGTCCACCCAGTCCGCCGAATTTGTCCGCTCAGGCCGCCAGGCCTGTCCCATCAACCACTTCCACTTCACAAATTTCAACAGGTACAAGCAAATACTTTAAAATAGTTTATTTTAGGTTTCTTCCCTTTGAGCAATTCATAGGGAGTCATGTTCTTTAGTTTGTGAATTACGCTCCTGTTCAGGACATAATTTGTTGTGCTTACAGCCTCTTCCCAAAAGATTAGGGGAATGTAAGCATCTGCAAGCAATGTACCTGCAGCTTTAATGAGTGTCCTATTTTTCCTTTCAGCTACCCCATTTTGTTGGGGAGTTCTAGGAGCTGAGAAGCAATGCCCGATACCTTCCTTCTCACAGAACTCATGTATAAGAAGAGACTCAAACTCTGTGTCATGATCACTTCTGATCAATGCAACATGAGTAGAGAACTCAATCTGTATGGTCCTGAGAAAATCTGTAAGAACCTTGAATGTATCTGACTTTGATCTCAGAAAGAATACCCAACTGAACCTGGAGAAGTCATCCACTATAACCAAAGTGTAGGATTTCCCTCCTAGGCTTTGTACAGCAATGGGTCCAAAGAGATCCAAATGTAGCAAGTATAAAATCCAAGGTGAATCACTCTTATTAACAGATTTAAAACTAGTTTTAGTTTGCTTTCCTAATTGAAAGGCCCTGCAGAGAACCTCACTGCCAACGCGATATGAGCCTGCAGGGTCGCACATAAGAGATGTGGAGAAGTTGGATGATTGACTGTGTTGGTAAAGGTTACCAATCACCGACCTGAATGGGGTTTTGGGCAAAGTGTTGCCTTAAAGAAGAGTCGATTTGAGCAAGGTATCGCCTTGGAGGATTGGTGTTCGGATTCTCACCGATCGACGAGAATCGTCGAGAAGTGTTCTCTGATTATCGTCGATCGACGAGAATCGTCGACTCTGTTCGACGTGTATCGTCGGTGATTCTCGACGATCGACGAGAATCGTCAGCCTACGATTCGACGTGAATCGTCGGGCATTCTCGCCGATTGATTCTCGCCGAATCTGCTGGTGATTCCCGCCGACCGATTCTCACCGACTGGTTCTCACTGATCCTAGCCGATACTCGCCGATTCTTAGTGATTCTCGACAATCGATTCTCACCGATCGGCTGGTGATTCTCGCCGATTCTGGAACTCTTATTCTTGGGTGGTCTGCGGATAGCGATACTCATAAGTTTATTTTATACCTTTGGTATAAATAGAACACTTAGGGTTTTTTCGGGAACACATCTTCTGATCGAATAGAAACCCGCGACGGAAGAGTTCTGTTCCGCGATCGTTCTGCCGATCCCGAATCCCGCCGCTGACGGAAGGGTTCCGCGGTCGTGTTCGCTCCGTCGACCTCCTCTTATCCGGCAATCATCGCTGGTGTTGCTCTTCCTGGCGCGGACCTAGCAGTCCGTGGAATAGCAAGGTGCGGTCATCGTTCTTCCCGATCTTCCGTGCGACGGATAGCTCGGTGTTCTCCCGCTCGTGTGGATTTCTGCAGAAACGTGGACATTATTCCACGTAAAACTCGCCACTAGCAACAAGAGAAAGTTTGTAGCATCTCCATTGAGTTGTGACTCAACGCCACCGAGGTAATTTTTGCCTAGTTGTTTGTTAACTTCTTGATTCAACTATCATAGCCCGATCCCATTTCTTTTGGGTTTTCTTGATGTTTTTGTTCTTCCGCTGCGTGCACAAATGTTGTGCCATCCTCATAGAGAAACCCAACAGTGTTATCAGAGCCAGGTTTCGGCCATGATTGTTGTATTGGAAGTTTTGTTATTCCAGTGCGTGTAAACCTAGGGATTTAGAAGTGTTCTAAATGTCTAGATTTAGTCTTGGTTCCCCGCCAAGAACGTCTGGAATTTCGTGGTAATTTCTAAATATTAGAAATTGTAGTCTCCTTAGCAGTAACCATCCCTCGAGTATGTTTTGGATTTTGAATCCAACATAGAGAGATGAACTTGTCTACTGCTTTAAGTTGAGTTGTCTTTGCCTTTGTCCAATGCATGTAAATCTGAGGATTTGGAAGTTTCCGGATGTTCAGATTTAGCCCTTCCTTCTATCAAATGTTGATGGTGTCAGGTTGTGCACATAAGGGATGCATGTGGTTTTAGAAGAATTGTTCTTCTTTGGATGTGCACATTGATCAAATGTTGATCATGGTTAATTGTTAACCTATAATTAAAATCCCTTCATCAAATATTAAGTGTTCGGATGCCTTCCGATGGATGACACTCTTCCTGCCTCGATCGATGAAGTGTGGGCTTGCCAAAGCAAGGTGCATTAATCTATCTTGGTAAGGGTGCGAGCGGATAATTGTGATATCCCATTGTCGACATCGGGTCCATCTTAACTAGGTGACCTCAAAGGTTGAGTACCTAGAGGCATAAGGTTGGCATGCACCATATGATGGATGCGAGTAAGGAGTTATTCACCAACCATATAAGAATTGCATGAGGATGCAATTGGCAAGCGTTGCCTACCTAAATAACCGCATCGTGAGAGAAAAGCCAAAGCTGACTCATTGTGTTGGTGAAATACGGATCTTGTCCACTAAGAGAGTAGCTCGCATGAACTCTCCGAATTGTTAGTGAGGGCTATCATTTCGAATAAAATAGTGGGAGTGTTTTAATTGAAGTCCAAATTAAAATAAATTGTATTTGAAATTTTGGTACTGATTTTATTCTGCATAAATTCTTGTAGAATTTCATGGCAAGTGTTTCACACTCCACATTGTCTCTGAGAGCCATCCTTGAGAAGGATAAGCTCAGTGGGACTAATTACATGGACTGGTACAGGAACCTGAGAATTGTTCTCAGGCAAGAGCGGAAGCTCTATGTCTTGGAAGAAGAAGCCCCCCAGGTGCCGACCGGGAACTCTTCCCGTGCTGAGAAGGATACTTATAAGAAGTATACTGACAATGCTTTAGATGTCGAATGCCTTATGCTTGCCACTTTGAACTCTGAGCTTCAGAAGCAACATGAGAACATAAGGTGCAAGGAGATTGACGAGCATCTCAAGAAAATGTTTCAAGGGCAGGCTCGTCAAGAGAGGTTCGACATCACAAAAGCGTTGTTTCAGTGCAAGATGGGAGTTCGAGACTCAGTAGGGACTCACGTACTCAAGATGATTGTGTATATAGAGAACCTTGATTGGCTGGGTTTTCCTCTTGGTCAAGAGTTGGCCACAGATCTGATCCTGCAATCGTTGCCGGACAGTTATGAGCAGTTCGTCTTGAACTACAACATGAATGAAATAGACAAGACACTGCCCGAACTCCTAGGCATGTTGAGAACTGCCGAAATCAATATGAAGAAGGCCAAGCCTGCCAGCCCCATACTGATGGTGCATAAGGGCAAGGGCAAGACCAAGGGATCTAAGAAGACGAAGGTGGGACCTAAGTCATATCTTGAGCCCAAATCTTCTGCACTGATGAAAAAGAAAAGCACGGTGAAGGAAGGGAAATGCCACCACAGTGGCAAGGCTGGTCATTGGCAGAGGAACTGTCCTTCGTACATTGAAGGTCTGCAGAAAATGAAGGGAGGTATGACTTCCGCTTCAAATATTCACGTTATAGAGATAAACCTTTCTGCTCCTTCATCTTGGGTATTGGATACCGGATGTGGTTCTCACATTTGTACAAATGTGCAGGAACTGGGAAGGAGAAGATTGCTGAGTAAAGGGGAGGTGGACCTCCGCGTCGGCAATGGAGCAAGAGTTGTTGCTGTAGCCGTAGGAGTTTACCGTCTTTCTTTGCCCAGTGGGCTTGTAATAGAACTAGATAATTGTTATTTTGTTTCGGCCATAACTAGAAACATTATATCTATTTTATGTTTGGACATGATTGGATTTTCTTTTATAATTAAGAACAATTGTTGTTCTATATTTAAGAATGATGTTTGTTATGCTGTAGCCCAATTGTTTAATGGTCTTTATGTTTTGAACTTGGACCATCTGATCTGTAATGTTGAAAATAATAAAAGACTAAGAACAAATGACTCGAACCCTACTTTTCTCTGTCATTGTCGTTTGGGCCATATCAACGAGAAGCGCATATCCAAGCTCCATAGAGATGGACTTTTGGACTCATTTGATTATGAATCATTTGAGCGATGCGAATCTTGTTTGTTAGGCAAGATGACTAAAGCTCATTTCACTGGTTATACTGAGAGGGCTGAGGATATCTTGGGTGTTGTACATAGTGATGTATGCAGACCCATGAGTTCCATGGCTAGAGGTGGGTTTTTCTACTTTGTTACATTTACTGATGATTTCAGTAGATACGGATGTGTGTATCTTATGAAGTGCAAATCCGAGACCTTTGAAAAGTTCAAAGAGTTCAAGAATGAAGTAGAAAACCAGTTCGGTAAAAGGGTTAAAGCACTCCGATCTGATCGAGGTGGCGAATACCTGAGTTATGAGTTCCGTGATCATCTGAAAGAGTGTGGTATTGTATCACAGCACACTCCACCTAGAACACCACAACATAATGGTGTGTCTGAGAGGAGAAATCGTACTCTGTTAGACATGGTACGTTCGATGATGAGTCATGCAGACTTGCCTGTTTCCTTTTGGGGTTTTGCTTTAGAGACTGCTGCAATGACATTGAATCGCGCTCCAACGAAAATGGTTCTGAAGACACCATATGAGATATGGACTGGGAAGCGTCCTAGTATGTCGTTCATTAAAATTTGGGGCTGTGAGGCATACGTGAGACGTCAAATGCCTGACAAGCTGGAACCCAAATCGGATAAATGTTATCTGGTGGGATATCCTAAGGAAACGAAAGGGTATTACTTTTACCTACCGTCTGAGGGCAAAGTGTTTGTCGCAAGAACTGGTGTCTTCTTGGAGAAAGAGTTCTTATCAAGAAAGACTGAAAAGGTAGAGCTTGAAGAAGTTCAAGAACCACATGTAGTGAATGAACCGAAATTGGATTCTGAGTCAGGACTACAAGATGTTGTAGCTAGAGAACCTGCTCAGGGAACGCAAGTCCTACGTAGATCTGGTAGACCGAGGTTTGAGCCGGAGAGATATGGATTTCTCGTGTCTCAAATAGGTAATGTGTTGCTTTTGGATCATGATGATGAACCAGCAACCTACCAAGATGCTATGAATGGACCGGACTCCGACAAATGGCTTGAGGCTATGAAATCCGAAATGGACTCCATGTATGCAAACCAAGTTTGGAACTTGGTGGAACCACCTGAAGGGGTACGACCCATAGGGTGCAAATGGGTCATCAAGAAGAAGACCGACATGGATGGGAATGTACAGACATTCAAAGGGCGACTGGTGGCTAAGGGTTTCAAGCAAATTCATGGTATTTACTATGATGAGACCTTTTCCCCTGTTGCTATGGTAAAGTTCATAAGGATATTGCTTGCTATTACTGCGTATTATGACTACGAGATCTGGCAGATGGATGTCAAAATGGCTTTCCTTAATGGAAACCTCCTTGAGGAAGTGTATTTGACACAACCCGAGGGTTTTGTATACCCAGATGAAGCCACTAAAATATGCAAGCTGAATAAGTCCATATATGGTCTGAAACAGGCCTCTCGAAGTTGGAATCTTTATTTTGATGAGAAAATCAAAGAGTTTGGTTTCATCAAGAATGAAGATGAGCCTTGTGTTTACAAGCGAATCAGTGGGAGCATTGTTGTCTTCCTGATATTGTATGTAGATGACATACTGTTGATTGGGAATGACATTCCTACCCTGAGAGTTGTTAAGAACAACCTAGAGAACTGCTTTTCTATGAAGGATTTGGGTGAAGCGACTTATATACTCGGTATTAAGATCTATAGAGATAGATCTAAGAAGTTGCTGGGTTTGACCCAGAGTATGTACATCGAAAAGGTGTTGAAGCGGTTCAACATGCTTGAGTCCAAGAAAGGATTTTTGCCCATATCTTATGGTGTGAATCTCTATAAGGACCAGTGTCCAAAGTCTTGTGAAGATAAGGACCGCATGAAGTTGATTTCATATGCTTCGGCAATTGGATCAATCATGTACGCGATGTTATGTACTCGACCCGTTGTCTCCTTTGCTTTGAGCATGACTAGCAGGTATCAGTCAGACCCCGGTGAGTGTCACTGGATTGCAGTCAAGAATGTCCTGAAGTACTTGAGAAGGACTAAGGATGTGTTCTTGGTGTATGGTGGAGAGGAAGAGCTCGTTGTAAGTGGTTACACGGATGCTAGCTTCCAAACTGATCGAGATGACTCCAAGTCTCAGTCAGGTTTTGTGTTTTGCTTGAATGGAGGAGCTGTGAGCTGGAAGAGTTCCAAGCAAGAGACAATTGCTGATTCTACAACAGAGGCCGAGTATATCGCCGCAGCTAATGCAGCAAAGGAGGCTGTATGGATTAGGAAATTTATCGGCGAGATTGATGTAGTTCCTAGCATTGTTGGTCCCGTAATTCTCTACTGTGATAATAATGGTGCAATTGCACAATCTAAGGAACCTAGATCCCATCAGCGCTCCAAGCACATACTACGGCGGTTCCATCTTATTCGTGAGATTGTCGAACGAGGAGATGTGATTATTTGCAGAGTGCCGACTGAGGAAAATATTGCGGATCCGCTGACGAAGCCTCTCGCACAGAGAAAGCATGATGGTCATACTAGATCCGTGGGTATGCGATACCTAAATGATCAACTCTAGCGAGAATCTTGTGGATTGCATGTAAACATATATTTTGTTGGCTATTTGTTCATATGATGAACATTGTACCTAGCTTTTCTTTTATAATTAATGGCAAATTCTTTTATTATGAGTTTTTCTATTTGATAGTTAAATGTTAACATAATAGATACCCTTAGAATGTTCGCTTCCATGGGACGTCAAGTACATGACTTGAATGTGAGAGCCTGTGATTTATTTGAAGCTTCATTCTTAAAAGGTCCCTGGTCGAGTATCATCATAGAAACTAAGGGTGATGATGGTACATGAAGGCTAGCACGTGTCTTGACTGATGACCGGTTCTCACAGGTCATGATATTGTGATATCAAGTCATCACGTGGGTACTTGTTAGTGAACAAGTTGTACTGGACAGACCCAACCTGAGACTACTCTGTGGATTGTCATCCAATCATGTCACGATTAGGTCTCAATTGACAATGGTGTTGTGTTCCTTTGACCTGAAGTCACAACATTCATCAAGTGAGGAAGAGCGTGCTTTGATGCCATCTAAAGTCTTTCTTGAGAAAGGTTGATGATAAGGGTGGTGGTTGGGCATGTTACGAATCATTTGGGTGTTTGTGTGTGAGCAGATATGAAATTTGTCCTCCTGTATGACAGGAGTTGCATCCATGGGCCTCTTGATGGAACTGGACTGAGAAATGCATGGCCATGCTTGGTTGAGTCAATATGTGATATTGGACTCACCATTCTCTGGAAGTCCGTCCTGGATCAAGAAAACTTGGATTGAGCTATCACGAGGGTGACACGGTCCATGCCTCTAGTTCTTTCCGGATGTAAGGGACAAAGGGACAAAGACAACGCTGATACATTGGTCATAAAGGCTTATGAGTTATAAACTCTTATTGCTTGGGGAGCAATGATGCATTGCTAGATGCCCCTCATTGTTTGTGAGGTTTTTGCTTTGATACTTTCGAGATCAAGTGGGAGTCTGTTGGAGTTACCATGATGATCTGGAAGTGATCAAACAAGTAACCTCACTGCCAACGCGATATGAGCCTGCAGGGTCACACATAAGAGATGTGGAGAAGTTGGATGATTGACTGTTTTGGTAAAGGTTACCAATCACCGACCTGAATGGGGTTTTGGGCAAAGTGTTGCCTTAAAGAAGAGTCGATTTGAGCAAGGTATCTCCTTGGAGGATTGGTGTTCGGATTCTCATAGATCAACGAGAATCGTCGAGAAGTGTTCTCTGATTCTCGCTGATCGACGAGAATCATCGACTCTGTTCGACGTGTTTCGTCGGTGATTCTCGACGATCGACGAGAATCGTCAGCCTACGATTCGACGTGAATCGTCGGGCATTCTCGCCGATTGATTCTCGCCGAATCTGCTGGTGATTCCTGCCGACCGATTCTCACCGACTGGTTCTCACTGATCCTAGCCGATACTCGCCGATTCTTAGTGATTCTCGACGATCGATTCTCACCGATCGGCTGGTGATTCTCTCCGATTCTGGAACCCTTATTCTTGGGTGGTCTGCGGATAGCGATACTCATAAGTTTATTTTATACCTTTGGTATAAATAGAACACTTAGGGTTTTTTCGGGAACACATCTTCTGATCGAATAGAAACCCGCGACGGAAGAGTTCCGTTCCGCGATCGTTCCGCCGATCCCGAATCCCGCTGCCGACGGAAGGGTTCCGCCGCCGTATTTGCTCCGTCGACCTCCTCTTATCCGACGATCATCGCTGGTGTTGCACTTCCTGGCGCGGACCTAGCAGTCCGTGGAATAGCAAGGTGCGGTCATCGTTCTTCCCGATCTTCCGTGCGACGGATAGCTCGGTGTTCTCCCGCTCGTGTGGATTTCTGCAGAAACGTGGACATTATTCCACGTAGAACTCGCCACTAGCAACAAGAGAAAGTTTGGAGCATCTCCGTTGAGTTGTGACTCAACGCCACCGAGGTAATTTTTGCCTAGTTGTTTGTTAACTTCTTGATTCAACTATCATGGCCCGATCACATTTCTTTTGGGTTTTCTTGATGTTTTTGTTCTTCCGCTGCGTGCACAAATGTTGTGCCATCCTCATAGAGAAACCCAACACAGAGACCTTCCTTCTTGTAGGGACCAGACGGTAGACCTCTAACAAGGTTGTGCTTAGATATCCTAGCAAACTTTTTCAGATTTACATGACCTAGTCTTTTGTGCCATAAGTCATTCTGATTACTAGTTAAGTTAAGTAAGAAGATATCAGTTTTGGCAGAATGAAAATTTACTAAGTATATGGTGCCTTGTCTACTTCCAGTTAAAACTGTTTGGTTATTTTTATCAATAATAGAACAAGTGGATGGGTTAAAGTATACCTGATAACCATCATCACATAACTGACTTATGGAGATGAGGTTATGCTTGAGTCCACTTACATATGTCACCTTTTTGAATGTGACTGCTCCTATCCTTACTTCTCCAAATCCTTCTGACTCACCACATTTGGAGTCACCAAAGATAACCTTTGGCCCCAGCTTGGACTTGTAGTTGGTTAAGATGTCCTTGCTATCAGTCATGTGTTTGGAGCAGCCATTGTCCAGGTACCAAGTTTGATTTACCCCAGGATAACTCTTCACCTGCAATAGAAAACAGTTAATGGTTTTTGACCCAGGTTACCTTGGGTCCTTTGTATTGTTGATAAGAGAAGCTGGAAATAACAGAGAATTCAGGTTGGGTTTTATATCCTAGAGGGTGATATCTCCTAGGTGGTATGATCCAGTCAGCTAGTGGATTAAATGGTTTCTTAGAGGTATTTAAGTTGTTGTTGGAATTATAGTTTTGATTAAGTCTTCCTGGGTTCGACGAATTGCTGTAAGTTCGTCGACCAGAGTTCGACGAATTGGGTAGAGATCGTCGATCTCTGCCCAGAGAATGAACATGTTCATTCTCTGTGCCCCACGTTCATCGACCTCTGCTCGACGAACCATACAGAGTTCATCGATCGCAGTTAGATGAATAAATGTAACTATAGTTTGCGTTCAGAGTTCATCGATCTGGGTTCGACGAACTGGCCCCATTTCGTCGATCTGAGTTCGACGAAAATTGCTGAACATTGTTTTTATTAGATGTTTTCTGGTTTTTGGTTTTTTGTCCTATTGTCTTGGGGATCTTTTCTACTATCTATTTGTCATTTTCTTTTTCTTTGCCTTTAGCAGATACAAATTTTATTGGAGTTGATAAAATGTTCTTCCTGAGAATTGGAGGCAAACCTGATGGAGCACCCAAGCCTTGCTTGCCATTCAGTCTGGCATTAACAGTACTTGTGATATCCATCAGCTTGAGGCTTCTCCCATTGAGAGTTTCCTCAAGTTGTTTGGCCTCACAAAGCTCAGATTTTAATGAAATTATCTTTTCATTTGCTAAGGTTAATTCATCTTTTAACCTAATTTTTTCAGATTGAACATCTTCTAAGTTTCCTAATTTTTCTCTAAGAATTTTAATTCCTTTTTTAGAGTTAATCAAATCTATGCATATTAATTTGAAATCAGATTTAAATGTTTCAGAGATGTAGTCAAAAGAGGACATTACCTGATCTGCCTCTGATTCAAACACTCCTTCATCTTCAGATTCTTCTGAGTAACTTCTGGAGGTATCAATTGCCATGAGACAAACCTCCTTTGCTCTTTCTTCTTCCTCATCTTCATTGGAGCTTGAAGATGTTGACTCATCTTCTGTCTCACTCCAGGTCTCAGCCACAAAGCCCTTTTTATTTTTCTTGTGTTTGCTGGAAGAGGGTTTGCTAGTGTGTTATCTTCTGGTTTCCTTCTCTCTTCTCTTCTCTATCTTCTGGTTCTCTGGACCCTTAGAGAGGAAATGCCCAGCCTTTCTGCATCCATAGCACACAACTTCCTTGGTTGGTGTCTTGTCATATTTTGACTTGTCATCTTTTCTTGCTGACTTTCTCCTGAAATCCTTTTTGGTCGTCTTTAAGAATTTCTTAGCAAAGAGACTTATAAGCTCTTCATTTGATGTTGCAGTCTCTGTCTCTTTAGTGGCTTTGAAGGCAATACTTTGTCCTCTTCTGGCTGCTGGAGGTGCTCTTTGTTCAGCTTCCTCCCTGGTCTTTATCAGCTGCTCATATGAATTCAGTTTACCTAATAGAGATTCAGTTGAAATCTCATTCAGGCATCTGGGCTCCTTGATGGGCCAGATTCTTGTGTCCTACGAGCTTGGGAAGCACATCAGGATCTTGTCATTTACTTCAGTGAGAGTGATGTTCTTATCCAAGATTTTTAGCTCATTGATAATTGAGCTTAACCTATTGTACATTTTAGAAACTGTCTCAGCTTCCTCCTTCTTAAAGTTCTCATATATGGATATGAGATTTGATATCCTATCCATTCTCTCATCTGCTGATCCATCCACTATTCGGTTTAGAGAATCCCAAATGGCTTTTGCTGAGGTGCACTCAGCAACCTTCTGTAAAATATCATCTGACATAGTTTGTGCCAGGATATTCATAGCTTTAGCATCTGCAATTTTTGCTTTCTTCTGGGCTTCAGTCCACTCAGGTGGTGGGACTGCATTGTTGCTGGAAGATATTGTGGATGTAGATGCCTGTGGGGGACCTATCAAAATTTAATTGTAGATGTCTTCATCAATGGAATTCATGTATAACCTAATTCTTGCCTTCCAGATAGCAAACTTATTAAGATTGCAAACTAGAGGTCTAGTGCTTACATAATCCTTGTTCTGTGCCATGGTTGTGTTATAATTTAAGTGAAAATAAGATAATGTGTAGATCTAACAAAGGATCTTTTAGTTCAAGATTTAACTTGTACAACCAAAGGAACCTCCTCTGATACCAATTGAAAGTGAGAGTTAGATCTGAAATACTCTAGAGGGGGGTGAATAGAGTATTCTTAAATATTATTAACAGCTATTACAACTGTTGCTGTAAATTAAAAGTGCAGAAATTAATAGACTATTAAACAATAAAGCTAAAGCACAAGCACAGCAAGAACACAAGAAAATGAGGCAACCAGACGACACAAGAATTTTATAGTGGTTCCCCCACCTGGGTACATCCACTATTCTATCACCCTTGGTAGGAATCCACTCAGGTTTTTGATCAGGTGCCTAACACCAATGAGCTTTTGATCAGGTGCTCAAAAACAAACCCAAGTCATTTATCAGGAGACTTGCAACCAAGGAATCACTTTTGAAGGGAGATGACAACCCTTTACAGAGGTGGGGGTGAGAGATGATTTTGTCTTCTCTTTCTCAATATGCACCTGAGAATACTGTGGATTTGATTATAACTTAAGGCTCCCCCTGAGATGTAGAATGGATCAGGGAGAACTAAGAGCCAAGCTTCAGGGTGATAGGTCTTCAAACTGAATCCTTGACCAGCAAAAGTCTTCAGGAAAATCTTTGACAGATTGAACTGAAGTTGTTCTTTTGAAGTGTCCTGGAGCACTTGAAGAAAGAAGACACTTGATATAGATATTGTTGTTCTTCTTCTTCAAGTACTGATGAGCTTCTGTTCATAAACTTCTGTGTATCAGAGAATGCTTCTTCTTTGACAGAGCAGATTATCCAAGATTGAATGTTTGTCTGTAATCTCTAAGTGCTTCTCAGTAAGTTGTGCTCTGTGTGAAGCTTTCTCAATAATGCTTGATTCTCTCTATCAATCTGTGCATCTGTGTGTGTATGTTATTCTCTTCTTCTCTATCTTTCAAAAATTTGAATGCATCTGCATTTAATGCTGACTGCCTTGAGAATAATCGATATTGATTTATTTCCCCAACTGTCCCGTGGAAAAATGGCAAGGAATAATCCTGGAGAAGACCATAATTAATGCTCCTTCTAACAGATATATTCAGAGAATGTTAGAGCATTAATTACTCAGGAATTATCGCATTAGAGTGGGGACAGAAGGCCGGAAATAACTAAGTCTGGGATCGTCAAACAGTTGGCAGAATTCGTCGAACTGAGTGCACAGTTCGTCGAGCTGAGATGTTGTATTCGTCGACCAGACGGCTTTTGTTCGTCAAGTTGAGTTCCGTGATCGTCGAGCTGGAAACTGAACTGCTGTCTCTTTTGATCTTTGCCTATTCATCGAGCTGGTAAATGTGTTCGTCGACTGGAGTTCAGCAATTATTCTGGAATTATCAAATATCCTTTGTCGACACAATTACTCATGTGTGTCGACACAAGTCTTTCCACAATGTCGACTGATGATCTGGATGTCGACAAAAATTCTTCTAGTGTCGACTTAGTTGATGTCGACATATACTCTAAGTGTTGACATAAGTATTCTGGTTCTAGAATTCGTCAGGCAGAGAACTGGGTTCGTCGACCTGAGACTAGAGAACATAGTCTCGACAGAATGCTGTAATAGTCCAAAGATTCGTCTACCAAAGAATGGTGTTCGTCAACCTAAGTTTGGAGAACCTTGAATTCGTCGAGCTGAAAATGATTCTACACTTAGATAAAAATTGATGAACCTCTGGGAATAGAGTTGAAGTGGAAATCCAGAAATCGTCGAGCAAAAAATGAAGTTCGTCGACCTGAGAACTAGGTTCGTTGACCTGAGTCTAGAGAACAGTCTGGACTTAGAATTCTGAAGGTGGAATCCAAGGATCGTCGATCTGAGACTGAAGTTCGTCGAGCTCAGCTCAGAGAATATTTCTCTAAGATCGTCGAGCTGAGAACGACTATCGTCGACCTGAGTTCGACGAATGTCGAACTCATTTTACTTGGTCGCTTGAGAAATCTCTGAATCTTTAGGAAAACTCTATGTCTTGAGTCTCTGGCAGTCTGATGATGGCTTGTCCATGTAATGTTGTTATTGAGGACTTGGCTTAGACTCTAGGAAATAACTTTGACCCTGGCTATACATGTTGGGTCACATCATCCTAAGTTAGTGAACCTAGCCCAAATCAAACTAGGGATCCAACATGCTCTCTTTAATTTTATCAAATAACATATGTCCCCATTGGAAATGTTTTGACACACTACATTAGTTAACATGCAGAAAAAATCATAGGATATATAACCAATAGAACCTATTTTACAGAGAAGGATATTTCCTAGAATATCGGCCAGCAGCTTGCTCTCATCGTTCATATGTTGTCTTCTAATGAAAGTGGTAGATTCAGGGAGACCACAAAAGGACAGTGCCCTGGAATAATCGGGTTCTTCCAGGTAATCCTCCACATCAATAGAAGGTAATCTCAGAAATTGTGTCACGGTGGACGGCTTCATCTTGATTTTCAAATCTCTGACTTGACTTTTCAGTAATTTCCCAGACCATTTTATTTTAGAATTTCTGAAGAACTCTTCTACATCTGGAATTAGGACTTTGCACTGATGCTCAAGGATGAAGGTGAGGCTGGCAGATTCAAGAAGAAGAAGAATAACATTTCAGAAATCGTTTGAAATATCTTCGATACCTGATAGAACGAACACACTGCTGACTCCATTTTTGCAGTAGGAGCCATTGATTGAAGAAGATGAGTAGTTTTTGACTTTTCAAAGAAAAAAGATGTCGTTTCGCAAGAACAAAAGTGAAGGCCTTCGGCGGAAATGGAACGTCTTTCACGGGAAGGCTTGTTCGAATTTGTGGATTTGGATATTTGATGGACTCTTCTATTTATATAAAATTAATAAATTTTGCCGAATAAAGAAGGGCTTACATGGAAATGGCGGTTCGTATTCTTCAAAAATTTATTCTGCGGATTTGGACATTTCTCGAGAAAGATATGGCTTCTCGAGAAATCCATTAGACTTTCCAAGAAATATAAGTCATTTCTCGAGAAATATAAGTAGTGTTCCGATAAATCCAGTAGTTTTTCTCGAGAAATTCAGAAGCTTTCGTGAAATCCAGTAAGTTCTCGATAAATATTAGTTTTCCGAGAAATCCCTTTCCGAGCTTGATATTTTTCTAAGTAAAAGTTCTCTTGAAATCTTCTGAGTGGTTGATGTTGAATCATCACTAGAGTTCAAATATGAACTTTTCAGGATTCCATGTTGAGCATACCAAGTTCTGTCTTGAAGAATGAGAACTTGGCCTTGTCCAACGGCTTCGTGAAAATATCTGCAACCTGCTTATCTGTCGGGACATAGCTGAGGGCTATGTCCTTGCTCTCCACATACTCCCAGATGAAATGGTGGCGCACCTCGATGTGCTTGATCCAGATGTGGGAAACTTGATTATTTGCGATAGGTATTGCGCTGAATGAGTCGCAATACATCGGAATTTCTCGGAACTTCAAATTATAATATTCATGTTGATTTCTGATCCAAATAAGATGTACTCAACAACTACCCGCAGAGATATACTTTTACTCGGTCGTAGAAGTTGCCACACAATTCTGCTTCATACTGATACACAAAATATGGTGTCATCTGAGTAATTGACACGTCCTGGAAGTGTTTTTCCTATCGTCTTTGCTTCCTGCAAAATCAGCATCAGAAAAGCCAATTATCTTGACGTCATTACTTCTTGGGTACCATAAGCCAAAATTGGCTGTACCTTTAAGGTATCTTAAAATCCGCTTTGCAGCGATGTAATGAGATTCCTTAGTGTTCACCTGATATCTAGCGCAGACACATGTTGAAAACATTATATTTGGTCTACTTGCAGTCAGGTAGAGCAAGGATACAATTATGTTTCTGTACTTGGTTTCATCAAAAGGTTTCCCTTTCTCATCCTAGTCTAGAGACACAGTTGAACCCATTGTAGTCCTCATGGAGAATGCGCTCTATATTCTGAATTTCTTAAGAAGCTCCTTCGTGAACTTCGTCTAAAAGATGAAAATTCCATCTTCAGATTGCTTCACCTAAAGTCCTAATAAATACTTCATCTCACCCATACTTCTCATTTCCAACTTGCCTTGCATAAGATTAGAAAACTTTTTGCAAAGGCTGTCTTCCGTAGAGCCAAATATAATATCGTCAACATAGATTTCCACTAGCAAAATCTTCTCTTTAACTTCCCTAAGAAATAATGTCTTGTCTATCTTTTCTCTTGTGAACTTGTTCTCAAGAAGTAAGCTAAAGAACGTCACATACCATGATCGGGGAGCTTGCTTTAACCCGTATAATGATTTATTTAAAAAATAAACATGTTCAGGAAATTGAGAATTGATAAAACCTAGGGGTTGCGCTACGTACACTTTCACTTTTAGATTCCCGTTAAGGAAGGCTGACTTCACGTCCATTTGGTAGACAGTGAAGCCTTTGAGAGAAGCATATGCAAGAACAACCCGATCGCCTTGAGCCGAGCCACTGGAGCAAATGTCTGGTCAAAGTTGATCCCCTCTTCTTGTTTATAACCTTGTGCAACAAGCATGGCCTTGTTCTTGATAATTACTTCATGTTCATCCAGCTTGTTTCTAAATATCCATTTGGTGTCAATCACGTTCTGTCCCTTTGGTATGGGCACCAACACCCAGACTTTGCATCGTTCAAACTGGTTGAGCTCCTCTTACATTGCCAAAATCCAAGATGCATCCATATTTGCATATTCGAATTTCTTTGGCTCAACCTATGACAAAAAACTGAGATTCAAAATCTCATTAGTTGTACCTCTTCTGGTTATCACACTGTCGCATGTCTCTCCAATGATATGAACAGCCGGATGATCTCTTATGCGTCTGAACCCTAGATTCCTTGCCCTCCCTCCAGCACTCCCTGCAATATCCAGTGTCGTATCTGTAGGTTTAGGAAATTCCTCCTCTATGCGTTCTTCATCCACCAAGCCTGGATCGACGAGCTTGACTCTGCTTGGAGCATCTTCCTATACAACTTCATCCAAGCTTAGCTCCTTGAACCTGGTACCTACATCTGCACCAATAATACTAAACGAGCTGCTATGAAGCAAGCAAGTCTCATCAAATACAACATTTATCGACTCTTCTACCACTAGTGTATTTTTGTTGAAAATCCTATATGCCTTACTATGGCTATTATATCCTACAAAATACCTTCAAAACACTTTTCACTAAACTTTGTGCGGTAATATTTCTCATTATTAAGTACGAAGCATTTTCTTAAAAAGATTCTAAAATAGGACACAGTCGATTTTCTGCCCTTCAATAGCTCATAGGGGGTCTTAAGATAGATTTTGTTAATGAGTGTTCTATTTTGCACGTGACAAGCCGTGTTGACTACTTCAGCCTAGAAGTACTTCGGAAGTGAAGCGTCGTTCAACATGGTTGTATATACTTCAATTAGGGATCTATTCCTTCTCTCAGCAACTCCATTTGGCTGCGGAGTGCACGGGGAGGAAAAATCATGAAAGATACCTTGACTTTCACAAAACTTTGTCATGGCACCAGACTCAAGCTCTGTTTGGCGGTCAGTTCTGATTTTGACAATCGAGCAATCCAATTTGTTTTGAATTTGTCAGATAAAATTATTGAATGAATCGAAGGTGTCTCACTTGTGTTTCAGAGAGAACACCCAAGTAAACCGCGAGTAGTCATCAACAATTACTAACGTATACGCTAGACCTCCTATGTTATGAATAGGCATAGGGCCGAATAAGTCCATATGAAGCAAGTATAAGGTTCATGAAGAATCTTTCTCCGCAATACCCTTGACGGTAGCCTGTGTCTATTCACCCATTTGACAGGAGTGACATGGACTCTCTTTAAGGCACTTAATGTTGGGGGTATCACACACTGAGTTGTGAGAAAATAACATATTTAATGTTTTGAAATTAATATGAGCTAATCTCTTGTGTCATTGGTCAGAGAGAGACGCACTACTTTTTGTCATAAAATACATTGGGGTAGAATTGTCTAAACAAAGAAAAACTAAACCGAAAATATTTCTACTTCGAGTGCCTGTTAAGACCATCTCCAAATTTGCAGACGATTGTATTAAACAATTATCCATGCAGAACTCAACGATGTAGCCTTTTTTACATAGTTGACTTATGCATATGAGATTATGGTGTAATCCTTCCACACAAGCAAAGTCTGTGAAAGAGACTATGCTGTTGGAAATCATACCATAACCTTTGGTTCTTCCTCTGTCTGATCCTCCAAAGATGACTTTTGGTCCGTCTTTAACTGGAGTATAGTCAAGCAAAATGCTTCTTCCCCTGATCATGTGGCGAGAGCATCCACTGTCCAAATACCAGATCGGTGTTCTATTGGCCTTTGGACATACCTGCAAAAATAGATCATTTTACCTTAGGAACCCAAATATATTTAGGTCCTTGGTTCCTGGTCAACTGAACACCACGAGGAACATTAACCTTGCAAGTGGTCGGTTTTGCATAGCTATCTCGTGGACTTACAAAATTGGCAGGGTTGTACCAACAATCTGCGCCAAAATGACCAATTTTGCCACAACACCAACAGTAAAACCTGTTGTACCTTCTTTTGTGTAATGCCCCAAATTTCTTAAGGTGGGAAATGCTTATCTGGGGGGTTAGAGTCGAATTCATCGAGATAGTTGAGTTCTCGAGAAAGATTTTACCGCGCGGCGGAAATGTTTTACCTCGCGGCGGTAACCGGGAATTACCCTGGCAATGTTCTCGGGAAGCTATCGCCCGGTGATAGTATTACCGCTGGAGATAGCGGGGTCAATTTAATTTACTGAGCGGCGGTATAAGTTAGCATGTGGCGATAAAGGCTGGTGTCGGGTCATAACCGACATCCACTATCGCGCGGCGTTAGCGCCCTATCGCGCGGCGGCAGCAAATTCGAAATGACGTGGCCACGTGTCGGCCTGTGATTGGAGGGTTTGGGCGGTTGCGCTCAAAACGAGGTGCTGAATTAAGGTACCGCATGGCCGTAGCTAGTTACCGTTTGGCGGTAGCTTCATATATAAGCCTGGTTTGGCCATTTTCACTTCATTTCTTTTGGATTTGATATTGTCCTGGATTTGCTGGAGGTGGTACAGCAGTGCCACACGGGAAACCTCACCGCTGTTGAAGTTCTGAAGTTTCGATTCGCAAGTAGAGTCCAGATCTGTGGATGCAAGATCTTTGCAGTCGCTTTCATCCGTCTAGATCTTTGGCATGGCACCGAAGGGAGCGCAAAGGGTAATGATTCTCAACTTGGACAAGTTAAGTCCTTATCCTTTTGCATAGGAAACTCTCTCCCACAAGTGTGCGGCAAGCTTGAGATCTTCCTTCGTGTAGATACGGTGAATCCTCGTACTTTTTCATTTAGAGTTCAAAATCGAAGTACGAACACAGACATCATGTGTAAAGCCCATCCGGATCGGTTGGTCTAAATTGGTGATGTTTTTCATTATGCTTGTTAATGGTCGGAGAAGACTCTATGATGTCTGATTTTTTTGTTCGGGTTTCTACGCGGTAGATTGCAACAAGGAACCTTAGTGATTAACCCCAAGGGGCACCCAAAAACTGGGTAGAATCGCATTTCAGCCAGGTACCGCTCAGCAGTAGTGCTACCGCCGATGGTGGCTCCTTGAGAGCTTTGTTTGAGTCCTGTGTCGTGGAGACCTGGGGCCATTGTCTGAGTCTTGTGTCGTGGAGACCTGGGGCCTGTGATGTGGGGCTGAGGATTTGAGAGCCCAACTTGGTGGTATGAGATCTATCCATTTATAATAATTAGTGTTGGGTATTGTATCCACACTAACCCAGATTTGATGAAGTCATCCTTGAACTAATATTAATTAAGATGTATTTGATGCTTGGTTTGAGTTATGTGTTTGCAGGAATATTATGGGAAGTGTAGACCAATGTCAGTCTACAATGGGTCACCAAACACAGGACCATACAATGTGATCCCTCATTATGTGCTCCAAGGTGTTGACTCATGTGTAGCCTCTCTATTGGAATACACTTCATGTTTAAGCTCTAGGACTATGTGAAAAGACTTGATACTGGTCATCCCTTAGAAGAAGTAAAATTCTGTCAAGAAAATTTTCCTAAGTACTCGAGTAGTTCTTTACTTACTCGAGTAAGTTACTGAGTTCATACTTGAGTAGTTAAAATGTATCCCGAGTAGTCAATTATGGATCTCGAGTAGTTAAGACAACGACTCGAGTAGTTTCCTTTCTTCTCTCGAGTTTACAGAAATTATCTTCTCAAAATTTTCGAAGTTAAATAGTCGAGTAGTACTGTATAATACTCAAGTAGTTTCATCTTCTATCTCGAGTAATTGAATTCTGACACTCGTGTAGTTCTCACTTACTAGAGTAGTCTAAGTCATGTACTCGAGTAGTTCATCTACTACTCGAGTAGTCCAGTGTTTATACTCGTGTAATCCAGAATTCCATTCCAGAAAATTTCTCTAAGTGAATTACTCGAGTAGTCATCTCCATATACTCGAGTAGTTCTATTTATCTTGAGTAGTTTTATCTTATATACTCGAGTAGTTCTATTTGTCTCGAGTAGTTCAACTTCTATACTCAAGTAGACTTGTTTTCCAGTTCAAGAAATTTTTTAAGTCTATGTCTCGAGTAGTTTCTTATATACTCGAGTAGTTCATTCTTATATACTCGAGTAGTATTTCTTTTACTCGAGTAATTTACTCCACCTCTCGAGTAAGTACTCAAGTACTCGAGTATGTTATTTTTGTTACTCGAGTAGCTGATTCCTTTTCTTCTTATTTAATCGAGTAGTTGACTCCATGTACTCGAGTAATCATCTCATTCTCTCTCGAGTAGTTTTTCTTATATACTCGAGTAGTCATCTTCTACCTACTCGAGTAGTGGTGCATGTACTCGAGTAATCTTTTATATCTCGAGTATTTTACTTTGACCTTTCCGAAAATTCCTTAAGTCCAGTCTAACGGTCTTATTCATAATCTTTGACATGATTGGTACATGTGTCTCTCATAATGACTTAATTATGGCTAATCTTCTCCTCTCCTATAAAAGGTCTTGTCTAAACCGACAAACCCTAACTATTCTAAATTCTAAGAAGATTATTTTAAGAAGTTTTGTAGCCGTACTCTCAAGAATTTCGGTCTCCTCTTTC
This sequence comes from Platanthera guangdongensis, assembly GCA_039583875.1. Lineage (NCBI taxonomy): Eukaryota > Viridiplantae > Streptophyta > Magnoliopsida > Asparagales > Orchidaceae > Platanthera > Platanthera guangdongensis. The sequence continues at coordinate 92,828,081 of CM077156.1, read as the reverse complement.
TCTCTCTAAGAAACGAAAACCGCCCCCGTAGCCGTCGCAGATTCCCGACCGGCTAGGGTTTTCTTTTTCAGAGGATTCAGATTAAGAAGATTTTACAGATCGAGATTTCCGCTCAACTCTTCATCATCTATTCGATCGTGTAAAGTCAAGAAGATTCAGATCTGATTTTGCTGAGATTTTCTTCACCTATCTAATAAAGCCGAAAAGTCTTGAAGAAGAAGATCCTGGCCGATTACTTGTAGATCTAACAAGATTCATTATTTGTATTTCATACACATTTTATTTTATTATTGTAGGAGAACTTTTCTCCGAGTGTAGGAGTTTTGAACTCCGAGATTGTAGGAAGTTTTACCTTCCGAGTGTAGATCCGTTTTGTGGATTGAGATTGTAGGAACATTGTTCCGAGGGTAGGATTGGTTTTCAATCCGAGATAGTGGAGTAGCCTAGTCTAGTGTATTGTTAGATCAGTGAGGGAAAGTGGATATACCCAATATTGGGGAACCACTATAAATCTTTCCTCGTCTGTGTTTGATTGGTAGATAGATCTGTGCATTGGTTTGTAATTTTTTATTCCGCAAAAAGACGCACAATTCACCTATTCACCCCCCTCTAGGTGATTTAGGTAGGCAACTATAAACTTTCAATTGGGTTATGTAATGTCTGGAGAAATGGGAATGGGGATGTCGAACCGCGTCATGGATGTTTTCCCCGGTGATGTGAGCAATGGGAAAGGGCCGAATCTACCCAGTAGCTATGTGGAACGTCTGTGGGTAGTGAAGCCTATCGCTAAGATAGTTACAAGTCCTAGGCCTTGTGTGTAACACCCTCATCCATCATATGGGATATAACAGAAGGTGCGGTCGGGGTCCCACGCCATATTCCACGGACAACTAGCAGAGTTACAAATTAATACCAAAATACTAATAAAAAATTTTAGACCTAACACAAGGCATTCTAGTGGAAGCTTTTAAATATTTTAGAAGAACCAATCAAAGATCATGAATGTCCGCTATAGCCCAAATAAGGAATGAAATAACAAATACACAATGAGTCTTGTCCTTATGGCCTTACAATGTTTCATTAAACAATAAGTGTTTTACATACTTTGGGACGCAGACCGGCCATACATGAAAATAGTAAAAGTAAACACTTTGGTTTGTCCTTCAAGGGCCAACACAGAATCAAGGGCTTTAGCCGCTACTTGCCACTAGGCTCACCGATTCCTGCAAGAACAATCCACCGAGCGGTGGCAAAACATGACAACGGTAAGCTAAGGCTGACCAAATTATAACGACCCCACTTTTTTCTCGGGGAGGCGGAGCACCTTCCCTGCAAAGTAGGAGTAAAGACAAACATAGCAATGAAAGTGCAATTTAAGCACACTTCACCACAGGTGTAGGCACGACGGCCACACACACCATGCACTCAGTGAAAATTATCGGTGTACGAAAGATAACCAGGGACGCACCACTGTTCTCTAGATGCAAAAACATGTGCATTTGGTAGTCTTTACGGCCTGTTCATGGCCTAAGACCCGTAACTATGGCAGTGACAGGTAACTCTACCCGCAGACTCTCGGCATAACTACTAGGTAGTGTCCGCCCTTTCCCGTTGCTCACATTGTCAGGAAAATAGCCATGATTGGTTCGACCTCCCCATTCCAATTTCTCCAAAATTTACACAAGTGGCTCTCAGGCCACTAAGCTGGGCTCTCAAAGCACTCAACACCATATCTCTGTCCCCAGGTGTCTCCATGAAACGGGCGACAATCACTGGCCCCAGGTGTCCCCACGACACATGTCACTGTCACTACTCCCAAGGAGAAACCTCCTGCAGTATCACTACCTCCGCGTGGTATCTAGAAGAAATATGTATCTGCCCAGTTTTTTGGGTGCTCCTTGGAGTTAGTCCCCAAGGTTCCCTGCTTCAATCTATCGTGTAGAAACCCAATAAACAACCATCATTGAGTCTTCTCTGGACAATACAAACATAATGAAACATCACCAATCCAGACCAATCTGTCCAGATGGGCTTCACATAGCATCCCTATGTTCGTACTTCGATTCCAAACTCTATATGCAAAAATACGGGGATATACCATCTCTACCCGAAGGAAAACTCCACACTCACCGCTCACTAGCGGGAGAGGGTTTCCTATGCAAAAGGAAGAGGACTTCATATGTCCTAGTTGAGAATCATTACATTTTGCATTATCTTTGGTGCCATGCCAAAGATCTAGACGGATGAAAAACGACCGTAACGATCTTGCCTCCACAGATCCGGACTTGTCTTGTGAATCGGAGCTTCGGAACTCCAACGGTGGCGAGAACTTCCTTCTGTTACTACAACACCTCCTCTAGGAAAACCAGGCCAAAAATCCACTACAAATGAAATGAAGTGAAAAAGGCCAAACCACACATATATACCGAGCTACCGCCCCGTGGTACCCTAATTTAATGCCTCGATTTGAGGGCAACCGCCTAAACCATCCAATCAGAGACCGACACATGACCACGTCATTTCGGAATCTCTACCGCTGCGTGATAGGACACTAACGCTGAGCGATAGAGAACGTTGGTTACGACTGCTATCGCTGCACGCTAACCTCTACCGCCGCACGAAAAGATCTCGAGAGCCATATCAATTAAACTGACCTAAATATTGCCTGCGGTAACACTATCATCGGTCGATAGCGTCCTGAGAGGTCTGTTAGATTAAATCTCTGACTATCGCCGCACTGTAACAACTTTCTGCCACGCGATAACATTGAGAGCTCGATGTTCTCTCGACAGCTCGACAAAAACACTGGATCTACCGCCACACGGTAACTAGCTACCACCAGGCGATAACCCCCAAAGTAGCATCTCCTCCTAGGAAATTCTAGGTGTTACAAATCTCCCCCACTTAAAGAAATTTTTTCCTGAAATTTGACGTTACGGGAAATTATAAAAAGTAAACAGTGCATCTGATTACCTTATAGAAATAGCTCAGGGAACTCCTCCCTCATAGATTGCTCGCGCTCCCAAGACAGTTCCTCTCGGCCACAGTTGTCCCAAAGGACCTTGACCATTCTGATAGACTTGTTTCATAGTTGTTCGACATCTGTGTACTCGATCCGAATAGGCTTGACCTTCGTCAACAACCCACTATCGATCAATACTTGATTTGCAGCAACCACTTGGGAAGGCTCTTAAATTTCCTTCCGCAGTACTGAGATGTGAAACACATCATGCAAACTGCTCAACTCCACCAAAATATCCAAATGATGGCGGCTTCACCAACACGCTCCAATATTTCAAAAGGCCCAACATACTTCGTACTAAGCTTCTTTAAGTGTCGAATCATTGATACATGCTTAAATGGTTTTATCTTAAGGTATACCCATTCGCCCATTGCAAACTCCACGTTCTGAGGCTTGGCATTATAGTACTTGGCTTGCCTATCTTGAGCGATCAGTAACCGTTCCCGTATCAACCGTATCATTGAAGTAACATCTTCAATGGCCCTTCACTTGTATAGCTTTGATTCTCGCGTCTCAACCCAAGCCAATGGCATACAATAACTTCTTCCGTACAGAGCCTCAAAAGGCGTCGTCTGAATGCTAGCTTGGTAGTTGTTATTATATGCAAACTCAATCATAAAAAGATGGTCCTCTGACCTTTTCCAAAAATCCAAAGCACACATACGAAGCATATCTTCCATTGTCATGTTCACCCTTTCAGTCTGACGATCTACCTGTGGGTGAAAAGCTATGTTGAAGTTCAACCTGATACCCAACAACTGATGAATGAGCCTCCAATCATTAGATGTGAACCGGTCATCTCGGTCACTAATGATGTTTCGGGGTATGCTGTAACACCCCGAATTTTTTGATTGCGTACGAATGATGGGCGTTACGTTGGCTTTGACCGTTGTTCGAGCATGGTTTTTCCCGCGGGCTTGCGAGTGGCTGTTTTGGTAGCCGAGTTGCACGATTCCCCAGCAAACCGGAGTTCAAATTGGGGACTCGGTGAGGCCTCTTAGGGAATGCTTGCACTTTTTCGTGCCCGGGTAATGTTGCTCAAAATGAGTTGGTGGTACATGAAACAAAAAAAGGTAAAAAGTTCTTAAGGCAAAAATGGTCTAGGACGTCACAGAAACACTTTTCAAAAAAGGGAAAAAATGGTCGTTTTTGTGTGTGACACGCCCCCTGACACGGGCGTGACCCAGGGCGTGACCTGGGCATGACCTCCTTGACTCGACGAATTTTTCTTGAGTCGAGTGGAGCTCGACGAATGGGGTACACGCCCCGTGACACGAGCGTGTCACGGGCCGTGTCCCGCAATGTCGAGTGTCGAGTGTCGAGTGTCGAGTGTCGAGTGTGGATTGTCGGGTGTCGAGAGAGGGGACACGGCCTATGACACGGGCGTGTCATAGGGCATGTCAAGCTGTGTCGAGTGTCGACACTTTGTGTCGACGAGGTGTCGAGACACGGGCTACACGCCCTAGGTCACGGGCGTGACCGACCCGTCACGGGCGTGTACCCGGCCGTGTACCGTGTGGATAAACTTGGATTTGCCGACTTTCTGCGCCGCTTAAGGTACACGCCCTGCGTCACGGGCGTGACACGGGGCGTGACCGACCCGAAAATCGACTTTTTCCAGTTTTTTTGTGCCGTTTATTTCCTTGGTTCTGCATCTAACGGTCCAGCGCTGTTCTGGGGGAAAAAAGGCCGAAACAGAGAGCAAGGGACTCATTTCACCTTCTTCTTCATCTTCTTCCTCATTCCAAAAGGAACTCAAGGTAGAAAGGGCTAAAGCAAGGCAAGGAAAGAGAGGAGCAGCCGTCGCGATGTCGTCTCGGTTCAGGCAAGCGGTGTTCTTCACCCTTGCCAATCTTATTTCTTGGTTTTGATTGTGCCAAATAGCTAGTTTTTTTATAGCTTGTTCTTCTTGTTTTGGGTTCTTCCTCACTAGCCTTATTATGCTCTTGAATTTCCCTATGCTGAATGAATTCGATCTTCCATGCTTAGTTTTGTGTAGTTATCAAGTCTATGCTAGGTTAATTCATGTCGTTTATCTTGTTCATGTGATTCTTGTAGCTAAGTTGATTCATGTTCATGTAGCCTTTCTTCTTCGTGTGATTCTTCCTTGTTCATATCAAAAGCATGTGATTCTTTCTTGGTCCTAATCATGTGATCATGTAATTTTCGTTAATCAAACTCTATCACATTTGACATAACGTTGGCAATTTGCAGTCATGTGTGAGGATGAAGGAAGGGAACGTGTGTACTTGGGTTATGGTGAGATTTGCTTGTGGTGTTACGCTTAGGTTCGTTTATGGTGAGTTTTGCGAGGTGAATTATGAACCATGGCAGAAGAGTTTGTGTGAGGATTCGGTAAGGGGTGGTGTGGGTTCAGCCTTTGTGGCCACCGGGTTTGGATTTGTGGTGTAGAGCACCATTTTGCCCCGATTTGGGCTGGCTTTTATTGGTGTGTTCCACTTTAGGGCTGCCACCAAAAGACCCTTGCTGAATTGCATTTAACCACTGCTTATGTTTCACTCGTATAGTGGTTTCTTGTACGAAGGATGATGGAATGGGCATGTGTTTTGCCTTTTTGCTCCTGCGGGTGGAGCAGGACTTGATGAAAATTGTACGCACTTGGTGCGTTTGACACTTTGGATTGACAGTGTTTACTACTTGTTTTCCACCTGTTTTGTTCACTCATTTTACTTATATGAAACATTGTTATGGGGTCGGTAAGCCCCTTTATCATATTTTTGAAACTTCCTACTATATTGTGTAGCTTTGCTGATTGCTGAGGTGTGCTTTCTTGAATGCCTCAGGTGCAGGTTGTAGCTGGTTGAGCGGCTAGTGCGTGGATAGAGTTTCTTGGGAGCTAGCCGAGCTTACTGAGCGAGGTAGTTCTTTTGTTTGTTGTACAGACATACATGTGCCCCAATGAGTTCGTGTCAGCTTGTTGGCGCCCATTGGTGGCTTTCCTTACTTGTGATATATGAATACTAGACTGCTAATGTGACTCATTTGGATGAGATGATGTCTTCTTGCTCTTGGGAAGAAATTATGGTAGGTTGCATTAGGTATTTTTAAGCTAAACAAAGCTATTATTGTATCCATGCATAACATGTTTTGGTTACCGAACACGTATTTTCCAAATGACGTAAATAAAGATGATGTCTTATAGTAGTATCAATATACACTGCATGTAGGAGATCGTCATAAAGAAACAAAGTATTTCCGCCGCGTATAAACACACATTTTAATGCCTAAGGCCGAGGGATACGTCCATTAACCTCAAAGGTTTTCTTGCATTGCACTGCTGGATTTCAACTCATAAAGTAAGCGTCAAGGGTTGCCTGTGCATGTGCAGTTATCCCTTGCACGACGTGGCATCATAACCCGTAGTTCCTCTTGCTCTGATACGAGGTACTCGTTGAGGAAATGCGGGTTGTGACAGTTGGTATCAGAGCCAGGTTTGCTTGACATTTGGTTGGGCAAACTTTCCTTTTTGTCATTGTCAGAAGCATCATATCATACACACACCGAGGTGCCATCAGTACGTCTTGGCCGAAGCATGAACACTACACTCATGGCATGAACAGAAGTATACGGGGCATATTATGTAGTATAGGATGCATAATATGTGGTTGTATATGGATCCACCATAGGGGCAACATGTGAGGGTTATGTAGTATGGGATGCATAACCTCACCACATGGATGCGACTAGCACGTTTTCTTTTCTTCGTTGCATGCAATGTTATGTAGTATGAGATGCATAGCATTGTGATGCGTACGACCGCTCATGGCATGCATTAAGGCATTTTCTAGACTGCATCGCACAACACGCATAACATAACATTGCATGAGCACAATGTGCCAAACTAAAGATGTACATGATGACACCTGTACACTCATGGTTTTGCGTCAAATAAAGTCATGCATTCATCGGTTAGGCACAAGTTAGTGGGATGACGGTGAGTCATCTTTAGGCTAGGCATACCATCATTCTCAAACTTCCAGAGCAAGTGAGCAGTTGATGTTCATATTTCTATATGTATGGTCTGTACCTAGCCGTTGTGTGTTTTGTTGGGTTTGAGTTTGTTAGTGAGTATGAAATTGAGTTTAGCAAGCTAAGTCGGTTCGCTCCAAGCTTGGTGACGACGGAAGCTGACCGAGTAAAGCAATTTCTTGGCGGACTCCACAGCGACGTACAGCAGTTCGCAAGTGCTTATGGAGCGACGAGTTACACTACTGTGGTTGAGGCTGCTTTGAAGGTTGAAGCTATCGAAACTACAAAACAAAGAGGACAGCTGATGAGGAAGGATAAGAGTAAGCTGGTGGGAGGCAAAAGCTCCCATGACTTAGATGTAAGGAAGAGGAACAAGGAGACGTGTAGCTTCTGTGGCCGGTCCGGTCACCCATTTGAGAAATGTTTCAAGCGATTGGGGATGCAGAAGAAGGAGCAGGTGCACGCCATTCAGAGTGCACCAACTAGAGACTTGGAGTGTACAGCTTGTGGGGGAAGAGGTCATGATATGAGCCGCTGCTGGGTCAAGGACAAGGTGTGCTTCTAGTGTGGCAAGCAGGGACAACTCAAGGCAAGGTGCCCACAAAACCAGCCCGTGCTGCAGCCAATGCCACTCCAGGCTTTGCCTCCGCCTCCGCGTTTGGACAAAGGAAAAGGGAAGTTAAATGTGATTTCCTCAGAGGAAGCTCAGATGTCACCCCAGGTTATCTCAGGTTCGATTCATTCCTCTGGTTCACGTTTTGTTTAGGCCTCGTACGAGTAGTTCTTAGCTCCATATGTACCTTTATAGGACACTTTAAGGTAAAGAAGTGTTGGGCGCGTGTTCTCTTTGATTCTGGCGCGACCCATTCATTTGTGGCTCGAACCTTTATGGATCGGTATCATTTGACACCAGATCGAGTGGGGAATGCCTTTTTGGTGAAGTTTCCTTCTGGTGCTTCTGTGGTGGCAGACTTGGGTCTTCTTGATTGTCCCATTTTGTTGGGCGATTTCTTAGCAAAGGCTGATTTCAAGGTGCTCGATTTGGAGGATTTTGACGTCATTCTGGGCATGGACTGGTTATCCCGTTATGACACCGTCATCCAGTGCAAAGGGAAGCGCTTGGATTTTATCAAGGACAATGGTCACCCGGGAAGTGTTTATGGTGATTCATGGCAGGATACTCCAGGAATTTCGGCGGTATGTGTTCGGACGTTGTTTGTTTCCGACTGTTTTGCTTGTCTAGTCTCAGTTGTGGGGACTAGTGTTGTTTTGCCGCGTTTGGAGGAGATTTCTGTTGTGCGTGACTTCCCAGATGTTTTTCCTACTGATCTTCCTGGTCTTCCCCCTGATCGTGATGTTGAGTTCGTTATTGATTTGGAACCGGGTACGCGGCCTATTGCGAAAGCGCCGTATAGAATGGCCCCGCGTGAGCTATCAGAGTTGCGTACCCAGCTGGATGACTTATTGGCAAAAGGGTTTATCAGGCCGAGTTCATCACCTTGGGGTGCACCGGTGTTATTTGTGAAGAAGAAAGATGGGTCGATGCGGCTTTGCATCGATTTCCGGGAATTGAACAAGGTGACGATTAAAAACAAGTACCCACTGCCAAGAATCGATGATTTGTTTGATCAACTACGTGGTAGTTCCGTATTTTCGAAGATTGATCTCCGCTCGGGCTACCATCAGCTCAAGGTCCGGGAGTCTGATATTCATCGGACTGCATTTCGATCAAGGCATGGCCATTTTGGATTTCTGGTGATGTCATTTGGTTTGACCAATGCACCTTCAGCCTTCATGGATATGATGAACAGGGTGTTCAAGGACTACTTAGATAAGTTTGTGGTGGTTTTTATTGATGATGTTCTTGTCTACTCCCGCAGTGCTGAGGAGCATGAACAACATCTGCGATTAGTATTGGCCACTTTGCGAGACCAAAAGTTATTTGCCAAGCTAAGCAAATGCGAGTTTTGGTTGCCTCAAGTTGCCTTTCTGGGTCATGTCATTAATCACCATGGAATTTCAGTGGATCCCGAAAAGATTGCTGTAGTCATGGAGTGGAGAAGACCGGAGACACCCAAGGAGATTCGAAGCTTCTTGGGCTTGGCCGGCTATTATCGCAGATTTGTCGAAGGTTTTGCTACGTTGGCTGCACCTTTGACTCGCTTAACCCAGAATAATGTGGCGTTTGAGTGGAATGACAAATGTGAGGCCTCATTCCTGGAACTCAAGAACAGGTTATGTACCGCTCCTGTGTTGATCCTGCCGACAGAAGGGATAGATTATGACGTTTTTGTGGATGCGTCGCACGTTGGACTTGGATGTGTATTAAGGCAAGACAAAAAGATGATTGCGTATGGGTCTCGGCAGTTGAAAAGTCATGAAAAGAACTACCCAACGCATGATTTGGAGTTCGTAGCGGTGATATTTGCATTGAAGTTGTGGAGACACTTACTTTATGGTGCGCAGTATAAAATCTTTACGGATCATAAAAGTTTAAAGTACGTCTTCACGCAAAAAGAACTTAATCTACGCCAACGGCGATGGCTTGAATATGTAGCTGATTATGATGTGGACATTCAGTATCATCCGGGGAAAGCGAATGATGTGGCCGATGCTTTGAGTCGGAAGACGGGGAAATTATTTCATCTTTCAGTCGACCGTCTTGTGGAGGAATTTCAATTGATGGATATTTCCGTGGGAAAATATGACCCGCAAAGTCATTCAATGGTAAAAGAACCTTCATGGCTGGTGCTTGCAAGACAACATCAAAAGGATGATCCTAATCTTTTACATTTGTTTCTTCGAACTGAACAGAGTGAATTACCAGATTTTTCTATTGATGAGGGGGGCACGTTAAAGTATCGTGGTCTATTTTGTATTCCCGCAGTTGGAGATATTTGCGAGATGGTGTGTAGGGAAGCACATGGCGCAAGTATGGCCTACCATCCAGGCTCAACAAAAATGTACCGTGATTTGAAACAAATTGTCTGGTGGTATGGAATGAAAAGAGATATAGCGCAATTTGTATCGGAATGTCATACCTGCAAGCAGGTGAAAGCTGATCATGGAAGGCCTGGTGGCAAGTTGACACCATTGGAGATTCCAACCTGGAAGTGGGAAAGCATCTCCATGGATTTTATTACAGGTTTACCAAGATCTCCACGAGGACATGACTCCGTGTGGGTGATCGTGGATAGATTGACAAAGTGTGCTCATTTCATACCATTTAAGGTCAACTACCCGATGAAGACAATAGCGGAGCTCTATTTGAACGAGATCATCCGACTGCATGGTATGCCAGTCAATATCATTTCAGACCGGGATTCCCGATTTACTTCTCGTTTCTAGAAGAGTCTAAAAGAGGGTTTGGGGACGGATTTGCGGTATTCCACTACTTACCACCCTCAGACGAATGGCCAAACAGAACGAGTAAACCAAATTGTGGAAGATATGATTCGATGCTACATTCTTCAGTATGGCGGAGCATGGGATGAACGTTTGCGGCTTATGGAATTCGCATATAATAACAGCTATCAAGAAAGCTTGCAAATGGCTCCGTGCGAAGCTTTATATGGGCGTCGATGTCGGACTCCCCTCTTTTGGGCTGAGGTTGGCGAGCGGCCTTTGTTGGGCCCGGAGGCGCTCGAGGACATGGAAGTTGTTGTACGAATTATTCGGGAGAAGCTTCGAATCGCCCAAGAGCGATATGAAAAGTACGCCAACCGACGAAGGTCGGAATTAGAGTTTGCGGTGGGGGATTCCGTTTTCTTGAAAGTCTCCCCAATGGTTGGGATTAAAAGGTTTGGAAAAGAGCGCAAATTAGACCCAAGATTTGTGGGTCCCTTCAAGATTCTTGTGCGAGTTGGTGCATCCGCTTACAAGGTAGAATTACCCGTGAACTTTCCTGGTGTTCACGACGTGTTTAATGTTAGCCAACTTCGCAAGTGTGTGCGACATGACACGCAAGTGTTGGACGTGGTGCCGCAATTGTCGCCAAACCTTTCTTATGTGGAGATGCCCATCCGAATATTAGACTCCCAAGATCGCGTGTTGCGGAGAAAGAGGATTCCTATGGTCAAGGTGCTATAGAAAAATCAGAATATGGAAAGCGCGATGTGGGAGCTCGAGTCAACGATGAGGGCGGCTCACCCTCATTTGTTCCCGTAAATAAACTGGTATGTGACTTGGTGTTTTTGTTGCATTGGTGTTTTTGGTTTGCTACCTTATTTTATTGAGATCAAAATGAGTGAAAAGTTTTGAGGCGAAACTTTTTGTTAGGGGGAGTGATTGTAACACCCCGGATTTTTTGATTGCGTACGCATGATGGGCGTTACGTTGGCTTTGACCGTTGTTCGAGCATGGTTTTTCCCGCGGGCTTGCGAGTGGCTGTTTTGGTAGCCGAGTTGCACGATTCCCCAGCAAACCGGAGTCCAAATTGGGGACTCGGTGAGGCCTCTTAGGGAATGCTTGCACTTTTTCGCGCCCGGGTAATGTTGCTCAAAATGAGTTGTTGGTACAGGAAACAAAAAAAGGGTAAAAAGTTCTTAAGGCAAAAATGGTCTAGGACGTCACAGAAACACTTTTCAAAATAGGGAAAAAATGGTCATTTTTGTGCGTGACACGCCCCCTGACACGGGCGTGACCCAGGGCGTGACCTGGGCGTGACCTCCTTGACTCGACGAATTTTTCTTGCGTCGAGTGGGGCTCGACGAATGGGGTACACGCCCCGTGACACGGGCGTGTCACGGGCCGTGTCCCGCAATATCGAGTGTCGAGTGTCGAGTGTCGAGTGTCGGGTGTCGAGAGAGGGGACACGGCCTATGACACGGGCGTGTCATAGGGCGTGTGAAGCTGTGTCGAGTGTCGACACTTTGTGTCGACGAGGTGTCGAGACACGGGCTACACGCCCTAGGTCACGCGCGTGACCGACCTATCATGGGAGTGTACCCGGCCGTGTACCGTGTGGATAAACTTGGATTTGCTGACTTTCTGCGTCGCTTAAGGTACACGCCCTGCGTCACGAGCGTGACACAGGGCGTGACAGGCCCGAAAATTGACTTTTTCCAGTTTTTTTGTGCCGTTTATTTCCTTGATTCTGCATCTAACGGTCCAGCGCTGTTCTGGGGGAAATAAGGCCGAAACAGAGAGCAAGGGACTCATTTCACCTTCTTCTTCATCTTCTTCCTCATTCCAAAAGGAACTCAAGGGAGAAAGGGCTAAAGCAAGGCAAGGAAATAGAGGAGCAGCCGTCGCGGTGTCATCTCGGTTCAAGCAAGCAGTGTTCTTCACCCTTGCCAATCTTATTTCTTGGTTTTGATTGTGCCAAATAGCTAGTTTTTCTGTAGCTTGTTCTTCTTGTTTTGGGTTCTTCCTCACTAGCCTTATTATGCTCTTGAATTTCCCTATGCTGAATGAATTCGATCTTCCATGCATAGTTTTGTGTAGTTATCAAGTCTATGCTAGGTTAATTCATGTCGTTTATCTTGTTCATGTGATTCTTGTAGCTAAGTTGATTCATGTTCATGTAGCCTTTCTTCTTCGTGTGATTCTTCCTTGTTCATATCAAAAGCATGTGATTCTTTCTTGGTCCTAATCATGTGATTCATGTAATTTTCGTTAACCAAACTCTATCATATTTGACATAACGTTGGCAATTTGTAGTCATGTGTGAGGATGAAGGAAGGGAACGTGTGTACTTGGGTTATGGTGAGATTTGCTTGTGGTGTTACGCTTAGGTTCGTTTATGGTGAGTTTTGCGAGGCGAATTGTGAACCATGGCAGAAGCGTTTGTGTGAGGATTCGGTAAGGGGTGGTGTGGGTTCATCCTTTGTGGCCACCGGGTTTGGATTTGTGGTGTAGAGCACCATTTTGCCCCGATTTGGGCTGGCTTTTATTGGTGCGTTCCACTTTAGGGCTGCCACCAAAAGACCCTTGCTGAATCGCATTTAACCACTGCTTATGTTTCACTCGTATAGTGGTTTCTTGTACGAAGGATGATGGAATGGGCATGTGTTTTGCCTTTTTGCTCCTGCGGGTGGAGCAGGACTTGATAAAAATTGTACGCACTTGGTGCGTTTGACACTTTGGATTGACAGTGTTTACTACTTGTTTTCCACCTGTTTTGTTCACTCATTTTACTTATATGAAACATTGCTACGGGGTCGGCAAGCCCTTTTGTCATATTTTCAAAACTTCCTACTATATTGTGTAGCTTTGCTGATTGCTGAGGTGTTCTTTCTTGAATGCCTCAGGTGCAGGTTGTAGCTGGTTGAGCGGCTAGTGCGTGGATAGAGTTTCATGGGAGCTAGCCGAGCTTACTGAGCGAGGTAGTTCTTTTCTTTGTTGTACAGACATACATGTGCCCCAATGGGTTCGTGTCAGCTTGTTTGCGCCCATTGGTGGCTTTCCTTACTTGTGATATATGAATACTAGACTGTTAATGTGACTCATTTGGATGAGATGATGTCTTCTTGCTCTTGGGAAGAAATTATGGTAGGTTGCATTAGGTATTTTTAAGCTAAACAAAACTATTAGTGTATCCATGCATAACATGTTTTGGTTACCGAACACGTATTTTCCAAATGACGTAAACAAAGATGATTTCTTATAGTAGTATCAATATAGACTGCATGTAGGAGATCGTCATAAAGAAACAAAGTATTTTCGCCGCGTATAAACACACATTTTAATGCCTAAGGCCGAGGGATACGGCCATTAACCTCAAAGGTTTTCTTGCATTGCACTGCTGGATTTCAACTCATAAAGTAAGCGTCAAGGGTTGCATGAGCGTGTGCAGTTATCCCCTGCATGACGTGGCATCATAACCCGTAGTTCCTCTTGCTCTGATACGAGGTACTCATTGAGGAAATGCGGGTTATGACATATACCGTGCAAACGGACTATGTTGTCCACATAACATTTCGCCATTTTCTCCACTGAATCATACTTCCTATTGGCTATGAAGTGTGACACCTTCGTTAGATGATCTACGATAACCCAAATGGCAACGTTACCCTTTTGCGATCTCGGCAAACCGTGCACAAAATCCATGGTGATGTCTGTTGGAACCGAAAACTCGGTATCTTGCGGAGTTCACCCTTGGGGAAGGGGTGATTGGACACCTACTTCTCTCCTGCAAGCCAAACAACAAAAGAAATGGGAACTGACCCAAGGGCTCGTCATGGAGGTCGCACCACACACCCGGAAGATCTTAGAGCGCTTCCCCTCCCTAACCAAAGGCCGAGCTAAGGCTACCTCAGAAAGCGAAAGAAGATCAGAACACTAGTAACCCTGTCTTCTGAGGTGACCCTTAGGTCTTATTTATAGTTTTTTGAAGATGGCATAGAAATAGCCAACCTCTGCTGTTTTGAACAGCTATGTGCAGCCCAGGTGGGTCTGCCAACAGCGTAACTCCGCTGTTCTAACAGACTATAGGCAGACCAATGAGGGTAAAATGGTAAAAACACCTCATAGGAGACTGGGCGAGTGACCCTCTGAAGACTTTATCTTCCTGGGGGTGACACGTGGAGAAACATCACACAACACCATTGCCAGGAGGACGCCGAGAGTGTCTAGTGGAGCAACATCACTCAACGCCATTGCTAGGAGGGCGCCGAGAGCGTCGTGTAGAGCAACATTACTCAACGCCAAAGTCAGGAGGGCGCCGAGAGCGTCGAGTGAAGCAACATCACTCAACATCATTTCTAGGAGGGTGCCAAAACCGTCAAGTGGAGCAACATCACTCAACGCCAAATCCAGGAGGGCTCCAGCGGGGGTAAAGTTTAAATGAAGCCTCATAAAATAGTTGGGATACTATCCCTCTGATACATTCAGCCGCAAGGGGCGGTGAGTGCTCGATGGAGCGGGCACTCACTGCTTCTGCCTGGCACTGGGCGAGTGCGGGACTGGTCAGTCTGGGACTCTTACTACAGAAGGAATTCCAGAAGCATTGATCTTGTCGAGATTAGTTTGACGAACCCAGGACTCTAACTCGCAAGGTCAGCTCGAAGATTTCTTAGCTCCGTTCGACAAACGCTGAGCCTAGATCGACGAATGTCGAGCTCCGTTCGACGAATGCCGAGCCCCGTTCGACGAACGTCGAGTTCTGTTCGATGAATGTCGAGCTCTGTTCGACCAACGCCGAGCCCCGTTCGTAGAATGCTAAGCTCCGTTCGACGAACGTCGAGCCCCGTTCGAAGAATGTCGAGCTCCGTTAGACCAACATCGATATCAACTCAAGCTCAGCCCGTCGAAAACCCGATTTGGTTCGACGAACCCCGGGCAGAGGCGGGCTGGTCGGGCTGCCTCCCGTAGCTCACCCGCCTAGCCTTGGCGGGAGTGGGCTAGCTGTTTTGAACTCGCCCACATGCTGTTCTGGCGCGGACTGGTCGCCTTGCGTCGCTCTCCCTATCTGCCGGACCAACTCGGCGAACACGGGGTTGTACACATTGCCTGCTCTTTTTGAGGTTGACCAAGCTCGGAAACAATCATCCAACCCACGTGTTCGGTGAGTGCTTTACTGAGCTGGAAGGAATATTTTGGTGGGTCCCACCCTCATGCTATAAATACGCCATCGGACCCTTTGGAAAAATCTCTCCTTCTCATAGCCTTCTCTATGAGCTGCAGCTGCATGTTGTTTTTGCCCGAGGAGATGCGAGCTTGGCTGGAGGTCACTGTTGGGTTTCTCTATGGGGTTGGCACAACACTTGTGCACGCAGCGGAAAAGTAAAACATCAAGAAAAACCCAAAGAGATGTGGATCGGGCCATGAACAGTTGAATCAAGAAGTTAGCAAAACTAGGCAAAAATTACCTCGGTGGCGTTGAGTCACAACTCAACGGAGAAGCTCCAAACTTTGTCTGCTTGCTAGTGGCGAGTTCTACGTGGAATAGTATCCACGTTTCTGCAGAAGTCCACACGAGTGGGAGAACGCCGAGCTTTCCGTCGCACGGAAGATCGGGAAGGAGAAGACCGCACCTTTGTTTTCCCACGGACTGCTAGGTCCGCGCTAGGGAATGCAGCGCCAGCGACGATCGCTGGAGAGAAGATGGCCAACGGAGCAAACACGGCGGCGGAACTCTTCCGGCGGCGGGATCGGGATCGGCGGAGCGAACGCGGAACTCCTTCCGTCGGGTTCGATTAGCACAGAAGAGACAGATCGCCACTCTTCCCGAAACCCTAAGTGTTATATTTATACTTAAAGTATAAAATAACCTCAGGAAAATCGCTATCCGCAGACCACCCAGAACTAGGGTTCAGAATCGGCGAGAATGAATCGGTGAGAATCGGCGACAATCGGCGAGAATAACTGAGCAGGTTCGGTGAGAATCATTCGGCGAGTATCACATTGGATCGGCGAGAATCAGAGTACAATACTCGACGATTCTCGCCGATCGTCGAGCCACGCTCGACGACACATAATGATACTCGACTATCGTCGATCCGCGGTCGACGACAATTGTCAAGGTAGTCGATCGTCGAGAATCAACAAATGATTCTCGACGATTCTCGTCGATCGGCGAGAATCAGCAAGGTGATTCTCGTCGATCGGCGGGAATCAGAAGACCATTCTCGACTAATGTCTTTGACCCTCGGACGACGAACCTAACCAGCCCTTCAAGGCAACCTTTGCCCAACCCGATGATCCTATAAGGCAACACTTTGCCCATAACCCTATTCAGGTCGGTGATTGGTAACCTTTACCAACACAGTCAGTCATCCAACTTCTCCACATCTCTTATGTGCGACCCTGCAGGCTCATATTGCGTTGGCAGTGAGATTAGATGTTTGACCACTTCCAGATCATCATGGTAACTCCAACAGACTCCCACTTGATCTCGAAAGTATCAAACCAAAAACCTCACAAACAATGAGCGGCATCTAGCAATGCATCATTGCTCCCCAAGCAATAAGAGTTAATAACTCATAAGCCTTTATGACCAATGTATCAGCGTTGTCTTTGTCCCTTTGTCCCTTACATCCGGAAAGAACTAGAGGCATGGACCGTGTCACCCTCGTAATAGCTCAATCCAAGTTTTCTTGATCCAGGACGGACTTCCAGAGAATGGTGAGTCCAATATCACATATTGACTCAACCAAGCATGGCCATGCATTTCTCAGTCCAGCTCCATCAAGCGGCCCATGGATGCAACTCCTGTCATACAGGAAGACAAATCCCATATCTGCTCACACACAAACACCCAAATGATTCGTAACATGCCCAACAACCACCCTTATCATCAACGTTTCTCAAGGAAGACTTTAGATGGCATCAAAGCACGCTCTTCCTCACTTGATGAATGCTGTGACTTCAGGTCAAAGGACCACAACACCATTGTCAATTGAGACCTACTCGTGACACTATTGGATGACAATCCACAGAGTAGTCTCAGGTTGGGTCTGTCTAGTACAACTTGTTCACTAACAAGTACCCACGCGATGACTTGATATCACAATATCATGACCTGTGAGAACCAGTCATCAGTCAACACACGTGCTAGCCTTCATGTATCATCATCACCCTTAGTTTCTATGATGATACTCGACCAGGGACCTTTAAGAATGAAGCTTCAAATAAATCATGGGCTCTCACATTCAAGTCACGTACTTGATGTCCCATGGAAGCAAACATTCTAAGGGTATCTATTATGTTAACATTTAACTATCATATATAGAAAAACTCATAATAAAAGAATTTGCCATTAATTATAAAAGAAAAACTAGGTACACAGTTCATCATATGAACAAACAGCCAACAAAATACAAGATTACATGCAACCCACAAGATTCTCGCTAGAGTTGATCATTTAGGTATCGTATACCCATCGATCTAGTATGACCATCATGCTTTCTCTGCGCGAGAGGCTTTGTCAGCGGATCCGCAATATTTTCCTCAGTCGGCACTCTGCAAATGTTTACATCTCCTCGTTCGACAATCTCACGAATAAGATGAAACCGCCGGAGTATGTGCTTGGAGCGCTGATGAGATCTAGGTTCCTTAGATTGTGCAATTGCACCATTGTTATCACAGTAGAGAACTACGGGACCAACAATGCTAGGAACTACATCAAGCTCGCCGATGAATTTCCTAATCCATACAGCCTCCTTCGCCGCATTAGCTGCTGCGATATACTCGGCCTCTGTTGTAGAATCAGCAACTGTCTCTTGCTTGGAACTCTTCCAGCTTACAGCTCCTCCATTCAGGCAAAACACAAAACCTGACTGAGACTTGGAGTCGTCTCGATCAGTTTGGAAGCTAGCATCCGTGTAACCACTTACAACGAGCTCTTCCTCTCCACCATACACCAAGAACACGTCCTTAGTCCTTCTCAAGTACTTCAGGATATTCTTGACTGCAATCCAGTGACACTCACCGGGGTCTGACTGATACCTGCTAGTCATGCTCAAAGCAAAGGAGACATCGGGTCGAGTACATAACATCGCGTACATGATCGATCCAATTGCCGAAGCATATGGAATCAACTTCATGCGGTCCTTGTCTTCACAAGACTTTGGACATTGGTCCTTAGAGAGATTCGCACAATGAGACATGGGCAAAAATCCTTTCTTGGACTCAAGCATGTTGAACCGCTTCAACACCTTTTCGATGTACGTACTCTGGGTCAAACCCAGCAACTTCTTCGATCTATCTCTATAGATCTTAATACCAAGTATATAAGTCGCTTCACCCAAATCCTTCATTGAAAAGCAGTTCCCTAGGTTGTTCTTAACAACTTTCAGGGTAGGAATGTCATTCCCGATCAACAGTATGTCATCTACATACAATATCAGGAAGACAACAATGCTCCCACTGATTCGCTTGTAAACACAAGGCTCATCTTCATTCTTGATGAAACCAAACTCTTTGATTTTCTCATCAAAACGAAGATTCCAACTTCGAGAGGCCTGTTTCAGTCCATAGATGGACTTATTCAGCTTGCATATTTTAGTGGCTTCATCTGGGGATACAAAACCCTCGGGTTGTGTCATATGCACTTCCTCAAGGAGGTTTCCATTAAGGAAAGCCGTTTTGACATCCATCTGCCAGATCTCGTAGTCATAATACGCAGCAATAGCAAGCAATATCCTAATGGACTTTACCATGGCAACAGGGGAAAAAGTTTCATCATAGTCAATACCATGAATTTGCTTGAAACCTTTAGCCACCAGTCGCCCTTTGAATGTCTGTACATTCCCATCCATGTCGGTCTTCTTCTTGAAGACCCACTTGCACCCTATGGGTCATACCCCTTCAGGTGGTTCCACCAAGTTCCAAACTTGGTTTGCATACATGGAGTCCATTTCGGATTTCATAGCCTCAAGCCATTTGTCGGAGTTCGGTCCATTCATAGCTTCTTGGTAGGTTGCTGGCTCATCATCATGATCCATAAGCAACACATTACCTATTTGAGACACGAGAAATCCATATCTCTCAGGCTCAAACCTCGGTCTACCAGATCTACGTAGGACATGTGTTCCCTGAGCAGGTTCTCCAGCTACAACATCTTGTAGTCCTGCTTCAAAATCCAATTCCGGTTCGTTCACTACATGTGGCTCTTGAACTTCTTCAAGCTCTATCTTTTCAGTCTTTCTTGATAAGAACTCTTTCTCCAAGAAGACACCAGTCCTTGCGACAAACACTTTGCCCTCGGATGGTAGGTAAAAGTAATACCCTTTCGTTTCCTTAGGATATCCCACCAGATAACATTTATCTGATTTGGGTTCCAGCTTGTCAGGCATTTGACGTCTCACGTATGCCTCACAGCCCCAAATTTTAATGAACGACATACTAGGACGCTTCCCAGTCCATATCTCATATGGTGTCTTCAGAACCGTTTTCGTTGGAGCGCGATTCAATGTCATTGCAGCAGTCTCTAAAGCAAAACCCCAAAAGGAAACAGGCAAGTCTGCATGACTCATCATCGAACGTACCATGTCTAACAGAGTACGATTTCTCCTCTCAGACACACCATTATGTTGTGGCGTTCTAGGTGGAGTGAGTTGTGATACAATACCACACTCTTTCAGATGATCACGGAACTCAAGACTCAGGTATTCGCCACCTCGATCAGATCGGAGTGCTTTAACCCTTTTACCCAACTGGTTTTCTACTTCATTTTTGAACTCTTTGAACTTTTCAAAGGTCTCAGATTTGCACTTCATAAGATACACATATCCGTATCTACTGAAATCATCAGTAAATGTAACAAAGTAGAAATACCCTCCTCTAGCCATGGAACTCATGGGTCCGCATACATCACTATGTACAACACCCAAGAGATCCTCAGCCCTCTCAGTATAACCAGTGAAAGGAGCTTTAGTCATCTTGCCTAGCAAACAAGATTCGCATCGCTCAAATGATTCATAATCAAATGAGTCCAAAAGTCCATCTCTATGGAGTTTGGATATGCGCTTCTCGTTGATATGGCCCAAATGACAATGCCAGAGAAACGTTGGGTTCGAGTCATTTGTTCTTAGTTTTTTATTGTTTTCTACATTACAGATCAGATGGTCCAAGTTCAAAACGTAAAGACCATTAAACAATTGGGCTACAGCATAACAAACATCATTCTTAAATATAGAACAACAATTGTTCTTAATTATAAAAGAAAATCCAGTCATGTCCAAACATGAAATAGATATAATGTTTCTAGTTATCGCCGGAACAAAATAACAGTTATCTAGTTCTATTACAAGCCCACTGGGCAAAGAAAGACGGAAAACTCCTACGGCTACAGCAGCAACTCTTGCTCCATTGCCGACGCGGAGGTCCACCTCCCCTTTACTCAGCAATCTTCTCCTTCCCAGTTCCTGCACATTTGTACAAATGTGAGAACCACATCCGGTATCCAATACCCAAGATGAAGGAGCAGAAAGGTTTATCTCTATAACGTAAACATTAGAAGTGGAAGTCATACCTCCCTTCAATTTCTGCAGACCCTCAATATACGAAGGACAGTTCCTCCGCCAATGACCAGCCTTGCCACAGTGGTGGCATTTCCCTTCCTTCACCGTGCTCTTCTTCTTGATCAGTGCTGAAGACTTGAGCTCAAGATATGACTTAGGTCCTACCTTCGTCTTCTTAGAGCCCTTGGCTTTGCCCTTGCCCTTATGCACCATCAGTATGGGGCTGGCAGGCTTGGCCTTCTTCATGTTGATCTCGGCAGTTCTTAACATGCCTAGGAGTTCGGGCAGTGTCTTGTCTATCTCATTCATGTTGTAGTTCAAGACGAACTGCTCATAACTGTCCGGCAATGATTGCAGGATCAGATCCGTGGCCAACTCTTGACCAAGGGGAAAACCCAGCCTTTCAAGGTTCTCTATATACCCAATCATCTTGAGTACGTGAGTCCCTACTGAGTCTCGAACTCCCATCTTGCACTGAAATAACGCTTTCGTGATGTCGAACCTCTCTTGACGAGCCTGCCCTTGAAACATTTTCTTGAGATGCTCGTCAATCTCCTTGCACCCCATGTTCTCATGTTGCTTCTGAAGCTCAGAGTTCATGGTGGCAAGCATAAGGCACTCGACATCCAAAGCATCATCAGTATACTTCTTATAAGTATCCTTCTCAGCACGGGAAGAGTTCCCGGTCGGCACCTCGGGGGCTTCTTCTTCCAAGACATAGAGCTTTCGCTCTTGCCTGAGAACAATTCTCAGGTTCCTATACCAGTCCATATAGTTTGTCCCGCTGAGCTTATCCTTCTCAAGGATGGCTCTCAGAGACAGCGTGGAGTGTGAAACGCTTGCCATGGAATTCTACAAGAATTTATGCAGAATAAAATCAGTACCTAAATTTCAATTACAATTTATTCTAATTAGGACTTCAATTAAAATACTCCCACTATTTTATTCGAAATGATAGCCCTCACTAACAATTCGGAGAGTTCATGCGAGCTACTCTCTTAGTGGACAAGATCCGTATTTCACCAACACAATGAGTCCGCTTTGGCGTTCCTCTCACGATGTGGTTATTTAGGTAGGCAACGCTTGCCAATTGCATCCTCATGCAATTCTTGTATGGTTGGTGAATAACTCCTTATTCGCATCCATCATATGGTGCATGCCAACCCTATGCCTCTAGGCACTCAACCTTTGAGGTCACCTAGTTAAGCTGGACCCGATGTCAACAGTGGGATATCACAATTATCCGCTCGCACCCTTACCAAGATAGATTAATGCACCTTGCTTTGGCAAGCCCACATTTCATCGATCGAGGCAGGAAGAGTGTCATCCATCGGAAGGCATCCGAACACTTAATATTAAAAGAAGGGATTTCAATTTTAGGTTAACAATTAACCATGATCAACATTTGATCAATGTGCACATCCAAAGAAAAACAATTCTTCTAAAACCACATGCATCCCTTACGTGCACATCCTGACACCATCAACATTTGATAGAAGGAAGGGCTAAATCTGAGCATCCGGAAATTTCCAAATCCTCAGATTTACATGCATTGGACAAAGGCAAAGACAGCTCAACTTAAAGCAGTAGACAAGCTCATCTCTCTTTGTTGGATTCAAAATCCACAACATACTCGAGGGATGGTTACTGCTAAGGAGACAACAATTTCTAACACTTAGAAATTCCACCGAAATTCCAATCGTTCATGGCGAAGTGCCAAGACTAAATCTAGACATTTAGAACACTTCTAAATCTATGGGTTTACACGCATTGGAATAAGACAACTTCCAAAACAACAGTCATGGCCGGAACCTGGCTCTGATACCACTGTTGGGTTTCTCTATGGGGTTGGCACAACACTTGTGCACGCAGCGGAAAAGTAAAACATCAAGAAAAACCCAAAGAGATATGGATCGGGCCATGAACAGTTGAATCAAGAAGTTAGCAAAACTAGGCAAAAATTACCTCGGTGGCGTTGAGTCACAACTCAACGGAGAAGCTCCAAACTTTGTCTGCTTGCTAGTGGCGAGTTCTACGTGGAATAGTATCCACGTTTCTGCAGAAGTCCACACGAGTGGGAGAACGCCGAGCTTTCCGTCGCACGGAAGATCGGGAAGGAGAAGACCGCACCTTTGATTTCCCACGGACTGCTAGGTCCGCGCTAGGGAATGCAGCGCCAGCGACGATCGCTGGAGAGAAGATGGTCAACGGAGCAAACACGGCGGCGGAACTCTTCCGGCGGCGGGATCGGGATCGGCGGAGCGAACGCGGAACTCCTTCCGTCGGGTTCGATTCGCACAGAAGAGACAGATCGCCACTCTTCCCGAAACCATAAGTGTTATATTTATACTTAAAGTATAAAATAAACTCAGGAAAATCGCTATCCGCAGACCACCCAGAACTAGGGTTCAGAATCGGCGAGAATGAATCGGTGAGAATCGGCGACAATCGGCGAGAATCACTGAGCAGGTTCGGTGAGAATCATTCGGCGAGTATCACATTGGATCGGCGAGAATCAGAGTACAATACTCGACGATTCTCGCCGATCGTCGAGCCACGCTCGACGACACATAATGATACTCGACGATCGTCGATCCGCGGTCGACGACAATTGTCAAGGTAGTCGATCGTCGAGAATCAACAATTGATTCTCGACGATTCTCGTCGATCGGCGAGAATCAGCAAGGTGATTCTCGTCGATCGGCGGGAATCAGAAGACCATTCTCGACTAATGTCTTTGACCCTCGGACGACGAACCTAACCAGCCCTTCAAGGCAACCTTTGCCCAACCCGATGATCCTATAAGGCAACACTTTGCCCATAACCGTATTCAGGTCGGTGATTGGTAACCTTTACCAACACAGTCAGTCATCCAACTTCTCCACATCTCTTATGTGCGACCCTGCAGGCTCATATTGCGTTGGCAGTGAGATTAGATGTTTGACCACTTCCAGATCATCATGGTAACTCCAACAGTCACAAGGGAGGGGACTAGTACTGAGGCTCTCGAGGCCGCCCCATGGTAGGCGCGCAGATCGCCCGACCCCCTCTTCTGACCAGTGAAAGGGAAAATTGTTAGGTGATCTCCAGCGAATGACCTCCCGTGATCCAGCTCGGCGGTCGGAGCCGAGTTTTCCCATGAGGTATGCGAGCATCCCGCTTGATTCTCCGCTTTTGCCGCTGACTTCTCTTTCTGCATGTGCCGCCTCTCCAAGATGGAGGCAATGGAGGGGAACCGGATCGTTTCCTCCTGCTGTCAACTGAGCAGGTTGTCAGCCCTTTGGGCCGGAGGAACCCTCAAATGAGCGAGGGATATTTGACTCCCCCTTGTACAACCCCGTATCCAGTGAGTGGGGATGCCAAGAACCAGACCGGTCGGCCCCATTTTCTGAGACTCGGGCGAACAACAAGGGGGGATGCGGCTCGGTAACATCTAGCTCGACCAGGCGAGCCCAGCGCATGCTACGCGAGTTCGGCCAACCTCGCGAGCTCGACGTTCGACGAACTGAGCTCGATGTTCGTCGAACGGTGCTCGACGTTCGTCGTTCTCTCGACCTTTTTGTCGACCTCGGACGGCTTGCTGAGTCCTCATAACTTGGCGGACTCACATCTCGCGAGCTGGGTAGTCCGTGCTCGTGCTCGCCGCCCTTGCCAAGTAAAGATTGTCGAGGGCTACTTGCCCATCGATCTGTGAGGTATTTTTACCATTTTACCCCACTGGCCTGCCGATAGACTTTCAGAACAGTGGAGTTCCACTGTTGGCAGGCCAACCTGGACTGCACATTGCTGTTCAGAATAATGGAGGTTGGCTATTTGCAGGCCGATTTCAGAAATCTATAAATAGGACCCAAGGGGTACCTCAGAAAGCATGGTTCTTGTGCCCACTTGTTCCCTAATCTTTTAAGCGCTTTCTAAGGTTACCTTAGCTCGCCCTTTGGATGAGGAGGGGAAGCGCTCTAAGATCTTTCGGGCATGTGGTGGGTCCTCCACGCCGAGCCCTTGGGTCAGTTCTTCTTTGCTTCCTTTGTTGTTTTGCTTGCAGGAGAGAAGTAGGTGTGCGATCACCCCTTTCCCACGGGTGAAATCCACAAGAGGCCGAGTTCTCTGTTTCAACACCCTTAATAAAGATCCCATTTCGAAGTATTTGTGCGACCTGATGGATGTGGAGGGGATGGAGAGGTAGTTGATGCAGCTGTTTTAGAAACGCACACTACTGCTTCAGGAGGTCTTTAATAGGATTGACAAGGACAAGGACGAAGTGGAGGTGCAGCTTGCGGTCATGGAGGGAGCGAGGCACCCGACAGATGGAGAAGGGGTTTCTTCTCCCGGGGTACACATAATGCGGGACGAGGAGCGGCTCAGGCATGCTATGTAGCAAGTCAGCCTCGCCCAGTAGGAGCTGGTGGCGGTTCTCGAGTATGACTATCCTGGCGTGCCCCCCCCCCCCCCCCCCCCCGAACTGGGACTCGAGGGTGGGTAGGTGGAAATGGATTCGGTATTGAGCCACCCGCCCCTTCCTCAATACCGATCGTCGGGCCTGGACCGCATCTGTATCCTGGACCAGCTCCTTTACGAGGGTTATCTAAGAACATTTTTTAATGTCTGTGTAGGATCAAGTGCATACCCAACTCTTCCAAAAGCCCGGACTATTGGAAAGGGTGCTACTTAATTTCTTAAATAAGTAGCAGAGTGCCATGGGTCATGTGAGGGAGCACCGGACATGACAATCACCCCCCCGGCATCCAACACAACCTGTCGGCTAAGAGGTGGAGTTACCGCATGGCCCACACGGCTCAGAGGTGGGGTTACCACATGTCCATGATTGCTTGGCTCAGATATGGAGTTACCACATGTCCTATACGACTAATAGGTGGGGTTACCACATGTCCACGGTTGCCTAGCTCAGAGGTGGAGTTACCACATGGACCACATTGCTCAGAGGTGGGGTTACCACATGTCCACGGTTGCTTGACCCGCCGGACCCACACAAGTAGAAAGGAAAAAATCGGGATTTAATAGCGCCCCCCCCCCCAGTCTTGAACCCGTGACCTCCTCTGATACCAAATGTAGGATCAAGCCCATACCCAACTATTCCAAAATCCCAAACTGTTGGAAATGGTGCTACTAAATTCTTAAATAAGTAGAAGAGCACCACGTGTGAAGTGAGGGAACGCCGGACACAACAGTCAGTAATAATCTGAGACTTCTCTCGCCCGCCAATGGGTTTAATGCTCATTTTTTGTTGCTTTTATTGTGTTGTCATTTAGTTCTCTGGGGGGAATGCAGATGAAGCGCTCTTGCTCGCCTACCACTTCTTTAAGCAGGCACGACATTGTTGAATCGGCTCGCCCAACCCGACTGTTTATTCTTGGCGGGAGGGGGCCGGAAGCTCGCAGTTTGCGAGTCTGCTCCGCTCACCTACTATTCCAGGTGGGCGTGAGTCATAGGTCGCTCGCCTCTCAGGTGGGCGCGAGTCACAGTACGCTCTTGAATAGTCTTCGCGTAACTCTGGCGAGCCGGTATAAATCCACGGTGGGCGCGGAAGTCGAAGCGTCGCGGCATATTTGGCTATCTGCACTTTTCCCGACGGCGGAACTTTTCCCGCCCTTTTTCTTTCTATAAATAGGCACTGGCGGCCCTTTCTTACCCTTCGCATTTAAGATTTCCCGTTCTCCCTTGCTTCCTGCGACCCTCAACTCGTCCACCTCTAGCGAGAACAACTTCATCTCGCTTAACAAGCTATCTGCGAGATGGGCGGTGGCAGCGGAGATGCGGATGGGCGGGGCAAGTGCGCTTGGACCTTTTCCGAGCACGACTTTCCCCTCACAACCATTTCTGAAGGCGAATTCTTCGATGACATAGGCGACTACGTTCTTATGGGTTTCGTGACGAGGTGGCCTGGGGAGGGGGAAAAGATAAATGACCTCTCTGAAGGGGAGCTCGCCATCCCCTTGGTGCACTTCGAGGCGGCCTTTAGCTTCCACTATGGCTGGAGCTTTGCCAGATATTGAAATACTTTGGGGTCATCCCAGGCCAGATGACCCCAAATTCCATAGCTATTATTGTGGGATTCGCCTGCTTCCTGCGGGAATACCGGGTTGAGTTCAGCCTCGCGGTCTTCCACAAGCTGTTCTCTTTTTGTGGGAACAAGGATGGGGCCGCCTACTTCTCCAGCGACCACGTCAAGGTGCGGGAGACCGTCAATAAGATCCATAATTTGCTTAAGAAATTTGTGTTCGTCAAGGGGGACTTCGACAATATCCCCTTATCGCCAGTACACCTCATCGAGGTGAGCTACACCCTAGCCTGGGGGGCCATGAATCGGAGCTGTGCGGGTTCTTTATCGGGAAGAACTTTGAGGTTGGCTTCCTGCGCCGGAATCTGGACAACCTCGCTCCCGTCCCGCTCGGGGGATGTAAGCTAGTCACGCTTCTCCTTTCTACTTTGATAATATTTTTTCTGCTTTAACTGTCATCTTACAGGCGAGCGGGCCATCCCCCTGCACTATCCTTACGATACCGATCGGCTTGATTCCAGCGAGCTCGCTCGCGCCAAAGCCACAGCCACTGCAGAACGCGAGACCCCGGCATCTGCCGCCCAAAAGCGGCCTAGCCGCAAACAACCTCCACCTCTGTCGCCCAAGAAGGTGAAGGCCACGGACAATGTGTATACTACTGTCCAAAGGAAAGGCAAGGCCCGGACGTCCCAGCCAACCAAGGACCCCGCCCCCGCGACTGCTTCGGCAAGCGGCGCACCTAGCGAGGCAGCTGGTAGCACCAGGCCGCATGGAGAGACGCAGTCCGTCGTGAAGCCGGTACCGAATGGGAACCGCAACTTCAGCTACGACGAGAAGTTCCTAGATGGTCTCGGCGACCCCCTCCTGCTATGGGACAAGGAGTCGAACCGGGAGATCATCCCCACCCTGCTGTCGAGTTGGCTGGAGAAGGAAACCATCAGCAGTGAGGCCTACAACCTCTCGTTCGGCCTCTACTCGCAGGAGGACACCACCATCTACGACAAGGAGGCCACGTTGGTGCAGATCCAGGAGAATGTGCGGTCCCAGCTCCGCAGCCTGGAGCTGGCCCACATGGTGGGTCGGTGGTGCACACAAATGTAGAAGAAAGCCCCCTCACTCAAGAGGCTGGTGGACGAGAAGGAGGAGGCTCGCTGCCTCGCCCAGGAGGAGGCGGAGTGATAGAGAGGGAGGGCTGACACAGTCGTCATTGCCATTTTAGAGACAGAAAAAGAAGCGCTATAGGCACTGATGCGAGAGCTGGAGTCCACAGTGGCTCTCCCACCGCCCTCCAGCAGCGGCTCTCCCACCGCACTCCAGCAGCGGCTCTCCCGCCGCCCCCTAGAAGCGGCTCTCCCGCCGCCCTCCAGTAGAGGCTGCAAGCTTGCGCACTATATCGAGTATGAGCTAGAGGAAATGTTGCAGAAGAACGTTGTCTGCGCGGCAAAGTATATCATCCAGACTCTACAGCGGGCCGATCTCATCAAGAGCGAGGGCACGGGACTTTCGGCGAGCGACGTGGTACCGGCATTGTTCATTCCGGTACCTAGGCCGGGAGACAAGTCCTACCAGCCCCTCTAGGGCTTGTCGCCCAAGAGCTCGCCTCACCGAATTCCTGTGCCTCGACTCTTATATATGTTTATTTTATTATAATGTAAATGGAGGACGAGTCTCGAACTTGTAGCTTTGCCAATCAATGAACTCTTTTGTGCTCACTTCTCGTGCATATGTATATCACTGTTGTTTGTAATCTTTCCTGTGCAATGCAGATTCTTTCTTTTCTATCCTATATTCGCAGCTTGTTACGATCTTCCCACTCGCAGTTCCTTATTTCGCGTCCTTTCAGCGAGATCGCACGTCCCCTAAGGACTTAGCTTAGGTAGCTTAGTGGGCTTGGTTAGCCGACTCGCAAGTTGTAACCCGCCACCTTAGTCCAGGTTGTAACACCCCAAAATCCCAGATTGGGTTCAAGTTAGATGACACGGCCTGGGACACAGGCGTGTCCCAGGGCGTGTCCTGCTCTGTATCGATGAGCAGTCTGTCAAGTGCATGCCGAACTACACTCAACGAGTGCTCGAGAGGGAACACGCCCAACGACACGGGAGTGTCAGAGGGCGTATCCTCCTGTGGTCGACGAACCTTGTTCGACGAAGAACCCGGCAGAGGCATGTCTGCAGCCGTGTAAGGGCACACGTCCTGTGACACGGGCGTGTCACAGGCCGTGTACTTTTCTGGAGTTGGTCACGGCAGTGAGGCCTGGTGAACACGGCCAGGACATGGGTGTGTCTCTAGGCACACGGCCGGTGACACGGGCATGTCACATGGCCGTGTCTTGCTCGGGTTAAGATGGTTGTGTACCACCTGAGGTACACGGCCACAGACACGGGCATGTCTAAAGCCGTGTCCAGCATACGTCCTGTGATATGGGTGTGTCACATGGCCGTGTACTTTTCAGGATAAGTTGGTTGTGTGTCGCTTAAGGGACACGGCCTATGACACTGGCGTGTCACAGGCCGTATTAGGCAAAAATTAGCCTTTTGTGGCAATATCATGGTCGTCCATTTTCTTCAGCTGGGATCTGATGTCTTAGACTCCTCCCTACTGCTTTATAGCCGAGGATGAGAAGAGAATTCTCATTCTTCACTTATCCATTCTCTTTTTAAGGAAGTTAGAGAGAAGAGAGAGTAAGAGGAGGAGGAGGAGAGAGGAGCCGACCAACGGTGGAGCCGCGGAGTTCCGATTCGAGATCCGAGTCTAGCGTTGTGGAGGCAAGGCCACTGCGGTGCTTTCCAGCTGTCTAGGATTCCATGGCTCCAAAGCGATCGTCAAGGGTAACGATCTTCCTTCTTGGCCTTGTGAAGGCCTCCTTTTTGGTATGTGCATGGGATTCCCCCACCAGAAGTTGGATTGTGAAGGGATTTCCCTTGGGTTAATTCGTGGAATCTCCAGTTAGCTTGCATATAGATCCGAAAATGGAGTACGAAATAGGCATGCTGTGTGAAACCCATCTAGACAGGTTGGTCTGGATTGGTGATGTTACATTTACGCACTTGAGAAGACTCCGTGATAAAACATGTAGTTTATTGAGTCGATGAGTTGGACCTGTGAAGGATAGTAACAGGAAGTATTGGATTGGTAGTCCTGGAAAAGACCCTTGTGATGCTTGTGATGCTAGAAGGGTTAGACCTGTGAAGGGCAGTAGAAGGAAGTACTGGTGCGGTAGTCCAGGAAAATACCCTCTGATGCTTGTAATGCCTATGACGCTTGATGGGTTGTGCCTGTGAAGGGTAGTAGCAGGAAGTACTGGCTTGGCAATCCAGGAAAATACCTTCAAGTGTATGCTATGAATGGACGGTTAAGCCTAGGGATGGAAAATGAGTTTTGTCGCTATCGCGAGGCGTGGCTCCTTGCTAACCGATGAATGTAAAGCCAGTCCCGTGAGGACGGTCTGGTTACGTGTAAGCTTGATGAGCTCCTACGGCTTGATGCCAAATAGGTAATATGAAAATGACCCATGCCTTTTTCTTAGCCGCGAGTACATTGGTATTCGGTGATGTCAAGGTGATTTGAGCAATGGGGGGTGGTTGATCTGACCTGTATTATGTCCGTCCAACTGGAAGTCCTGAAAGTGCGGTCTATTGGATCACATAGAGAGATTCTTAGGCCTGCGCGCCACGACACCATGGGGGGCTATGAGCCAATCCCGGGTCATTAAGACTAAAGTCTCCGGCTGCACGACATGGAGGAAAATGCTCAATTTTACCGTTGGGTGTCGGCCCTGATACGGTGGTGGGACCCTGGTTCGCTGGTACAACAAGAATATGCCCTGAGTGCATGGATCGTCGGGCCGCGTGGCTGACGGTTGTGATGGAATGTTTGTGCATGAGAGCACAATGTATGATATTTATATATCTTCATATGAATTTCTATGCCTACAGGGAAGGAATACCAAAGCCCCGGGTAAGGGGTAGGGTCGTTATAAATTGGTCAGTTGAATGCTGACCGTTGCCTTATTTGCCACTGTTGGGTAGGCTGTCCTTGTACAGGTGCTAGAGAACCGAGTGGGGAATTTAAAGGCTGAAGCCCCTGCTGCTGCTAGCCCTTGAAGGCTAAAATGAAATATTATGTTTTGTTCATGTGTGGCCGGCTTGCGCGCCGATGTTTGGACGCCACTTTTTTAAAGAGCAACTATAAGGCCCTAAGGCCAAACGAGATTGTATTTGATACATTCCTATATAAATGTGGGTATTTATATTAGTGGACATTCATGGTTGGAGTTTAGTTTTCATGTTAAAAGCTTCCGCTAGAATGTTATGAGTTAGGGTGCGCAACTTTGATATCAACCCGTGACTTCCCCACCTGTTTTGTAGCATATGGTGTGGGGCCCCGGCCGGACCTTCTATTATATGTTATACAAACGGATGGAGTCGTTACATTTTTGGTATCAGCTGTCTCGGTCTTTCCCTTTTGAATTTGTGGTTGAATTCTTTTGTGGGGTGGCGAGCACGTGTACGTGCAAACCGCGTTAACACTAATGAACTCTTGAATGTCCACATAGGAATGCAAATACACCTATTTGAGGAACCTGCGCGTTCCTATATTATTGTTATTGCTAGTGTGAAGTCGCTAATATGTGCGTCTTGTTCACCTCTAGGTGACTCGGAGTGGTGCTGGGCAGTCAGAGCCCCAGCGTTCTGATGAGAGTACGACACCAGTTGAGGTGACTACACCTCCTCCTTCTGCGGAAACTGTTCGATTAGTTGCTGAGGCACTGTTTGCGATGATTCAAGCACAACCTTCAGGGCAGGCGCAGCCGGCATTGAGGCCCTAACAGGTTGCGGCGAGTCCAGAACCTGTTGCGGTCGTGGATCCTCGAGGAGCTGAAAGGCTGTTAAAGCAGTTCATGAGCTTCAATCCGCATACATTAATGGGGGTGGGATCCCCTGCGTAGGCAAAACACTGGTTATCGCGCGTCAAGCGGATAATGATGGCCATTATGGTGGAGTAAGATCAGAAGGTCACCTTGGCCACCTTATTACTGGAAGGAGAGGCTCATTTATGGTGAGACGAGATGGAACTACACCACTTAGTGGGCAGGCAGCTAACACAAGTTTAGATTGAGGAGGTCTCGCGACTCTTCTTGGAAAAGCACCTACCAGCGGCACAACGCATTGCCATGGAAAATGAGTTCCAAAGGCTAACGCAGTGAGAAGGTAGTGTGGAGACGTACTTGCATTAGTTCATACGGTTGGGACGATATGCGGGCTCCATCTTCGCCGACAAGTATTGGAAAACCAACAAGTTCTACGAAGGATTGCGGGACGAGTTGCGATTCTTGCTTTCGAGTTCACTGAACCAAGGGTTCCCGACGTTGGTTGATACTGCGTGCGCACTGGAGAAGGACATGAAGAGGGTGCAAGGAAAGCGGGTCTTGGCTGTGACACGGCCAGAGTTCAAGGTGATCCGACCTAGGAAATCCTATTATAAGAAGAAATGGGGTAAGATGTCCAAGTCGTCTTGACAAGCTCCTTCTACGATTGCATCGCGTGTAACGTCGGGGCCCAAGTTAAGGCCAGAGACTCGTACGTGCTTTACTTGTGGACGAGTGGGGCATATAGCCCGTGATTTTCGGGTTGGTCCTCCAAAGAGTGAAAAGAAGGCGGGAGCGTCTTATGCTGAGAAGCGAAAGGCAGTAGTGGAGTCCTTTGCATCCCAGGCGCATCCCCGAGTCTACAATCTTGCCCTGCAGTAGGCCATCAATCAGAGTGACGTCGTCACAGGTATGAGTTGAGTTATTGAATGCTTTGCTTATTGCATATTTTGTATGTGGCTTGGTGTGTAGCTTGTGTGTGATGTGATTGCCACAGGCTTTGTGATGATTCAAAACACGCTGGCAAGAGCACTGTTTGACATGGGTGCTTCGCATTCATTTCTATCTAAGGACTTCGTAGCTCGTATTGGAGTACCTAGCCATGTGAATACATAGAGCGTCAGGGTGGTGTTACCGAATGGTTGTTTGATGCTTGCTGATAGGGCTTGCGATGTGGCAGTTCAAATTCAAAGTCGGGATTTCTGTTTGACTGCATCTGTACTGCCGATATGAGAATTTGATGTGATCTTTGGTATGGACTAGCTCACAGAGCAGCATGCCTTGATTGACTTCCAGTCAAAAGAGATCACACTAGTCCAGAATACCGAGCAAGAGACTAAGTTCGCGGGTATGCGATGAGTGAGCGGGACCTTGATGTCTGCACTCCAGGTCCTCAAGGCTGTTCGGAAGGGCACGGAGGTATTATTCACGCTGATTCAGGCTGTTGAGCCCAAGGCCAATGTGTGTGATGTTCCGGTAGTGTCGGAGTTTGCAGATGTGTTCCCTAAGGATCTTCCTGGGCTACCACCCCAGCGGGAGATCGACTTCACGATCGAGTTAGTGTCAGGGGCGAAACTTGTGGCCCGCTCGCCATATCGAGTCATGCCAAAGGAAATGGCTGAGTTGAAAATCCAATTGCAAGAGTTGTTGGAGCAGGGATAAATATGCCCAAGTATGTCACCTTGGAGCGCACCTGTTCTGTTTGTGAGAAGGAAGGATGGTGGTTTGCGGTTATGTATTGATTACCATGAATTGAATAAGCTGACGATGAAGAACAAGTATCTGATTCCACGAATAGATGAATTGTTCGATCAGTAGGTGGGATCAACCGTCTACTCGAAATTGGATTTCAAGTCTGGGTATTACTAGTTGAGGGTTTGGGAAAGTGATATTCCCAAGACCGCATTTGGAATACGATACGGTCACTATGAGTTCACGGTAATGCCGTTTAAACTGTGCAATGCACCATCGGTGTTCATGGACCTAATGCACCGAATGTTCTGAGAGTACTTGGACTTGTTCGTGATTGTATTCATTGATGATATTCTGATGTACTCTCAATCTGAAGCTGATCATGCAAACCACTTGCGGTTGGCGTTGCACACTTTGCGAAGGAATAAGCTCTATGCCAAGTTCTCGAAGTGCGAGTTTTGGTTGTCGATGGTGGCTTTTCTTGGCCATGTGGTAAGCGGAGAGGGCATCGCAGTGGATCCGGCAAAGATCAAAGCCATACAAGAATGGTCGGTGTTGTCTTCGGTGGCCGAAGTCAGGAGCTTCCTTGGAATGGCGGGCTACTATAGACGGTTTGTGGAAAACTTCTCGCGGATCTCTTTTCCTCTAACCACACTAACGAGAAAGGATCAGAAGTTCGTTTGGACGTTGGAGTGCGCACGAGCTTTTGAAGAGCTAAAGTGTCGGTTGACCACGGTGCCTGTGTTGACATCGCCATGTGGTACCGACGGATACGAGATCTATAGTGATGCTTCAGGGAGTGGTTTAGGTTGCGTTCTTCTACAATCTGGAAAAGTGATTGCTTATAGCTCATGCCAGTTGAAGGTACATGAATGACATTATCCCATCCACAACCTGGAGTTGGCAGTGGTGATCTTTGCTCTGAAGTTATGGCGGCATTATCTTTATGGCATCAAAGTGGATATCTTTACAGACCACAAGAGCCTAAAGTACTTGATGGAGTAGAAGGACCTGAATATGCGACAATGAAGGTGGATGGAGTTCCTTAGGGACTACACCTTTGATATTAATTATACTCTCCGGAAAGGGAAACGTGGTCATTGATGCCTTGAGTCGGAGGGCTCCGGCAAGGGCAAATTGGTTACAAAGGAATGATGAACATCTAATCTAGGAGTTGGAAGTGTTAGAGATTTCTTTTGTTGACAAGAATTCTACAGCCGATGCATGTTTGAAATGTACAAAGGTACAGTGAGACCTTACTGACAGGATTCGACGAGCAACGGAGCTGGATGAGAGTCTCCAACGATATGCCAAATATGGGCCAGAGGGCAAATTCTGCTGGGATAACGGCCTTTCGCGGAAGGAGGGATGGCTATGCGTCCCGAGCATGGGTAAATTACGAGAAGAGTTGATGTACGAAGCTCACTTTACCAAGTATTCAATTCACCCTGGGAGCACAAAGATGTTCAGGGATATGAAGAGGCTGTTCTGGTGGCCAAGACTAAAGAAAGATATGGCTCAGTATATGGAGAAATGTCAAACTTGTGCTTTGGTGAAGGCGGAATGCCAGAAGCCTGACAGTTTCTTGAAGTCGTTATCGATTCTGGAATGGAAGTTCGATGATATTTCAATGGATTTCGTGCACGGTTTGTCGAGATCTCAACGCGGGAATGATTCATTCTGGGTGATTATAGACCAGTTGACAAAAGTGGCGCACTTCCTTCCGAACAAGCGGGATGATTCAGTGGAAAGTTTGGCAAAGCTCTATGTCGAGCAGATCGTACGGCTACATGGTGTTCCTCGTAGCATCATGAGTGATCGTGATGGGCGATTTACATCAAATGATTGGCAGCTAATCCATCAGCTGTTGAGCACGAAGTTGACATTCAGTACGGCCCTTCATCACCAAATGGATGGCCAAACTGAAAGGACCAACAAAACTATGGAGGATATGCTCCGAATGTGCTCCCTGGACTTTGGGAAGAGATTGGAAGATCATCTCTATATGGTGGAGTTTGCCTACAACAATAGCTACCAAGCGAGCATCGGTATGGCATCATTTGAAGCTTTGTATGGATGAAAGTGTCGTACACCGTTAGCTTGGGCATAAGCAGGCAAATCCAAAGTTTATAACTGTAATGAAGTCGATGCATCTAACTCAACAATACACACTATTCGGGAGTGGCTACTGACAGCCCAGGATCGACAAGCAAAATACTACAATGCCAAGCACTGGAACGTGGAGTTCGTGGTGGGCGATTGGGTATATTTGAAGATCAAACCCTTCAAAGGCAAGTCCAGGATTCGGTGACTGAAAAAGTTGAGTCTGAGGTATCTTGGTCCGTTTGAAGTGGTGGAGCAAATTGGGAAAGCTGTATATCGTCTAGCTCTTTTGATAGACTTGGGTGGATTGCATGATGTGTTTCACATCTCGGTGCTTCGGAAAGCCGTCGAAGATCCAGCTCAAGTTGTAACGCCCCAAAATTTGAAAAAGGGACAATCATCATTTTTGGCCAAGATTGGGTCTTACTTGGGTGTCATACGGCCTAGGACACGGGTGTGTCCCTGGCCGTGTCAAGCTCAGGCTCGTCGAGAGTTTGGGAAGTCGACGTCCTACGCTCGACGAAGTGTCGAGACAGGGAACACGGCCTAGGACACTGGCATGTCCATGGGCGTGTCCCGCTCGGATGGCGTAGTAAGGCGCGTTGTCGACGAATTTTGGTCGATGAAATGTTTGGGTTGTCACGCCCTGGAATACGGGCATGACATGGGGCATGTCCCCTCGGTTCGACGATCGTCGAGTGTCGATCGTCGATCGTCGAGTGGCAATCATCGAGTAGTAGTACACGGCCTGTGACACGGGCATGTCACAGGGGATGTCCCGCTGTGTCGATCGTGTTCGACGTTTTCTCTGCTAGTTCGATGAAGAGGCGTTCGACGATCGTCGAGGCTTCGAACATGGCCTGAGCTGGGACGTGTAAGGGGTTGGACACGGCCTGGAGCCCAGGCGTGTTCAGGTTGGACACGGCCGTGTCAAATGTGACACGGGCATGTCAAGGCCCCGTGTCTTGTTTATGGTGCTACGGTTTCGACGTCGATTGGGGAACACGGCCTTGGACACGGGCATGTCACAAGCTGTGTTCGTCCCAGGTGTTTTGATTTTCAGTTCGAATCATGGCCGTTCTTCCCTTTCTTTTCGGATCTGATGGTCCAGGATTGCTCTTGCTGAGTTAAGTCCGAGAATAGGGTTAGAACCCTCATTCTTCTCCAAGCTTTCTCTTACTAAAGTTATAGAGAGAGGGGAGAGCAAGGAAGAAGGTGAAGAAGAGATCTGGCTGTTGGAGAGGCTTCGGTGCTCCAAATCGCGAGCCGAGTCCAAATCCGTGGAGGCTAGATCGTTGCGAAGGTTTTCATCCGACTATTTTTCCATGGCTAGGAAGAGGAGTCGGAAGGTAACGACACTTCTCCTCTTGGTTTTAGGATGCATGTTTTAGCATCTTTTATTTTCTAGTTTTTGGGCACCAAACTCTCAAATGAGAGGGGTTTGGGTCACCAAGGTTCAAGAGGAACCTCTGGGTCAATTGAGTCCGTCCCCAGCATGTTTTTGCATTAGATATCCGCTTCGTTAGTGGATTAGGCATGGTGGGTGAAGCCATAGTCGCGACCGTTAGTCCGACTCGGTGATTTTGCATACGAGGTTTAAGGATTCGTAGAGATCCATTGCGGAAAGAGGCCGTTTGTGATGTCTGTGATGTTTGTGATGTTCTTCCCTTTATCTTGCATGAGTACGTGTGGCTGGTACCGGACAAGGTTAGCTCCTCATTGGAGATAGATGGTTTCCTTGGTGGACAAGGTTAGCTCCGCATGGGTGGTAGATGGTTTCCATGGTGCACGGGAACGCTGCAGTACGAATTAGGGATTAGGGTGGAATTGTCTTGGATTGTGATGTGCCAAGGCATGGTTGTGTCTCTGTGGTCGGCTGGCTATCCTGGGACGTGCATGTCATGTGTGGAGAGTGTCGCGGCGAGACTAGTCCCCTTCTGTGAGACTAAGGAGAATGTCATGCTTAGGGCAAGCCCGGGTAATGAGGCCATGAGCGGGTGGGGTCCAGCAAGGTTTCTTAGAATCGGTCTATATGTTTGTTGGAATCCTAACATGAGAAGTCATAGCTTGCAGGCAAGCCCGGGTTTAAGACATTGAGCGGGTGGGGCCTTGGCAAGAGTTCCTTGTGGCGGCTTGTGTGTCGTTGGGGGAATGTTGGTAAACCCCCATTGTTTGCGGCTTTATGCCAATAGGGAAATGATGAGTACCCATATGATGTGATGATGTGCTAGATGCATACGCGATAGGGTGCCTTGGGTGAAGCCCGGGTTATTGCATACATGCTGCATAAGTAGGCCCCTTTTATTATATGCTCAACAATAGAGAACATGTATGTTGTTTGAGACATCCAAGCCTGTTCTTAGTGCATTACTTGTTTATATATATATATATATATTGCATACGAAGTGCTGACTTGCAGGTTGGAGGGTTCCCCGGGGTCCGTTAGGGGCGGCCGGGAGGAGATGTGTTAGTTACACAGTTTGAGGTCAGCCTTTGCTGACCCACGTTACTAATAATTTTTACAGGGCAAGGATCGCAAGTAGGAGCTATCTCGCCGGCCAGAAAGGCCTAAGCCTCATGAAGTGTTACCTTTTTGCTGTAGCTCTACTTTTATGACATTGTATGTTTGATACCCATGTTGACCGGCTTGTATGCCGAGGTAGACTAGGAGTGCTTATGCACTTTTATGACTGATGTATTATTGGAGTTTGGACTCACTTTTATTGTAAGGCCATAAGGCCATTTCATTAGTCTTGTAGGTGTGGATAACTTCTAGTCTTGCTTGTTGTTTCCCCTGTGTTGTGTTATGAGTTTTGAGATTAGGTAGCTATATCATCTTATAATACTGAAGTTGTGGCGTCTGTATGTTGTGAGGCCCCGGACGGACCCATATTATACGTTCATTATAGGGGAGGTGTTATAATTTGGTATCAAAGCGAGGTTAGATCCAAGGTCAGTGCGAATAGAAGATATCCACATAGGAGTAATGTGGGACCATGAATGTCCTTATATTTGAGTCTTGTGATTAGAGACTGATTCCTTGTTTTCTTGCTTTTATGAAGAGTGCAAGCAACGAGGCGGGTACGTCGAGACCAAGAGAAGAGCTTTCGGCGAGCAGTGCCACTGCTCCGGGTCTTTTGGGCATGGGTGTAAACCAGGCCGATTTCTGTCGCATGCTTGCGGAAACAATGGTGGCAGCCCATGCTGCAGCGATAGCTCAGGTAGCAATCCCTACTACACCGGATACAGCGACGGCCGTGCCAGGCGGAGAAGCCAGGCGAGTGGAGCCTTTGGCGGAAAGGGTGGTTGTCTTACATGGAGACCGGCAAATGCAGTATTTTCTGAGCTTCCATCCCCCGACATTCAAGGGAGTCGGTACCTCGACTATTACAGAGGATTGGTGGGCAAGGATGCAAGAACTTCTGAGGGTGGCAGAGACGCCAGAAGATAAGAAATCTGAGTCTGCGGCCTTCATGTTAGAAGAAAACGCAAAGCTGTGGTGGGTGAGCCATAGCGTCCACCAATTTCCTGGACGCACCCCGTCCATAGAAGAGTTTGGGGAAGTTTTTCTAAAGAAGTACATTCCCGTTTCAATGAGGTTGGCCCTTCAGAGGCAATTTCTGTACTTGGTGCAGCGAGATAAGACGGTGGACGAGTATGTGCAAGAGTTCACCCGTTTGGGTCGTTATGCAGGAATGACGATGGCAGATGATATAGAGAGGGGTAACCTCTTCTACCAGGGGCTGAGGGAGAATCTGAGGCAACCCCTCATTTCCATGAAGAGAGATGGTTTTAATGAGCTAGTTGAGGCTGCTAGGACATTAGAGAGTGATCTGGAGCGAACCCAACGTCGTAAGGGTTTCCCTCCCAAGCAAGGGGAAGGGAAGCCTTCCCAATCCCAGGGAAAGTCTGAAAGGAATAAGTGGAGGAAAACTCCTCACACTTCCATGTCCAGTGAGAAGAGCAAGTGGACATCTAGACGTTCTTACTCTAGGGGACCGCCGACGTGCTATAACTGCGGTAAGGTGGTGCACATCGCTCGTGTTTGTCCTCAAGGAGGAGTGGAGCAAGAGGCAAGGCAGGAGCAGACTGTGCGCTCCGGCCCCAGTGCCGCAGAGAAAGGGAAGATGGCGGAGTCTAGTGCTTCTCGGTTCCAACCAGTGCAACCAAGGGCCTACAACCTTGGATAGCAGGAAGCGATCCGCCAAACCAATGTGGTGATAAGTATGAGGAAATTTAAGTTTAACTTTGTGTTTCATACTTTTAGACCTTTATGTGTGATGTCTATGTTATAGGCTTCGTATTAGTTTCCGGATACCCCGCTAGGGTATTGTTCGATACGGGTGCATCGCACTCCTTTCTTGCGGAGAGCTTCTTCCGGAGAATAGGAGTTGAGTCATTTTCGGCGGACGCGGAGCTGAAAGTGCGCATGCCCAATGGGTCATCCATCACCACCGGGGCCAAAGGGCGCATTTGTTGGGAGCTGGACGGAGTTGACTTCGTATTGGTAGCAATGGTTTTACCATTGGTTGAGTTTGATATGATTTTGGGCAAGGACTAGCTTGCAGAGCAGCATGCCAGTATTGATTGCCTATCCAAGGTGGTGACCATATGGAGCAAGGGGCAGGCGGAAGTTAAGTTTGAGGACCTTAGCGGAGTGGCCTGTTCCCTGATTTCGGCCTTGCAGTTGGTGCGGGCAGTTAACCAGGGTGGAATAGAGCTTGTAGCGTTATTGGAGGTTTGCCTCTCCAAGTTATCAATTGGGGAAGTGCCAGTGGTGGAAGAATTCGAGGACGTGTTTCCTGATGATCTTCCTGGAGCGCCTCCTCGGCGGGAGATCGACTTCTCGATTGAGTTAGTGCCAGAGGCTAGGCCGGTGTCACGGCCTCCGTTTAGAATGACACCAAAAGAGTTGGCTGAGCTCAAAGTGCAGTTGCAGGAAATGTTGGAACAGGGGTATATCTGACCCAGTTCTTCACCGTGGAGCGCGCCGGTGTTGTTCGTGAAGAAGAAAGATTGTAGTATGCGGCTGTGCATAAACTACCGAGAGCTGAATAAATTGACCGTTAAGAATAAGTATCTGATTCCTCGGATAGACGACCTGTTCGACCAGTTGGTGGGGTCGGTGGTGTATTCAAAGTTGGACTTAAAGTCGAGATACTACCAATTACGAATTCAGGGCGAGGACATACCTAAGACAGCGTTTGGTACGAGGTATGGTCACTTCAAGTTCTCGGTGATGCCGTTCGGGCTGACGAATGCGCCATCTATGTTCATGGATCTTATGGATTGAGTATTTCGGGATTACTTGGATTCTTTTGTGGTTGTCTTCATTGACGACATGTTGGTGTATTCCAAATCGGAAGTGGAGCATGAGACCCACTTGAGAGTGGTCTTGCAGGTGTTGAGAGAGAATCAGATGTATGCAA
Source organism: Platanthera guangdongensis (assembly GCA_039583875.1). Taxonomy (NCBI): domain Eukaryota; kingdom Viridiplantae; phylum Streptophyta; class Magnoliopsida; order Asparagales; family Orchidaceae; genus Platanthera; species Platanthera guangdongensis. The sequence continues at coordinate 92,787,058 of CM077156.1, read as the reverse complement.
AGTTCTCAAAGTGCGAGTTCTGGTTAGCAAAGGTGGCATTTTTGGGCCACGTGATTAGTGGGGATGGGGTGGCAATGGATCCAACAAAAGTGGAAGCCATCATAGATTGGCCGGTTTTGAGGACCGTGGCGGAAGTCTGAAGTTTTCTTGGACTAGCCGGGTACTATAGGAGATTCGTGGAGAATTTTTCGCGGATAGCTCTACCCCTCACCTCACTCACTTGTAAATATCATAAGTTTGTGTGGAATCAAGAGTGCAGTCAAGCATTTGAGGCACTGAAGGAGAGACTGATGATAGCTCCAATCCTAAGTCTACCGCAAGGGACCGAGGGATTTCAGATCTTTATTGACGCATCGGGATGCGGTTTGGGTTGCGTTTTGGTGCAACATGGCAAGGTGATAGCTTTTGGGTCTAGGCAGCTGAAGCTTCATGAGAGGAATTACCCCGTCCATGACTTGGAGTTAGCGGCGGTAATTTTTGCGTTGAAAATATGGCGACACTATGTTTATGGTGCAAAGGTGGAGATCTTCACGGATCATAAAAGCCTGAAGTATCTCTTGGATCAAAAGGACTTGAACATGCGACAATGCAGGTGGGTCGAGTTCCTTGGAGACTATGAGGTGGCGATTCAGTACACGCCAGGCAAAGCCAATGTGGTGGCAGATGCCTTGAGTAGAAAATACTCTGGGTAACGGAATTGGATAGAAGCCCATGATGAGCGGTTGGTGCTAGAATGTGAGTCCCTTGGTTTGGAATGTGTGGCGAGAGGCGATTCCAGCGTGGCTTGGTTGAACTGGATTGAAATGCAGAACGACTTATCTGATCGTATTCGGGAAGCGACCCATTTGGATGTGGAGTTTCAACCATATGTGGTGGAGGCTCAAAAGGGCAAGAGCAGCGCCTGAGAGATGATTGATGGGATTCTGAGGAAGGACGGAAGGATTTGTGCACCGTAGTTCGGCACGCTCCGTGAGGAGTTGATGTTTGAGGCTCACTTCACAAAGTACTCCATTCACCCGGGCAGTACAAAGATGTTCTTGGATATGAAGAAATCCTTTTGGTGGCCGGGGTTGAAGCGGGACGTAACTTTGTATATGAATCGATGCCAAACTTGTGCCTTGGTGAAGGCCGAGTGTCAGAAGCCGGGCGGGTTCCTGAAGCCTCTTCCAATCCCTGAGCGGAAATTTGATGACATCTTCATGGATTTTGTATATGGTTTGCCTATATCGCAGCAGGGCTATGATGCTATTTGGGTGATCGTGGATCGCTTAACCAAAGTGGCTCACTTCATCCCAAATCGGAAGGAGGACAGCATAGAGAAGCTGGTGGAGTTGTATGTTTGCGACATTGTGCGACTACATGGGATTCCTAAAAGTATAGTCTGCGATTATGACGGACGTTTCACGTCCAAGGACTGGAGGTTGGTTGAGAAGAGTTTGGGCACGAAGCTAAAGTTCAGTACGACGTTCCATCCTCAAACTGACGGGCAAACCGAAAGAACGAACCGTACTATGGAGGATATGCTGAGAATGTGCATTCTTGACTTCGACAAGAAGTGGGAGGATCACCTCTTCATGGTGGAGTTCGCGTACAATAACAGTTATCAAGCAAGTATAAAAATGGCTCTATACGAAGCTTTGTATGGGAGACGGTGTCGAACATCGATGTCTTGGACAGAGGCGGGAGACACCAAAATTTTGGGAAAGGAGGTGGTAGTTGACGCTTGTGAGTTGGTACAGACCATTCAGGAGCGTATGAAGGTGGCGCAAGAACGGCAAGCAAAATACTTTAATGCTCGTCACAGGAAGTTGGAATTTGCGGTAGGTGATTGGGTCTATTTGAAGATCAAGCCGTTCAAAGGCGCCTCACGGATTCTCCGACTCAAGAAGTTGAGTCCAAGGTTTTTGGGACCTTTTGAAGTTGTTGAATGGGTGGGAGAAGCAGCCTATCGGTTGGAGTTGTCCGCAGAGCTGAGTGGATTGCACGACGTCTTTCATGTCTCTGTCTTGAGGAAAGCCTTGGTGGAGGCTAGTGTGGTCATCGAGCCGGCATCGGTGTCGATAGAGAAAGACTTGATGACGCGAGCCCGTCCAATTGCTATAGAGGATTCGGAGATTCGGCAGTTGCGGAATAAAGAGGTCAAACTCGTGAAAGTCCGATGGGACAACTGCAGTCGTGAGGAGCTCTCTTGGGAGCGAGAACAAACCATGCTGGAAGAGTATCCAGAGCTCTTCAGTTCAGGTACCATTTAAGTTTTGTTCCCTTTTTGCTTTGTAATTTCGGGATGAAATTCTTTTAAGGGGGAGAGAGTTGTAACGCCCCAAAATTTGAAAGAGGGACGATCAGCGTTTTTGGCCAAGATTGGGTCTTAGTTGGGGGTCACACGATCTAGGACACGGGTGTGTCCCTGGCCGTGTCAAGCTCATGCTCGTTGAGAGTCTGGGAAGTCGACATCCTGTGCTCAACGAAGTGTCGAGATAGGGAACACGGCCTAGGACACGGGCGTATCCATGGGCGTGTCCCGCTCGGGTGGCATAGTAAGGCGCGTGGTCGACAAATTTCGGTCGACAAAATGTTTGGGTGGTCACGCCCTGGAACACGGGCGTGACAGGGGGTGTGTCCCCTCGGTTCGACGATTGTCGAGTGTCGATTGTCGATCGTCGATCGTCGAGTGGCGATCGTCGAGTAGTGGTACACGGCCTGTGACATGGGCGTGTCACAGGGCGTGTCCCGCTGTGTCGATCGTGTTCGACGTTTTCTCTGCTAGTTCGACGAAGAGGCGTTCGATGATCGTCGAGGCTTCAAACATGGCCTGATACATGGGCGTGTCCTAGGCCGTGTCCTTCTCAGGTTATGAACCGGGACGTGTAAGGGGTTGGACACGGCCTGGAGCCCAGGCGTGTTCAGGTTGGACACGACCGTGTAAAATGTGACACGGGCGTGTCAAGGCCCCGTCTCTTGTTTTGGGTTTGACTGTTTCAGCGTCGATTAGGGAACACGGCCTAGGACACGGGCGTGTCACAAGCTGTGTTCGTCCTAGGTGTTTTGATTTTCAATTCGAATCGTGGCCGTTCTTCCCTTTCTTTTGGGATCTGATGGTCCAGGATTGCTCTTGCTGAGTTAAGTCCGAGAATAGGATTAAAAACCCTCATTCTTCTCCAAGTTTTCTCTTACTAAAGTTCTAGAGAGAGGGGAGAGCAAGGAAGAAGGTGAAGAAGAGATCCGGCTGTTGGAGAGGCTTCGGTGCTCCAAATCGCGAGCCGAGTCCGGATCCGTGGAGGCTAGATCATTGCGAAGGTTTTCATCCGGCTATTTTTCCATGGCTAGGAAGAGGAGTCGGAAGGTAACGACACTTCTCCTCTTGGTTTTAAGATGCATGTTTTAGCATCTTTTATTTTCTAGTTTTTGGGTACCAAACACTCAAATGAGAGTGGTTTGGGTCGCCAAGGTTCAAGAGGAACCTCCGGGTCGATTGAGTCCGTCCCCGGCATGTTTTTGCATTAGAGATCCGCTTATTTAGTGGATTAGGCATGGTGGGTGAAGCCGTAGTCGCGTACGTTAGTCTGACTCGGTGATGTTGCATACGAGGTTTATGGATTCGTAGAGATCCGTTGCGGCAAGAGGCCATTTGTGATGTTTGTGATGTTTATGATGTTCTTCCCTTTATCTTGCGTGAGTACGTGTGGCCGGTACCGGACAAGGTTAGCTCCTCATTGACGGTAGATGGTTTCCTTGGTGGACAAGGTTAGCTCTGCATGGGTGGTAGATGGTTTCCTTGGTGCATGGGAACGATGCAATACAAATGAGGGATTACGGTGGAATTGTCTTGGATTGTGATGTGCCAATGTGTGGCTGTGTCTCCGTGGTCGGCTGGCTATCCCATGATGTGCACATCATGTGTGGAGAGTGTCCCAACGAGACTAGTCCCCTTCTGTGAGACGGACGAGAATGTCAAGCTTGAGAGCAAGACCGGACAATGAGGCCATGAGCGGGTGGGGTCCAGCAAGGCTTCTTAGAATCGGTCTATGTGTTTGTTGGAATCCTGACATGAGAAGTCAGAGCTTGCAGGCAAGCCCGGGTTTAAGACCTTGAGCAGGTGGGACCTTGGCAAGAGTTTCGTGTGGCGGCTTGTGTGCCGTTGGGTGAATGTTGGTAAACCCCCTTTGTTTGCGGCTTTATGCCATTGGGGAAATGATGAGTACCCATATGATGTGATGATGTGCAAGATGCATACGCGATAGGGTGCCTTGGGTGAAGCCCGGGTTGTTGCATACATGCTGCATAAGTAGGCCTCTTTTACTATATGCTCAACAATAGAGAACATGTATGTTGTTTGAGACATCCAAGCCTATTCTTTGTGCATTACTTGTTTATATATATATATTGCATACGAAGTGCTGACTTGCAGGTTGGAGGGTTCCCCGGGGTCCGTTAGGGGCGGCCGGGAGGAGATGTGTTGGTTACACAGTTTGAGGTCAGCCTTTGCTGACCCACGTTACTAATAATTTTTACAGGGCAAGGATCGCAAGCAGGAGCTAGCTCACGGGCCAGAAAGGCCTAAGCCTCATGAAGTGTTACCTTTTTGATGTAGCTCTACTTTTATGACATTGCATGTTTGATGCCCATGTTGACCGGCTTGCATGCCGAGGTAGACTAGGAGTGCTTATGCACTTTTTATGACTGATGTATTATTTGAGTTTGGACTCACTTTTGTTGTAAGGCCATAAGGCCATTTCGTTACTCTTGTAGGTGTGGATAACTTCTAGTCTTGCTTTTGTTTTCGCTGTGTTGTGTTATGAGTTTTGAGATTGGGTAGCTATATCATCTTATAATACTGAAGCTGTGGCGTCTGTATGTTGTGGGGCCCCGGCCGGACCCATATTATACGGTCATTATACGGGAGGTGTTACACAAGTGATTGATAATGATCGTGTGCCGGTGGAGTATGGGCTAACAACGAAGGTTAGGCCCATGCGGATCGAGGATCGCATCGATAAACAGTTGCGGAACAAGACAATCGAGATGGTCAAAGTCCGGTGGGACAATTGTGGCCGTGAGGAGCTAACATGGGAGCGAGAGCAGACCATGCAAGTGAAATTTCCCGAATTGTTTGTATAAACTGTTATGCAGTGCACCTCTTGTTGTAACGGACATGTTGAAAGTTATAACATCTTGTTTTTGGTTTCCTTACTCTGTGCAAATTTCGGGACAAAATTTATTGTAAGGAGGGGAGGGTTGTAGCACCCCAAAATTCTAGATTGGGTTCAAGTTAGATGACATGGCCTGGGACACGGGCATGTCCCAAGGCGTGTCCTGCTCTATATGGATGAGCAGTCTGTTGAGTGCTCGATGAACTGCACTCGATGAGTTCTCGAGCGGGAACATGCTCAGCAACAAGGGCATGTCAGAGGGCGTGTCCTAATCTGGTCGACGAACTTCGTTCGACGAAGAAACCGACAGAGGCGTGTCTGCAGCCGTGTAAGGGCACACGGCCTGTGACACGGGCTTGTCACAGGTCGTGTCCTTTTCTGGTGTTGGACAAGGTAGTGAGGCCTGGTGAACACGGCCAGGACATGGGTGTGTCTCTGGGCACACGGCCGGTGACACGAGCGTATCATATGGCCCTGTCTTGCTCGGGTTGAGATGGTTGTGTACCACCTGAGGTACACGATCACAGACATGGGCGTGTCTGAAGCCGTGTCCAGCACACGGCCTGTGACACGGGCGTGTCACATGGCCGTGTACTCTTCTGTATAAGTCGGTTGTGTGTCGCTTAAGGTACACGGTCTGTGACACGGGAGTGTCACAGGCCGTGTGAGGTAAAAATTAGCCTTTTGTGGCAAAATCTTGGTCGTCCATTTTCTTTAGCCAGGATCTGATGGCTTAGAGTCCTCCTTGCTGCTTTATGGCCAATGATGAGAAGAGAATTCTCATTCTTCACTTAGTCATTCTCTTTCTAAGGAAGTTAGAGAGAAGAGAGAGGAATAGGAGGAGGAGAGAGGAGCCGGCCACTGGTGGAGCTGTGGAGTTCCGATTCGATATCCGAGGCTAGCATTGTGGAGGCTAGGCCGCGGTGGTGCTTTCCAGCCGGCAAGGATTCCATGGCTCCAAAGTGATCGTCAAAGGTAACGATCTTCCTTTTTGGCCATGTGAAGGCCTCTTTTTTGGCATGTGCATGGGATTCCCCCACAATAGGGTGGATTGTGAAGGAATTTCCCTTGGGTTGATTCTTGGAATCCCCAGTTAGCTTGCATATAGATCTGGCAATGGAGTGCAGAATATGCATGTTATGTGAATCCCATCTGGACAGGTTGGTCTGGATTGGTGATGTTGCATTAACGCACCGGAGAAGACTCTTTGATAAAACGTGTAGTTTATGGAGTCGATGGGTTGGACCTGTGAAGTGCAGTAACAGGAAGTTCTAGAGTGGTAGTCGAGGAAAAGACCCTTGTTATTCTTTTGATGCTTGTAATGCTAGATGGGTTGGACCTATGAAGGGCGGTAACAGGAAGTACTGGTGCGGATGTCCAGGAAAAGACCCTCTGATTCTTGTAATGTTTATGACGCTTGATGGGTTGTGCCTGTGAAGGGTAGTAGTAGGAAGTACTATCTTGGCAGTCAAGGAAAATACTTTCAAGTGTATGTTATGAATGGACGGTTAAGCCTAGAGATGGAAAATGAGTTCTGTCGCTAATGCGAGGCGTGGCTCCTAGCTAACCAATGAAAGAAATCCAGTCCCGTGAGGACGGTCTAGTTACGTGTGAGCTTGATGAGCTCTTACGGCTTGATGCCAAACAGGTAAGGTGAAACTGACCTGCGCCATTTTCTTAGCCGCGCATACGTTGGTATTCGGTGATGGAAAGGCAATTTGAGCAATGGTGGGTGGTTGATCTGACCTGCGTTATGTCCGTCCAATTGGAAGACCTAAAAGTGCGGTTTGTTGGAGCGCATAGCGAGAGTCTTAGGCATGCGCGCCACGACAACATGGGGGGCTACGGGCCAATCCTGGGTCATTAAGACTAAAGTCTATGGCTGCACGCCATGGAGGAAAATGCTCAATTTTACCATTGGGTATCGGCCCTGATACGATGGTGGGACCCTGGTTCGTCAGTACAACAAGAATGTGCCTTGAGTGCACAGATCATCGGGCCGCTTGGCTGACCATTGTGATGGAATGTTTGTGCGTGAGAGCACAATGTGTGATATTTATATATCTGCATATGAATTGTTATGCCTGTAGGGAAGGAATTCCACTGCCCAGGGTATGGGGTAGGGTCGTTATAAATTGGTCAGTTGAATGTTGACCGTTGCCTTGTTTGCCATCATTGGGTGGGCTGTCCTTCTACAGGTGCTGGAGAACCGAGCGGGACATTTAAAGGCTGAAGCCCCTACTGCTGCTGCCGCTAGCCCTTGAAGGCTAAAATGATATATTATGTTTTGTTAATATGTGGCCGACCTGCGCACCGATGTTTGAAAATCACTTTTGTAAAGAGGAATTGTAAGGCCCTAAGGCCAAATGAGATTGTATTTGAAACATTCCTATATAAATGTGGGTATTTATTTTAGTGGACATTCATGGTTTCAGTTCAGTTTTCATGTTAAAAGCTTCCTCTACAATGCTATGAGTTAGGGTGCACAACTCTAATATCAACCCATGACTTCCCCGCCTGTTTTGTAGCATATAGTGTGGGGCCCTGGCCGGACCTTCTATTATATGCTATATGAACGGATGTAGTCGTTACACAGGTCCTCCATTCCACCTGCTCGCTAGAGTAGGAGAACCGACTCGGCTCGCAATCGAGCCGTCAGGTTCCGTGCTAGCTGTCCCTCATGCGACAAGACCTGGGTTCTCGCAGCCTTGGTCATTTCTTAGCAGTAGGATCTACTCGGGGACCAGTTTGACATCATCGAGTGACATCCAGCCCTACCAGCTAGTTGAGAGCATGACAGCGTGATCTACTTGGGGTCTGAGTAGACACCATCGAGTGACATCCAACAATGCCAGCTAAATAAGAGCCTGACTGCGGGATCTGCTTGGGGTCGGTTTGACAGCATAGAGTGACATCCAACCCTTCCATCTAGGTGAGAGCCTAGCAGCGAGATCTGCTCGGAGTCCAGGTAGACGCACACGAGTGACATTCATCCCTGCCCTCTAGGTGAGAGCTGTCAGCGGGATCTGCTCTGGGTTCGGGTTGACACCATCCAGTGACATCCAGCCCTGCCAGTTAGGTGAGAGCATGGCAGCGAGATCTGCTCGGGTCAGGGTTGACCCCATCGAGTGACTTCAAGCCTTGCCAGTTATATGAGAGCCTGGCAGCGGGATCAGTTCTGGGTCTGAGTAGGCACCATCGAGTGACATCAAGCCCTGTCAGGTAGGTGAGAGCCTAACAGCGGGATCTACTTGGGGTCTAAGTAGACACCATCGAGTGACTTACAGCCCTGTTAGCTAGGTGAGAGCTAGGCAGCATTATAAGCTCCAGGTACGGGTTGACACCATCAAGCGTCATCTAGCACTGCCAGCTAGGTGAGAGCCTGGTAGCGGGATCTGCTCGGGGTCCGGGTTGACACCATCGACTGACATACATCCTTGACAGCTTAGTGAGAGCCTAGCAGCGGGATCTGCTCGGGGTCTGAGTGGCACCAACGAGTGACATCTAGCCCTTCCAGCTAAGTGAGAGCCTGGCAGCGGGATCTGCTCGGGGTCTGGGTAGACGCACACAAGTGACATCCAGCCCTGCAAGCCTGGTGAGAGCCTGGCAGCGGGATCTGCTCGGGGTCCGTGTTGATACCATCGAGTGACATCCTGTAACATCCCATTTCCAACTAGACCCCTAAGAGTGGTTTTGGCCATGACTAGGTCATGACAAAACCCTAGGAAGCTAAAAAGGGCCAAGTGATAGAAGGCCAAGGTGAGAATCACCTTGGTCTGCCTATGGCACAGCCTCATCACAAAACCTAGGGTTTCACCTTAGGGCTTCACCATGACTCCATGACCCCATCACAACATCACTAACCTATTGGAGGGTCCACTAGAGCCTTAAGGGTCTATTGGAGTGAACCCAAAGTGGCCAATTTGACCTAGGACCACCATAGGCCTAAATTGGGCAAGGTGCCCTAACAAAGGGGAGTTGGCCTATAATGTTCCCAACCAACATTGCCCAGGTCTTCCTAGACCTAAAGTGAGGTCAATGGGTCACTAAGGACACATTGGGTGAAGTCCTAAAGACCAAGTTGATCCAAGTCAACTCTAGCCCCAAAGTGGTCAAAGTGCCCTTAACAAGGGTCAAGTGACATACAAGGTGCCAAGTCAACCCTACACAACCCTACATAGGCCTTAGGGGAGATCAATGGGTCACCAGGGACTCTTTAGGGGCAACCAAAAAGGTCAAAAAGACCAAGGTAAACCCAAGCCTACCTTGGGTCAACCTAGCCCAAATAGGCTAGCCCAAACTCAAGCCTCCTCATGTGGCTTCTTTAGGAGATGATGTGTATGGATGGGCTGCCAATAGTCCTCCAGATTTACCAAGTCAACTTGGTGACTAGGAGAGAGGGTGAGCTCCATCTCCATGGTTATGGAGGAGAGAGATAAATGAAAGAGGAGGGAAGGAAGGGGCTCGGCCAAGGGGAGGCCAAAGGCCACCTTTAATGACTGAATTCAACTCCCCCAGGGAAGGGGAGAAGTTTCCAGCCGTTTCCCTGGCCACCAAGGGCCTGGTTCAGCCCCCCTAACATGGCCGAATCTAGCCATTAATGGCCTTAATGGCCATTTATGATCCAGCCTCTCCTCTCCCCATCTAAGGCTTTAAACACCTTCAGTGGGCCGAGAGGAGGATTTCCCAATCCTTACCTGAAGAAACCGAGCCTCCCCACAATGCAGTTGCAGAGACCGAGCTATGTCGCCTTGAAAGATGGCTTCCCGGCGATCTTCTCCACTTCAGCCCGCCGGCAAGGTCCTCCTCCTCCCCTTATCTCATGGTTAGATCGTGGCAACATCTAGGTTCAAAGTTTGGGCTCAATTGAGCCCAAACCAATTTTGTATTTCCATGGATTCGGGCCGCAAATTGAACCTAGTAGAACCGCCGGAAAATGGCCCTCCGATGGCTGTGCCTCCGCCTGACGACAGCCACCACCTCAACGGAGCTGAGGGTGGCGGTGGCCGGCCGGGGCAGCGGCTGGATGGCCGGCGGCAGGCACTTGAAGTTGGCCCAGGAAAATTGAATCCTGTCCGTCGGCTCAAGGTTGAAGATGATGGGATTCCGTCCAGGGAGCGCCAAGATTCGTTCCAAGGATGATATTAAACTATAGGAAATGCATTTTTGATTAATTTAATTTTTGTCACAGATTTTGTATTTAATGGTTTTAATTTTTAAAAATACCTAGGTGTTGTTTCATAAAAAGTGGTCAACATAAAATTTGTAGCATGTAGGGTATAGTTTATAAAATTTATTTGGACCACTTTGGGTGCCTGGTTTGACCATGGCACTCATTTTGGTGAGGCCTATACCTAGGGCTATCCTGAGATTCAAATAGATGCCCACCCTTCATCCCTTGCCCAAATGATCTGAGATTTTTGGAGAACATTTTTCTATAGTTTTTAGAAACATTTAATAAACCACAAATAAATTAATTAGGAGTCATAAACACCTCAAAATCCCCCCAAATTTGGCTGGGTGGTCTTAGAGAGAATGTTAGGGCTCTGGTAAAATTTTCATCTCATTTGGGGATGTTTTGGTCAGGTATTGATCCAACCCTAGGTTGACCCTTTTAGGGTTAACTAGGTCAAGCACCCCCTTTGGGTTTTGAGTGTTCAAATCACCTCAACAGAGGCTTATATTTTGGTCACTGACTCTCTATAGTATGATGAGCCCTCCAATGGAATTTAGGGTGGTTAAGAGTAGGGTAGCCCTAGAGCCCTAGGGTAGGTCCCTTAATGGGAAGTTTTAGGGTTTGAAAGTCATGGGGTCAAATGACCTTGGAATGACCTAAAAATTTGTGGAGAGGACCATAAGGTTAGTATGGTCCTCTGGTTAAAATTTTAGGGAATTTGGAAGCCTTAAACCCCTTCAAAACCCTAACCTTAGCTTAGGGCACAAACCTTGTAGTGAGGGAAAATGTCACTAAACCTCATTGAAAAGTGATGAGATTTGGGTTGAGTAGTTTTTAAAGATAGTACAAGCTCTGAAGATTTTATTATGAATTTCGGATTATTACTTTGGATACTTTATTAACAATTTAGTAATTTGTATTATTTACTTAGAAATTTACTATGAAGTAACTACTTGCTGGAAATTGATGAAATTTAGCCAGAGGACTTTTTATTATGTTTTAATGCTCTGTAAATTTTTATGGGATTTTTGGAAGATTATTTCTAAGGGTTGCTTCATTAAGTATGGTTTCCCATGAAAAATTAATTAAATTTATTTTGGTGTCTAGCAAGCCTGTAAAATTATGATTTTTGCACAATGACCCTTTCTGTACCATATTAATATTTTGTAATTTTTATATAATTTTTCTGATGAATAACTTTGGTACTTCCTTCTTTACATATGATCAAGAGAATTATTTTGGATAAATTAATTAGAGGTCAAATATTCTCTGAGAAATTATGGAAAATAGTATCTAGTAATATATCTCTGTTATTTAGTGATCAAAATTTTTGGGCGGTCATTACTTGAGAAGATCATATAGTTCATGTTCAAAATTGCTCATGGCCAAACATTTGGGAAAATTCAATAAATATGAAATTAATTAGAAAAATTATGAATCTCTGATTTTAGACTAAATTTGTTATGATAGACCTCTGGTAACTTTTATAGGAGATTTGGAAGACAATCCGGAGTACCTCCTTTATACATCTCATATAGTATAGGGTGGTCTGCATATAGTAACTACGGAAAACGAACTAAAGTGGGTAATGAATTTTGAAGAGTTGAATCCTCAGTAGGTTGTTGATTTGGGTAAATAAAGGAGTTCATCATTGGGAGACAAGATTAGTAGAGTGTGAGGTTAACTAGTGTTAGGTGGTGCTCGGGATCGGCGAAAGATCGTCGTTCCCATAGGGAGGAAGTGTTTTAATGCACTACGGCTAGATTTAGAAAATTAATTAAGGGTTGGGAAATCGGGTAGCAACCAATAATAGTAAGTGTCTTGCGAAAGAGAGCTTTGGGCGTAATCCCATCGTAGTTCCTAGTGCCTTCGAGAGCCCTTCATGGGGTATACCTTGGGCAGTCCTGGGCTAACGTAAACTATAGGAGTGATAAATCTTAAAGAGCAACTAGAATTATTAGGGGTTCACCTTCACACACCCCGATGCCACGAGAAGTTAGTTTGACTAGGATGTCTGAGAGGTAGGCTCGGTGGTTGTGGAAACGGGCAGGATGGCCCGGCGAGCTTTGACTCGGTTGATATTTGTGAGGGGCAGGAAGGCTCGGCGAGCTTTGGCTCAGTTTATGTTTGTGAGGGACGGGATGGTCCGGGGAGCTTTGGCTCGGTACTGATACATAAGGTTGCATGTGCATAATATAAAGGTGGTGGGTCTTCGGTATTGGAGTGTCGATGCACCGACGCCAATACGTTGACTCGGCAAGTGTGGTTAGCACTTCGCCAACATAAGTCCGGTGAGCCATCCGGCAAGAGTACGCAGGAGCTCCGCTTTGTGCAACAGCATTGAGGCGTACGATAGGTCTGACTGGTAGTGCTTTACTGGTTTAGAGGTGGGTGAGGCCCAACCCACCGCTTCCGTCTGCCACTACGGAGGTATCCTGGGAGGTGAGGCTCCAGAAAGGGGGAACTAAATGTCTGTGTGCACAGAGTCGGGTGGGTGAGTTGCACTTTCATGATCGCATCATAACCCACTAGCATGTCATAGCATAATCATAGCATAAAACCCTTGTGACCTATTGTATAAGTGGTATGGGACGCTTATACAATAGGCCCTGCAAAACGACCCCTTGGTCTATAAGCTTATGTGGGCAAGTTTATAAATTAAGGTTAATTCTTTATATATATATTGTTGTTAATAACCGACACCCCAACATATAAATTATTATGGGACTCTTTATACGATGGGAGCCCTGTAGAAGATCCCTTGCTTATATGTTTCCGTATAAGTTAAGGTTACTTTCATACTTTACTTTACTGCCACATGTAGTATAAAATTGCTAGTATAGGTCCGCTGCCATCTGTTTCTTGATTACTCTCCACATTCTAGTCCTCCCCTCTCTTCCTCTCCGCTCGGTGCTTAGGGGCCATGGGGGAAGGGGTGGGGGATGATAGGACTTAGTCTTATAGACTAACGGTTTTCGGACCACATCATTTTAGGGTATCGTGGAGCCCAGCATGGAGGAGCAGCCCCGCAGGTTGGCACGCTTGGAGATGGGGCAGTCTAGCACCGGAGTTCAGACGGCGGGGACTGTGAGCCCCTAACCTTAGTAGTGTTTTATTTGGCTTCCGCTTGAGTGACTATGTAGTGAGGATTTGGTGTATTGGGTTTAAACCCTTATTTTCAGTACATTTATATTTTGTGGACTCTCCCTTCGTGGAGATATTATTACTCTGATCTGATTTTTATTGTGGTTACTCTAATTTTGTTGCTTTTCTGTGATCGAATCGGCCGGCAGAATCGGCATTTCACGGTGATGACCCTTCAGGGCGTGAAGGTGTCACCGCAAAGCGGCGGTTCTGGGCCTAAGATCCCGGTGTTTAAAAAAGATAAAAAAAGGTCTTACAAGTGGTATCAGAGGAAACCTCGATCGAAAAGTAACAGTCCACAACCCCTTGGTCACTCCCGCGCGAGTTTAGTTTGGGGACAAACTAAGCAGTGGTGTGCCCATATGGGGGATCACATGTAAATTGTCCACTTTTTATTAGGTATTGAGTCGATTACCTACTAATGTAGTTTGTTTCGTAGCCCCCATCTCAGCCCGTGCCACAAGACGGAGCCCAGCAGACTCCAGACATTGCACCACCTCCCCCGGTCACCACTCCATTCCTACAGTCAGAGATAGGACACACTCTGACAGCCATCTTTGAAGCTTTTAGGGCTCAACAGGTTCCGGCTCCGCAGTCAAACCCGGGGGCCAACTGGCTGAGCATTTTCCGAGGTGCTCCCCCATCCTACTTGGGGACTGGTCGGCCGTTCGAATGGAGGAGTGGTTGGACATTATGTATGAGATGCTGACTGGGATACGGTGCCCATGGGAGGAGAGGGTGTCATTGGTGATCTCCTACCTAGAGTCGCATGCAAAGAGATGGTGGAAGACCTCGCTGGACACGACATTTGCGGACAGGGAAGTAGCAGAGATTTCTTGGGAGGATTTCAGGGGCACGCTGTTGGAACACTTTGTTCCACAGTCGGTCAGGGACGAGCTAGAGGATAGTTTTTTGCAGTTGAGATAGGGGAACAAGATGGTGGTGGAGTACCACCGAGAGTTCAACCATCTAGCCCGGTTTGCGGACTCTTATCAGTTAGATGAGACAGGATATACTAAAAGGTTCTACAAGGGCCTGCGAGAGGAGCTGAGGGAGACTCTATTGTTTGTATCCGACGGGCCCATTTCCCGGATACTAGAGATGACAAAAAGTATAGAGGCTGATTGGCAAGCTACTCGGGGCCGGAAACGACCAACGGAGGATCAGGGTTGAGGAGCAAGGAACGATCGGAGACGTGCCCGTGTCACGGAAGGGAGATGGGTCAAGGACCAGCCTCGTCAGGAGGCAAGACAGGAGACAAGGGATCCAGTGGTGGTGGCTCCACCACCTCTTCAAACACGGGAGGGATAGAGACCCGGGGGAATGGCATATCCCCCGCCAGAATGCTTCAATTGTCATCAGGTGGGGCACATCAGGAGGAACTGCACCATGAGGGGGGGCACCCCTACCAGCACCACCGGTTGCCCAGCCAGTGCAATATCTTGGAGGCTGAGGTCGTGGCCGAGGACGTGGATACCAGGGTGGAGATCGTAGACAAGAAAGGGAGCAAGTGTATGCTTTGGACCTGTCGCAGACTCAGAACCCAGAGCAGGTCATAGCAGGTACGCCAAAATGTTTAATTGTTTAAATAGAATTCCCTTTCTCAGTTGTCAAATTTGTATAATTGCACTAGATAGAATAAATAGGAAAGAAAACTCGTTATGTAATCCTAAGACATTTAATCGCCCCAGGTATAGTCTTCATCAGCGGCAAGCCCGCCTATACACTATTCGACACGGGTGCTTCGCACTCGTTCGTGTCAGAGGCCTTCGTGGAAGGACTGGAAGGAGTGGAGCGGTTCACAGGCCTAATGAGGATGTGTGTATACTCGACAGATCGGAGCTATTCACCTGGGCCCACTGCAACATGGAGGCGGAGATTGGCGGAAAGTCATTCGAAGTATCGACAACAATCCTAAGGATGCCAGTCTTCGAGCTGATCCTGGGCATGACATGGTTGCACTGGAACCATGCCCAGATTGATTTCCAAGCAAAGAGGATCACCGTGAGGAATGGGGACTCTGTAATTATCATCGAAGGCATAAGACCTGCCTCTCGTATACTGTTATCTTCAGTACAGGCCGTTAAGGCCCATCTGCAGGGAGAGGTGGTTTATCAGATTATATTTGAGATGGTGGAGGCCAAGGAGTCTGTGACAGACATCCCGGTGGTGCGAGATTTTTCTGACGTCTTTCTAGAGAAACTGCCAGGACTACATCCACACCGAGAGCAGGACTTCCAGATACAGCTTGTGTCGGGGGCCAAGCCGGCATCTAGGGCCCCTTACCGGATGGCCCCGAAAGAGTTGACAGAGTTCTGAAGTTAGTTGCAGGAACTAGTAGAGGCAAGGTTTGTCCGGCCAAGCTCTTCACGTGGGGAGCCCCGGTGCTATTCGTCAAGAAGAAGGACGGAAGTCTCCGCTTGTGTATTAATTATCGAGCACTGAACAGACTGACGGTCCGGAATACATACCTGCTGCCACGGATTGACGAGTTGTTCGATCAACTAGAAAGAGCGCATTTCTTCTCGAAACTTAACCTGAGGTCAGGTTATTACCAGCTACGGATTCGAGAGGAGGACATTCTGAAGACCGCCTTCAGTAGTAGGTACTGACTGTTTAAGTTTACAGTGATGCCATTCGGTCTCACAAATGCGCCGTCAGCATTTACAAGCCTCATGAATAGGGTATTCAATGAGTATTTGGATGTATTCGTCATTGTATTTATTGACGACATCCTCATCTACTGAAGGATGGAGGAGGAGCATACACGACACCTGACTTTGACTCTAGAGAGGCTACGAGAACACCAGTTGTATGCGAAGTTCAGCAAATGCCAGTTTTGGCTAAAGGAGGTGGCCTTCTTAGGTCATATCATCAGCGGTTTTGGGTTGGCAGTAGACCCGGCCAAGATTCGGGCAGTTCAGGATTGGCCATCGTTGAAGAAAACCACGGATGTACGGAGCTTCCTGGGACTTGTCGGATATTACCGAAAGTTCATCGAAGGATTCTCCCGGATTGCACTCCCTCTTACATCCCTGATGAAGAAGGAATCCCCTTTCATTGGACACCACAGTGCGAGGCGACCTTTGTGGAGTTGAAAGGTCGGCTTACCTCGGCTCCCATTCTCGGTCTTCCGTCGGAAAGGGAGGGATTCCAGGTGTACACGGATGCCTCATACCAGGGTATGGGTGTCGTTCTAATGCAGAATGGGCACGTAATAGCCTACGCCTCCCGACAGCTAAAGATACCTGAGAAGAAATATCTGGTGCATGATCTGGAGATGGGTGCAGTGATCTTTGCTCTAAAGATTTGGCGACACTACCTCTACGGGGTTCACTGTGACATCTTCTCAGATCATAAGAATTTGAAATACGTGGACACACAGAAGGAACTCAACATCAGACAGAGACATTGGGTGGAGTTCCTGTTGGATTTCCAGTACACCATGCACTACCATCCTGGGAAGGCGAACGTGGTGGCAGATGCTCTGAGCCGGAGAGGAGATACCTCAGGGAGGGGGCCACAACTGATGTCCATGGAGCTAGTCAAGTCTTTCAGAGATATACAAATATCACTAGTGTCTGAGAATGATCCAGAGCTGTACATAGAGTATCTAGCATCGATGGTTGCCATAGATGATATTCGGGACCGCATCCGAGACGGACAGAAGATAGATGCATGGGCAGAGCCGATATTCCAAGCCTTGGAGGAGGGTTTGACGGGAGATTATTCACTAAGATATGGATTGCTATATTTCAGAGGCAGGGCCTACATACCCACAGGAGGTCAGATTCGGGAGGACATCATGGCGGAAGCACATTGTAGCAGATATTCTATGCACCCGGGGATCACCAAGATGATGGCAGACTTGAAGAAGACGATGTTCTAGATGGGGATGAAGAAGGACATTACATACTTCGTGACCCGCAGGATTACTACAGCCACTTCCAGTGCCGGAGTGGAAATTTGAGGACATCGCGATGGATTTCATTCATGGCATTCCCCGATCATACACGGGAAACGATTCGATTTGGGTCATCGTCGATCGGCTGACGAAGGTGGCCAGATTCATTCCAATCAGAAAAGATGACTCGGTTGGGGTACTAGTGCGGAGATTCGTAGAGCAGTTCATTTGTTACCACGAGGTGCCTAGGATGATCGTGTCAGATCGGGATGGTCAGTTCACATTCAGGGAGTGGAGATCTGTGCAGGCTTACTTAGGTGCGCGGCTGACCTTCAGCACAGCATTTCATCCCTAGACGGATGGGCAGACGGAACGCAACAACCTGACATTGGAGGACCTCCTAAGGCTATGCATTCTGGATCGAAACGAACCTTGGGAGAAGCTTTTACCACTGGTCGAGTACTCCTATAACAACAGCTACCAGTCCATCATAGGGATGGCTCCTTATGAAGCCTTGTACGGAAGGAGATGCAGGACTCCGCTTTAATGGATTTAGGTCAAGGATCCGAAGGCGTTGGGATCGGTTTTTGTCGAAGACACTGAGGCTCAGGTAAGACTGATACGGGATAGAATGCTGGAAGCGCAGAGCCGACAGGCTAAGTATTACGACGCCCGACATCGTCAGGTAGAGTTTCAGGTAGGAGACCGGTTTTCTTGAAGATCCGACCCATGCACGGAGTTTCACGGGTGCGTGGTTGGAAGAAGAAGCTCAGCCCTAGGTATATGGGCCCTTACAGGATCCTGGAGCTGATGGGGCCCCTAGCTTACATGCTAGAATTGCCACCGGACCTGACAGGTTTACACGACGTGTTCCATATTTCTTCATTTAGGAGGGCTTTACTATGCCTGGAGCAGCAGATTTCAACCACAGATGGACCGGTAGCTTAAGACCGGTCAGTTCACTTGGAGCCAGTTCGGATCGATGACAAGGGAGTACGGATCTTGCGTCGCAAGAAGGTTCCGTTAGTCAAAGTTCTGTGGAGAAATCACGGCCAGGAGGAGCATACCTGGAAACCGCAGGATCTGATACGACAAAAGTATCCAGAGCTGTTCAGTCAGGTATACCTCACAACCTCTCAAGATGTCCAATTTACTTTCCTGTTTTAAACTAGTAGTGCTGCTCTAGGAAGAGTAGAGGCTAATCTTTTGTTTATTGGGATCTTGGCTTTGCCAATTGGGCGAATTGGTCTTAGATTTAGGTTTCCCTTTAAAACCCACTTAACAAACATGACATCGAGATGTAATCTTTCACTTCTCATGGTATGTTACAAGTTTCCTTTTCTTTGATAGAAATTCCCGTAGGCTTAACCTTGATTTCGGGGACGAAATCTTTGTTTTGTTTATTTAGATTTGTAACATCTCATTTCCAACTAGACCCCTAAGAGTGGTTTTGGCCATGACTAGGTCATGATAAAATCCTAGGAAGATAAAAAGGGCCAAGTGATAGAAGGCCAAGGTGAGAATCACCTTGGTCTGCCTATGGCACAGCCTCATCACAAAACCTAGGGTTTGACCTTAGGGCTTCACCATGACTCCACGACCCCATCACAATATCACTAACCTATTGGAGGGTCCACTAGAGCCTTAAGGGTCCATTGGAGTCAACCCAAAGTTGCCAATTGGACCTAGGACCACCATAGGCCTAAATTGGGCAAGGTGCCCTAACAACGGAGAGTTGGCCTCTAATGTGCCCAACAAACCTTGCCCAGGTCTTCCTAGACCTAAAGTGAGGTCAATGGGTCACTAAGGACACATTCGGTGCAGTCCTAGAGACCAAGTTGACCCAAGTCAACTCTACCCCCAAAGTGGTCAAAGTCCCCTTACCAAGGGTCAAGTGACCTCCAAGGTGCCAAGTCAACCCTACACAACCCGACATAGGCCTTAGGGAAGATCAATGGGTCACCAGGGACTCTTTATGGGCAACCAAAAAGGTCAAAAAGACCAAGGTCAACCCAAGCCTACCTTGGGTCAACCTAGCCCACATAGGATAGCCCAAGCTCAAGCCTCCTCATGTGGCTCCTTTAGGAGATGATGTGTATGGATGGGCTACCAATACTCCTCCAGTTTGACCAAGTCAACTTGGTGACTAGGAGAGAGGGTGAGCTCCATTTCCATGGTTATGGAGGAGAGAGAAAAATAAAAGAGGAGGGACGGAAGGGGCTCGGCCAAGGGGAGGCCAAAGGCCACCATTAATGGCTGAATTCAACTCCCCCAGGGAAGGGGATAAGTTTCAAACCGTTTCCCTGGCCACCAAGGTCCTGGTTCAGCCCCCTACCAAGGCCGAATCTAGCCATTAATGGCCTAAATGTCCATTGATGATCCAGCCTCTCCTCTCCCCATCTGAGGCTTTAAACACCTTCAGTGGGCCGAGAGGAGGATTTCCCAATCCTTACCTAAAGAAACCGAGCCTCCCTATAGTGCAGTTGCAGAGACCGAGCGGCGCCGCCTTCAAAGTTGGCTTCTCGGCGATCTTATCGACTTCAGGACGCCGGCAAGGTCCTTCTCCTCCCCTTATCTCATGGTTAGATCGTAGCAACATCTAGGTTCAAAGTTCGGGCTCAATTGAGCCCTAACCAATTCTGTATTTCCATGGCTTTGGGCCGATAATTGAACCTGGTAGAACCGCCAGAAAATGGCCCTCCGGCGGCTGTGTCGCCGCCTGACGACAGCCACCACCTCAACGGAGGTGAGGGTGGCGGTGGTCGGCAGGGGCAGCGGACGGATGGCCGGCGGCAGGCGCTTGAAGTTGGCCCAGAAAAATTGAATCCTGGCTGTCGACTCAAGGTTGAAGAAGAAGGGATTCCGTCCAGGGCGCGCCAAGATTCGTGCCAGGGATGATATTAAACTATAGGAAATGCATTTCTGATTAATTAAATTTCTGCCACAGATTTTGTATTTAATGGTTTTAATTTTTAAAAAGACCAAAGTGTTGTTTCATAAAACGTGGTCAACATAAAATTTGTAGCCTGGAGGGTCTAGTTTATGGTAAAATTTATTTGGACCACTTTGGGTTCCTGGTTTGACCAGGGAACTCATTTTGGAGAGGCCTATACCTAGGGCTATCCAGCGATTCAAATGGTTGCCCACCCTTTATCCCTTGCCCAAATGATCTGAGATTTGGGCAGGGAGTCTACCCTAGCTATACCTATGGCCTGTTCAAAATGGGAATTTTTGGAGAACATGTTTCTATAGTTTTTAGAAACATTTAATAAACCATGAATAAATTAATTAGGAGTCATAAACACCTCAAAATCCCCCAAATTTGGGTGGGTGGTCTAAGAGAGAATGTTAGGGCTCTGGTAAAATTTTTATCTCATTTGGGGATGTTTTGGTTAGGTATTGATCCAACCCTAGGTTGACCCTTTTAGGGTTAACTAGGTCAAGCACCGCCTTTGGGTTTTGAGTGGTCAAATCACCTCAACAAAGCCTGATATTTTGGCCACTGACTCTCTATAGTATGACTCACCATCCAATGGAATTTCGGGTGGTTAAGAGTAGGGTAGCCCTAGAGCCCTAGGATAGGTCCCTTAATGGGGATTTTTAGGGTCTGAAGGTCATGGGGTCAAATGACCATGGAATGACTTGAAAATTTGTGGAGACGACCATAGGTTTAGTATGGTCCTCTGGTTAAAATGTTAGGGAATTTGGAAGCTTTAAACCCCCTCAAAACCTTAACCCTAGCTTATGGCACAAACCTTGTAGTGAAGGCAAAAGTCACTAAAAATTATTGAAAAGTGATGAGATTTGGGTTGAGTAGTTTTTAAAGATAGTACAAGCTCTAGAGATTTTATTATGAATTTAGGATTATTACTTTGGATACTTCATGAACAATTTTGTAATTTGTATTATTTACTTAGAAATTTACTATGAAGTAACTACTTGCTGGAAATTGATGAAATTTAGCCAGAGGACTTTTTATTATGTTGTAAATCTCTGTAAATGTTTATGTGATTTTTGGATGATTATTTCTAAGGGTTGATTCATTAGGTATGGTTTCCTATGAAAACTTAATTAAATTTATTTTGGTGTCTAGCCAGCTTGTAAAATTATGATTTTTGCACAATGACCCTTTCTATGCCGTATTAAGATTATGTAATTTTTATATAATTTTTCTGATGAATAACTTTGGTACTTCCTTCTTTACATATGATTAAGGGAATTATTTTGGATAAATTAATTAGAGGTCAAATATTCTCTGAACAATTATGGAAATTAGTATCTAGTAATATATCTATGTTATTTAGTGATCAAAATTTTTGTGTGGCCATTACTTGAGTAGATCATATAGTTCATGTTCAAAATTTCCCATGGCCAAACATTTGGGAAAATTCAATAAATATCAAATTAATTAGAAAAATTATGAATCTCTGATTTTAGACTAAATTTGTTATGATAGACCTCTGGTAAATTTTATAGGAGATTTGGAAGAAAAACCGGAGTACCTCCTTTATACATCTTCTATAGTATAGGGTGGTCTGCATATAGTAACTGCGGAAAACGAACTAGAGTGGGTAATGAATTTTGAAGAGTTGAATCCTCAGTAGGTTGCTGGTTTGGGTAAATAAAGGAGTTCATCATTGGGAGATAAGATTAGTAGAGTGTGAGGTTGACAAGTGTTAGGTGGTGCTCGGGATCGATGAAAGATCGTCGTTCCCGTAGGGAGGAAGCGTTTTAATGCACTAGGGTTAGATTCAGAAAATTAATTAAGAGTTGGGAAATCGGGTAGCAACCAATAATAGTAAGTGCCTTGCGAAAGAGAGATTTGGGCGTAATCCCATCGTAGTTCCTAGTGCCTTCAAGAGCCCTTCACGGGGTATACTTTGGGCAGTCCTGGGCTAACGTAAGTTGTAGGAGTGATAAATCTTAAAAAGCAACTAGAATAATTAGGGGTTCACCTTCACACACCCCGGTGTCACGGGAAGTTAGTTTGACTAGGATGTCCAAGCGGTAGGCTCGGTGGTTGTGGAAACGGGCAGGATGGCCCGGCGAGCTTTGACTCGGTTGATATTTGTGAAGGGCAGGATAGCCCGGAGAGCTTTGGCTCGGTTGATGTTTGTGACGGACGGGATGGTCCGTGGAGCTTTGGCTCGGTACTGATACATAAGGTTGCATGTGCATAATGTAAAGGTGGTGGGTCTTCAGTATTGGAGTGTCGATGCACCGATGCCAATACGTTGACTCGGCAGTGTCGTTAGCACTTCGCCAACAGAAGTCCGGTGCGCCAGCCGGCAAGAGTACGCAGGAGCTCCTCTTTGTGCACCAGCGTTGAGGCATATGATAGGTCTGACCGGTAGTGCTTTACTGGTTTAGAGGTGGCCGAGGCCGAACCCACCGCTTCCGTCTGCCACTATGGAGGTATCCTGGGAGGTGAGGCTCCAGAAAGGGGGAACTAAAGGTCTGTGTGCACAGAGTTGCGTGGGTGAGTTGCACTTGCATGATCGCATCATAACCCACTAGCATGTCATAGCATAATCATAGCATAAAACCCTTATCACCTATTGTATAAGTGGTATGGGACGCTTATATAATAGGCCCTGCAAAACGACCCCTTGGTCTATAAGCTTGTGTGGGCAAGTTTATAAATTATGGTTAATTCTTTATATATATATTGTTGTTAATAACTGACACCCCAACGTATAAATTGGTATGAGACTCTTTATACGATGGGAGCCCTATAGAAGATGCCTTGCTTATATTTTTCCGTATAAGTTAAGGTTACTTTTCATACTTTACTTTACTGCCACATGTACTATAAAATTGCTAGTATAGGTCCTCTGCCATCTGTTTCTTGATTACTCTCCACCTTCTAGTCCTCCCCCTTCTTCCTCTCCGCTCGGTGCCTAGGGACCATGGGAGAAGGGGTGGGGGATGATAGGACTTAGTCTTATAGACTAATGGTTTTCGGACCTCGTCATTTTAGGGGATCGTCGAGCCCAGCATGGAGGAGCAGCCTCATAGGTCGGCACGTTTGGAGATGGGGCAGTCTAGCACCGGAGTTCAGACGGTGGGGACTGTGAGCCCCTGACCTTAATAGTGTTTTATTTTGCTTCCGCTTGAGTGACTATGTAGTGAGGATTTGGTGTATCGGTCTTAAGCCCTTATTTTCAGTACATTTATATTTTGTGGACTCTCCCTTCGTGGAGATATTATTACTCTGATGTGATTTTTATTGTGGTTACTCTACTTTTGTTGCTTTTCTATGATGGAATCGGCCGGCAGAATCGGCGTTTCGCGGTGATGACCTTTCAGGGCGTGAAGGTGTCACCGCAAAGCGGCGGTTCTGGGCCTAAGACCCCTGTGTTTAAAAAAGAAAAAAGGGGTCTTACACATCCAGCCCTGCTGTAAGACCCCCCTCCCGGATCCCAAAACACGGCACGAAGGGGTTCTTATGCCCGAAACAGCCGCCTTGCGGTGGCATTAGCGCACAGCTAACATGTACCACAAGATGCCTATTCCTCCGGCAGATCTTCTTTTCCACGGCGACGGCGGATCTTCTCCTCTAGAACTAGATCCAGCGACTTCCTTCTCTCAACAGGAGTTCCTCTCAGAAAAACGGCTGGAATGAGGAGTGAAAAAGACTAAGGTTTTCATTTCCCTTTTTATATAAAAGTGACACGGGTAGGGACACGCCCGTGTCCTTACCCGTGTCCTGCTTAGGCGAAGCGTTATGATGGTTTTTATACGTCGGTTCAATACTCGACACGACACACGGGTGGGACATGCCGTGTTGGCCCCGTCACGCCCATGACATGGGGCGTGTAACCCACTCGTGTAACACCCCAGTTTTGCAAGAGGTTCAGCCTGCAGTTCTGGAAAATTTTTGGGTTTTTGGCAGGAGGCACACGGCCTGCGACACGGGCGTGTCGCAGGGCGTGTCGAGGCCGTGTCGACACTCGGCCCAAGTGTCAACACTTTTGCTCGACAAAGTGTCGAGAGTGGGGCACACGGCCTGCGACACGGGCGTGTCGCAGGGCGTGTCGAGGCCGTGTCGACACTCGGCCCAAGTGTCGACACTTTTGCTCGATAGGGTGTCGAGACTGGGGCACACGGCCTGTGACACGGGCGTGTTACGGGGCGTGTCCGGCTTGGTCGACGATCTTCGCTCGACATTTTTCCGCGGTGTCGACACAAAGCCCGTCGACAGGTATCGAGACTTGGCACACGGCTTAGGACACGGACGTGTCCCAGGCCGTGTCACCTCTCGGGTTGGTTTCGGGGCCGTGTCGATGGAGGCACACGGCCGGCCACACGGCCGTGTCACTGGGGACACGGGCGTGTCGGATTGAACACGAGCGTGTCGGATGCCCGTGTACGGTTCCAGGCGCGTCGATTTGAAACGGCGAATGAGGCACACGGCCCTGGACACGGGCGTATGCCAGGCCGTGTTCGGCCCAGGTCTTTTATTTTTTTAGGTGAATCGTGGCCATTCTTTCCCAGATTTTGGGATCTGACGGCTCAGGACTGTTCTTGGGGAGTTAAGTCCGAGAATAGGGTTGAAAACCCTCATTTTCTTCTCTAAGCATTTCTTTCTAGATCTAGAGCCAAGTGAGAGCAAGGAAGAAGGAGAAGGAGAGTTTGGGCTGTAGGGATAGTTTCGGTTCTCCAAATCGCGAGCCGAGTCCGGATCCGTGAAGCTTAGATCGTTGCGAAGATTTCCATCCGGCTATTTTTGCCATGGCAAGGAAGAGGAGTCGGAAGGTAACGACATCTCTCCTCTCGGTCCTTAGGATGCATGTCTTAGCATCATGTATTTTCTTTCTTTCTAATTTTTGGGCACCAAACTCTCAAATGAGAGGGGTTTTGGTTTGCCAAGGTTCAAGAGGAACCTCCGGGTTGATTGAGTCCGTCCCCGGCATATTTTTGCATTAGAGATCCGCTTCGCTAGTGGATTAGGCATGGTGGGTGAAGCCGTAGTCGTGACCGTTAGTCCGACTCGGTGATGTTGCATACGAACTTAGGGATTCGTAGAGATTCCGTTGCGGCAAGATGTCGTTTGTGTTGTGGTGGTGAATTCCCTTTTGTTTGGAAAAGTACGTGTAGTCGGAACCGGACAAGGTTAGCTCCTCGTAGCGGTAGATGGTTTCCTTGAGGGACAAGGTTAGCTCCGTATGAGTTGGAGATGGTTTCCTTGGTGGACAAGGTTAGCTCCGCACGAGTTGGAGATGGTTTCCTTGGTGCGTGGGAATGCTGCGGTACAATGAGGGATTATGATGTATTTTAGTCTTGGATTGTGATGTGCCAAGGCGTGGCTATGTCTCCGTGGTCGGCTGGCTATCCCGTGACATGAGAGTCATGTGTGGAGAGTGTCCCGGCGAGACTAGTCCCCTTCTGTGAGACTGTCGAGAATGCCAAGCTTGGGGCAAGCCCGTGCAATGAGGCCATGAGCGGGTGGGGTCCAGCAAGGCTTCTTAGAATCGGTCGGTCTATTTTTTTTGGAATCCTGACATGAGACATCAGAGCTTGCAGGCAAGCCCGGGGCTAAGCCCACGAGCGGGTGGGGCCTGGGCAAGTTTTCCTTATGGCGGCCTGTGCGCCATTTGAGGGAGTTGTGCCTCCCTCAGTGTTTGCGGCTTTATGCCAATGGGGAAATGTGAGTACCCAAATGATGTGGTGTTGTGCTAGATGCATACGCAGTAGGGTACCTTGGGTGAAGCCCGGGTGTTGCATTCATGTTGCATAGTAGGCCCTTTTATTATATGCTCAACCAATAGAGAACATGTTTGATGATTGAGACATCCAAGCCTGTTTTAGTGTTTTTCTGTTTATAGCTATTTATATTGCATATGAAGTGCTGACTTGCACGTTGGAGGGTTCCCCGGGGTCCGTTAGGGGCGGCCGGGAGGAGATGTGTTGTTACACAGTTTGAGGTCAGCCTTTGCTGACCCACGTTACTAATAATTTTTACAGGGCAAGGATCGCATGCAGGAGCTAGCACGCCGGCCAAAAAGGCCTAAGCCCCACGAAGTATTTTTCCCTCTTTTGCAGCACTGTATTTATGATGATGTTTGTTTGAGACTCTTTTGTCCGGCTTGCATGCCGAGGTAGACTAGGAGTGCTATGCACATTCATGATTGTAATTTTACTTGAGTATGGACTTTTGTGGTAGGCCTTAAGGCCTTAGTTGTTACTCTTTTGGTTAGTGGATAACTTCTAGTTGTGCTTTGTTTCCGCTGTGTTGTGCAAGTGTTTTGAGTTTGGGTAGCTATATCAACTTATAATACTAAAGCTATGGCGCTCGTATGTTGTGGGGCCCCGGCCAGACCCATATTATACGGTCAATACAGGGGAGGTATTACAATTTGGTATCAAAGCCAGGTTAGATTCAAGGTCAGTGCGTAGAGAAGTTATCCACATAAGAGTAACGCGGGACCGTGAGTGTCCTTATGTTTCAGTCTTGAGATTGGAGACTAATCCCTTATTTTTTGTTTTCCTGAAGAGTGCAAGCAATGAGGCGGGCACTTCAAGAGCAAGGGATGATCTCTCGGCGAGCAGTGCCACTGCTCCAGGTCTTTTGGGCATGGGTGTAAACCCGGCCGACTTCTGCCGTATGCTTGTAGAAGCAATGGTGGCAGCCCAAGCGGTGGCTGCAGCCCAGGTAGCAACCCCTGCTACACCGGACACGGCGACGGCCGTGCCAGGCGGAGAAGCCAGGCGAGTGGAGCCTTTGGCAGAAAGGGTGGTGGTAGGACATGGAGACCGGCACATGAAGTATTTCCTGAGTTTCCATCCCCCGTCTTTCAAGGGTGTTGGAATGCCAATGGATGCAGAGGATTGGTGGGTTCGTATTCAAGAACTGCTAAGGGCGGCAGAGACGCCAGAGGAAAAGAAAGCTGAGTATGCGACGTTCATGTTGGAGGGAGACGCCAAATTGTGGTGGGGGAGCCATAGCGGCCGCCAGTTCCCGGGACGCACCCCGTCAGTGGAAGAGTTTGGGGATGCTTTTCTTAAGAGGTATATTCCAGTTTCAACACGGTTGGCCTTGCAGAGGCAGTTTCTGCATCTAATGCAGCGAGACAAGACAGTGGATGAATATGTGCAAGAGTTCACCCATTTGGGTCGTTATGCGGGAACAACAATGGCGGATGATGTAGAGAGGGATAACCTCTTCTACCAAGGGTTGAGGGAGAATCTGAGACAGCCCCTCATCTCCATGAAGAGGGCGGGATTTAATGAACTAGTTGAAGCCGCCAGGAGTTTGGAGAATGATCTGGAGCAAACCCAGCGTCGAAAGGGTTTTACTCCCAAGCATGGGGAAGGGAAGCCCTCCCAATCTCATGTAAAGTCTGATGGGAGTAGGTGGAGGAGGAAGCCTCACACTTCCAGGTCGGGGGAGAGGAGCAATTGGACGCCTGGGGGTTCTCACTCTAGGGGACCGCCGACGTGTTACAACTGCGGGAAGGTTGGGCATATAGCACGTGCTTATCATCAAGGGGGAGTGGGGCAAGATACAAAGCAGGAGCAGTCTGTGCGCTCGGGTCCCAGTGCTGCAGAGAAAGGAAATATGGCAGAGTCGAGCGCTTCTCGGTTCCAACCGGTGCAACCAAGGGCTTACAACCTTGGACAGCAAGAAGCAATCCGTCAAACCGATGTGGTGATAGGTATGAAGAAAATTTGAGTTTGCATTTGTGCTTCATACTTTTAGACCCCCTTTCCGTGTGTTGTCTTATTGTAGGCTTCGTGTTAGTCTCTGGATACCCCGCTAGGGTATTGTTCGATACGGGGGCTTCGCACTCTTTTCTTGCGGAGAGTTTCATCCGAAGGGTAGGAGTCGAGTCTTTCTCGGCAGACGCGGAACTGAGGGTGGTCATGCCCAATGGGTCATCTATGACCACCGGGTCTAAAGGGCGCATTTGTTGGGAGCTAGACGGAGTTGACTTCGTTTTGGAAGCGGCAGTGTTGCCGTTAGTAGAGTTCGATGTCATTTTGGGCATGGACTGGCTTGCAGAGCAGCGCGCCAGCATTGACTGTTTATCCAAGGTAGTGACCCTAAAGAGTAAGGGGCAAGCGGAAGTCAAATTTGTGGGCCTTTGTGGAGTAGCCCATTCCCTAATTACGGCCATGCAAATGATGCGGGCGGTTAACCAGGGAGGTGTGGCGCTGGTAGCGTTGTTGGAGGTTCGTCTCTCCCAGCTATCTATTGAGGAAGTGCCTGTGGTGGCAGAGTTCAAGGATGTGTTTCTGGATGAACTACCTGGAGCGCCTCCTCGGCGGGAGATCGACTTCTCAATCGAGTTAGTGTCGGAGGCTAGACCGGTGTTGCGTCCTCTATTTAGGATGGCACCAAAGGAGTTAGCGGAACTTAAGGTACAGTTACAGGATTTGTTGGAGCAAGGGTATATTAGACCCAGTTCCTCACCGTGGAGCGCACCGGTGTTGTTTGTAAAGAAGAAAGACGGTAGCATGCGCTTATGCATAGACTACCGAGAGCTGAATAAATTGACCGTCAAGAATAAGTATCTGATCCCTCGGATAGACGATTTGTTCGACCAATTGGTGGGGTCAGTGGTATATTCGAAGTTGGACTTGAATTCAGGCTACTACCAGCTGCGAATTCGGGACGAGGACATACCCAAGACTGCTTTTGGGACAAGGTACGGACACTTTGAGTTTACGGTGATGTCGTTCGGGTTGACGAACGCACCATCGGTGTTCATGGATCTGATGAATCGAGTATTTTGGTATTGCTTGGATTCGTTTGTGGTTGTCTTCATTTATGACATCTTGGTGTACTCCAAGTCTGAAGTGGAGCATGAGACCCACTTGAGAGTGGTCCTGCAAGTGTTGAGGGAGAACCAGTTGTTTGCGAAGTTCTCAAAGTGCGAGTTCTGGTTAGCCAAGGTGGCGTTTTTGGGCCACGTGATTAGTGGTGATGGGGTGGCTGTGGAACCAGCGAAAGTGGAAGCCATCAGAGATTGGCCGGTGTTGAGGACCGTGGCGGAAGTCCGAAGTTTTCTTGGACTAGCCGGGTACTATAGGAGATTCGTGGAGAATTTCTCGAGGATAGCTCTACCCCTCACCTCACTCACTCGCAAAGACCATAAGTTTGTGTGGACCCAAGAGTGCAGTCAAGCATTTGAGGCCCTGAAGGAGTGGCTTATGATGGCTCCAATCATGAGTTTACCGCAAGGGACCGATGGATTTTAGATTTTCAGTGACGCATCGGGATGCGGTTTGGGTTGCGTGTTGGTGTAACATGGTAAGGTGATAGCTTTTGGGTCTAGACAGCTGAAACCTCATGAGAGGAATTACCCTGTCCATGACTTGGAGTTGGCGGCGGTAATCTTCGCATTGAAGATATGGCGACACTATGTGTATGGCGCAAGGGTGGAGATCTTCACGGACCATAAAAGCCTGAAGTATCTCTTGGATTAGAAGGACTTGAACATGCGGCAACGCAGATGGGTTGAGTTTCTTAGAGACTACGAAGTGGCGATTCAGTATACGCCGGGTAAAGCCAATGTGGTGGCGGACGCTTTGAGTAGAAAGTACTCGGGGCAAGGAAATTGGATCGAAGCTCATGATGAGCGGTTGATACGGGAATGGGAGTCCCTTGGATTGGAATTTGTTGCGAGAGGCGAGTCTAGCGTGGCTCGGTTGAACCGGATTGAAGTGCAAAATGACTTGTCCGATCGTATTCGGGAAGCGACTCGGTTGGATGTGAAGTTTCAACCTTTTGTGTTGGAGGCTCAAAAGGCGGAGAGTAGTGCCTGGGAGATGATTGGTGGAATCTTGAGAAAGGATGGAAGGGTTTGTGTACCACAGTTTGGCAATCTCCGTGAGGAGTTGATGTTTGAGGCTCATTTCTCAAAGTACTCCATTCACCCGGGCAGTACAAAGATGTACTTGGATATGAAGAAATCCTTTTGGTGGCCGGGGTTGAAGCGAGATGTAGCTTTGTATGTGAATCGTTGTCAAACATGCGCCCTGGTGAAGGCCGAATGTCAGAAACCGGGTGGGTTCCTGAGCCCCTTCCAATTCTTGAGTGGAAGTTTGAGGACATCTCCATGGACTTTGTGCATGGTTTGCCTAGATCGCAGCATGGTAATGATGTTATTTGGGTGATCGTGGATCGCCTAACCAAGGTGGCTCACTTCATCCCAAATCGGAAAGAGGACAGCATGGAGAAGCTGGTGGAGTTGTATGTTCGCAACATTGTGCGACTGCACGGAATTCCTAAGAGCATAGTCAGTGATCGAGATGGACGGTCTACGTCTAAGGACTGGAGATTGGTTCAGAAGAGCTTGGGCACGAAGCTAAAGTTCAGTACGGCGTTCCATCCTCAAACTGATGGGCAAACGGAGAGAACGAACCGTACTATGGAGGATATGTTGAGAATGTGCGTTCTTGATTTTGGCAAGAGGTGGGAGGATCACCTCTTCATGGTAGAATTTGCGTACAACAATAGTTTTCAAGCAAGCATAAAAATGGCGCCATACGAAGCTTTGTATGGGAGGCGGTGTCGAACGCCAATGTCTTGGGCAGAGGCGGGAGACACCAAACTGTTGGGAAACGATGCGGTGGTTGGCGCTTGTGAGTTGGTACAGACCATCCAAGAGCGTATGAAGGTGGCGCGGGACCGTCAAGCTAAATACTTTAATGCTCGTCACCGGAAGGTGGAGTTCGCGGTAGGCGATTGGGTCTACTTGAAGATCAAGCCGTTCAAGGGCGTCTCACGTATTCGCCGGCTCAAGAAGTTGAGTCCAAGGTTTTTGGGGCCTTTTGAAGTAGTTGAGCGGGTAGGAGAAGCAGCTTATCGGTTGGTGCTGTCCGCGAATTTGAGTGGATTGCATGACGTCTTCCACGTCTCCGTTTTGAGGAAAGCCTTGGTGGAGGCTAGCGTAGTGATTGAGCCGGCATCGGTGCCGATTGAGGAGGACTTGAGGACGCGAGTCCTTCCAATTGCTATAGAGGATTCAGAGACTCGGCAGTTGCGGAATAAAGAAGTTAGACTCGTGAAAGTTCGATGGGACAACTGTGGTCGTGAGGAGTTCTCTTGGGAACGAGAACAGGCCATGCTAGAAGATTATCCAGAACTCTTCATGTCGGGTACAATTTAAGTTTTGTACCCTTTTGTTTCGAAATTTCGGGACGTAATTCTGTTAAGTGGGGGAGAGTTGTAACACCCCAGTTTTGCAAGAGGTTCAGCCTGCAGTTCTGGAAACTTTTTGGGTTTCTGGCAGGAGGCACACGGCCTGCGACACGGGCGTGTCGCAGGGTGTGTCGAGGCCGTGTCAACACTCGGCCCAAGTGTCGACACTTTTGCTCGACAAAGTGTCGAGAGTGGGGCACACGGCCTGTGACACGGGCGTGTCGCAGGGCGTGTCGAGGCCGTGTCGACACTCGGCCCAAGTGTCGACACTTTTGCTCGACAGGGTGTCGAGACTGGGGCACACGGCCTGTGACACGGGCGTGTCACAGGGCGTGTCCGGCTTGGTCGACGATCTTTGCTCGACGTTTTTCCGCGGTGTTGACACAAAACCTGTCGACAGGTGTCGAGACTTGGCACACGGCTTAGGACACGGGCGTGTCCCAGGTCGTGTCACCTCTCGGGTTGGTTTCGGGGCCGTGTCGATGGAGGCACACGGCCGGCCACACGGCCGTGTCACTGGGGACACGGGCATGTCGGATTAAAC
This sequence comes from Platanthera guangdongensis, assembly GCA_039583875.1. Lineage (NCBI taxonomy): Eukaryota > Viridiplantae > Streptophyta > Magnoliopsida > Asparagales > Orchidaceae > Platanthera > Platanthera guangdongensis. The sequence continues at coordinate 92,754,991 of CM077156.1, read as the reverse complement.
ACGGGCATGTCGGATGCCCGTGTGCGGTTCCAGGCGCGTCGATTTGAGACGGCGAATGAGGCACACGGCCCTGGACACGGGAGTGTGCCAGGCCGTGTTCGGCCCAGGTCTTTTATTTTTCCAGGCGAATCGTGGCCATTCTTTCCCAGATTTTTGGATCTGACGGCTCAGGACTGTTCTTGGGGAGTTAAGTCCGAGAATAGGGTTGAAAACCCTCATTTTCTTCTCCAAGCTTTTCTTTCTAGATCTAGAGCCAAGTGAGAGCAAGGAAGAAGGAGAAGGAGAGTTTGGGCTGTAGGGAGAGTTTCGGTGCTCCAAATCGCGAGCCGAGTCCGGATCCGTGAAGCTTAGATCGTTGCGAAGATTTCCATCCGACTATTTTTGCCATGGCAAGGAAGAGGAGTCGGAAGGTAACGACATCTCTCCTCTCGGTCCTTAGGATGCATGTCTTAGCATCATGTATTTTCTTTCTTTCTAATTTTTGGGCACCAAACTCTCAAATGAGAGGGGTTTTGGTTTGCCAAGGTTCAAGAGGAACCTCCGGGTTGATTGAGTCCGTCCCCGGCATATTTTTGCATTAGAGATCCGCTTCGCTAGTGGATTAGGCATGGTGGGTGAAGCCGTAGTCGCGACCGTTAGTCCGACTCGGTGATGTTGCATACGAACTTAGGGATTCGTAGAGATTCCGTTGCGGCAAGATGTCGTTTGTGTTGTGGTGGTGAATTCCCTTTTGTTTGGAAAAGTACGTGTAGTCAGAACCGGACAAGGTTAGCTCCTCATGGTGGTAAATGGTTTCCTTGAGGGACAAGGTTTGCTCCGTATGAGTTGGAGATGGTTTCCTTGGTGGACAAGGTTAGCTCCGTACGAGTTGGAGATGCATTCCTTGGTGCACGGGAACGCTGCGGTACAATGAGGGATTATGATGTATTTTAGTCTTGGATTGTGATGTGCCAAGGCGTGGCTATGTCTCCGTGGTCGGTTGGCTATCCCGTTACATGTGCGTCATGTGTGGAGAGTGTCCCGGTGAGACTAGTCCCCTTCTGTGAGACTGACGAGAATGCCAAGCTTAGGGCAAGCCCGGGCAATGAGGCCTTGAGCGGGTGGGGTCCAGTAAGGCTTCTTAGAATCGGTCGGTCTGTTTTTTTTGGAATCCTGACATGAGACGTCAGATCTTGCAGACAAGCCTGGGGCTAAGCCCACGAGCGGGTGGGGCCTGGGCAAGTTTTCCTTGTGGCGGCCTGTGCGCCGTTTGATGGAGTTGTGTCTCCCTCAGTGTTTGTGGCTTTATGCCAATGGGGAAATGTGAGTACCCAAATGATGTGGTGTTGTGCTAGATGCATACGCAGTAGGGTACCTTGGGTGAAGCCTGGGTGTTGCATTCATGTTGCATAGTAGGCTCTTTTATTATATGCTCAACCAATAGAGAACATGTTTGATGATTGAGACATCCAAGCCTGTTTTAGTGTTTTTCTGTTTATAGCTATTTATATTGCATATGAAGTGCTGACTTGCACGTTGGAGGGTTCCCCGGGGTCCGTTAGGGGCGGCCGGGAGGAGATGTGTTGTTACACAGTTTGAGGTCAGCCTTTGCTGACCCACGTTACTAATAATTTTTACAGGGCAAGGATCGCATGCAGGAGCTAGCACGCAGGCCAAAAATGCCTAAGCCCCACGAAGTGTTTTTCCCTCTTTTGTAGCACTATATTTATGATGATGTTTTTTTGAGACTCTTTTGTCCGGCTTGCATGCCGAGGTAGACTAGGAGTGCTATGCACATTCATGATTGTAATTTTACTTGAGTATGGACTTTTGTGGTAGGCCTTAAGGCCTTAGTTGTTACTCTTTTGGTTAGTGGATAACTTCTAGTTGTGCTTTGTTTCCGCTGTGTTGTGCAAGTGTTTTGAGTTTGAGTAGCTATATCAACTTATAATACTAAAGCTGTGGCGTTCGTATGTTGTGTGGCCCCGGCCGGACCCATATTATACGGTCATTACAGGGGAGGTGTTACAACTCGAGACTTACTTGAGAGGACTTACTCGAGAGAAATCCAACTACTCGAGTACACGGGTAGGACACGCCCGTGTCACAAGGATGACACGCCCGTGTCACCCCCTCTTACTCGACTACTTTTCCAGCTACTCGAGTATATTTCGCCTTACACGAGAACTACTCAAGGATGAGCGGGACACGCCATGTGACACGCCAGTGTCATAGGCCGTGTGCCCCATAATTGACACTCAACAATCATTGAGCGCTGGTCATCGACCAGAGGGAACACCCGCCCTCCGACACGCCCGTGTCGGATGGGACATGCCCATGACACGCCCGTGACATGGGGCGTGTCTCGCCCGAACACTTCATCGAACCCATTTTCGTCGATCTCGTGACTGCTACGCACCCAAGCAGGACATGCCCTAGGACACGCCCGTGTCCCCGGCCGTGTCACCCAAATATTTGCCAAACCCAGACTTTTTCGCTGCTACATGATTCCACCGAATTCAAATTCATATTATATAAACCCCAGAATTTAATTGCAGAATAAATCTGGACAGCAAATTCAACTGGAGATTCCCGAAGCTATAGCAATCCGCTGAAGATGTGTAACCACTTGATCGAAAGGTCTTTCTATGGGTTACAACTTTCATATTCAGCCCACAACCCAGATTTGAGTGTAACCTATTTGAAATCATCCTTCAAGTCCGCTACGTACAGAACACAATTTCTGCATGCAGGATTATCGGATGCCACGTTCGTTCAGACTTTCCCGTGGCTACGTACTTCACATAAAGATGTGCAACCACTCATTGGGAAGGTATTTTCAAGGGCTTCAACTTTTGTGTTTAGCCAAAAGCCAAGATCTGGCCATATCCAACTTGAAAATGGCAAAGAAGATCGCTGCGCGCAGAATACAGATTCTGCACGCTTCGTAAAGAGGAATGAACGGCATCGGTCCGTCTTCCTCTCCAAGTCAATCTTCCAAAATTACTCCAGAAATTCCTCCTCCCTTATTCAACCTGAAAGGGCCATGATTATTCACGAAACCATCCACCCATCATCACATATAAGAAAGGGGAGGTTGAAGAGATCTTAAACCTAGAACGCATGTCCTAGCATGGCCGTCCCTAGAAAACTCTTTCTCTCCATCAAGACTCTCTTGAGTCGATATCTCTCCTAAGAAAATAACTAAATATCTAGCACCAAGGGAGTGGGTAGAAAACTCACCTTACTTCCGGCATTTCCACCATTTCCGGCTATGGATCTCGTGACTCTTCTCAGCGGCATCTTCTTTTCCAAGGTGATGGCGGATCTTCTCCTCTAGAACTAGATCCAGCGACTTCCTTCTCTCAACAGGAGTTCCTCTCAGAAAAATGGCTGGAATGAGGAGTGAAAACGGCTAGAGTTTTCATTTCCCTTTTTATATAAAAGTGACACGGGTAGGGACACGCCCGTGTCCTTACCCGTGTCTTGCTTAGGCGAAGCGTTACGACGGTTTTTATGCGTCGGTTCAATACTCAACATGACACACGGGTGGGACACGTCCGTGTCGGCCCAGTCATGCCCGTGACAGGGGGCGTGTAACCCACTCGAGACATACTCGAGAGGACTTACTCAATAGAAATCCAACTACTCGAGTACACGGATTGGACATGCCCGTGATAGCCCAGTCACGCCCGTGACATGGGGCGTGTAACCCACTCGAGACTTACTCGAGAGGACTTACTCGATGGAAATCCAACTACTCGAGTACACGGATTGGACATGCCCGTGACAGCCCAGTCACGCCCGTGACATGGGGCGTGTAACCCACTCGAGACTTACTCGAGAGGGCTTACTCGAGAGAAATCCAACTACTCAAGTACACAGGTAGGACAGGCCCGTGTCACAGGGATGACACGCTCGTGTCACCCCCTCTTACTCGAGCACTTTTCCACCTACTCGAGTATATTTCGCCTTACATGAGAACTACTCGAGGATGAGCGGGACACGCCCTGTGACACGCCCGTGTCACAGGCCGTGTGCCCCATACTTGACACTCGACGATCGTCGAGCGCTGGTCATCGACTAGAGGGAACACCCGCCCTCTGACACGCCCGTGTCGGATGGGACATGCACGTGACACGCCCGCGACACGGGGCGTGTCTCGCCCAAACACTTCATCGAACCCATTTTCGTCGATCTCGCGACTGCTACGCACCCGAGCACGACACGCCCTGGGACACGCCCATGTCCCAGGCCGTGTCACCCAAATATTTTCCAAACCCAGACTTTTTGGCTGCTACATGCTTCCCAGTTGTCAGCACCCCCTGAGCCCAAGTCAGCCCTACTGGCTCAACAAAAAAGCACAACGGGCCTAGTGCGATTCGGGATGTTACACCTGCCAGCTAAGTAAGAGCATGGTAGAGGGATCTGCTCATGGTACGGGTAGACGCACATGAGTGACATCCAGCCCTGCGAGCTAGGTGAGAGCCTGGCAGCATGATCTGCTCGTGGTTCGGGTAGACGCACATGAGTGATATCTAGCCCTGCCAGCTAGGTGAGAGCTTGGCAGTGGGATCTACTCGGGGTCTGCTAAGTGGAATCTCCACATACTAAGGTAAATCATCGTGAGAGACTCGGCATATGAAGAAGCTTCACTAGGAAAAAGGGCACCACTTACAAACTTTACGAAAAAAGCGCTTCAAGTCATCATCACTCCATGTGAGACTCAGGGTCTCTCCCTCCACATTCCGGAGGCGATACCCTCGTGATTTCAAGGCCTCTTTTATAATGTATAGACCCTCCTAGTTGGGGTTGAGCTTCCCCATGGCTGTTGATCTTCCAGCTGCATCTACCTTCTTTAAGACGAAGTCCCTCTTCATAAATTATTTGATTCTGACGTGCTTGTCAAAGTACTTAGACATTATCCTCTTTATCTCTTCCTGCCAGATGGCGGAGATTTTACGCAGCTCCTCCACCATATCAATGGAGAGTCATAACTCCTCCTCATTTTTAGCAGGCCATTCTTTTCTGCCTTCCTGCGCTGTGACCATCTGAGGTGTCTGGATTTCAAATTCTATGGGGAGTACTGCCTCACATCTATGGCAAAGCTTGAAGGGGGACTCCCCTGTGGCTGTGTTGGGAGTGGTCCTTAGGTCCCAGAGCACCGAGGGAAGCTGCTCCACCCAGCTCCCCTTTAGGTTTTCAACCTTCTTCTTCAGGAGATTCACAATAATTTTGCTTGCCGCCTCCACCTGCTTGGTGCTCCTGGGGTTGTGGACTGAGGCAAATCTGAGGTAAATTACAAGCTACTCGCAGAAGCTGATGAATTCTATGCTGGCGAACTGAGGCCCATTGTCCGTGACAATGGCCTGGGGTAGCCCGTGCCGACAGATGATCTCCCCCCAAACAAAATTCTTGATAAACTTGGAGGTCACCTTTGCCAACTCCTTTACCTCCAGCCACTTAGAAAAATAATCTATCATTACCAATAGGAACCTACTCTACCCGCTGGCCTAGGGGAATTGTCCAACCAAATCCATTCCCCAAATTGCAAAGGGCCAGGGAGTCGTGATGCTCCTGAGGCGTTGAGCCGATTGTAGTTAGAGGGGGCAAATAACTAGCATTTGTGGCACCTCTTTGTGAAGTTCGCAACATCGTGGCCCAAGGTTGTCCAGAAGTACCCTTGTTTGACGATCCTCCCTTCTATGGTCCGGCTCCCGGAGTGGCTCCCACGCTCCCCGGAGTGGACTTCTTCCAAAATCCTCTACACTTCCCTCCCGACAATGTAACGTGCCACCATCCCTGAAAGAGTTTTCCGATACAATTGCCTGTCCCGGAGGAGATTGTACGTTGACTTGTATCTGAACTTCTTCTTATCCATACCCTCCGGGTACTCCCCTGTGGAAAGGAAGGTCGTGAACGGATCCATCCACGATGGGTGTTGATCCACCTACATCAACTCCCCCTCTTCTATGGAGGGTCGGAATAGATCCGTAATGGTACCCACCACCCGGGGATCGTGTTTTGCCTGCAGATCGACCTGCTCGTTCTCCTCCATGGGAACGTATTAGATGGAGAAGGTCTAAAACGTGCTGATGACCCCCTTTACTTTTGCTAAGTATAGCCGGAGGGTAGCCTCTCTCGCCTCGAACTCCCCATTGATCTGGGAAGCCACCACAATAGAGTCTATAAGACCCCCTTTTTTTTCTTTTTAACACCACTGGGTCTTAGGCCCAGAACCGCCGTTTTGCGGTGACACCTCCTCTCCCGGAAAGGTCATCACTACAAAACACCGATCCTGTCGGCCAAATCGATCTCAACAGTAGCAAAGTAACAAAAGCAAGTCCACAGAAATAGTAAATGATCTCCATGAAGGGAGTGTCCACAGATATAATAAAAATATAAAATATTGGGCTCATGCCCAGTACATCAATTTCCTCAATACAAATCTCTCATCGCTGAAGCAAAACTAATATAACTAGTAGGGGCCAGGACTCACAGTCTGTGCCGTCTGAACTCCGGTACTAGACTGCCCCATCTCCAAGCACATCGACCTCCGGAGCTGCTCCTCCATGCGGGGCTCCATGATTCCCTAAAATGATGTGGTTCGAAAACCGTTAGTATAAAAGACTAAGTCCTATCATCCCCCGCCCCTACCCCCATGGCACCTAGGCACCGAGCGGGGAGGAGGAAAGGAGAGGACATGAAACTGGAGAATAGCAAAATGATCAGATGGCGGCGGATCTAAACTAGCAGTCCAATAGTACATAAGGCAGTGATAAAAGCATGAGAAATTAAGCATGAAAAATAACCTTAACTAATGCGAGAACACATAAGCCGAGTGATCTTTTGCAGGGCTCCTATCAAATAAAGAGTCTCATACCTGTTTATACGATAGAGTCCTATCGTATAAATATTTCTGAAATAAAACTTAACTTATAAGCACGCTCGCACGAACTTATAAACCAGTGGGTCGTTTTGCAGGGCCTATTGTATAAAGCATCCCATACCACTATATACAATAGGTGTCAGGATTGAATGCAATGGTTATGCTATGAAATACAATTATGTTATGCTGTGAACATGCAAGTGCAACACACCCACTCGACTCTGTGTACACAGACCTTTAGTTCCCCCTTTCTAGAGCCGAGCCACCCAGGATACCTCCGTAGTTGCAAATGGAAGCCGTGGGTTGGGCCTCGCCCACCTCTAAACCGGTAATTGTACTACCAGTCAGACCTATCGTACGCCTCAATGTTGGTGCACTAAGCGGAGTTCCTGCGTACTCTTGTCGACTGGCGCACCGGACTTTACTTGGCCAAGTGATAAACCACACTTGCCGAGTCAACGTATTGGCGTCGGTGCATCGACTCTCCAATACCGAAGACTCGCCACCTTTACTTTATGCACATGCAACCTTGATGTATAACCACCGAGCTAAATCTCCCCGGACCAACCCGTTTGTCACCAACTGCAAGGGAGCCAAAGCTCGCCGCTCCAATTTTCCCATCTATAAATCCACCTCGCCTACTGCCCGAGTGACCTAACCTAACTCCCATAATCCCTGGGAGTGTGAGTGCAACCCTAGATTACTTCTACTTACTCTTGCATTTCAGTTTTACCTACTATTTAGGTCAGCCCAGGACTGCCCAAGGTATACCCCGCGAAGGGCTCTCGAAAGCACTATGAACTACGATGGGATTACGCCCAAAGCTCCCTTTCGCAAGGCACTTAATAGTATTGGTTGCTACTAGATTTCCCAATCCTTAATTATTTACTGGATCTAACCCTAGTGCATTAGACACTTCCTCCCTACGGGAAAGATGATTTTTCGCTGATCCCGAGCACCACCGGACACTAGCCATTCCAACCTCTTACTCATCCCAACTTCCAACAACGAACTCTTTTTCATTCATCCAAATCAGCAAACATCTAACCTCAACTCGTGTGCCTGAATTCTTATTCCAACACAATTTCTGCGATTTTACTAAATGCACATCAACCTAAACTATATGGAGTGTATAATGGGAGGTACACGAAATAATCACCCAGTACCCCTATAATAATTGTTGGAGGGCTATAATGACATTTTTAGCTTAAATATAGAAATTCATAATTTTTCTAATTTATCTGATAATTTATTTATTTATTGTAGTAATCCAAAAATCCAAGTTTGAACATGAAGTACCCATTTTAGACAAGCAAATGCTCTACAAAATTTATGATAAATTCAATATGACTATTCAACAAGTAATCCAGTGTCTCCCAATTTGTTTAGTAGGAAATAAGCATCTGAATAAATTATACGTCAAATCTCCAAAATTATTGGTTTGTAAAGCATATACTGTAAATAATCATCTAAAAATCATGAATTAATTTGTCCAAGTGGTTATTGAACTAAAATTATCAGAGACCCAATTTCACAATTTTGCAGCAAGTAAATAGCTCTAAATAATCATTTTGACTTAAAACATCTGCCCAAATTTCATGAGTCTAGAATGAATAGTGTGATCATAATAAATAAAATAGCATTTAGGGCCACATCGTGTATAACAAAGAGGGTGCTAGTAATATTACTCATAAAATTCCAACAAATTCACCAGAGGTCTTAACTAACTTAAAATCCATGCTACCTAAGTTTCACACCTTTTTAGTAAGTTTTGGTGGCTTATGCTACACAAAAGGTGGATATGCCGTAAACTAGGGTTAGGGATTTGAGAGGTCTACCCATCTCCAAATCCTCTAAGATTCATATCAGAGAGCTTTGCATACCATAGCATCATTTCTACAAAGTTGCAAGATCACACAAGGGCATTTGACCCCATAACCTTCACAATACTCAAAAGCCCCTCCTTAGGGTTTGAGTTTGGATCCTAGGGCAAAACTACCCTAGACCACCCCATAATCCCTATGAGGGTGTCTAAGGTTATGTCAAGTTAGTGGTCAAAATCACAGCCTCTGTTGAGTTGACTAGACCACTCAACCTCAAGGTGCATTTTTTACTTAAGAACCCCTCATTAAGGTAAAATTAGGGTTAGCTCATTTCCTATCCAACACACATCCAAATGAGGTGAAAATTTATACAGAGACATACCATGAGGCTAGGGACTACTCACCAAAATTTGGGACGGTTTGGAGGTAGTTAGGCCACCTAATTAATTTACCCTAATATTATTAAATAAATATTAAAACCATAGACAAAGTATCTTCAAAAATTCCAATTTTTGGATAGGCCCTAGATATATGTAAGGATGACCCCCTGCCCAAATTTTAGGTCATTTGGACAAGTGATGAAGAGTGGGCAACCTTTTCAATCTCAGGATAGCCCTAGGTATAGGTCCCACCAAAATGGGTGCCCTAGTCCAACCATTAATCCAAATTGGTTCAAATCAATTTTGAATTAAAGTAGACACTTAGGGCTTCAATCTTCTTGTTGGTGACCTTTTCAGTAGAGGAGCCTAAGTATTTTTAAAATTTTAAAACCATCCCCAGCAAAAAGTGTGTTAGAAATGATATAGAAATGAATTTAAATGATTCTTATCAACTGGCGCATGAATCTTGGCGCAGATCTAGTCGCCCGGGCTCATCATCTAACTCCAGCCAATAGCTGAGATAGCCCATTCCTGGAGCCACTTCCAACCTCCGCTGCCGCCCATCCTGACGCTTCCCCGGCCGGCCACCGCCACCAACACCTCCACCGAGGTGGTGGCTATCGACTGGCGGCGACACAACCGCCGGAGGTGCGGATTCCGGCGGTTCTACCAAGGAAATTTCTTGGCCCGAAACCATGAAAACCAGGAATTGGTTCGGGCTCAATTGAGCCCGAACCTTGAACCTAAACATAGCTATGATCTAGCCATGAGTTAAGGAGAGGATGAGGACCTTGCCGGCGGCCTGAAGTCGAGAAGATCACCGGAAAGCCATTCTTCAAGGCGGCGCCACTCTGTTTCTGCAACTGCATAGTGGGGGGGGGCTCGATTTCTTCAGGTAAGGATTGGGAAAGCCTTCTCTCTACCCACTAATGGTGTTTAAAGCCTCAGTTGGGGAGGGGAGGGGCTGGATTATTAATGCCCATTAAAGCCATTATTGGCTAGGCTCGGCGATGGAGGAGGGGGCTGAACTAGGCCTTGGTGGCCAGGGAATTGACTGGAAACTTCTCCCATTCCTCAGGGGAGTTGAATTCAACCATTAAGGGTTGCCTTTGGCCTCCCCTTGGCTGAGCCACCTTCATCCCCTCCTCTTCCTTCTTTCTCTCTCCTCCATTAACATGGAATGGAGCTCACCCTATCTCCTAGTCACCAAGTTGACTTGGTCAATCTGGAGAGCTATTTGCAGCCCATCCATGCACATTATTCCCTAAAGAAGCCACATGAGGAGGCTTGGGCTTGCGCTAGCCCCTTTTTGGCTAGGTTGACCCAAAGTAGGCTTGAGTTGACTTTGGTCTTTTTGACCTTTGGGAGGCCCCCAATGGATCCTTGGTGATGCATTGATCTCCCCTAAGGCCTAGGTAGGGTTGGGTAGGGCTAACTTGGCACTTTGGAGGTCACCTGCCCTCAGGAAGGATACTTTGACCGAATTAAGGTTAGGGTTGACTTGGGTCAAATTAGCCACTAAGGCTGAGCCCAATGGGTCCTTGGTGACCCATGGACCTCACCTTAGGGTTAGGAGGTATAAATGGGGTCCACCTGTCTAGGGGATGGTCAATTGACCCAATATAGTTCAGTTTGACCCATTTTGGGCTAGAGTTGACTTTGGTCAACTTAACCACCTTGACTGCCCTCCAAGGGTCCTTAGTGACCCCTTTGACCCCATTTTAGGTTTAGGAAGACCCTGGTATGGTTAGTTGGGCTTAACTAGGGCACACTGCCCTTAATTAGGGCACCCTGCCCAATTTAGGCCTGAAGTGGTCCTAGGTCAACTTGGCCACCCTGAGTCGACTCCAATGGACCTTTAAGGTTCAGATGAACTTTACAATGGATTGGTGAGGCCATGGTGGGGTCTTGAAGTCTTGGTGAAGCCCCATGATCACCTTAACTAGGGTTCATAAATCTACTATTTGTAAACCATAGTGGTCTCACTTACATCCCTAGGTTTACTTGGCCTTCTTGGGCTTCCTAGGGTTTTGTCATGACCTAGTCATGACAAAACCACTCCTAGGGTCTTGTTGTTTGAGGGATGTTACAAATCCCAATATATAACAAAAAAATTTTCATCCTCAAAATTCTAGTTCGGCCTACGGGGTTTCAAATATGAACGGAAAATTGTAATATCCCAAGAGGTTGTGAGTAATACCTGACTGAAAAGCTCCGGGTACCTTTCTACATCAGGTCCTGGGGCTCCCATGTGTACTCCTCTTGCCCGTGATTCCTCCACAGGACACTGACCAATGGAACCTTCTTGCGGCGCAAGACTCGTATTCCCCTGTCGTCAATCTGAATTCGTTCCAGGTGAACTGACTGATCAGAGGCTACTGGCCCATCTGTGGCCGTAATCTGCTTCTTCGGGCGTAGTAGAGCCCTCCTGAGTGAGGATACATGGAATACGTCGTGCAAGCTTGCCAGCTCCGGTGGCAGCTCCAGCCTGTATGCCAAGGTACCGATCTTCTCCTGGATCCTCTAAGGCCCCATATATCTGGGGGTGCGCTTCTTCTTCCGACCGCGCACCCATGAAACCCCATGCATTGGTCGGATCTTCAAGAACACTTGGTCCCCCACCTAGAACTCCACCTGACTATGTCGAGCATCATAATACTTGTCCTGTCGTCTCTGTTCCTCTAGCATCCTATCTTGTATCAATCTCACCTGAGCCTCGGTGTACTCAACAAACTCCGAACCCAAAGCCTTCGGATCCTCATCCTGTATCCACGACAGTGGAATCCTACATCTCCGTCCGTACAGGGCCTCATAAGGAGCCATCCTTATGCTGTACTGGTAGCTGTTATTATATGAGAACTCGATCAGTGGCAACAGCTTCTCCTAGGGCTCACCGCGATCCAGTATGCAAAGTCGCAGCAGATCATCCAAGGTCTGATTGGTGCGTTCCGTCTGTCCATCAGTCTTGGGATGAAATGTTGTACTGAATGTCAGCCAAGTGCCCAATTATGTCTGCACTGATCTCCACTCCCTAGACGTAAACCGTCCGTCCCGATCCGATACAATCGACCTGGGTACGCCATGATAACGGATGAAATGTTCCACGAACTTCCGAACTTGCACACCAACCTAGTCATCCTTCCTAATTGCAATAAATCGAGCTACCTTTGTCAGCCGGTTGACGATCACACAGATCGAATCGTTTCTCGTCCGTGGTCGGGGAATCCCATATATGAAGTCCATCGCAACATCGTCAAACTTCCACTCCGGCACTGGCAGTGGCTGCAATAGTACTGCGAGGTTCCTTCACTCTACCTTCACCAACTGGCATGCCTCGCAGTGGGTCACGAAGTAGGTGATACCCTTCTTCATGCCTGGCTAGTACATGGTCTTCTTCAGGTCCGCAGTCATCTTCGTAACACCCGGATGTATTGAATACCGACTGCAATGAGCCTCCATCATGATATCCTCTCGGACCTGGCCTCCCTCTGGTATGTAAATCCGTCGTCTGAAACACAGTAGCCCATCCCTCAGTGAGTAATCTCCAGCTGTGCCTGCTTCTAAGGCCTGGAATATGGGCTCAAGCTGGGTATCCTGCCTCTGCCCATCTCTGACTCAGTCTTGAATATCATCTGGGGCAATCAACGATGCTAGGTACTCTCGGTACATCTCAGGGTGATCCTCGGACACAAAGGATGTCTGCATCTTTTCAAACATCTGGACCAACTCCAACGCCATCAACTGCGTTCCTGCTCCAGAGTTTGTGGCCTTCCAGCTCAGCGCATCTGCCACCACATTCGCCTTTCCCGGGTGGTAGTTCATCTCGTACATGTAATCTGTTAGAAACTCCACCCATCGCCTCTGCCTGATATTCAGCTCCTTCTGCGTGTCCACATACCTCAAGTTCTTGTGATCGGAGTAAATGTCGCAGTGGACACTGTACAGATAGTGTCTCCAGACTTTCAGCGCAAATATGACTGCTCCCATCTCTAAGTCATAAACTGGGTAGTTCAGCTCATGCTTCTTCAGCTGCCGAGAAGCGTATGCTATCACGTGAACATTCTACATCCGCGCCACACACATGCCCTGGTAGGAAGCGTCAATGTAGACCTGGAATCCTTCCTTCCCCGAAGGAAGGGCTAGTATAATAGTCGAGGTGAGTCGATTCTTTAACTCCTAAAAGGCCACCTCGCACTGCGGGGTCCAGACAAAGGGCACTTCTTTCCTTGTCAGGGATGTGAGGGGAAGGACAATACGAGAAAATCCCTCCGTGAACTTCCGGTAATAACCGGCAAGTCGTAGGAAACTCTGCACATCTGAGGCCGACTTCAGCTATGACCAATCTCGAACTGCCTGAATCTTGGTCGAGTCCACTGCAACCCAACACCACTTATGATATGGCATAGGAAAGCCACCTCCTTCAACCAGAACTGGCATTTGCTGAACTTCACGTAGAGCTGGTGCTCCCGTAGTCTCTCCAGGGTTAGCATCAGATGTCGTGTGTACTCCTCCTCTGTCCTCGAGTAGATGAGGATGTTGTTAATAAATACATTGACGAACACATCCAGATATACCTCGAACACCCAATTCATGAGGCTCATGAATGCCTACGGTGCATTCGTGAGCCCGAAGGGCATCACAGTAAACTCGAATGACCCATATCTTCTACTGAAGGCAGTCTTTGGTATGTCCTCCTCTTTGATCCGAAGCTGATAGTAGCCCAGCCTCAAATCCAGCTTTGAAAAGAAATGTGCGCCCTCCAGCTGGTCAAACAACTCATCTATCCTTGGCAGAGGATACGTATTCCAGACTGTCAGTCGGTTCAGTGCCCGGTAGTCGATGTATAATCTTAGTGTCCCGTCCTTCTTTTTGACAAATAACACCGGGGCTCCCCATGGTGAAGAGCTTGGCCAGACAAAAACCGGCTTCCACCAGTTCCTGGAGCTGGCTCCGAAACTCTGTCAGCTCCTTTGGGGCCATGTGGTAAGGGGCTTTAGATGCTGGCTTAGCCCCCGACACTAGCTGTATCCCGAAAACCTGCTCTTGGTGTGAGGGTAGCCCTGGCAACTTCTCTGAAAATACGTCAGCAAAATCTCACACCACCGGAATATCTGAGATGGAACCCTTAGCCTCGGCCATCCCATACAACACTTTATAGACCTCCTCCCCCTGTAAGTGGTCCTTGATGGCCTGCATGGATGTCAGCAAGAGAGGGGGAATAGATTTAATACCTTCGATGACTATGAAGGAATCCCCATGCCTCACAGTAATCCTCTTGGACATGCAGTCGATCTGAGTATGGTTCTAGCGCAACCATATCATTCCCAGGATCAAATCAAAGAATGGCATATTCATGATTGTCGTCGGTGCTTCAAATATCTTTCTGCCAATCTCCGCCTCCATGTTGCAGTGGGCGGTGGTGAATAACTCTGATCTGTCAGGTACCCGTATCCTCATCAGCAAGCTTGTGAACCGCTCCACGCCTTCCAGCCCTTCCAGGAAGGCTTCCGACACAAACGAGTGCGAAGCACCCGTATCGAACACTGTATATGCGGGCTTGCCGCTGATGAAGACTATGCCTGGGGGTTTAACTTAAATTTTTAGAAATCTAATTATGGTTTTCTTCCCTAGTCTATCAGTCCTATATTCATAGCTTTAATTATCTAGGAAAGAAAAAAATAAAAAATTAACTCGCATACCTGTGATCACTTGATCCGGGTTCCATTGTTGAGTCAGATCCAATGCATATACCTGCTCCCTCTCCTGCATGTGGTCTCTGCCAGGGTATCCACGACCTCAGCCACGTCCTCGGCCTCCAAAATACTGAGCTGACAGGGCAGCCGGTGGTGCTGGTGGTGGTGCCCCCTTCATTGGGCAGTTCCTCCGGATATGCCCCACCTGATGATAATTGAAGCATTCTGGCGGGGGATATGCCATTCCCTCGGGTCTCTGCGCCTCCCGCATCTGGGGTGGCTGAGGGTCCACCACTACTGGTTGCCTCTACTCCAGTCTCGCCTCCTGCCGAGGCTGGTCTTCTACTCTTATCCTATATGTGACGTGGCCCTGCCGCTGATCATTTCGAGCCCCCCCCCCCCCCCCCCAGCCCTGGTCCTCAGTTGGCCGCTTCCGGCCTTGGGTGGTATGCCAATCTGCCTCGGTCCTTTTCGCCATCTCCAATATCCATAGAATAGGTCCGTCGGACACGAACAGCAGTGCCTCTCTTAGATCCTCTCGCAGGCCCTTATAGAACCTCCTTGTGTAACCTGCCTCATCCAACTAGTAAGAATCCGCAAATCGGGCCAGATGGTTGAACTCCCGATGATACTCCACCACTGTCTTGCTACCTTGTCTCAAATGTAGAAATCTATCCTCCAGCTTGTCTCTGGCCGACTGCGGAACAAAATGCTCCAGTAGTGCAGCCCTGAACTCCCCCCAAGCTATCTCAGCAACCTCTCTGTCGGCAAACGTTGTGTCCAGCGAAGTCTTCCACCATCTCTTGACATGGGACTCCACGCAAGAGACGACCAAGGACACTCTCTCCTCCCACGGGCACCGGATCCCAGTCAATATCTCATACATAATGTCCAGCCATTCCTCCATTCGAACGGCCGACTCTATCCCCAAGTAGGATGGGGGAGAAAGTCCTCGAAAAATACTCAGCCAGTTGGCCCCCGGGTTCGGTTGTAGAGCCGGAACCTGTTGTGCCCTAAACGCCTCCTGAATAGTTGTCAGAGTCTGCCACATCTCTGACTGTAGGAACGGAGTGGGAACCGGAGGAGGTGGTGCAACCTCGGGATTCTGCTGGACTCTGCCTTGTGGTGTAGGCTGTGTTGGGGGCTGCATGATAAAGCCAATAGTAAATAATCGACTCAAACCTAATCAACGGTGGACAATTTACATGTGATCCCCCACATGGGCACACCACTGCTTCTGCTGCTTAGTTTGTCCCCAAACTAAACTCGTGCGGGGGGGCCCAGGGGTTGTGGACTGCTACATTTCGATTGAGGTCTGCTTTGATACCACTTGTAAGACCACCCCCCCCCCCCTCCTTTTTTTCTTTTTAACACCACGGGGTATTAGGCCCAGAACCGCCGTTTTGCGGTGACACCTCCACTCCCAGAAAGGTCATCACTATAAAACACTGATCCTGCCGGCCAAATCAATCTCAACAATAGCAAAGTAACAAAAGCAAGTCCATAGAAGTCACAAAAATAGTAAATAATCTCCACGAAGGGAGTGTCCATAGATATAATAAAAATACAAAATCTTGGGCTCATGCCCAGTACATCAATGTCCTCACTACAAATCTCTCATCGCAGAAGCAAAACTAATATAGCTAGTAGGGGCCAGGACTCATAGTCCCTGCCGTCTGAACTCCGGTACTAGACTTCCCCATCTCCAAGCGCGTCGACCTCCGGGGCTGCTCCTGTAACACCTCCCCTGTAATGGACGTATAATATGGGTCCGGCCGGGGCCCCACAACATACGAACGCCACAGCTTTAGTATTAAAAGTTGATATAGCTACCCAAACTCAAAACACTTGCACAACACAGCGGAAAACCAAGCACAACTAGAAGTTATCCACTAACCAAAAGAGTAAACAAATGGCCTTAAGGCCTTACATCAAATGTCCAAAAGTAAACAGTACAATCAAACATGAATGTGCTCAGCACTCCTAGTCTACCTCGGCATGCAAGCCGGACAAAATAGTCTCAAACATACATCATCAAAAAGTAGTGCTACAAAAGAGAAAACACTTCATGGGCTTAGGCCTTTTTGGCCGGCGTGCTAGCTCCTGCGTGCGATCCTTGCCCTGTAAAAATTATTAGTAACGTGGGTCAGCAAAGGCTGACCTCAAACTGTGTAACAACACATCTCCTCCCGGCCGCCCCTAACGGACCCCGGGGAACCCTCCAACCTGCAAGTCAGCACTTCATATGCAATATAAATTTCTATAAATGGAAACGCATTAAAACAGGCTTGGATGTCTCAATCAACAAACATGTTCTCTACTGGTTGAGCATAAAAAGAAAGGGCCTACTATGCAACATGAATGCAATACCCGGGCTTCACCCAAGGTACCCTACAGCGTATGCTTCTAGCACAACATCACAACACTTGGGTACTCACATTTCCCCAATTGGCATAGAGTCGCAAACACTAAGGGAGTCACCTCTCCCTTAAACGGTGCACAGGCCGCCACAAGGAATTCTTGCCAAGGCCCCACCCGCTCATGGGCTTAGCCCCGGGCTTGCATGCAAGCTCTGACGTCTCATGTCAGGATTCCAACAAACACAGACCGACCGATTCTAAGAAGCCTTGCTGGACCCCACCCGCTCGTGGCCTCTTTGCCCGGGCTTGCCCCAAGCTTGGCATTCTCGTCAGTCTCACAGAAGGGGACTAGTCTCGTCGGGACACTCTCCACACATGACGCACATGTCACGGGATAGCCAGCCGACCACGGAGACATAGCCACGCCTTGGCACAACACAAACCAAGACTAAAACATCTTAATCCCTCATTGTACTGCAGTTTTCCCGCGCGCCAAGGAAACCATCTCCAACTCGTGCGGAGCTAACCTTATCTCTCAAGGAAACCATCTACCGCCATGAGGAGCTAACCTTGTCCGGGTCCGACTACACGTACCTTTCAAGCAAACGGGACTATAACCACCACAACACAAACGGCATCTTGCCGCAACGAAAAGTCTCTACGAATCCCTAAGATCGTATGCAACATCACCGAGTCGGACTAACGGTCGCGACTACGGCTTCACCCACCATGCCTAATCCACTAGCGAAGCGGATCTCTAATGCAAAACATGTCGGGGACGGACTCAATCGACCCGGAAGTTCCTCTTGAAACTTGGCAAGCCAAAACCCCTCTCATTTGGGAGTTTGGTGCCCAAAAATTAGAGAAAAGAAAACTAGATGATGCTAATACGTGCATCCTAAGGACCAAGAGGAGAGATGTCGTTACCTTCCGACTCCTCTTCCTTGCCATGGCAAACTAGCCGGATGGAAAACTTCGCAACGCTCCAAGCTTCAGGGATCCGGACTCGGCTCGCGATTCGGAGCTCCGAAACCCTTCCTACAGCCCAAGAGCTCTTCTTCTTCCTCCTTGCTCTAGTTTCTCTCAAGAACTAAGAAAGAGAGGACTTGAAAAAGAATGAGGATCTGCAACCCTAAAATTCGGACTTAACTTCCCAGGAGATGGTCTGAACCGTTAGATCCAAAAACCAGAAAAAGTCTGGCTGCGATTTGCCTGGAAAATAAAAGACCTGGGCCGAACACGGCCTGGCACACGCCCGTGTCCAGGGCCGTGTGCCTCATTCGCCGTCTCAAATCGACGCGCCTGGAATCAGACACGGGCATTCGACACGCCCGTGTTCAAACCGACACGCCCGTGTCCCCAGCGACACGGCCGTGTGGCCTGCCGTGTGTCTCCAATGACACGGCCCCAACACCAACCCGAGAGGTGACATGGCCTGGGACACGGCCTGGGACACGCCCGTGTCCCAAGCCGTGTGCCAAGTCTCGACACCTGTCGACAGGCTTTGTGTCGACACCGCGGAAAAACGTCAAGCGAAGATCGTCGACCAAGCGGGACACGCCCTGTGACACGCCCGTGTCACAGGCCGTGTGCCCCAGTCTCGACACACTGTCGAGCAAAAGTGTCGACACTAGGGCCGAGTGTCGACACGGCCTCGACACGCCCTGCGACACGCCCGTGTCGCAGGCCGTGTGCCCCACTTTCGACACTCTGTCGAGCACAAAGTGTCGACACTTGGGCCGAGTGTCGACACGGCCTCGACACGCCCGTGTCGCAGGCCGTGTGCACCACTCTCGACACTTTGTCGAGCGAAAGTGTCGACACTTGGACCGAGTGTCGAGACGGCCTCGACACGCCCTGCGACACGCCCGTGTCGCAGGCCGTGTGCCTCCTGCCAGAACCCAAAAATTTTCAGAACTGCAGACTGAACCTCTTGCAAAAACTGGGGTGTTACAACTCTCCCCCACTTAACAGAATTTCGTCCCGAAATTACAAAACAAAAGGGTACAAAACTTAAATTGTACCTGACCAAAATAGTTCTGGATAGTCCTCTAGCATGGCATGTTCTCGCTCCCAAGAGAACTCCTCACGACCGTAGTTGTCCCAACGAACTTTCACAAGTTTAACTTCTTTATTCCGCAACTGCCGAATCTCCGAATCTTCTATAGCGATTGGAAGGACTCGCGTCCTCAAGTCTTCCTCAATCGGCACCGATGCCGGCTCAATCACCACGCTAGCCTCCACCAAGGCTTTCCTCAACACGGAGACGTGGAAGACGTCATGTAATCCACTCAAATCTGCGGACAATGCCAACCGATAGGCTGCTTCTCCTACCCGCTCAACAATTTCAAAAGGCCCCAAAAACCTTGGACTCAACTTCTTGAGTCGGCGAATCCGCGAGACGCCTTTGAACGGCTTGACCTTCAGATAAACCCAATCACCAACTGCAAATTCTAACTTCCGGTGACGAGCATTGAAATATTTTGCTTGTCTGTCTTGCGCTACTTTCATACGCTCTTGGATGGTCCGTACCATCTCACAAGCGTCAACTACCGCATCCTTTCCCAAAAGTTTGGTGTCTCCCGCCTCTGCCCATGACATTGGCGTTCGACACCGCCTTCCATACAAAGCTTCGTATGGCGCCATCTTTATACTAGCTTGAAAACTGTTGTTGTACGCAAATTCTACCATGAAGAGGTGATCCTCCCACCTCTTGCCAAAATCGAGAACGCACATCCTCAGCATGTCCTCCATAGTACGGTTTATTCTCTCCGTTTGCCCATCAGTTTGAGGATGGAACGCCGTACTGAACTTTAGCTTCGTGCCCAAGCTCTTCTGAACCAGTCTCCAGTCCTTGGACGTAAACCGTCCATCGCGATCACTAACTATGCTCTTAGGAATTCCGTGCAGTCGCACAATGTTGCGAACATACAACTCCACCAGCTTCTCCACGCTGTCCTCTTTTCGGTTCGGGATGAAGTGAGCCACCTTGGTTAGGCGATCCACGATCACCCAAATAGCATCATTACCATGCTGCGATCTAGGCAAACCATGCACAAAGTCCATGGAAATGTCCTCAAATTTCCACTCAGGAATTGGAAGGGGCTTCAGGAACCCGCCCGGTTTTTGACATTCGGCCTTCACCAAGGCACATGTTTGGCAACGACTCACATACAAAGCTACGTCTCGCTTCAACCCCGGCCACCAAAAGGATTTCTTCATATCCAAGTACATCTTTGTACTGCCCGGGTGAATGGAGTACTTTGAGAAGTGAGCCTCAAACATCAACTCCTCACGGAGATTGCCAAACTGCGGTACACAAACCCTTCCGCCCTTCCTTAGAACCCCATCAATCATCTCCCAGGTGCCGCTCTCGCCCGTTTGAGCCTCCAACACAAAAGGTTGAAACTCCACATCCAACCGAGTCGCTTCCCGAATACGATCGGACAAGTCGCTTTTCACTTCAATCCAGTTCAACCGAGCCACGCTAGACTCTCCTCTCGCAACACATTCCAACCCAAGGGACTCCCATTCCCGAACCAACCGCTCATCATGAGCTTCGATCCAATTTCCTTGCCCCGAGTACTTTCTACTCAACGCATCCGCCACCACGTTGGCTTTACCCGGCGTATACTGAATCGCCACTTCGTAGTCTCCAAGAAACTCAATCCATCTGCGTTGCCGCATATTCAAGTCCTTTTGATCTAAGAGATACTTCAGGCTTTTATGGTCCGTGAAGATCTCCACCCTTGCGCCATACACATAGTGTCGCCATATTTTCAACGCGAAGATTACCGCCGCCAACTCCAAGTCGTGGACGGGGTAATTCCTCTCATGAGGCTTCAGCTGTCTAGACCCAAAAGCTATCACCTTGCCATGCTGCACTAACACGCAACCCAAACCGCATCCCGATGCGTCACTGAAAATTTGAAATCCATCGGTCCCTTGCGGTAAACTCAGGATCAGAGCCATCATAAGCCTCTCCTTTAGTGCCTCGAATGCTTGACCGCACTCTTGGGTCCACACAAATTTATGGTCTTTGCGAGTGAGAGAGGTGAGGGGTAGAGCTATCTTCGAGAAATTCTCCACGAATCTCCTATAATACCCGGCTAGTCCAAGAAAACTTCGGACTTCCGCCACGGTCCTCAACACCGGCCAATCTCTGATGGCCTCCACTTTCGCTGGATCCACTGCCACCCCATCACCACTAATCACGTGGCCCAAAAATGCCACCTTCTCCAACCAGAACTCGCATTTGGAGAATTTTGCATACAACTCATTCTCCCTCAACACTTGCAAAACCATTCTCAAGTGGGTCTCATGCTCCACTTGCGATTTGGAATACACCAAAATGTCATCAATGAAAACAACCACAAAAGAATCCAAGTATTCCTGGAATACCCGATTCATCAGATCCATGAACACCGATGGTGCGTTCGTCAGCCCGAACGGCATCACCGTAAACTCAAAGTGTCCATACCTTGTCCCAAAAGCAGTCTTGGGTATGTCCTCATCCCGAATTCGCAGCTGATAGTAGCCTGACTTCAAGTCCAACTTCGAATATACCACTGAACCCACCAATTGGTCAAACAAATCGTCTATCCGAGGAATCAGATACTTATTCTTGACGGTCAATTTATTGAGCTCTCGGTAGTCTATGCACAGGCGCATGCTACCGTCTTTCTTCTTAACAAACAACACCGGTGCGCTCCACGGTGAAGAACTGGGTCTAATATACCCTTGCTCCAACAGTTCCTGTAACTGTACCTTAAGTTCCGCTAACTCCTTTGGTGCCATCCTAAATGGAGGACGTGACACCGGTCCAGCCTCCGGCACTAACTCGATCGAGAAGTCGATCTCCCGCCGAGGAGGCGCTCCAGGGAGTTCATCTGGAAATATATCCTTGAACTCTGCCACCACAGGCACTTCCTCAATCGACAGTTGGGAGAGACGAACCTCCAATAATGCTACAAGCGCTACACCACCCTGGTTAACCGCCCGCACCAACTGCATGGCCGAAATCAGGGAACAGGCCACTCCACAAAGGCCCTCAAATTTGACTTCCGTTTTCCCCTTACTTCTTAGAGTCACTACCTTGGATAAACAATCAATGCTGGCGCGCTGCTCTGCAAGTCAGTCCATGCCCAAAATGACATCGAACTCTACTAATGGTAACACTGCTGCTTCCAGAGCGAAGACAACTCCGTCTAGCTCCCAACAAATGTGCCCTTTAGCCCCGGTGGTCATAGATGACCCATTGGGCATGCGCACTCTCAGCTCTGCTCCCGACGAGAAAGACTCAACTCCTATCCTCTGGATGAAGCTCTCCGCAAGAAAGGAGTGCGATGCTCCCGTATCAAACAATACCCTAGCGGGGTATCCGGAAACTAACATGAAGCCTACAACATAGACATTACACAAAAGTCTAAAAGGATGAAGCACAAAATTTAAACTTAAATTTTCTTCATACATGTCACCACATCAGTCTGGCGGATTGCTTCTTGCTTTCCAAGGTTGTAGGCCCTTGGTTGCACCGGTTGGAACCGAGAAGCGCTCGACTCTGCCATCTTTCCCTTCTCTGCAGCACTGGGGCCGGAGCGCACAGTCTGCTCCTGCTTTGCCTCTTGCCCCGCACCCCCTTGCTGACAAGCACGGGCTATATGCCCAACCTTGCCGCAGTTGTAGACCGTCGGCGGTCCCCTAGAGTGGGAACCCCCAGGCGTCCAGTTGCTCCTCTCACCAGATCTGGGAGTGTGAGGCTTCTTCCTCCACCTACTCCCATCAGACTTTCCATGAGATTGGGAAGGCTTCCCTTCCCCTTGCTTGGGAGTAAAACCCTTACGGCGTTGGGTTCGCTCCAAATCACTTTCCAAGATCCTGGGAGCCTCAACTAGTTCATTGAATCCGGCTCTCTTCATGGAGATGAGAGGTTGTCTCAAATTCTCCCTCAGCCCCTGATAGAAGAGGTTATCCCTCTCTACGTCATCCGCCATAGTCGTTCCCGCATATCGACCCAAATGGGTGAACTCTTGCACGTACTCATCCACTGTCTTGTCTCGCTGCATTAGATGCAGAAACTGCCTCTGCAGGGCCAATCGTGTTGAAACTGGAATATATCTCTTAAGAAAAGCGTCCCCAAACTCTTCCACTGACGGGGTGCGTCCCGGGAACAGGCGGCCGCTATGGCTCACCCACCACAACTTGGCGTCTCCTTCCAACATGAACGCCGCATACTCCGCTTTCTTTTCCTCTGGCGTCTCTGCCGCCCTTAACAGTTCTTGAATACGAACCCACCAGTCCTCCGCGTCCGTTGGCGTTCCAACACCCTTGAAAGACGGGGGATGGAAACCCAGGAAGTACTTCATGTGCCGATCTCCATGTCCGACAACTACCCTCTCCGCCAAAGGCTCCACTCGCCTGGCTCCTCCTCCTGGCACGACCGTTGCCGTATCTGGTGTGGCAGGAGTTGCCACCTGAGCCGCTGCTGCAGCTTGAGCTGCCACCATCGCTTCTGCAAGCATACGGCAGAAGTCGGCCGGGTTTACACCAGTGCCCAAAAGGCCTGGAGCAGTAGCACTGCTCGCCGAGAGATCATCCCTTGCTCTAGAAGTGCCCGCCTCGTTGCTTGCACTCTTCAGGAAAGCAAGAAATAAGGGATTAGTCTCCAATCTCAAGACTAAAACATAAGGACACTCACGGTCCCGCGTTACTCTTAAGTGGATAACTTCTCTACGCACTAACCTTGAATCTAACCTGCCTCTGATACCAAATTGTAACACCTCCCCTGTAATGGACGTATAATATGGGTCCGGCCGGGGCCCCACAACATACGAATGCCACAGCTTTAGTATTAAAAGTTGATATAGCTACCCAAACTCAAAACACTTGCACAACACAGCGGAAATCCAAGCACAACTAGAAGTTATCCACTAACCAAAAGAGTAAACAAATGGCCTTAAGGCCTTACATCAAATGTCCAAAAGTAAACAGTACAATCAAACATGAATGTGCTCAGCACTCCTAGTCTACCTCGGCATGCAAGCCGGACAAAATAGTCTCAAACATACATCATCAAAAAGTAGTGCTACAAAAGAGAAAACACTTCATGGGCTTAGGCCTTTTTGGCCGGCGTGCTAGCTCCTGCGTGCGATCCTTGCCCTGTAAAAATTATTAGTAACGTGGGTCAGCAAAGGCTGACCTCAAACTGTGTAACAACACATCTCCTCCCGGCCGCCCCTAACGGACCCCGGGGAACCCTCCAACCTGCAAGTCAGCACTTCATATGCAATATAAATTTCTATAAATGGAAACGCATTAAAACAGGCTTGGATGTCTCAATCAACAAACATGTTCTCTACTGGTTGAGCATAAAAAGAAAGGGCCTACTATGCAACATGAATGCAACACCTGGGCTTCACCCAAGGTACCCTACAGCGTATGCTTCTAGCACAACATCACAACACTTGGGTACTCACATTTCCCCAATTGGCATAGAGCCGCAAACACTAAGGGAGTCACCTCTCCCTTAAATGGCGCACAGGCCGCCACAAGGAATTCTTGCCAAGGCCCCACCCGCTCATGGGCTTAGCCCCGGGCTTGCCTGCAAGCTCTGACGTCTCATGTCAGGATTCCAACAAACACAGACCGACCGATTCTAAGAAGCCTTGCTGGCCCACCCGCTCGTGGCCTCTTTGCCCGGGCTTGCCCCAAGCTTGGCATTCTCGTCAGTCTCACAGAAGGGGACTAGTCTCGCCGGGACACTCTCCACACATGACGCACATGTCACGGGATAGCCAGCCAACCACGGAGACATAGCCACGCCTTGGCACAACACAAACCAAGACTAAAACATCTTAATCCCTCATTGTACTGCAGCGTTCCCGCGCGCCAAGGAAACCATCTCCAACTCGTGCGGAGCTAACCTTATCTCTCAAGGAAACCATCTACCGCCACGAGGAGCTAACCTTGTCCGGGTCCGACTACACGTACCTTTCAAGCAAACGGGACTATAACCACCACAACACAAACGGCATCTTGCCGCAACGAAAAGTCTCTACGAATCCCTAAGATCGTATGCAACATCACCGAGTCGGACTAACGGTCGCGACTACGGCTTCACCCACCATGCCTAATCCACTAGCGAAGCGGATCTCTAATGCAAAACATGCCGGGGACGGACTCAATCGACCCGGAAGTTCCTCTTGAAACTTGGCAAGCCAAAACCCCTCTCATTTGGGAGTTTGGTGCCCAAAAATTAGAGAAAAGAAAACTAGATGATGCTAATACGTGCATCCTAAGGACCAAGAGAAGAGATGTCGTTACCTTCCGACTCCTCTTCCTTGCCATGGCAAACTAGCCGGATGGAAAACTTCGCAACGCTCCAAGCTTCACGGATCCGGACTCGGCTCGCGATTCGGAGCTCCGAAACCCTTCCTACATCCCAAGAGCTCTTCTTCTTCCTCCTTGCTCTAGTTTCTCTCAAGAACTAAGAAAGAGAGGACTTGAAAAAGAATGAGGATCTGCAACCCTAAAATTCGGACTTAACTTCCCAGGAGATGGTCTGAACCATTAGATCCAAAAACCAGAAAAAGACTGGCTGCGATTTGCCTGGAAAATAAAAGACCTAGGCCGAACACGGCCTGGCACACGCCCGTGTCCAGGGCCGTGTGCCTCATTCGCCGTCTCAAATCGACGCGCCTGGAATCAGACACGGGCATTCGACACGCCCGTGTTCAAACCGACACGCCCGTGTCCCCAGCGACACGGCCGTGTGGCCTGTCGTGTGTCTCCAATGACACGGCCCCAACACCAACCCGAGAGGTGACACGGCCTGGGACACGCCCGTGTCCCAAGCCGTGTGCCAAGTCTCGACACCCGTCGACAGGCTTTGTGTCGACACCGCGGAAAAACGTCGAGCGAAGATCGTCGACCAAGCGGGACACGCCCTGTGACACGCCCGTGTCACAGGCCGTGTGCCCCAGTCTCGACACACTGTCGAGCAAAAGTGTCGACACTAGGGCCGAGTGTCGACACGGCCTCGACACGCCCTGCGACACGCCCGTGTCGCAGGCCGTGTGCCCCACTTTCGACACTCTGTCGAGCACAAAGTGTCGACACTTGGGACGAGTGTCGACACGGCCTCGACACGCCCTGCGACACGCCCGTGTCGCAGGCCGTGTGCCCCACTCTCGACACTTTATCGAGCGAAAGTGTCGACACTTGGACCGAGTGTCGACACGGCCTCGACACGCCCTGCGACACGCCCGTGTCGCAGGCCGTGTGCCTCCTGCCAGAACCCAAAAATTTTCAGAACTGCAGACTGAACCTCTTGCAAAAACTGGGGTGTTACAGCTCTTCCATGCTGGGCTCCACGGTTCCCTAAAATTATGTGGTTCGAAAACTGTTAGTCTAAAATACTAAGTCCTATCATCCCCTGCCCCTACCCCCATGGAACCTAGGCACTGAGCGGGGAGGAGGAAAGGAGAGGACATGATGGTGGAGAATAGCAAAATGATCAGATGGCGGCGGATCTAAACTAGCAGTCCAATAGTACATAAGGCAGTGATAAAAGCATGAGAAATTAAGCTGGAAAAATAACCTTAACTTATGCGAGAACACATAAGCCGAGGGATCTTTTGTAGGGCTCTTATCGTATAAAGAGTCTCATACATGTTTATACGATAGGGTATCGGTTTTCTATAAAGCATACATATAAAGATTTCTGAAATAAACCTTAACCTATAAGCACGCTCCACGAACTTATAATCCAAGGGGTCATTTTGCAGGGCCTATTATATAAAGCGTCCCATACCACTTTCTACAATAGGTGTCAGGGTTGAATGCAATGGTTATGCTATGAAATACAATTATGCCATGTGGTGAACATGCAAGTGCAACACACCCACTCGACTCTGTGTACACAGACCCTTAGTTCCCCCTTTCTGGAGCCAAGCATCCCAGGCTACCTCCGTAGTGGCTAACGGAAGCGATGTGTTGGGCCCCACGACCTCTAAACCGGTAATTGCACTACCAGTCAGACCTATCGTACGCCTCAATGCTGGTGCACTAAGCGGAGCTCCTGCGTACTCTTGCCGCCTGGCGCACTGGACTTTACTTGGTCAAGTGCTAAACCACACTTATCGAGTCAACGTATTGGCGTTAGTACATCGACCCTCCAATACTGAATAACCACCACCTTTAATTTATGCACATGCAACCTTGATGTATAACCACCGAGCCAAAGCTCCCGTACCAACCCGTCCGTCACCAACTGCAACCAAGCCAAAGCTCGCTGGGCTAATTTTCCCATCTCCAAATCCATCGAGCCTACTGCCTGAGTGACCTAACCTAACTCCCACAACCCTGGGGAGTGTGAGTGCAACCCTAGATTACTTCTACTTACTCTTGTATTTCAGTTTTACCTACTATTTAGCTTAGCCCAGGACTGCCCAAGGTATACCCCGTGAATGGCTCTCGAAGGCACTAGGAACTACAATGGGATTATGCCCAAATCTCTCTTTCGCACGGCACTTACTATTATTGGTTGCTACCAGATTTTCCAACCCATAATTATTTACTGGATCTAACCCTAGTGCATTGGACACTTCCTCCCTACGGGAAAGACGATCTTTTGCCGATCTCGAGCACCACCAGACACTAGCAATTCCAACCCCTTACTCATCCCAACATCCAACGATGAACTCTTTTTCATTCATCCAAATCATCAAACATCTAAACCCAACTCGTGTGCCCCAATTCTTATTCCAACACAATTTTTGCGATTTTACTAAATGTAGACAAACCTAAACTATATGGAGTGTATAATGGGAGGAACACGAAATAATCACCCAGTACCCCTATAATAGTTTTTGGAGGGCTATAATGACATTTTTAGCATAAATCCAAAAATTCATAATTTTCCTGATTTATCTGATAATTTATTTATTCTAGTAATCCAAAAATCCAAGTTTGAACATGAAGTACCCATTTCAGACAAGCAAATGCTCTACAAACTTTATGATAAATTCAATATGACTATTCAACAAGTAATCCAGTGTCTCCCAATTTATTTAGCAGGAAATAAGCATCTGAATAAATTATACGTCAAATCTCCAAAATTATGGGTTTGTAAAGCATATACTACAAATAATCATCTAAAAATCATGAATTAATTTCTCCAAGTGGTTTGTGACCTAAAAGTAGCAGAGACCCAATTTCACAATTTTGCAGCAAGTAAATAGCTCTAAATAATTTATTGACCATAATTGCACCTTTTCAAATTTGGGAAGGAAGTAATAAAGTTGTTCAACTAAAATTTATAAAAAAAATTCAGGAATAATAATTTTGACTTAAAACATCTCCTGCCCAAATTTCATGAGTCTAGAATGAATAGTGTGATCATAATAAATAAAATTCCATTTAGGGCCACATCATGTATAACAAAGGGGGTGCTGGTAATATTACTCATAAAATAAATTCATCAGAGGTCCTAACTAACTTAAAATCCATGCTACCTAAGTTTCACACCTTTTTAGTAAGTTTTGGTGACTTATTTTACACAAAAATTGGATATGCCCTAAACTAGAGTTAGGGATTTGAGAGGTCTACCCATCTCCAAATCCTCTAAGATTCATATCAGAGGGCTTTGGCTACCATAGCATCATTTCTACGAAGTTGCAAGATCACACAAGGGCATTTGACCCCATGCCCTTCACAATACTCAAAAGCCCCTCCTTGGGGTTTGAGTTTAGATACTATGGCAAAACTACCCTACACCACCCCATAATCCCTATGATGGTGTCTAAGATTATGTCAAGTCAGTGGTCAAATTCCATTCTCTGTTGAGGTGATTAGACCACTCAAGCTCAAGGTGCACTTTTTACTTAAGAACCCCTCATTAAGGTAAAATTAAGGTTAGCTCATTTCCTATCAAAAACACATCCAAATGAGGTGAAAATTTATACAGAGACACATCATGAGGCCAGGGACCACTAACCAAAATTTGGGAGGGTTTGGAGGTAGTTAGGCCACCTAATAAATTTACCCTAGTATTATTAAATAAATATTGAAACCATAGACAAAGTATCTCCAAAAATTTCCATTTTTGTACAGGCCCTATATATATCTAAGGATGACCCCCTGCACAAATTTCAGGTCATTTGGATAAGGGATGAAGAGTGGGCACCATTTTTAATCTCAGGATAGCCCTAGGTATAGGTCCCGCCAAAATGGGTGCCCTAGTCCAACCAGAGGTCCAAATTGGTTCAAATCAATTTTGAATTAAAGTAGACACTTGGAGCTTCAAACGTCATGTTGGTGACCTTTTCATTGGAGGAGCCTAAGTATTTTTAAAATTTTAAAACCCTCCCCAGCAAAACGTGTGACAGAAATAATATAGAAATGAATTTAAATGATTCTTATCAACTGGCGCACGAATCTTGGCGCAGATCCAGTGTCCTGGCCTCATCGTCAACCACCAACCAACGGATGAGATAGCCCGAGCCTAGAGCCACTTCCAACCTCCGCTGCCGCCAATCCCGACACTTCACCGGCCGACCACCGCCACCAACACCTCCACCAAGGTGGTGACTATCGACTGGCGGCGACACAACCGCCGGAGGGGCGGATTCCGGTGGTTCTACCAGGAAAATTTCTCGGCCTGAAACCATGAAAACCAGGAATTGGTTCGGGCTCAATTGATCCCAAACCATGAACCTAAACATTGCTATGATCTAGCCATGAGGTAAGGAGAGGAGGAGGACCTTGTCGGCGTCCTAAAGTCGAGAAGATCGCCGGAAAGCCATTCCTGAAGGTGGCGCCGCTCGGTTTCTGCAACTGCACAGTGGGGGGCTCGATTTCTTCAGGTAAGGATTGGGAAAGCCTTCTCTCGACCCACTGATGGTGTTTAAAGCCTCCGTTGGGGAGGGGAGGGGCTGGATTATTAATGCCCATTAAAGCCATTATTGGCTAGGCTCGGCCATGGAGGAGGGGGCTGAACCAGGCCATGGTGGCCAGGGAATTGACTGGAAACTTCTCCCCTTCCTCAGGGGAGGTGAATTCAACCATTAAGGGTGGCCTTTGGCCTCCCCTTGGCTGAGCCCCTTTCATCCCCTCCTACTTCTTCTTTCTCTCTCTTCCATTAACATGGAGTGGAGCTCACCCTCTCTCCTAGTCACCAAGTTGACTTGGTCAATCTAGAGAGCTATTTGCAGCCCATCCATGCACATTATTCCCTAAATGAGCCACATGAGGAGGCTTGGGCTTGGGCCAGCCCTTTTTGGGCTAGGTTGACCGAAAGTAGGCATGGGTTGACTTTAGTCTTTTTGACCTTTGGGAGGCCCCCAATGGATCCTTGGTGACCCATTGATCTCCCCTAAGGCCTAGGTAGGGTTCGGTAGGGCTAACTTGGCATTTTGGAGGTCACCTGCCCTTAGGAAGGTTACTTTGCCTGAATTAAGGTTTGGGTTGACTTGAGTCAAATTAGCCACTAGAGATGACCCCAATGTGTCCTTGGTGACCCATGGACCTCACCTTAGGGTTAGGAGGTATAAATGGCATCCACCTGGCTAGGGGATGGTCAATTGACCCAATATAGTTCAGTTTGACCCATTTTGGGCTAGAGATGACTTTGGACAACTTAACCACCTTGACTGCCCTCCAAGGGTCCTTAGTGACCCCTTTGACCTCATTTAAGTCTAGAAAGACCCTGGTAGGGTTAGTTGGTCTTAACTAGGGCACACTGCCCTTAATTAGGGCACCCTGCCCAATTTAGGCCTAGAGTGGTCCTAGGTCAACTTGGCCACCCTAAGTCGACTCCAATGGACCCTTAAGGTTCAGATGAACTTTACAATGGATTGGTGAGGCCATGGTAGGGTCTTGAAGTCTTGGTGAAGCCCCATGCTCACCTTAACTAGGGTTCATAAATCTACTATTTGCAGACCATAGTGGTCTCACTTACATCCCAGGTTTACTTGGCCTTCTTGGGCTTCCTAGGGTTTTGTCATGACCTAGTCATGACAAAACCACTCCTAGGAGTCTAGTTGTTTGAGAGATGTTATAGAGTCAGTGAGGACCTCCGCGTCGAGCACCCCCAGCTCCCTGGCCAGGCACAACCCTGCTATTAAGGCCTCGTATTTGTCTTATTTGTTATTGAGGGGAAGTGAACCACCACAGTTTGCTCAGTTCTTGTCCCTTGAGGGATTTCCAAGATTACCCCCACCTCTAAGGAATGTTTCCCCGAAGCGCCGTCTACCTTCACCTTCCATAAGGCTGGACGAGTGAGCTCCTCCAACGCTACCTCGACTACGTAGTCAACCAAAAAGACAGCCATTGCTTGGGCCTTGATCGAGTGGCGTGGGACGAAGGAGATGTCGAACTCGCTCAGTTCCACCAAATTCTTAGCTAGCTTGCCCAAGTGCTCCACCCCCATAAATATGTTGTAGAGGGGATGGTCAGTCACCACTCGGAAGGAGTGTGCCTGGAAGTAGGATCGAAGCCTTCGGGCCGAGTTGACTAGAGCGAAGGCCAATTTTTCTAAGATCAGATATCGAAGCTTGCCCATCATGGGGACACAGCTCACATAGTATATGGGTTGTTGCCTCTTCCCCTCTTCTCAAACCAAGACGGAGCTCAGGGCCTCTATTCTGACCCCGAGAAACAAGTATACATCCTCCCCGTCCTTTGGACCTTGGAGCAGGGGAGCCTGGGTCAACTGCCTCTTTAGGGCCTAGAATTCCTCCTCGAACTCCTGTGTCTACTCGAACTTCTGGCCTCCCCTCAATGACTTGAAGAAGGGGAGCATTTCTCCTCGGCCTGGGAGAGGACCCTGCTCAATCCTGCCAACTTCCCTGTCAACCGCTGCACCTCTTTGGCACTCCAAGGCGACCCCAACTCCATGATGGATTTGACCTTGTCAGGATTCGGCTCGACCCCTGTGGGGTTGAGGAGGTGTCTTAAGAACATTCCCCTGTTATCCCCTAAAATGCACTTCAGGGTGTTCAGCCGCATCTTGTATTTGTGCTGGGTGGTGAAGGTTTCCTATAGGTCTTGGAGGTGAGAGTCCACGTCTCGACTCTCGATCATGACATCATCTACAAACACCTCCAGGTTCCTCCCCTTCTGTCTAGCATCTTCTGGTATATCGCCTCTGCATTCTTCAGACCAAATGACATCATCTTGTACCAGTAGCACCCATCCCCCGTGATGAACGAGAAATATTTGATGTCCGGGGGGGTGAATCCTAATCTGGTGATACCCTGAAAATGCATCTAAGAAGCTCATTACAGGAAAACTGATGGCTGAGTCAACCAGCTCGTCGATACGAGGCAAGGGATAACAGTCCTTAGGGCATGATTTATTAAGGAAAAATCAACACCCATATGCCACCGGTCGTGTCCTTTTTTAACCATAACTATATTGGAGTCCTAGCCGGGGTATTGTATTTCGGAAACAAAGCCGGACTTGAGGAGTTTGTCCACCACCTCCTTGATGGGCTAGGGAAGCTTTTCCGTTGTGGACCTTTTCTTCTGCTGGATGGGGCGAGCTCCCGGGTCCAGGTTGAGGCGATGGCAGGCCACGTCCATCTCAATCACTGGCATCTCCGTTGCACTCCATGCGACGATGTCCGTATTCTTCTGGATGCATGCCAGCAGCCTGCCTTGAGCCTCCGGGGTAAGTCCCCCACTGATGCGAACCTTCTCCACCCTGCCTCCAAGGTTGAGAACCTCCATCTCCACCACCTCTTCTGCAGCCTCCTTCCTGGACTGCTCCCCCCATTCTCTAACGTCCCTCTTCTCTGGGACAAGAACTTCCTCAGCTGCTGCCTCTTCCTCCATGTCCATTGCCTCGGCGTACTCCTCCAGGTATCCTCCTGCCACCTCAACCTCGGTGCAGCTCTCAACCACAATCTCTTCTCCTCCTTCCTTATGTTCTTCCTCCTCCATTCTCCGCTCCATCTCCTCGGCCTCTTCCTACCAGGAGAGAGTTCACAGTGGCGACGTAGCACTCCCTCTCTACTTTGGGGTCACCCCAAACCCGGACCTAGATCCCCTCGACGTTGAACTTCAGGCATTGGTGTAAGGACGAGGGGACGCAGCGGAAAGTGTTAATGAGGCGCTGCCCAAAGATGGTGTTGTAGCTGTTGGGGCATCCACGATGACAAACCTGCAATTCCGGGACTGCCCCCCCCCCCCCCCCCAAGAGTGTCGTGGACCCCCACTACCACTTTTACCTCCTTTTTCTCCCACGAAAACCCAAAATAGGGCCCATCAGAAGGCAACACCCTATTTTCCTCCACCTTTATCGCGTCGAACGCCTTCATAAAGATGACGTTGACGGAGTTTCCATTGTTAATGAGGATCCTAAAGACAGAGAAATTATCGATGGTTGTCTGGATGACCAGCACATCGCAGAAGGGATCCTCATGATCCGGCATATCCGTCCTAGAGAAGGTGATCTTCTCCTCCGGGGGTGGGGTATGAGATGTGGAGCCAACACTCCGACAGTACATAATGTGGATGCTCGCCTTTCGGGAAGCCTCAATCCGCCCCCCCCCCCCCCCCCCCATGGATCACTCTTATCCCTCCCCGTGTTCCGACATCTGCATGGTCTTCACATCGATCCTCCTTTGCCTGAGGTAGGACCTCCTGAATCCTCACCTCCTGGCGACCCTACTGCTGATACTGCCCCCTGTTTCATCTCATCTTGAGGAACTCCGGGCACGTGGCCGTGGCGTGCCCTTCCTCTTGGTGGAAGTCGTAGTATAGCAAATCCACCATAACTTCTCTCCTCCTTCATCATGTTGCTCTCCTCCTCTCCCCCATTGCTATGGCCATAGACTGATTTTGATCTGGGAGGGGAGGTCTTTGTGCATGACTCCAACCTGGGGGGTGGAACTAATCCTGGCCCGCCTGGCAATTGTCTCTTCTCTGGAAACCTCTTTGTGTCCCTTGGTCTTTCCACTCGGGCCTCCAGCCCAGCTAACGGTCTGGCTCCTGACGCCCCCACCTAGGCTTTTGCTGCTGCTAAAGTTGGCATTGTTCCCTCTCTCGGGGTTTAGCTATCCTTTCCTCCTGACCTCTACCGTATCTCGGCTCCTTCTCCTGCTCTGTGGCCCACTTGGCCAGTTTTCGGGCAAACCTAGATTCGACGCCTCCACGTCGACTTCCCTTGTCGCCCTCTCCATCAGCTCTTCGTAGGAGATGGGATGCACTCTTCAGTTCCTTCCTGAAGAAACACTGTTGCAGCCGTAGGGTGAAGGCCATCATCAGGCTATGGCCTGGCATCTCCTGGACTTGGGTGAACTCGTCCAAAAACCGGTCAACGTAACTCCCCAACATCTCGTTCACCGCCTGCTTGATGTGGAACAAGGACTCTTGACTCCTTATTCCTCCTCTTGGAGGTGGTGAACCTCAACATGAACCACAAGCGTATGTCCTCAAAGCAGTAAATGGAGCTGACTGGTAGTTGATGGAACCACTCTCTCTCCTTCTCCTTGAGGGTGATGGAGAAGATCCCGGACTTAAAGCCATCCGACATCTGCTGGATTGAGACCACGTCCTCGAAACACTGGACGTGCTGGACTGGGTCCCCCTTCTCGGTGTAGTAAGACATCTCAGGTTCCTTGAAAACCTCTGGAACTGGTGCAAAAGAAACCAGCTCGCTAAAGGTGCTGCCTCACCCTGTCGGGCGAGCCATAGGATCCCCCCCCCACCGGTCTCGCGGAACCGGCCTCCGCTTTCCAAACTGGGGAAGAGTATGCTCCCGGGGAGCTCGCATCCCCTTCCTTCGTCGGCGACCTTTTCCCTAGCTCGCCTGTCGGGACCGTCCTTGCCCAGATATGGGGCGGCGGCGATTGGAACAGCTAGAGTCGACCACTTGGCCCACGCGACGAGTGTGAACTTGACGAGGTTGAGCACCTCCTGCCTGAATTCTTCGAACATCCCCATCATGGCTAGAGGTGGTGGGTGTGGCGAGTCGGACCTATTAGAGCCTTGTCCTTCTCCTCTTTCCATCTAGCCTGTTGAAGATTTTATGTGTTGAGAACTTTCCACGATCACCGCACCATAATGTTGAAACTGAAAACTCAGTCTCTGTGGAGTTCACCCGTGTGGAAGGGGTGATCGCACACCTACTTCTCTCCAGCAAGACAAACAACAAAAGAAAAGGGAACCAACCCTAGGGCTCAGCGTGGAGGTACCAGCACACACCGGAGGATCTTAGAGCACTTCCCGTCCCTAGCCAAAAGCCAAGATAAGGCTACCCCAGAAAGCGCAAGAAGATCAGAACACTAGTAAGCCTGCCTTTTGAGGCGACTCTTGGGTCTTATTTATAGTTTTTTGAAGACGTCCTGCAAATAGCGAACCTCCGTTGTTTTGAACAGTTATGTGCAGCCCAGGTGGGTCTGCCAACAGCATAAATCCGCTGTTCTACAAGGCTATAGGTAGACAAACGGGGGTAAAATTTTAAAAAAACACCTCATAAGAGACTGGGCGAATGACCCTCTGAAGACTTTATTCTCCTGGGGGCGACACGTGGAGCAACATCACACAACGCCATTGCTAGCAGGGTGTCGAGAGCATTGAGTGGAGCAACATGACTCAACGCCAAAGCCAGGAGGGTGCCAAGAGCGTCAAGTGGAGCAACATCACTCAATGTCATTGCCAAGAGGGCGCCGAGAGCATCGAGTGGAGAAACATCACTCAATGCCAAATCCAGGAGGGCGTCAGCGGGGGTAAAGTTTAAATGAAGCCTCATAAAATAGCTGGGCGAGTAGCCCTCGGATACCTTCAGTCGCTCGGGGTGGTGAGTGCTCGATGGAGCTGGAAGTCACTACTTCTGCCCGGCCCTGGGCGAGTGCGAGCGTGGCCAGTCTGGGACTATTACTACAGAAGGAATTCCATAAGCATTGATCATATCGAGCTTAGTTTGACTAACACATGATTCTAACTCGCGAGGTCAGCTCGAAGAATGTCGAGCTTCATTCGACGAACGTTGAGCCTCGTTCGACGAACA
This sequence comes from Platanthera guangdongensis, assembly GCA_039583875.1. NCBI lineage: Eukaryota > Viridiplantae > Streptophyta > Magnoliopsida > Asparagales > Orchidaceae > Platanthera > Platanthera guangdongensis. The sequence continues at coordinate 92,718,856 of CM077156.1, read as the reverse complement.
CCGAGCTCCGTTCGATGAATGTCGAGCCTCGTTCGATGAACGTCGAGCTATGTTCGATGAATGTCGAGCCCCGTTCGGAGAATGCCAAGCTCTTTCTGACGAACGTTGAGCCCCGTTCGAAGAATGTCGATCTCTATTCGACGAACGTTGATCTCAACTCAAGCTCAGTCTGGCAAAAACCCGATTCGGTTCGATGAACCCCGACGGACACGGGCTAGTCGGGCCGGCTAGTGCAGCTTGTGCTCCTAGGTTTGGCGGGAGCGAGTTGGCTGTTCTGAACTCGTCCGCATGTTGTTCTGGCGCGGACAGGTCACCTTGGTCTGCTCTCCCTGTCTAGGGCACCCACTCGGCAAACACGAGGTTGTAGAATGTCATCAAATTTCCACTCACGTATAGGCAAGGACTTCAGGAATTCGCCAGGCCTCTGGCACTCAGCCTTTACCACGGCACAAGTCTGACACTTCGCCAGATACAACGCTGTGTCTTTCTTCAGACCCGGCCACCAAAATAATTTCTTCAAGTCCTTGAACATCTTGGTGCTCCTGGGCTGAATCGAGTATTTGGTAAAGTGCGCTTCAAACATCAAGTCTTCTCGAAGTTTACGTACTTTTGGGATGCACACCCCACCATCGTTCCACAATAATTCGTCACTGACAGTAAATTGGGCATTTGACCCATACAAAGCCTCAACAATGAACCGATACGTAATGTCATGTAGCTCCAAAGCCTGTCGAATACGATCAGCAGGTCATATTGAATCTCCGTCCAAATCAAACACGCATTTATACTAGATCCCTTATCAACACAAGTGATCTCCAAGTCTTCCAGATCTCGAATGAGCTGCTTGTCGTGCATCTGTATCCAGTTGGCCGATGCAGGGGCCCTACGGTTCAAAGCATCTGCAATAACGTTCCCCTTCCCATGAATATAATGAATCTTGTAGGTGTACTCCCCAAGGAACTCCATCCATCTACGATGATGCATGTTCAGATCCTTCTGATCTAATAGATACTTCATGCTCTTGTGATTTGAGTATATATCGACCTTAACCCCATACAAATAATGCCTCCAAAGCTTAAGAATGAATACCACGGCCGCCAAATCAAAATCATGGACCGGGTAGTTTCTCTCATGCACCTTCAACTGACGCGATCCATAGTCTATCACCTTCCTGTGCTGAAGTAAAACACAGCCTAATCCACTCCCAGAGGCAGTACTGTAAATCTCAAATCCCTCTGAACCACAAGGAGAACATAAGACAGGTGTCGTGGTGAGACAAGACTTTAGTTCTTCGAAAGCTTGTGCGCACTCCAACGACCAAACAAACTTCTTATCCTTCCTTGTCAGGATAGTGAGGGGTAGTGTTATCCTCGAGAAGTGCTCCACGAAGCACTTGTAATAGCCGGCAAGCCCTAGAAAACTTCATACTTCTAACACAGTAGACATCACAGGCCACTCCCGTATCGCGGCTACCTTCACCGGATCTGTCGTAATTCCTTCACCACTAATCACATGAACAAGGAACGCTACTGAGGATAGCCAAAACTCACATTTGGATAATTTGGCATACAATTGATTTCTCCTCAGTGTCTCCAAAACCATATGAAGATGCTTTAAATGATCCTCCTCGCACTATGAGTACACAAGTATATCATCGATGAAGACTATCAAGAACTGGTCCAAGTGTTAAATTTTCTCCAGGTGGTCAACGAGATAGCCTGACGGCAAATTAATTTTCTCAGGACTATCAAGATAACACCTTGATCATGCAGAAATTTACCTGGACCTTGGAGTGAGCCGGAGTTATCTCAACTTAAGCCAGTCAACCAGAAAACACATGCAGCACAAGAGTCTTTATTGATTCACAGCAAACTTCTTTACACCGCGAGACATACATGGCGAGACATGGTTCACCAAAACCAACATAGGGAGAGCATAGAAAATTACAATGACAAGACAACACAAGCCATGCGGTCTCAAACACCAAGCCGTCGGTCTACTGTTGTGGATTCCGCACAGTCCGCCAGGTCGACAGACCGCAACCCAAGTCGCGTGGGCTACCCCTTATTCCAATGCTTGCTCTAGCCGCCGATCTGCAAGCCGCCTGACCGCGAGGTCGCCTAGCCGTCAGACAGCATAAGTTGCGATGATGAATAGAACAGTCCGCCTGAAGCAGGCGACTTATTGAACCCCGAAACAAGTTGCGAAAGAGAAGACCGTCTGGTCGCTGTCTGCGACCTGCTGTTTACCGCCTGTTGCTTAACTGTAGAGTCCGCACGGTCCCTGACCGCAATCAGAGATAAGTCCTGGCTTTTCAGCGCTATCCACATAACCTGCACAGAACAACCCGATCAATTCAATCAAACCGCGTGGACACAAAAGTCCAGTCCGCAACAACTGTTGCGGGCTCAAAAATACTGTTCACTTACTTCAGTTGGTTGTTATTCTTGATGTGACATGGGTCCTATTTATAGGCACGATGATGAGGGTGGTCACCTCCCTAGCCGATAGGATTACCGCAGCAAGACGCACGTATATCCGAAAGACCCGCGAATAAACTCCAGTCCGCTGCTTCCTTGTGCAAGATAGCCAGTCCGCCTATGCTTCTCCAAGGTCGGACACAATTGCCAGTCCGCCTTGTCGCCAAAGGCCAAGCCAAGATGACCACAGCCGGACTCTGCAGCAACAATGTACGCCAATCCGCGGACACAGCTCTAGCCCACTTATCCCGAGCCCACAGCCTTACCACAATGCAAATGCCAGACTCAGCGGACACACAGCTTCAGTCCACTCATCCCGAGCCGACAGCTTTGCCACCAAGGTACCTTCCAGACTCAGCGGACACACTGTACCAGTCCACCCATACTGCAGAGAGCACTAGTCTGCATATCCCTGCAGACAACTCTAGTCCGCATACCGAGTCCATAGACTTTTTACCAAGACACCTACCAGACTCAGCGGACACGGCTCCAGCCTGCTTAAATAGCAAACTACTCCAGTCCGCAAATTTTGCAAACTGCTCCAGTCCGAAAATCCCAAGTCCACAGCCACGCCAGCAAGGCAGCTGTCAGACTCAACAGACTCCAGCTCCAGTTCGCACGCAGTTGCGAACACAATCTCCAGTCCGCTTCCTCCAAACTCGCAACCAAGGCACCTAGCACTTCTGTCGAGATTGGCGGACTGAGACACTGTCCTCACTCCACTGCACGATCTCCCCGGACTGAGCCAAACATGGACTTGGTTCAGAACCAACCAAGTCCACACCACTGGACACAAGGGTTAGTCCGCACTTACTGGCAGATACTGGATCCAGTCCGCCTATCCCGACGAGCTCTAGTATCATTCTGCACTGACTGGAGATCTCTGCGGCTTCCACTTGCCGCTTCACCAGAGCAAGACCAAGGCTTCTGCCAAGCCGATCTGCCGAGCTCCAATTCTTCAGTCCACTTCTTGCCGGACTCCACAGATATAGTTGCTATCTTCCTGGTTACTTCCTGGGATCCAGCTACCTCCTGAGCACAAGCCGACCTGGCTAACCGCTGTTGTTGTCCGTGTAGTCCTTGCAAACAGACCACCCAGGTCGCTACAGAGCAACCATCTACAACATCCCTGCTGACATGGCTGTCCGCCAACCCTATCTGCATAGTCCGCGCGGATAGGTCCAAGTGCTCCATTCACCCACTTTCACTTCACAAATTTCAACACTCCCCCTTGAAGTGAGAAGTGGTGAATAACTCTAGCAGCTCCTGTAACCTCGCACCTGATCCCTCCGATAGCATCTACGAAGAGATATCCAAGACATAGTCCTCGCCCCGCATATCATGGACCATGGGGAGCCCTCCAGCATCACCGAGAAGGAGTCATGCTTCCCTCTACCTTCTTCTTCAGCTTCAACCTCCACTCATGCATCATAGGAGTATCACCAACAACCTTGGGCACAAAAGCCCAAGCTTTGTTACCTTTAAGAGTAGTCACCTCTTCATCCTTGGTGTCAACCACCTCCTTAATTTTAGTGGGGTCATCACAGCTAGAAGGTACTCGCTCAACCTAAGGGATAGCAAGGAAACATGGGACGAAGACCGTCGTGTTCCCTTCGTTATATTGAGCTGGTGGCTTAGCGATCCTCTTCATTCTTCGAAGAACCTGATCATGACTAACCACCTCCGCTGCTCTTCCTAAACCAGCTCCGTTCCCGGGCAAACTCGGAATAATGCTCCCCTTACTTCCTGAACATGATGCCTCCTTCTCGGAACTACGAGCACCTGGAGCAATGCTCACCCTGCTACCTGAACTAGAAGACTCCCCTGTTGAACAAGAACTATATGGAACATCGCTCCTCCTGCTTCCTGAATAAGAAGCCTCCGTCTTCGAGCCAGAAGTGTAACGCCCCGAAACTCAAAAGAGCGACGGGGGACGTTTTGGGCCAGGTTTGGGTTCTGGCAGGAGGCACACGACCCGGGACACAGGTGTGTCCCAGAGCATGTCAGGCTTGTGTCGACACTCAGCCAGCGAAGTCGATATTTTGCGCTCGACGAAGTGTCGAGACAGGGAAACGGCCTGAGACACGGGCGTGTCGAGCCCGTGTCGACACTCGTCCGGGGGAGTCGACGAATTTTGCTCGACGAAGTGTCGAGACAAGGCACACAGCCTAGGACACGGGCATGTCCAAGGCCGTGTCGTGAGTTCGACTAACTTCGCTCGACAAAGTGTCGAGACCGTGAACATGGCCTGGAGCCTAGGCATGTTCGAGTGGACACGGGTTAGGACACGGGCGTGTCCAAGAACCCGTGTTATTCTCGGGTTGTTTTCGGGATAAATCGATGGGGGCACACGGCCGACCACACGGCCGTGTCAGCTAGAACACGGGCGTGTTAGGTCGAACACGGGCATGTTCGATTGCCGTATGTTGTTCCAAGCGCGTCGATTTTGACGGCGAATGAGGGACACGTCCCTGGACACGGGCGTGTTCCAGGCTGTGTTCGGCCCAGATTCTGCATTTTAGATCTGGATCGTGGCCGTTCGTTTCTTTAATTTAGGATCTGATGGCTGGGGGCTGTTAGTACTTGGATATACTCGGGATTGGACCCTAGAAACCCTTACTTTTAATTGAGTGGTTCTCTTTCTAAGTTAAGAGAGAGAGGAGAGCCAAAGGAGGAAGAAGAAGCTAGATCCGGCCATTGGAGGAGCTTTGAAGCTCCAAATCGCGAGCCGACTCCGGATCCACAGTGGCAAAGAGAGTGCGGTGATTTTCATCTGCTTACTTTTCCATGGCACCAAAGAGGAACGCTAGGCTAACGATCCTCTACTTGAGCATGTGAAGCTCTCATTCTTTGCATAGGAAGCCCGCTCTTGCGAGTTTGCAGTGAGTTGGAGGCGTTCCTTCGGGTAGATATGTAAAGTCCTCATTGTTTAGAGTCCATATTCGAGAACGGACATAAGAATGATGTGTGAAGCCTAACTAGACATGTTGGTCTGGATCGATGATGTTGCATTGCATAAATGCCGGAGAAGACTCCGTGCGATTGGTTGTTTTTCGGGTTTTCTACGTGGTCGATTGCAACAGGGAGCCTTGGGGATTAACCCAAAGGTGCACCCGGAAAACTGGGTTGATGCTTGATCTTGCCAACTTGTGGGCCTTGGAGCCAACTTGTACATATTTGGGGTATGTATTATTGTACGTTCGATATACGGGCTTCGGGGAAACTTAACTCGTGTCGACGATACCATGAGTGTCGTGGCAAGTGAGCAACGCATTGTGTGGAACCGTTCCTGCTTTATGCCGCGGGCATAGAGGTCGGGTCTTGCTGTCAATGACATTAACTTTGTCGCGACATAGGCTATCGATGACATTAACTTTGTCGTGACATAAGCTGTTGATGACATTAACTTTGTCGTAACATTTGCCTAAAAGACCAAATCGCTCACGAGATATTGTCGTCCTGGAGATGGTGGTGAGTCAACGGTCTTAGACTGTGATCACCGAGAATGTGCCCTAAGAGCATGGGGCGTGTGGCCATGCGTGTAAACGCCTGTGATGCAATGAATTTCTATACTGCTTTGTTATTCTAAAAAAAATGCTGGGAAGGAGCATCGCCGCCCCGAGTTGGGGGCGGGATCGTTATAATTTGGTCAGCATTGCTGACCGTTGCCTTTGTTTGCCACCGTGTGGTGGTTTTGTTGCTTGCAGGTGCTGCTGGACCAAGAGGTCAATAGCGGGCTAAAACCCAAATTGCGAAGCCAGCCCTCGAAGGCCTAATTGAACTGTTTACTGCTTTTATTCATGTATGACCGGCCTGCGTGTCGTGGTTTGTAAATCATGTAATATCAAGTAAACCATTTTGTAAGGCCTTAAGGCCTATACTTATGTATGTACAACATTCCTATTTGGTATTAGTGGACATTCATGCTTTTGTGATGCGTTCTTTATTGCAACTTATATAAACTGCTTCCGCTAGAATGCTCTGTGTAGGATGTTGGATTAGTTGGATGGTTTCCATTGAGTAACCACCCGGTCTGTCTGTAGCATATAACGTCGGGCCCCAGCTGGACCTACTGCTATATGCTATGTGACGGATAGGGGGTGTTATAATTTGGTATCAGACTACTGATTTTGTTCGAGCTTAAATTGAATTCGTGGACGAATTCTTTTTAAGGGGTGGTGAGCACATGTGTGTGCGTTATCGTTATAACAGTAAAAGAACCCATGAATATCCACTTAGGAATGAAAATACACGTGTTTGGGGAACCTGCGTGTTTCTATAATTGTTGTTTGCAATTTTATTTGGTCGCTTAAAGGTGTTTTGTACCACTATAGGTGACCAGAAGTGGTGTTGGGCCGTCGGAACGTCGAGTTTATGAGGCTAGCAGTGCACCTAATGAAGCTCCTGCAACACCTCTATCGGCTGAGACCTTACGATTGGTGGCCGAAGCAGTGTTGGCCATGATAAATGCGCAGCCTACAAGGCAAACGCAGCAGCCCGCTCCTGGGATGGAGCAGGAACCTCTTCCAGAGATTGAGCCTAGGAGAGTGGAACAGGTGGTAGTGGAGCCGTTGGTGCCAAGGAGGGAAACCGAGAGACAGCTCAAGCATGTCATGAGCTTTAATCCTCTGGTATTCTTGCGGTTGGGAACCCCATCTCAAGCTGAAGACTGGCTCTCCAGGGTGAAGAGCGTCATGACAGCAACGGAGACGAAGGAGTGGCAAATGACCACCATTGCTACGTTCCTTTTGGACGGTGAAGCGAGAATGTGGTGGGAAGGATTGGAGTTGCATCTACTGAGAGGTAGGCAACTTGTTGATGTCTCGATGGATGAGTTCTTGAGATTGTTCTTGGCTAGATACCTCCCTTCGGCGCAGAGGATGGCGTTGGAGAATGACTTCCTGAAGTTGGTACAAGGGGACAATAGCGTGGATGAATACCTCCACGAGTTTACTCGTTTGAGTCGATATGCTAGCTCCACCATTGCCGATGAGGAGCGCAAGACGAATCGATTCTACGAAGGGTTGAGAGATGAGTTGAGATTTCTACTCTCGGGGCCGATGACGCAGGGTTTCTTGACCCTGGTCAACACGGCCTGGTCCTTGAAGAAGGACATGAATAATGAACAAGCAAAGAAAAGCTTGGGTGATAAGAAGTCGGAGTTCAGAGTGTCGAACTTCTCAAAGTCTGTGTTCCGGAAGTGGAACAAGAAAGCTAGGACTTCGGGTTTAGCCCCCTCTGCTGGTATTTCTGGGGCGACTACGGGTTGAATCCCGGGCACATGTTATAACTGTGGAAAGCCAGGGCATTATGCCTGTGAGTGCCGGAGCGGACGTCCCAAGTCCGAAAGAAAGCCGGGAGCAACTTATGAAGAAAAGGGCAAGGCGGTGGAGTCGACCGCATCTCATTATGCTCCGGCCCAACCAAGGGTGTATAATCTTGGCCAATAGGAGGCCGTCAAACAGGTAGATGTGGTGACAGGTACTGTTTAATTATAGCAAGAAAATTTCTTTAAATACTTATTATGCACATGTTACCTTACCACTGCTTGTTTAGGATTTGTTTTGATTTGTGAAAATCCGGCAAGAGCACTCTTCGATACGGGAGCTTCACACTCCTTCTTGTTCGAGGGATTTATATCACGCATCGGAGTCCCTTCTTCGATGGCGAATGATAAGTTGGATGTGTTGTTGCCTAATGTGTGTTCGATGCGCGCGGATAGGATCTGCGATGTTAAGATTCGTATTGGGAATCAGGAGTTCGATCTGCAAGCGTCGTTACTTCCGTTGGTGTAGTTCGACGTTATATTTCAGTGGATAGTATTTCAGTGGTATCGGAATACCCTGATGTTTTCCCTAGAGATCTTCCTGGAGACCCACCGCAGCGGGAGATAGATTTCACGATTAAGTTAGTCCCAGGTGCAAAGCCTGTGTCACGATCTCCTTATCGTTTAGCGCTTAAGGAAATGGCAGAGTTGAAGGTTCAACTACAAGAGTTATTGTAGCAAGGGTGTGCGCGCCCAAGTTCTTCGCCTTGGAGCGCACCGGTCCTCTTTATTAAGAACAAGGACGGAAGCTTGAGGCTATGTATTGATTATCGGGAGCTCAACATGTTGACAAAAAAGAACAAGTACCCGTTTTCCCCCGGATCGATGATCATTTTGATCAGTTGGTCAGGTCGACGGTGTACTCAAAGCTGGATCTCAAGTTTGTAACTATCAGTTGAGGATAAGGGAGAACGTTACCCCTAAGACAATGTTCAGTACAAGATATGGGCAGAGTGAGGAAGATCACTTCAAACAACTTCATTTTGTTTTGGAGACGCTAAGGGGGAATCAGTTGTATGCCAAGTTTTCGAAGTGCGAGTTTTGGATATCCTCAGTGGCGTTCCTCGGTCATATAGTGGGTGGGGAAGGTATTGCAGTGGATCCGGCGAAGATTGTTGCGATTCGGGAGTGGCCTGAGCTTTCTACGGAAGCGGAAGTCCGGAGCTTTCTGGGGCTTGCCGGCTATTATAGGCGCTTCGTAGAGAACTTCTCGCTGATAGCGTTACCGCTCACTACTTTGACGAGGCAGGAGCAGAAGTTCATTTGGATGTCGGAGTGCGCACGAGCTTTTGAGGAGTTGAAATGTCGATTGACCATGGCTCCGATGCTGAGTTCATGTCACAACCCGCATTTCCTCAACGAGTACCTCGTATCAGAGCAAGAGGAACTACGGGTTATGATGCCACGTCGTGCAGGGGATAACTGCACACGCTCAGGCAACCCTTGACGCTTACTTTATGAATTGAAATTCAACAGTTAGATGTAAGAAAACTAGTTCATTTGATGGTCGTATCCCTCGGCCTAAGGTATCAAAACACATTGGTACACGGCGGAAATCCTTTATTTACTTATGACGATCTCCTATATGCAGTCTATAGTGATCTTACTATAAGAAATCCTCTTTATTTACGTTATTTGGAAAATACGTTTTAATTTATCAAGACATGTATGCATGAGATACAATAATAGTTTTGGTTTAGCTTCAAAATACCTAATGCAACCTACCATAAATCCTTCCCAAGAGCAAAAAGACATCATCTACATGAGTCACATAGAAGTTTCGTATTCATATATCACAAGTAAAGTAAGCCACCAATGGGCGCCAACAAGCTGACACGAACCCATTGGGGCACATGTAGGTCTGTACAACAAAGTAAAGAACTACCTCGCCACGTAGTAAGCTCGGTTAGCTCCCAAGAAATGCCTCCAACAAACCTAGCCGCTCAACCGGCTACAACCTGCACCTGAGGCATTCAAGAAAGAATACCTCAGCAATCCTCGAAGATACAACAAAAAGAAGAGCAGTATCATGAAGTGGCTTACCGACCCCGTAGCAATGTTTCATATAAGTGAAGAAAACAAGTGGAAAATGCACCAAAACACATGCCAAACGCACCAAGTGCGTACAAGTTCATCACGTTCTGCTCACCCCGCAGGAGCAAAAGGCAAAACACATGCCCATTCCATCATCCGTAGTACAAGAAACTACTATACTAGTGAAGCATAAGCAGCGGTTAAGTTCACTTTCGCAAGGGTCTTATCGGTGGCGGCCCTAAAGTGGAACGCACCAAACAAAACCAGCCCGAATCGGGGCCAAAGTGGTCTCTCTAACCACAAAAACAAAACTCGGTGGCCACAGGCTGAAACCACACCACCCCTTGCAAAATTCTCACACAAACGCTCCTGCCACGGTTCACAAATTCGCCTCGCAAAACGCCCCATAACCCAAGGTAACACGCTCCTTTCATCGCCCTTACACACGACTACCAATTGCCAACGTAGCGTTTGATGCCTTCATCCCATAAAAATCACATGCTTTGTATCAAAATAAAATCACATGATAGAGTTTGAATTGACCAAGGAAAATCACTTTTACTCGATAGGTTACATGAATATGAACTACATGAATCATAGGAACAAAAGAACTACATGAATTAACCTAGCATAAACTTGATAACCAACAAAATTAAACATGGGAGAGCAAAGTCATTTAGCATAGGGAATTAGCATAGAAAATTAGCATAAGGACTTAGCTACATATATCAAATTAGCATAGGGACCTTTGATAAAACAAACAAGAGGATTGATCATAATTTGAATCAAGAAGAACAAACTAAGCATAGGGGAATTGAAAGAGCATTACTAAGGCTAATAAGGAAGAATTCAACACAAGATCTAAAGCTAGGAAAATGGAAAATTGAATCAAGAATGAAGATTGGCAAGGGTGGAGAACACCGCTTGCCTGAACCGAGGCGATGCCGCGACGGCTGCTCTTTCTTTCCTTGCCTTTCTTGAGCCTTTCTCCCTTGCTTTCTCTTTGAGAATGAAGAAGAAGATGAAGAAGAATATGAAAATGAGAAGGAGGAATCCTTGCTCTGATTTCAGCCTTTAAGAAAAAGAAGAAGAGGCTTCAGCCCTTGGATCCCAGCTGAAGGAATGGACGGCCACGATTCGGCCAAAAACACTAAATTTGACTCGACACGGCCTCTGACACGGCCGTGTGCCAGGCCGTGTGACTCAAGTGGTGGTCAACCGACTTATCCAAACCAGTGACACGCCCATGGGACACGCCCGTGTCATGGGTCGTGTCACCAACACGCCCTGAGACATGCCCGTGTCTGTGGTCGTGTGCCTGGTGAAAAAAAATCCCAAAACATCCCGAGACTTCACACGGCCTGTGACACGCCCGTGTCCCAGGCCGTGTGCTCCAACACGGCACAAAGACACGCCCTGTCGAAACCCACACGCCCTATGACACGCCCGTGTCACAGGCCGTGTGCAATGTCTCGACACTCGACACCCACATCTCGACACTCGACGATCGTTGAGTAAAAGTCGTCGAGCACACGACACGGCCTTCGACACGCCCGTGTCCTGGGCCGTGTGCCTCCTCTCAACACATCGTCGAGCAAAAAAAATTCGTCGAGACACGCCCTGCGACACGGCCGTGTCGCAGGCCGTGTCAACGGACATGCCCTGGGACACACCCGTGTCCCAGGCCGTGTCACCCAAAAAAATTCCTGTTTTGAAAAATGTTTCTGTGTCGTCCTAGACCATTTTTGCCTTAAGAACTTTTTACCATTTTTTTTTTGTTTTTGGTTTTCCTGGACCAGCAACTTGCTTTGAGCAACATTTCCCGGGCGCGAAAAAGTGCAACCATTCCCTAAGAGGCCTCACCGAGTCCCTTATTTGGACTCCGGTTTGCTGGGGAATCGTGCAACTCGGCTACCAAAACAGCCACTCGCAAGCCCGCGGGAAAACCATGCTCGAACAACAGTCAAAGCCAACGTACCGCCCATCATGCGTACGCAATCAAAATTCCGGGGTGTTACAATCACTCCCCCTAACAAAAAGTTTCGCCTCGAAACTTTTCACTCATTTTGATTCAATGAAATACCTAAGCAAACCAAAACCTTAAATACAATCAAACACCAAGGCACATACCAGTTTATTTACGGGAACAAATGAGGGTGCGCTGCCCTCATCGTTGACTCGAGCTCCCACGTCGCGCTTTCCACATTCTGATTTTTCCATAGCACCTTGACCATAGGAATCCTCTTTCTCCGCAACACGCGATCTTGGGAGTCCAATATCCGGATGGGCATCTCCACATAAGAAAGGTTTGGCGCCAATGGCGGCACCACGTCCAACACTTGCGTGTCATGTCGCACACACTTGCGAAGTTGGCTAACATGAAACACGTCGTGAACACCAGGAAAGTTCACGGGTAATTCTATTTTGTAAGCGGATGCACCAACTCGCGCAAGAATCTTGAAGGGACCCACAAATCTTGGGTCTAATTTGCGCTCCTTTCCAAACCTTTTAATCCCCACCATTGGGGAGACTTTCAAGAAAACGGAATCCCCCACCGCAAACTCTAATTCCGACCTTCGTCGGTTGGCATACTTTTCATATCGCTCTTGGGCGATTCGGAGCTTCTCCCGAATACCTCGGACGGCGACTTCCATGTCCTCGAGCGCTTCTGGGCCCAACAAAGGCCGCTCGCCAACCTCAGTCCAAAAGAGGGGAGTCCGACATCGACGCCCATATAACGCTTCGAACGGAGCCATTTGCAAGCTTTCTTGATAGCTGTTATTATATGCGAATTCCATAAGCCGCAACCGTTCATCCCATGCTTCGCCATACTCAAGAATATAGCATCGAATCATATCTTCTAAAATTTGGTTTACTCGTTCTGTTTGGCCATTCGTCTGAGGGTGGTAAGCAGTGGAATACCGTAAATCTGTCCCCAAACCCTCTTGTAGACTCTTCCAGAAACGAGAAGTAAATCGGGAATCTCTGTCTGATATGATATTAACTGGCACACCATGCAGTCGGATGATCTCGTTCAAATAGAGCTCCGCTATTGTCTTCATCGGGTAGTTGACCTTAAAGGGTATGAAATGAGCACACTTGGTCAACCTATCCACGATCACCCACACGGAGTCATGTCCTCGTGGAGATCTTGGTAATCCTGTAATAAAATCCAATGAGATGCTTTCCCACTTCCAGGTTGGAATCTCCAATGGTGTCAACTTGCCACCAGGCCTCCCATGATCAGCTTTCACCCGCTTGCAGGTATGACATTCCGATACAAATTGTGCTATATCTCTTTTCATTCTATACCACCAGACAATTTGTTTCAAATTACGGTACATTTTTGTTGAGCCTGGATGGTAGGCCATACTTGAGCCATGTGCTTCCCTACACACCATCTCGCGAATATCTCCAACTACGGGAATACAAAATCGACCACGATACTTTAATGTGCCCCCTTCATCAATAGCAAAATCCGGTAACTCATTCTGTTCTGTTCGAAGAAACAAATGTAAAAGATCAGGATCGTCCTTTTGATGTTGTTTTGCAAGCACCAACCATGAAGGTTCTTCTACCATCGAATGACTTTGTGGGTCATATTTTCCCACGGAAATCTCCATTAATAGAAATTCTTCCACAAGACGGTCGACTGAAAGATGAAATAACTTCCCCGTCTTCCGACTCAAAGCATCGGCCACAACATTCGCTTTCCCCGGATGATACTGAATGTCCACCTCATAATCCGCGACATATTCAAGCCATCGCCGTTGGCGCAGATTAAGTTCTTTTTGCGTGAAGACATACTTTAAACTTTTATGATCCGTAAAGATTTTACATTGTGCACCATACAGTAAGTGTCTCCACAACTTCAATGCAAATATCACTGCTGCGAATTCCAAATCATGCGTTGGGTAGTTCTTTTCATGACTTTTCAACTGCCGAGACCCATACGCAATCACCTTTTTGTCTTGCATTAAAACACATCCAAGTCCAACGTGCGACGCATCCACAAAAAACGTCATAATCTATCCCTTCTGTCGGTAAAATCAACACAGGCGCGGTACATAACCGGTTCTTGAGTTCCAGGAAGGATGCCTCACACTTGTCATTCCACTCAAATGCCACATTATTCTGGGTTAAGCGAGTCAAAGGTGCGGCCAACGTAGCAAAACCTTTGACAAATCTGCGATAATAGCCGGCCAATCCCAAGAAGCTTCTAATCTCCTTGGGGGTCTCCGGTCTTCTCCACTCCATGACCGCAGAAATCTTTTCGGGATCCACCGAAATTCCATGGTGATTAATGACATGACCTAAAAAGGCAACTTGCGGCAACCAAAACTCGCATTTACTTAGCTTAGCGAATAACTGTTGCTCTCGCAAAGTGGCCAATATCACTCGCAAATGCTGTTCATGCTCCTCAGCACTGCGGGAGTAGACAAGAACGTCATCAATAAAAACCACCACAAACTTATCCAAATAGTCCTTGAACACCCTGTTCATCATATCCATGAAGGCTGATGGTGCGTTGTTCAAACCAAACGACATCACCAGAAATTCAAAATGGCCATGCCTAGATCGAAATGCAGTCCGCGGAATATCAGATTCCCGGACCTTGAGCTGATGATAGCCCGAGCGGAGATCAATCTTCGAAAATACGGAACTGCCACGTAGTTGATCAAACAAATCATCGATTCTTGGCAGTGGGTACTTGTTTTTAATCGTCACCTTGTTCAATTCCCGGTAATCGATGCAAAGCCGCATCGACCCATCTTTCTTCTTCACAAATAACACCGGTGCACCCCAAGGTGATGAACTCGGCCTGATAAACCCTTTTGCCAATAAGTCATCCAACTGGGTACGTAACTCTGCTAGCTCACGCGGGGCCATTCTATACGGCGCTTTCGCAATCGGTCGCGTACCCGGTTTCAAATCAATAACGAACTCAACATCACGATCAGGGGGAAGACCAGGAAGATCAGTAGGAAAAACATCTGGGAAGTCACGCACAACAGGAATCTCCTCCAAACGCGGCAAAACAGCACTCGTCCCCACAGCTGAGACAAGACAAGCAAAACAGTCGGAAACAAACAACGTCCGAACACATACCGCTGAAATTCCTGGAGTATCCTGGCATGAATCCCCATAAACACTTCCCGGTTGACCATTGTCCTTGAGAAAATCCAAGCGCTTTCCTCTGCACTGGATGACGGCGTCATAGCGGGATAACCAGTACATGCCCAGAATGACGTCAAAATCTTCCAACTCGATCACCTTGAAATCAGCCCTTGCTATGAAATCGCCCAACAAAATGGGACAATCAAGAAGACCCCAGTCTGCCACCATAGAAGCACCAGAAGGAAATTTCACCAAAAACGCATTCCCCACTCGATCTGGTGTTAAATGATACCGATCTAGAAAGGTTCGCGCCACAAATGAATGGGTCGCGCCAGAATCAAAGAGAACACGCGCCCAACGGTTCTTTACCTTAAAGTTTCCTATAAGGTATGTATGCTATGCTAAGAACGACACATAAAAGGCATACACAAAACGAGAACCAGAGGAATGAATCGAACCTGAAATAACCTGAGGTGATGTCTGCGCTTCCTCTGAAGAGACCACATTCAACTTCCCTTTGCCTTTGTCCAAGCGCGGAGGCGGAGGCAAAGCCTGGAGTGGTGCGGGTTGCAACACAGCTTGAACCTGTGGGCACCTTGCGCGAAGATGTCCTGGTCTGCCACATTGGAAGCATACCTTGTCTTTGGCCCAGCAGCGGCCCACATCATGACCTCTTCTCCCACAAAATATACACTCCAAGTCTCTGGTTGGCGCAACCTGAATGGAGTGCACCTGCTCCTTCTTCTGCATCCCCAACTGCTTGAAACATGTCTCAAAGGGGTGACCAGCTCGGCCACAGAAGCTACATGTCTCCTTGTTTCTCTTCCTTACGTCTGAGTCTTGGGAGCTTTTCCCACCCACCAGCTTCCTCTTATCCTTCCTCATCAGTTGTCCTCTTTGTTTTGGAGTTTCGATAGCTTCCACCTTCAACGCAGCCTCAACCACAGCAGTGTAACTCGTCGCTCCATAAGCACTTGCGAACTGCTGTACGTCGCTGCGGAGTCCGCCAAGAAATCTCTTTACTCGGTCAGCTTTTGTAGTCACCAAGCTCGGAGCGAACCGACTTAACTTGCTAAACTCGATTTCATACTCACTCACTATGAGATTCCTTTGCTTCAAGTATAAGAAGTCATTCATCAGGCGGTCCCTTTCCACTGCCGGTAGAAACTTGCGCCGTACCATTTCTTTAAACGCTTCCCACGAACAGCCCATCCCTAGTCCTTCCTTTTCTCGCAACCACCAACCTTTCGCCAACCCTTTGAGTTGATAGGCGGCAAGCATCACCTTCTGGTCCTCGGTAATGCCAGAATACACAAACATTTCTTCCAACGTGATTACCCAATCATCCAAGGTCACAAAGTCTGCTTTTCCATCATACGTCGGTGGTCCAAGTCGCTGAAACTGCGAGATAAAAGTCATCGCAGGGGGAACCACAACTGGGGGTAGCACTGCCACCGAAGGAGTCGAACTCGTGGGGCCTCTGACAGTCTCTTGTCCTCTTGGTGCCAGCCCAGACATCGCTGATGACATAGCTTGGAGCTGGGACTGCACTTCTTGCACCTGCCTCGTCAAAGCCTCATTACTTTGGCATAGACTATCCATCAGGGCATTATTTTGCGCGCCCGAAGACTCGCCCTCGGATTGAGGAGTTTGCCTTGTCACTGGACGCTTCGACATCCTATAAACACGTTCACTCTTGTCAACCTCAAACCCAACAAAACACACAACGGCTATGTACAGACCATACATAGAACAATATGAACATCAACTGCTAACTTGCTCTGGGAGTTTAAGCATGATGATATGCCTAGTCTAAAGATGACTCACCGTCATCCCACTAATTTGTGCCTAACCGATGAATGCATGACTTTATTTGACCCAAAACCATGAGTGTACAGGTGTCATCATGTAAATCTTAGCTTGGCACGTTGTGCTCATGCAATGTTATGGTATGCATGCTGTGCTATGCATTCTAGAAAAGGCCTTAATGCATGCCATGAGCGGTCGTACGCATTACAGTGCTATGCATCCCATACTACATAGCATTGCATGCAACGAATAAAAGAAAACGTGCTAGTCGCATCCATGTGGTGAGGTTATGCATCCCATACTACATAACCCTCACATGTTGCCCCTATGGTGGATCCATATACAACCACATATTATGCATCCCATACTACATAATATGCCCCGTATACTTCTTGTCATGCCATGAGTGTAGTGTGCGTGCTTCGGCAAAGACATACAGATGGCACCTCGGTGTGTGTATGAAATGATGCTGAGTTTGCCCGACCAATTGTCAAGCAAACCTCCCTCTGATACCAACTGTCACAACCCGCATTTCCTCAACGAGTACCTCGTATCAGAGCAAGAGGAACTACGGGTTATGATGCCACGTCGTGCAGGGGATAACTGCACACGCTCAGGCAACCCTTGACGCTTACTTTATGAATTGAAATTCAACAGTTAGATGTAAGAAAACTAGTTCATTTGATGGCCGTATCACTCGGCCTTAGGTATCAAAACACATTGGTACGCGGCGGAAATCCTTTATTTACTTATGACGATCTCCTATATGCAGTCTATAGTGATCTTACTATAAGAAATCCTCTTTATTTACGTTATTTGAAAAATACGTTTTAATTTATCAAGACATGTATGCATGAGATACAATAATAGTTTTGGTTTAGCTTCAAAATACCTAATGCAACCTACTATAAATCCTTCCCAAGAGCAAAAAGACATCATCTACATGAGTCACATAGCAGTTTCGTATTCATATATCACAAGTAAAGTAAGCCACCAATGGGCGCCAACAAGCTGACACGAACCCATTGGGGCACATGTAGGTCTGTACAACAAAGTAAAGAACTACCTCGCCACGTAGTAAGCTCGGTTATCTCCCAAGAAACGCCTCCAACAAACCTAGCCGCTCAACCGGCTACAACCTGCACCTGAGGCATTCAAGAAAGAATACCTCAGCAATCCTCGAAGATACAACAAAAAGAAGAGCAGTATCATGAAGGGGCTTACCGACCCCGTAGCAATGTTTCATATAAGTGAAGAAAACAAGTGGAAAATGCACCAAAACACATGCCAAACGCACCAAGTGCGTACAAGTTCATCACGTTCTGCTCACCCCGCAGGAGCAAAAGTCAAAACACATGCCCATTCCATCATCCGTAGTACAAGAAACTACTATACTAGTGAAGCATAAGCAGCAGTTAAGTTCACTTTCGCAAGGGTCTTATCGGTGGCGGCCCTAAAGTGGAACGCACCAAACAAAACCAGCCCGAATCGGGGCCAAAGTGGTCTCTCTAACCACAAAAACAAAACTCGGTGGCCACAGGCTGAAACCACACCACCCCTTGCAAAATTCTCACACAAACGCTCCTGCCACGGTTCACAAATTCGCCTCGCAAAACGCCCCATAACCCAAGGTAACACGCTCCTTTCATCGCCCTTACACACGACTACCAATTGCCAACGTAGCGTTTGATGCCTTCATCCCATAAAAATCACATGCTTTGTATCAAAATAAAATCACATGATAGAGTTTGAATTGACCAAGGAAAATCACTTTTACTCGATAGGTTACATGAATATGAACTACATGAATCATAGGAACAAAAGAACTACATGAATTAACCTAGCATAGACTTGATAACCAACAAAATTAAACATGGGAGAGCAAAGTCATTTAGCATAGGGAATTAGCATAGAAAATTAGCATAAGGACTTAGCTACATATATCAAATTAGCATAGGGACCTTTGATAAAACAAACAAGAGGATTGATCATAATTTGAATCAAGAAGAACAAACTAAGCATAGGGGAATTGAAAGAGCATTACTAAGGCTAATAAGGAAGAATTCAACACAAGATCTAAAGCTAGGAAAATGGAAAATTGAATCAAGAATGAAGATTGGCAAGGGTGGAGAACACCGCTTGCCTGAACCGAGGCGATGCCGCGACAGCTGCTCTTTCTTTCCTTGCCTTTCTTGAGCCTTTCTCCCTTGCTTTCTCTTTAAGAATGAAGAAGAAGATGAAGAAGAATATGAAAATGAGAAGGAGGAATCCTTGCTCTGATTTCGGCCTTTAAGAAAAAGAAGAAGAGGCTTCAGCCCTTGGATCCCAGCTGAAGGAATGGACGGCCACGATTCGGCCAAAAACACTAAATTTGACTCGACACGGCCTCTGACACGGCCGTGTGCCAGGCCGTGTGCCTCAAGCGGTGGTCAACCGACTTATCCAAACCAGTGACACGCCCATGGGACACGCCCGTGTCATGGGCCGTGTCACCAATACGCCCTCAGACATGCCCGTGTTTGTGGCCGTGTGCCTGGTGAAAAAAAAATCCCAAAACATCCCGAGACTTCACACGGCCTGTGACACGCCCGTGTCCCAGGTCGTGTGCTCCAGCACGGCACAAAGACACGCCCTGTCGAAACCCACACGCCCTGTGACACGCCCGTGTCACAGGCCGTGTGCAATGTCTCGACACTCGACACCCACATCTCGACACTCGACGATCGTTGAGTAAAAGTCGTCGAGCACACGACAGGCCTTCGACACGCCCGTGTCCTGGGCCGTGTGCCTCCTCTCAACACATCGTCGAGCAAAAAAAATTCGTCGAGACAAAGCCCAATCGTCGACACAACCTCGACACGCCCTGTGACACGGCCGTGTCGCCGGCCGTGTCAACTGACATGCCCTGGGACACACCCGTGTCTCAGGCCATGTCACCCAAAAAAATTCCTGTTTTGAAAAATGTTTCTGTGTCGTCCTAGACCATTTTTGCCTTAAGAACTTTTTACCATTTTTTTTTGTTTTTGGTTTTCCTGGACCAGCAACTTGCTTTGAGCAACATTTCCCGGGCGCGAAAAAGTGCAACCATTCCCTAAGAGGCCTCACCGAGTCCCTTATTTGGACTCTGGTTTGCTGGGGAATCGTGCAACTCGGCTACCAAAACAGCCACTCGCAAGCCCGCGGGAAAACCATGCTCGAACAACAGTCAAAGCCAACATACCGCCTATCATGCGTACGCAATCAAAATTCCGGGGTGTTACAGTTCGCCGAGTGTGACCGAAGGTTATGAGATTTATAATGATGCTTCGGGCAGCGGTTTGGGTTGCGTGCTATTGCAACACTGAAGTGTGATATCTTATGGCTCGGGACAGCTAAAGGTGCACGAGAGGAATTATCCGGTCCATGACTTGGAGCTAGCGGCCGTGATTTTTGCCTTGGAGCTGTGGAGGCATTATTTGTACGGTGTGAAGATTGATATCTACATCGATCATAAGAGCCTGAAGTATCTGATTGATCAGAAAGATCTGAATATGCAGCAGCGTAAATGGATGGAGTTCTTGGGAGACTATACATTCAAGATCCATTACGTGCCTGGTAAAGGTAATGTGGTTGCGGACGCGTTGAGTCGCTGAGCCCCATCTCAAGCCAATTGGCTATCGGTGCATGATGAGTGGTTGGTACAGGAGTTGGAGGCGTTGGAGATTGTTTGTGTGGATAAGCAATCAAGTGCTGAAGCAGTACTGAATTGGACTGAAGTCCAATATGACCTGGCTGATCGGATTCGGCGGGCTTTGGATTTGGAGGTCTATATGAAGCAGTTCATGGTAGAAGCTCTGGATGAGTCAAATTCCCAATTCATTATGGAGGATGGATTGCTTTGAAAAGACGGTCGACTGTGTGTCCCAAGTGTGGGCAATTTACGGGTGGAATTATTGTACGAGGCGTGTCACACCAAGTACTCGATTCACCCGGGAAGCACGAAGATGTACCGCGATGTAAAGAAACTATTTTGGTGGTCGGGCTTGAAGAAAGTTGTGGCGCTCTACGTGGCGAAGTGCCAAACTTGCGCCTTGGTGAAGGCGAAATGCCAAAAGCCGGGAGGATTTCTGAAATCCTTGTCTATTCCGGAGTGGAAATTCGACGACATCTCTATGGACTTTATGCATGGTTTGTCAAGGTCGCAAAAGGGGAATGACGCCATTTGGGTGGTCGTAGATCGGCTAACGAAGGTGTCGCATTTCATTCCACATAGGAAGGATGATCCGGTGGAGAAGTTGGCAAAATGGTATGTAGATAATATAGTACGGCTTCACGGTGTGCCCCGCAGCATCGTGAGTGACCGAGATGGGCGGTTCACGTCCAATGATTTGGAGGCTAGTGCAGCAAATGTTGGGAACAAGATTAAAATTCAGCACAGCCTTTCATCCGCAAACGGATGGGCAGTCCGAGAGGGTCAATAGGAGTATGGAGGACATGCTCCGCATGTGTGTCTTGGACTTTGGAAAGCAATGGGAAGACCATCTTTATATGGTAGAAGATGTCGCACGTCGTTGTCCTGGCTGGAAACGAGTGAGTCAAAGTTGTATCAGCAATTAGAAGTGGAGGATGCTACTTCGTTGGTGCGAACCATTCGGGAGAGGTTGCTTATCGCTCAGGACCGCAAGCGAAGTACTATAATGCCAAGCACAGGAACGTGGAGTTCGCTGTGGGCGACTATGTGTACTTAAAGATCAAGCCGTTCAAGGGTGTCTCGCGGGTGCGGCAAATAAAAAAAATCTAAGCCTGAGGTACCTTGAGCCGTTTGAGGTTCTGGAATGGGTAGGTGAAGCAGCCTATCGGTTGAAGCATTCGGTGGAGCTTAGTGGGCTACAAGATGTATTCCATATTTCGGTGCTACGGAAGGCGGTGCAAGAGCCTACGTAAGAGATCGCGGTCGATCAAGTGCCGATTGATAGTGGGTTGACGACAAAGGTCAAGCCCGTATGTATTGAAGACTCGGAAGTCAAGCGACTACGCAATAAAGAGATCATGATGGTCAAGGTCTGATGGGACAATTGCGGTCGAGAGGAGCTCTCTTGGGAGCGAGAGCAGACCGTGCTTGACGAGTATCCGGAGTTCCGCTCAGGAACAATTTAATTTTTGGTACTTGTCTTTCCCTTATATAATTTCGTGGACAAATTTCTTTTAAGAGGGGGAGAGTTGTAACGCCCCGAAACTAAAAAGAGCGACGGGGGACGTTTTGGGCCAGTTTTGGGTTCTGGCAGGAGGCACACGGCCTGGGACTCGGGCATATCCTAGGGCATGTCAGGCTTGTGTCGACACTCAGCTGGCGAAGTCGACATTTTGCGCTCGACGAAGTGTCGAGACAGGGCACACGGTCTGAGACACGGGCGTGTCTCAGGGCGTGTCGAGCCCGTGTCAACACTCGTCTCGGGGAGTCGACGAATTTTGCTCGACGAAGTGTCGAGACCGTGAACTCGGCTTGGATCCCAGGCATGTTCGAGAGGACACGGGTTAGGACACGGGCGTGTCAAAGAACCCGTGATGTTCTCTGGTTGTTTTCGGGATAAATCGATGGGGGCACACGGCCGACCACACAGCCGTGTCAGCTGGAACATGGGCGTGTCAGGTCAAACACGGGCGTGTTTGATGCCCGTGTGTTATTCCAGGCGCGTCGATTTTGACGGCGAATGAGGGACACGACCCTGCACACGGGCATGTGCCAGGCCGTGTTCGGCCCAGATTTTGCATTTTAGATCTGGATCATGGCCGTTCGTTTCTTTAATTCAGGATCCGACGGCTGGGGGTTGTTAGTACTTGGATATACTCGGGATTGGACCCTAGAAACCCTCACTTTTACTTGAGTGGTTCTCTTTCTAAGTCAAGAGAGAGAGGAGAGCCAAAGGAGGAAGAAGCTAGATCAGGCCATTGGAGGAGCTTCGAAGCTCCAAATCGCGAGCCGACTCCGGATCCACGGCGGCAAAGAGAGTGCGGTGCTTTTCACCCGCTTACTTTTCCATGGCGCCAAAGAGGAACGCTAGGGTAACGATCCTCTACTTGAGTATGTGAAGCTCTCATTCTTTGCATATGAAGCCCGCTCTCGCGAGCTTAAGATGAGTTGGAGGCATTCCTTCGGGTAGATATGGAAAGTCCCCGTTGTTTAGAGTCCGTATTCGAGAACGGACATAGGCATGATGTGTGAAGCCTACCCGGACATGTTGGTCTGGATCGGTGATGCTGCATTGCATAAATGTCGGAGAAGACTCCGTGCGATTGGTTGTTTTTCGGGTTTTCTACGTGGTAGATTGCAACAGGGAGCCTTGGGGATTAACCCAAAGGTGCACCCGGAAAACTGGGCTGATGCGTGATCTTGCCAACTTGTGGGCCTTGGAGCCAACTTGTATATATTTGGGGTATGTATTATTGTACGTTCGATACACGGGCTTTGGGGAAACTTAACTCATGCCGACGATACCATGAGTGTCGTGGCAAGTGAGCAACAGGTTGAGTGAAACCGTTCCTTCTTTATGCCGCAGGCATAGACATCCGGTCTTGCTGTCGATGACATTAACTTTGTCGTGACATAGGCTGTCGATGACATTAACTTTATCGTGATATAAGCTGTTGATGACATTAACTTTGTCGTCATATTTGCCTAAAGGACCAAATCGCTCACGAGATATTGTCGTACTGTGATCACCGAGAATGTGCCCTGAGAGCACGGGGCGTGTATCCATGCTTGTCAACGCCTGTGATGCAATGAATTTCTATACTGCTTGGTTATGCTAATAAAAATGCAGGGAAGGAGCATTGCCGCCCCCAGTTGGGGGCGGGATCGTTATAATTTGGTCAGCATTGCTGACTGTTGTCGTTGTTTGCCACCGTGCGGTGGTTTTGTTTCTTGCAGGTGATGCTGGACCAATCAGTCAATAGTGGGCTAAAGCCCAAATTGCGAAGCCGGCCCTCGAAGGCCTAATTGGAGTGTTTACTGCTTTTAATCATGTATGACCGGCCTGCTTGCCGTGGTTTGTAAATCATGTAATATCAAGTAAACCATTTTGTAAGGCCTTAAGGCCTGTACTTGTGTATGTACAACATTCCTATTTGGTATTAGTGGACATTCATTCTTTTGTGCTGGGTTCTTTATTGCAACTTATATAAACTGCTTCCGTTAGAATTCTCTGTGTAGGACGTTGGATTAGTTGGATGGTTTCCATTGAGTAACCACCCGGTCTGTCTGTACCATATGGCATCGGGCCCCGGCCGGACCTACTGCTATATGCTATGTGACGGATATGGGGTGTTACAAGAAGTACTTGGAGCATCGCTCCCCCTGCTTACTGACCCTGACACCTTTGCCCTGGAGCTAGAACAACCTGGAGCTCCTAATGACTCAGGCAACTCCAGCTGATCCTTAGCAGCAACCTCCTTCAGCCCACCATCTGACCTGCTCCAATCTAGCTTCACACATGAGCTTTCCCAATATGAGGTCAGCTCATCGAAGATAACGTCTCTCGACACAATGAACCTCTTCATCGCAGGATCCATACACCTCCATCTTCTCCTCTACTAATCATACCCAACAAAGACTAGCTTCATCTTGAGAGCATCCAGAGAGTGTACGTAGCAGGTAGATCCAAACACCCTTAGGTGCTTTACACTGGGCTTCACCCCAAACATCTTCTCATATGGATTCTTCACATAGATCGGACTAAGAGGCATCTGATTGATGACATGAGCAGCACAGGCCATCCCTTTCGCCCAAAGAGCCTTAGGAAAGCCTTTACTCTGAAGCTAACGCTTGCACGTCTCCGTCAACCAACGGATCATCCGAGCTGCAACACTACCTTGCTGTGAAGTATGTCCACAAGAAAGATCCTTCCGGATCCCTTTCTTCCTACAAAAGTTGGAGAACTCGGTTGAGCCAAACTCACCACCGATGCATGTCCTCAACTTCTTGATCTACAGGCCAAGCTGGCCTTCCACAAGCTTCTTGAACTCCATTAGCAGGCGTATCATGTTCGACTTCTCCTTCATGAATTATACCCAAAGTATACCTTGAATAGTCATCAACAAATATCAGCATGAACTTGCTGCCTCCAAGACTGGCGGTGAAGGTCGGTCCAACCAGAGCACAATGGACAACCGCCAAAGGTGCTTTATATCTGGATTGTGCCTTATTAACCATAAAGCGATAAGCTTCACTTTGCTGACATCCCACACATCCCTGGCCATCGCCATAGGATGGCAATCTAGGTAAGCCTCTTACGAGTCTTCTTACCGCCATTGCTTTCAGCTTGTCCATCCCTACATGGCCCAGTCTTTCATGCCAGATAGTTGCACTATCACTGGCCTTCTTTCGATCAGCACCAGAAGTTGTTGAAGATCCAACTAAGTTCTTCTCCTTACTCCCAACATGAGCTACGTTCGCCGAGAGAAAGACAACCTTGCACTATTTCCTGAGATGACCATGCTTCCTTCCTCTTCCCATCACGCCTAGGAGAACCACTCCTCTCTTGCTGATATGAAGTAGATGTAACATCCCATTTCCAACTAGACCCCTAAGAGTGGTTTTGGCCATGACTAGGTCATGACAAAACCCTAGGAAGGTAAAAAGGGCCAAGTGATAGAAGGCCAAGGTGAGAATCACCTTGGTCTGCCTATGGCACAACCTCATCACAAAACCTAGGGTTTGACCTTAGGGCTTCACCATGACTCCATGGCCCAACCACAACATCACTAACCTATTAGAGGGTCCATTAGAGCCTTAAGGGCCCATTGGAGTCAACCCAAAGTGGCCAATTGGACCTAGGACCACCATAGGCCTAAATTGGGCAAGGTGCCCTAACAAAGGGCAGTTGGCCTCTAATGTTCCCAACCAACCTTGCACAGGTCTTCCTAGACCTAAAGTGGTGTCAATGGGTCACCAAGGACACATTGGGTTCAGTCCTAGAGGCCAAGTTGACCCAAGTCATCTCTAGCCCTAAAGTGGTCAAAGTGCCCTTACCAAGGGACAAGTGACCTCCAAGATGCCAAGTCAGCCCTATCCAACCCTACCTAGACCTTAGGGGAGATCAATGGGTCACCAGGGACTCTTTAGGGGCAACCAAAAAGTTCAAAAAGACCAATGTCAACCCAAGCTTGGCCTGCAGATCAAGAAGTTGAGGTGTATGGATGGGCTGCAGATCAAGAATGAGGTGTATGGATGGGCTGCCAATAGACGTCCAGATTGACCAAGTCAACTTGGTGACTAGGAGAGAGAGTGAGCTTCATTTCCATGGTTATGGAGGAGAGAGAAAAATGAAAGAAGGGTGAAGGAAGGGGATCGGCCAAGGGAAGGCCAAAGACCACCTTTAATGGCTGAATTCAACTCCCCTAGGGAAGGGGAGATGTTTCCAGCCGCTTCCCTGGCCACCAAGGGCCTGGTTCATCCCCCTCTACTATGGCCGAATGTAGCCATTAATGGCCTTAATGGTCATTGATGATCCAGCCTCTCCCGTCCCCATCTGAGGATTTAAACACCTTCAGGGGGCCAAGAGGAGGATTTCCCAATCCTTACCTAAAGAAACCGAGCCTCCCCACTGTGTATTTGCAGAAACCGAGCGGCGTCTCCTTCAAAGATGGCTTTCCGACGATCTTCTCGACTTCAGGCCGCCGGCAAGATCCTCCTCCACTCCTTCTTTCATGGGTTGTTCTTAGGAATCTTTAGGGACAAGGTTCGGGCTTAATTGAGCCAGATCCAAAGGGGAATTTTCCTGGTTTTTCCACAAAAATGCAACCATCGGGATCGTCAGAATAGGGCGCTCCGACGGTTGTGGCGCTGCCTGGCGACAACCACCACCTCAATGGAGGTGATGGTGGCGGTGGACGGCCGGGGAGGCGGCTGGATGGCCGGCGGCAGTCGCTTGAAACTGGCCCAGGAAAAATGAATCCTGGTTGTCGGCTCAAGGTAGAAGATGAACGGATCCCGTCTACTTTGCGCCAAGATTTGTGCCATATTTGATTTTAAACTATAGTATATAAATTTCTGATTATTTAATTCATCATAGATTTTGTATTTATTGGTTTTAATTTTTAAAAATACTTAGAGCTAGAACAGAAAAAGTGGTCAACATAGAAAATGAAGCCCTTGATGTCTAGTATAATTTAAAATTGATTTCACTCAATTTGTGGTCCTGGTTAGACCACAGCACCCATTTTGGTGGGCCATATACCTAGGGCTATCCTGAGATTCAAATGGATGCCCACCCTTCATCCCTTCTCCAAATGAGCTGAGCTTTGGGAAGGGAGCCTACCCTAGCTATACCTAGGGCCTGTCAAAACTTTAGAATTTTTGGAAAAAACATTTCTATAGTTTTTAGGAAAATTTAATAATCCATGAATAAATTAATTAGGAGTCATAAACACCTCAAAAGCCCCCCAACTTTGGGTGGGAGGTCTTAGAGGGCATGTTAGGGCTCTAGAAAAATTTTCATCTCATTTGGAGATGTTTTGGCTAGGATTTGATCCAACCCTAGGTTGACCCCTTTTAGGGTTAAATAGGTCAAGCACCCCCTTTGGGTTTTGAGTGGTCAAATCACCTCACCAGAGGTTGATATTTTGGCCACTGACTTTTTATAGTATGACTCACCCTCCAATGGAAATTGGGGTGGTTAAGTGTAGGGTAGCCCTAGAACCCTAGGGTAGGTTCCTTAATGGGGATTTTTAGGGTTTGAAGATCATAGGGTCAAATGACCTTGGATTGACTTGAAACTTTGTGGAGAGGACCATAGGATTAGTATAGTTCTCCGGTTAAACTTTTAGGGAATTTGGAAGCCTTAAACCCCCTCAAAACCCTAACCCTAGCTTTCGGCACAAACCTTGTAGGGATAGAAAATATCACAAAAGCTCTTTGAAAAGTGATGCGATTTGGGTTGAGTAGTTTTTGAGGTTAGTACAAGCTCGGAAGATTTTATTATGAATTTAGGATTATTATTTTGGATACTTCATTAACAAATTGGTAATTTGTATTATTTACTTAGAAATTTATTAGGAATAAACTACTTTCTGGAAATTGATAAACTTTAGCCAGAGGACTTACTACTATGTTTTAAAGCTCTGCGAATTTTTATAGAATTTTTGGATGATTATTTTTAAGGGTTTCTTCATTAAGTATGGTTTCCCATGAAAAATTAATTTAATTTATTTTGGAGCCTAGCAAGCCTCTAAAATTTTGATTTTTGTACAATGATCTTTTCTGAACCATATTAAGATTCTGTAATTTTTGCATAATTTTCTGAAGAATAATATTGGTACTTCCTTCTTTACATACGATTAAGGGAAATATTTTGGATAAATTAATTAGAGGTCCAATAGTTTCTGAAGAATTATCGAAATTTGTATCTAGTCATATATCTCTGTAAATTTAGTGATCAAAAGTTTTGGATGGCCATTACTTGAGTAGATCATATAGTTCATGTTCAAAATTGCCCATGGCCAAACATTTGGGAAAATTCTATAAATATCAAATTAATTAGAAAAATTATGGATCTCTGATTTTAGACTAAATTTGTTATGATAGACCTCTGGTAAAATTTGTAGGAGATTTGGAAGACAATCCGGAGTACCTCCTTTATACATCTCATATAGTATAGGGTGGTCTGCATATAGTAACTGCGGAAACTGAACTAGAGTGGGTTTGAATTTTGAAGAGTTGAATCCCCAGTAGGGTGCTAGTTTGGGTAATAAAGGAGTTCATCATAGGAAGACGGGATTAGTAGAGTGAGAGTTTGACTAGTGTTAGGTGGTGCTCGGGATTGGCGAAAGATCGTCCTTCCCGTAGGGAGGAAGTATTTAGTGCACTAGGGCTAGATTCAGTAAAATTTATTAAGGGTTGGGAAATCGGGTAGCAACCAATAATAGTATGTGCCTTGAGAAAGGGAGCTTTGGGCATAATCCCATCGTAGTTCCTAGTGCCTTCGAGAGCCCGTCACGGGGTATACCTTGGGCAGTCCTGGGCTAACGTAAACTGTAGGAGTGATAAAATCTTAAAGGGCAACTAGAATAATTAGGGATTCACTTTCACACACGCCGGTGTCTCGGGAAGTTGGTTTGACTAAGTTGATATTTGTGAGGGGCAGGATGGCCCGGCGAGCTTTGGCTCGGTTGATGTTTGTGACGGACGGGATGGTCCGAGGAGCTTTGGCTCGGTACTGATACATAAGGTTGCATGTGCATAAAATAAAGGTGGTGGGTCTTTGGTATTGGAGTGTCGATGCACCGACGCCAATACGTTGAATCGGCAAGTGTGGCTAGCACTTTGCCAACAGAAGTCCGGTGCACTAACCGGCAAGAGTACGCAGGAGCTCCGCTTAGTGTACCAGTGTTGAGGCGTACGATAGGTCTGACCGGTAGTGCTTTACTGGTTTAGAGGTGGGCGAGGCACAACCCACCGCTTCCGTATGCCACTACGGAGGTATCCTGGGAGGTTCGGCTCCAGAAAGGGGGAACTAAAGGTCTGTGTGCACAGAGTAGGGTGGGTGAGTTGCAGTAGCATGATCGCATCATAACACACTTGCATGTCATAGCATAATCATAGCATAAAACCCCTATCACCTATTGTATAAGTGGTATGGGATGCTTATACAATAGGCCCAACAAAATGACCCCTTGGTCTATAAGCTTGTGTGGGCAAGTTTATAAATTAAGGTTAAAATTCTTTATATATATATATATATATTGCTAATAATAACCGACACCCCCAACGTATAAATTAGTATGGGACTTTTTATACGATGGGAGCCCTGTAAAAGATCCTTTGCTTATATGTTCTCATATAAGTTAAGGTTAATTTTTTGTACTTTACTTTACTGCCACATGTACTTTAGATTGCTAGCATAGGTCCGCTGTCATCTGTTTCTTGATTACTCTCCACCTTCATGTCCTCCCCTTTCTTCCTCTCCGCTCGGTGCCTAGGGGACATGGGGGAAGGGGTGGGGGATGATAGGACTTAGTCTTATAGACTAACAGTTTTCGGACCACATCATTTAGGGGATCATGGAGCCCAACATGGAGGAGCAGTCGCACAGGTCGTCACGCTTGGAGATGGGGCAGTCTAGCACCGGAGTTCAGACGACGTGGACTGTGAGCCCCTGACCTTAGTTGTGTTTTATTTTGCTTCCGCTTGAGTGACTATGTAGTGAGGATTTGATGTAGCCGGCTTAAGCCCTTATTTTCAGTACATTTATATATTTTGTGGACTCTCCCTTCGTGGAGATATATTTACTCTGGTGTGATATTATTGTGGACATGTGGTTAGAGTTTTTACCACTCTTGTGCTTACTCTACTTTTGTTGCTTTTTTGTGATCGAATTGGTCAGCAGAATCGGCATTTTGCGGTGATAACCCTTCAGGCCGTGAAGGTGTCACCGCTAAGCGGCGGTTCTGGGCCTAAGACCCAGGTGTGAAAAAAAAGGGGGGGTCTTACAGTAGAAGGACCATCCTCTGCAGCAACCTTCACCTCCTTCCTGAATAAACCAACAAGGGAAGTCCAAACCTCCGCAGCTGACCAACATCCACTGATGTTGTCCAAGAGATCCGATGAGATCACCTGCTTGAGAATAGACTCCGCTTTCGCATTTATCTCCTTCCAAGCTCTCATCTCTTCAACATTGCCAGCAGTAGCCTCTTGTCTTTCTGCTCCGCATACAATCTCCCAAAGTTCCTTGCCAAGAATAAAGCTCTCCATACAAGACTTCCACCTATCAAAGATTGTCTCTGTAAGGAGTTCAATTCCAAGACAACTTGCATCTTCCACTGCCATGGTTCTACCACTAGTTCCCTCTTCACAAGAGCAACAACCACTTCAGTTCAACACTGCTTATCCACTTCAATCCAGCTCTGATATCATGTTAAAAATCAACACAACCTCGCTTTGATACCATGTTAAATTTTTTCCAGGTGGTCAACGAGATAGCCTGATGCCAAATTAATATTCTTAGGACTATCAAGATCACACCTTGATCACGCGGAAATTTACATGGACCTTGGAGTGAACAGGGGTTATCTCAACTTAAGCCAGTCAACCAGAAAACACATGCAGCACAAGAGTCTTTATTGATTCATAGCAGACTTCTTTACACCGTGAGACATACATGGCGAGACATGCTTCACCAAAACCAATACAGGGAGAGCAGAGACACTTACAAAGACAAGACAACACAAGCCACGCGAACTCAAACACCAAGCCGCCGGTCTACTGCAGTGGAGTCCGCACAGTCTGCCAGGTCGCCACCGAGGACTACCCCTTATTCCAATGCTTGCTATAGCCATTGATCTGCAAGCCGCCTGATCGCGAGGTCGCTTAGCCGCCAGACCGCACAAGCTGCGATGCCGAATAGAACAGTCTGCATGAAGCAGGCGACTTATTGATCCCTGAACCAAGTTGCCAAAGAGAAGACCGTCTGGTCGCTGTCCGCGACCTGCTGTTTACCGCCTGTTGCTTAACCGCAGAGTCTGTACTGTCCCTGACCGCAATAAGAGCCAAGTCCTGGCTTTCCAGCGCTATCCGCACAACCTGCACATCACAACCCAGTCAACTCAATCAAACCGCGCGGACACAAAAGTCCAGTCCGCAGCAACTGTTGCGGGCTCAAAATACTGTTCACTTACTTCGGTTGGTTGTTATTCCTAATGTGACATGGGCCCTATTTATAGGCAAGATGATGAGTATGGTCGCCGCCCTAGCCGATTGGATTACTGCGACATTCCATAGCAAGACGCAAGTGTATCTGTAAGGCTCGTGGATACACTCCAGTCCGCCGCTTCCTTGTGAAGATAGCCAGTCCGCCTATGCTTCTCCAAGGCCGGACACAATCGCCAATCCGCCTTATCGCCAAAGGCCAAGCCAGGATCACCACAGCCGAACTCCGCAGCAACAATTTACGCCAATCCGCGGACACAGCTCCAGCCCGATTATCCCGAGCCCACAGCCTCGCCACACGGTAAATGCCAGACTCAGCGAACACACATCTTCAGTCCGCTCATCCCGAGCCCATGGCTTCGCCACCAAGGCACCTGCCAGACTCAGCAGACACACTATTCCAGTCCGCCCATACTATGGACAGCACTAGTCTACATATTCCTGTAGACCACTCCAGTCCGCAACTTCCACAGACTGCTCCAGACCGTAAATCCCAAGTCCACAGCCACACCAGCAAGGCAGGTGTCGGACTCAACGGACTCCAGCTCCAGTCCGCACGCAGTTGCGGACACAAATTCCAGTACGCTTCCTCCAAACTCGCAACCGAGGCACATAGCACTTTTGCCAAGCTTGGCGGACTGAGACACAGTCTGCACTCCATTGTGCGATCTCCCCGGACTAAGCCAAACATGGACTTGGTTTAGAGCCAACCAAGCCCACAACACTGGCCATAAGGGCTAGTCCGCACTTACTGGCGGACACTGGATCCAGTCCACCTGTCCCGGCGAGCTCCAGTATTAGTCCGCACTGACTAGCGATCTCTGCGGCTTCCACTTGCCGCTTCACCAGAGCAAGACCAAGGATTCTGCCAAGCCGGTCTGCCGAGCTCCAGTTCTTCAGTCCCCTTCTTGCCGTAGTTCGTGGATATAGTTGTTATGTGCCTGGTTACTTACTGGGATCCAGCTACCTCCTAAGCATAAGCCGGCCTGGGTAACCGCCGCTGCTGTGTGCATAGTCCATGCGAATAGACTGCCCAGGCAGCTACAGAGCAACCATCTGCAACATCCCTACCGACCTGGCTGTCCACCAACCCTGTCCGCGTAGTCCGTGTAGATAGGTCCAAGTGCTCCATTCACCCACTTTCACTTCATAAATTTCAACACCAAGTACTCTTTGAACGTCTTGTTCATCAAATACATAAACACGGATGGCGCATTCATCAGCCCAAACGGTATGATGGTGAATTCGTAATGCCCATAACGTGTGCTGAAGACGTCTTGGAAATGTCTCCTTCCATTATTCTCAGCTGATAGTACCTGAACTTCAAATATAGCTTCGAGTACATAGTTGACCCGACCAGCTGGTCGAATAGATCATCAATCCTCAGGACAGAATATCTAATCTTCTCTGTCAGCTTATTCAACTCTCGATAATCAATGCACGGTCCTAAGCTTCTATCATTCTTCTTAACAAAAAGGACTGGCGCACTCCAAGGAGACGAACTTGGACTCACGTGCCCTTGATATACCAGCTCTTGTAGATGTACCTTCAATTCCATCATCTCCTTAGGCGCTAAACGAAAAGGGGAGCATAACACAGGCTTGGCAGCTGGCACAATCTCGATGGTGAAGTCGATCTCACGCTGCGGTGGGGCTCCAGGGAGATTTTCAGGAAAAATATCAGGAAACTCTGATACAACCGGGATACTATCCAGACCTGGCTTGGGCTTCGAAGCCTCCACAAAAGTGAAGAATAGATCTGCACCAATACGAATAGCCTTAACAACCTGGATAGCATACATCAAAGTCTGTCTCGCTTATCAAACCTCCATCTGTTACATTACATATAATAGAAGGTCTGGTCGGGGCCCCACACTATATACCACAAACAGACGGCGGGGTTACAAGTTAATATCAAAGACTAAAACACACATCCTAACTCAGAGCATTCTAGCGGAAGCATTAGGGGTTATAATTGAACTCATTAAAATGAATGACCACTATATATAAACAACACATTTATATATCTCCAAGGAATGTATACAACTTACACCAAATGTTTGGCCTTAAGGCCTTACAGTTATCCTACAAGTGTGGATTACATACATCGGCACGCAGGCTGGCCACACATGAAAACAACTAAAACTTTAATTTGTTTGGCCTTTGAGGGCCTGCAAAGCAGCAGCAGCATGGGATTTATCTCATTATTTTTCGCTGGACTCTCCAACACCTGCATGGGAACAGTCCACCACAACGGTGCAAACAAAACAACGGTCAGAATTCAGCTGAACAATTTATAACGACCTTACCCCTTCCCCGGGGAAGCGTTGTTCCTTCCCTATAGGCATAGCATTCCACAAGCAGATATATCACAAGAAGTGCACTCACGCACCATCAATGTATCACAAATGTCGACCACACGGCCCGATGCTCCGTGCACTCAGGGCACATTATCGGTGTTCCGGAAAACCAGGGTCCCATCACCGTTCTCAGGTCTCAAACCCAGTGGTAAAACTTGAGCATTTCATGAGTTATAAATATACGTATTTTTATGTACATTAAATAAGTCATTTTAGTTTCTTTTGGTTATTTTTGTTTATTTTTCTTTAATAAATTGCTTCTTTTTTGTAAATATTTCTAACTTATGTTTATTTTGATTTCCTAAAAATTTTGTATAAATTGCCAAAAATAGCATGGGTCACGCCCGTATACTTTGGGTCACGCCCGTGACCAGGGCGTGATACTTCAATTTCCCGTGGAAATCAACCAAATAAAGGAAAAAAGCATGACACGCCCAAAGACACGTCCGTGTCATTTGACACGGCCGTGACCTAACCCGTGTCAGCAAACTCGATGAAGTCGCGGTCGAAGTTCGTCGACCCGACCCCGACATGCATGTGTCAAGATGCGACACGGGCGTGTACTTCTCCACCTGACCCGACAAGACAATGCGATGACTTTTTGCACAACCCGTCCCGGATCAACCTTCCCGACACGCCCTCCGACACGCCCATGTCGGCAGAGACACGGGCATGACTGCCATGTGGTCCGCCCCTAAGTCGAATTTGCAGTCAAATCGCAGATCGAATCTTGTATAATAGTGGCACGCCCCCCGACACGCCCGTGTCAGGGGGAGTTTACCATGAAAATTTTGCCTAAAAATTACATCCTTCTGTTTGAATTCCTGTTCCCCTTTTTGTAACCATTTTGTATAGGAATATGCTGTTTAGATAAGTTCTAATGCTATGTAAGGGATATTTCTCTCCCCTCTCTTTAGCTTTTGTTTTAGTTCCTTTGTAACCAGTGTTTTTACTTATTAGAATGCATTTTTCCTCTCTTTATATAGTGTTGGAATGAATCTAAGCAACTCTTCTTATGCAATCTTATTTTTTTTCTTTTGTTTTCTCTTTAATTTCGTTCCTTTTTTATACGTGTGTGTGTGTGTGTGTGTGTGTGTATGAGAGTAAAAGTTATGTTATGTTTTCATTTGTATTGTTAAATAGTTGTTATTTTAACTTTTCATCTCATGCCCCTTAGCTTTCTTTATAGTAGTTATCTTGTTTTTGTTCTAATTTTCATCCTTATGAAACTATAAAAATGATTATAAAGTGGTTTCAATTTTTTACTTAGTCTTTTTAGATCGTAAAACTTTTTGTTCTTTTACTTTTTCTTCCACTTTTTAAGCATTTTTATCGAACTATAAGAATAGATAAGTTGTTATTTTGCTTTTTCAAACACTTGTATTTTTTCTTTTATTTGCAAAACTTTTTCCTCTTTTAATTTTTATGTCTTCATTTTATTCATTTCTACCGCATTCTAGGGGTAGAAATGTATTCGTTTTAATTTTTCGAGCATTTTAATTTTGTGTTTATTTGCAAACATTTTTGCTCGTTCAATTTTTATTTTCTCTTTTTATGCATTTCTATTGCATTCTAGTGGTAGAAATACAGTTATTTTAATTTTTAGACACTTTGTTTTTCTTAATTTTTTGCTTGTGTAAGTGCGTGTATGAGATAGATTTTATAGCTTTCTTTCCCTCCTGTAGAGTGTGTGTGTGGTTTAATTCTGTTGTGTGAGTGTGTTTTTATTCAAGTAGAGTGAGTGAGTGTGTTTTAATTTCTACAGAGTGGGTGTGTTTTAATTTACTGTCGAGTGCATGCGTGAGTGTATTTATTTTCTTCTACTCGTTTGAGTAGGACTCGCTTTAATTTTCGCCTACTCATTTGAGTAGGACTCGTGTGTAAGAGTTTTCAATTTCAATAAAGTGTGCGTGTGTTTTACTTTTTTGTCGTGTGTGTGAGTTTTCATTTTTAGCAGAGTATGTGCGTGATTTTTTCATTTCAGTAGAGTGCGTGCATGGGTGCATTTATTTTGTCCTACTCGTTTGAGTAGGACTCGCTTTCATTTCAGTCCTACTCGTTGGAGTAGGACTTATCTTTTACTGCTTTCATTTCAGTCCTACTGTTTGAGTAGGACTCGCAATTTACTGCTTTATTTCATGTTTTCCTTTTCTTGCTTTCATTTTTCTACTTTAATTTTTTTTCTTTCATCGCAAGCCGTCCTCATTCCGATGAGTGGCTAACCGCTCTTAGCCATCAGTATTGAAGAGCATTGGGACATATAAAATAGCTTTAAATAATTAAAGGTCATGTTTTTCACTTTAATTAAATTAACTTAAGATTTGCCTCAGATTTACAAAGTGTAGAACCACATAATCGATGTGTGGTCTCTATTTCCATAGTGCATACGCTAGCTAGCCGAGAGACCGTGCGTATGGACATATCACCCCAGGGTAAATGGAGTTTCGCACTAACCCTCGAGAGAGGAGGCGTGCAAACTCTACCGGAGTGGGTTCCCCACCAAATAGCGGGGTTCTTAGCGTAATGCAGGCATTAAGATGAATCATTCGTCGGACGAGAGCCCGGTTGAATAGTCTTAATGATCAGGTGAGCAATCCTAAAGATAGGTGAGCTCATTTTAGTGGAACCTCCACGGCCATGTCTCCACATTAATTAATTTGAAATTTAGGATCTTTTTTTATTAAAAGTATATTTTATTTCAAATTTTATTCGATACGGTTGCGCTAAGCTCTTCATCGGCTCCATCTTTTAAAGCTTTTATTTTTACTGCCTTTTTATTTATATATAAAAAATTAATTAATTAATTAACCTGACAAGTTAAATATCGGTAAAATAATAGTCCCCTCCAGGGAAGAGTAGAAATAATCAACCCAACCCCGAGAACAATACGACCTCGATATTCCTCACCGGAATATCCTGTACTACACGTGATAGGTGCACATGCCTCCTTTCATTAAAACTCGATTTCACCTGTTTTATATCCAAATAATAAATCTGCCCGTCCCGTTTTCTAAGTAAAACCAAATTCTCTTTTCCAAATAAAACCGCCCAGGGCACCGCGTGCTCGAACTAATTTTTGGAGTTTTAACCATCAAGTTTTTGGCGACGTTGTCGGGGACTTGATGCAAAATATCAATCAAGTTTTTGGTGTCATTGCTGGGGAGATTTTTTGAGTCGTTATTTTGAACTCTTGAGACCTACTACTTTTACATATATATATAATGGCCACCAAAAAATTAATAATAATAATAATAATAATACTAATAATAATAATAATAATACTAATAATAAAATTACTTTAAAAAAAATTCATTTAAAAAAAACTAACTAAGAAAAAACTTTAAACTAAAAATTTTTAAAAAAAACTTAACAACTATAAAACATTAAAAAACTATAAAACAAAAAACAAAAAACAAAACAAAAAAAAACTACAAACTAAAAAATCTAAAAAACTAGAAAATCTAAAATTTTAAAACATTAAAAACCCAAAAAAAACTATAAAAACCTAAAACACGTAAAAACTTAAAAAAAAACAACACAAAAACTAAATAAACTAAAAAACCTACCTAAACATCAACTAAAAAAATAAATAACGTCCTTAAAAAGACAAAATAATAATAATAATTTGTTATTAAACATATATATATATTGTTTAACTTATTTTAATTTATTTTGTTTCATTTTGCTTCAGCGCTTCACACTCTTGTGCGCGCTCGGGGATCACATTTCTGTACACGCTCAAACGCTAAGACGTTAGCTTCGAGTCACACACACATGCCCCCTACCACCCACAACCTTTTGGCCGAATTTATATTTTTCGCTTTTTTTGTTATTTTTTGCTTCTTTCTTTTTTTCTAATTAATGCAGGGTTTCAACCCAGGCCTCCACAAACTCGTCTTAGGGAAACTTCTACCCTCTCTTTTTATTTTTGTGCATGTTTTATTTTTTTTAATATCGTTCTGCATACTTAGATTGCAATATTGGCCACAATGTTGGATTTAAGTATGAGGGTATTTTCCTATTCTGCACTTTTTATATTCTGAAAAAATTCAAAACCTTACAAAAAAATGCAAAAAAATATAAAACGTTAGAAAAAAAAACTTTTCCTTGTTTTTATAAACAAAAACTCAAAAAAATCATAAAACAAAAACAAAAAAACTTATAAACAAAAAATTCAAAATTTGTTGTTTTTTATTTTGTACATTTTTTGTAAAAAATTCTCTCTCATTCCCCCCCCTCTCTGTTCTTTGTAAAAAATTCTCTCTTCCCCCACCCCCACCTCTCTTCTTTGTAAAAACATTCTCTCTCTTCCCCCCCCCCTTCTTCTTTGTAAAAAATCTTTCTCTTCCCCCCCCCCCATCTCTTCTTTGTAAAAAAAATCTTTCTCTTTCCCCCCTCTGTTCTTTGTAAATAACACTTCTTTCTCTCCCCTTTTTTGTAAATAAATTGATAAAAATGTTCAAAAAATAAAAACAAAACTAAAAACTCAAAAAATTTAGAAAATCCAAAATTTAAAAAAAGAGAATAACTCTGAAATCTAAAAAAGATAATAATAAAAAAAAAGATAAAAACCCTAAAAACAAACAAAAATATTTATTATATAAAGAATAAATCAAATATCTCATTCTTAACCCTTTTCGCTCTCCACAAATTTTGTTGCGAGTTAATTTATAAGCAAATTTTATTAATTCTTTGCTTACTATTCATTTATTAATTGGAGATCAATAGATTTAGGTATCCGGGGTTAAGTTTTAAAGAATTTCTTATGCTTATCTTTTTTTATTATTTATATAAGGTACCTGTTTTCAGCATCACTTCTACTCATCTAAATAGTTGCACATTTATTTTGTTAGAATATAACAACCTTAGATTTCAAATTATGTTTACTCCATGTTTTTTTTTGAAATATAGGAACGTTTAATTTATAAAGGTTGCTCTCAAAAAATTTTATTAAACATAGTTTTATTTTTGAAAAAAAACAACAAACCTTTCCACCTTTTTTTCATGTCTTACTTGACATTATTTTGATCCTTAATAGATCTTATGTCAATGGGAATAAGATTTCATTTCGTAAACATAAGCATCTAATATTTGAAAAGATTATATGTTTTGGAGTAAGAGGATAAAATTCATTACTCCTATACATATACATTGGATTATTATGAAGTTGTTAAAAAAATATCATGTTATGGAAAATAAGATTTTGTTTTCCTAACATCCATATTCGAACCAAAAACATTCATTAGAGGTTTGAGCGAAAAAAATATACCCTCGCCTCTAAACCTAAGCCTTCTTCATATACCACAACATCTCACTCTGCCAATCTCAAATGATTCTAGATTTAATTTACAAATCTTTTTGAGAGCATAATTTGTAAATTACATTATTTCCTCTATTTCTTATAAGCTACAGTTTCATAAATCCAATCTATTTTTGTTAACCTAACAAATAAAATTTTTTGCTATCTGTTTGATTATATCAGAAGTCTTTAGCTGAAACTCTTTTCTTATTTAATTTTTTGTCATAATTTAGGATTTAACTCTTAAACCCCGGATATTCATTTCGATCTTTCTTTCAATTAATTCAAGCGGAAACTAAACTTAAGATTTATTTAATTCATTATAAGTTCATCTCGATCTTTTGCTCTGGAATAGCAAAAGCTAAAGTATGAGGGTATTTGATGAGTTGTAAATACATGTATTTTTATGTACATTAAATAAGTCATTTTAGTTTCTTTTTGTTATTTTTATTTATTTTTCTTTAATAAATTGCTTCTTTTTTTGTAAATATTTCTAACTTAAGTTTATTTTAATTTCCTAAAACATTTGTAGAAATTGCCAAAAAGCAGCATGGGTCACGCCCGTGTACTTTTGGTCACGCCCGTGACCTGGGCGTGATACTTCAATTTCCCGTGGAAATCAACCAAATGAAGGAAAAAGCATGATACGCCCAAAGACACGACTTTGTCATTTGACACGGCCGTGACCTAACCCGTGTCAGTAAGGTCGATGAAGTCGCGGTCGAAGTTCATCGACCCGACCCCGACATGCCCGTGTCAAGATGTGACACGTGCGTGTACTTCTCCACCTGGCCCGACAAGACAGCGCGATGACTTTTTGCACAACCCGTCCCTGATCAACCTTCCCGACACGCCCTCTAACACGCCCGTGTCGGCAAAGACACGGGCATGACTGCCACGTGGACCACCACGAAGTCAAATTTGCATTCAAATCGTCGATCGAATATTGTATAGTAGTGACACGCCCCCCAACACGCCCGTGTCAGAGGGCGTGTACCATGAAAATTTTGCCTATAAATTGCAGCCTTCTGTTTGAATTCTTGTTCTCCTTTTTGGAAACATTTTGTATAAGGATATGATGCTTAGATGAGTTCTAATGCTATGTAAGGGATATTACTCCCTCTCCCTTTAGCTTTTGTTTTAGTTCCTTTCTAACCGGTGTTTTTACTTAAAAAAATGTATTTTTCGTCTCTTTATATGGTGTTGGAATGAATCTAAGTAACTCTTCATATGCAATCTTTTTTTTGTTTTATCTTTGATTTCGTTCCTTTTTTATACGCGCGTTGTGTGTATGAGAGTAAAAGTTATGTTATGTTTTCATTTGTATTGTTAAATAGTTGTTATTTTAGCTTTTCATCTCATGCCACTTAGCTTTCTTTATAGTAGTTATTTTGTTTTTTGTTCTAATTTTCATCCTTATGAAACTATAAAAATGATTATAAAGTGGTTTCGATTTTTTTACTTAGTCCTTTTAGATCGTAAAACTTTTCATTCTTTTACCTTTTCTTCCACTTTTTAAGCGTTTTTATAGAATTATAAGAATGGATAAGTTGTTATTTTGCTTTTTCAAACATTGTATTTTTGCTTTTATTTGCAAAACGTTTCTCTTTTAATTTTTCTGTCTTCATTTTATTCATTTCTAACGCATTCTAATGGTAGAAATGTATTCGTTTTAATTTTTCGAGCACTTTAAATTTGAGTTTATTTGCAAACCTTTTTGCTCGTTTAATTTTTATTTTCTCTTTTTATGCATTTCTACCGCATTCTAGCGGTAAAAAATCAGTTGTTTTAATTTTTAGACTCTTTGTTTTTCTTAATTTTTAGACACTTTGTTTTTCTTAATTTTTCGCATGTGTGCGTGTGTGTGTATGAGATAGATTTTATAGCTTTATTTCCCTCATGTAGAGTGCGTGTGTGTAGTTTAATTCTATTGTGTGAGTGTGTTTTTTTCAAGTAGAGTGAGTGAGTGTGTTTTAATTTCTACATAGTGGGTGTGTTCTAATTTACTGTCGAGTGCGTACGTGAGTGTATTTATTTTCTCCTACTCGTTTGAGTAGGACTCGCTTTAATTTTCTCCTACTCATTTGAGTAGGACTTGTGTGTGAGAGTTTTCTATTTTAGTAGAGTGTGCGTGTGTTTTAATTTTTTGTCGTGTGTGTGAGTTTTCATTTTCAGCAGAGTGTGTACGTGAGTTTTTCATTTCAGTAGAGTGCGTACGTGGGTGCATTTATTTTGTCCTACTCGTTTGAGTAGGACTCGCTTTCATTTCAGTCCTACTCGTTTGAGTAGGACTTATCTTTTACTGTTTTCATTTCAGTCCTACTCGTTTGAGTAGGACTCGTAATTTACTGTTTTATTTCCTGCTTTCCTTTTGCTACTTTCATTTTTCTGCTTTAATTTTATTGCTTTCATCGCAAGTCATCCCCATTCTGATGAGTGGTTAATCACTCTTAGCCATCAGTATCGAAGAGCATTGAGACAGATAAAATGGCTTTAAACAATTAAAGGTCCTGTTTTTCACTTTACTTTAATTAACTTAATTTTTGCCTCGGGTTTACGAAGCATAGAACCACATAATCGATGTGTTGTCTCTATTTCCGTTGGGCATACGCTAGCTAGCCGATAGGCCGTGCGTATGGACCGATCACCCGTGCGTAAAGGGAGTTCAGCACTAACACTCGAGAGAGGAGGCACGCAAACTCTACCGGATTGGGTTCCCCACCCAATAGCGGGGTTCTTAGCGTAATGCGGGCATTAAGAGGAATCCTTCGTCGGACGAGAGCCCGGTCGAATAGTCTTAATGTTCAGATGAGCGATCCTAAAGATAGGTGAGCTCATTTTAGTGGAACCTCCACGTCCAAGTCTCCGTCTTAATTAATTAGAAATTTAGGATCTCTTTTTATTAAAAGTATATTTTAGTTCAAATTTTATTCGATACGGTTGCGCTAAGCTCTTCATCAGCTCCATCTTTTAAAGCTTTTTTTACTGCATTTTTGTTTATTTATAAAAAATAATTAATTAATTAACCTGACAAGTTAAATATCGGTAAAATAATAGTCCCCTCCAGGGAAGAATAGAAATAATCAACCC
Organism: Platanthera guangdongensis; assembly: GCA_039583875.1. Classification (NCBI taxonomy): domain Eukaryota; kingdom Viridiplantae; phylum Streptophyta; class Magnoliopsida; order Asparagales; family Orchidaceae; genus Platanthera; species Platanthera guangdongensis. Next base: position 92,676,661 of record CM077156.1, on the reverse strand, counting down.
GACCCCGAGAACAATACGACATTGATATTCCTCACCGGAATATCCTATACTACATGTGATAGGTGCACTTGCCTCCTTTCGTTAAAACTCGATTTCACCTGTTTTATATCCAAATAATAAATCCGCGAGCCCCGTTTTCTAAATAAAACCAAATCCGCTTTTCCCAAAATAAACCACCCGGGGCGCCGCGGGCTCTTAATAATTTTTGGAGTTTTATCAATCAGCATTCATGCACCACGGCCCATGGTTGGAGACTTTAGTATTGATGGCGAACAACCCAAGACTCTCATGATATGATCCTAATGAAGTCATACACTTAGGTACACAAGTTAGACAACCATCACACGGATATAGTGCAGACCTTGCCCATTGCTCAAATCGCCAGTTCAATGTCTAGACTAACGTGGGTCGGCATCCCCTTGTCCATTTGGCTCACTTGGCTTTAAGAGCGCATAGCTCATAAATACTGGCTTTCATAATCATAGGTTAGCTAGGTTCTATCGCCAATGACAACCACTATCATCTGGCATTAACGACAGAACTCTCTTTCTATACCCAGCCCAAACCATATCTGGACCAACTATCCTGAAAACCCTGCAGCCACCTGTAGTGCCAGAAACACTGGACTTTCGTCGCATACAACATATGCACTCCGAGGGTATTTTCATGTCATTTGACGCCAGTACTTCCGGCTACTCCACTTCATAGGCATAACCCACCGACTCCACACAATACTCATTTATACACAGAGTCATCTCCGGTGCGCAAAAAAAACATCACCAATCCAAACCAACCTGTTTAGATGGGCTTCACACAATATGCCCATTCCGTACTACACATCTCTGGATCTATATGTAAGACTTCTTGGGGATTTCAAGAATCAACCCAATGGAAATCCCTCAACAATCCACCGTTTGGTGGGGGAAATCCATGCACATGCCAAATTAAGGACTTCACATGTCCAAGGAGGAAGATCGTTACCTTTGAAGTTCTCTTCGCAGCCATGACAAAGCTTGTCGAACAGGAGATATTTCATCGAACGGAATCTGAGTTTGTCGAGCTGGCCATAACACCAGACAACATTATCTTTGTCGAGCTCTGCTAGACGTTTCATCGAGCTCAGTTCGACGCTTTTCGTCGAGCTCAGCTCGACGATTTTCGTCGAGCTCAGCTCGACGATTTTCGTCGATCTCTGCTCGACGATTTTCGTCGAGCTCTGCTCGACTCTTTCGTCGAGCTCTGCTCGACAATTTTCGTCGAGCTCTGGTCGACTGTTAAGCTTGTTACCGCCAATTCCTTTTTGGGGTGTTACAACCCTCCACTCCTTACAGAAATTTTGTCCCGAAATTTAATGCAGCATGTATCAACAAGTAACAAATATTTTACAACACATAGTTTCTTCAGCAAACAATGCTACCACATTTTAGCTAAACAACTCGGGAAATTCAGCACGCATGGTCTACTCCCACTCCCATGTGAGCTTTTCACGGCCATAGTTGTCCTACCGACCTTGACCATCCCGATTGTCTTTTTCCCTAGCTGTTTAGCCACTTTATCCTCGATCCAAATGGGCCTAACCTTCGTTGTTAGCCCATATTAGATCGGTACGTGATCATTCACAATCACTTGAAAGCACTGAGATGTGGAATAAATCATGCATTCCACTCAATTCTGCCAAAAGTACTAGCTGATAGGCAGCTTCTCCAACTCGTTCCACCGCTTCAAACATGCCAAGATACCTCAGACTTAACTTTTTTAAGCGCCGAATCCTGGACACGCCCTTGAAAGGTTTGATTTTCAATTATACCCATTGGCTAACCGCAAACTATACGATTAAGTGCATGGCATTATCGTACATTGGCTGCCGGTCTTGGGCTATCAATAGCCTCTCCCGAATAGAGCGTATTGTCGAATTAGCCTCCTCGACTTCTTTACGCTTATAAAACTTAGATTCGCCAGTTTTCGCCCAAGCTAACGGTTTATGACACCTCCTACCATACAAAGCTTCAAAAGGCGTCATATTTAGACTAGCGTGATAGCTATTATTATAGGGAAACTCTACCACATAGAGATGATCTTCCCATCTCTTCTACAAATCCACGGTATACATTCGGAGCATGTCCTCCATCGTTCTGTTGGTCCTCTCAGTTTGGTTATCCGTTTGTGGATGAAAGGTCGTACTAAATTGTAATTTTGTCCCCAACAGTTGATGGATTAGTCTCCAATCATTTGAAGTAAAGCGCCAATCTCGATAACTGACGATGCTACGGGGACCACCGTGTAATCGCACTAGCTGCTCAACATAAAGCTTAGTCAAGACTTCCACTGAATCGTCCCTCTTGTTTGGAATGAAGTGAGCCACTTTATTCAACCGGTCCACGATCACTCAAACAGAATCGTTACCGCATTAAGATCTTAGCAAACCGTGCACAAAATCCATCAAAATGTCATCAAACTTCCATTCCGGAATAGGTAGAGACTTCAGGAAACCTCTAGGCTTCTGGCATTCAGCTTTCACAAAGGCACAAGTCTGACATTTAGCCATGTAAAGTGCTATGTCTTTCTTCATGCCCGGCCACCAGAACAGCTTCATGTCTTTATACATTTTTGTGCTCCCTAGGTGAATTGAATACTTCGTGAAGTGAGCTTCATACATCAACTCATCTCTTAAATTACCCATATTCGGGACGCACAAACGACCATCATTCTGCAAAAGGACGTCATCCCAGGAGAATTGGCCATTTGACCAATCCACTGCATAGCGTTGTAAACTTTCATCAAGTTCTGTTGCTCGCCGAACCCTGTCCGCAAGGTCATTTTGTACCTCTGTCCAGTTCAAGCATGCATTTGCTGTGGAATTATTGTCAACACAAGAGATCTCTAACGCTTCCAACTCCTGGATCAGACGCTCATCATGCATCTGCAACCAAGTTGCCCTTGCTAGAGTCCTACAACTCAAGCCATCTGCGACGATATTTCCCTTCCCTGAAGTATAATGAATCTGGAAGGTGTAGTCCCCGAGGAACTCCATCCACCTATGTTGTCGCATGTTGAGATACTTCTGATCCAATAAATACTTTAGGCTCTTATGGTGCGTGAATTTGTCCACCTTCACACCATATAAATAATGACACCACAGTTTAAGTGCAAAAATCACCGCCGCCAACTCCAAGTCGTGGACGGGATAGTTCCGCTCATGCACTTTCAATCGACGTGATCCATAAGCGATCATCTTGCGAAACAGAAGAGGAACGCAGCCTAAGCCGCTCCTTGATGATCACTATAAATTTCAAAGACTTCTGAACCATATGGCGATGCCAAGATTGGTGTCATGGTCAAGTGACTTTTCAGCCCTTCAAAAGCTCGCGTGCATTCCGGCATCCAGACGAACATCTGATCCTTCCTCGTTAATGTGTTAAGAGGCAAAGCGATCCGCGAAAAGTTATATACGAAGCTCCTGTAGTATCCTGCTTGTTCAAGGAAACTCCTGACTTCGGCTATAGAAGACAACACCAGCCACTCTCATATCGCAACAATATTTGCAGGATCCACCGCAATGCCCTCTCCACTCACCACATGGCCAATAAAACCCACTGACGACATCCAAAACTCACACTTTGAGAACTTTGTGTAGAGCGTATTCCTCCTCAGGGTATGCAACACCAACCGTAAGTGGTTTGCATGATCTTCTTCCGACTGAGAGTACATTATAATATTATCAATGAAGACAATTACAAACAATTCCAAGTACTCTCGAAAAGTTTGGTACATTAGGTCCATGAACACTGATGGCGTATTTGTTTGCCCATACGGCATTACAGTGAACTCGTAATGGCCGTAGCGTGTTCCAAATGCTGTCTTGGGAATGTCACCTTCCCGAATTCTCAACTAGTAGTAACCAAATTTCAAGTCCAGCTTAGAGTAGACGGTTGATCTCACTAGCTGATCAAACAAGTCATCAATTCGAGGTATTGGATACTTGTTCTTCTCCGTCAGCTTATTCAACTAGAGATAGTCGATGCACAATCGCAGACTACCGTCCTTATTTTTCACAAAGAGAACAGGTGCACCCCATGGTGACATACTTGGTCATATATATCACTAGTCTAGAAGTGTTGAGTGAAGCAGGTTCACTCAACGCTTCTAATGAAGAGGAAAGCGCTAAAACAAAGAATTGTCTCAGCTCATAAATGAAAAACTACTTAGATCGCTGAGACAAAACCGTTGAGACAGTTAAAGTACAAAAACTGCTGAGACAGCAGATAAGAGGAAACCACTGAGACAAAGGCTTGTCTCAGCTAATGATGGAAAACCGCTGAGACCGCTGAGACAAAACTGCTGAGACAAAGCCAGGGAATATTCTAAGTCCAGAACCGCTGAGAGCCAAGGCTGATGGCGTTGAGTGTCACAAAACCACTCAATGCTTGATGGGATTCTTGAATTTTTTCTAACTCCAGATATTGATGACCACTGCTGACATCATCAAAGTCAAAATTGCAGGGAGCCATTGCGAGAAAGCTGCTACAGCGCTGAAAGATGTTTTGTCTCTTTCTGATGGAGTTGGCACTCACCAATCCTTGGTAGGCCCATATACTATGGTTTCGTTGATTCAAATCAATGTATATAAAAAGGGGAAATAGAAAAAGATTAGGGTTAACGAATCGAAGGAACAAAAAGAGAAACTAAAAAAGGCGGCTGGACATTTTTACTTCAGATCAAGCTTGAAAGCTGAAGTCCAACCAGGATAGCCTGAAGGCAAGAAAGGATAGCTGAAGCTCTTAAAGCTTTGCAAGGTTGTTCTCTATAGAACAGTTCGCTGATTCATCTCATCAGCAAGAAGGAAGTTTCTCATCTGTGCAGCAATAAAAAGTGATAGTTGTAGAAGAAGGCTGATTCCTTCTACAGTAGGTAAGCTGGACTGAAATCTGCTCAGTCCAGCAAAGTTGACTCAGAGAAATTTCTCTGAGTCATTATTTTATTTTCTTCAACTCTTTATTCATTTCATGTAGGATTCAGGTTTCCTGAATCTGGGTGTAGGGCACTTTGTTCCTGAGGTAGGTGACAAATTTATCACTGATGTAGGTGCCTGGAGGGGCATTGAGGTAGGTTCCAAGTGAGGATCTGAGCTGTAGGGCTTAATTGCCTGAGGAAGGAGAGTGCTACTCTCTAAGTGTAGGGCGTTTGTGCCTGAGGTAGGTGATAGGCTTGTAACTGAGCTGTAGGTAGAGGGGCACTGAGGTAGGTACCTGGAGGGGTTGTGAGTTGTAGGAGTGCAACAGCACTCTGAGAGTAGGGCCTTGTTCCTGAAGTTGTAGGGCTGAAAAGCCTGAGCTGTAGGCCTTAGAGATAAGGCTGGGGTAGCTGGCTTGCGGGTCACTGAGTGTAGGAGCACTGCAGAGCTCTGAGGTAGGATCCTTTAGCATCTGAGGTAGGGCTGTCCTCCCAGCCTGAGTGTAGGGCTTAACATCCTAAGGTAGGTGGTCTGCTGACCACTGAGTGTTGGCCCTTGTGGCTGAGAAGTGAGTCTTGGAGGAGACTTGAAGATCCTGCATGATCTGAGGTGTAAGCTCTTAGGAGCAGTATGGAGAAGTTGTGTCGAGTCCAACAAATAAGCTTGGATAGGTGTAGAGGGAAAGTGATGTACCTAATTAGGGAACCACTATAAATCATTATGTGATTTTCTATTGTTGCTTTTCTTTTATTACTTACAGGTGTTAAGGACAAGCTCTAGATCACCCTAAGCTAAAAGACGAAAGAAAACAACAAATTATTTTAAAGAAAAGCAAAAGATAGTCTCTAAGAGACAAATAAACTATTCACCCCTCCCTCCTTTAGGTGATTTAGCTATCCTTGAAACATAGGCTTTCACCACGGCCCGACGCACTATACACTCAGGGCACATTATCGGTGTACCGGAAAACTAGGGTCCCACCATCATTCTCAGGTCTCAAAACCAACGGTAAAACTTGGCATTCATGCTCCAGGGCCCACGGCCCGAGACTTTAGTATTGATTGCGAACAACTCAAGAATCTCATGATGTGATCCTAACGAAGCCATACACTTAGGCACTCAAGTTAGACAACCATCACGTGGATACATTTCAGACCTTGTTCGTTGCTCAAATCTCCAGTTCAATGTCTAGACTAACGTGGGTCGGCATCCCCTTGTCCGTTCGGCTAATTGGCCTTTAAGAGCGCATAACTTACAATAGCCACACTGTCTCCAAAGGACTGCCTTTCATAATGACAGGTTAGCTAGGAGCTATCGCCAGCAATAACCACTATCTCCTGGCGTTAGTGACAGAACTCTCTTTCTGTACCCAGCCCAAACCATATCTGGACCAACTATCCAGAAAACCCTGCAGCCACCTGCAGTGCCAGAAACACTGGACTTGCATAGCATACAACAAATGCACTACGGGGGTATTTTCCTAGCATTCCATGTCAGTACTTTCAGCTACTCCACTTCAGAGGCACAACCCACTGACTATACACAATACTCATGTATACGCGGAGTATTCTCTAGTGCGCAAAATAAAACATCACCAATCCAGACCAACCTGTCCAGATGCGTTTCACACAGTATGCTTATTCCATACTACACATTTCCGGATCTATATGCAATACTTCTTGGGGATTTCAAGAATCAACCCAACGGAAATCCCTCAACAATCCACCTTTTGTTGGGGGAAATCCATGTACATGACAAATTAAGGACTTCACATGTCCAAGGAGGAAGATCGTTATCCTTGAAGCTCTCTTCGGAGCCATGACAAAGCTTTTCTACACGGATGAAAATGATCGTCTCACTTTCCCCTTTGTGATTCTATCTTCGGCACTTGATCCCAGCCCCAGGATCTCCTCTAGCAACTCAACAAGTCCACCCAAACCATAGAAACCAAGAGTTCTCTACTCCAGAACTCGGGATGTAAGGAAGAGAGAGAAAAAGGAAAGAATGATTTCCTGAATTCATTCCTCTACCGATAAGGCCTCGGGTTATACCCCGGCAACACAATCTCTTCCCATCAAAACAGAGCAACAGCTCGGGTTCAAGCTAAAAAGTCAATCACTGCTCAGTGGCCACACACCAGCCACCTGACACGAGTCGCCACCTCAGCGACATCTGATTTCGACATTTCGTCGAACGGGACCACATTCGTCAAATGCAAATCATAGAACGGGACCACATTCGTTGAACGCAAATCGTCGAACAGGGGAGATTTCGTGGAATGAAGTCTGAGTTTGTCGAGCTGGCCATAACACCAGACAACATTATCTTAGAGCTCAGCTCGACGTTTCGTCGAGCTCAGCTTGTCGCTTTCCTTTGAGCTCTGCTCGACGCTTTCATAGAGCTCTGCTCGAAGATTTTTGTTGAGCTCTGCTTGACGATTTTTGTCGAGCTCTGGTCGACTGTTGAGCTTGTTACCGCAAACTCCTTTTTGGGGTGTTACATCGATCCCTTCATTCCAGAGAATGTCGTCTCCCGCTCTGTATCCACAACCAATCTGACCACCTTGCGATTGCTATCAATGTACACACGCTGCTTTGAGAGCAGTACATGCCAAAGATTACATCAAACTCCACTAACGATAATAGCGATGCTAGCAAGTCAAACTCTTGACTCCTAATCTGCACCTTCACGCAGTATACTCTTTTTGCGTGCATAGAACACCCATTAGGTAGTAACACATCCAATTTCTCCATCGCCATCGAAGAAGGAACGCCAATGCGCGATATAATTTCCTCGGACAAAAAGGAGTGCGAAGCTCTAGTATCGAACATTGAACTCACCAGAATATTAAAGATCAAAACAAAGCCTAGCATAATAAGTCACAAGCTAACGCGCATAAGGCAACAAGTATGTAAAGCTAAATATATTGTTCATGAAATCATACATGTCACCACATCAGCCTGCTTTATGGCCTCCTGCTGGACAAGGTTGTAAACTCATGGCTTGGCGGGAGCGTACAGGGATGCGGTTGACTCCACCACCTTTCCCTTCTCTGCATAAGTCGCTCCAGGGTTCTTCTCTGATTTTGGGCGCCCACTCCAACAGTCTCGGGCAATGTGTCCCTGCTTGCCTCAATTATAGCAAGTAATCGGGCTTCGCACTGTAGTAACTCCAAATGCACTCGATCATGTGTCTGTACCCGAAGTCTGAACCTTCTTGTTCCACTTATGAAACCCAGACTTTGATGAGCTCAGAACCATAAATCCTGACTTCTTCAATCTTGACTCCTTCTTCTCTAGAACTCACTTCATGTCCTTCTCCATAGATCGAGCGATATTGACCAGAGTTAGGAATCCCTGCATCATCGGCCCAGAGAGCAGTAGCATTAGGTCATCATGCAGAGCCTTGTAAAACTGGATGGTCTTATGCTCCTCGTCAGCAAAAGTAACGATAGCATAATGACCCAACCTCGTGAATTTGTGTAGATACTCATCAACGCTACTATCACCCCATGTTAGTCTTTGGAATTGTTTCTCCATGTCGATCCTCTACGCTGAGTGGAGGTATCTAGCCAGGAATAACCTCGAAAACTCATCCATCGAAACATCGGTGAGTTTTCTTCCAACCAAGAGATGCAGTTCCAGCTCTTCCCACCATAAACATACCTCTCCATCCAAAAGGAAAGTAGCTATGGTTGACTCCTACCATTCCTCCGTTTCAGTCGCTGTCATGACTCTCTTAACACGAGAGATCCAATCATCTGCCTAGTTTGGTGTTCCAGTCCCCATAAATACTAGAGGATTTAAGCTCATCACTTGTTTGAGTTGCCCTTCTATCACTCTTCTCGGCGCCACATGTTCTACAGCAACTCTTTCCACCACTCCAGGCTCTTCCGCACGAAGCGGCACCAGCTCCAAAAGAGGGGAATGAGGTTATGCTTGCCTCACTGGCTGTCATTTATCATTGCAAACAATGCCTCAACAACAAGTCTTATCGTCTCTGCCGAAGGAGGGGTTGCAGGCACATCATTGGGTGCACTTCTTTTCGCAGAGTGCTGATGTTCTGACTGTCCAGCACCACTCCTTATCAACTATTATTGCAGGACACACCAATAAGTGACCAAGCAAAATTATAAAAAGCAATCATAAGAACACGCAAGTTCCTCAATGATGCGTTGGACGACAAGTGTACCGGTCGCACAAGTAATATAAAATGGGTGAATTTCCCCAAGTATCGATCTCGAGGGAACACGGTAAGGTGGAGTTAATTTTGAGGAGGACTTGAGATTGAAATCCTTAGTCAGGTGTTTACGAAGGGGGTTTTGATTGTTGCAAAAAAAGAAAATAAAACACTATAAACTACTCTAATGCAACGCCGCTATGCGATGCTTCGCCATGCGGGATGGAAGACTACACGGGCCGCTATGCACCCAATCGCTAGGTGGATGGACGAGTAGGCTTGCGGATGAGGTGGAGAGAATGGAAGAAAGAGGGTCGAGAGCACCTCTTCGCAACGCATGACACTAGCAATTGCTAGTGCGGCACAACCGGATGTGGTGGAGGATGGAAAATAAAGGCGCACCTCAAAAAATAACATAAATATGAAATAACATAGACATGATTGTATACATATGTTTATCAAAATAAGAGCAACTTCATCATATACAAGAGATCAACTACACTATTAACAACAAGAGAAGAAAAGTGTATCAAATCGACCAGATCTGAAGTCTTGCTGAGGATTCACGGTAGAATTCGTCGGGTTGTCAATCCGCGTCCTAGGTCGGTCCTCACCTACGTCCGGGGTAGAGGAGGCTGTCAATCACTCCCAATAGACCCATCTTATTCGTGTCACGTGTCGGTGGAGGATTGCACAAACTTTTCCTAGCTTGATGGACAAATCTAGGTTAAACTCTTCTTGAAGCAAAAGGATGGAGGAGGAGGCCAAGAGGAAACTCCGGCTTGAATATGGCGTGGAAAGCTTTCCCGGAGCACCTTCCGGAGGTGTAAGATGAAGGGAAATGGCGGAACACTTCCTTGGAGGCGGAAAACGGCGGGGGAGAAAATCTCTCCTCAATGGAGGAAAATCTGCGCTTTAAATAGAAGTAGGTCAGAAAATCTCTCCTCAATGGAGGATGGCACAAACTTCTCCTAGCGTGAGGATCGTCAATCCCACATCGACGAAATTCGTCGAGCTCAGCTCGACGTTCTTCCAGCTGAACACAACGAACGATCTGGCACAAACCGTGCGTGAAAGAAATGCATGACCATGCGTTTTTCTCAAACCTGCATTCCAGCCTTGGGGAAAACGCACCACCTGCATATAAACAAATAAAACCAAAGTGGACTCTCCAGCAAAGCAAAAATGCAAAAAAAGCAACTGGAAAGAGCCCCTGGGGAGCATCATGTGCCTACCCCCTACAACAGAATGAGCAATTGCACACCGTTGTGCCAAAATAGTGCACAAAATGATCATAGACCGGCCAATGCAAATATAACCGAATCCCGGTTGAAATGTGGTGCACGAGTGAGGAAAAAAGCTCAGATGAGTTCGAAAAACTCAATATAAATCGGACTCATCACACCTCCTGTGTAACGTCCCAATTCGCACTAGGCCCCTCGTGCGCATTTCTGAGTCACGAGAGCTGACTTGGGTTCAGGGAAGTGCCGGCAGCTGGGCTGCACTTGTAAATGGGGGGAGAAATCAATCCAGAATAGGACACGGGTAGAGACACGGGATTGTCCCTACCCGTGTGTGTAAGGCCGGCTCTCGAGTCGACGACTCGAGTGTGTCCAGAGAAGGAAACGGGTAGAGACACGGGCGTGTCACTACCCGTGTGCATGATGGCACGGTAGGGACACGGCGTGTCCCTACCCGTGTGTGTCGAGTAGAGCTCAACGAGGTGTGTCCTGAGGAGGATACGGGTAGAGACACGGGTGTGTACCTACCCGTGTGCATCAAGTTGAGATCGACGAAGAGTACCCGAGAAGGACACGGGTAGAGACACGGGTGTGTCCCTACCCGTGTGCATCGAGTTGAGATCGACGAAAAGTACCCGAGAAGGACACGGGTAGAGACACGGGTGTGTCCCTACCCGTGTGTGTTGAGTTGAGTTCGTCGAGGCGTGTCCAGAGAAGGACACGGCCAGAGAACACGACCGTGTCATGTGGACACGGGTCGGGACACGGGTGTGTCCCTACCCGTGTCGAGTATTGAACCAACACTAAAACTGTCATCGATGCTTCACCCGAGCAGGACACGGGTAAGGACACGGGCGTGTCCCTACCCGTGTGACTTTTCACATATAAGAGTTATGAAAACCCTAGCCGTTTTCACTCCTCATTCCAGCCATTTTTCTGAGAGAACTTTTGTAGAGATGGAGAAACTGCTGGATCAAGTCCTGGAGGAGAAGATTCGCCGCCGCCGCGAAAGAGAAAATGCCGCCGAGAAGAATCACAAGATCCATGGCCAGAAATAGTGGAAATGCAGGAAATGAGGTGAGCTTCCTCCCCTCTCCATTGGTGCTATATCTGTAGATATCTAGGTGAGATGTCGACTCAAAATATTCTAGACTTGTGAGATGATGATTTCTCTAGGAAGAGGCCGTTTTAGGTCATGTGCTCTAAGGTTAGTGGTGTCTTCAACCTCTCCAACATTCTATGTGAAGATGGGGGATGGTTTCGTGAAGAGTCATGGCCTCATGAGGGTGAATAAGGGAGGAGGAATTTCTGGAGGTGATTTTGGAAGATCGACTTGAGGAGGAGGATGAACCGATGTCGTTCATTCAGCCTTAAGATGCGTGCAAAATCTGTGTTCTGCACGCAGCGATCTCCTTGGCAATTTTCAGATGTGATATGGCCAGATCTGGGCTTTCGTCTAAACACGAAAGTTGAAGTACTTGAAAATACCTTTCCAACGAGTCATAGCATGACTTCAGGAAAATTCTGTAGCCACGGGAAAGTATTAACAAAAATGACGTCCGATAAATCCTGCCTGCAAAAATTGTGTTCTGTACGTAGTGAACTTCAAGGCTGATTTCAAGTATGATACTATTGAATCTGGGTTGTGGTCTGAACACAAACGTCGTAGCCCATGGAAAGACCTTTCCATCGAGGGGTTACACGTCTTAACGGATTTCTGTAGCTTCGGGAATCTCCGGTCAAAGTTATTGTCCAGATTTATTCTGCACTTAAATTCTGGGTTTGATATAACATGGATCTGGATTCATTGGATTCAATGTTGCAATTAACTTGAACTTTGGGTGAACTCTTTTATGTTAATAATCTTTGTTCTATAATTGATGAAGTTTAATAATTGGATTCCATGAAATCGATTTGTGAAGCGGAGCACACTTAAACGGAATGATTTCATAGAAATTAGTAGACTAATATAAATGCGCATCATGTTTACATTGTGTTGAAATCATATGGAATGACATGTAGGAAGAAAATCTATGGCCATGTGAATAACTGTTTAACGGATTGAATTTATTAGTCCAATGCTTAAAGTGTCATCTCCCTACGGGTGGTATTGTGGAAGGGTGTAAGTGTGGTGTTGACCGTCACTAGTTGGAATTGTGTTGAGATGAGTCAAAGTCGAACAGTTGGGCTTGGTCCTCAGTGCTCAATTCCCGGGGCTCCTTCCGTGCCGAGTGGATGTTTGGGCTTGGTCCTCGTGCTTTCTCTGAGGCTCCTTCCATGCCACGGTGATGTGGAATTGCATGCGGAGTGAGTTGACACGCGGTGTCGTAATCCTGGGTTAAGAATAGTGTGGCAGGTCTACGGGCTCGCCAATCGTCACACCGACGGGATTTGATAGTTAGACTTTGGGCGGTTGGGCTTGGGCCTCAGTGTTCACGTCCCGGGGCTCCTTCCGTTCCAAGTGAACTGTTGGGCTGGGTGCTCGTGCTTACTTCTAAGGGCCCTTCCGGGTCACACAAGGCCAGTTCGGGGCTTGGTTCTCGGTGCACATCTACTCGAGAATCCCGCTGGGCCACAGTATGCATGGGCTCCGTCGTTATGTTCTTTGCGTTGAAGCATACGGAGTCCTAAGTGAAGCAGTGTGGATGCCAACTTAGTAGTAGAGAAGACAGCTCTACTGTCCCCTCCTGGCCACGGCGGTTGATGCCTAAGAGGTTAGCTACATGCTCGAAAAGTGGGAACAATAAGTCTGTGTCGACATAGCGATTGCATGTGTGTGATCATGGGTGAGTCATTGCATAGCATACATACCATTACATAGCATTGCACAAACAAGATCCTCATCGTATAAGTTTATATGATCACTCTTATACGAAGAGTTACTTTATGTAAAGTGATCCTTAACTTATAAGCTTGTATGGGCATCCTTATAAGTTAAGTTACTTTCCTGCTGTAGACACTTATATTTTGATGGATGGTTATAGCTCTTGTAGAACTGATAGATTATACTGTTGTTAATCTTTTTGTACTATTACCACCTGCATATACATGTTACCTTACTTGTTATATATTATACCCTTGTTCCTTTCTCCGTCCGGTGCCGAGGAGTCGTCGAGGGAGCAGATATTAAGCCACTTAGTATTTTCGACTAACGGTTGCTACGTCTTCCTTTTTAGGAGGTCACCCCGCAGGTAGAGCAGCCGCAAACTATGCAGCAGTAAAGCCACGCCAGGATGACAGGGCCTGAAGTGACGGTGTCGTCGCTACCCTCGGTCACTGATGTGAGTGTCGAGCGACTCTAATATAGCCTCGTTGGGGTTTAATTGTTGTACTTTGATATTGTAGAAGCATGTTTTAGCTTCTTTATTTGATGTACTTTGGACTTATATACTTTATGTGGATTTGACTTCTTGATATTATATTTTGGTTGGGTTGGCATAATTATTGATATTGGTTGTAGCCGGCAGAATAGGCATCTTATGGTACAGGTTAGCCCGTGTGCTAATGCTACCGCAAGGCGGCTGTTCTGGCCATAAGACCCCCTTCGTGCCATATTTCGGGATCCGAGAGGGGGGTCTTACAAATGGTATCAGTTTTCCATGATCCTCAACTAAAGAAATCATTCAACAATGGTACCACCTTTGTTCGATTAGTCAGTTTGCGTACAAACTGACTTAGCGGAAGAAGTGGTGTGCTCATATGTAATTCACACTAAGTATGTCCAACTTTGACCTTAAGATTAGCCAACCTGACCATACGTTTGTATTCTACGTGTAGATTCCAGTGCACGTTGAGCCCGCTACTTACCACTAGGCTCACCGGTTCCTGCAAGAACAATCCACCGAGCCGTGGCAAAACAAGGCAACGGTCAGCTAAGGCTGACCAAATTATAATGACCCCGTCCCTTTCTAGGGGCGGCGGAGCTCCTTCCCTGCAAAGTATGAGTAATGCCAAACATAGCAATCAAAGTGCAATTTAAGCACACTTCCCATAGGTATAGGCACGACAGCCACATACCTCGTGCACTCCGGTCACATTCTCAGTGTCTGGACGATAACCACGGACGCACCAACGTTCTTTAGACGGAAACAACATGAGCATTTGGTAGTCTTTATGGCCTGCGCATGGCCTAAGACCCGTGACTATGACAGCGACAGGTAACTCTACCCACAGATGCTCGACATAGCTACTGGGTAGGGTCGGCCCTTTCCCATTGCTCATATTGTCGGGTAAACAGACACGACGCGGGTCGGCCTCCCCATTCCCATTTCTCCAATCTTTACATAAGTGGCTCTCAGGCGACTAAGCTGGGCTCTCAACGCACTCAGTACCAAATCTCAGGCCCAGTTGTCTCCACGACATGGGCCACAATCACTGTCCCTAGGTGTCTCCACGATACCCGACACCATCACTGCTCCCTATGAGCTACCCCCTCTGATATCACTACCGTCGCGCGGTATCTGGCAGAAATACGTATCTACCCAGTTTTTCGGGTTCTCCTTGGAGTTAGTCCCCAAGGTTCCCTGCTATAATCTACCGTGTAGAAACCCGAAAAACAACCATCACGGAGTCTTCTCCAGACAATACAAACATAATGAAACATCACCAATCCAGACCAACCTGTCCAGATGGGCTTCACACAGCATGCTTATGTTTGTACTTTTATTCCGAACTCTATATGCAAAACTATGAGGATATATCGTATCTACTAGATGGAAAACCCCCCACTCACCGCTCACTCGTGGGAGAGGGTTTCCCATGCAAAAGGAAGAGGACTTCACATATCCAAGTTGAGAATCGTTACCCTTTGCATTCTCTTCGGTGCAATGCCAAAGATCTAGACGGATGAAAAATGACTACAACAATCTTGCTTCCATAGATCTGGACTTTGCTTGCGAATCGGAGCTTCGGAACTCCAATGGTGGCGAGAACTTCCTTCTGATACTGGCGCACCTCCTCTAGGAAAACTAGGTCAGAAATCCACTCCAAAAGAAATGATGTGAAAATTACCAAACCAGACCTATATACCAAGCTAACGTTGCACGGAAACTAGCTACTACTGCGGGGTACCCTAATTCAATGCCTCGATTCGAGCGCAACCGCCCAAACCCTCCAATCAGAGGCCAACATGTGGCCACGTCATTTCGGAATTGCTTCCGCCGCGTGATAGGATGCTAATGCCGAGCGATAGAGCGCGTCGGTTACGAATGCTATCAGTGCGAGCTAACCTCTACCGCCGCGCGGTAAGATCCCGAGAACCTTATCAATTAAATTGACCTAGCTATTGCTTGCGGTAACACTATCGTCGGGCGATAGCTTCCCGAGAGCTCCGCTAAATTAAATCTCTGACTACCGCCGCACGGTAACAACTTTCTGCCATGCTGTAACATTGAGAGCTCGACGTTCTCTCAACAACTCGACAAAACCTCGGATCTACTGCCGCATGGTAACTAGATACCACCGGGCGCTAACCCCCAGAGAAGCATCTCCGCCTAGGAAATTCGTGGCATTACATGGCGCGGGCCGTAAAGTCTACCAAAATGCTCATGTTGTTTCTTTCTGGAGAATGGTGGTGCATTCCTGGTTTTTATCCAGACACCAAGAATGTGCCCTGAGAGTACGAGATGTGTGGTCGTTTGTCACAACACCTGTGGTGAAGTCTTCTTAAATTGCACTTTCATTACTATGTTTGGTTTTGCTAATACATTGTAGGGAAGGAGCTCCGCCACCCCAAGCAATGGGTGGGATCGTTATAGTTTGGTCAACTTTAGCTGACCATTGCCTTGTTTTACCACCGTTCTGGGGATTGTTCTAATACATGAACAAGTGAGCCAAGTGACAAGTAGCGGGATAAAGCCCTTGATGTTGTATAGGCCCTTGAAGGCCAAAGCGAAGTGTTTTCTTTTACTATGTTCATGTGTGTCCGGCTTGCATGTCAAAGTCTGTAAAACACTTTAATTCAAGTTGAATATTTTAGAGCCTTAAGGCCGAGACTCCTGTTGTATTTTACTTACATTCCTATTTTGTTCTTTAGTGGACATTAATGTTATGTGATGGGCTCTTCCAACTTATTTAAAACATCCGCTAGATTGCTCTGTGTTAGGATTCGTTATTGTATTATAGTAATTTGGTATTAATATATAATTCCAATGAATGTCCATGGAATATGGTGTGGGGCCCTAGCTAGACCTTCTGTTATATTCCATGTGACGGATGGGGGTGTTATAATTTGGTATCAGACTACGGTGTCTCTCTTTCTTATATGAATTTGTGGGCGAATTCCTTTAAGGGTTGGTGAGCACATGTATGTGTGTCATCGGTATAACATGAGAAGAACCCATGAATGTCCACTTAAGAATGAAAATACATATGTTTGAGGAACCTGAGTGTTCCTATGATTGCTTTTTGGCAATTATTTATCACCTAATTGAGTGTTTCCAGATTATATGTGATTAGGAGTGGTGCAGTGCAGTCACAATGTCAACACTCTGTGGAGAGAAGTGTGCTTAATGACATGCCTACGACCCCTCCTTCTGTTGAAACCATCTGAATGGTAGCATAAGTAGTGTTCACTATGATCAATGCTCAACATGGAAGGCACGTGCAACCCCCTATCCCTGGGGTGGCATCAATGTCGGTTGGTGCTCTGGAGCAAGTGGAAAGTAGAAGATCATCGGATCAGCAGTTGAACATTCTTTTGGCACAAGGGACGCACTCTGTTGATGAGTATTTGCACGTTTTTGTCATGATAAGGAGTTACTCAGGGTTTGAGTTGGAGGACGAGCAGGTTATGGTAAACATGTTTTATAATAGTTAGTGTGATGATTTATAACTTCTATTGGTAGGACTAAAGTTATTGGGATTCCGAGCATTGGTGGAGTCGGCTAGATCGTTGGAAGTAGATTTGGGAAAAGTCCACCATATGCCAGTGTGCAGGGTACCAAACTCCGCTGTTTCTACAAAGTCTAAATACCACAGGAGGTGGCATAAGAGGACTAGAATATCTACTGGTCAAGCTCCTTATGCTTGTCATACTTGTGGCAAGTCAAGACACCTTACCCGCAATTATCATGCTGATGCCCCGAAGACAATGAAAGCTAAGTCAGGAGAAGTTGCAGGGCGAGTCCCACTTACTTGTTATACGTGTGGAAAGACAGGACATTGATAATTCATTATTTATAGTTATTTTATATATAGATTTTTTTTAATAAATAATAATATTTTATTTAGTTTATTTTAATATTTGTATTAAAATGCTTTATTTTCTTATTTTTGGTCAATCTGGGCTAGCAATATTAAATTGGAGCTTATAGGACAGATCAGGAGATGAAACTGAAGATTGCTGGAAAAATCAACTTTTCACGGTCAGGACACGGGCGTGACTCTCTTGTCACGTGCGTGACATGTGGTCATGACCCATAAAGGAGCTCTAGAGTACCTGCCACGTAGGATTAAAGTTACACGCCATGGTCACGGGCATGACCTATTCGTCACGGGCGTGACCAACAGGCGTGACCAGTAGACGGGCGGCTGTTCTGATTACAGACAATTTTCAAGCTACACGCCCAAATCACAGGCGTGACCATCAGGTCACGGGGATGGCATTAAGGCATGACATCTAGGCGTGTCGTGTGTGATACGCCCGAAATAGGTATACGTAACTACGTAAGTGCACGTGCCGGAACAAGTAATAAAAATGAGTAAAGATCGTTCCTACAGAGAGGTGATTAATCTAAGGCTCACAAGTACTAGTTAATCCTTTTCTTTAAATCCAAGTGAGTTGATTTAAGTGAATTTAAAGACAAATAAACTACTAAAGTAAAATTGCTAAGACTTTCTAAAATTACTGTTTATCAAGTTTGGGAAAGACGGTCTTGTATTTTGATTTTCTAAGTCTATAATGATGGATCAGACGAAGATGTTTATGAGAAAACTTGATGCGCTCACCTGCAACGATATTATGGTAGAGATATGTATCTCTCGATATCGGAAATCACTATACCCCTTGTTCCCTTATCATCTCAAACTCAAGAGAACAAAGAATATAATTAATAATAAAAATCAAAGTTGTTAACGGAAAGGTGAAATCTCTTTCCCCTTCTTCGCTATATCGAGTTGATGATACACTTACGCCACTCCTCTCTCAAATCTCGAAGCGTAGTAAATTGACCCGAAAACTTTGGTTAAAAATTTACGTGACTCCTTTCTCGAATCTTGTCATGTAGTAAAATATGTTTCATTCAAACACTCACACTTCTCCTATCTCGAATATCGAAATGAAGCTTCAAATGAACAAATAATCCAAACGTTTCATCACAAGATCATCAACTAAATAAGGAATTCACAAAAATCTTCTCATAAATTAAAATAAAGCAAGGATCACATCAAAATAGAGCAAAGTACTTTCAAAATAAAAATCTAGACAATTTAGTTCATGATTTGAGAAGAGGAATACAAGATTGGATAGATCTTACAAGACATTATGCTTATAGTTCAAAAATGCTGTAGAAAACTCCACTCAAATGCATGCAAGATCCCTCTTTGATGAAGATCTGGTGTGGTTCCTTCTCCTTCTCTCCCAAAACCCTAGATCTACTTTTGAAAATTTAATATTATGAAGAGCCTCCTTTCCTCTCTCACACCCCCTCTTTATACTCCTCCCCTCCAAAAGGAGTATTTTTATTGCTGAAAGGTTGTCATCTATGCACTTGTAACTGTCAAAAATATGAAGGAATTCGGAATTCAAAATTTGAATTTCCGCAACTTGTTATAACAAATTTTCTGAATTGCAGAAATTTGTTATAACAAATTTCCTGCTGTCGCAATAATGTTGTAATCGTCTTCCTGGATTTCCCGTGAACTTGACTTGTGCCGCATCGAGGTGAATACTTCGGGTTTCCTAGGATAAACACATATTGAAATGACGTTAATACCCTTAATTTTAAAAGTTGTCAACATGTTTAAATACAATACTTTTTTATAAAAATTTGTTAAATCTTTTTATCAAAATATGAGTATGTAAGGCACAAGATAACTTTTTTTGAGAAGTTATCATACCCCCACACCTAAACCTTTGCTAGTCCCAAGCAAAGATGAATGATTGCAAGCTCTTTGAGTGCGCGATTATCTAGCAACATAATTATTCCGAGTTTCCTTACCCTTGCATTTTGAATCGAGACTGGACAAGAGATTTCAATTGGTAAAAACGTCAACCATTAAAAATTTCAATTATGCATAGATTCTTTAGTGTGATACAAGTAAAAGCTCCATAATGATTTCCTAGTGGTGTTTGTGCTCATCCTTAAACTCACCTATTCTCATTCAAACTAACACATTAATCCTCTCATAATGAGGAAAAGATAACTATAGGATAAGTCTTTGAGTTGGCCTCCACAAGTATTTTGTAGTTAAAAGAAAATCACAACGACTTGAAATTTGATCGGCTTTGGCTTGATTTTGAATTCATAGTTTCATTTCTGATTGGGTAAAAGTATTCCCTAGCTAATATTCTTAATAAATCTAACTACTATGGGGTTTATTTCACAATTATAATAAAGATTTTTAAAGTTCATAGTTGTGATCATTCTATGTAGGTGTACACACATTTAGGCCACATATCACTATGATATTTATGCAATTATTTTGATTTTTAAATCATAGTTGGGATCATTGTAGGTATGAATACACATACCTAGGCCGCATATCACTATGACACTTTTTTTATCCTTTCATTTTTTTATAATAATAGTAGGGATCATTCTAAGTAGGTGTACACACACTTAGGCTGCATATCACTATGACTTATTAAGAAATAACTAGTAGAAATATATAGAAATTATACATGTAAAATTTGTATCAAAATGACAAGGCTCAAGCTCAAAAGGTTGTGGATGATATAAATAATTGTGGACTTCGTGGGTTGAACTGATTCAAAGATTACCATAATCATATTTATAAATTAACAACCCAACCTCATGTCTTAGCTTCCGTCATTGACCTAGTTCTTGTTCCCCCTTCCCTCATTATGTTTGGAAAATAATAAAATTATTTTGTAGGGTGCAAGTAAATTTAAGGAGTGGTGTGCATGATGGAAATACAAAATGGAGCTCTACATATCTTACTAACTTCAAAAGCAAACTTTTGGAATTTTTAAGTTTGACGAATCTACCAATTAAATTATGTAGATATAACAATTTGCTAAAGGTAAGACTCCACAGATATATATATATATATATATATATATATATATATATATATATATATATATATATATATATATATATATATATATATATATATATATATATATATATATATATATATATATATATATATATCGCCACTCAAAAGGTGAAGGTTACTTCACATCACCCTCACACTTACACCATTGCTAGTCCCTAGCAAAATGCACATTAATATTGACACTCTAATACTCTCAAGTGGTGCCTCTCACAAGATTTAGATCATGTAAATGAAGGCACTAAAAACATATGAAATGAAATAAAATACTCCCCTGAAGTCAGTTGTTTCGAGCATCATTCATTATCAACCTGAGTGCCACTTGTCGTATGTCATGGTGGAGGGGGTAACTCAAAACTTGGGGCATCCAAAATAATCAGCCAAAAGGAAAACTAGTACGGGAGAAAAGTAATCTTCAAGAGTGGATTAGTACCCATATAACAATGACATTCCTATACTCCCACAAAGTTATGTGTTATTATAAAACTTGCAGATCTGATCAAAATATTACACATTGTGCCCATAAAAAATAACATATAACGGGTCACCACAGCACATGATTAATGTTGAAATCTAAATATAAATAAGGTGGTGAAAATGCAGAAATAAATATCTGATAATCAAACAGTTATCAAAACAAAATAACCACGCAGTCCAAGCATCACAGCAATAAATAGTCTTTGGCCATAGTGGCTTCCCATCATTATTTTAGACTAATACAGACATAATTAGTTTATGCTAAAATAAGTGGCGGGGGAGTTAAAATAAGTGCAAAGAGGTGCTAAAGTAGTTAGTCGTCGTTGTCATCGTCGTCGTCATCATCATCATCCTCATGATCTGCATCTTGCTCCGCGACCACGATGGTGGGATCCACCCTCAATCCATCCATTCCTAGTAGATATCCCTCTTCGTCGAACTGGCCCCCGAGATTGTATGAAGGTTCCACAACTAGAATCTTGAGTTTATGCATAAACAACACCCGCTCCTGACGGGCCTGCTCACATCGGGAATCAGAATAGATGTGCTCGCATCTAAGGTAAGCTTTGATGTTCTCCAGATTCTCCATCATGACATCTGGGTCCGACCCGCAGTCCACTACTGAAATATCTATGTCGATGCGATGGGCGGTCGTGGTGGACTTCCCCTTGGAAACAGGTGGTAGAGAACCATGATCTGTGCGGACCTTTATATTCTTGAAGATAACAGTCTCGGTGATATGGTGTCCCACTGGAGTGCATATGTATCCCGCCCTAAGGCTTACTCTAGCAAAACGGCACATCATAGTGATCAGCATGGGGTACCATAATTGTCATCCTCCACTAGCCGCAAACCTCTCTCTCAACTGATCATAAATCATTTGACCAGCATTAATCTTCCGTTCAAGTAAAATACGGTATATTAACACAGCCCGTTCAAGGGAAATCTGGTTTGCGTGCTTTGTCAGAAGCAAGCTCACATTCACAAATAACATCCAAACTTTTGCTTCTCTCGTGAAGCTCGTGGAGTTCAGAACAAGCTTCCGAAGGTTCGCTCACACATCCGTTTTAGTTTGGCAAAGGACGGTCACCACCTCCTTAGAAGAGACTGTTTTCTTGATCTGCTCGTAATCGTCCCACTCTAAATTTTCCTTATCGGATCACACATAAATCCCTTATGGCGAGAAGTTGACTTCCTTCCCCCTCACTAGTACCCTATCATTGGTCTGAAATTTGCCATAGGCATAAAATTCGTAAACGCATTGAAGGATCGCCCCCATTCGTGGATGACAGAAGGTCGGTCATCCCTGTTTTAGCATGTTATCGATATATCCCTTACTCCAGTAGTTCATCTTCATTTCAAATCCACGTTCAAAAATTACTGGTTTCAGTTTTACCAAGTCATAACTAACCCTCGCTTCGTCGTTAACAAATCTATCATCCTTGTACACAAACACTTTCCCTTTGCCCTTCCTATCAAACAATGCACAAACTGGGCACAAAATCAGATAAGAAAAAACCTAACATTTCAATCTGAACCAAAAACTAGGGAATGAACGTGAGTTTTACTTGCAAAGGATGGTTCTCCTAGGTATAGTGAGGGTCAGCAACTTCTAGAGTGATAATGGCAGCAACCTTCGGCCGACTAACACCGTAATATTTTACAATTTGTCCAAGTGCTTACAAGCTTTCAATCGCCGGTCGTGTATGCTCGCGCTGTCTCTCCCAGTTTTTCTCGATCTGGATTTCAGGAAAATGTCGAGGTTAAGATGAGGAAATCTTGAAGCTTTTCACTTAATCAAAGAGGGATTAGTTTACCTGCTCACGTCGGGGTCAGCCGCACCTAATTTCGTTGTTTGTGAGAACCGTGGGTGTAACACTTCTCTTTCGCTCACCGCTTCATCGCACGGCCACGGTTCCTGCAGAAGCATTTGACTAAGGGGGTAACTTCAGCTTACATTTAAAGGCAGAAGATTGTACCAGTTAACCGGTGAACAGCTCAGAAAAGAATTCAGCATAAAAGGCAAAGCAAATGCCGACACGTGGCAGGGAGAGTGTCAGCTCAGAAGGCTTTCTTCTTTCATCATAGCCGTTAGGATTTCCGTTTTACTATTCATGTAATATTACTATAAAAAGGATTATGGCTGTAATTTTGAGATTTAAGAAATAAAGTGGAACCAGTTTCGTCTTCTTCCTCCTCTCGTTCTTCTCTTAACTTTGGCCACTTCCTGGGCCATTCTTCTTCTTCATTCTACCTCTGGAATTTCCCCTCTAGATACTACAATTTGGTGCTCTCGTCCTACAACTCTCTCCTCCTCCACCATGCCGGCAGGAACACGATCTCATTCTGAGGAACACCATCTCATGGATGTTTCTCATGCCATTCAAGAAGAGCAACGCGAACGACAGACGCAGATCGATTCTCTCCGGAACGACATGATTTCCCAAAACAAGATCTGAACACAACAGTTCTTGGCCGCCCGAGACCAGACCCAAGATCAACAGTACGAATTACTCCGTGAAATGCACAGTTACATGGAAACTATCCAGCGTTCACTGGATCTGCAAAACTCCCGCTTCCAAAAACAACCGGACCTCTGCACCGGCCAATCTTTCGTCGTTATCTTGGGAGTTTCCCCGCCTCCAGATCCTCCAATCCAGGTTGTTTCTGCTCAACCTAAATTACTTTCCATTTCTTGCCCACGTTTTTCCGATGGCGATCCTACCGATTGGCTATATGATCTCAAAAAATTTTTTCAATATAACAACGTTGACCCCCAAGAATATTTACTTTACGCCGCCTTACACTTAGACAAGCACGCCTCCCGCTGGTACCAGGCTATTCTATCCGATAATCCCTCCCTTAATTTTGATTTTTTGTTAAAACTATTATGCACCGTTTTGGCCCTAGCCCGTATGAAAACCCCCAGGGCGCTTTGACAAAATTGACTCAAACAACCATCGTATTAGCTTACAAAACTGAGTTTGAAGAACTAAAATATAAAGTAACAGGCCTTGACCCTGCCTTTTTAACTAATATGTTCATCACTGGCCTTCAACCTTACATCCAAGGCCAGGTTATGATACATGAACCCCAAAGTCTCGATCGTGCTTTTGCTATGGCGCGAATGTTTGAAGCCCAACACCTCAAATATCACCAACCTCACTCACAACCCTATAAGCCAAAGATCGAATTTCCCACTAAAGCACCAATTTGGCAACCCAACACGACTTCCAAAATTTCTCCCACTCCCCTTAACAAACAATTTATTAAAAAGTTAACTCCACAGGAGTTACAATACCGCCGGGAGAAGGGTTTATGTTATAATTGTGACGAGAAGTACCATCCCGGCCATAAGTGTCGCGGGAAAGGAATACTGTGTTATTTTCAGGGGACCGAGGACGAAGACTTGTTAGATACAGCAGACCAACTCTCCGACATTGAGGACGATCACCCCACCTCCGCCGCCTTAATCCAAATATTGACGGACTCCACCCCAACCCATTTCATTCGCTTCACGGGTCATATTTCACAATCTCCACTGGAAATTCTGGTCGATAGTGGCAGTTCCCACAATTTTATTTCACCCCGCATGGCCAAATACTTAGGCCTCCCTATCTATGCTATACCAGAATTCCCTGACCTAATGGGAAACGGTTCTTCCATCAAGTGTAAGGGCGTTTGTAAGGATATACAGTTGCTCATTCAGGCTAACCCTTTTACTGTCCACTTATACGTCCTGGATATCACAGGAGCAGACGTTATTCTGGGAGTACATTGGTTAAAACCATTAGGTCCTATAACCACTGATTACTCAACCTTAACAATGTCTTATGTCAGCAACACAGGACCCATCATACTGAAGGGCCATAACACTCTCCCGGATAGCCAGATCTCATCATCGCAACTTACCCGCTTAATATCCTTACAGCCATTAGCACTTTGTTCGCTCATTACTTCAAATTCAATGTTTCCTACTAGCCTCAATACCAGCCCCCACACGGTCTTACCACCGAATTTCAATTCCCTTCTTAGAAAATACGAAAACTTATTCCTGGAACCAGTCTCCTTACCACCTCAGCGAACCATAGACCATCGCATTAATTTAGAACCAGGTGCGCACGCCCCTAGTCTCAAATCTTATAGGTTTCCTTATAGTCAAAAACACGAAATTGAACAATTAATTATTGACATGTTTCATAAACACCACATCAGACCGAGCACCTCTAGTTTTTCTTCCCCCGTCATTCTTGTGAAAAAAAAGACGGCACTTGGCGATTTTGTGTCGACTACAGAGCACTTAATAAAATTACAATTAAAGATCGCTTTCCGATTCCAACTATCGATGAATTATTAGATGAATTATATGAGGCCCGTTATTTTTCTAAATTAGACCTCCGCTCAGGATACCACCAAATACGAATGGCCAAGGCTGACATCCATAAAACAGCCTTCCGAACACGCCAAGGCCATTACAAATTCACAGTAATGCCCTTTGGTCTGTCTAACGCACCTTCCACATTTCAAGCTTTAATGAATAACATTTTCCAACCTTACTTACGCAAATTTATAGTAGTTTTTTTCGATGATATTCTAATATACAGTACAACCACAGAAGACCATTACTCACATCTTAGTGCAGCCTTCGAAGTTCTTTGCCATCATAAATTATATATCAAACAAAATAAATGTTCATTTTGACCTCATCGATTGAATTCCTGGGCCACCAAATATCTGATGGACAAGTTGGCCCAACCAAAACAAACTTAGAGGCTATCCAGAATTTTCCCAGACCCAACACCCAGAAAGATATTAGAGCATTTCTGGGACTAACGGGTTATTATCGCAAATTCATCAAGGGGTATGCCACAATTGCCTACCCCTTAACAGATTTACTCAAACAAACCCCCTTTCCCTGGACAGCTGACACACAAATCGCTTTTGATCTTTTAAAAACAAATTTAACTAATCCTCCACTTTTAACATTACCCAATTTTAATATCCCATTTGAAATTGAAACTGACGCTTCCGGGAAGGGCATCGGCGCAGTTTTAACCCAACAAAAAAGGTCAATTGTGTATTGCAGTAAAAAATTAACACCCCACATGCAACTTAAATCCACCTACGTATGAGAAATGTTCGCCATTGTTTCCGCTATAGCAAAATGGCGCCAATATCTGTTGGGCCATCGATTTATAATCCATACTGACCATCAGAGCCTACATCACCTACTCACCCAAGACCTACACATGCCGGAGCAACATAAATTTTTTTCTAAACTACTAGGCTACGATTACACTATCAAATATAAGGCCGGTAAAAACAACATTGTTGCGGATACATTGTCTAGAGTGGCTTCCACCCCAGACCAACCCCCTCAGATGCACTTAAGCACATTTTCCGTCCCAGTCTCTACTCTTTTGAGTGGACTGGAGAATGATTATCTTACTGATACCTTCTCACAACAAATTTTACATAAACTAAATACTACACCACATTTGGAGCCTAACTGGTCCCTCAAAGGACCGTATATTTACCACAAACACAAACTATTTATCCCTGAAAATTCTACAATACGAACAACACTAATCCAGGAAGCTCACGACAGCCTGTGGGGGGACATTCCGGCGTTAAGGGAACGACATTTCGATTACAGCAACAATTCTACTGACCAAACATGTCTAAACAAATCGAACAATACGTTAAGCAATGTGCCTTATGCCAAAAAGCAAAACCACCTAACCATCTACCATATGGCCTACTACAACCCCTCCAAACACCGACTCATTTATGGTCCGACCTCACAATGGACTTCATAACCAATTTACCAAAATCAAACTCTTTTACGATTATTATGGTGGTCGTAGACCGTTTTTCCAAATCCATGCACTTTGCCCCAATTTCAAAATTAACAGCACCGAACGTTGCACATACATTTTGGGAAACAGTTGGGAAGCTTCACGGGATTCCCGACTCCATCATTACTGATCGAGACACTGTCTTTATCAGCAATTTTTTGAAGGAATTGTTTCAATTGCAGGGAACTCAATTAAAATACAGTTCAGCTTACCATCCTCAGACGGATGGCCTGACTAAACGGATTAATCGCTCCCTGGAACAATATCTACGCTTATTTTGCCACCATAACTATAAAAAATGGACTACATATCTTAGCTTTGCTGAATATTATGTTAATACAACATTTAATTCTTCGACCGGAATGACCCCATATGAGGTCACGTTCGGTCGGCCTTCTCCTGGTTTATTATCTTACACCCCAGGGAGCACAACAAATGAAGCGGCGGGCGCAACTATGCAAAAACGAGACAAGATACTACAACAGCTGAAGGACAACCTCTCTAAATCACAGCAACGGATGAAAACTTATGCCGACAAAAAGCGAAAAGAGCTACATCTAGTGCCCGGACAGTGGGTACTCCTCAAATTGCACCCATACTGGCAACTCTCACTGGAACGCTCCTACAATAAAAAACTGGGACTCAAGTATTATGCTCCTTACCAAGTATTGGAAGTCATCGGTCAAGCAGCCTACCGGCTTGATCTCCCTCCAGAATCAAAAATCCACCCAGTCGTTCACATTTCTCTGTTAAAACCCTACATCGGGGAACCCCGGCCTCCATCAGTTGCTCTTCCAAGGACTCACTGGAGAAACAACCCACTTCACAAGCCGCTCGCTATCGTCTCTACGCGATGCATCTCACAACAAGGCAGAGAAATACAGCAAAGCTTAGTACAGTGGGAAGGTCTGCCTCCAGAGGACAGCACTTGGGAGGATTTATCCTCCCTCAAGGATTTTTCCCACTTGTACAACGGGAATGCCCCACCGGAAGATAATACGTGGAAAACAAAGGGAAAACGAAGCTCCAGAAAATCAAAACACGGCGGAAGCAACAGTTAGGTGGAACATTCTGTCTCTGTCTAACTCTCCACGACATCCCCAAACAAAAATGTACAAAACAAAAAAAAACGACAAACAGGCCCCACAAGATACTTCTACAACAGAATCATACCTAGCTTCGCTAAGAGTAGCAGAATCAGCCTTCTAAATCTAGTTCCCCAGACGATCTGATATTTGTTCTCATCAGCATCATTTTCTGCCGTCTACCACTAGGAAACTACGAAGATTCGACTCGCCGGAGACGATAACTGCCTGGCTGTTCGCTCCTCTCGCTAGGGTTTCAGGTTGAGAGAAACGGCGGAAATGCAAATGACGCTGAGGACAGCGTCCTTTAAAGGGGGAGGTATTTGTAACACTTCTCTTTCGCTCACCGCTTCTTCGCACGGCCACGGTTCCTGCAGAAGCATTTGACTAAGGGGGTAACTTCAGCTTACATTTAAAGGCAAAAGATTGTACCAATTAACCGGTGAACAGCTCAGAAAAGAATTCAGCATAAAAGCAAAGCAAATGCCGACACGTGGCAGGGAGAGCGCCAGCTCAGAAGGCTTTCTTCTTTCATCATAGCCGTTAGGATTTCCGTTTTACTATTCATGTAATATTACTATAAAAATGATTATGGCTGTAATTTTGAGATTTAAGAAATAAAGTGGAACCAGTTTCGTCTTCTTCCTCCTCCCGTTCTTCTCTTAACTTTGGCCACTTTCTGGGCCATTCTTCTTCTTCATTCTACCTCTGGAATTTCCCCTCTAGATACTATAGTGGGTCGACAGAATCAGGATGAGGATAGTGGAAGGGAAGGGCTCTACTCTTCCAGGATTCGGAGAAGCCGACGTGCTAGATGCCGGCTGCCGTTCAGGATTCTCCTACCGCCGCTCTGCGCGGTGTCGCCGCTGGCACAGTGAAATCGCCGGCGTTCGTCTCCACCGGCGTGGTCGAAGTCATCGCCCCACTCGGAAACCGCCGCGCACCCTTTCCGCTAAATCGCGAATTACCCTGCCACCGGTGTTTGCTTCTCTCGGCGCCGCTTCCCCGTATCGCCTGCTCGCGATTTTACCCTAGGGAAGACGCTGGATTTCGGGATAGTTGGAAGGGAAAGAGCCGACTTTTTGATCTTAGGTTTTTTAATCACCCTTATTAAACCAGACAAGACACCAGGAAGGGCTCCGGTTTACTTCGGACGGTGCTGTATGCAAAATAGGACCAACTAGCCATGATATGGCCGTAAAAAAGTTATTTTGACAATTTTTTTGTACTTGCTTATTTGGTTGCAACATTCTTAATGCTGTGAACGTTATAAATCTTAATTTGTAAATATATATATAGGATTTGAAATATATAAGCTCAAGTTTTATTAAATCTAAAAAAAATTGAGTTGATTTTCTCATAATACATATCAGAAATAGGCAAATAATATATGCACTTTGTAGCCAAGAACGAGATCTACAACTTTCATGCTAAACATTTTCCCAAAATTTGCATGGTTTAGCGGGAATTTGACCCTAAAGGTTAAAAAAACTTGAGTGTATATATTAAGAGCATAACTATTATAAAAACAGTACGGCTCATCAACATTTTCAAACAACAAACTAATATATGGTTCAGTAACACTGCGCTCAGTAGAATCTGTATTTGTTTCAGGTCAACAACATCCATACTTTCAGAATTTGATAACTCAGAAGTCATTGCGACTGAAGTGAAGTTGTACATTATAAGTTGATATACATTATACTTCCAACATATGTTGATATGCATTATACTCAGAAGTCATTGCGACAATTGTCGTCGAGCAGTCGAGCTCGACGAAGAATGTCGAGCTCGACATTTTTTGTCGAGCTCGACATTTTTCGTCGAGCTCGACGAAGAATGTCGAGGTCGACATTTTCGTCCAGAAGTCGAGCTCGACGAAGAATGTCGAGCTCGACATTTTCTGTAAGCCCCAACCTCCCCCTTACCAAGGAGGGCTACCGGGCCTTATGCCCAGAACCGTCGTCTTACGGTGGCACTAACGCCGGGGTTAGTCGACAACGCAACACGCCGATCCTGCCGGCTATTACGATCATTTAACTTGTAGGCCAATATGAGAAGAAGAAGTAAAACAGTATATTAATCCACTAGTCCATAAGTCACATAGTACAATCATATATATGAAATGAAAAGTACATCAATATAGTCCACAGAAAAGTACAAAAAAAAAGTAATAAGGGCTTATGTCCAGTACATCAAATCCACTATCTCTCTTAAAATAAAAGCGGAAGCTACACTAGTACATCAGAACTCGTCCCACTTGAGGACGCACAGGAGTGGTAATTGCCTGCTGTAGCGGTATCTGCTCCTCACGTCCTGTCTCCTCGTCGTGCTGGTGCTCCATCTCCCCGGGCTCCTAAAAATAGTATGGTCACCGACCATTAGTCAAAAAGACTAAGTCGTTTCCTCCGCACCTCGCCCCGCAGCTCCTAGGCACCGAGCGGGAGGACGAAACGGAGGACAACAAGGGGTAGCAAAAGTGGAAGCAGGTGACAGAAAATAACTAGCAGTTGTAATAAGTAATATTGTTCTACTCTAGCAGTTCTAAATATGGTACAAGTAAGTAAGAGCAGTACAGTAAATGAAGTAAAGAACAACAGTAAGAGTAAGTAAATAAACTATTCTACCACTATACTATCATCACAAAAGTAACCTAACTTATATAAATGCCCATACAAATATATAAGTTAGGATTTCCAGGAAATTTAACTTATCATATAAAAGAGATCATACTAATTTATATGATAAGGATCTATGAAGCGTATGACCTAATATGAATGAATGTTATGATGTAATTTTATGCACAGGCAAGTGCAACTCACACACAACGACTCTGTGATCACAGACCTTTAGTTCCCACTTTTTGAGAGCTAGCATCACTCTCGGGTACCACCGCTGTGGCTACGGCAGCAGTGGAGCGGGCGTCTCCACTTCTAGGCCGGTATGCACACTACCAAGCCTTAGACCCCTCTCATACGCCTATGTACACGTCCAAGGTGCACTCTAGAGTCTCGCGTACGTACTTTGCTGACAACCCGCCAGTCTTGTTGGATCGGATGTGTGTTATCGGGGGTCGTCCTCTAGACCGCAGTGTAAAACAACCCACTGGCCCCTCTAACCCTCACAACCGCCTGGTGCACCATACTGCCATCGGTGTGACGAACGGCCAGTACCGCATGCCCCGCCACTATATTTATGCACATGCAAGTATTTCATTCCGAGCCTTCCGCTCGCAGGACCAAACCGGTCCTGAAACCCTCAAACTCAATCCGGGTGAGAACGCACAATAGTGCCCTTATACCAATTCCCTCAAACCCCACACGGGTGAGCATATATCATGAATCTCTCCAACCCTAAACGGGTGAGAAGGTACAACGAATGTCTTAACCTATTAGACTACTCTTGTCTACGGGTTATTATACTTAGTGATTTAAGGTTAATCCTAGGACTGCCCAGGGTATACCCGGTGAAGGGCTCTCGGGGGCACTAGGAAATACGCCCAAAGTTCCCTTTCGCAAGGATATTTACTTTAGTTGATGACTACCCATGTTTCACCCCAGCTCTCATTGTTGCTCTGGAACTATTCTAGTGACTTAAGATATTGCCGAGAAACCGACGGTCTTCCGTCGACCTCCACTCCGGTTACTACCTAAAGACTTGCACTTTTAATCTCGTCACTAAGATAATACTACCCACCAGAGATTATTCATGTTGCACTCCTTTATTTCTTTCGATAATCAATCCTCTGGTAATCCCTAAAGTATATCCTATTTATGCTATATGCAGACCATGTCCTATTATTACCCCAAAAATGGAATCTTCCAATCCTTAGGGCCTCTTGCCCTTAAATATTTATCCTAGGGTAGTATGGGCTAATGGAACTATCATATGGGTTCTCATAATTTTCCTTGGCCAATTAATCCCTTAATTAAATATTTTAAATTAATTCCTAGGTCACTTTACACATGAAGTAGTATGATTTAAAATCCACTGACCTAGGTAATTTTTCCTGAGATGTATAATGATAAAATATTTCTGTCTTCAGGGTTTCACAATTTTCCTTTGACTATTTATACCAATTCTTTATTTAATATCAAATCTACATAATTTCCATTTTCCAAATGAAGTACAAGGAATATGTAATCCAAATTTCCAGGAAAATTACAGAACATATAAAATATTAATTTATGACTATTGACAGAGTTTCATCAACTTTTATAATGTAATGGCATAACAATTCCCATTATTACATATTTACCAAAATGTCATTATATTAATTTTAAAACTATCAGCACACCCATAAATTCTGAAATAATTATGCAAGACTAATAATACAATTTTACAACACTAAAAATATTTCCAAATTTTTCTGAGGTGTATATCCATCAATTCAAGAATAAATGAAATACGGGTAAAATGGGCATTTCAAGATATTTTACTCCAAAAGTTCTTCAAACAGAAAGATCAAATTTTCCTAAGTCAAATATAACCTTATTTTCAACTTGGCAAAGTTTGAGGATTTTTACTTGAGGAAAACCTATTTTTCAAATTTATTTTCAAAAGAAGCTATATTTTTAAAAATTTCAATTAATGGGATTTTTTACTCCAAAAATTCCATAATTAATCAGAGGGGTGAACTTTATCATGCACCAATGATGTGACCCAAATGTGTTGAAATTTTTATCATGCACCAATGATGTCCCCAAGGACCTACCAGGTAGGTCCTTGGGGACATCAT